>JARCGZ010000010.1:6827500-9228125 GCA_029784005.1 Lenwebbia sp. NSW1173648
GAATCTTCTGAATCTTCTTCTTCAGATTCTTCTGATAAATCTTCTTCTTCTTCTTCGTCTTCTTCTTCTTCTTCTTCGTCTTCTGATGATGATGATGATGATGATGATGATGAATCTTCTTGTGAATCAACTTCTTAATCTTCTGATTCTTCTTCTTCTGATCATCAATTGTATTCCTAGTTTTCTCGAAGTCTAGTGGATTCACAGAATGCCTCTGTGGGGAGACGTGGCCCAAGTTTGGGTGAACTTCGATAACAAATTCTCTGGTGTGTTTTTCTGATTCTATTCTTTTATTATTATATTCTGCTAGTGTGGATTGTTTGCTTGGATTATTTTTCTAGAATTGATGCGCGATTCCTAACAACTGGTATTATAGCCTAGGTTGGCCAATCGAAAACATCGAGGGTTTTTCGGTGACGTTAGATTGAAAGCAAACGATATGGCTGAACATAAAATCAAAATCGATAAGTTCGATGGGCAGGATTTCGAATGGTGGAAACTCCAAATCGAGGATTATCTTTATGAGAAAGATCTCTATGCACCACTTGAGAGTTGAAAACCCGAACTCGCGGAAGTGAATCCAACAGTAGAATCAGGATGAAAAATTCTTGACTGAAAGGCATCAGTGCAATTCGTCTAGGGCTGAGGAAAAAGACGGGTGCTGCATCATGAAAGCGAAGACTGCAAAAGAAGCCATAGATATTTTAACGAATATTTATAAGAAATCGTCCACATCAAATCAGATATTTTTGCTAAAGAAATTGGTTAATATGAAGTTAACTGACAGAGGTTCTATTGCAGCGCATATTAACAGTTTCAAGCAGGTCACAGGTCAGTTAGAATTCACAGGCATAAATCTGGATATGAAGCTTCAAGCTTTACTGTTTTTATGTTCCCTTCCGAAAAGATACAACACCGCGGTGCAGGGAATTTCGAGCACCATAAAGGATGATTTGACTATGGATGATGCAATGAGTAGCATCATGGATGGAGAGATGCGAAAGAAAGTCTCATGTGGAGATAAGTTTCCGACATCTACATCTTTGACGGCACTAGCAGTGGAGAATCGTGGGAGAAGTAAAAGTAGAGAAAAATTCAGCAGGCGTGGTAGGTCACAATCAAGGGAGAGAAGAGAGGTTGCAAAAGATGAGTGCTGGTTTTGTCACCAGATAGGATGCTGTAAATTTTAGTGTGAAGTCTACAAAAAGATGTAGCGAGATGAGAATCAAGGAGCTAATGTGGTTAGCGATGAACCTTTGCTAAAGAACTTGTGTTTATCTACAGGGATTGATTTGACGACAGACGAGTGATTTGTTGACTTTGGTGCTTCTTTTCATTGCACCTCACAAAGAGGCATATTTGCTGATTATGCCAGTGGATATTTTAGGCACGTGGTTATGGGAAACGGCCACATGTGTTCGATTGTTGGAAAAGGGACCGTTATTGTGAACATCTCAGATGGAAGACATCTAGTTTTGCGTGAAACCAGGCATATTCCGGAGTTGAAGAAAAATTTGATTTCAACTAGTAAACTTGACCAAGAAGGCATGGTAACAACTTTTGAATGCGGAGAGTGGAAGATAACCTCAGGGGCAAGAGTAGTAGAAAAGGGAAAGCGTACAGATACAGTTTACCTTCTCTAGGGAGACAATATCAGTGATATGGCTGCAACTACAGTGTCTACGGGTAATTTATCTACTATTTGGCATTATTGTTTGGGACATTTTGGTGAAAATAGTGTAAAGCAGTTAGCATTCAAGAAAATTGCTTTCAGGTTTGCAGAAAGTTGAGTTGGATTTCTGTGAGTGTTGCATTTGTGGAAAACAAAAAGCGATTAGTTTTCAATTGAATAGAAGACATCATAAAGGCCAAAAGCTAAAGTCGGTTCATATTGATGTATGGGGACCGACTCAGGAACTCTCTTATGGTGGTAAGAGATATTTTGTCACTTTCATCGATGATGCGCCAAGACAGACTTGGGTATATGCTCTCAGAGAAAAAACAGAAGTATTCGGGGTTTTCATAATATGGAAGACCATGGTAGAAAAAGAGACAAGTTATCAGATTAAGGCTATGGAGTCTGATAATGGTGGTGAATACACGAGCAAAGAATTTACAGAATACTTGAGCCAGGAAGGTATACACGGGTTGAAGAATGTTCCTAGAACTCCTTGTTGACACATGATTTTCGATCTCTTTATTTTTAGAAAATTAATTAAAAATATCAAAAAATTATAAAATTGAAAAATCAACTTTGGAAGCCTCAGCTAAGCCTAAGGAACTATTTTTGAACAAAAATAATTTTCAAATTTTTTGGCATTTTTTATATTATTTTTAATTAGAAAATACCCCCAAAATAGAAAAAATAGCATCCATGACCGG
The DNA here is from genome assembly GCA_029784005.1 of Lenwebbia sp. NSW1173648. Taxonomy (NCBI): domain Eukaryota; kingdom Viridiplantae; phylum Streptophyta; class Magnoliopsida; order Myrtales; family Myrtaceae; genus Lenwebbia; species Lenwebbia sp. NSW1173648. Next base: position 6,829,883 of record JARCGZ010000010.1, read on the forward strand.
AAAAATACAAAAAATAGTCATTAGTCTTGTTTTATTTTCAATTGCATTTTGGTCACTTTAGAATTCGAAAATTCGATCGGGGACCTACTTTTCCAGATTTTTACATCTAGGTCCCTCGTTTTCCCAAAAAAAAACATCAAATTCAGCATTTTCTAGGCATTTTCTCACTTTGAGGTAGTTACGACATTTGTTTCAAATGAATTAAATTTCATTTTGGTCCAATTATTTCACATATTGAGCAATTTTGAAAAAGGGCTTAAAATTTTTACAATTTAGTCCCTAGTTTTCATTCAAAATGCAATTAAATTTTTTCTAAGGATGATCATGAAAATACAAGGCCACTAACCTATATTTTTCATCATTCTGAATCCATTGGTGAGGGTGGTTTGGTTCGATTCAACCATTTAGGGTTTGGATTACTCAAAAGTCATTTTCGGGTCAAAATTAAAAATGGTGGCTTTCGCACAAATTCAAACCAATTTTGCTCAATCTCATCATTTTTAGATGAAATCCTTGGGTGAAGAGTTCAATTTCGGTGTTTAATTTCAAAAATTGTCTTTTTTAGGCTTAATTGCGTGAATTTCGAGCAACCAGGTCAACCAGGTCGGGTGGATCCAACCCGCCGACCTGATTACTATTCATCATCTCCCCCAATTCTCCCTTCTACGCAAACTAACCACCAGTGAAAGATGGCCAAAATTGACCACAAATCTGAGCATAATTGATGGCACTAAGGAATGGGCTTTGAAGGCGACTCATCTCCGGTCTTGTTGAACCAATTTTCGGGCGATGAGATTTCCAGAGCCGCGATGACCAAGTCCTTTTAGGTCGCGGCACACACACACACACCCCCCCCCATCAGAACCCGAGAGACCCCGAGCACAAAAACGCTCAAATCAAAGGGCAAATCGTGGATAATCGCATTGCTAGGTGGATGGGTATTGTCGCCAACAAATTCCCGCTCACAATGGGTACAATCCCAGTGCCCAATGCGTACAGGAATGAGCTGTCGCAACCTTAGAGGAGAGAGAGAATTTGGTTATGGAGAGGAATTTACAGTCTGTCCATGTACGGAAGGGGCAACGACGAGCGTAAGAAAGGACGTGACTCACTCGTTCGAGGAAGGCTAGATAAATAGGGGAGAGAATGGCTTGGCCAGGGGGATTTTCGGACTGAATACAGAGAGAGATCGAGAGGGGTTTTAAGGGAAAGTTCAAGGAAAAATCGAGAGGATTCTCGGTGTTGCTCACGAAACCGCCGCATCACAGACCTCAACGGAGCTTCGTTTAAGTTCCGGGACGCTTGTTGTCGCCACGAAAGAGGTTGGTCTTCCCCGATTCAACTTGCTTTGTTTTTTCTTCCTCCTATGCTCACTGTGCATTTTGGTCCAATTCAATCTTTGATTGAATCGAACCAAAAACAATAGTTCCCGATCATGTTGACGATGCATATAGTAGGATTCAATCATTCGTTTAGCTTCATATCATCTGCGGATCCTTGACGAAGTGATTTTAGTGCCTTTTCAAGTTTGCATACAACCTGTTTGATGAAATGCCCCCAAGGCATTTTTGTGTTTTAACTTTCGGTCGTGCCATTGCCGAGCTCCGTGTGTGTCTATTTTGCTTCGAATCACTCCTATAACCAACTCTAAGCCTTCTTATATCGTTGTTTTGCATCGGTTTTGAGCTAAAATGGTGGTCCGACCTCCATGGAGCTCGGTCCGAACCCCAAGCTCACCGGCACTAGACGAGACTCCGTTGAACCATGACGGAGCTAAGGTTAGTATTCCTATGACTCTTTGGTGCTTGCTGAGTAGTTGGGATCGAAGTTGGAAGTAAAAAAAACAATTGTGAAAAATCTCGCCGGATCGGTTCTGTGTATGCCTGTTCAAGGGGTTTTTTAGGTGTCGCCGAAGGTTCTTTTGATTTGAAAAGAGTTCATGGTGTATTGTAGAGCAGATGGGGGTGATTTTGGGCAAAAAAATGACAAGTTTTGGCTTGGTTCTCGTATTTCCGGCGAGGTCGCTGGAGTTTTTGCCGGAATAATCACTGTTCCGGTGTCTTCTCCTGCGACATGTTGACCGGTCAACGTCTAGGTGGAGCTGACGTGGCGCCACGTGGCATGCCATATGGCAGCCACGTCAGCCGCTTATCTCTTCCGCCCTTAAAAAAAAATGATGGGATGGACATGAGCAGGCCACGTGTCATGATCTGAAGCTTTTGTAAAAATTAAAAATGATTTTTTTTAAATTAAAATGATTTTTGAAAATTAAAAATTGAGCCGACGGTCGTGGATTAGCCACGTGGCGCCTTCTGCGCCATTAGATTAGAAAATGTTAAGAAAATATTAAAATCCGATTGGACGGTCCGTAGGGTGACATGTGGCAATATTCGGGACGTAGGATTAGTAATTAGCGGGAAAACATAAAAAAATTCAGATTTTTTTTTGAAAATTCAAAAATTCAAAAAAAGTGAAACGATGTCGTTTTAGGCTGGTTTGGATCCTTTTGGTCCGGGTCGGGCGCCCACGAGACGTGGGCCAGGTCAATCCGACTCGGTTCGAAAAATAGTAAAAAAATTCAAAAATTCATAAAATAAACAAATAAATAAATTAGAAAAAAAATCATAAAAATCAATAAAAAAAAATTTGGAAAAATTCCTTAAAAAATATAAGAAAATCTCAAAAATTGTAAAAGATTTAGAAAATACAAAAAAGTAGAAAATGTTTAAAAAATTAATTTTTTAAAAAAATTAAAAATAAAAAAATCTGAAAAAATCTCAAAAATTAGGAAATAGGTCCATTTAGCTTGCCAATCCTATTTTTGATTATTTTGCCCTCTTTTCCTTCAAAAAAATGACGATTTCGCCCCTTTTGGGCAAGCCATCTAGGAAAATTTCGAAAAATTTAAAAAAATCCCGAAAAATAGGAAATGGCTACAATCAACTGGCCAAACCTATCTCGGGTACTTTCACCCCCAATCCTTCCAGAAAATGACTATTTTACCCATTTGGGCAAATTATCTCCAATTCTTCCCAAACCAATCCCAAACTCTAACCATGTGTTCTCTAAGCCTTTGGAGCTTCACTAGGAATGCCATGTCGAGATTTGTGCATTTTATCTGCATTTTTTGGATCCTTGATTTGCATAATTATTTTGCTGATTGTGATTGTTAGGATAGATACTCCCGTTTACATGGAATTATTAGATCTTAAAGCTTTCCTCACCTCAAGTCATCTGCATGAAATCCATAGTTAGGAAAATCACCCAACTGTGGTACCGAAAGGACGTCAATGGATACACCGGCGTAACTAAGTCCCCGAATCCAATTTCTATTGTTCTGCTGAACTGAACGGATTCTCCCAACCGCTTGGTAAGGGATCCGGTCAACCTTCCAAAAATGACCCGTGGCGACTTCGAACGCATGCATACATTGCACATGTCACCCGACCACACTAAGGTCGAACCCGACAATTAAATCTCTAGTCGCGATTAGGTATGGGCCTGAGAGGGCTGGTGCCAGGGTCTCACCATCTCGTCGCACAGATGGGGCCCCGGCAATACATTAACCTCCGGGTCGCGACACTCCTCAAGAGAACAGTGTAGTTAAGAGGATGAACATGACTAGTTTGGACCGTGCAAGATGCATGAGACTACATGCGGGTCTCCCGTTACACTTATGGGCTACTACAGTTGATGCAGCTGTATATTTTATTAACAAGAGTCCATCTAGTGCGCTGGATGGAGGAATACAGCATGAACAATGGTAAGGTAAAAATGTCAATTATTCATATCTAAAATTTTTTGGTTGTATTACATATGCTTTGATTGACAGAGATGATAGAAAGAAGCTTGATGCCAAGTCCCAGAAGTGCATCTTTATCTAATATGGCGACGATGAATATGGATATAGGCTTTGGGATTATGAGAATAATAAAGTCATTCGCAATCGGAATGTGGTGTTCCGTGAAGAAAAGATGTACAAGGATCATCATGTAGAGCATGAGATAGTAGTAGAACCGAAATATGTTGAGCTGGACACAATTCCCGTGTAGATGATTCCAGTAGATTAGAGTGCACCTGAAGGGGAGGTTCAAGATGAACATATTATTAATGAGCAGGCAATTCAAGAGGAATGCAGTGATCCGAAACAAACTAACGACCCTAAAGTATCTATTTTGAGGAGATCTACATATGTGAGAAAGCCAAAGGTAATTTTTTTTTAATCTATAAGCTAATATTGTTCTAAGCCATGTCTTATATACAGATTCGGGAGAGCTGGAGACTTATGATGAGGGCAAAGAAAGACACATCTCATATGCAGTGGGAGCGTGCCATGAAAGACGAGACGAGCTCGTTATTTTAGAACAAAACTTGGAAGTTGACCGAGTTGCCCACTGATAAAAAGTCTTTGTTAAACAAGTGGATGTACAGGATCAAAAGTGAAGCAGATGATAGTATCATATACAAGGCAAGACTTGTAGTAAAGGGCTTTTCTCAAAAAGAAGGGATCAACTGCTCCGAGATATTTTCACCAGTAGTGAAGATGACATCAATCAAAGTTTTGCTGAATATAGTTGCAGTGGAGGATCTTCATCTTGAGTAGTTAGATGTAAAAATGGCATTTTTGCATGGTGATCTAGATGAAGAGTTATACAGGGCGCAACCTAGAGGTTTTGAGGTGAAAGGTAAAGAACACATGGAGTGTCGGTTGAAGAAAAACTTGTATGGCTTAAAGCAAGCTCCGTGGCAATAGTACTTAAATTTTGATGTTTTTATGGAAGAAAAATGATTTGCACACTATGACGCTAATCATTGTGTTTATTTTCACAAGTATGGCAATGGTGATATTGTGTATCTCTCTTTATATGTTGATGACATGCTAGTGGCTAGCTCTAATATGAAGAGAATCGCAGAAGTGAAGAAGATGTTAGCATCGCAGTTTGCAATGAAAGACTTGGGAGAGGCCAAGAAGATTTTAGGCATGAAAATCATCAAAGACAGGAAAAATAAGAAATTGTGGTTGTCGTAGGAAGACTATGTGAACAAGGTGTTGAAGAGATTCAACATGGATAAGGAAATATCGGTTGCGACTCCTCTAGCGAGTCACTTCGAACTTTCCAAGGATATGTATCCGAGTACTCAGACTTTGAAAGATGATATGGCGATAGTTCCATACGCATCATCAGTGGGAAGTTTGATGTATGCCATGATGAGCACGAGACTAGATATTGCACAAGCAGTGAGAGTTGTGAGTCGATATTTGCACAACCTGGGCAGAGAGCATTGAAATGCAGTAAAATGGATATTGAGATATCTAGCAAGTACATCAAATTACTCTCTTTGTTATGGAGGTACATCTCTAGAATTGCAGGGTTATGTGGATGCAGATCACTCGGGTGATCGAGATAGTGGTAAGAGTACCACTGGACATGTCTTTACAGTTGCAGGTACAACAGTGAGTTGGGTATCTCAACTACAGAAAGTAGTGGCTCCATCGTCGACAGAAGCAGAGTACGTGGCGATCATGGAAGCCTCTAAGAAAATCATGTGGTTACAAGATTACATGGAGGAGCTAAATCAAAAGCAGCCAGTGAGCACACTGTGGAGTGATAGTCAAAGTGCAGTGCACTTAGCAAAGAATGCAGTTTATTACTCAAGGACTGGACATATCAAGAAGCGTTATCACTTCATCAGGCCAACATTGAATGATAATGAGTTAAAGCTACAGAAGATTGATGGCTGAAAGAATCCAGCTAATATGTTTACCAAGATAGTAGATAGAGAGAAGCATACTTTCTGTACTACTACTATTGGTATTACTCCATGTTAACTCATGAGGAGTATCGCATGGGCACAAGTTCCAATTACTAGTGTTTTTGAAGAGGATGGATGCAAAGTTGCTTGGTGCATCAGATATATTTATCTTCAAGTGGAGATTATTGCCATGTGAAGCCAAAATTATTAGTAATGGCTTCTTTGTCTTTTATCTTCTTTTTGCTTCTAGGTTAAAAGCTATACCTCTTATATTAGAGATGTAGAGGTAGAAGCCATCAAGAGCAGAAAAAAGGAAACGAAAAGTTGCGAAAAGAGAGAAAAAGAAAAAGAAAGGCCGTGACGGCATTTTTGAGTGTTCTCAATCTCTTTGTATCCCGATCTTGTGAGAAGATCATCAATTGTATTCATACTTTTCTCGAAGACTAGTGGATTCGCAGAGTATCTCTGCGCGAAGACGTAGCCTAAGTTTCGGTGAACTTCGATAACAAATTCTCTGATGTGTTTTTCTGATTCTGTTATTTTATTATTATATTCTTCTAGTGTGGATCGTTTGCTTGGATTATTTTTTTGGAATTGATGCGCGATTTCTAATAGTTTAAAGGGTCACTCAAGATTTGACATGTCATTTAGCAAATCAATTTCAAGGAGAAATCTTAATAAGTCTCACATTACACTTATGTTTATAGAGGTTTAAGTAGGGGTGTCAATAGGCCGGGTCGGGGCGGGTCTCATATAGGCCCATATAGGCCCGACCCGGCCTAGGACGACCCAATACGCGAATCATATACGTCCAAGATATTCGGGTCGGGTCGGGTCGGGTCGGGACGATTTTTTTTTTGTGAATCGATCTCCTTACTTTCAGGTTCTCCTTTTTTTTTTCTTAAAGAATATTTATGTAACGAAGGGAGTGGGGCCACGGGCAAGGCCAGGTGTAGTGGGCCGTACCGTAGAGGTAGAGTTTCAATGAACAAAGGAAAAGCAAATGGGTAGAAGAGTCCTGCGTAGAGCACTAGCAGAGGCGAGAAGCTCCTCCAGGTCCTTGGAGGCCTTGATGTCGTTCTCCACTATCATCTCCACCATCGAGTCCCTGAAGTCTCTCTACGGATTGAGCGACGACTTCATGACAGTGAAGCTGTCCGACACGCTCCGCTTCCTCCTCCTCCCTGACGGCGACGACACACCCTTTTCGCCGGAGCAGTGGTGAGTGCTCTGGGTCTGAGTCTGAGCCCTCTTGGTGCTCGCTAGCCTCGGCTAGTTGATTCACAACTTCACCCCTGGCGAGCTCACCGAGAATGACCTCTTGGGCTTGTTGTGCTCTTGTTGCACTGTGATTTGCTCTGCCTTCACGACTCTGACCGAGAGCTTCGAAGTCGTCTGGCTCTTGGTCGGCTCGTGGGTGTCTCTGTTCTTGAGATTCTTCACCATGTCATTGAAGTTCGCAGGCTTTGTCAAGATTGGGGGAGGCTCGATCTCTGTCGACACTAACTCGCGCCCATCTGGGCTCTTCACTTGCTTCCTGTCGGTCGACTTGTCAGAGTCGAGCACTCTGCATCGGCACGAAGAGCTGGACCAGGACACCATCTGATCGAATGACCGGTGCGCGACGACCCCTCCGCCGCACGGGTCGGGGCTCAGTTGGGGCAGAGGACCGGATGCTCGGAGCTCTTCCGAGTCGGAGGCGACGGAGGTGTCGGAAGGAGGAGGAGAAGTGGAGCACTCGGGCAGCGACTCAGGCTTGGTCCAGAACGAGTCGAGCGTGGCGGTGGCGCTATAGCTGCAGCTGGCAGAGACGGAAGAGGAGACAAGCCTCGAGGACGAGGAGCGGCGGGGTCTGCGCGGCCGCCTCTGCTTGGTCGACTTCCTTGGGGGGGCTAGGAGGGGTGAGGTCTCTGGCGAAGTGGTAGGACTTCCTAGGACAGGGTGGGTCCTGAAGCAGGGGCGGCGTGGCCGAGGAGGAGGAGGAGAGAGAGGAGCGAGAGGCAGAGGAGGAGAGAGAGACGCCATTGTTGTTGCAGAGGTGTGCTCAGAGACGAAGAGAGAGAGAGAGAAACAGAGAAGGTATTCGGTGCCTTTAGACGGAGGGGATCAGTGCCGGCCTATTTATTGAAACAATACCGGTACTGTACTGAAATAGTAGCAAGGTCCGGCCCGAAAATTTTCTAAATTTTCGGGTCAGGCTGGCGCGGGCCTTTTTGACAGCCCTAGATTTAAATAATCTTTTATAAGGAAATATAAATCAATGAGGTGGAGATGAATAGTTCGGTATCCCCCACTTGCCATTATGGAACAAGTGAAATGAACCTTAAAAAAAGTATTTTGAAACACAGTGTACTCTATAATTCGATTTTAACGAGTTTTTTTTTTAATCATTTTCAAATAAGAGCTATATTCCGACAAACACAACGATGTCGTGCTTAGCAAATGAATATCGATCCATGTAAATCTCCCGACTCTCTAGTCAACAATAGCAGAGTTATCATTTTGCTTAGCGTCAGGCGACGGTGTCGTTTCTTGAGTTTTGTCGGAGACTCTTGATCCGCTTGCAGTCGTCGCATCTTGTGAAAGTTCTACGGATTTAGATCAGGTGAATTTCATTGATCGGCAAGACCGGCATTAAAAAGTTCACGGGAACCTTGTTGACATTTTCCTTTTTTTTTTCTTGCTAAAAAATAGTTTTTTTTTTCAAGTTGGCATTTTCTTCTTCTTTTTTTGTGCGTTTTTTCGGGCCTAATGAAAAAGTTAAGGGCGCGCATGGCAACACTTCTTCTTCAGAAATCAACTTATGGCCGTAAGTTGATTTTTTTACTACTTCTACAAAAGTTTATTTCTGATCAGAGAAATGCTTTTGGTAACGGTTGAAAATTTCTACTTTTGGAACATTATTAGCACAAAATCTTTTACGAAAAATTATTGTCGGTGGCTGAGAAATGTCTACTTCATTTTTTATTTTTATAAATAATTTTCATTATTAAAAAAAATTATTTACTTTTTAAAAATAAAAAAAATTATTTATTTTTTTAACTCCGGTCGCCGGAGACAGCGACTTGGCGGCGGCGGTGGTCGATCGGCAACGGCGGCGTCGGGCGACGACGAACGGCGGTGGTTGCGGTGGCAGTGTGGCTGGCGGTGGCGGTGGCCTGCAGTGGCCGGTGAAGGTATGCGGTGGGCGGCGACTTCAGAGACGTGATTGGGAGAGAGAGGCACTGAAAATGAAAAGAAACCGAAGTAAGAGAGATAATGATGTCGAAAGATTTCTACTTTTGAAAGAAATAACTTTTTTTAACTTTTGGAATTGGCTCAAAAATAACTTCAGAAGTAGAAATTTGCTTCAAAAGTAGAAATATAATGTTGCGTAACCAAATGAATTTCCGCTTCAAAAGCACTTTTGAAGCAGAACGCGCGCCCAAAGCCACCTATCAAGAAACTGACGGGGGTATCTTTTCCTACATTGATCCACTTGGCATTTTTCTTTTTCTTGTTGTGTCTTTTGGGCCCAATATCCACTTGGTTGCCAGAAAAGAAGATGGCGGATATCTCTCTCTCTCAAATCCAGGAGAGACAGGCAAACAGTATTTGTACCAGAAAGAAAGTGATCGAACGTGGTCTCCACTGCATTTCTTATTCTTCTCGCCACGTGAAGCTGCCACCATCTCTTTTTACCTCCTTTCTCCTCCAACGTGTGCCGTTTTTATATGGTTTTTTTGGGAAGTGAATATCTTACCCGCGATATCTTCCATAGTCGGCCACTGACGGCGTGCGTGGCAACGCTTCTATTCTAGAAATTAACTTCTGAGCAAAAGTTGATTTTTCTACTTCTGAAGAGAAGTAAATTTTTTTATATTTCTTCCTGCAACTCCAAAACTACTTTTGGAGAAAAAAAAATGATCTAGAAGTAGAAAAATGAAATTATGTAAACAAACAGATTTCTGTTTCAAATGTTGCATTACCAAACGGATTTCTACTCCAGAAGCATCTCTCGAGCGGAAATTCTACCCAAAAATGTTGTCATCCGCGACCTAACTCCACTACCATCTCTCTCTCTCTCTCTCTCTCTCTCTCTCTCTAGTCCAAATGGCAAACCTGCGTCTGGCATCTGAATCACCCCTTTTTCTTGATTTATGAAACTCTGCTTGGAATTCTGCTGTCTGATGCGAAACTCACCGTTGCTTTTGGCACAAAGTGACGCTTCCCAGTGGGCAACCCATGATAGAAAGTTTCCACTCTCATTTTCATTTTTCATTTTTCTTTTGGGTTCTTGTTCCTTTAAGGTGACAATCCTGGCCTGTGAAGTTCCATTCGAACTGATTGAGACATGGTTCCACTGTATCGGAATCGGAAAAGGAGAGCCGCCGGCAAGGTTTGAGATAACATGTATTCTTAATCAACCATTTTGCCTTTGATATCTCAAAAACCCCTCCTTACCTACGATTGATTTGTTCTGTCTAAATGTCCTTGATGCCTTCGGTACATAAACTATCAGACATGGGGCATATATAACAAGCAGAGCCCTGGCTGACATGGTGGGGGCGACGTTGCCTCCATGGCATCGTTAGATATTCCCTGTAAAAGACATTGTGTTTCCGGTCAAAGTGAAGAATGCTAAAAGAATTCAGAAGAAAAAGAAAACAAATGGAAAGCTTGATCTTTCGCTAAGGTTTTGCTTTGCATCAAGCGATTTCGGCAATCGCTCACGAGCAAATATCAAACGTTGGAGCTTTGCAAAAGATATTACATCGTTACGATAAAAAAAAAGAAAGAGAAAAAAGGGTGAGCTTTGCATGATTTCTTCAGCTTGTTCTACGGTCGAACTTTATTGGTCAAACTATGATTAATGCGTCTTGAAACAAGGCTTAACATGGGTTCCTTTTGCACAAGCCACTTAGATCAAGAATGCAATAAGTAAATTATAGGGATAAATATATTGAAAGTCCTAAAACTTATCATAATTGTTTAATTGAGTCCGAAAACTTTCAAAAAAGTGCAATCAAGTCCTAAAGCTTGTCAAATTGGTTCAATCAAGTCCTTCTGTAGATTGTATTTTTCGAAAATTTCAGGACTTGACTGCACTTTCGTGTTAAATTTTAAGATTCGATTGCACTTTCGTAACAAATTTGGCCACATATTCCTTCACATTGCATGTGCAAAACAGTTTGTTGAGAAGTTCTTCTTTCCTTACCAAAAAAAAAACAGTTTGTTGAGAAGCTATTCTATGCTATTTCATAACTACTTTATTGAGACGTGATCGGGATTCAGGAAGCACTTATCGTCTTTTCCATGGCACCGTCTTCGTTGATCGGCAGCCGTTGATTGACAAATATCCGTAAGATTTCGTGTCCAATAGTGCAGACCGACACACGGCGTGACTCGACCGATGAGATTCCAAGCACAGAACTTTTTGCTCCCCTAGTTTTGCGGGCTTTTTTCAAAAATATGGTTAAAAAAAATACCAATTTAAGTGATTTAAAAAAAAAATTACCCGTTTAGGGCATGTGCGCTCGCACAAAGGCTGTGCGAGGTGCTCATAACGTTTATATTTATACAACTTTATAAATATAACATTTTTTTCTTTTTAAACCTTCTTTTTATAACGTAATTATTAATAATTAATTTAAAATTTATTAAGACATATAATTAATAGATATAGATAAAAAAATAGATAAAATTGCTAAAAATAAATAAAATGCAAAATGCAAAAAATAAATTGGTAAGATACATAAAGATGATCCAGATTAAAAGAAAGTGCAATGGTAGATAACAATCCATGAACTGAAAAAAAATCCGGCAAATAAATAGTGTAATAATAGATAACAATCCACAACCCAAAAGTATCACTGATGACGATGTCGTCCTCCTACGTGGCCTCCTGTTCTGCAATCAGGTTGTCTCTGTCATTCGGTAGGTCTAGTGTTGTACCGAGGATGAGGTTCCGAATGAGTAGAAAGTGTAGATGATGAGGGCATATCCTGTGATGGAAATCGTGGCTGTAATGTGGATACATCATCAATGGGAAAATAGTCCATGCTGAGACGGTACATATCCTATTGTAGAAGGACCTGGGTAAAAAGGAGAGAAATCAGATGACATATTTTGTCCATAGGAACTCTGAGAATCATCACATGGAAGCCAAAAGCGGATCCCTCATAAAATTAGCTGGCAAACTGGCCGAACCCTGGAATGAAATTTGTCGTGCTACTGGGGACCGTAAAATGTGACTGTGTATGATAGGCCACGGGGTAGGGACGGCGTCATTAGCTGGATGAGCTCGAGTGGTCCTTTGGGTCGACTGAACCGTCTCACGTGGGTCATCCTCGTACAGCCCAATGGATGCTGCTGTAGGTGCTGGTTGGGGTGGTTGCATCATTGTGATCCGCCTCTCCTCGTCGTACGCGGATAACATTGCCCTAATTATCCTCGCTATAGCTCGCGTGTTCTCGCGAGATGTAACAAAACTTAATTGTAGGATTTGTTCCATGCCATCACCCTGTTCATGAAATCAAAGTCAATAGAAGTTGTCAAATGTCAATAATTTATGTTACTAAAAAAATAATTAATGAAGTAAATTAAAAATGTTTCACGAACCGCTGCACCCATGGTGCCTCCCTTGTAAGAAATCCATCTTCGTGTGTGTCGACGGTACCACTCCATGTATTCTGAATGATAGTGAAGTGGCTCCATTACAGGAATACCAAGGACAACATAGTTATGACGATCGTCCAATATATCAATCCATCATTTGTGGAAATGAACCCAATTCTTTCCAAATTGCATTAAATCTGTATCATGAAAGGCTTTTGGATCACGGGGAGGAATAGGTATTGGCTGCTGCATACCAAACTGTCGAAGTACTTGATCTGGATAATGCCACTCAATGATATGGAAACAAATGAGTGGCACACGAGCCCTCCAAATGTGTTGTCCCCACAAGCAGCAATCTAGTGGAGTCTGGAGAGTGTGATCGGTGTAGGGCTCCCAAGTAATCTGTTATCGTATTAAAACACATCAAATTAAACGAACAAATTACAAAAAGAATTAATTTACAAACTAACATTACATTAAACTCGTTGGTTGCTATCATTACTTACATCTGCGGATTCTATTCTATCAAATTGGTAGCGTAGATGTGGCAAAGTATGTGTGGGGACCTTTGTTATCTGTCATGCCTGACTCTAGCTGCATAAACAAAAAATAAGAACAATTAAGTTAAATATATTATAGACACTGAAAAAAATTTATGACCCAAGAACTAAAAAAATAATAAATCACATACCTACTACCAAGAGGTGCATTTAGTAAAGGGTTACGGTTTCTAATGGATGGGGAGACACAACTGAAGCAATCCCACGCCCAAATCTGTAATACATGTAGGGCACCACTGATTTGGTGCGCTGATGGATCAGTCGCATTACATAGCTCCCTATATAACCACACAAGTGCTTCTGAACCTCAACTGTATCTAGTAGGATGCTCGAGGTCCTTCAGTAATGGAAGAAAAATCAAACTAACTCTAGTTTCTGATTTATCTAAAAAGATACATCCTACAAGCAACCGTAGAATGAATACCCTAGCATGTTGTTGTATGGCAACCTTATTGGCATCGTCAGAAATTACACCAAAACGTTCTTTCAACCAGGCTAATCGGACCACTGAACCACGCAACTAGGGTAGGCTATCACCAAGTAGATCCTCACAAAGAGCGCTCCAATCCATAGTAGTGGGGCCAGTAACTGCATCTCCTTCAATGGGAAGTCCTGTAAGAACCGCGATATCCTGTAGTGTGATCGTGCACTCACCTTCCGGCATATGGAAGGTGTGAGTCTCGGGTCTCCACCTCTCAACCAAAGCTGTAATCAAATGCCAATCAAGTGCCCAAAATCCCATTGAATAAACTCCATAAAATCCCGAAGCTCTAAGATATGGTATTATCCGGTTATCAAGTTCAAGTATCTATAGCGTCGATCCACCTCGTCTACATGCAAGAACTTGATTCTGGTCTATTTGTAAAATGTTACATTAAATGTTAGTGGTAATTTTATTTCGATACAAAACATACAAATGACAGATCAACTGCTAAATTTCTTAATTAACTCAGCGTCCCATATGGACTGTGATCTATGTCGGGCATGCCGTGTAAGTAATGAATCATCCTCAGGTTCCGGCTTGATGTAATTCCTCTGTTCCATATCTACAACTGGAAACAATACATCTAAATAAATCTCGCACAATTATGATATTGTAATATTACAAAAATCAGATATCTAAATTGCATAATTCATATATATAAATTGAGAAACTGTTATGGAAATCAGATATATTACATTCAATGTTCACATACTCCCACAACAAGTAAATACAAAGCATAAGTTTAATAATTCATATATATAAACTGAGGAACTGTTATGGAAATCATATATATTACATTTACTGTTCACATAATAAACCACAATAATGTTTTATTCCTGGTGAGATTTGTATGCACAAGTTTGCCTATTATGCCCTGATTTTTCACAGTTGCTGCAATGGTTACGCGAAGTGCTACTGCTCAACGTACTCCGGTCATCTCATTATGTATCCGTGATGCACGGGGCCTTCCTTTCTTCCTAATACGATTTGGGTCTGGTACTAATGGCAGCTCGTCAGGTTTAGACCAATAAGCATGATGCCCCAACGGATAAAACATGTACTGATAGCATTGAAGTGTTCTATCCAACGTATAGAAGTCATCTACGAATACATGGTAATCGTAAGCATATTTTTGACATGCTGCAAATTACGTAGGAACATGGGATTTCAACTCTTGAAATTTTCCACATGAGCACGTTTGCAGATTTAGGTGAAATGTGTGCTTCTGGCCCCCGGATCTAGCTGCTCTATTATATCCAGTTTTAACTTTAAAAATCCCTCTATTAGAATTGAACCGTACCACATCATGCCCATTTGCAGTTTGACTGTTTCACTTGAGTGTTTCACCCGCAAATTGAGTATATCGCCATCCCAGTTCTTTCTGCCTCATGAATGTCGCTCTTCCAGTGTCAAAATAATGAACCAATTGATAAAATATCTTCTCCATCGTAGTTGTTATTGGCAGAACACGAAAACCCTTCAGCATCCCATTAATAGATTCAACCACATTCATTGTCATCGATCCATATCTCCTTCCGTAAGCATCATATGCCTTCGTCCATTTCTCCATTGGAATCTAGTCACACCATTCAGCTATTTTTGGATCTCACTTCCTAATTCGATTCATGATGGACTCGAACTTTCGCTGTTGATTCTCGTAAGCTGTACATTACAACAATAATAAGTAATTATTATACAATAAATAACTAAGCGTGCTACCAAATTTACAAAATTTCAAAATTTACCTGCCATCTGAATAACTTTTTTCCCTTCAGCATTTTTGAACTTTATATTGTAGTTGGTGAGAATGTGCCGAATGCAATATCTATGGTGGCCATGTGGAGAATGCCTCCCTTCTGTCACCATTGCTCTCTTAATCCCGATATGCCTGTCTGATATTACACAACATTTTCTCTACTGGTGACATACTTCCGCGATAAATCCATAAATCAAGTCCAATTATCAATATTCTCCTTCTCGACTACAGCAAAAGCAAATGGGAATATATGATTGTTGCCATCAAGAGAGGCCGCACAAAGGAGCGTTCCCCGGTATTTCCCGTACAAAAAAGTGTCATCAACAAATATCACAGGACGACAACTTTTGAAACCTTCAATCATCTGCTTGATAGTCTAGAACATCCGTTTGAAAACCTTGCAATTTTGATCTAGTTGTCCTCTGACACATTTCAAGTCATCATCGATCACAAAATTAGAACCTGGATTCGTTAACTCCATCACATTCATAAACTTTCTCAACCTACCTACGACTCATCCCATCCTCCAAAAATTTTAGCAATCGTCATTTGTTTAGCTCCCCAATTTTTACGATAAGTAGGTTCGAAGCCCAGCTTGTCTTTAATCTCGGCCATTAATGGCTTGATTTTGATATCTGACTAGGCGGCAATCATTGCTTCTATACGATTGTAGAGGTACTTCTGATCAAGTTGCCGGTGATCCCTTGACATTTGAGAATTACTACATGTATGTGGCCCATTATACTTAGTTATTTTTCAAAATATGTTACCCGCTTTATTAGTTACACGAAGCCTCCAACCACACTGTCCATTTGGATTGCCACGCTTTATCACATATGTTTCCTTCTTTGTCTCATCACTGCGAAACTGATGATTTCTTTTCAGTGAATACTCTTTCGCCGCCAACTGCACCGCATCCCGTGATGGAAATAACATCCCAACATCAAATTCTTTCGATGAATCAAACAACATATTACGGCCCAACTTAGCTCTTGTATCTACTTACATCATATCAAAGTCAATCTTTGAATAAGGCGGTGGATGTACCAACGGCAAAATGGGATTACTGCAATGGGTGTTGTAATAAGCATCCATATTGTTACCTCCATGACCCTCATCTACCATATAACTACCATCACCACCATCGCTTTCATCATCACTATCGAGCCACAAGTCATCTTCTTCATCACTATCATCATCATCATCACCATCATCATCATACTCCACGTATTGATTATCCAGACCAATATCATCTTCATCAACATTCGAACCTCCCCCAACTGAAGCATTTATCACTTGTTGTTCATCTACTATTGCATAAAACTATAAAAACCCCATAAAACTACACTGAAGTGCAAACTTCAGGATTATCTTAATTGTAGCATCACTATCCACCTCCATAGTGTCATATCTAATATTCCTGGGTGTTAGAACTGGTTATCTAAACATCAAACTACGAATGTACTAGTTCTCTGGTAAATTCAATACGCGCTCAATCGTAGCATGTAACTCATCAAATGTGGATATTTTTCCAAACTCAAACATAGTAGACTATCCACCTTCATAATTATGTCCATATTCATTTCGTACTATTCTACCTCCCCAGTACACAGTCGCAAAAGATCTAGACGACATTATGCTAAATAAAGAAATTACAAATTATTTTTTCATCTCAAAATTGATAAATATTTTTTTCCTAGAAAACTAACAAATTAAAAAATAGTACCCTCAAATTCAAACATATTCATAACAAAATCTAAATAAAAAAAATAAACAATACTAACATGCACACCTATTACAATAACAAAATTTAAAATATATTAATCATCTTAACATTAATTAACCCGACTACAATCAGTCAATTCATCTCAATTAATTTACCCGACTATAGTTAATTAAACTAATTATAATTTATTAGTTCAACCATAATTAATTAAAGTCTACTTTAATTAATTGACCCAGCTTTAACTAGCTAACTCATCTTAATTAATTAACCCGACTCCGGTTAATTAGCACATCAATATTAGTCAACTCGACTTAATGTAATTAAACTGACTAAGATTAATTAAAGAAACTAGAGTTAACTAAAAGTAACTACGGTTAACTAAAAGTAACTACGGTTACTTTAACTAACCAGGGTTGACTTAGACTAACCGCAGCCAACTAACCTAACCATAGTCACTAATCTAACCCGACCACGGTTAACTAAACTAAACCGTCATTAAACTAATCTAACACATGATTAACACTAATTAAACTAACCCTAAGCGCAATTAACGACCTAATCAAGGACTAGGGGTTACCTCACAAACTAACGACGGTAAGCGACGGCGGCGGCGACAACACTCAATGACGACTCGAACGACGACGACGACACGGCGGCAACTCGAGGGCGCGGCGGAGGCACGGGGCTCTCGGGCTTGTGGCGCATGGGGGTCCTCAGGCGGTGGGTCGACGGAGGGCGGCGTGGCATGGCGGCGCGGCTGGGGGTTACGAAGATGGAGGATTCCTTGAAGTGTGTCTAAACCCTTCTCCTTCTCGGCTACTTCTCTGAGAGTTGTGACGATGGAGGGACGAAGAAAGAAGGAGAGGATAATGACAGAGAGAGAGAGAGAGAGCACTTCAAAAAGATGTGCCATGTGCGCCTTGTTATAGGCGCACAAGGTAGTGCGCGGGCAGAGGCGCACAGCCTGTGCGCCTCTATGAGAGGAGTGCATGTGGTGCGCCTCCGGTGGTGGCGCACAGGGCATGTGCGCCTCTATTAGAGGCGCACGTGACCTAAATGCGATTTTTTTAAAAAAAAATCACTTGAATTGGTAAAAAAAAAATTAACCATATTTTAGAAAAAAAGCCCCAGTTTTGCCTTTTCCTTTTTTTTTCCATGACCCCTATCGAAATTTAATTAAATATTTCTTTGCCTCCTCCTCCTCCGCTTTCTCTATATAACTGTCTTCACTTCCGGCCCTCCTCCCTCTCCTGACATGCACGGCGAAAAAAACTCCAAGGAAGAAGGAAACAAGACCCGTCTCTAATGGCGGAAATGTCACCACTGAAGCGCCGGAGAGAGGCGGCCCCCGACGAAGAAGAAGAGGAAAAGCGGCAAAAGCCGTACCAGGACATTCTCTCCCTCCTCGAGGAAGAGGAAGACGTGCCCGGCCAAGACCTGTCGTCCCTCATCGTGAGTCTCCAGCAAGAGCTCGCCTCTGGCCCTAGCCCTTCGGCTGCCTCCGCCACCAAAGAAGCCTACCCGGAAGCCCCTTCCTCATCAGCTCCTCCTTCTCCTTCGCCTGCGGGTGGAGGAGGAGGAGACGAGAGGGAGAGGGTGATGAGGTGCTTGCTCGAGGGCTCCGACGACGAGCTCGGGCTGCCCAGCAGAGAGCGCAGCGAAGCTGGAGACAGCGTTGGCGTCGAAGAAGGCGACGATGGGCCGTGTGGTGGCGGTGGTGAAGGCCAAGGGTGGATGGATCTGTGCAAGAGGTTGGTGTGGGAGCTCGAGGACGAGGCTGCTGTTCTTTACGATCTCCTGCTGCCCAAGCTTAGTTCCCCATTAGAGTGGTGGGTCAATTAGTGGTTGATCTAGACATTAACGTTGGCGAAAGAGAAGAAACAGACAAGTGTAGGGGAGGAAACATAAGGAGGACTGTAAGATGAGATGAGGGAAAAAGAAAAAAAGGAAGTTGGAAATGGAGATTGGTCTTCCACTGATTCAGTTTCTCTTCACTCTTTCGTCCTCTCTTCTTTTGTATATTTACCGGATGTTCTCCATGAGCTCTTAGATCGTGAAGATGAAGGAAGACAGATGATTTTCTTTC
Source organism: Lenwebbia sp. NSW1173648 (assembly GCA_029784005.1). Classification (NCBI taxonomy): domain Eukaryota; kingdom Viridiplantae; phylum Streptophyta; class Magnoliopsida; order Myrtales; family Myrtaceae; genus Lenwebbia; species Lenwebbia sp. NSW1173648. Next base: position 6,848,846 of record JARCGZ010000010.1, read on the forward strand.
CTTTCTTACTCGTGTCTTTCCCGTTCGCTGCCCTTGATCAAATTTCATTTTAACTTTCGATAACCAACAGAAGTTCAGAACAATGTGGAGTACCCCATACGAGGGAATGTGAAGAGCGCAACTTAGGGTCTATCCCTAGAAAAGAAAACACAAAGCCATCTTGTGGACTTCAATGGCTCACAAAGCATCGATTCATAGGGTCTTTGGTGCACAGGAGCATTCGGTCTCAGTGCTTCTCGGCCCTTGCCAAATGGCCGTGGAGATTGTCCATCGTCTGAGAAACCAATCTGAACGTCAGCCGTTGCGTGAAGGGGCATTCTGTTGACTTTAAGAGAAAATATCAGCAAGATGTTTATGGTGGTTCAACCATATTGTTTATGGTGGCTCTGTGTATTTACACGAGTGATTAGTTACCGTCAGAGAATAAATACAAACATGATTGCAAAGAGAAAACGTATATAAGTTACAAATTAATAATCCTCTCAATCCGAAGTGTCATATTTTGACTTTCAAATACAAGATAAGGGTAGTTTGAACCGTACACTTTTGTTTTAGGGTTTTTTAGAGGGGGCCATAAAATGGATATGTTACATATTACATTGTAACGCTTGCTTTCGCTTCTGCCTCGAAACCCTTTGTTTTTCACTTCTTCTTGTTAGATCTTTAGATCTTTAATTGTACGCTTGTACTCGTTATTGAAGATAGTGAAACCCCGTTTTGGGTTTTTCACGTATATCGTGTCTCGTGCGTTTTTTATTTTACTTTCATCCTTCGCTATTTTACGCTTGAATTCGGGCATCTTTGAGCGTTTTTTGCAACAAATTGGTATCAGAGCAAAGGAATTTTGATCGTTTGTTCAAGATGGCATCTATCAAGTTCGAAGTGGCACCCTTCGATGGCCAAAATAATTTCGGGCTATGGAGGATCAAGATGAAGGCATTGTTGTGTCAGGAAGGTTCTGTTAGAGCTTTGGATGGGAATTATCCCGACGACATTTCTGCATGGCGAGCTTGAGGAGACAATCTATATGTCTCAACTGAGGGATTCGTTATTGAGGGTAAAGAAGATCATGTTTGCAAGTTGATACAAGAGATTTGATAGCTTTATGTTAAGTCATGGCTACTCGTGAAGTGCGCATGACGGTTCTCTGTACTATAAGAGATTGCGTGATGGTTCTTTTATTTATTTGCTATTATATGTGGATGACATGCTTATTGCAACGAAGGACATGTCGGAGATACAATTGTTAAAGAGGCAACTTAGCAGGGAATTTAAGATGAAGGATCTTGGAGTTGCCAAGAAAATTCTAGGTATGGAGATTCGCAGAGATAGACAGGTTGGGAAGTTATACCTTTCGCAGAAGGGGTATATTGAGAAAGTGCTTGAACATTTCGGCATGAAGAATGCTAAACCGGTAAGTAATCCTTTAGCGTCCCATTTTAGACTTTATGCTTCTTTGTCACCTAAAACCAAAGAAAAGGAAGAGGAGATGTCTCGAGTTTCATATTCTAGTGCCGTGGGTAGTCTTATGGACGCTATGGTTTGCACTCGTCCAGACATTTCCCAAGCAGTTAGTGTTGTAAGCAGGTATATGGCATATCCGGGTAAAACTCACTGGCAAGTAGTGAAGTGGATTCTTCGGTATATCCGAGGTACCTCAGATGTTGGTTTGGTCTTTGATAGAGATTGTGATATATGGCATTTGGTTGTTGGCTTCGTTGATTCTGACTATGCAAGTGATCTCGGCAAAAGGAGATCTTTAGTAGGTTATGTTTTTAAGCTTGGTGATTTCGCGGTTAGTTGGAGAGCAACTTTACAGGACACGATTGCTTTATCTACCACCGAAGCAGAGTACATGGCAACAACGGAAGCAGCAAAAGCAGCTCTTTGGTTGAAGCCTTTGGTCACAGAACTTGGGGTGATGTAGGAGGGAGCTTCTGTTATCTTTTGCAATAACCAAAGTACGATCCAGTTGACCAAGAACGCGATGTATCACGAGAGAATAAAACACATCGACATTCGGTATCATTTTGTACGTGATGAGGTTGCTAAGGGTACTGTTACGGTGAAGAAAGTACCTGCGACGGATAATCCAGCAGATATGTTGACCAAACCAGTTCCTTTGACCAAGTTCAAGCATTGTTTGGACTTGGTTGGCTTTTTCGCCATTTGAGTTACTTATGCGGAGTTGGTGGCGTTTTGTCTATTGTTTCCTACATCGAGTATGCTCACATAGGCTTAGGAGTGTGTGTTGTCGATTTCGCCATTTGGCGAGTGGCCTTATCTGGTCTCTCTTGGTGGTGAGGGAGAGAGGTCTTGTGGCATTTGGTAAAACACTCTTCTGGAGATTTGAAGTCAAGGTGGAGATTTGTTATATTTTGACTTTCAAATAAAAGATAAAGGTAGTTTGGACCATGCACTTTTGTTTTAGGATTTTTTAGAGGGGGCTAAAAGGGATATGTTGCATATTACTTTATAACGCTTGCTTTCGCTTTTGCCTCGAGTTTTTCACTTTTGCCCCGAAACCTTTTATTTTTCACTTCTTCTTGTTAGATCTTTAGATCTTTGATTGTACGCTTGTACTCGTTATTGAAGATAGTGAAACCCCTCTCTCTCCTCGTGATTTTTCCCGTTTTGGATTTTTCACGTATATTGTGTCTCGTGCGTTTTTTATTTTACTTTCATCCTTCGCTATTTCGCGCTTGAATTCACGCATCTCTTAGCATTTTTCGCAACACGAAGTAGGTGTAACAATTGAGAAAGTGGATCACAATAACGCATGAGTGGATGAGGTAGTCCCTTGATGAGGATGTGTACCGACTGATTCGTTCGAGTCTCATAGCAAACATGTAGATCGCCGGAAGCAATCCACTCTTGAACAAAGTGAAAATTCAACTCAATGTGTTTGGTGAGAGTATGAAACACAGGGTTGAGAGTAAATTAGATGGCAGAGATGTTGCCACAATGAACTAGGAGAGCATTAAAAAGGGGACCCTGGGCTCATGAAGTAAATGACGAATCCAAATAATCTCAGCAACATGGTGAGCGATAGCACCATGCTCAGCCTCTGTATTAGAATAAGCTACAGTAGGATGCTTCTTAGCACTCCATGAAATAAAGATTAGCACTTAGAAAAACACAAAAACACGAGGTGGACTATCAAGTATCGGAGTATCCAACCCAGTCTGCGTCAGCATAAGCAGTCAATGAAGTGGGAGAACACCGCTCAATGAGCAATCTGTGGGTTGATATGCAATCTAAATATCGATATATAGGTTTTTTTTTTTGTCGCGCCGATATAAACATTGGAAGGCCTGGAGATGAGGTAATTTGGTTTAATGCATGAACGGTGTTGTTTTGGCCTAAATTCTAATTTTTTTTAAAACTAAAGTCTTAATTAAATAAAATTAAAACAAGAAACAAGGCACAAAAAAAGAAAAAAAAAACAAAAGGCAGGGGTCTTTGGGGACTGGGTGAGGGTCGCCAGCCCTCGACTAGACAGCAAGAGAACCTCGGCGTGGTCTGGCCAAGGGCCACCACAGTTGGGCAAGGGCTGGCGACCCTTCCCTAGATTTGAGTGGAGGGCCGCGTCTTAGCAATGGTCGGACAAGGGCGAGCGCCTGCCGCCCTTGTCTTTGGCTTTTTTTTTTTAAAATTCCTTTTTTAATGTTTTAATTTTATTTAATTAAGATTTTGGTTTTAAAAATTAGAGCTTAGGCCAAAACGACGTCGTTTGAACATTATGTTTCACGTTTTAGTCACGTCATCGCCAGGAGAGAGAAAATATTACAAAAACCATGTCAGTGTTTTCCATACGCGGTTAATAGAAGGGCTCGATTGCACCAATTTGATAAGTTTTAGAACTTAATTATATTTTTTTTTTGTAAGTTTTAAGATTCGATTATACTTTCGCGATAAATTTTAAAACTTTCAAATAAACTGATCCCTTTATATAAGTTACGCATTAATACACTATCCACCGTCCGATAGAGATATCCACCGTCTTGCTTGCCCCATCCGAAGAGGAGAAGAAATGGGTAGGTTCGAGGTCAACATCATATCCCAAAGCCAAACGCGAATGAAGGGACAAAAGTTCGCGTACGACAGCGCTTTTTTGTGATCAAGAACACGTGGGCCCATCTTCCTCACGTCTCGTGACTGCGTTCTAACATGGAATAACTTGTAAATTTCAAAAAAGTTTTATGAAATATGAAGAGAAGGATGGATGCATGTAAACTGAAATGGTATGACTTGAGATTGTTACACTTATTACCACACGGAGAACTAATGTCCAGATAGCATCATTAGATTTCTCAATGAAAAACAAAACATTCTCGAAAAGCCAACCTTGCGACCTCGGGTCGGCGATCCTGGATCTCGGGCGACCTCGGATTGGGTTGCGGGAAGTTCGCCACCTTCGTTGTTGTAGTGTGTGGCAAATTGCATAGGGGAGGGAGAGACGAGCCGGGCTCGCGGCGCGACGGTGATGGCTCATGGGCATGGCCGCGAAAAAAAAGATGTCATGCCCCACTAAACCCGATCATGACCCCGATAGAAAATGACGCGTTTAAGCTAGAAATACAAATGGGCAAGTTTAGTACATGTACGCCAAAAAGCTCGTTTTGAACTTCCACCAATGGCACTCCTCTAGATGAGTCGATTTATGGGCTTTTATAGGGTATTATGTGGGCTTTCAGGCAGTCAGATTTTTGTGCCGAACCTTCGGATTGTCAGGAAAAAAAGAAAAGAAAAAAGAGAAAACTCCCAAAAACAGAAGATCATGGAAATTTACAATCAAATGGACATAATTCTAAGATTTCACCATAATAAAATATGAAGATAGACTCGAAAATGTGACTGATATTGCTCTTCGGATTGGGATAGGCCGAGGGAGAATTTTTTTTGAATTGAGCATGCTTTCTTGAGATAGTCGGGCTAAGAATATGGGCCCCGAGTGGGTCAGAAACGGGCCGGGCCGACGCTTCTGCGAGAATTCTCCAGTCTTCTTCATCATCGTCTTCCTCCCCTCCTCTCGTCACTAACCCCTCTAAGACTCTGCTAAAACCTAACCATGCTCGCTCTTCAACGACTAGCAAAATCAACGCTCGGATCGCCGAATCCTACTCAATTCCTCGCGCTCCGGTCGGCCCTTAGCTCCATTACCGCCGCCAGAACACTTTCCACCAAGAACAACGGCGGCGACGAATGGAACGACGCGTGGGAGACGGCGTGGTTGCCGGACGACCTGTCGCCCGCGAACCGAGCGCCGTGGGAGAGCGACGTGAACTTCCCGTCGTCGGACTCTTCTCCGTCCGTCGTCCTGCCGTCGGACGCGGACGCCGAGACGAAGGCGTTCGTGGAGGACATGAACGAGAACTGGAACGAGAGGAGCAAGGTGTCGAGGAGCAAGGAGCTGAGGCAACGGGAGAAGCAGAGCTGCGAGGGAGGGAGTGCGGATTCTTCGCTGTACAGCTTGGAGAATATTAAGAAGGACTATAGGTTGAAGAAGCAGAGGATACACGCGGGACTGTGGGTGAAGGAGATTGAGAAGCAGGAGGAGGCCAAGCTCGGTGCTGGAGATGACATCGAGCGATTGCTCGATACCGCTTCTGAGTATGTTCTTAGCTCTTTTTTGTTTCATTTCCCTTCGGTCTCTGATTTGTCTCTCTCTATCTTTGTTGGCTTTTGGTGCATTGGATTGTGCTTTTGTTATGGTTGGTTCATTGAAGTGCGAGGGGATCTTTAACAAGTTGCATTACCTTGTTAATAGTTGAAAATGTACGAATTTGCTGGCACAAGCAACGGAGGCTATGTTAGAGGCTGCCTTTAGTTTATTCCTAAGAACTTCTGAATTTGAGTTAGACATCGGTGCTAGCTTGGAATTAGCTCAAGAGATGGCCGAGTAAAACGATGTTTTGGGAGGAAACGGTTCTCTCTTTTGTGGGTTTCATTTATAGTTCAATTGGATATAAGCATTCTCTGCAGATGTTCTTGTAAGTCAAAAAATCAACGTGATATCCAGTCGTCACTGCGAATTGAGCTGCTCACATGACAAGTAGGTAAATTCTCTCTCAAGTATATGAGGATGCACAAAGGCCATTGGATTCAGTTTTGAAATGTTCGTTTTGTAGATGGCTTGTAAATACTCCAGCACTACCCCTTTGTCTCATCTGTTCAAGGGTTGCATCTGTTTTTGAAAGAATTATTTTCATTTTCGGCATATTAGGTTCAGTGATTTTAGTGTCGCATCTTTGGTAAGTTTAATGTTTTGAAAATATGGTTGATGTATCTGGGGTGGGATGTTTTTCATGACAGTTATCTAGGAGAACTTGACTTTTTCCAAATAGAAGGATCATCTGTTGTGCGACATTGCAACTCCTGCTTTTGAAGTTGACACTTTTCAAAGGACAATATACAGGAAAGCCAATTTAGATTATATCTGGTTGAATTGATTTGAGGCTTAAATTTACTGAACATTATATGGTTTTTTGGCTGTGAAGAAAAGATAAATTGTTTTGGTTATACCCTGTTGTGAGGTCTTCTTTTTCTCTACCGTGATTTTTGGTCCAAGTCGGCAATTATCTGATCGATTGTGTAGCTGCTAAAGAAAGCATAAGGAAATGGCGAGGATCATATCACTGTACTTCATGCTGAATGCTAGCATATAAAATCCTGAAATTTCCTAGAGCATAAAGTTTTGTTGTCATAAATTATCACTAGGGAGATAACCTCTTGCTTATTAGATTCCATTCTGTCAAAAGATTGATGCCTGGTTATTAAGATATGAACCCCTTGTCCTTCCATTCGCTCTTGGGAACCGACAGTTTGCTTTACCAAATGATGTCTTTTCCACCTATTGTCCTGGCAATAGAGAATTGTGGCAGTTCTCTAACATTATATCATTCAGTTCTTTCTCCATATTTTGATGTGTTTCTTTGGGCATGAAGATGATTGTTGAGGTTTTTGTCCTGGAAGAAAAAACTATCACGACTTTAGTCTGATATGATCATGCCAAGGGGAAGTGCGTTACTGTGTTCTGATAGTGTCTCACAATTTTACCCTGGTACTTGGAAACCCTGCAGTGAGATTTGAATTCCAAGAGATGTACACTTAACTATCTTTTGTGCACTTCAAATGAATTGCAGAATTTTTGACTCTCCTAGTTGTGATTGGAATACAACAAACTTATTGGGCTCTTCTGAGTTTAAAAATAAGCCTGATGGTTGGGAAACAATATCCAAGTCTCAAGACGAAAATGTGTGGGAAATGTCACAGAGGGAGGAAGATATTCTTCTCCAAGAATTTGAGCGCCGTATTGCATACAGCAAATTTCAGGTTTGTCAGTATGTCAGTGCCATATAATGGTCTATTCTAGTTTGAAATCTGTCGCTATTGCATGTTAATTTGGAAGCATTTGCCAGTAAAGTACAAATTTTGGAGGAAAAATAGTTCTATGGAGACTAGTTGCATCATCATGCAGTAATTCCAAATGCCATCTACCGTTCTTTCGCATTTCACTTTCTGCAACCTGGTTTGTAGTAATTTTCTTAATGCGATGACCTTAAAGATTGGTGTCTGACTAAGACCTATCATTTATTAGGTTTAACCCCACCCCCCACCCCCTCCCCCCCCCCCCCCCACACACACACACATTAATGAAGGATCTACTGTCATCGGGCAGTCTGCCATGCAGGACATGGGTTGCTTCCCGTTGTTAATACGTTGACTGCAGTATATTTTTCCTCTGACATAAATAATCATAACATTATGGCTCCCTCCTTACCTCTTTGTCCTTAAAGTTCACTCGCTCCTCATTTTCAGTTCCTCTTCACACGGCTTTGAAATTGTTGTGCAGATAGCCAGTTTCATAAAGAGCCACATATTTAGCCGGCGAAGACCAGTTGATGGGTGGAAGTATATGATAGAGGTGGTGGGACCTAATGCCCAGAAAGGGAAGGGTAGTGCACCGAGATTACCAAGCCTCGCGGATGCATCAACTCAACCTTTCAGGGAGAAGGCACGGATTGACAGTCCTGTCCAGAATTTGTTGAAAGGAAGGTAGATTTATAGGTTTATGCAATCAGCTGTCCATTTTTTGTTGGGTGTACCATTTGTTGCATTGGATTGGCGTTCTTCAAAAACTCTGGCCCCTCAATGTATGACGATGATGGTGATGATTCCAGTCACTGATCTTCGGAAGAAGTCATTGTACATACGGTTTTCCTATGGTGAAGGAGTGAAAAACAGAGTTGTTAAACGATACATAAGACTCACACTTTCAACATTTCTGTTACTTTGATGTGAATGTTGTCTGATTTGATCCACGGCTGCTACTTGGTGCTCCCCCTACTCTTAGGTTTCCCGGGGTTGAACAACTTGCCACCCACCTGAGGTGGGAACACTTGGGGCCTGCATGGTAGTCATTCTGATTCTCTAATTTTGTTCTCTGGAATAAAAAAGAATGAGAATCATGTTTGGTAACGTAAATGATTCTGATTTTGTTTTCGGGAACAGTTTTGGATCAAAAACGAAAACAAAAAAAAAAATTGGTTTTAGAAAAAAGATTTACTTTTGAGAATCACAAAACAGAATGAAACCCCACATCTCTCACTTTTTCCTTTCAGATCTCTCATCACTTTTTCCTCGATCTAAAATAGAACAAGGTCTCATTTTCAAAGAAAAATATATAAGATAATAAAAAAATAAAATAAAAAAATAAAATAAAATAATTGGAAAAAATTCTAACAAATCAGAAAAATTTCAAAAAATCCCTAAAAATAGAAAAAGCTTAGATTATGCTAGTTTGACATCATTTTCATAAATTTGGTCTCAAATTCTCTAGATTTCATAAATTTTGTTCTTTTTTTTAAGAAAATCGTAATATTTAAAATTAAACCCGAACCACATTTTTCTAAGCCTTTAGGGCTTTATTAGGGTTTTATGATGCGATTCATCAATGTCTTGATTTCTTGATTGCGCACTTAATTTCATTGGTTGTGATTTGCCTAGATTTAGGTACTTTAGACTGTCTAGTTTTAGACAATTTAGAGAAAGACAAAAATAACTCGTGTGAACACTTAGCATTGGCTTATCTCATAGGTTTAAAAACGAATTGAAAATTCGCATGAAACACATTTAGAAAACACTTAACTTCAGTGCCGAAAAGACGTCAATGGAAACACCGACGTTACCAAGTCCTCGGACCCTAGATTTCTCTGGTTGCGTAGAATCAAACAGTTTCTTTCGACCGTTCGATAAGGTTTTCGGTCTACCTTCGTCAAAGACTAATGGCAACTCTATTTGCATGTACACATACATGCCACCGATCACACTAAGATCGAATTTGATATCCCATCGTTGCAATTTGGTATAGGTTTGGGAGGGTCCGAGCTAATCTGAAATCACACTCTAACCCAACACTGTCTTTCTTTTTTTAAGCTTAAAATGACACGGTAATTAGACGAATAGCATGAAAAAAATGTTATGTGCGATATGTTATATAAGAAAATCAATATGAATTAATTTTCAAGTAACTACGTAATTATTTGACTTAAATGACAAAAATTGAGAAGAGAAATTATTTTTGGAAACAAAATTTTTGTACGGTTACCAAACGCGTTTCTGTTCTAGAAACAAAAATTTTGTGTAATTACTAAACTCGTTCTGTTTCTCTAAAACTCATTCAGAGAATAGAATCAGAAAAAATCAATTTTAATCAGAATCACTTTTTCGGATCAGAATCGTTGAGCCTGGGTTTCCCCTCCTCATCTGGATGTGTGTAGTCGATCAAGTGCTCAGCCCAAGAGGCCTAGAAGTGAGACAGGACACTAACCAGTTCTGAGGAATCACGGAACTTAAAAGGAGTGCTATTGACCGGTGCTAGAGCGATTACGTGGATATCATGCCTAGTGACACGAAATATTGGCATAAACGATGCACATTGTTTCACCATGAGCCGTGGATGTTTCTAGGGCGGAATATTGACCCGACTGAATCCGGTTTAGGACATGATTCTGCATTGATCTGTGGTGGATGAAGCACCTAAAGGCAGATAGTATCATAAGCTTAATTCCTGGAATGACAATGTTCCATGTTGCCGGAAATGCCAACAACCTGAACCTGCTTTTATGAAACAAAGCAACTGAGTCGAGTCTTGGCTTCGACACTGACAACGGTTTCTAAGAAAATTAGAAGTTGGGAGACAATTAAAGATTCAAATTTGCCTGCGTTGAGTATTTTGCGACACACAATCTTGTTTCGCCCATTTATGATTAACGCAAGACGATTGAGCTCCGTCTTCAGCTCGGATCATTCGCTTGTTTCTCTGCTTCAATCTTGTAAGACCCTTTCTGAGATCTCTCAAATCCATGGCTATATGGTCAAAACCGGCCTCGACAGAGACCGTTTCAGCTTGAGCAAGCTTCTCGCGTCTTCCATCGTACATACACAATATGCGGCCTCCATTTTCAACTCCTCACAATCGCCGAACCTCTTCATGTTCAATACCATCATCAGAGGGTACTCAGTTAGCGACGACCCACAACGTGCTTTGACCATATTCAATGACTTCAGGACGCAGGGGATTTTACTCGATCAGTTCTCTTTCATAATGACCCTTAAAGCTTGTGCGCGAGTGCAGGCTCTTGCGTTTGGCCGAGGGGTTCACGGCATTGTCCTTAGGTCTGGGCACGGATCTTTTGTTGAGGTGAAGAACAGCCTCTTGCATTTTTATGGCGTTTGCAGCAGAATCAGCCATGCGCGCCAGTTGTTCGATGAATTCCCTCAAGGAAATGACTTGGTTTCCTGGAACTCGTTAATGGGTGGCTATCTTACTGCATCTAAGCCAAGTTTGGCGATTGAATTGTTCCGGCGAATGATTTGGAGTGGTTTGAGAGGAAGCGCCACCACAATGCTGAACGTTTTGAATGCCAGTGGTGATATTGGGAGTCTCCTAGGAGTCGAGACGATCCATGGGCATTGTATTAAAACTGGCTTCTCCTTGAAACTGAATGTCGCCACTGCTTTGATCGATACGTATGCGAAAGTCGGGAATATCCATGCAGGACGTAAAATCTTCAATGAAATGGATCAAAAGGACACTGCCATGTGGAACTGTTTGATACAGCAGTTTGCTAGGTATGGTCTAGTAGAAGAATCAGTAGAGCTGCTAAACTTAATGAAGCTCAAAAAGGTGGTACCGAATTCATCTACGTTGGCGGGATTGTTTTCTGCTTGCGATGCCTCAACTGCTACGACCATTGGGAAGTACATTCATGAATCTGTTGATGAGGAAGAAATATGCACAGATACAGTCATGGGAACAGCTTTGGTGGACATGTATGCTAAATGTGGCCTTTTGGAGAAAGCTGCTGGCATTTTTAATCGGATGAGAGACAAGGATGTGAAATCTTGGACTGCTATCATTTCAGCTCTAGGGAATCATGGGCAGGCAGGTGAATCCCTAAGGCTGTTCTGTCAGATGGAGAAGGAGGGACATAAGCCAAATGAAGTCACTTTCTTGGCAGTCTTAAGTGCTTGCAGCCACGGAGGGCTCGTGATGGAGGCTATGAACTGCTTCCACAAAATGGTGTGGGAGTATGGTTTTTCGCCGAAGATCGAACATTACGGCTGTATTGTTGATGTCCTGGGACGAGCAGGAATGCTGGATGAAGCGTATGATCTCATTAAGAACTTGCCGGTTAAGGTGGATGCCACCACATGGCGTGCTCTATTGGGTGCTTGCAGAGTGTATGGGAATGTTGAGTTAGGGGAAGATGTGAAGCGAATGCTCAGGGAGACATATAGACTGCACCCTGCAGATGCAATCCTTCTGTCAAGTGCTTATGCTGCTGCAGGAAGGTTACAGAAGATTGCCATCACAGAGGAGTTGAAAGGACAGGAGGAAACGGTGAAGGAAGCTGGACGTAGCAATATTGAGGTGTGATTGCTTGGAGAAATCTGATCGTGCAACAAGAGCTTTTCTTCCAGCCTGATTAGCCGGGAAAGTTTCTTCACAGCCCGAGGAGAATGGGTTCAACTTTTGCCGAAACAGGGTGATTGCCTGAATGAATTAACATTGGTAGAAGAAATTCCCACCAAATTCCGGCACTGGAAGCACAGGGGGTAGTTTTGCATTTTCTGCAATCTTCAACACCTGACGAACCTCTAGATCAACAATTATTTCACATTTTCAACTTTGAAATTCCTTAACCGTCTTTCGGAGGGCCTAGTTCATATACCGGCGCAAAAGGACATCGACAATAATCTGACGTATGACTGAGAAACATATGGTTATCCTATCAAAAGCATTTGTGCCAGAGGATCGTAATGCGAAGGGTCGCGAACCGAATCAGTTTTTCTTCAGACTTCTGTGTTATGACACCAGTGTTTATACTGAACTCTCTGAAATGACTTTGGTTCCATTACTGCAATAAGTATGTATGCTCTTCTTTGATTCATCCAACTGTAGCATGTAAATTTAATAAGCTTGGAGCAGGAGGATGTCGATGAACAATTCTGAGGGAAAATGCCATTTGACCCAGAATTGAAAGGAACTATAAGGCTGCTCCTGCATCAAGATTAGAACAATGGGATAGAAGCGTTAGCGTGAGGAAAACTTGCGGTATCGGAAAGAAGAGGGCCTGTCCATTGGGCAGATCTGAGTGAAAAAACTGATATGCTTGACTATATGGAGAAAGATTAAAATCTATTGACTATATGGAGAAAATTACAGCAGCTCAAATTTGAAAAGAAACATCCCTCATTGAGGATCTTTCCGTCTATCGATTCTCTCTCTACATTTCCATGCCGCAATCTACCTGTCACCATCTACCCATCCTCGAATAAAATTCCACTGAATCATGAAAAAGAAACAAATATACAGATTCCAGCGGAGGGAAGAGGGCCCTGGATACGTCTGTCAAGGAGCTTTGGTTTACTATAGGCAAAACCACAGTGGGAGCTATAACAAACTATGTACTTTGTATTTTGTGTCGCTCAAGAACCATTGCGGCATTAGCAGCCCACCATTTCTCTGCTTGTTCCTCCGTGAAATGTTTCCGGCTGTACGAGAAAAAAATACCATGTCAGAAAACGATGTCCGAACATGTATGACTTAATTAATTAGTGCTCCAATATTTGGATATACATCCAAGTTTAACAGCTTCCTGAAGTTCAGAATTTGAAGACCAATATGGAAGGCAATTGGAGCAGAAAAAGGTAATGGTTAATCCAATACTAAGAATGCGGGACCCAAACAGTGGCTGGATTATGCTTCAAGCTAGAGGAAGAAAGATCTAGAGAAAAGCATAGCATAAAAGTCGGCTTTCTGAAAACTCTTTACGGAATTATGAACAAGATTTCATATTCTATCCACAATCTAGTTTTGCTCCTAGGCTGGGCAGAAAACTGGTGAATTGTTTTATGCAATGAACTTGTCTTGGCCTCCAGCACCTCATCACAATGTGAACTCAGGTTATCCTTTCTAGCAACTTTAAGTTGGGTTCTTTCATGCAATGTAAATGAACCGCGCAACAACTTCCCATTTTTGCCCAACATAATAACCATTAATAACTTAACACTGGTCTGACTCAAAATTCATCTCTTATCTAATTATGCTGCCAAGACAAAGAATGGCAAGATGCTGATACCTGAAGCGTATACGTCTGAGCTCATTTCCTCCCCCGGGTAACGAGGATAATGATATGTAGACACCAGGTTCATCCTGCACCACCCATTCTGCCCTCTCAGATTGCTGCTTCATTCCATTGACCAGAGTTGTGTTTACAGGCTTCATATGGGACTCGCTTTCTAGGAAATTAGTTTTTGCTGACTGATTCTCCTTAGGGATCAAGTTTGGATCACTGGACACTTCTCTGACAACAGAACCAGAACTTTGGGCTCTCTGTCCGACTGGAAGTCTTTCAGCCATTTCTTTCAACTACAAGTTAATTTAGATTAGCACAATTATGGTAAGTAAAGGCTATATCCAAGCATTGAATTCCAACTACCACCTAGCCTAACCTAGAGTGTGCATGGTATGTGTTTGCAAGAGAGAGAGAGAGGGAGAGTTGAATAGTGAGACTTACGGTTCTCAGTTTTCTTGCAATTTCGCTAGGCATTTACATTTACAAAATACATGACACTGAATGGCCACCATTTCAAAGATGGAAACTGCCGCATAGATTCATTTCTCATAAAAGAACATATTAAATGACCACGCTTATGGTGAAGTGATGCACCTATATATGACAACACCCTAATGAGTAACCGTATTGCCACAGTGTCAGATTAAGACATTGATCCTTTTAATGCAAAATTAACATGTCTTATCTTAATGCAAAAAATACTCCTGAAGAGTATTGTTGGAGTAAGACGCTAATCCAAATAGTTCGGGCGAGATGAAGATACTTTGGACGGATCCACACAGAGAGAGAGAGAGAGAGAGAGAGTTGACCAGCCAACAAACCTGAGTGGTTAGAGACTTTATAACTTCTTTAGCTGACTGGCACTTTTGAGCTTCATCTTCTGCTATTGCAGTGACCTGTTTCAGTTGCTTTGATGTTTTCTCTAGTTCACTTTGAAGATGACGGGATTTGGAAGTGAGGTCTTCCACCTGCAAAATATTCCAAAGTATTTCAAATGATATTTCATCACTTAAAGATGACATTTAGAAAAGAGTCGGTAAAAGAAGCAGAATTGGTTCACTTGTCATTACAATGAAGAATAATCTATATTTTGATGTGAGAGAGAGATTAACAAATTGTTGTGGTTGTGAGAGATGATGATTAAAAAAATAGCATACTCCTGAAGGTTTCATACGCCTAAATAAACTCCTTTTACAGCTTTGTACATGGCATGACGACTTCATGTCAAGACTCAGTAAGAATAGCAGACGGTCACAAAGATAGTGGATAATCATCATGAAAACCAAGGCTATTCGTTGGAAAACGCTGACAGTCAAGGCTAACACTTGTACCAGCCCTTTTTCTTCCCTTCAAGCTTTACTTTAAATGAATTGACCAATCTGGGTCAGAGACCATATCAGTGGCTTCATGTGACATGTAATGCAGCTGATTCAGAATATAACAATTTCTGGCTACACATTAAATAGGTTGTGTCTTATGCATTGGTCCTAATTAGTGGTGGACAGATACCACTGACATGCTGATCGAGCGGGTCCTGAAACTCATATGTAAAAGTAAATATATACAATTAGAGAATTTTGAATTAATCAATAAAACCGAATTGTGCCTCACTGCTACATGACTCGAAGATATCTAAGCTGATCAATGATAGTACTAGAGATTATCCTATCATTGGCTTTTGATTTCTAAGAGGCAAGTAAACTCTTGGAACCCAATTATCCAAGTGAAATCTGCTGTTTGTGCATCCTCTTTGTAGACTCCTCCCAGGTTCACAGAGATTTCCTAAAGTATATTGTCAAGATGGAAACAGCAAATAGTCTCTTTCAGTTCGTACTGATACTGTGTCAACAAGATTAAAGCCTGTATGTTGTCTCTAGCTTTATTTTATCTCCCTGAGGAGAAACTAGTGGTAAGGGTTTCTCTCTTTGTTATGTTTGGTGGTTAATAGGATTCCATATGCATGAGATGAGCTGAAGCATCTCTCTGGGGAGTGTCCAATGCGCATATTAATGGCATTCAAAAAGGCTCTCTCTCTCTCTGGTTCTAAACATAGACCAAATACAACAATGCGATTCACTACTCCTGGAAAAATTTGAACAAAATAAAATGATTCAGCCTATGCATCACATTTAGTCTGTATTTATGTTGGGGATTTTTCTTTAGTTCCACAGGTGTTCAATGCAGGATACCTTTTCTACTTTGATGGAGGAAAAATGTAATGATGAGTTCTCCAGAAAATTGATTTGTAAATCTGGAGTGTGAACCATAATTTCTTTTTTTGCTTGGGAAGCTTCCTGTGGAAGCATCCTAAATTTGGACAATTTGCAAAAATGAGAGTGTGGGTGAACTGGTCTTTCCTTTGCAAACAGGCAGCAGATGAATCTGTCGAGTGTCTACTGCTACACTGTTGTTAGTCCAGGAAGATTTGGAATCTGGTCTTCTCTGCCAAAGGTATTCAATGGTGAGCGTGGGGTCAGAGGAAAAAGAGCTAAGAACAAGGGTGGGCATCCATTCTAGAAAACAGGAGAAAGATGATTCATTTGATCCCTCGAGCAACTTTTTTCCGCTAATTTCGAGAGAGAGGAATAGGAGAGTTTTCGATTCCTCAGAGCCATTTTGTAATAAGTTTAGATTCTCGGATTTTCAGTTTTACATTTTGGCCCGCACATACAAGGAGTCTTGATGTCATGCTTTGCTGGACCTTATCTTGTAAATGATTTTGAACAGGGGTTGACACCCCTTGTTGCCCCTTTATGAAATACTTCTACTGATCCCAAAAACAATGTAGGATGTCTTCTCTTGAACAGGTAATTTGTTTCCTAATCTAGAAACAGACTTAGAGCCTTAAAGAGAATACCTGTCATGCATCTAGCACCACCTATGAAAATTTATCTTTCCACATGCTAATCTGTCCAAGGTACGACCCAAAAAAAAAAAATTCTGTCCAAGGACAAAATAGAAACTTGTCTCTTCTTTATGTGTAGAAAATAAAGCCACATTAACAGGGCATAAACAATCAGATGCTCGTGGAGCTTTTTACCTGCTTTCTTGATAATCATTTAAATTAGTTCAAATAATTTTTCGGCAATCGACATAGTACATAAAAAAAAATTCAGAGTAAAATACTACAACTTTCTAGAGCTCCAGTTCAAGTAACTACATAGCCGCATCGAAAAATATGAACAGTGGCCTCAAAGAACAATGACATTCATGGAAACTATGATGCTGACAAACTAGAAAGTATTGTACGGAGGGGAAAAAGAGAGTTTGCAGTTGTGTAAAAAGCATACCAGACAACAAGTTCATGATTTTCCAATTAATTTTTCTCCTCATTCTTGTCTATCTCTCCTTGTATACTCCTCTAAATCCTAGCAAGAACTTCTGAATAGTGTCGACCCCACTATTGTCTCTCTCCCCTCACCCCCACCACAATCCCCATCATAAAATTTAGGGGCACCTCCTGCCTCCAGACTACATCCACAATCAATCTACAGGCCAATAGTTTTTTCCATTGGGACGGAGTTCTTCTAAGTTCCTATTATTTACTTCAGGAAGATATTTTAACTAATCTCATGCCAGTTGTAACCTGGAAACCTTCCTTTTATATCATTATTCCGATGCTTTGCACCCCTGGCAGGCATACCCCTTCGAAAATGAAATGTATTGCAGGGAAGTCAATGGTTGCATGTAGGTGATATATAACTACAATTTATGCTCATCAAATGATTGAAGCTCTCTTGCAGAAAAAAGAAGAATATTCAGTTTTGCAACAATTGTTACTGATGCAAATGCCACACATATATGAAAAGGTACCGAGACTTTAACATCAGCACATAGTATTATTCTTATAACAAAGCACAAGTTCAAGAGATACCTGTGCTCGTAAATTGATGATTTCTTGGCTTTGACTGTCACTGCTGTGCTTTGAGTCATCGGTAGTTACTTCAGAGCACCGAGGTGGACTAGATTTCCTCGAAAGAGGAGACGCTGATCGAGAAGGCATTCTGGAACCAGGTACAGAAAATGAAAACATTTTTGTGGGAGCTCCAACAAGGTTAGGTTCTTTTGTTGTATTAAGGCCTCCTAGTTGAAAGTTTCTGTTAAAAAGTGGAAACACACTGCTACCACGTGATCCTAGTTTTGCATCATGTATGGAATGCCTGCTTTCAGCCATACTAAGAGAGTCTGCAGACAAAATCCTGCATAGTCGCCCCTCTGATGTGGAGCACAAACTGTCCTTTTCTCCCACCTCATTATTTTTCGGACGTAAGGTATCAGTTCTAGCCTTAGGTACGCGCATAACAGGACCAGATTCAGTGGTTTTCTTTAGTTTAACATAGCATTCATCGCACACACGATATGGCTTGTTCAGGTTTGGAGCCAAAGAAGCTTTCAGGCTTCTTCTGCTACTGCACGCTTTGCAAAAAACTAGACCACAATTGTAACAATTGTGACGTTTTCTCCTGAAACCAAATGGACTGTGACATCCTGAACACATGGAATGGTCAATGCTGGATACCCATTTATGTAGACATATGACAGCCGTGAAGTTAGAACCACATACTACACTCTTCACTTGCTTGTCTTTCAAAAAACCAACAAGTGTAGGTGTACTTCTGTTGTCATATTCTCCATGACCTAACTGCCCATTTGAACCCTTTCCCCAAGTATAAACCTCTCCTTTGGAAGTTAACGCTGCCACATGATAAGATCCACATGCGATTTCCTCAACAAAACTATCTGCAATTTTCCCCTCAACACGAGCTGGAGCCTTTCCATCAGCCAAAGGATTCCCAAGCTGGCCATAGGCAGTACTTCCCATAGTAAAAACTCGTCCTGAGGTTGTAAGGGCCACGGTTAAACTATGCCCACAAGCTACTCGGCAAATAGTTTCATCTGACAATGCTACTACGCACTCGGGAACTAGTCTGGTTTCTTGATCACCATGCCCAAGCCGGTGTATATCTCCATCGCCCCATGTAAATAGTCTACCAGATGCAGGACTGGTGGAAGCATCCGAAGAAGAACATTCGGTTGTTACTTCAACCACAGCCGCAGTGTGCCAAACACCACAGGCAACTCTTGTTGTGCGTAGTCCTTGCAAAGCTTCCACTTCCCGAGGAATGCTTATGCTGCCACGATCACCATGTCCTAAAGCACCGAAAGATCCATCTCCAAAAGTAAACAACTGCCCAGTAGATGTCACAACAGCTGTATGCCAAGGTCCACAAGCAATGCAAGTAACATGAAGACCGTCCAAATCACCTCCTACTCTCCTTGGAATCCAGTGACTGACTTCACTTCCATGCCCAAGCAAACCCACATTATGAGTTCCATCACCCCAAGTATAAAGATCTCCAGAAAGCGTGGCAGCGCATGTGTGATACTCACCACATGCTACTAACTCAATGGTCATGCCACTAAGGGAGTCAATAAGCTTGGGGTAGGAAATATCTGATTCTATGCCATGCCCGAGCCTACCTCCCAACTCCTCGCCCCAGCTGAAGATTTCCCCTTGCCTGGTAACAAGCACAGCATGCCTGTAACCACAAGCGATATTAACAACATCAAGAACCACTGCTGATTCCAAAGCCTTTGGCAGAAAAGCATCCGATTTTGTATCATGTGGACTCCCAACTCTATGCTGACCACCACCCAGAATTCCGCCGCCAAATCCCTCTCCCCAAATGAAAGCATCACCCAGGGATTCAAAATCTTCACGACAAGAACCTTGGCTCGATGAACTGACGGCACTGGATAAACTAATACGAAATGTATCAGCACCAGAATTTCGACCATTCCAGTTATCTCCTCCCCCTGGTGACACTGAGTTAAGAGAATTGGCAATGGGTTCGTTTTGATTGAAACCTGTGTCTGCAGCAGTGTAGGATATTATGGCTGAGAATGCCTTTCCTAACCTATTCTGTGAAGTACTTTCACCAGGAGGCTGAATGCCTTGGATATGTCCAGGATCCTGTAGTCATGAATGGTTAAAAAGAAAATGAGAAAAGGAAAAAAAAAAAAAAAGAGAAGCTAAAGCTTCATGTAATCCCGATGATTTTAGGAATCATGGAGAGAAAGACATAGCTACTGACAAATGGTGTAACGGATGGTGAATTTCTTCGTGCATGAGGACTTTCTGAGGATGCAGTTTCACTGGTTGTATCGCTCCTCCACTTGCGGAAATTACCGCGTGTGGTCAATGCTTTGAGACCAACAAACCAAACTTCAGCTTCATCCTTGTCTTTACATATCTGTTCATGAACGCAATGGCCTCATGACAAATATCCATAAGAAAAAGCCTATAGATTGTGACAGGTACTCCACAGGAAACAAGGTGATTTGTTTTTTCCCCTTCACTAGGTGGCTAAGATAGGGCCGTTACAGACAAACTCACCAAATCCAAGGATCTATCACTGCAGATAAGGGAAAATGACTGATACTCCTTCTCAGGTCGTGGATAACGCTGAAATATTGCCTGAACGAAAAGCCATTTCGATAAGAAAATTGGAACCAGGGGATCATTGACCTTTACAATATATCTGTAATCTTCCAAGAGAACGAAGAACACAAAATATAAATGTAGAAGTATGAATCAAAATATTATTAGAAACAAAATCATGAACATGCATGATTTTGCTGCAAATTGTAAGTGCAGTGGAGAAAGTGATGTTTCAAGGGGAGATAGTGTTTCGACCTCAATTACAGTTGTCCAGAAACTTACAAATAAACGCTTTGACGAGTACATTTTCTAAAAACTAAAAGTGGCCATTACTTAAAGCAAGACTGGTCTATAACTTACCGTACGCTGTCCAGGTATAATTCTTGAAACTTGATTTAGTTTAATCTGTTTTGCTTCTTTGCCAGAGTACCATATCAATGTAGACTCATCCTGACACAGAAAGCAAATCAAGTAGTCAAGAGAGGAACTTAGAGAAGTTAACAAATAAATTTCCAGGTGGAGAGATTGGTAGCAGCATGGTTCAGGGAGAAAATTGATACGGATAACCATGGGAACCTTTCCTATCAACAGCTTCCTTTGGGCTTTTGGCGTTTATTGTGAAGGCATGCTTCAGTTTACTCTAAAGTCAGAGTAAATTGAGTTTCTAGCCGATTTAACAACTACACTAGCATTAATCATGAGTCTAAGTCACAAAATCTGATGATCCCATGAGGCACATGGAAAATCCACATAGTTTCGGTACCGAGTGATCTCAAATTGATTCTAATGTGCAACTTATAATATGTAGAGACTAGTTCTAGGATCTTTTCTCTAACAGGCTTTCAAACACTTAAGTAGCATCACGGGACTTACACTGGCAAGGTGGAAGGGGCAGAACTTTGGCTTCCCTCTGCGACCATACTTCAGTAAGTAAGCGCCTTTTTTAAGTGCTGTAATTGCCTGCAATAAAAATTTTGACTTTGACTACCCGGAACTTGTAGCTATAGACATGAAATTGTGAAAGGTTCTCAAATAAGCATAGTCCTGACTGCGTAGTGTAAAAAAATACATCCTCTCTTAGATAGAGCAAGATATCTACACTGAAACCAACAACTGTCGATCACCTCTACAACTTTTGACGTTGAGGATGGATCTCCATTGAACGACTTGTTCACATAGCATTAAGGCTTTTCAAAAACTTGATTCTCCACATTGTTAAATGGCGGATATAGATGCCGTTCGCAGGACAAGATTGAGAAAAATTTAAACAAGAAAATGGCTTCCAAAAGGAAAGCTTCATAGAACTCAAGCTGTTTCAAAAAGATGGAAAACTTTTACGTCAAGGTGATGGGAATTGATAATAAGAATGACTGATCGGCGCAAGATTGACAAAGGAACGGAAGAATGAAGGCCTTCATGCTAGTAATAGCATATGCAGCTTCCCCAAGTCTCCAAAGGTCACTCGACGGCACTTCCCCTCTCTGCGTAAAAATCTATTTATATCGACTAATTGAATGTTTTTAAACGCTATCGGATGCTATGATGCAGTATTTGAGTAATCCAAGTGAAGTAGTCATGGAAGTGATCATTAACAGCTTCTTTTGGCACTAAAGGAAAATACAATAAGATACTAAAGTTACACACCAAATTACGGGACAGAGAGATGCAACTACCACACAGGACATAGGCACTATATCACCATCATAAGCCAACATACACAATTTATCACAGCAAGTTGTTAAAGCATAATCTATATATTAGTAGGAAGAAAAAAAATCGGAGCTATAAACAAAAAGTAAGGGGAAAACCTGCTCGATATCCCTCTCCGTAGTGAGACCACTTTTCTGAGGATCAGCCATTCAAGTTTCAATGTCATCTGATGCCCAAACGCACACCAAACACCCATTTGACAACCAACCAGGGAAATCTTCAAATTTGGGGGGCGATTTCCAACTCCAACCCATCCACAACCACTTCAACTCCACGTCCTCGCTATGATTTCCAATTCCGCAACGATTCCTTCGGATCAACAGCCGCAAATGAGGTCGAAAAACCAAAATGCAGCTCGAGAAGAAATGTCTAAGCCATAAGACTCGGATTCCTCAACAGTGACTAGCGAAAGGCGATGAAGCAAAGATTTACAAACCGAGTCAAATCTCCGAAACAGCTCAAGGCCAATTCCGACCGATTCACCAGCTACAAAAAACGAAATCCATCGACCGAAGACCGCTACGCACAAAATCGAGGCAACGGCTATCGGTTCTCGACAATGCCGCAAGAATCCACGGCGGTTTCGCGCGATTCCTGAGCCGCTTCCGGTGATTCCGGGATCGTTCCGGATCAGAAGAGCTGGAGGAAAAGGCAGGACGATTCGATCAAGCGGCGACGAAGGAGAGGGCTTCCCGCCGGCACCTGGGATTTCCTGTCCTTCGATTGAAGAGAGAGCTTGAGGATTTGCTCCGACGTGCTCGTCTCTCTCTCTCCGTCTCTCTCGCTGAGGGAACGAATCTTTGCATGAAGGGTGTTTTGTGCGGGCCAAATGCCACGTCAGCAAACCGAAATGAGAGTGAAAAATAAAACGAAGGGGATGGATTCAACAAGGCCGAGATGCTGTTATCGTTAGTTAGCTTTGTCCCTAAACTAGAATTTGGTAGCTGACGTGGCTTGCGGGGATCTTAACGAGAAAATATTAGGTGCCCACCGGATGCCACCTCATTTTTATAGTAGCCCATTTATTATGCGACACGTGTCCGTAAGCCCACTTATCAGAATTTTTCTCTCTTTTTGGTTGCTCTCTCTTTCCTCTGTTCTCTCTTTCGTTTTCGATGCTCCAAGCGTGCTTTTAGAAATCAATTTTTATGATTTAATTTAATTTCGTATCGCATTGTTATTAAAGAATACTAAGCTGTCTTTCTTTCAAAATTATTATAGTAAAACATGCAAATGTGCTAGAATTCAATTTAATTTCATATATCATACAAGAAAAAATTTAATTTCATATAGAACATGAGCGCGCAAATTACGAGACATGCTTAAATTGAGTTTATTCTCTCCTCTCGTCCAATTAAATTTCATGCCAACGTATGTAAGATTAACCTCACTTAGATAAATATTGTCTAGTCAAGAGAATTGACATTAGTGCTTAAGTGATGATGGATTGACATCTAGAGAATTGTCGATGTGGTTCGCCATATTAGCAGTTCTGCAAAATCTCTAAGCCGCAGTGAATTTCAAGGTTGAGTAATATGCTTGTAAATTTTATCAAATTTGGGTAATCCAAGGATGAAATTCACGTTAACTCATGTGAAACGAGTTGAAAAAAGACAACGAAAATATATACATATCATGGGTCTCGCACCAAAAGTTTAAGCTATCATTAGAGAGTAGCCACGGTAACTTTTAAACATAGGGTCATGATAGTAGTAGAGTGATGTGAGACTCACTTTCGAGCATCGATAATTATTCTTAGATGGAAAGTTCCATTAATTAACGAACTAATATGTCTTCTCGACATGACAACAATAATATCAAATAGTTATTGATGCGTAACATGGACCCACAAATTGTGAGGCGTACTTAAATTCGATTTGTTCTCCTCTCTCATCCAATTTAATTTCATGCCATCATATGGAACATTAACGTAATTTACGCATGTAAATTTTATCGGGTCGGGCAGAATCTCCTTATTAGTGTCCAAGTGATGATGACTTTGTCCATGTGGTTGAGTAATATGCCTGTAAAATTTATTAAATTTGGGTAATCCAAAGACGAAATTTACCAAACTTATGTGAAACGGAGTTGAAAAAGACAAAGAATACACACATATATGTGTATACATATGTATGTAAATTTGAGATTGTTCTCGAAGAAACGGAGAAGCAAAGTGGGAACGACGAAGGGGAAGGGATTGACACTTTGATAGGAAAGCGGCTGACGAGCGACGAACAGGGACGACGCCGGTTCGAGGGTGTTGGGTTTCTGCAATTCTTCTCGAGTCGCTTCGCCACAGCTCTGAACTCGAAGTAACCACAACACGCGCCCACATACGAAACAATGGCGACTGAGATGGAAGAGTTAGTGGGCTTCTTGTCTTCTCCTTCTCCGCCCGTAAGCTCCCTTTCACCCTTTGTTTTCTTAGCTCGTAAATCTTTGTGGAGAAGAAGCAGATAAAGTTCCAATTCAATCCCGTTTCGTTTGGTTATGTTGTCTAAATGCGTAGTCCCACGATTCAATCCCTTCACTTCATGCTTAACCGATTTGGTTTGCAGAGTGATGAGTGAGAAGGCAATAAAATTTGCGTAGCAATTAGCGAAAGACTCGAAAGTGTTGCACTTTAAGCAAAAGAAGAGGAATAAAGATCAATTTTGAGCTCCCTAGCGATCAAGAAAGGGCAAAAAAAAAAAAGTATTTTTTTGGCCTCATAACGACTCGTTAAGGTTAGAACTTGGTTGCTTGCTCATGTTGGTGTTGTGGGAAAACAGGACACTTAATGGAGACTGTTTCTTATGTAACACGTTGGCTTCCTTTTTTTTTTTTTTTTTTTTGGTAAAGTAAGAAGTAATTCACTAACCAAAGCGAGATTTACAAGCAAAACCAAACCACACAAGATACCATGCACTCGAAGTGACACCGGGCGATGTCACTGTGGGTGCAAAGGTGAGGTTGGTACAAAACAAGCGACCGGGGGGGGGGGGGGGGGGGGGCACGTGTCCAGACAACAGTAAAGAACAGAGACGATACAAGAAGTCTCAACCAAAAATAGAAGGAGATATGCCCCAACACGTTGGCGTTCTTATTCTTCTGAATTGTGAAAATCGATTAAGATATCTTCAATTTGAGATTCCTAAATAGCGCGCGAGTGCGAGAGAGAGAGAGAGAGAGAGTTTTTCATTCTGTCATCTTTATACTATATTTTCTTTCCCTGTTCTTTTTGCTGGATAGTGTCAGGGCAATTTTGAGTTGAGTTGTATGCTTATCACAATAGTGATGATGGAGTCAGTTAATCTCAAACTTGAATGGCACAGATGAACATTACCATTATGAGAAGCTCAAATGAGCTATTTCTCATTAAGTGAGCTTGGCTACATGCATTTCTTACATAATTGATCATATATGCTCTCTGTCCTCATCCTTTTATTGGAGTTCTGGTACTGGGCTATTGTGATTTTAGTCTCGTCTTGTGGGCATTTCTCTTCCATATTAGGTGAAGAAGGCGGCGGTGGACATTGTCAGTGGATTAACTGGAAGTGAGGATGGGTTGCAGTCTCTGTCCACATTTGAAAAGATTTTGCTACCGTCATTGGTTCGACTTTTGAGTGAAAATAAGGTGATTCTTCAGCAATTTACTCCATGATAGGATCTCTATGTATGTATCAGAAAGAAGCCTCAATATAACAGAAGTCTGCAAACAATTTTTGGATTGCTGGCTTTATAGTAGTAATATTGGAATAGTTACAATTGGCTTTTACACATTCCTGTTTTTCCATTCCATCATATAAGTTCGTTTCTCCTAATGTTGTGTTGAGGAAACAAGATTTAGACTCTTAATCAAGTGGTTTTCCCAATGCTAGGTAGAAGTTCTAAATATGCCTTTGAATTTGTTGAATCAAAAAGTTGAGTCTGTTTTCATTGGCAGTTGCAAAGCAGTTTGCCTATACAACATTCATGAGTAATAACTTTCTTTGCAATGGCTTATGTCTATTTATCAGGAGGTGTCTCAACCAGCAGCAGAAGCTCTTGTAAATCTTTCTCAGAATTCTAACATGGCATCCAAAATGGTCACAATAGGAATGGTCAAAACAGCCATGGATTTGTTGTACAAACCAGACACAACAATTACTAGATTACTCGTCATGCTTCTGGTCAATCTTACGCAGTCGGATGCTGGTATTGCGTCATTGCTCCAGGTATTTCAGTCCAGCTCATCACATAGTCACAGTTGTCGTCCTTAAAATGTAGAGTATTTGTATGCTTTCTCTTTTTCCTTTGTTTTCAGCATATTTGTGTCTTTCATCTGAGATCTATCGCTCTAAGAAATTTATATATGGGATTTGCTGCTTGCTAGACAGGAGATGAGAAGGTGCAAGGATTATATGTGATGAAACTTGTGAGGTCATTTTGTAGATCCTCCAATGAATCAGGCGGTGCGTTTCCATTCCATGCAAATCTAATTTACACATTTGCAAATGAGGCGTTTACACAGCCCAGTTATCACTGTTGAGCCACAATGGACCTTTATTTGGCCTTATGTTTGCATCCTCATTTTTTCTGCCTGCTATGCCGAGAGGCCTACATATGTATTTTGTTCATAGTTAAGATCCTCTCTTATGAAAAAGATTCAATGTGTGCCAAGAGAAAAAGAATTGTTGGCATGGGCATGTGAGAACATAGGTTTTTCAAGACTAAGAATTGGTGTTTTCCTGGAAGATCAAATGCGCAAACCTCAGCTGGTATACTCTCCATTTCCAGTGGGCGAGAAATTTGAAATTGTTCCAGTTTTTTCAATGCGAATACTTTTGTGAAGGAGATAGTTTTTGCTAGTACTTCCTCATGTATGCTTGTCTGTGCTTTTCATCAATCATTGAATTGACCTTTCGTCATTTTGACTAGATGATTCATTTGAGCATGTGGGTTCAATCCTGGTAAACATTTCAAAGAATCAAGAAGGGAGGAAGATTTTACTGGACCCCAAACGAGGTCTTCTTAGGCAGATCATCCGTCAATTTGATTCAAGTAGTCCATTGCGGAAAAAGGGGGTATGTTTTGGCATAGCCATATGAAATTGATTTTGAACGTTTAGAGATGGTATTTTAATAAATACTTTCATGATTTCAAAGTGCACATAAGAATGTCATGTGTGCTGGCTTGCATGATATAAAAATTGGACAAATATTGACTTACAGAATTTTCTGAGATTGGGGTACTCGCTTTGTTCACACTTTTAATGAATTTTTCATAGGCAACTGATATTTATAATCGTATCGTTGTTCATACGTGCCTTCATGATACGAAGTATGTCGCCTTCATTATACTAGTATTTTGTAATCACCAAGAGCTGCTGTTCTCTGCTTGAAACTAGGTCATTGTTTGGCCAAACTAAGAAACAAAAAGGAGGGAACTACTCGAGTTTCGAGTCAGGTTGGGGACAGTTGCAAGGAGGCATAGTGTTTGGCATGAGTTTATATGCATTAGATGTATCCGAACCTCTTTAGAAAATAGTAACATTATCATGATCATCTTGCTATCTTACCGAAGATGCAAAATGTCTGGGATATTTGAGTAATTTAATTAAGTGTTTGTATTGTTATTACAAAACATGTTAAAAAAATTTGGATATGCAGGTAACTTCAGGTGTCACTTTTTCTATAGTCCTGATTATTTACCTACATTTAGCCCGAATTAAATTGGACTAGATAAGGCTAATTTGTTTGCATCATTCGGCCCAAACCTATTCTGCAGCTACCCCTGGTTGCATGACAAAATATTTATTAAGTATGCAGTTTCCTTGGTTTTCTTTGGTTGCATGATAAACAACAAAAGGATTGGGCAAGTGTTAGTTTCCTATAATGTTATAGCGTGTGGAAGCTCAGTTAAGATTCGCATGCATGATTGCTTGTGGCAAGCCTGAATAAGCCTCTCTTTGTGACTGAGATGCCATCGTACTGTCCTAGCATGAATCTAGTTAAATTCCTTTCTGCAGGTATCTGGAACTATTCGCAACTGCTGTTTTGAAGCTGAGAATCAACTGCAGAATTTGCTTTTAGTATCCGAGTTTCTTTGGCCTGCTCTTCTTCTGCCTGTTGCTGGCCACAAGGTATTACTTTTTGATTCTTCATCTCTAACTTGTTCTTTTAAAGAAGTGTGAGGCTTTTTTCCCGTTTCCCTTTGTCTCAAGTCAGCACCTATCAAGTTTAACGTAAAATCGCCACTAAATCAGCATTTCACACAGGAAATCCTTTGAAAGAACTCTTTCGAATTGGTTTGATGAAATCCTCAGTAATATAT
Source organism: Lenwebbia sp. NSW1173648 (assembly GCA_029784005.1). Lineage (NCBI taxonomy): Eukaryota > Viridiplantae > Streptophyta > Magnoliopsida > Myrtales > Myrtaceae > Lenwebbia > Lenwebbia sp. NSW1173648. The sequence continues at coordinate 6,876,938 of JARCGZ010000010.1, forward strand.
TTGAGATAGTTATGAATTCTCACCAGATGTACGTCCTCTGCTGGAGCATTTTTTGTACAGTTGTTGCATCGTATCCTTAGATTGCAATTTCAGTAATAGTTTTGGAGCTTATTTCTGATTCCAATTCCTTTTCTCTATCCTGCATTTGTTAATTAAGTACATTTGCATGATTTTTGGGCAGATCTACGCTAAGCAAGATACAGCGAAGATGCCTCTTGAGCTTGGGACTGTATTGTCAATTGACCGGGAACCAGTTGATGATCCTGCAATTCGGATCCAAGCACTCGAGGCAATCTATTTAATCGTGTTACAGGTGTGATAGTTTAGACTACTAAATAAGCTCCGTTGCATATGCCATGGAAAGTAACGAGTTTGGTTTACAAATTTAGAAAGTGTCAAAGAAATTGAGAAACTTTTCAATCTGGTTCTGTTGATATATCAATTACTGAATTGTTGGTTTCTCAGTAAAAAGATGGATATACTTGTCTCTTAGAGATTTCAGTCTTTTGCTTGTAGATGTCATTTGAAAATCGAGGTGACCACAAAATAAGGAAATATCACCTGTTCAGGATGTTGAGCCAAAGTAGGCGGAGGTTACTTGTTTCAACTCAATTCTTGGCTGAGTTTGTCCTGTCCATCTGTTACATTCTCCCAGGACATAGGGAATGTCAGTACACTAGAAAGTGAAAAATACGAGGATACCTTGTGGGTAGACTGATGCAATCATGCAACATGTCCTGAAATACTTTTAGTATGACCGAGAGAACAACTGGTATTATGCAGGTTCTCTAGGCTATCTTTGTGCTTATCAGTAAAAGAGGTTAGAGCCATTATTTGACTATACTATCTGATGAAATAAACTGTTGTGGCAAAAGCCTTTCCACTGTAGTTGACTTCAAATGTTAGCAATTTAATCCACCGATTTGTTCTAGGATAGTCACCATTTTGCTGTCTTCTAGTATTGCAGCATCCCTTGCTTCAGTAGTGCCACATGATATAAGATTGCTCTGATTGTAATCGGCTAATTCCATGTTTCCTTATAATTCCAATAGGAAGCGGGGAGGAGAGCCTTGTGGTCCGTCAACGCGCCAAGGATACTTCAAGTAGGTTATGAAGATGAGGAAGATCCTAAAGTAATGGAAGCTTACGAGCGGATTGGCTCTTTGGTGCGTTTAACTTCTATCGCCCTTTCCCTTCCCATTTTCGGCCAAACCATGTCCTGTTAGATTTAATTGCCCTCTTGTTGTGTGGCAGCTTGTTCATGGTGGTGGAACGGAGGAATCAACCGCTGAAGCAACCAAGTAGCTGAATCTATCTTGCACGCTTTCGGTCAAGAAGTCCTCGTGATTCTGTTTTTCCTCAAGGGACTAGATGGTGACTGTGAAGGTCATTGTATCTCTGGCTTTAGGTTTATTTATGCTCTCTACATATCATGTAGCTCGATATACGTTGTGAAATATGCCGCCATGATGTTTAACTTGCTCGGGCAGGCACCCTTTTATTTTCTCAGGTGACCAATGCACGGCAATAAAGAATTTCGTGTATATTCCCTCTATATAGCAATAGATCAGGTAGACCTAAGTATTGGACAAACTTCTCGTCAGGCTTCGGGGTGTCGCAAATGCATTCATCTTGGGCTAAGCATGGTTAAACTGAATAACATTTAAGTCTTGGAAGTACTGTTCAGCTTAATTCAATAGGAATTTTTACGGTCATATCATCATATTTCCCTGATCCGTTGAATGTCGTTGGCACATTTTAATCAGATGAAAGTCTTGGGAGTTGCTCTATTAGCTTTTCCGTTTTATCTTTATTTGGAGTCTCTTGTTATGACTTATGCCACACCTCTTTTTCTCCCTCAGTGGTCAGTGGTGCATCTTCTTGCTGATAAACAGCAAGACGGAAATGTGACTTTCAAGACTTGAATTGCTTGTTGGACGTCCATGTCGTGATCGATAAGTAGGGACACATCTGTTTCCTGGAAGATCTTATATCGGTTTTTCGCTCCCGTTTTCTTCATTCCTTTCGCCCGCCTTTCGCCCTCGCAAATGGATTTCCACCAACTGCCCATCTGGCCGTTCATTCGAGCTCGTAACAAGGAATTTGTTGGACACTTCCATCAATCTGAAGATCATTATGGTTTTGGTCCCCATAGGTGGTGCTTTTAACATACCCGTTTCCCCATTAAATTTGTGGATCAGGTCATAGCTCATGAGTCCTTTCTGTGGTCCATGGTCACACGGGGACTTCCCATCTCCTTCATCATTTAACAAATGGACGTGGAAAGGATAGACTGCTATCTTCTACATGGACTAACATATCTACTTTTCAACCAAGGGGCAGAAAAAGAGTATAGAGGAGACAATTTCATCACCATATGAGGTAATGATGATTATGTGTATTATACACCCTTTGGCGTGGACCACGTGTTGATACATTCAGAGTAGACCTCGCAAAAGGTGAGCTGAGTTGTTATATTCAGTAAATGAGTCATAAATGATTTAGAATGGTAAAGCCTAAAATAATATAGGTGTTAAATTAGTTCACAACTTATTTAGAACAATTTTTGGCCGGCGAAGTAGACCTCTCAAAAGGTGAGCTAAGTTGTTATATTCAGTAAATGAGTCATAAATGATTTAGAATGGTAAAGCCTAAAATAATATAGGTGTTAAATTAGTTCACAACTTACTTAGAACAATTTTTGGCCGGCGAGGGCACGCAACCCTCACTTGGTCTGGGAGAGGGTGTCGTAGCCCTCCTATGGCCGGTGAGGACCCTTTTCGGCAAGAGTTGGAAAAGAAAGAAGAACAAAAAAAGAAAAAAATAATAAGAATTCAGAAAAATTAAAAATTGCGAAAATTGTTCACGTTATCATCGGTCGTGCTACGAGAAATAGTCGATATTGATTGTACCACCACGTCATAGTTTTTCGACTAAAATTTACAAGAAAGACTGCATTGGCAAATCATCAAATGATTTAGGACTAAATTTGCACAATTAAAAGGTTTAAGAGTAAATTGGTATATCATCAAAAGGTTTATGATAATTGGTCAAATTGATAGGTTTAGGACTGAATCGGCACAAATATAATAGGTTTATGACTTTTTTGGTAATGATCGCTTTTTTTATGGTCATTGTTCGAATAGAGATGGAATATAGGCTCCGTTTGTTTCGCGAAAAATGATTGATTTGAGAAATATTTTCCAAAAAATGATTGAATGTATCGCTTGAATTAATTAGTCAATGAAACATATTTCGTTACCGACAAAAATTTATGTCTAAACATTCCGTAAACAATGATTTTTTTTTTCGCACATTGTTTAGTGATATAAACGATTATTTTTAAAAAAAATATTTTTCACATTATTTATTTTCTGCGAAACAAACGAAACAATAAAAAACAAACATTTTGTGCTTCTGGAGTTGCCACGAATGCGTCGTAGTAGACGTGCCTGCTGCAACTTTTACTTTGTTAGGAGAAAATCATTTTCTTATAATGCCGAGGAGTTCCTCCGGAAGATTGAGCATGTTAAATAATCTTCCTCCTCCATCTTTTAATGGGGAAATTGTAAACAAAAATCTTAAACTTATAGCAATTATGCTCATTCAGTCCTAAATATATATATTTTTTTTTTTGCCAATTGAGTCATAAACCTTTTGCATTTGTGCCAATTCAATCCATCCAGCCAACTTTGGCTAGCCGGCACTGACGTGGTAATTTTTAATTAATTTTTTTAATTTTTTTTCCTTCTTCTTCCAAATGGTCACCCGTTTTTTTTTTCTTCTCCTTCTTCCTCCAGCCATTTGCCGGATCGGCGACCGGGCCGGCGACCAGCTAGAAGAAGGAGCAAAAAAAACAATGAAAAAATTAATTAATTAATTTGAAAATATTAAATTATCCACGTCAGCGCCGGCTAGCCAAAGTTGGCTAGATGGACTGAATTGGCACAAATGCAAAAGGTTTAAGACTCACTTGGCAAAAAAAAAAGGGTTTACGACTGAATTGACACAATTGCAATAAGTTTAGGACTTTTTATGTAATTTTCCCCTCTTTTAATTATCCAAAATAAACCTATCATTCTTCCCAATGGGATCGACATTTAAAGTACAACTTCATCTCAAAATGTCTTTAAAATAACTAGAAATGCCAAGATATATAATGATGATCAGCTCAAGCATGAAATGTCTTGGGGAACTATAATGGTCATGCCTTGGGCAGATTCTTTCTTCCCCCCCACAGCCACAAGAGCTGCCAGCCTGCCATAATGGTTTCAGATAAGCTTCATGGGAATCTACAATAAGAAGGATTGGTCAGTTGGTCCCTAATCGAAGTCTAAGCTTTCCATTCCATCAGATGGTCCCTTAAAAAAAAAAGACATGCTTTCCAATCACTTTAATGCTGAGAGAGGGATCAGAAGAATGTCGAATGAGGATAATCAAGTCTCATTCATTTGGGTGGTCAATGAATCAACACATTCTTGGCCAAATTGGTCCTAGATCTCTTTGAACTAACCAACCCTTTTATCCCTCTTTTCCCACTCTGAAATTTCCTTCAATTTAAAGGTTTCATATAATAGCTAAGAGCATCTCACCCCCCAAAAGATTATTGACTTTTTTGCGGCATTGAAGCTTGTTTTTTTTTTTTTCCCTACAAAGTTGTTCGAATTCCTTATGATGTGCGAACGAAGCAGCTACTTCGCCGTTTTTCACTGTGAACAATTGGTGTCTCACTCATTTATCTATTAAAGCCCCGCACAATTTCGTATTGTTTTCGAAACTTTCTTGTTTGGCTAAGTGTTGAGAGACATTGATATTATGTTCAGTGTCGAAATTAATGGGGTCATCTACCTTCTGCCTTTTCCAATTTTTGGGTACAGCTTCTTGACCCCATCTTCACATGGCCGCTTTTGTTCAGTGTTGTCTTCTTCTCCCTCTCTCTCTCTCTCTTTTTGGGGGGGTTCCAAAAGAGACTATTTAATAAGGTGAGGTTTGTGTCTGCGAAAATCGTACAGTTTAGGAAAGTGAAGATGTCCCGATACATTTGTCTCGACATTTGCTAGAGATGGAAGATGTGACGCGAAATTACTCCGATTTACATGATTCCAAAATCGATCAGGCTATCCAAAGAGGGTGATGAGATTGTGCTTCATTTTCTCTTGCACCAATCCACAGAGGGTGGCCAAAAAAAAAAAAAATCGAAACTTGAGTGGACAAATGATGTGGGAAATAAGACCCCTTGGTCCACAGCATTTATGAGGTGGTTGTGGAATTGATGGACAATCATACTCATGTCCCCTGCAGGCTTTGCTTCAGCAGCTGTGAATTGAACATGATGGGAGATTGTTGCAATCTTTCCTGAATAAGATTTTTTTCACAAGTGGTGAAACTTTAAGCATGCCATAATAGCAACATGATCAATCATCTAAAGTTTCAGATCTCTTTTGCTAGAGAAAAATTATTGCAGGTAAATGGACCCAAATTACATGTAGCTCTGAATTTTTTTTACTACTGTTTCATCGCAAAATGAAGAAACTCGCGGCTCACTGAATGTACAAGAGCTTCGGGCCGTTCGGGACGTGCGAGCCTGGAACCAGACAGGCGGCGGTGTCCATGTGTTGTCCGTTCTTGGACTCGATCCCCATGAGCCTCGCCTCGGCCCGGAACTTCGCTGCCTGAACGGACTCTTCGGAACTGCGACGGACACGCGGCGACCTGTCACTAGTCCTATAACCATCTCCGGCTACTCGCACCGCTTTCTGACTCTTGCACCCCAACAGAGTACCGGAACGCCGCCACCCGGGCACGTCTGATCTGCCCCTGCCAGCCCTGTTGGCAGCTAAAGCAGTCCTCACGGGGCTAGCTTCTGAATAATCTGACATGACCGAGACATCTGCAGCACTCGCGGTGACGACGCTCCACTCAATGCTGGCTTCGCTCGGCGCATACCTTGTTGTGGGGGTGATGCAATCTGAGGTTGCATCGGAGACCTGCCTGGTGAAATACGAATTCACTTTCCCTGTGAGGCTCTCTATCTCGAACAAGTCCGAACTAGCATCACTCTCACAGTCCGCGCTGTTGTAGGCTCCGGCTCCGACTCCATCAGAGCTTGCGGAAGCTTCAGAAAGTCCCTCCTTTCTTGGCATGGCATTAGTGCTATCCCACGTCAACATTGCGAGCCTCTTCTCTAAGGTGAACGAGTTCTTTCTTCTATCGAACACCGGGGACCCAAAAACCTCCAGTGACTTCTTGGGCTTCGGCTCTTCCCCCTCCTGGAAATGGGTCTTTATCACTGGCAGATTCACAGATTCTTGCTTGAGAGAGCTTGGAGTGAACAGGTTCTCTTTCTTTTGCATCTCTTCGGTCATCCAAGGATTCAAGGTTGGCATTTTATTGCTCGGCTTGGCTTCGAGTGCACTGGAAGTAGCGTTCGTGCCGAGACTGATCTCGCCAACACGGTCATCGACGTCAACCGAGCTCTTGCCGGAGCAGGAGCATTTGCATCCAAGAGAAGCTAAGAAGCTCTTCCCATTGTTTGTCTTGTTGGCCCTGCGCTGAGAAGGATTCCTCAGGATGCTCTGAAGCAATCCGCTCTGGCTGTTCCAGCTCGATTCTGAACGGACACTTGGAGTGGCGGATTGGAATTTCGGTTTGACCGGCTGCGTCGTGACATGAGGTTGCAGATCTTCCTTCTTGCCATATTGTGAATGGGGTTGGGAATTCCCTGAACCCATTTTGGGAATTCTAGGACCCTCCTCCTCCTCCTCGATCCCTCCATTGAAGTACTTTTCAGCTCCGAACACTCCAATTTCTCCATCCTCCTCCTTATAAAGACGCTCCTCCTGATGGAACTTCTTGAAATTGAGGCTTTGACCACTGGTCTGAGCTAGCTTGTGGATGAAGCTCTCCTCTGTGGTATTCAGATACGAAGAAAAAGACGCATCTCCGACGTTGTTGTTGTTGCTGGTGCTGGTGCTGTCTTCCAGGGAATATGTTTGTGGGTGATTGGGGTTGAAAGATGGTGTCAAGGTAATCATAGCCATTCAGCTCTTATTGGGGAAAGAGTTCAAGGCGCAAAAGCAGAGCAAAAGACAGTAGAAAATGACTTTCCAAGTGGAAAACTACAAGGAGGAAAAGGATGATAGGAGAGAACAAAAAGACGCAAAGGACAGATCTTGAGAGCTCCAGGAAATGCGGAATCAACAAGATTTGATATTATTCAAAAGGGCATGAGAAATCCTTAAATAGACACAGCTTGAGAGGTCCCCAGAAAGAAACTTAACAATGGAAGAGCCTTGTTAAACCTCCTCTCATGTTAGCTTGACTTGTTTAAAAAACTACTAAAGGAGGTTTCAGCTTCACAAAGATTAATGTTTGAAGGGTAGGGCCTATGCAACTTACTTCCTAGATAATGAAAAAGAAATCAGATTTTGCAAATGACATTGATATTAATGGGAAGAAACGTCAGGACCACTAAGGTTTACACATTCCTGCAGCTACAACTGGAGGAAGGGTCAATGACATTTCACTCTTGTAAAGTCAACTCAACCTTCACCATCTGAGATCGATTTCGTGGAACTGAGATGGGCGAAGAGGACTCTTTTTCTGCACCGTAACAGCCGAGACTCTGATTGGTGAAACCTGCGTGCTATGTTAAAGAAATGTAGGATGAGTAATACAGTCAAGTCCCGCTCTCTTGTTAGCATTTCCAGGGGTAAGGAAGTACCGGCAGAGAGCTTGCGGAGGTTGATTGGGGCAGCTAGCTTAGCTTGTTACTCTGAATAAGCTCCATACAAAGAGACGATGTTGGATAAAGTTGCCGGATCAAGGGTAGCTGTGATCTAGGCGAAAATGCTACACCATAGCAGAGTCTATTTGTTTGAACCTGAGTGCAGTTTCACAACAACGAAGGATGTTGATTTCTTCCCTTGTTTGATCACGGTGATTTACAAACCTCAATACCATTCCAAATTTGATTGGCCCAAGCGGAACTTAAAAGAGGTAGTAAAAGCACTGAAAAAGTGCTTCGACAACATTCAACACATTATACCCGAAAGGCACGAAAGTACAAGATTATATCGAGCAATGAAATAAGAGAAAACCGAGCATTAGATTCGAAGCATCCAGAAGCCAGGGTGGAAATTTGTGCAGCAAAATGACCAGAACGAGGTACTCCTCTGAAACTAGTATGGTAAACAAGGAGTAAAAGAATTCACGGTTCCTAGACATTCCAACTGAGAGCAGGATCATTTTGGCTGATGGGCATTGATGGAAACTATGCTGCACTGCAATATTTAGTGCAGTTTGATAAGATCTAGGACCGATTGTTGCCCAGGTGCAGGTAACATGACATGTGCATTGGTCAACCTAAGTCACCGTACATCAAGCCGGAAGAATTTGCAGCTCAAAACCAGAAGTCAGACTGGGTGGTCACAAATCCAAAGGCAAAGAACAAATCAATCCTTGGACATTGCAGTCCACATGTTATAGTCCCCAGGCTCACCAATTGCAAGGGCTCGCCTATCATGTCCAAGTTATTATGTCCATGAAAAGTCCAAACTGTTCTATCCAATCACTCAGCAAAAGAACCCACTTCACGTATGCCACAGCAAACGCTGAACCGACATTTAACCAAAACTTATCTAGTGGCTGGTATGGAGATAACAACATGCCCCCCTTTAGCTATGGTGGGAGAGAGAGAGAGAGAGAGAGAGAGAGAGAGAGAGAGAGATTTGACATCGTTCTTGCTCCAAGCACAAGAGATGGCCAAAAGGAGAGAGACAGAAGGGACGGATGTCTAGTGATCTCTCGGGCCTACGTACTACAGGATGCTTTACAGAGTCGTGCCTAGTTCGTCTGCTTGAAGTAATCAAGTAAATCACCTGCAAGTTTTCCCCAAAAACAGCCGTTAAACGTTAAGTATCTTCGCATGAAAGAACGAACATTGCTTGGATCGTTTTTGGTTGAAACTAAACTTACCTAGGGAGCCCCTTGAGATTTCTGCATCTTTCAAGTTTAATTTGGTCATCACTTGAGCTTTTCAACACTTATCAAGACAAAAAGAAACTCTGTCTATGGCGAATAACCAAAAAGAAAGATGACCGCTCAGTAACGATATCTTAATAATACAAGAAGGCTGTAGTTGCATTTCTTTTACTGGGTTACAATTATGCATACTGAACAGTCAAAAAATTTAATGATCGATAAAACGAATATGATCGTAGTCTTATACAATGACTAGAAACTAGGTAAAAGTACCGAGCAGCAGATAATGAGCAGCCTCCCACTCCGTGCACCCATCAGGCCGGACATATCAGCAGACTTCGCCAATCATAAGATTAATCCTTTACCGTGAAGATGTGGTGTTCCCACCAGCAACCCAGTACTGCTTAACAGCAACCAAAATCTTTTCTGGGACAAGCGGACCATCTTCATGGTCCACCATTTTAGTGTCCCACCTCATCCCTCCTACTATCTTCTTCACTTTCATAAGCACGTCGACTTCATCGCGGATTATTACCGCGCCTTCTGGACGCAGAATTCGATCCATCTCGAGGAGAATGTCCTCGGCATCACATCTGCAGATCAACAAACATATCCCATTAAAGGCAGATGGAATGGTAGAGAAATAAACTTAAGGGCGAGTTTGTATATGTTTCAGCAAAAGCAAAAAAGTCTCCTTTTGCTCACCCGTTAATATTTAAAACTTTTGTGACCAAATATACATATATATAAAACTTTATCCAAATTTCAGAAACGAAAAAAATGTACGCGCCAATTTGTATATTGTGAAAGTCTCAGGTGTTACGGGCTAAGAAAATGTCAAAGTGCAGCTGCCGCAAGATTTGGATTAAAAAAAAACAGAAAAATAAAAGTTCAAGGATACACTACTTACTTATCCTTGTACAAACTGAAAAGTCCATTGGCATGGATAAGGTCGTATGTCCTTGGATATGTGGAGAAAGCTTCACACCTGAATTAATATACATAGCAATCTTTAGTGACCGCTGACAAGGATAAATAAAACAGAAAAATAGAGTAAAAATGAATAAACAGGTGATATGCATATAGTCAAGTGCAGTACTCAACATTAAGAATTTTAACGATTTAGACCGAGGCAAATGCTAAGCACACTTCCTGATATTAAAGAGAATACTGAGACATAGCCAGCCATATAGCTTAATAATCACATCCATAACTATTATAAAGTAGATGCTTCTTGTAACATTACAGAAAAGAACTACACCAAACACCTATAGTGCTAACAAGAGCAACTTTGGCTACACTACAAACCTGGATTGTCTTCTATAAGTTACTTCCTATTTCAGCATTACATTATCTAGAGCATTGAACAGTTGAACAAGGACATTGGAAATTGCTGCGGTCAATAATTTTTTACTGATCAATGAAATCTGGGACTGCTAGAAGAAATATGCTATAAATATCAGCGGTAAAGAGGCATTGATCAAACAGGAGAGAGATTTGTTATGCTTTACCAGTCATGATAGATGCCAATCAATCCTCGCTCATAGATGACACCAAGAGTGCTCCTGTCAGATATTATGGGCACAACATTCATCGTCCACAATTTAGGAGACTCGATTGCTGCGGCAAAGCCTCCCAACCCGGCATTCATATCCATAATGTTGCGATACCTTCCATTGTCAAGAAGCTTATTGATTTTCTTATAGGCATTCACATGCCTCTTCCACTTATTGCTGTCTTCCTGGTACGTCTCAACAGAAACTCCAGAAACAGATCCACTGACAATTCTTGGAGGGACAGCATATAACCTCTCTGGAAACGGCTTCAGTTCTCCTCCAGCGACTTCATCTGACTCGTTAACATCAGGATATGGAGTTACACATGCCTCCATTTTCTTGTACCTAAAAACCACAGAAAGCAAAAGGCTAATAAGGGAGTGAAAGAAGATTGAGCTTCAGAAAATATCGTCTTTTAACCAGGCTCATGAAGTTAACACCAGACTTGCTGGAGTGTTCATATGTATACAACTAATATGCCCGCTTAATGAAACCAATAAGCTGGAGAAAAAGCACAGATATCTTTCACTAAAAATTTACCCAACTCAAACCCCTCAGCAGTCTAAAAAGATCATAATGGGCAATCTTAAGCAATGCCGTTCATCGTCCAATACTGCTTTCAGCTTTACTAAGAGTGCATACATTAATGCCTATCCAAGCCATGAGCCACGAATGGCTGATTAACACCATAGTTGGCAGTGGGAGGTCAAAGTAGTATTTTTTATTTTATTTTTATAGAACAGAGGCATTTAGAGGAATGGGATATCAGCTTCCTGCTCGAGACGACATCATCAGAAAATTGAAGTGACGGGACCAGTTAGCCTGAAGCAGGTCCCCTGCATGTGATAGAAGGGAAGGTAGAGCCAAAATTGTACGATGAAACTGCCGAACCAGAGAATTCTATCCCTTTCATGGCGCGGACCTTATGGCTTACCATTTGACTTCAGTCTCTTTCTGACCTCACTCTGATATTCATATAAGCATTCTACTATCCTTGCATTCGATCCAGCTGAAAAAATATGATGAGAAAATGATATTAAAGGGCCACGTTTAGGGACATACCACATATCATCTATTTCTGCAGACTTGCAGAAAGTAGCTTGTGAGTCATCTTGTCTACCACGGCATGGTTCAGCATTTAGTCTCTTCTGCCAAATGGCTATTTCGCCCTTTTCATACTTCTTCTCCCAGCACAGGAGGCCGGCAACCTGCTCAATCTTCCTCTGTTCCTCCTGAAGGTCCTCCTTTGGACGTTGCCATGCTTTATAATTGGTCCTCCAGTTAATTGGAGGACCAGAAAGAACCCAGTAACCGCCGGGTCTCAAAACTCGATCAACTTCCTTAAGGTACATTCCATCTATAGAGAGAGAGAGAGAGAGGGAGAGAGAGGGACGGAGGGAGGGAAGAAAAGAACAGAAGAAACATCATTTGTGAGGCCATCACTGTCTGAAAAAATCAAAAGCCAAAAAAACAAGGTCGAAGTGAATTTTGAAGATCTCACCATTGGACCCCCATGGAATTAGGCACCGGGAACAGTGAGCCATATCAAAGGACCTTGAAGGATATGGCATCTTTATTGTACCAAGGACACCAATGACAGCAGGTACACCCCGTTCGAGAGCAAACTGAACCTGCGCTTCATGTGAATCTCTAGGTGCAAAAGACATGGCAATGACCTTCCTACTCCAAAGGTATGCACCCCAGCTTGCGACCTAGGAAATTAAGGACATCCCGTAAGCAATGTGAAGACTAACAACAGAAATGATAAAATTGGAAAGATATGGATGAAGTTACAATGGCAACAGAAATAAAATTACAAAATGAAGAATCAGGGGAGAACATTCAAGCTATATTTCACATACCCCACAACCCGTATCAAGCGCAGTCCTGACTGTTCCATTATCAATTGGTATCACAGAAGCAAGTTGATCTATGTACTTATCTGCTCCTTGAGGAAATTGGGTCCCACCACCAGGGAACCTAAATACATTGCCCTCATACTGAATCCAGTTCTGAATTGCTTTCTCAACAGTCAAAGCTTTGTATGGTGCATTTGCATAGGGCACATAGTCCCGACTCTTTGGCCAGGGGAATGGAGTTACATAACCCTTGGGTGCTGGGATAAGACAGTGCAGCTTCTCTCCCTCAGGAGGACAATGTCTCTCCCGGTAGTTCATATTCTCCCTCGGAAAGGTCATGGCACGTTTTTGATCTTGGCAAGGAGTGTAATCGGTGAAGTGAGAATTGCATGGCTCAAAAACCTTGGGTTTTTCAGATTCGTCGATAGTGTCTGATTCACCACCATGATGAGTTTCAAAATTTAAATTAGAAGCCACATCACAGTCAGCCCCACTTTTTGTGATTGCCAAAGCTATACTATCTCCTTTGCCAAAACCACTCCGTTGCCAGGCACCCAGTAAATAGAAAAAAAAGCATAAACCAGCTAAGATAACTAATTGTATGGAGGTCCTAGTCTTGCCATCAGCTGAATTTGGTTTTGCCATCGAGAACCTGAAAGAAAGCCACGTATCCAAATTACACACTGCACAAATTAGAAAAGGAGAGAAAAACTCCGAGTACTGGATTCAGCAGTTAAGAGCAACAAGTATATTTCTTTCTCAATTTAAATGAGGCATGTTCACCATTTACTTTAGAAATCACTTGCTTGACTTGAATATCAACAAACTGCTGAAAGTGAAATGCTTTCCAGAATCCAGACCGACAACAAAAGCAGCATTAGTTTTCAATTAAGAGGAATTCAGTAAGAAAATGAGTGAGAATTGCCATCTACAAATGCTGGTGTTTGCTTCCTCCTTTAATACAATTCCCCTCACCTACTTCAAGGCGAAAAAAGACATATTCAACAGAAAAGGTGGTGAATAGTCAAAATCAACAGATGAGCATTCCTGCTAGATTATATTGATAATTGAGAAAAAAGAAACAGAATTCGAAAGAGTAAAACTGATCATCGTGAGCTAGTAAATTGAATAGGATGCAATCAGTACGGCAATGGCTTTGATGTATAACGCAAGTTTCTCAAGAGATACACGAGGAAAAACAAAACACACAGCTACCCCGAAAAACATATTAAATGCACGGATTTCCAAGTGACAGGTTAACGTAGTTTTCACATTTGCATTTGCCTGTGTCTGTGTCCGCGGCACACAGCTCCTGAACCTCCAAATCTAAGTTCCATCTATCAACTATTCTTTCTGCTTAATTCCCAACAAAATCAAGAAATTATTCTGCAAAATCGGATCTTTCATCCATTCGACGATAAGATCAAAATGCCCACTCACATCAAGTGAGCTCCGGCAGGATATAAAGAAGAAAAACAGAAGTTAATAAAGGAAACGCAGTCCTTCGGCTTCTTAGCAGACCACAACTCCAACAATACCCGTAATGAAGAGACGGAACTCGTGGAGCTGACCAAGGCAGCATCTCCCAAAACTCAGACCTCAAATCGAAGGCCACAAAAAGCCAAAAAGGCGCGAACCGTCAGATCTCTCACCTATCGCATGAAGACCCACGAACGCTGGTCCGGGATCTCGAATCAAAACTCGATCTTTGCTCTGTCCGCTACTCGAGGGGTACCAGGAAAATGACGATGGCCAAAAGCAGAGATCGATCAAAAGACCGACCTTTGAAGCAATCAGGAGCTGAGCATGGCAACAGCAGCTAGGTCTCGCTCATTCGATGAACAAAACCGGAGCGCAGAGAGAGAGAGAGAGAGAGTTCGTGCGAAACGACACTTGTGTTCGTATGTAAACTCGGCGAGTTCGTCGTTGCTCTCTCTGAAAGAGAAGTGGCGATGAAGTAATGTGAATCGAGACCCGACCAGATCTCTCTCTCTCTAAATTATTTACATCGTATAATATAAACAAAACGAGAAGAAAATTTAAGGATGTAATTAACGTGGCTTTAATTTGAAATATCATTAGTTCATATCAAAGCAAAAAGAGGGAACGGGGAAATCTGGGAAAGAGATGGGCCCACCGATGGCGCAGAGTGGCAGGGCAGTGCTTTGACCATTGATTGTTGCACAGGTGGACTAGAAAAACCATAATAAAGAAGCGGATCGGCAGGCCCCCGTGAATCATCATGTCAAATCATTACGATTTACGCGGTCGACGAAATTAAAGACTAGTTGTACATGTCGCCAAACACTCCTAAAACCATCGAATATGAAAGACCATCGAAGGTGGCTTCTTTTAGCCATAGCAAGGTCACCCTATTTATTTATTTATTTATTTATTTATTTATTTATTTTTATTGGATTTGCGAATTTGATTCTGGTCGCAAGCGACCTTCGCAATGGCTCGTTATGCGTGTGCCCAGTTACGACTCAAGGGTAAAACTGAGTCAAGCTACTCACTAGTGATTTTGAGCTCGGCTCGATGATCAATCGAAATCCGACATCGAGCTCAAGTATCTAGTCGACTACACCACTAGTTGTGGCATAGCTCGTGGCTAGATTTTGATAGAGCTTTTGTGTCGAGCATCCCAACCTCGATCTTTGGGTCATAGGTGGTGTGGAGTAGTTATAACTCAATTCGAACATTACATAAAAAGAATGCCACTTTAATGATAAAGTCCAACGGACGGATCGCAATTTCCCGCCTTTTTTATCTCTGGCCTTTTGTGTCTAATTACACACTAAAAAAGTTACTAAATAAGAAAATATTATAACTTTTCAAGGCACCTTTTTTCGGGTATGACATGTAATTAATGCTTTAAAGCACGAAACATTCGTTGTTAATAAATGGTCAACAAATACCTCGAGAGCCCTTATCAACGAGACCTCGCAAAACTTAGTATACAACATCCAATGTGATTAGCATAAGTAATTAAAAGAATAACAACAAAGATTATAATAACAAATAGAAATTCGTTTTTCCATTTGTGTGGATATTGAAGGTATATATCTAACAATCGTCGAATGAGTCTTTATTTGTGGATGTTCCAATAGTTATCGGCTGCCGTAATGGTTTCGATTAAAAAATTAGTTTACGTAGGTAATTTCAAAATCCGACGGTAATTCCAATGGCATACAAAAATTGAACGGCTAGATCTCACGGTAATATTTAGCTCCACATACACATCAAACTCACCTTATCACAATCAACACTATAGTGAAATTTCAATGCTCATTTCAAAGGACAAGGGCCATCATCATTAGTCGCTATCGTCGATTAAGCATGGTCCGAAAACATATCGAGCAATCTATGGAGCATATCGGGTCCAATCATGATGAACGAATTTTAATATCTTATTAGATGGGTTGAGATCGGTAGAAAAATCATGGCAGAAAATTGGATCACCACTTGATTAAACCCAAGGAGTTCGATGAACAGAACGAGAAAATAATTAGGACAATTTTTAGACGTTGGCAATGGACCAATGATGGCCATATATCTATAGATGGCAATCTTTGCACCAAAGTATCTGGAAAATTGTCAAAAAAATACTAAACTTTTTAAGTTTGTCAATTTAGTCCTAAACATTTTCACATTTTGCCGATTCAGTCTTATTAGCCGAAAATCGCTGATGTGGATGACAGCCGTCCTACGTGGCATCAACGACGCTGACGTAGATAATTTTTAACAATACTTTAATATTTTTTAAATATTTTTATTTATTTATTCTATTTTTCCTTTTTTTTCCTTTTCTTTTTTCTCCCCTCCACCGGCCTCAAGCGAGCTCGCCAGCCCTGGGTTGCCCTCGCCTAGGGCCGGCGGGGGCGACCGTAGCCGAAGGCCAACAAGGGCTGCTCTCTCCAGAGGCCAGCGGAGGGAAAAAAAGAAAGAAAAAAAAGAATAAATAAATGAAAATATTTTTAAAAATATTAAAATATTACTAAAAATTTGTCAACGTTAGCGCCGACGGTGCCATGGCCAGCATCCACGTCAGCGATTTCCGATCAATAGGATTGAATCTGTAAAAAGCAAAAAGGTTTAGGACTAAATCGGCAAATTTAAAAGGTTTATGATCGAATCGGCAAAAGTGCAAAAATATTTAGGATATTTTTTTTTTTGACAATTTTCTCCAAAAGTATCCATACATATCGAAATTCCATATCCACGGTCGAAGGAGCACGGATCAATAGGTTGTCCGGTCGCCACGTGTCGCGATGGCTTCGAGTACGAGGGAGACGGGATTGCCGGCGGCCCGACCGACCGAAGCGACGGCGGGAGACCTCGGATCTGGGTTTCTGAAATTGTTAATTCGAAGGGGAGGTGGGGCCCACGCGCGTTTGAATGATGGGACAGTGTCGCGTACGTGATGCCAACTATTGGAAGCATCCAACGATCTTTTAGCTAAAGAGACTCGTGTGTTCCCCACGAATGGAGTTTAGATCATCACGTTCTCTCTCACGTCGGTCTTTCTCATTGTCTCGTGCTCGGTTTCGTTAGGATCCGAATCTAGGCGTTAGAAGAACGGCCTAAAATTGGAAGACTCTGCGTGCTAGCCCGAAAACCGAAGAAATACTTGTGTTTTCATTTCTCGGACTTACGAACTCAATAGGATATGAGAATTTTAGATGAGAAATTATCGTTACATACAAGCGGCTCGCGCAGCACAGATACATAGAGAGAGCGAGAGAGATGTGTAAGTAATTTGATATGGGCTAATTAGAAAGAATTTTGTTTTTACTGAGTAATATTTTTTTTTATCAATGGACTGCAAATATGACCGTCACGCACATTTAATTCTATTGAAATTCGCGTCTGAGCGACGCCCATAACTTTAACCTATTATCGGAGGTAACTTCACGTCTGTCTTCAAGTTACCCTATGAAAGAACCAACAACACATCAGCAAAATACTATTTGGACGGCCATGATCAAATCTCCCTATTTTTTTCTCTTTTTTTTTTTTTTTTTTCCAAATTGCCCTATTTCTTAAGGTTAAGGAATGTCCACACAACCTACATTTAATCGAAGATGATGACGACTCAAAGTTGCCAGCCAAGAGCGCTTATAGAAAATATCTGGTATCAATTTCAAACTTTAATTTCGTGCATTTTATTGCAGCCCGGTCCCCATGGATATCGAAATAGACCCAAAAATAGGAAGCAGAAGAAGAAGGACAGATCCATCTCAGAAGTCATCATAACACGTGGAGTGAACTGGATGATGGAGAATACAAAAACAAAAAAATCACAAAATTGGGACCCACTTTTTATGCCCGTGAATTTAGGAAGCGACGAAAGCTACACATCGCATTTTTTTTTAATAACAATTTTTTTTTTTTAGAGAAGTACGTGTAACTTCGATGCAAATCAAATAAAGTAAGTAAATCTGAAGAATAAATCAACTTAGTACAGCATGTAAAGATTCGCTCATTCCAAAAAAGGACGTATCAAAGTACAATCGGTAG
This sequence comes from Lenwebbia sp. NSW1173648, assembly GCA_029784005.1. Lineage (NCBI taxonomy): Eukaryota > Viridiplantae > Streptophyta > Magnoliopsida > Myrtales > Myrtaceae > Lenwebbia > Lenwebbia sp. NSW1173648. Next base: position 6,894,855 of record JARCGZ010000010.1, read on the forward strand.
CAGATCATCGAATCTTGTATCAGCATCAATGATGATCACACGCTAAGATTTCTCTCTCCAATAACTACGACTTTGCCAAAAGGTAGTGTGCGCCTAAGTTCGGCGTTTCTAGCACCATCACCGTATAGAGACAACAAGAACACCAACATGTTGAAAATGCACATATAACGCTTTGTAAAGCCCATACTTATTTCTAGATCGGAATAGAAAAGCACCCAAATCTAAATCTAACTTTAGATCGGGAGATAAGACATGTAAAAATAAATATTAATTGAGCACAATATAACTTTCAGATAAGCCGATTGCTGAAACAGTATAGAAGACACGCTCGACTATATGGAGTGAGCGAGCAAATTCTGTCAAGACGCTAGCGCTTCGAATTTTTGAGCTCATCGAACAAAACTCTTCATATGGAGAAAGTCGATGAAATCGTCCGAGAAATCAACTAAGAAAACTTAAAGAAGACAAGGATATAAATAGATATGAAAACAAAGAGAGAGAATGAGAGAGAGAATGAGAGGGAGAGAGAGAGAGAGAGGGCCCCCTCTATTCACCTCAGAAAAGACTTTGTAGGAAGAGGGAGGTTGGCCACGCTTTTTGGGAGGAGAGAAAACCTAAAGGTTGAGGGACGCAAATCGCATTGTGAAACGCACGATAATGTGTTGGAACTTTGGGAGGCTTCCTAGAAGAGTTCCATGGATGAAATTAAGTGCTAATTAAAAAGGATAACAACAATTAGTGATGACTTATCTAAGTGAATTGACACTCGTAGCATACCCAAATCAATATCTGTTTAGGTTCCGTCTACTTCACAGAAAATGAAAGATTTAAAAAACGTTTTCCTATAAATGATTGTCGGTACCGCTTGAAATAATTAGTTAGTGAAAAATATTTTCATCATTGACAACAATTTATTTACAAACATTTTCATGGACAATGAGAATATTTTCCGTTCATTCATTTTTGTAAGTGACATAAATAATCATTTTTTGAAAAATATTTTCATAATCATTCATCGGAATTTAATTTCTCAAGGGATAATGTAATCGCTATTGGCCAACCGTAAAGAAAAAAAAAACAGCAAGGACAAAAATGAACCGCGACGAATCAAAGAAACGTGAATCCCCTTATGACCTAACTATTCTGTAAAATTTCATTTGTAGACGTAACTTACGACACTAGTTCCGTAATCAGATAAAACATGATAAATGTCTTGTCATGTAATCATTCGTCCTTCAAGTATACTTAAGTTCTTTGGAAGCGTTCATTAACACACCATCCTTGAACAAACCTTGAAACCCAAGATTAAAGAGAACATCGTCTACACGCCCCGGGCATGCCCGTCTGTTAGATTAGTTCCTAATTGTCCTTTAGAGAATAATGGGGAAATTAAAGTTTCATTAACCTACTAAGTACAAACGAGTATGTTGATTTTTCTCTTTTCAGGTAAAAAGCCAAAAAGAAGAAGAAGGAAAATGGAGATAGATAAGGGTGACACAAACCTGCAGTTAGATCTAAGATGGAAGCAGCTATTCTGGAATTTCAGTGGGCCGTACTGGGCGTCGGTCCACGAACGAATACACATCTATTGCTAAAGCCCCGATCTGAGGCCCAAAAGAAAGATCGGCCTTTGATTTCTTCAGCCCCACATTTGCTCAAGCATGGGAGAGAGCTTTTTCTTTCCGTAAGGCCTTAACACCTCTTTTGGCTAGCTAATCGTATGTCAAACTTAAACCTAACTTAAACAGGAAGGGATCTCCAGGTGTTGTCACCAAAAAACTTATCCAAATTGCGAAGCCACCCGCTAATAGTGTATCATATGGATATAAACTACCTACGAGTCTTTTATCCATTCTCATCCGATCACGGCTGGGTAAACGACAATATAGTCGGTCTAGGACCATCATGCATTGAATTAGTATTCATGTATCAAACTAGAAGGTAAGACAATACATGGGTGCAACTCTTTATTGATCAATATGAATCTCAAGAGTGGATCGAAATCTCTGGGATTATGAGAATATGTTAACACAGGAAGGCACATTGGAGCTCTTTGCTCGATGTCCCGTATCGCAATGTTGATGGTGTCTTCACACTACCATAGCTTCTCAGCGTAAAAGCGAGAGAGCTATTGAGAGAGCTATTGATGGAAGAGGAATTGCCGAGTTGTTCGCTCTAGGTATTATTTCCAGACGTTCCGTATACGAGCCTCTTCAAACTGGGCTTATTGCTGTTGATCCCCCTACGTGCTAGATTGAATTTGAATGATATTTCGGATCCTATATAAACATTTCATGAAGAAATGTATGATTTTTTTTGTTTTGTTTTTGCTTTCATGCTTTGGTGAGTCTCTAAGATCCTTTCGATGACCTATATTGTATTGAAGGCATCATATGGTACTCCCACAAACTGGACTTATTGCTATTGCACATTTAATTTAGGCAATAATGAGGTCTCTTATTCGGCCAAAAGAAGTTATCATAAATAGTGTTGTTAACACCAAAGAATGCTCCAATTCCTGACCGACGACTCGAACTAAGAGAAGCCGAGCAAAACATGGCAGAAGTAAAATTATCTAAGTGTTGAAAGCTCTTACTCGGTTAATATAGACTGTCGACAAGACAACTAAGTAATTGTCGACAACAAAAACAAAGGGAAACTACTAAATCCCGAGACATGAATGAGCGAAGAAGTAATGGCTGTCGAAGTAGTTGGTTTGCTTAGTAACGGCTGTAAATACATGTAACTACATTCTAGGAGTCATTTAGAATGTGTTTGCTTTTGTCGTAACCATTGTTAACTGTTGGTAGTTGAGCAAATAATCGAATCGTAGTTTGTAGTGGGACCGGCGATCAATGAAGAAAACATCAGTTGTTTGATTTTATCTTCCTGTTATCCTTACATTTCAGTAATCTTTCACATGTCTGGTCGCGATTGCGTTCATACTCAGTACTTTTAATTTTCTCGCCAATTCGTGTTTCCTGTCCAAGAGCCAACAAGGGACCTTTTACAGCCTTTGCTAATGCCCATATCGACCCACAGTTTGAAGAGTTTTCCATCGGTAGCTTTTCGGCGAAACAAGTTTTTGATGTATTGCATATTGACAGGCAAATTATGATTCGACCTACCGCCAGCAGATAAACAGTCTTCCTGACGGACGATGCTTTGAGACTAATTACAAACGTGGAGTTGAAACCCTAATTTACTCACATTTTACAGCATAAGAACGTGTAAAATCACAGCAAGAGCTAGCTTCACTACTTACCCTAAACACTGCTTAGTGCTTAGCTAACAGTTTTGCTGGCGTATAATCCTCTTCATCATTCTCTGGATGGACCTAAACTTCATTAACCGCTCAGTGGACTTTTCTTCATTCACATTGATTAATAATGCATTAGTTTAGTGAGATAAAGATTCATATTCGTGAGCGAAACTCTCTGGTTTTCGGTGACTTTTCTCCATGGGATTAATGTTTACGCAGAAAGAGGCATGGGAGCTCGTGTTCGAAGAAGACTAGTACTTTGACACTGGTTCAGACTCTTTTAAAAAACTCCGGTAAGTTATTAATTACGTGTTGCATGCTTGGGGGAAGCAAACCCTAGGTCAACAAACAGACAGGAAGAGATCGAACCGAGGGGCTAGATTTGGGGAGTTTCACTGAATTTGGAGTCCCAAGCGTGGCATTTGACTCAGTGAAACCACCCCCATTAATTGCAAACGGTACTGACCTTTGCTCTCTAAAGTTCTAAACCAGTTTGACATAACCTTGGCGAGCTAAATGAAAAACGTTTTGCGCCTAACTACGCCATTGAAGTCTCTGCAAGTTGAAAGACTTACGAGGAGGATTCAAACTTCAAAACTCGGCCTTGTAATGTGCACACCAGTTATCACTCTCATGGCCCCCCTTCGAGCTGAGGAATCCCATGCACGACCCAGTTAGAAGTCTCTTATTTTATGTCCAAACTCGTTTTCTCCTTCTCGGGAATGGGGAAAAATATGTGAGGAACAGAAGAAAAGACGAAGTGGGGTTTGAAACATGGGCGGTCTGGTGGTGTTTCAGAAGGATAACTGGGGAAGAGGGGAGGGTTTAAGGAGGAAGAGGGAGAAACTATAAGCAAAACGATCCAAATATTCCAAAAACAGGAAAAAATAGCTTTGTCGTTTCATTATTTTCCATTATCTCTTCTACATCTCTAAACAATGTATACATGATCATGATTAAATTGACATTCATGTAGCAGTTGTATCGTGAGATCATCTGCACATTATCTTTGTAGAAGCCACGGCTAGGAAATTACGATGAACAACAAATTGAGCTAAATGAGCTCTTAACATTTTCTTTGTTCTCTATGTTAGTAGTAGAAAACAGTTCCATATCTATATAGTTAAAAGCTAAGTACATTCTCGACCATTTTATAACTATTGTATATGAATCTTCAGTATTGTCTACGAAAGAATCTTGCAAGAATTACAAAGCCCATCCTCACATTTCTCCACTATTACATTTTGCGTTCTCTAAAAATCTCACGCTTTGCATCTTGAGATTTCGCAAAACCTATATTTTGCACCCTTTGTATTTTATAGCTTGGCGGACTCCAAGCTGTGTTTAGAGGGTACATTTATCTCCACTCCCATGAAAGTTTGTACTTTAAAGCTCTCAAAGAGGACTAGTGTGGGCGGTCTAGATTTTGACCCTCGTGTTGGATTAAGTGGTAGATCATATTGGTCTAGCGCGTCACGTGACGAGCATAGACCTTGGCAACCCCACAAAATTGCCCTAAGTGTTAGTTTTTCTTTTTGGACGGAATGAAAATCCTCTATCTGGTCTGGTGCTCCTCTCAATGTCTCGATAAATCTTAAACATTGATGAAACCTAATTTCCGTAAATCAATATGTGAGACTCATAGAGACACTAGAGGTGAGTACTAACGGGATAGAGGACGATTCACATACTTTTGGATGTAACCGTTCAGCAAAGGAGAGAGGCGAAGTTTAGTGTATGTATAAAGAAGTTAATTGTAAACAGTCATACTCCTCTATATATTTTTATACTTCTATGCAAAGATACTGTGTGTCCAAGTGTCTTTCCTGAGTCAAGAAGGGACTCCTAAGACAACCTATCTGCTACTGTCTCCAACTGTTTGTCTTGAGGAGAGAGGATAGACGAGCATCGTGGCTTCTTCCTAAGGTCAAACAGATGCCCTAACCATGGTTTGATTAGTTTAAGCATATCATGAAATGGTCCCCTTTGACCCATAAATTCACATCACACCTCTCTCTCTCTCTCTCTCTCTCTCTCTCTCTCTCTCTGTGTGTTTGGCTGTATCTTCAGATTCATGAAGAGAGCTGGAAAAAAAAAGAAGAAGCTAAAAAGGCTGATTTCAATCTGACAAGTAACAGTGGGAATAGAAGCTTGGGAGAATGGAATAGAACCTGAATTTTCGGATTCTGAGAACTCAGTTTCATTAAAATATATGTACCAAAACTCAGACTGACCAGAGTTTTATAAGCTCCCATTGCATTGGGAGTTGTTTCCAAATAATAATTCAAACCAGAAAGACACTCGCATTTACAATCTCCCTTTTTGTCTTGATTCGCAGTGGATGGATAGAGAGAAAAGTGTCACGAGATAGATATGAGCAAAATGTGGGGTGATAAAGAATGGGGCCTAATCCCCACTGTTGATTTGGTGGTTCTCGAGATTCCTAAACTTAACATATTTGAACAAAACCCAAGATGGGGTTTCACTCTAGAAGAAGAGAGAAAATACTGAGAGAAGTAAAAAAAAAGCTGGAAATAAAAGATGAGAAAATTCAGACACTCCCGAAACGTTGCATTGTTTACTTAGAAAAAGCATTTCAACAGTTAACATGTTAGTTTTCACGATTCATGATGCTTCAGGAGTACGTTACAATTTTTCTGAAGCAAGAGTTTAGTTGAATGAAGAAAGAATCAATGTATAATTATAACATATGTCATTTGAAATTTTAGACAAACGATTTATTCTCTGTTGATTTAAGAAAGTAGATAGTCATAATTTGTAAATTTAGAGTGGATAATTTACACCAGCGTTGTTGGTCTATTACTCCAAAATCCATTTTCTTGACTTGGGTTGTCATCGGTAGTTGTTGTTTTTTTTTTTTTTTTTGCCCTTTTCTTTTTGGGGTGGTTTGAAGTTAGTCGGAGAAGACACAAAGCTTAGTCCTAATTAAAAGTCCACCAGAAAAGACGGCTGATCCTTCGGAGGCAGACCCCTCCTCAGGTAGCATATAATCTCCTTCCAATTAACTCAAACCCTTCATCACTCATATTAACCACCCTTGTCTCCCCTCTTCAAACTTCACAGTCTCTCTCTCTCTCTCTCTCTCTCTCTCTCTCTCTCTCTCTCTCTCTCTCTCTCTCTATAGCTAGGGTTTTAGATCAAGTGGTTATAAGTGAAAGACAGTACATCTTTAGTTTCTCTGCGCGTGTGCTTCAAGAAAAGAGAGTGCATGAGTTCTTTAATGGAAGAGAGAGCTGATTGTGAGATACCAATGGATGAAGTGATGCTTCCAGGGTTTAGGTTTCATCCAACAGACGAAGAGCTTGTAGGGTTTTACCTCAGGAGGAAGATCCAACACCGGCCTCTTAGCATCGAGCTCATTCGGCAACTCGACATTTACAAATATGATCCATGGGATCTCCCTAGTAAGTTAACTTAAACGGTGATTAATCGATTATTGATTCACTTTTCTTTTTGCAGTATTAACGTATGAACTTTACATAGATATGGGTTAGCTAGGTTTTAATGAATAATGCGATTCGAGTTTTTAATTTAATCTATTTTTGGGCGTGAAGAGTTGGCGACTACAGGAGAGAAAGAGTGGTACTTCTACTGCCCGAGGGACCGGAAGTACCGGAACAGCGTGAGGCCGAACCGGGTAACCGGGGCTGGTTTTTGGAAAGCCACCGGGACGGACCGGCCGATCTACTCGTCGGAAGGGTCCAAGTGCATAGGGCTGAAGAAGTCCCTGGTTTTCTACAAAGGTAGAGCTGCCAAGGGCGTCAAGACCGACTGGATGATGCACGAGTTTCGCCTCCCTTCTCTCACTGACTTGTCGTCGCAAAACATTCCCGCCCATGTAAGATACATATGCTCAACAAGTTTTGCTCTTGCATGTATAGAAAGATTTTCCTCTTTCTTTAGGATTTCGTAAGTTTTCTCACAAAGCGGTGTTAGGGCAAGTACGTTCTTGCATGTCTTTCGTGATATTTCTCAAAGTAGCAGTTTATTCTCGATTTAATCGAACTCATGAGCTGATCAAATTCATTATTCTCGATGTTTTTGCAGGACTCGTGGGCGATATGCAGGATTTTCAAGAAAACGAACTCGAACTCCCACAGATCTCTTGCTTACTCTTATGTCTCTCCAATGTTATCATCTGAAACCCCTGCCTCAGAAACTGCAAACTCGCTCATTTACTCTCAACTAAGCCCAGAAACTCCTTCCTTCTCACCATCCCCAACCAAGACTAACTCGTCCTTTCACATTCCTCCTAACACTCTCACTCCCATCTTGGACTCACCATCACTGGTCCCATGGAGTAATCTAGACTTTGCCGTCGTTTCGTCGAGCATCGACCCAAACCCTAATCACTTCCTCTTCCCACCTCTCCAAGAGACGACCACCTCGGATGTCTCCTCCATTCTTCAGAACACGTCGTCCTCTGCGTTCGGAGACGTTTTTAGGAGCTTCGGGTGCGATTTAAACGACCATCAAGAACAGTTCAGCGACGGCTTCTCACTGCTGACTCTACCGATCGGAATGCCAGCGAACGACGCCATTGTCGGCTGCGGCGGGGGAGAAGAAGAAGCATCTTCTTTGTTGCCGAGGAACCCGAGCCGTGATGGGCGGTGGGAGGCGGTCCGGTTAGGCGGTTCTCCCTACGGTCCGGGCAATTATTGGAACGTGGGCGATGCATGGAAGTCAAACTTGGTGTGGGATGCAACAAGTGATTTGTCAAAATTATTATCCTACCACCAAGTGCTTCACCTAAATTAGTCATCGATGTGATACAACAATTGCTCGGATGGGTCGATGACTTCCAAGGTTGGAGTCCACGACTCACGTACAATGTCGTGGTCCTCTAGGAGAGAGTTAGGTGATTTTCATTTATTTCTTTGGTATGAGAGAAGGGAAATCATTTGTTTATTTGTAGAAAAATTTTCTTAGATGAAAAATGTTATTTTATTTTATTTTATAATTTAGGTTGAACCCATGCTCGCAGTTTCTTCCCAACCTTTTATTTATTTGCTTTTCGTTTGTTTGTTTGTTTGTTTGTTTTGTTGTTGTTGGCTAAATCTTCCCAAGTGTGGCTGATGACTGGAGATATACATGGACTACTGTTTTGGAAAGTTTGGCGCATGAATCAGAATATATTGTTGGTTAGATCTTCTATTGTATCTTGCGATACACGCCACGAATACAGCCTCAAAACTCAAGTCCCTTAGATTGTATATATGAGATTCAGATTTGATTTTCTCCCAATTTTTCATTTTGTTTGTTGGGAAAATTCCAAATAAGGGGCCTGAAGTGCCATCATTTTCGTAAACAAGGACTTGAAGTGGACCTTGTTTCAAATAAGGGTCTGAAGTGCCCTCTTTGTTTCGAAGAAAGGCCTAACCAAGGGCGAAGGTTGCTCTCGCCCGACGCTGGTAATGGCCGGAGGAGGAAAAAGAAAAAAGAAAAAAGAAAAAGGAAAATAAATAAATAAAAGTAAATGACGAGAATGCCATCGTTCGGGCCCTTCTTTGAAACAAAGTGGGTATTTCAGGTCTTTATTTGAAATAAGGTCTACTTTAGGCCTTATTTGAGAAAATGATGACACTTTAGGCCTTTATTTGAAATTTTCTCTTGTTTGCCTTTAGAAAAGCTTATACCACTAAATTATCAAATAATAATGTGGCCATGTCAAAAGATTATACAAAAATGACATGTTATGTGATGTGACATAGTGCAAATAGACTCCAATATAATTAGGTTAGATCCATACAGTCTAGTACCATTTAATTTGGTGTACTAATTTTGCAAGTCGCTGTCAGTATAATATTTAGCATTTAAATTAGTATACTAACTTTTTTTCAAAATAAAATAAAATTAGTATACTAACTTTGAAACATATGTAGGAGATACAACCAGCAGGCCAATGCCCCATGTACTAATTGCTTAGATCTCTATTTATGGGGCTCTCAATTCTTTTCTTTTCTCCTCCTGCTTCGGTCAGGTGCGATGGGTGCGCAATCTATCGAATCCTGAAGTAGCCGTTCGCATATCAAATTAATCTAAGTCGACCTCTCAATATAAAAAATGGGCCGAACTCCATTGGCCCCGCCATGAAAAACCTACAAACCCAATAAATTTTTAGGTCCCTAGCAAATGATCCTGTTTTGGGAAACATCGGATTGAATATAAAGTTCGCCGGTCTTGGTGTCTACCAATGCATAGGAATCAACGTTCTCCGATAAGTCGAAAAGCTCGACCATGTTGTACTCCATGAGCGACCGGTTCCCCTATCATGTGCACCAAGAATGACCTTTTGAGCACATCGTAAAGCAAGCTTTAGCCATTTGATGCTTCTATCTTCTAGTCGGCCATGGAGGACATCCATGTGCCGAGGACAACCACAAATTCAGGCCACCTTAAACCTAAACCAAGCCCATTGCTAGGTTCTAATGTGCCTCCTTTAGCCCAAGTATCAAGCTATCAAGCCCCCCCTGGAAGTTACAAACATAACCACCAGCGTGAAAAAAGTCGATCCTTTAACAATCGTGAAAGCGACTATTGATAACCAGGCAATATCAGCCTGTCATAGAGGGGTGAGTTCTAGGGTAGAAACTAAAATCCGAAACTGGACCTGTGAGAAACATGTCCAGTTCCATATTTCAAGATATGCAAGATATGATTCATATTTCGAAAATTGGAAAACTGTTTCAACGAGTAAGTTCCAAATAGGTGGAATCTGAAACCTATAACAAGTTTTTGCATACTTTTTTGTATATGTTCTCATGCGATGATGAATATGAAATCTAAAACCACTAGTTTAAACTTCCATCTCGGCAATATTTATGGTCGAGAGTCAATAAATTGTAGCAAAAAGTGGAATCTACAAGAACTTGAAAAGACCTTAAAACCTGTGAAAGAGTAGGTTTCAGGTTCCAATGTATGCAGAGTAGGTTTCAAATTCCAAAGAATGAAAAACCTATTCTGACGAATAAGATCCTGTACGAAACCTAAAACCGCTCATCCCTAATCCTTCAGAAAGCGATCAAGATGATCTCTAGAACATTGTCAGTTCCATACTAGGAACTGCAAATCTCGCTGAATCATAGAAGGCAAAGGGGAAAAAAAACCTTTGCAAAGGATCCAGAGCAATGGAGATGAACCGTGTATCTAAAAACCAACTAATCTGGAATTGAAGGAAAGCAGATAGTACATGATTTTACAGTATCACCAAGAAGCAATTAAAAGGGAAAGAGAAACAAAACATCAGCTCAATTAATTTGTCGACAAAATCATCTCCAATGGTCTCACATTGCTTTTCTATGACTCCCTATCATTAAATGTAAGCCCAAAATTACACCCTTCGCAGGTCTAACTCAAAGTGGTTCCCAGATTCTGTATGCTCAGCTTTTTGAGGCAAGCTTTTCCTTTGCCTTCTGAATCTTCAATACCTTCTTCACAATCTTCTGCTCTTCCACTAAGAATGCTCTGATGATCCTATTAAAGTCAAATAATAATTTAATTAAATCACAGACCTTCTTTTTGTATGTTGACAAGAGGACCAAAAATTACAAGAAAGTACTGCAGTGAGTAATCTTTGCACCTCTCTCGAACAGCTCCTCCAGACAAGACTCCACCATATGCCCGGTTTACAGTTCTACGATTTCTAGACAATCTCGATCTCTTGTATTCTGCTGGCCTTAAGTGAGGAATCTACAACATGGCACATTGTAGTTAGTGGAAGAAGGTCAAAGCCTACTGCAAAAAGCATGGACAGTATAAACTATTTCAGTTCCAGCTACTATGCTACTTTTAAGCAATAAACTAAATCTTTAAACTCATTAAAACATCGTATATAGAGGCCACATGCAACTAGAGACTGAGATGACCACTGAAATGCGTCCCGTGTTTCGGCCATCTGAGATCCGACTTTGTCAAATATAATAATAATAAAAATCATCCCTTTTATCTGAGATTATTTATAAAGGTAATACGTGTTTTTTTTTTTGCAGATGGCATTCCATAAGAGGCCAAAGAACCTACATGCCAACTTAGTTTGGTGTCTGCTTGCTTCTTCTCTCTTTTTATTCCTTTCCTGCACTTCAATGACCTTATGTTGGAAGTGGAGCACAAGCATTCCTTTTTGTATTTTATTCTTTTGCATATTGTCATAGTTGTCATCCTTTCATCAAATTTCTTCCACCGCAACAAAACACATTGGCGATTTTTTTTTTATTGATTCGTCCTCATTCAGTCTGTACTTCCTCATCAATCATTCTTCATTTAATCAAAGCATTCTCTTAGTTCCACGTCTAACTGTTGGTCATACATCAATTCACATAGCTATTCAATCACAGGATCCACAATTAACCACCTATTCGCCATCGCCTCTAGTTTTGTGGTAATCAGAATGCGGGCCAACCAAGCATTCAGACAAATTTCACAAATTCACCTAATAAATCCAATCAAGAACAGACCATCCATTTGCTACATTCGTAACTATTCATACAGCGGCCAACATCAACTAGACCGGTATCAAATCACTTAAAGATCTACGAGACACAGCTCGATCGACACTAATGTGATTAGGCGAGTGAAGCAACAGGCATACATACCCCCTGTATCCTCTTGCCCGTGACTGGGCATTTGGGGCCACTCGCTCTCTTCTTGGTGGTCTGGTAAACCAGCTTCCCTCCTACACTCCAATTTGAATCGAACAACTCAGCGCATCATCCGACAAGCGACGACGCATTCAAATCTAATCTTGACATGTACAATCTCCACAACGTCCGATGAGATCGAATGAGAGAGAAAGAATTCATACCGGGAGTCTTCACGACCCTGTGCTGGTTCGACTTAGTAGCATAGCTATGCCGCTTGCGATACGTGAGACGCTGAACCATTGTGTGCGTGCGCGCTCCTCCCTCTCTCTCTCTCTCTCTCTCTCTCTCGCTCTGAGGAAATCGGCTTGCTAGAGGAAGAAGAAAGGGGTTGAGGAGTTCACCTTAGTTATATATGTGCTGAACAAGAACGGGAATGGCCTGAGAAACCCTAGATCCAACGGTGAACAATCGATCTTTCCTGTTTCTCGTTGACTCCTTTCTTGTGCTGTCCACCCCGATCTGCGAGTCAAGCCCATTTGGACTGACTTGGGCCTCAGCGCTGACGTCAGGAGGCCCATCTAAAGAAAAGGCGAGGCCCAAGCCCGCCCGATTTGCCAGAATGTGTTCTCCAGGACCGCCCGAATGATGGCCGGGCCGGTGGCGCCGATGATCACCTCTAGGCGTTGCACAAGAGTGCGGGGGTCTACCTACGCCAGTTGGTCGTGGATTATCTGAATTATACGAACCGCTCTGAGCTCTCCGATCTTCGATTTTTCAATTGATGGTGTTGATTTTCGAGTATTTTCTTATATGTGTGGCAAATTTCTGCTTCAAGTAGTGAAAAGTGTATCGCTTAACATCATAACCAATGCTTCCAAATCAGGCCCATATGTACATTATGCTACATAAGACAACCTAAGCAGGCTAAGCAGCAACCAGCATCAAGTTTTATGAACCGGGTTGAACCGGTTTTTGAACCTTCATATTGAAAGAAAAGTTTGGCAATCTACAGAATTTTTTTTTTTGGTCGGAAGGAAATTTTCATTTCACATCAACATCAGTGACTAGCATACGCCGAGATATCCTTCTCCAGCTACCGTTTTACCAAAAGACGATGCGCGCCTAGGTTCGGCGGCTCCAGCACCATCAACGTATAGAGACGACAACAACCATAATATGTTCAAAGGGCAAAAAAAAAAAACGCCTCATAAATCCTAGATTTATTTCTAGATCGGAATAGAATAACACCAAAATCTAAATCTAGTTTTAGATTGAAGAGAGAAGACCCGCAGAAGAGATACCGGTTGATCACAAAATTACATTTAGATAAACCGACTACTAAATGATCCTCATGCCATCTACAGAATTTGAACCAGGGTCTTCTATGTGAAAAAGCGCTCACCACTTGATTTAGATAGCTATCTAGCTTGAAAGAGACAAAGTGGATAATTGCCGGTTCGGTTTTTCGGAATCAGGGATCACAGGATCGGTTTCAGGTTATATCTCGAGAACCAAACGACCCAGGAATTCACCCCTAGCAATCGGGCAGCAGCTCATTTTGCTGTCTGATGAAACACTAACAGCATTGTCTCGACTTGTTAGTCTTGCGTGTTCCTCAGCTCACATCGGCACCAGAGAAAGGCGGGCAGATTTGAACCGTGTCTGTTTATATTGCATCAGTAATTCAGATTCACTTCCTAGTTCCTAGAGCCACGAGTTTCGCCGATGGATTTAGCGTAGTGAATCTGAATCCTGCACGAAATGGTTACTGCGCACGGTCATATGGAATGTGAAGCAAAATCAGTCGAACAGAGTAAGTCAGCATTAGGAATGTCGCGGCCCGAGACGGTACAGAAGCAGAATCATGAAATGTCCTCAAGTTTGTCAGGTTAGAATCATGTCTTCATTGCAGGCAGCTCACTGTGTGTAGCTAAAAGAACGCTTAGGCACTTGGAACTTCAACCTCCAGCTAGGATGAGGACATAGATTTGGAAGAGCAGAAAAAGAATGTCTTCATTTTAGTGTCGGAAAGACGCAGCATCGAGTATGGCAAAAAGGGACAATCAAACTTCTTCCTCACAAAACTTACGGCAATCAGCCGATCTTTCGTTTTACTGATCGAACAAACTCGCCTATACTAATCTCTTTGCTATACAAATCTCTACATTTAACAAGGACCGAAAAACCAAGAACAAAGAGCGCAAAAGAACAAACGAACTAGCCATAGCCAATTCTAGTGTAACTATTTGGGATCCCCGAAATGGCTCATCTCATGCTCGTCTAGCATTTCCAGCAAATTTGGCCCTGGCCCGTCTTCCATTTGAAGAAGGACTAGGATGAACTAGGACCTGTTGTGGATAGGGTCCGAGCCTCCTCGAACTTGTCTTTTGCTCGACTGGTTAGGATCGAAGCTCGCAGCTTTGTTTGCAGATGTCTTGCTGGTCATCAGCTCCATGCTGGTGTCCTTCAGCAGGCGTCGACTCGATGATGCTATATGACGATCTTCTCCGGCCGTTCTCGCGAGAAGTTCTATGCTGGTAAAGCCCGAGACTTGACTCGGGCTAACCGCCAACGAACCGACAAGGATCACAAAGATGAATGTTCTTTGTACCAGAACATTCATTGTTTCGAGAACTAGAAAAGCCAAGAAGAGAAGAAAGAGAAGATGCTTCTTGTCTCGGAGGAAAATTGGGGGGATTTCTTGAGACTGCTTGTCCTGCCTCTGCTCTTATTGTTCCATTCCGGTAGAGGCAATGCAGGCTATTTATCAGTCTTAGTTGGATCTATCTGTGGAGGGAATTTTGAGGCATTCAACAAGGAGGGGCCCAGAAACGATTGTTTGTGGGGGATTTTTTTAGATTCACCTCAAAATGAACATCATGACACTTGTAATCTAGGCATATTAAGGCTGTCTTATGGAAGAATCTGACAAAGGATGAATCGGAAAAAGGGGGAAGTGGAACAGTGTCCTTCAGAAGCCAGGTATCTTTTTTCAAACTTCTTGTTCCGAAACATATCTGTCATTCTGTCTGCTTTTTCTTGTTCGTCTTACTTTGAAAATGGCCAATCACTTCTAACTTCTAAGTTCTCTTTATGGTCTTTGGTCTTTAGGAAATTGCCTATTCAGCAGGCAATGCTTACATGTGCTCTCACCCAGGGAACAGACCCAATTTCCTAGAGTTTCCATGTTCTTCCCTATGCTACATTAGAAACTAATTGGCCGCTAAATCAACACGAGAATGTCGCGCGGAATGCACCATCGTTGGTTCTAATACTTGAACATTATGATTTTTCACACCTTCGGGATACTAAAACCACTGCGAAGAATAAAGTACGGTTGGAGAAAAGGAATGCATCAAGTCTGTTCTTGAGAGGGCGGGATTCCGGTGACTGATCGTTCCTTTGTTACTAAGTAAAGGCGGGTTTGCCTTTTTTGTTTATTAAGTACATGGAAGAGTAGTGACTAGGCAGAAGGCAAGTTAACATGGGCCATCCAAGAACCAGAGGATTGGTACATGAGCAAGCAGATCTGTATATGAAGAATCAAATGGAAGCAGAGGAGAAAAGGGAACAAATGGAACAGCCCATTAAAGAAAACAGAGACTCCCTTTATGGCATTCCGGATTTAATTCTCACTTTAGAATTCCAAGCTCTTCTCTCTAGGAACAAAGATAGATTAACAGATAAAGAAATGAATCGGGTCCTGGTTTCTTGTGCTGGATGCGTTTCTTTATGCTTTTCCTTTTGTTCTGCTCTCTCTGTCCCCCATGATATTCTGATTCAATGTTGTTTTTTCAGATAAGAAAGCGGGCCAATTCCAACTCTCTTTATCACCTGTGATTGTTTCTTGTGCTGGTTTTCCTTTTTCGTGCCGTTATGTTATGCGCACACCACATGCGTAGGAACATTCTGCAGAACACATTCGTCGAGCTTTGGTTGGCAGATGGTGGCTTGAGATCGAGGTGAGAGGTTAACTCGAGTCCTGGTCGGAACATGCCTGACTCGGCTTGAACACGATGCCGATGTGCCGATTCTTGTTCTGTTTTTCGCCGACCCGGTAAACGGGCGTGCAGTGCGCCTAGTTCTTGCCTCTGCTCTATGCATACCAGCTCATGAACATAAGTAACATTTTGAGAATCGCCACATGTCGATCTATAAACTGAAAGCACCGAACCGGGGTCGGCGCAGTCACGATGAAAGTGAAACGTGATCGGATAAGCTGATTTCACCCAAGGTTTAGGTAAGAACTCATGTCCCTGGTTAAAATCATGTCCCCTGATCTCACATCAAGCAAGCACCTAAATTTGCGAACTCGAGACCGATTGCGATCTCAAGCTCAAGCCTTGCCAAATCAAGGACAAAAATAACTGCTAACTCGCGCCTTTCGCTTTTGCTATGGTACGGCTATGTACCATGTATATGTTGCTTATTAAAATCCAGTAACCTATCAGCAGAATCTCAGGAGGGTCCATGCTGTCTTTGGGATTTCACCAACTCCGATGAACGTAAGGAGGGAAAACAAATAAAGCGAAAAACTACGGATGCTGGGACTTTGTAGATTCTCAAGGTTGGTCTTAAAGCTCTGGCTTTCCTCCTCTTTTTCTTGAAAAAGAAGAACGATCAAACTTAAGGCCATTTCGCCTAATGAGCCCCCACATTGACGGTCCCGCAAAGACCGATCCGGTTGCTCGTATGACCGAACCGCCGCTGATAAGGACAGGTTTTTCTTTCTCCTCTTGTTTTACTTTTATCCTATCCCTATCCGACTCTGTATTCAGACATCCTAATACATCCTACATTAAGTGCTGCAATTGGACAGCTGATCAGACCTGCACAAAGAAGAAAACACTCTGGGGCTCGTATATGTGATTGGAGGTGGCAAAATGGGTCTACCATCCATATTCAACCCATATTTAATGGTGGTGGGTCAAAAATGGATTGTCTTGGGTGCTTTAGTGGGTCATAAACGAGTTATTTAGAAACTTAATAGATCTTTTAAATTGGTCATAAATGGGCTAGCTAAGACAACTATATTAAAGGAGTCATAAATAGGTTTTGTGAATATTTAATTTTTTTTATTAGTTTCTTATTTTTTTATTTTATTTTTATATAAATTTGTTCTTTTCTTTTGACGGCCCAGGAGAAAAAAGAAAAAAAAGGAAGAAACGAAAGAAAAAAAGAAAAAGAAAATTAAAAAATTCAAATTATTAAAAATATTGAATATTTTTAAAATACTCAAAAAAATCTAGTTATGCCTCACTTAAAATCCGGCGAGCCTCTAACTCACCGGAATCAGCCGTGTCTGTGGCTGGTTGCAGGCCGTCGTCGAGGCCCGGCGGCCTACAAAGAAAAGAGGAAGAAGTAAAATTAAAAATAAAAAAATAAAAAGAATTTTTTTAAAATTTTTTAGAGATTATAATAATTGTCCATAATGTTTTAGGAATTTTTTTTTTAAAATTTATAGGAAAATAATTTTCCTAAATATGATTAAATATTAAAGTGTTTGAACAATATAGATCGGGTCGGGTATGGGTCGTTAAATTTGTACTGCATGAAAATGGGTCAAAACGGGTTAAATGGGTCAGATCATATTCGACCCGACCCGACCCCGACCCACCTGTTTGACACCTTTATCTATGATCATGTCCGACCCAACGCTATCTCTAGGTTCCGAGGTTGTCATTCTTGACGCAATGTTCGATCTTAAGCTATAACATGCAGTCGGCACAACTTAATTAACGAAGGAAAGCTAGACGGTGAAAGAGGAGAGCAATATTACCTCATGTTAGCATTTTCACCTTAATCTGCAGGTCAAGCAACATTGATTCACTAATCTCTTAAATTAAATAATGTTTTGGTACTTGCGATGCCATCATGGGTATGTATACTAAACTAATCTCCAAGAGGGTGGAACTGGAAACTAATCATTTTGATCAAACTGTGTCTGGGACCTTCCTGCTTCTTAATTTGAGAATATGGCGAATCCGCATTTCAAGAGGAATAAGTTCCTCCAGAGGCCTAAAGCTCAGAGAGACATACATATATTCCCACCCAAGAAAAGCTACAGTTAAAAAAAGGGAATGCGCAAGCGAAAGTTCTTAACAGTAAGATGCTTCCTAACTCAAATTCAACATTGCTGCGTAAACATGAATCTCCATGGAAGTGTAGTAGGCAAGGGAAAGTAGTAATTTTTCCTTTCATTCCATTTATTATCTCGCACTCGGGAAACCAACCTGTAATGAATCCTACAGACGGTAACCTTATTTAGGTAACTGCCAAATTTTTAACCGCTGCGGAACATCGACACGACAAACCCAAGGATTTCTTTTTCCTTTTCAACCTTTCCTCCCTTTCCCAATGAAACAGCAAATGAATTAACACAGAACGAGTATGCCTCCCAAATAGAGGAGAGAATTGCATTCAGTGTATAATTTTAAAGCTCAAGCCAAGTGTACATCTTGTGATACATTGATAGATATGGCGGCCCAAGTTGCCAGAAAATTTTTACTTCACAACAAAGCACTAATCCAAGGGTAACGTTCGGTGGTGTGACTGTGACTAGGATGAGCTTTCTAAATATTTCCGTATGCACCCAAAGGAAAAGGAAAGAAAGAATGGTACAGGACATGAAGGATGCTCGACCTCCTAAAGATGTCATTGCACAATCCCTGCAAGGATCCTACTATATACAATCTGAGAGCCCCCGTTCAGCATTCAGAGAGTCACTTCAGCCTGAAAAATGTGGAAGCAAGATACCGACAAATTGTGGTGCTGCACAGTCACGGCTCATTTCTTCCAATTGTATGGATGCAGAAGATGGTTAGTTGCTCTAAGGAAACAATCAACACCTGTTCAACCGAGCACTATATACCGTCCCTTCTCTAAGTCATAAATGGTCTTAACTTGAGGCTTCCTCCACTTTGATAAGGTCCATGAGATAAGCATGAATATTATCAGAATAGCAACTAATGAGAGTAGGATGGGCAAGTCATGAATGAGAATGGTGAAGGGCCAGTTGGGCTTCTCTGCATCCGCAGCAGCTGTGGTCTGCAAGATGAAAGCTCCGAGGGCCCAATCCAGAGGGACACTCCCTACCTGATTAGCAAATGCTATCCTGTTTAAGAACAAAAACATTTGATCACCAACAAAGGACGAATAATAGTTATTCCAATCATAGTGTTGAAGCAAGAAGACACAAAAGGGCAGATAAATGCAATATCTCATCTTTTTTAAGAGAATAATTGACCAATACCAGTACAAGGTTCCTCTAGTGAAGGCATTGAATGAGTTACCTATCATCATTCAAAGCAATTCCAAGACTATCATGAAGGAAGGCTACAATATAAGCTGAAGAGAAGCAGTAGCGGAGTAAGTCTTCCTCATTGAGCGAATGATGTCTCTTCTTCAAGATTGACCAATCCTCCCCACAAAAATGTTCCCCAGCCAACATCAAATCAGAAAGAACTGCTTTTTGTGGCAATCCAAAGAACTAAACAAGCAAAATAGGACAGAGAAATGAAGAAAGTTAACAGCACATAAAATCAGGGTACCCCAACCTTTAGTTCAAACTAATTAATGAAACAGAGGATATACTGCTGACAGATGGTATTACATCCTGTTAGGCAGACCTTTTACTAGAGCACAGTCTGTCTGTCTATGTAGGTAAGTTCATACTATGCGAGGAAAAACTTGTACCTTTGACGTATAGAAAAAATTCTCTGTAGCAAGAAATCTCCCCTGAAGCTTGGGCGTGAAAGTTGATCCTATGTAGCATTGCTGATAAGAACACGTACCTGGATCACAGAAAAAAGAGAGGATGAGGATCACAACTAATAAGCAAGAGACAAATATTTCCAGAATATAGAGTCAAAAATTAGTCTGTGAGAATTGACAACCTTTTTCTTTTTGTAATAGTTTAAAGGCAGCAGATCTGCACTCTGAGAAGTTGCCCTTAGAATCAAAAGTGGACAAGAATCTCTCTTTATCATCCACTGAACCTGGTGAGAGCTTCAATGGCTCAGGATGAGAGTACCCTTTTGGAGTGCAAGGATCAACTAACATCCCCTTTTGTAGAGACTCGTCAGCTGCACAATATATAGATGCTAAGGCAGTGTAGAAACACAGAAATATATCCTGCTCCACAATCTCATATAGCTAATAATAACCTATGTCTGAAGATTGAAGCAACTTGCGAAATTGAATTAATAACATGTTCATATCGAAAACAAGAAAAATGATGTGCAAGTTCCATTCCTTTGGATATACTCAATTTCCATTTATCTCTTTCTATTTGTTTGATTCCCCTCAGCAAGCAAGGTTGATAGGTAAAAGCTTCAAAACATATAGATGCCAAAGGACGTGCAAGAATGTAGACGATGTTTTCATACAGGCCAGTGCACATGTACATATACCAACAGATAAGACATATATGCATATGTTCAGTACGTAATAAGCACGTATGATGCATAGGTTCATGGATGTACGAGTATATAGACAATACGAACTACATTGGCGTCTGGATGAAAATCACAAGATATGGTAATTGGCTTGTTCAAATTCAAACCAGGCTGCTATATAAACTTGAGCATCATACATAATAGGCTGAAAGTAAGTGTATACATACTCACCCAAATTCTTTTCTTCAGAAAGAAGTAGTTCTTTCAATGACTCAAATGCAACAATCTGCAAAATACGAATTTAAGAGGTTCAAAGCATCTTAGGAGTGTAAACAGCTCAGAAAACTCATGAACAAGGCGTAGAGAAAAAAAACTACGAAATTTTTTACCGCACGCATGGAAGCTGACAGCAGACACCACATTTACCCACTTTATGCGCAACTAATGGAGTAATGCATAAACCCAAATGTTTACAAGTGGGACTTTTAGA
Source organism: Lenwebbia sp. NSW1173648 (assembly GCA_029784005.1). Taxonomy (NCBI): domain Eukaryota; kingdom Viridiplantae; phylum Streptophyta; class Magnoliopsida; order Myrtales; family Myrtaceae; genus Lenwebbia; species Lenwebbia sp. NSW1173648. Next base: position 6,915,603 of record JARCGZ010000010.1, read on the forward strand.
GAATGAACTCATACCTCTTTATAATTAGCCAGCTTCCAAGTTTTCATCTATTATTTCGTATTGTTGGGTCAAATCAGGGAGCGAGATAAAGCATAAATTGCCCGAATGAGGTAAGAATTGTCAGTATGTTCATCAAGATGTATAAAGTAGCATTAGATCTTAATAGAACCAGCATCATTTAACTCATTATTGACCCTCATCATTAACACTTGAGTGACTATTCTACAAAAAGAAGGCTCATCTGGTTTACAAATTGAGATGACACAACCAAGTTGCACAAGTATGATCTTAGGAAAAGGGGAAAAGATAAAGATATCAATTTGCATTGGTCACAGCTTTGAATTGACCACCCTCATTATAGCTAATAACTTGGTTTGAAAAAAAGTCAGTTTTTCTACATGCATCTTATGGAAACAATCACTAAGCTACACATCTCACTGTAAATATTTTCCGACAAATTATTTGCCACAAAAATAGTAAGGACAAAAGCAAGAGATAAAAACATCAACCAATTAACAAAGCAACAAGATAAGTGATGAAGCAGGGATGTTCAAATCACTAATCGTAAATCAAACAAAGTACATGGATTCATAAAATCGAGCACAGAAAAGACTATTAATATGACATCAAGAAGGGTAAGCAAACAAATGTGTTCACTCCAAATTAGCAATAGGGAATGAAGCAAAAGAAGACACAATACCTGGCCAAATTGAAGAAAGCTGTGGCTGTAGAGGTTGTATGTGATGTTTCCAAATTTCACAGTTCGTGAAAATTCAGGAGGTAATGGCTCACTTGAAGAAAAGGTCACCTGAAAAAGAAAGAAGAATGTAACACTAAATCAATGTCCTACTTTTCATGCTTGGGCATAGGTAATGAATTCCTTGGTAGCTCTAGGCAAGGTTTGACCTTCAATTACCAGGTAACAAAGTCAGTATATAGAGTAAAAATTTAAATTATATTACGAGTTATAATCCATGGGGCTCTCCCTGCTAATAGGCCAAATCTTCAACGAAAATGACACATTGCAGTTAGCACTATAAAATGATGTCACAGCACCAATATCATAGCAATTCAAACTAAAATTGATTAGGAACAACTTAGAAAGTAAACACCATACATATCAGTAAACAAAAGCTGTTTTAAGCTTAAAAAATTTGCAAGACTATAGCCATTCTATTTTACAACGTTGATGAATTTGACTTGAAATGGGCACCATGAGTACCAAAAACATAAAAAGATATCAGTATAACGAGATAAAACTGCACCTGAGCAGAAGCCCCACCAAGTTCAATAATACCAGTAGTGTGCTGTGGATCACCCCCAAGAGCACCAAGTGCATAATTAGCAACCACCCAAGCATACACCCCTTCATCAGAACCTGATGCAACCCAAAAATGAGCTTCTAAATTGCAAAAAAAAAGCACCCAAAAAAATGAAAAAAAAATTCAGAACTCCCCAGGATGAACTAATCGAAACCCATCATTTTCAAATAGCTATCAAACTCACACCACTATCCAATGCATTCGGTAAATCACCACAACTGGCATTATCGCTAAACTTTCAAAAACTATACCAAGTGATAGTGGTCAGACCTGTAATAACCGAAGCCCACTCGTCCTGGAACTGGAATCCAGACACGCCAAGAACCTTCCGGCACGAGTCGAGGATCCGATCCTGGACTCGCCGTTCGAGCATCCGCAGCCCAGCCGTCGCCATTAGCCGAACCTCGGTCTCTCCCCAGAATTCTCTCGGCACCTTCCGCTTCGCAAACTCCACCAGCTCGGCCAGTGAGGCGCCCGCCTCGTCCGGATCCTCCGCGTACGCCGACAAGCCCGGATTAACCCGCAACGACGCCAGCCCGTTTCGCCCGAAATCAAACGCCGCATTGTTTCCAATCCCGATTCCGTAGCTGAAGACGTGCATCCGAGTACCCGTGCTGCCTCCGTCGATCACGATCGCGTACTTCCTCCTCGCGAAGATCGAGAAACCGCCAGGGAGGAGGAATGCGTAGCAGAGGAGGAGAGCGAGCGCGAGCAGGACCGAAGAGAGCAGGCAGAGGTTCGATTTGGGAGGATGCTTAGGGTTTCGAGAGAAGAGGTTGGTGGATCGGGAGTTGGGGCGGAGCTGGAGCTTGATCGGATCCATGCTGCGGCCGTCGCCGTTGGTCTTGGTGCTGTGGCGTTGGTCGTCGGCGGCAGCAGCGGCGGCGGATTTCTTATTGCTCCCGGCTTTGCGGGCATTCGATCGTCGCATGAAAGGGTTGGAGAGAGAGGGAGGGATCGAATCATGCGAGGTCCGAGACGCCGGTCATCGAAGGTCCCGTCGGCTTCGTCGTCTTCGTCCCCGTGTCTCCCTCTGACTCTCGTCTCCTCCGCGTCGCGACGCAAACGACAATGAATTGTCATTTCTTACTCTCTGCTTTTCTTTTGTTTTTTCCTCCCCACATTGACTGACTTCTACCTTCGACCTGAAACGGCGTCGGGATTAAGATGGAGCGTGGGCTCGAAGTTCGGTATTGTTGGGCCTCAACTGGGACTTTGGGCCACCTGATTAAGCCCATTGGTGGGCATATTGTGGGCCTTCCAATAGCTTCGCTTCGGTCGAGTCGATTTGTCTCTGGCATAGCCAATGGCAGAATGGTAAATTTTATGAAGCTATTCATGTACATTTTTGTATTTTAATTTTGGGTTAATACTGTCAAAACGTTCAAACTGATATATCTGTGCCACATTTATCCCAAACTTATTTTGATGTTATAAGAACTCCCGAACTGGTACACCTATACCACAATTATCCAAACTGTTTTTTTATGTCAAAACCCAAATTGGTACACTCATGTCACATTTACTCTAAAAAAATTTCAAATTTATCATAATTTGAGATGAATGTGGTACAAGCATACTAGTTTGTGGTACATGTGGCACGAGTGTACCAGTTTGGCATTTTTTGCGACACAAAAAATTTGTCTAAGATAACTATGGCATTAATGTACTGGTTAGGAGTTTCTATGATGCAAAAATTATTTTGGGGCAAATGTAGCACGAACGTATCAATTTGGGATTTTGGGTGGTATTAGCCCTTGAATTTTTTTTTGTAGCATGCGTAACTCGGGGCAAATTGGTTTAAAACTGACCATCTTAAATGGATGCAACGATCACATGCGAATCCAAATCCACTAGATTCTGCCTCACCACGTCCATAGAGCATGCAACACGTGTCTCGGTCAGCTCATGTGAATCGATTGTAATTCTGTTCGGTAACGATTTTTATTATCTGATTATGTTACTCGGAACAGAAAAAGATGATAAATCTGTTTGGTAACGTAAATGATTCTGATTCTCTATTTCTGTTCCCGGAATAGATTTAGAGCAGAAACAACAATAGAAAAAAAGTTGATTCTTTGTTCCATAATCACTTTTGAGAAACAAGACCAACAAAGTGAAAATGCATAGAAAAGGCTCTCACTTTGTTCCCTCGACCAAAAAAAAAAAACGAAGCCTCAGGGAAGAACGCTCATCCACCGCTCAACTAGCCAGCTCCACCATCGCCGATCACCGCCGCCGCCTGTCGCCGTCTCCAGCCGCAGGAGAAAAATGATAAAATAAAAAATACGTTTTAGATAAAAATTAAAAAAATTAAAAAAAATTCACTAGATTTGTATTGTATGAAAGTTTTTTAGAAATATCATTTTTCTTAAAAAATTATAAAAAAAAATCTATGATTAGGTTAAATATAGAAGTGTTTAAGTAATATGGGTCGAGTTGGGTATGGGTCATTAGATTTGTACTGCATGAAAATGGATTAAAAAGGATTAAATGAGTCAATATGAGTCGGACCATATTCAACTCGACCCACCCGTGTGACACCTCTACTCGTCGTTCAATTCTATGACTTTGTGTTTCTGACTTTTGTAATCTTGTTTTTTTAAATACTTGAAACATTTATGTTTGTCGTAGCAAGCAATTTAAGTGCAAACGTCGTGGAGCAGTACTATTGAGCTTATGTTCAATCCGTCTCTACATGATCATCACTATCATGTAGCAGTTTAGAGGTTATTCAAACTTCTTTCATAATCTAATTTAAGTGCAAATTCATGACAAAAATTTAAGTGCAAATTGTCTATTGAGCTTATGTTCTTTCTTAAGGATCTTGCATACATCTTCATGCTCCACGAAATAAATAAACTAATTATGGATTATGCATGATCTGTATTCATTTTATTAGTGATGCTATGTAGGTTGACTTTATAGTGACAAGACATAATTATTTTTGACTTAAATGAGAAAAAATTGGGAAGGGAAATTATTCACGAGAACGTAAATTTTGTGCAGTTACCAAATGCATTTTGATTCTCTAAAACTCGTTCGGGGAACAAAATCAGAAAAAAATCAATTTTGAATAGAATTGATTTTTTGGATCATAATCGTTGCCAAACGCACCCTAAGGATGCGGCGCATGATATGAAAATTCATCAAATGAAGTCTAAGCACGGGATGTATCCATTTAGCTTAAGCTCTCAAATCAAATGAAATCTAATGCTCCGTTTGTTTCGTGAAAAATAACTAGTTTGAAAAATATTTTCCTAAAAATGATTACTTGTATCGGTTAAAATAATTAGTCAACGATAAATGTTTTTATTACCGGCTATAATTGATGCCTTAATATTTTCGTAGACGATGAATGTATTTTTCGTTTATTTATTTATTTTTATAAGCAATACATGCGATCATTTTCACTTTTTAGGAAAATATTTTTCATTTTTCATTTTTTTTTTTTGTGGCGAAGCAATAGAGGTTAAGCACACGATGCGTAGGCAAGCTTAAGCTCTCAATTCATGACGTTTTCAAGACTGACAAAGTAATGCTATTCTGGACAAAGGTTAGGCTGAGACAGGGGTGTGTGCGCGTGTCTGCTCTATACCGAGCTAGAAAAACTCCTACAGAAAATGCTCGGACGTAACTTGATGCCGAGTCAGCCACTTACTACAAACTGCTGGCATAGTGCCATCGATGCTTCTCAGTGGTTTTTTTTTTCTTGTGGTAAACACACTTTTCCGACACAGAATGCAGCAAGACGGACATTCATTCGATAATCCAGCCTTTTTTGAAGTCAATAAACACATCGGTTCCATGCCGGGAGGTCCCGCACCCACTGTGGAATATCCGGATGGAATTAGAAGTTACTGCACATTGCTACCGCAGCCCCAGCAAGATGGTAGCTGTCAGGGAAAGTCTCTTCACGCGACGAACGTCGCGGTCGGCACGTGCTTTTCGACGTCGAGCCTAATCAAATTGTGTGGATGGCAATTCTCGACCACGTGCTTTTTGGATGGATCGAGAATTTCTGATCAATTCCAAGTTCGCACGGCATCGATCGCCAAAAAGAGAGGAAAAAATAAAAATAAAAAGCAGGTGCTCTAGCTTTTTGTGAAAGGGAAATTGGCGAATATGGTGCACTCCGCTGAAGATAGTGCGAGCCACACTTACGTCATAAATTTATACCTAATTGCAATAGCTTCTCCAATTTCTTACTTCACCATTCTAACTCTTTTCTTTTAACTGTACATATAGAGAATACAAAGATATTCAACTTTTGAAATAGATTGCGTGGGATTTGACCCCCCCCCCCCTCCCCCGCCAAAAAAAAAAAAAAAAGATTCCGTGGGAGATTAAATGGAATTATCAACTTACACATTTTGCCCCCCGGATACACATTTTGCCATCATTCCCAGAGTGATGCGTCATATCGGTGCCCGGATGTGGTGAAAAGTGAGCTAGGGTCCTCACACTTCTATGGGCAAGTGTGGGGGGCAAGACATGCCCAGGGGATAAGGATTCGCTTAGGGAGTTGGAACATAGGAACCTTAACGGATAAGTTGAGGGAGTTAGCAGATACTTTTGCTAGAAGGAGAGTGAATATTGCTTGCATGCAAGAGACTAAATGGGTAGGAGAAAAGGCTAAGGAAGTGGAAGATACCGGATTCAAGTTGTGGTACACAAGGCACAAACAGGAGTAAAAACGGAGTTAAGATTTTGATCGATAAAAGTCTCAAAGATAGAGTCGTTGATGTTAAAAGAACAAGCGATGGGATTATTTTGGTTAAGCTAGTTGTGGGAGATTTGATCTTGAATATCCTTAGTGTGTATGCCCCCCAAGTTGGACTACAAGTATCTGATAAGAACAGATTTTGGGAAGATCTGGAGGAGATTTTAAGGGGGATACCACGCGAGGAGAAGGTATTCATAGGTGGAGATCTTAATGGACATGTTGGTCAAAGTAGTGGCGGTTTTGACAGAGTTCATGGAAGTTTTGGCTATGGGACTAGAAATGAGACTGGTGAAGACATCTTGAGCGTTGCATTAGCTTATGATTTGATGTTGGCAAATACCTTCTTTAGGAAAAGAGAGTCACATCTAATCACTTTTCACAGCGCCCAAAATTGTAGCCAGATTGATTTCTTTCTTGCGAGAAGAGAGGATAGAGCCTCGTATGTAGATTGCAAAGTCTACCCTAGAGAATGTGTAGTTACGCAACATAAGTTGGTGGTCTTAGAGGTTCGGTATAACAAAGTACAGAAAATGCAGAGAAGTGCTCAAAACCCCAGAATAAGATGGTGGAAGTTAAATGAGGAAAAACAAACAGATTTCAAGGAACGAATGCTTCAGGAAGGACCGTGGCAACTCGAGAGAGAAGTAAATATGATGTGGAACGAGATGTCTAACTGCATCCGAAGAGTGGCAAGAGGGATGTTAGGGGGATGTTAGGGGAAAGTAAAGGGAATGGACATCAAACAAAGGAAACTTGGTGGTGGAATGAAGAGGTGCAGGAGGCAATTAAACAGAAGGAGTGTTTCAGATGTTTGCATAAATGTCATATTGAAGAGAATTTGCAAAAGTTTAGACTGGCGAGAAAAAATGCCAAGAAAGCTGTGCGAGAGGCTAGAGGCAAGGCTTTCTCTGATATGTACAAAAAACTTGGGAACAAAGAGGGATAAAAAGGTATCTATAGGCTTGCAGAGATAAGGGACAGGAAAAGTAAAGACTTGACTCAGGTTAGATGCATCAAAGATGAAAATCAAAAACTTTTAGTAAGAGATGCAGAAGTTAAGGAAAGGTGGATGAGCTATTTTAACAAGCTTTCTAATGGGGGGAGCGATAGAAGTGGATTTGGAGGACGCTTTTGATGATTTAAACAGAAGGTTTGTGCGTAGAATTAAAGCGCATGAAGTTAAGGAAGCATTAAAGAAGATGAAGACTAGTAAAGCCTTGGGACCTGAGGGTGTCCCTATTGAGGTGTGGAGATGCTTAGGGGATGTGGCAATAAGTTGGTTGACTAACCTTTTTAACAAAGTTCTCCAAACTAATAAGATGCCTGATGAATGGAGAAAAAGTATGATTGTGCCTATCTACAAGAACAAGGGGGATATCCAGAATTGTTGCAACTATAGAGGCATTAAGCTTATGAGCCACACCATGAAGTTGTGGGAAAGAGTTATTGAGCATCGTCTGAGAATAGAGTCCAAGGTTTTTGTAAATCAATTTGGTTTTATGCTAGGGAGATCTACCATGGAGGCTATCTTCTTGATACGACAGTTGATGGAGAGATATCGAGAAAAGAAGGACCTACAAATAGTGCTTATTGATCTTGAGAAGGTGTATGATAGGGTTCCAAGAAAGGTTCTGTGGTGGGTTCTTGAGAAGAAAAAAGTACCTTCAAAGTATATAGAGGCAATCAAGGATATGTATGATGGTGTTACTACATGTGTGAAGGCTTGTAATGGCCTATCAAGTTATTTTCCAATCACAGTAGGTTTACACCAAGGTTCTATTTTGAGTCCTTATCTTTTTGCCCTAGTTAAGGATGAGCTAACAAAAGATATCCAAGATGAGGGTGCCGTGGTGTATGCTATTTGCAAATGATATTGTGCTTATTGATGAGACTAGGGCTGGGGTTGACGCTAAATTAGAATTATGGAGATATACGTTGGAGTCTAAAGGTTTTACGTTAAGTCGAAGTAAGATTGAATACATGAAGTGTGAGTTCACCATGGCAACAGGAGGAGATCAAGAATTCGTGAATATGCTCGGACATGGGGTACCCAAGAAAGATGCTTTTAGATATCTGGGATCAATATTGCAAAAGGGGAGAGATATTGATGAGGATGTAAGCCATAGAATCAAAACAGGTTGGATGAAATAACGCAGTGCATCAGGATTTTTGTGTGATCACAAAATCCCTCTTAGGCTAAAAGGAAAATTTTATAGAATAGCAGTAAGGCCTGCAATGCTATACGGAGCTGAGTGTTGGCCAGCACAGAAGCAACATGAGCATAAAATGGGAGTAGCGGAAATGAGGATGTTGAGGTGGATGTGTGGCCATACAACGATGGATAAGATAATAAATGAAGATATTCGACAAAAAGTTGGAATAGTACCGGTGGCAGAAAAGATGAGAGAACATAGATTGAGATGATTTGGGCATATTATCCGAAAATCCCTAAATGCTCCGGTAAGGACAGAAATTTGTTACCGAGAGCATGACATAAAGAAAGGAATGGGTCGACCGAAACTTACTTGGGGGAAAGTAGTAAAACAAGATTTAATGAAGTGGGAATTGGATTGGCGTATGGTTTGTCTTAGGGCGGAGTGGAGGAAAGCTATTAGCATTGTGGAGAGGCAGATCTCCTATGTTCCAAACTGTCCTTTTTAGTCTTTTTTCTCATATATATATATATATATATATATATATATATATATATATATATATATATATATATATATTGGTGTTTATTGACCGTCGACCCCAACTAGTTTGGTATAAAGGTGATGTTGATGTTGATACAATACTTACGAAATAAGTAATTTAGGGAAAAAATGATTGAGATTTCTTAAAAGTATGATGTCATCTTTGCTTTATATAACAGTACAAATGATAGTAAACTTATGCGTGCATGATTTCTATTTCTAGCAACAAACAATAACATCTCACTCATATCATTTGTTCCGTTTTGAAAAAAGGCACGATGTCCTAGTAGTAACTATTGCGCATCATGTCGATCGACGATGTGACACGTGACATGTAAAAATACGAAGATCGATGTATTTCGACCGACGGGTCGCGCTCCCAATAAATAGTGCTCCTAAAAGAGACCAATCAAATGGACAAAAACTGAAGAGGGATGCTGTGTAACACCCACTACCAGAAAGCTACACAGTCAATTTCTTACGAGCCTTCCCTTGTTTTTCCTTAAAGTCGAGCACTTTTACGGTTAGGGCGAGCATGATTCCAGAGTAGAACCTAAAATCTAGAAAATCGGATCGGTGAGAACCAATCGGTTCCAGGTTTCATGATATGAAGGTAGATTCCAGGTTCCAAAAATTAGAGAACCTGTTCTAACGGTAGGTTCCAGGTAGGTGGAACCCGGAACTGGAATCCGGAGCAAGTTTTTATATTTTTTCTTGGTATATGTCTTCGCGTCATCCTATGGTATTCCATGGTGTCTGATGATAAGTATGTAATCCGGAACCACTTTATCATTGAGACTTTTACTTTGTTAATGTTTCATATTTTTCGTGTGTCTGTCAAAATATGAATTGTAGTCAGTGATTTTTACCAGCGGGTGATGGTCATTAAATATGATTATTCACTGCAATCGTTCAACTAAGAATACATGTGGAATCTGGAACCGACCCTGGAACCCGTGACGTGGTAGGTTCTAGGTTGTAAGGTATGCAGGGTAGGTTTCAGGTTCCAAAAAATAAGGAACCTGTATAGACGGGTAGGTTCCAGGTTTCTTTCGGAACCTGTACGGAATCTGTAACCATTCATCCCTATTCACAGCTGCTTTTCATACGAATGTTGGATTAACTTTATGGAACATCTAACTTCAAATCAATAAGATCAAAAAAGATAAGTAGACCGTGCTTTCAGGGTCATTTACCTTTTTTCGTTTCCCACGAGCTAAACAACCTTATCTAAGGAAACTCGCATTCCGGACAATTAAATTTCTCCTCGTGAAAATAAAGTTGTCTCGTAATTTACTTTTTCTTTATCTAGAATATGACCATGTGCTCATCGTGTGTGATTCTTGAAAATGTAGAAAAGATTAGTTTGACGATAAACCAAAAATCAAGATGAGACTTTAGTCACAAATCTATTGCCTTTTGGTATAGTGCAAGAAGATAAGTAGGATCCCGCGAGAGCGGGCCATAAACCTTTGCTAAGATTCCTTCATGCAACTATCTTTTCCTTTTATTATAGATCACGATTCTCCGAAACATACACGTCAGCTGGAAAGAGGCTTTGAGAAAAGAATGGATATTCTATTTTGAGTTGATTTTTCATCTCTCGTAGCTGGTAGGGTAGCAATGTCTTTATACGCAAATGCTCGGAAAAAATTGGAGGGCCTCGACATATATTGTAAAATCTTCGAAATTAACTTTGCATGTAAATCGCGGAAAACTCCAATTTTCTCCCTTGCGAAAGCACACCTGGCTTCCCAAAATACTACCTTTCTAGAGAAAACCCCACTTTTGTTTGATAAAATTAGGCAAAAACAAAAAAGTTCGGGGAAAATTAACAAAAAAATCCTAAACCTATTGCGTTTGTGTCCATTCAGTCATAAACCTTTTAATTCAATCATAAACCTTTTAACGATTTACTGATGTAATCCTTCCGGGCAATTTTAAATCGGAGAGCGCTGACTTACCGGTCTAGTCGGAGCTGGTTGTCCTATTTGACGTACCGACGCTGATGTGGACGATATTTTGAAATTTTTCTGAATTTTTTTTTATTTTCTCCTTTTATTTCTTTCTTTTTTCCTTATTCTATTTTTTTTCATTCCTTTTCGTAAGTAGGCCACAGGTGAGGGACAGCCTCGCCTGTGGCTTGCTAGGGCCTAGGCGAGGCGACCTTGACCCTCTCCATCGGTTGGCGGGGGCTTGTAGGCCCTCACTAGTGGCCTGCATGCGTAGTTGGGCCCTCGCTGGCTGCAAAGAAAAGAGAAAAAAATAATTTACAATTTAAAGAAATTATAAAATTGCAAAAAAAAAAAAAAACAACGTTAGTGCCGGTAATGCCACTTTAGCGATTTCCGACCAATGGCCGGATTGGCTACATTGACAAATTATCAAAATGTTTAGAACAAAATTGATCAAATTAGAAGATTTAGTGCTGAGCTGACATATAAATTTACGGTTTTTTTTTATAATTTTCCAAAAGAAGTTTTTTAATATGTTTATACGTGCCGTCAAGTCAAACACGCACATGAATGCTGGATCCAACCCCATCATTAGAAACGAAGGAATAAAAGAAAGATGGGCAAAGCCACTATATCCCAATGCACCGGAAAGTGGGTGGTGCATCATCAAACTTTTAAGAGGGAACATCGTCTGAAGTTTATCCAAAAAACTAGATGTGAAAAATAAGAATTGATGGAACCTCCAATTCCATGGTCGGCACGCATCGTATCTAACGACATATGCCCCAACTCATGCTTTCAAGTCTTGAAGTTTCTTACATGAAATGTAAGATGCACATGATCGAGTACTTGATCAAATTCACTTTTGTGAACCGTAGGTACTGTAGGTAATGGCACGTATCCTTTGGAGCAGACGTAGATGAATCGTCCTCTTATAACCTCTCTCTGACTATGAAGGATATGAGCACATTTGGTAAGGTGCAATGGCTGAATTATCTACATCCAATTATGAAGCACTACCTGTAGTGAAGTAGCTACTGTACAATATGCGAGTTTATAGAGCATACTGTGCATGACGAAGCTCATGCAGATTAAGTGAGTGCAAACTATGCAAATTAACAAAGGGAGTTGTGATGGCGCCGAGTGGCAACAGGCGTCGTTGACAGGGCTGTCCGAAATGGCGGAGGTGGTGGTGGTTGGTGGGTGAAGGTAATGCACACTCTAGGAGGAAAAGTTGATGGAGGGCAAGGGCACTTGAAGTACTTATGAGTGGGTTTAGCTACTTTTGTAAAATAAGCTAAAATTCGTGTTGCCACAAAAAATAATGCAGATGGAGAAAGAAAGGAGAAAAGAAAATGTACCAATTGCTTTTGTTAAATGTTGGGAGCCGAATGATAATCTACTCATCCTCACCATCTCCCTCCCCCCATGAACCAAAAGAGTCGTATTTTTGAGGCAATAATGGAGGTGGCATTGTCCCCCGCATAACCCCAGAAAAGCAAAACCTCTCTCTACTTTCTTATATATTTGTCTATTCCCTTTGCCAATAGTGGGGCAACACAACCTGAGAGTGGCCAAGAAGGAAGGCAGAAAATGGAGGCTCAACCCGAGAGATCATCACTCCCTCAGGCCAAAGGAACCACCTTCCTCCGGACTTGCTTCAATGGCCTCAATGCCTTATCAGGTCTCTCTCTCTCTCTCTCTCTCGAACGATGTGCACAGACAGACATGTTGGTCGGTCGGCCGAGCTCAATCATATGATCCTCGAGCAACTAGGTGACCGACATGTCATAAGCATATCCGTCGTACCATAGACCACCGACACGCGACACGCATTTTGACGTTCGCAATCTCGAAACCTTCCTTCCGAAGCGTCCTCCCTAAGGACAATACCAACCATAGTACAATATGTTCCGGTAAAAAAGTTTAGTTATAGAAATAAAAACCAGTGCAATGGGACTCCTAAATTGTGTATCGCACATGTGGGAGAATTCTTTGTTTTTTCACCTTCAGTCACAATGAATGGTACAACAATTTTCAGGTGTTGGGATACTGTCAATTCCTTTTGCTCTGTCTCAAGGAGGATGGTTGAGCTTAATGTTTCTCTTCCTAGTAGCGATCCTATGTTGGTACACGGGTTTACTCCTACAACGTTGCATGGACGCGAACCCGCTTATCAAAACCTACCCCGACATCGGCGAACTGGCCTTTGGGCGCAAAGGGAGGGCCGTAATATGCCTCTTCATGTACCTCGAGCTCTACCTGGTCGCGGTCGAGTTCCTCATTCTCGAAGGCGACAACCTCGACAAGTTGTTCCCTGACCACGACTTCAAATTGGGTCATTCGAAAATCGGAGGCAAGCAAGGGTTTGTCCTGCTAACCGCCCTCGTGATCTTGCCGACGACATGGCTGAGAAGCTTGGGCGCTCTCGCCTACATCTCCGTCGGAGGTGTCTTGGCTTCGATTGTATTGGTTTTGTGTGTGCTGTGGGTTGGCGCCGTCGATGGTGTAGGGTTTGACGGAGAAGGGACGCTCTTGAGTTGGAGTGGCATACCGACTACCATAAGCTTGCTTGCGTTTTGCTATTGTGGCCACGCGGTGTTTCCCACTCTCTGCAATTCCATGAAAGATCGAAGCCAATTCTCAAAGGTACACTAATTTTAGGCTTCTACAGTACGCTCTTCCCACTCTTTGCATTACAGTACGCTTTTCCCCTTGCATTGGATGACACGGGCTTTACTAGTATAACAGTCTTTGAATGACTGAGAGTATCAGCATATTGTGGACTACAAATTCTTGAATAAATAGACCTCACAATAATTTTTAATTATTTGTTATTTATTTTTCTATAGTCCAGAATAGGCTGTTGTTAACCTCACTAGATTAAGGACTGTCACATAATCATTTTTCATGCATAAGTGCAGGTATTGTTGGTTTGTTTCCTGACGAGCACCGTCACCTACGGGTCGATGGCGGTCCTAGGCTACTTGATGTTTGGCGAGCATCTGAAATCGCAAGTGACGCTGAATCTCCCCATCAGAAAGATGAGCTCCAAGATCGCGATCTACACGACGCTGATCAACCCCCTCACCAAGTATGCGGTCATCATCAACCCGATCGCAACGGCTCTCGAGGAGACCTGCCCGTTCCGCAACAGCCGACCCATGAGCATACTAGTGAGGACGGTCATCGTCGTCAGCACGGTCATCGTGGCGCTGGTGATCCCGTTCTTCGGCTACGTGATGGCGTTTATAGGTTCATTCTTGAGCGTCACGGTGTCGATATTGTTGCCTTGCTTTTGCTATCTCAAGATCAACAAGGGCTCGAAGAAGAGTAGGATAGAGGTTGGAGCTATAGTTGGGATCGTATTGGTCGGGCTTTTCGTCGGTGTTGTGGGTACTTATTTCTCTTTGAAACAGATTATGGCCCATTTGAAAAAGTGATACGCTTTTAACTCATTTGAGAGATTAAAAGCGAAAGGCAAGAGAATTGAGAACCTGTATTTATATATTTGTAACATTATTTTCGGACTTGATATAAGTCGATTGAGTACTGACTTCTAAAGGTTTTAGGGCGCGCAAGATAACCATTCTATTTCTCTGTTTCTATTCCAAACCTGTTTCTGGAACATGTTTGGAACAGAAATTCGTTTGGTAATGCAATTCTATTTTTTTGTTCCAGAAATAGATTTGAAAGATAAATGAGAAGTTAAAAATTGTAACTTCTCTGTTCTAGAAACAGAAATGAGAAATAACCTACAAAAACCGTTCGTTTTTTCTCAAGTCCTCGCCGCACTCTCTTTGTCGCCCTTCCTTTGTCGGTCGCCGCCAATCGCCGCCAACCACCGGCCTTCGCCGACCCCCGCTGCCACCGCAACCACCTCCGTCGCCATCACCGTCGACCGCACCGCCCACCGCCGTGACCACTACTGGCCTCCACTAAACCTCGCCCACGGCCGACCTCCGCCACCCACCGCCGCGACCACCATCGGCCGCCGCTAACCACAGCCCGCTGTCGCCGCCACCCACAGCCCGCCGCCGCCACCCACCGCCCGCGGCGGCCCATTGTCAACCTCTGCCGGCCGTTGGTCGCCACCACTGGCCACCTCAACCACTGCCGCCGCCGGAGTAAAAAATAAATAATTTTTTATTTTTAAATAGTAAATAATATTTGCTAATAATAAAAATTATTTTTTAAAGAAATTTTAAAAAATTAAAAATGAAGTAGAAAATTTTCGTATAAGATTTTGTGTTAATAATATTTTAGAAGTAGAAATTTTCAATCGTTATCAAACGAACTTCTATTATAAGAATAGAAATTTTATGTCATTATCAAACGCGTTTTTTTTTCTCAAAAACTCATCTAGAAACTAGAAATAGAAAAATCTATTTCTGACCAGAAATTAATTTCAGAAATAGAATGGTTATCATGCGTGCCTTTAGGCTCCGTTTGTTTTACGGAAAATATTTTCCCCAATTTTCTGGTGTTAGGGGGGGACGAAAAATGAGTGGTCAACGGAAAATATTTTTCGGTCAACAAAAAAAACCTTCTAAAACTTGGGAAAATGATTTCCTTTTTTAAGAGATGGATTTTCCCCTCTATTTCAGGCTCCTCTCTCTCGCATGTAACTTTTCCTTTTTCTCTCCTCATCCTCATTCTCTCTCCTCCATCCCCGATGGCCATGAATTGCGCTCGATCATCAGCAAGGCTTCAGATGTGGACTGAATGGATCATACTCGGGAAGAAAGCATGGCTTCCGCTCCCTCTACTTCATGCTTTCTTCAAACAGCGGATGGCCAGATGCGAAGGCATGGCTATCAGATCTGGTGAGGTCGGGGCTTGCCGGCCTCGGGCGAGCCCGAGATCACTGGGACCAGCAGAGCCTCGAGCTCTCTTGTGGTCGGTCATCGCAGCCGATCGTCGTTTGCCGGCCGTAGCTGTGGCCGGTCTTCAGATCCGACTCGCTTGCCGATCGCCGCGATCCCAGAGCTCCTAGAGGTGGCGACCGTACGAAAGCTCTCTTCTCTGCGTGCCGAAGATGAAGAAGAAGATGGATGGAAGAGGGAGATGACAGTGCGATGGCCAGCCGAAGAAGAAAGGTAGAAGACCAAAAAATAAAAAATAAAAAATAAAAAAAGAGAAAAAAATAAAAGAAAATAATTGGAAAAATCAAAATTGTAAAAAAAGTAAAAAGTAAAAAATTTAAAAAATAAAAAATTATTAAAAGCCGTGTACGGTGGAAAATAATTTTCCATACCAAACGGTAGAAAAAAATTTCCAGTTCATTTTCATGTTTCAGTCAAACTCCGAAAAATACACTCATTTTCCCGAAAAACGACTTCTTGAAAAATATTTTTTAGAAACGCAATATTTTTTGCGAAAGAAACGGAGCCTTACTATCAAATCATTTTAAGTGCGCTCCTATATCCAACTTACAAGGAAATGTCAATGCCTTCACCAAATATATCGAATTGTATGGTAAGGCCAAAATATAATAATTAATATTAAAATAGAGAGAAGGAAGCATCAAGCTCTCGTAGCTCAGTTGGTTAGAGCACCCGTTTAGTAAGCGGGAGGTCTTGAGTTCGACTCTCAACGAGAGCAGTCGCTCTCGCTTTTTCTTCTACGATCTATCTTCTTCTTCAGTTTTCCTCTTCTTTCTCTTTTCTTTTTTCTTTTTGAAGTCTTTCTCCAGCTTCTTCTTGTTCGTCTTCCATCCGCAATGTCCTGCTCATCTGTTCTGATTATGGCGACGGCTTCGCCTCCACCAGTAAGCACATTGTATCCACGGAAAGAGGAGACGACCTCTGCCTCTGCATTCTCAGCTCATCAGCCACTCTCGCTTTTGCCCAACTGCAACTCCTTGAAGGAGCTCAAGCAAATCCAAGCCTTCACCTTGAAGACCCAACTCCAACGTGACATCTCTGTGATCAACAAGCTCGTCAATTTCTGCACCCAATACCCAAACGATGCTTCCATGGGCCATGCCCAGAAGCTGTTCGATGAAATTCCCCACCCGGATATCGTCCTCTTCAACACCATGTCCCGCGGATACTCGCGCGTGGATGATCCGCTTCGGGCGATGGCGCTTTTCGTGCGGGTTCTGAATCTCGGTCTGTTTCCTGATGATTACAGTTTCCCGTCGCTCCTGAAGGCGTGTGCCGGCGCTAAAGCATTGGCCGAAGGCAAACAGTTGCACTGTTTCGCCGTCAAACTCGGGTTGACCCACAATGTCTATGTGTCGCCCACTCTTATAAATATGTACACCGACTGCGGCGATGTGGATGCGGCTCGAAGGGTCTTCAATAAGATATCCGACCCCTGTGTTGTTGTTTATAATTCCATTATAAATGGTTATGCTCGGAGTAGCAGGCCTAACGAGGCATTATCATTGTTTCGAGAGATGCAAGCAAGTAATCTGAGGCCTGATGATGTGACCATCCTGAGTGTTCTTACCTCTTGTGCGTTGTTGGGATCATTAGAGCTCGGGAAATGGATACACGAGTACGTGCAGAGGCACGGTTTGGATGGTGTGAAGGTGAACACCGCGCTGATAGATATGTTTGCAAAATGCGGGAGCTTAGAGGATGCAATTTCCATGTTCGAGAATATGAAGATCAAAGATACGCAGGCTTGGTCAGCAATCATTGTGGCCTATGCGACACATGGACATGGTTCCGCAGCTATATCAATGTTTGAAGAGATGGTTCGGACCCGAGTATCGCCTGATAATGTTACTTTTCTGGGGCTCTTGCATGCTTGTAGCCACACTGGACTGGTTGAGGAAGGGTACAAGTTCTTCCATGATATGAAGAATGAGTATGGGATTGATCCTGGGATCAAACATTTTGGATGCATGGTGGATTTGCTGGGACGAGCAGGACGATTGGATGAGGCTTACAACTTCATACACGAGTTGCCGGTTAAGCCCACGCCAATACTATGGCGAACATTGTTGTCTGCTTGTAGCAGCCACGATAACATTGATATGGCGAAGCGGGTCATTCAGAGGATTCTCGAACTAGATGATACCCATGGCGGGGACTATGTAATTCTATCCAACATGAGTGCTAGAGCTGGCAAATGGGAGGATGTGGATTTATTGAGGAAAATGATGAACGAACGAGGGGCGGTTAAAGTTCCCGGTTGTAGCTCCATAGAGGTGGACAATGTAGTGCATGAATTCTTCTCAGGAGATGGAGTTCACTCTGTTTACACATCGCTGCACCATGCACTTGACCAGCTGATCGAAGAGCTGAAGCTGGCAGGGTATGTCCCTGATACTTCTCTAGTCTGTCATGCGAACATGGAGGAGAAGGACAAAGAGATCACACTTAGATATCACAGCGAGAAGCTGGCCATTGCTTTCGGCCTTTTAAACACTCCCCCAGGGACGATGATTCGCGTGGTGAAGAATCTGCGAGTGTGCAGGGACTGCCACTCTGCTGCCAAACTTGTATCTCTTATCTTTGGCAGGCAGATTGTCCTTAGAGATATTCAACGGTTTCATCATTTCGAGGACGGCGAGTGCTCTTGCGGCGATTACTGGTAGTTTTACTCTAATGGTGGTTTGATTTAAGTCATTCAAGTAGGTTCCCTGTGACATACCACTTAACAAAGCAAATTTCCCAAGCAGGCAAGAGCATACTGGTGTACATGCCTTGCCTCGGACACCCAGAGGGCCACACTGTCCTTGCTTGTGACCATATTTGAGAACCAGTGTACAGAGAAGCAAATCAAGTTTGCTCCTTTCACATGACAACTGGAGCATTTCTCTCTACTGCAAGAACTCTCCTCTCTTTGAAGGAGATGAGTGATTGCAACTGTCGTTTAAAGGCAGGTCTGGTGTGTACAAATGACTTGTTAGAGTTTAAAGGACCAGCCAATTCAATGGCCAAGCTTGCAATGTGGAAACAGCTTCAGGCAGGTGTGAAAGGGTTTTGCCTCCAAAAGACAATGCTTGGAATACATGAAACAGATCAGCATTATGGTGGCTGAAAGTTTCTTGCATCTCTTATTGGAAGCATCAATGGTTTTTCTGCCATTTGTCTGCTCCTAATTTGACTTTGGTGGAGAGTTAAAAAGAACAGCCAAAGGAGTGGCCTAGTGTGCAACGTGGAAACAACCACAAGCAGGTGTGAATGGGTTCTGCCGACTAAAGACAATGCTTGGACTACACAGAACAGATGACAGCGGACTGAGCCCAGATGATGGATAAGCTTTGTTTTTTGGTTGAATAGGGACTTCATATTTAACCAAATTATTTGAAGGCTGATCACAATCAAGAATTTCGCTGTCCATTGAACTTCTATGACCCCCTTTTTTTTATAGGGTTATTACCGTGAAAAACCCCAAATTAGTACATTTATGACAAATTTACCTCAAACTATTTTTTTTACCACGAAAAATTTCAAACTGGTATACCTGTGACAAATTTACCTCAAACTATTTTTTTGACCACGAAAAACCCTAAACTGGTACGCCTGTGACAAATTTACCATAAACTAATTTTTTTTACCATGAAAAATCCTAAATTGGTACATATGTGACAAATTTACCGTTCGTTAAATTGGGTTAATACCACGAAAAATCTTAAATTCATACATATGTGACAAACAGAAGGTGAAAACCTCAAACTTGTACACTCGTTAACTGTCACGTGTCATCCAACTCAGCAATTTGACGGTTAGATTTAACGAAAACTAACGGAGGGCACATTTGTCAGAGGTGTACCAGTTTGGGGTAAATTTGTCACAAGTGTACCAGTTTGGGGTTTTTCGTGGTATTAACCCTTTTTTATAACAAAAATGTGATAAACCCATAAATGCAGTGTCGATTCTGTGAACAGAGGCCAGATTTTTAAATTTTGTTGGTAGTGTTAATTTCATCATGCCATTGATGAACGATAATGATTGCTTCCTCATTCATGAGATTGAAATTGATAAATGAAAAGG
Organism: Lenwebbia sp. NSW1173648; assembly: GCA_029784005.1. NCBI lineage: Eukaryota > Viridiplantae > Streptophyta > Magnoliopsida > Myrtales > Myrtaceae > Lenwebbia > Lenwebbia sp. NSW1173648. The sequence goes on from JARCGZ010000010.1 coordinate 6,935,256, forward strand.
AAAGAGCCGACATCATGCGAATCATGGAAAGATCGATACACGCTTGAAGGGATGCATCAATCAGGCGGTGTGGATTGTTGTAAAATATTGCGTTGCAAGTATATAATAGAGAGAATAGAGAGAGATTAAATAGAAAAAGCAGATAAACACCAAAGATAGTAAAGAAGGCCGGAGGAGAAATTTTATTTTCAACTATTTCTTCTTCTCATTACAAATGACCAAAACTAAGCTCTTATTTATAGGAGAACAATGATGCACTTATCATTAATATCAATGTATTGAATAAATACATACATTGGATAAGGAGATGAACATACATTGAATATGGAGATATACTTAAAAATGTAGAATACAAATGTACCATAATAGGTACATTAGATAGGATGAATATAATGAATATTCATTCATGTATTTCATAACACTCCCCCTTGAATATTCATTGTATTCATTATATTACGAATGTGCATTGAATGATATTGCCTCATTAAAAACCTTAAGCCGAAAAAATCCAGTGGGACAAAAACCGGACAAAAGGGAAAAAGAGTACATAGCACAAATCTTATGATCTCTCCCTTTTATGGATGCATTAATTGCCTCATTAAAAACCTTAAGCAGGAAAAACCCTATGGGAAAAAACCGGTTAGAAGGAAAAAAGAGTGCAATGCATAGTTCATAATATCTCCCCCTCAATTGAGCTATATAGCCACTACTGGGGCTAGTCAATCTTGCATCTTGTGTACTCGCCGCATACCAATGCCATATACTAATTTCTCAAAAGTTGACGTTGGCAATGAATTAGTAAAAAGATCTGCAAGATTATTTATGGATTAAATCTGTTTAACATCAATTTGTCGACTTTCTTGGAGTTCGCGAGTATAGAAAATTTTCGACAAAATATGCTTGGTCCTATCACCTTTGATATATCCTCCCCTAACTTGTGCAACACAAGCAGCATTATCTTCATAAATTATAGTGGGAGAATTTGTAACCGGTGTTAAACAACAAGAATTGTGAATATGCGTTATAACGGATCTTAACCAAACACACTCTCTTCCAGCTTCATATAAAGCAACAATCTCAGAGTGGTTAGAAGATGTAGTTACTAGCGATTGCTTCGTAGAACGCCAAGAAATGGCGGTGCCGTTATAACAAAATAAATAACCAGTTTGAGAGCGAGCCTTATGTGGATCATATCTATATCCAGCATCAGCATATCCAACTATACCAGAGGTAGTGGAATCCTTGGAATAATATAATCCCAAATCTATGGTTCCCGAAGATAACGAAAAATATGTTGAACTCCATTCCAGTGTCTCCGAGTTGGCTCAGAACTAAAACGTGCCAATAAATTTACAGCAAAAGCGATATCTGATCTCGTACATTGTGCCAAGTACATCAAAGACCCAATTGCATTGAGATATGGTACTTCAAGACCAAGTATCTCTTCATCAAATTCTCTAGGACGAAATGGATCCTTTTGGGGATCTAGAGACCTTACAACCATGGGGGTGCTCAATGGGTGAGCCTTGTCCATGTTGAAGCGTTTAAGTAATCTTTCAATGTATGCTGATTAATGAAGAATTATTGCATTTGCTTTATGCTCAAGCTCTAGACCAAGACAAAGTTTGGTTTTACCCAAATCTTTAACTTCAAACTCCTTTTTTAAATACTCTGCAGTTTTAGATAACTCTTCTGGAGTTCCAATTAAATTCATATCGTCGACATAAAATGCTACGATAGCAAATCTGATTTTTTATTTCTTAATAAATACGCATGGGCAGATAAGATCATTTTTGTACCCTTCTTTAATTAGGTACTCACGTTGACGTTGATACCACATGCGACTAGATTGTTTTAACCCGAACAAAGATCTTTGCAACTTTATTGAGAATAAGTTGCGGGGAGTGCATGCATCATGCATTTTGAATCCCTCATAAATTTTCATATAAATATCAGAGTATAATGAGCCATATAGATATGCCGTCACAACGTCCATAAGACGTATTTCCAATCTTTCATAGACTACTAGGCTAATTAGAAAACTAAAGGTAATCATATCCATCACAGGTGAATATGCCTCATCATAATCAATCCCAGGTTTATGGAAGAATCCTTGGGCAACGAGTCGGGCTTTATACCTGACAACCTCGTTTTTCTCATTTCGTTTCCGGATAAATACCCATTTGTATCCAACGGGCTTTACATTATTGGGGATTCGAGTTACGGGTCCAAAAACCTCTCGTTTAGCTAGGGCAGCTAATTTAGCCTTAATTGCTTCCTCCCACTTAGCCCAATCATGCCTTTGACGACATTCAATAATAGATTGCGGCTCACAATCATCATCCATAATTTTATGAGCAACTGAGAATGCAAAAACATCATCAATGATGATTTCATTCCGATCCCAAATCTCATTACAATATGTAATGGAATTCTCAGTATTCTCAAGGTTTGTGATCTTTTCATGGGTTTGTGCCTCTTCAAGGGCAATAAGCTCATTGGGAGCAAGCACAACACCAGGCTCTTCTAGAGCGGATTCCTGATTCTTTCCCCTTCGTTTTCGAGGGACAGTGTCCTTTGATCCTATCGGTCTACCATGCTTCAAGTGTGGGGGATTTTGATCCATTTTGGCCTGTCCTTCGGGAACAGCTATCCTAGCTGGAGCATTTGCAGCTGGAATATGAAACTTCGTTACCTTAGCATCATCATTAAATGCGTCATGAAGTCTATTGGCCATAGCCTTTAAATGGATTATGCGTTGTACATCGTTTTCATACTTGGGAGTTTTTGGGTCTAATTGAGATAAATTTTTCTCATTTCAGGAGATAACCTTAACTAATTTTTGCTTTGCAGTCATGGAAGTTGTAGGTGTCCCAATTGATGGAAACACTGTCTCATCGAAATGACAATCTGCGAATCTGGCAGTAAAAAGATCACCAGTAGTTGGTTTCAAGAACCTAATGATGGATGCTGAATTAAACCCAACATAAATGCCCAAACGACGTTGGAGACCCATTTTCGTTCTTTTTGGCGATGTTACAGGCACCTGTACTGCACAGCCAAAGGTGCGTAAATGTGAAATATCATGTTCGTAACCAAAAACCATTTGAAGGGGAGATTGTAAGAGACTAGAAGTGAGGCGCAATCTAATTAGGGTTGCTGCATGCAAAACTGCATGACCCCATGCTGTATCATTAAGATTCGTTCTCACTAATAGAGTGGTGCAATGATTTGGATACGTTGAATTAAGGATTCTGCCAATCCATTTTGAGTATGAACATATGTGACCGGGTGCTCAACCTCGATTCCGAGTGAAGCACAATACGCATCAAAACTCTTTGATGTAAATTCACCAGCATTATCCACCCTTATGCTTTTAATTGGATAATCAAGGAATTGTGCTTGGAGCTTTATAATCTGCGCAAGTAAACTTGCAAAGGTGACATTGCGTGTAGATAATAGGCAAACATTGGACCATCTACCGGATGCGTCCACTAGTACCATAAAATATCGAAACGGTCCACTTGGTGGTTATATTGGTCCACAAATATCACCCCGAATCCTTTGCAGGAATAAAGGGGATTCAAGATTAACCTTTGTTATAGAAGGTTTGGTAATGAGTTTTCCTTGTGAACAAGCTTTACAATTATAATCTTTGGACAACAATACCTTTGTATTCTTTAAAGGGTGCCCTTTTGTATTCTAAATAATTCTACGCATCATTGAAGCGCCAGGGTGACCAAGGCGATCATGCCATAGTCCAAACTGCTCAGGGGTTACCGATCTCCAGGACATGGTGGCGTAGGTTTCAACAGTCTTAATCATGACACAATACAAACCCATAGAAGAAGCTTCTAGCTTCTCATGGATGGTCTTCAGGCCCATCTTATAAGAGGTAATGCCGATATATTCCTTATTTTGCTCATAAATAGTCTCAAAATGGTACCCATTTCGGCGTACATCTTTGAAGCTGAGCAGATTCCTTTTTGATCTACTGCATAGAAACGCATCCTCAATATGCAGGATGGTGCCATTTGGCAAAATAATTGTGGCATTCCCGAAACCATCAATAATCGAAACAAGACCTGATATTGTATGGACATGTGTCTTACGAAATGTCATACTCGAGAAAAAGTGTTTACTACGAAATATGGTATGTGTTGATGCACTATCAAGCAAACAAACATCTTCCTTTTTCTCGGTATTTTCTATTTGCACTTTTGTTGACAACTTCAGGTGTCAAGTATCATAAAATTTTCATATTAGTTATAGGATCAAATAAAATTTCAAAAATAATAAATATTATATAAGGTTCATAAGCATTTCATTACATAACCATATTAGAGAACAATAAAAGGTAATACATTTAAAGAAAAGTAACTAGAAAAGAAATTATTAGAATCACAAAATTCGAAGTCTAAGTTATCATCCACCAGTCTGATGCCTCATCAAAGCAATCAGAGATCTTCAAAGAAATCAGAGACATCCAGGGATGCATTTGCTACTTCAGGAGCAAGAGGAAGCCCACCAGCAGAGATATTGTTGGCCCCAACAATGGTTATGGCAGTAGGATTAATTTCAATGGCATGAGATTCATCACACTTGCCCGTATTTTTTAAAGATGCCTGGTATAGATCAACAAAGTGTTTTGGCGTACGACAAGTACGTGACCAGTGCCCAATCATGCCACAACGATGGCAAATACTTTCATTTAGTCACCTTCCTTGACTTCTTTTCTTTGTCATGATTCGAGCCAAAGTTAGATTTCCTAAGGCGGTTAAATTTCCTGCCACCCCTTCAAGGAATATGTTCTTGCCTGCGCTTATAGCCCTTAAAATGGCCAGTATTTTTCTCAGAGTTAGCATGTGCTTCAGGCAATGCTTTTGAGCCAGCAAGTCTAAGATCATGGTTTTTGAGCAGCAATTCATTAGTTTGCTCAGCAGTGAGGAGCACAGAAATTAATTCAGAGTATGTAACAAATTGACGTTGCCGGTATTGCTGTTGCAATACAATATTCGAAGCGTGGAAGGTGGAGAAAGTTTTCTCTAACAGTTCCGCATCAGTGAGCTTGACACCGCATAACACAAGCCGAGAAACAATATCAAATAAAACGGAGTTATAGTCAGACACTGATTTAAAATCTTGCAGCCTGAGATGCTGCCAGTCATACTGTGCTTGGGGAGGATAACAGTCTTGGTATGATCATACCTATCCTTCAACCTCTTCCACAGGGTCTGAGGGTCTCGAACGGATAAATATTGAGTCTGCAGGCTCTCATGCAAATGACGACGAATAAAAATCAGTGCATTTGCATTATCTTTTGCATTTGAGGTTCCGTCTTCTGTAATTGCATTGTCGAGACCTTGCCCTTGGAGGTGCATTTCCATGTCAAGGCACTAGGACAGATAATTATTTCCACTCACTTCCAGGATGTGGAATTTGGGCTTTTCAATATTTGCCATAATTCAAAAAAAAAAATGAATCCTTAAATTAATTAGAAGGGTTTCCAAATATCCACCGCCACTTCAGGAGCAAAAGGATACTTTTAGATTTGAAATTGCTAAGAAAAAAAATGAAGAATTGATAGGAAAAGATGAAGTATAAGTTGATTAAAGAAAACACAGAACACTTACCTTGCAAAATTATTTACTCAGTTGGTAGATCTTCGTGCCGATAACATGTTGTAAAATATTGCGTTGCAAGTATATAATAGAGAGAATAGAGAGAGAGAGATATCAAGTAGAGAAAGCAGATAAACACCAAAGATAGTAAAGAAGGCCAGAGGAGAAATTTTATTTTCAACTATTTCTTCTTCTCATTACAAATGACCAAAACTAAGCTCCAATTTATAGGAGAACAAGGATGCACTTATCATTAATATCAATGTATTGAATAAATACATACATTGGATAGGGAGATGTATTTAGAATGTAGAATACAAATGTACCATAATAGGTACATTAGATAGGATGAATATAATGAATATTCATTCATGTATTTCAAAACAAGGATTTGATTATTAATGTTTTGAAAAAAGTTTGGCAAGAAATCAGAGCATATGCTCTTTCGGATGCTATCTTCCAAAACTTGGCCTATAAATCCCGGGCATTCCAATGTCCTAAATCCAATCACACTAACATCATCATCATCATCATCATCATCAACCACCCTCTTTGAGACTCCTGTGAGAGAGACAGAGAGAGTGAGGGGTGTCAGAGACGATGAAGTTCAAATGTTCGATTTTGATCCATATAGTGTTACTACAGTGCCTAGTCGTCCTCGCGGCATCGCAAGGGTTTGATTTCTTCTACTTCGTTCAGCAGGTGAGTTTTGAGTATCTGACTTGTGGTTCCAGATTTGGGGTGAGATCCTAAAGCCATATTTAATTACGTAGATGCTCGTGATTCTAAACTGTAATCGATGCTCTTGTGTTTTCGCGATGAATAGTGGCCAGGGTCGTACTGCGACACGGAGCAGTCCTGTTGCTATCCGACCACCGGGAAGCCGGCGGCGGATTTCGGGATTCACGGTCTCTGGCCTAATTACAAGGACGGTTCGTACCCTTCCAACTGCGATCCCGACAGCCCCTTCAGCCCGTCCAAGGTACGTGTCCAGTGTTCTCATCAAAATGGTTCACTTGATTGTCTTCTTGTTGGACCGGGCGAAATTTTCCAGGGGGGGGGGGGGGGGGGGGGAGGGTGGGGGGGTGGATTCATTGATTGATAACTAGTGTTAGCTATTTCTAAATGATGATTACTATCCCCAATGAAGCCCCCCCAAAAAAGCATACAAGTGTAGTTAAGAATTTGCTGAAATCATGGAGCAAAAGATGGTATTTTTAATCTTCTTCTGGTGAATTGCTAGCTCCTTCTTTCTATTCTTTTGGGGTTGACTCTTTACAACTGTAGCAGGCAAAGAACAGAAGCTGCTCCCTAACTAGGTAGAAGACATCCTTAGCAGTAATATGTTGTCTGATTATCTAGGACTCCTTGTCGAGGATGACACAAGAAAAGAACTAAACGCACGTTTTCTAGTAGATTGGCCCAGTGACAGTATCCCATGTAACTTCTGTACCGTAGTTCAACAACCAGAGTAATTCTATACAAAATTTCGCCATGAACTTTTCTTATTTACACTTACAATCACTTCACCGAAAAAATGAATGGTTTTGTTCTCCAGATAGCAAATCAGCTATACAACATTTATGTTGTTAAGTGTTAACAGAGCTCTGAGATTTCGCATTTGCCCTGTTATGATTAGATATCGGACCTCAAAAGTAGCATGCAAAGGAGCTGGCCAACACTGGCGTGCCCGAGCAGCGACGGCCAACAGTTCTGGTCGCACGAATGGGAGAAACACGGTACCTGCTCGGAGTCTGTCCTTGATCAACATGCTTACTTCGATTCGGCTATCAGCCTCAAGCAGAAGGTTAACCTCCTCCAAGCACTGACAAGCTCAGGTACTGAATTTGATCGACACGAGATGAGGTCGAATCGACTCTAAACATAAGTATTCTGTATCGAAACTTTGCTGTACTAAATTCCAAGTGTAGCTGTCGCTGGATCAGACCTCGGCACGGCGAGTTCCTTTTGATCTGAGTATTCCAACACCGATATGCCGCTGAGTGAAGGAGTCTATGCTTGTACTTCCTAAGATGTCAACTCGTGTTTTGATCTCTCCTTGATGTGTAAATTGCAGGAATAACACCAGGAGGCTCATACAGCTTGACGAGCATAAAAGACGCGATCACGGAAGCAGCAGGGTACACTCCGTGGATCGAGTGCAACAAGGACTCGTCCGGGAACTACCAGCTTTACCAGATTTACCTGTGCGTTGACACTTCCGGGTCCGACCTGATCGGATGTCCAGTGTTTCCTAAGGGCGCATGCTCTTCGGAGATCGAGTTCCCTTCTTTCTAGGACTTAAATATGTGGTTGCCCATGGTGTCGTGTCGTGTCTGTGTCGGGCCATAAGAATCCGTTTCTCCGCTTCGTTCGCATAATTCTCGAGACGTTGACTCCATCCAATTCATTCCAGTGATGTTACTAGCATAAAAGGCCTTAATAACATGGCTAATGTAGCCTCTTCAGCAAATGGCCAATTGGCCATGTCTACGTCGATCTCGTTGCTTCGGACAATGTATAATCTGAGTATGCTTTAACCGAAAAGCCAGAAAGAAACGTAGCGTCTCGTGAACTTTCTCAAGAGGGTATGGCCTGTACGCAATTGGCATTGCAACGAAGAATACCTAACTTACAAATAATTTTAAAAAAAAAACCCCCCGGCAAATTAGGCTCCGTGGATTTTGTGAAAATTAAATGATTTGAAAAATATATTGTAAAAAAGGATCGCTATGAAAAATATTTTTATTGGCGAAAACAATTTAAGTCTATATATTTTTGTGGACGACGAAAATATTTCTCCTTCATTTATTTTGTAAGTGATGCAAGCAATCAGGTGCGTTTGTTTCAACGTTGATGAAAAGTATAGATATGAATTGTTGTTGGTAATATTGACGATGAACACATTTGTTATCGACTAATCTTTTTGAGCAATTATTTTTAGGAAAATAATTTTCAAATCGTTCATTTTCTGCGAAACATACGGAGCATTAGTTCACACTTGATCTTCAATTTGAATAAGAATCGTTAGTAAGGGTTCGTTTGTTTCACGGAACCCAAATGATTTGAAAAATATTTTTCTAAAAATGATCGCTTGTGTAGGTTATGAAAAAAATGAATGGACGAAAATTATTTTCATCATCCACGAAAATATTTAGATATGACTCGCTGCCCATAACGAAAGCATATTTCGTTGACTAATTATTTCGAGCAATACACAAGATCATTTTTAAGATCATTTTCACGAAAATATGTTATAAGTCATTGAATTTTCACGAAACAAACAGAACCAGCGTTTTTTAGCAGTTTGCAAACTACCAACTTTTCTAATATTTTACTATAAAATATAACTATAGTGAAATCATGACGGTCATATATCCAATTTGAGAATATGCACATAGGAATACTTTCGTCAAAGACTTTGTGCTTAAAATATATATATCTGCTAATTCATAGAGATAGCTCATATCTTTGTCCTCATCCTGCAATTGAGTCTTTAAGTAACAAAATAATTAAAAATATGTTGGAATAGCCGGTAGAAGCAACATCCAACAAGAAATCGGTGGTTTATTTGATTCTTAAATGTGTGAAGAACGTGTACGATCAAGTCTTCTTAAATGCAATTAAGCACATTCAAGGTTCGTTTGTTGCAGCGGAAATTGAATGATTTGAAAAAAGTTTTCTTAAATGCAATCGCTTGTATCGCTCGAAATAATTAGCCAACGAAAAATGTTTTCATTGTCATTGTCATTTTCATTTACAAGCGATTAGAAAAATATTTTTCAAATCATTTATCTTTCGCAAAACAAACGGAGCCTCCTAACCAATACACATGTGACCATAAAAGCTTCGATTCTTCAGATGCATGTGGAGGAATTGTATTGAACGTTTGTTATCTTAGCAATTTGATATTGTGAGAATATGTGATTGTCCTAATCGGCTAAGGTAAAGATGGCCCGACGTGGAAGGTTGTCAAACGAAAGAGAGACTTGTTAATTAGGTCACACGCATAAGATTCAAATATAAAAGAAATTTTTGCCTGATTAAGCAATCCGATAGAAAAGTTGATAAATTAAATGAAAAAAAAAAATCAATTAACCGTTGAATCTAACTAAAATGGAAATTGATAAATCGTACCTAGTTAATAACTTAACCGGAGAAAAGTCGATAGATGATTAAAATTGATGTTAAGAATTTCACATAAGATTTCATTCATTTAAGACGTCTTAAGAAAAAGTAAATACAAGTTGGTAGAAGACAAGAAAAGTTGGTAATTACAAGAAAAATGAACTTGGTCAGAAACTAATAAGAATCAAATACCCCAAAATGAATTGGTAACTTAATCGGATAAAAAGTGAAAAGTCGCTCTAATTGAGAGTGACAATTTTTTAGAAGAGCCGGTAAATTTAAAGGCTATTTATACAGTTGTTGAGCATTGAACAGACCGACCATTTCCTAAGCTCAAGAGCTCATATTATTTTCACAGAAACTTGGAGAGAAAGAGAGAGAACAAGAGAGAGAAAGAACGATGAAAGCCAAGTGTCCGTTTGCGATCATCGTAACAGTCTTGGCAACACAATGTCTGTCTGTTCTTTGTGCTGCCGACGACTTCGATTTCTTCTATTTCGTCCAACAAGTAAGATGGTGTCTCAACTTCTGTATCTCGTGTTGTTAGGTTCTTTTCACGTTTTTTTTTTTTTTTTTTGGTTCTTTTCTTGGATTGATGTTTGATGTTCTGTATGATTTCATGAAGTGGCCGGGGTCGTACTGCGATACGAAGCGCAAGTGTTGCTACCCGAAAACAGGAAAGCCGGCGCCGGATTTCAGCATCCATGGACTGTGGCCGAACTACAAGGATGGCTCTTACCCTTCTAATTGTAACCCTGAGAATGCTTTCGAAAAATCTGAGGTAACGGTCTTTTTTTTCTTGTTATCCTTGACTTAATCCATACCCAGTTCTTGAACTTGAATGTAGTCAACCATGCCAATGGATCTGGCAAGAAGAATTACCTCAACTCAAAACTTCAGCTTGAGATTAAGAAATATGGCAATAATTTAAGGTTTCTAGAGTTTAGTGTCCATCATAAGATGGTGAAAATAGTTCCAGCGCAACTAGAAATGAGATTTGCACTGTGAAATGAGAAAATCTATGCGACTTCGCAACGAAAAAACAAACAAGGTACCTCCAACGCCAAAGATGCTTAATGTGGAAAGCTTGAACCTAACAAACTTGGATTGAACACTCAACCGCTTGATCCTAGTAATTTCGATTCACGCCGGTGTTCTAAGTAATGTGATCTGCGATTGTTGTGAGTTGGTCACACTTGACTAGGAATAGGTAAATACATACCTCTGGATATCGAATGGATAGGTCAACACCTATGCAGCTCTTAGATTGATCAACAGAGATCGACGTTTGTGATTTGGTTCATCAAGATCTATCGTTATAAGCTCTTAGCAAACCAATTTCGTGAGCTAGTCTTAGTATGTCTGACATTATTTTTCACGATATATACATAGACCAAAAAAGGAAATAAAGCCGAGGAACATGCTGATTTTGGGTACTAATCTAGATAATTATTGCAACATATTCATGTTGTCTTTGGAAAATGGCACAGATTTCCGATCTAATCGGCAGTTTGGAGAAGAGCTGGCCATCGCTGACATGCCCAAGCAGCGACGACACCAAGTTCTGGACACACGAATGGGAGAAGCACGGGACTTGCTCCGAGTCCGAACTCGACCAACACGAGTATTTTGAAGCAGCCCTCAAGCTCAAGCAGAAAGTGAACCTCCTCCAAAGCCTCGAAAACGCCGGTAAGGTTCCCGTAATCGCATCGACTCTCCCTTCTAAGTAGCCATGTCTTATGACTCACGAGAAACCTCTTGTGCAGGAATCAAGCCGAACAACGAGTTTTACAGCTTAGAGAGCGTGAAAGAAGCAATCAAGGATTCCATCGGGTTCGAACCCGGATTGGAATGCAACGTGGATTCATCGGGCAACAGCCAGATTTATCAGATATTCGTTTGCGTGGACACTTCCGGCGCGGAGATCATCGAATGTCCCGTCTTGCCCAGGAGCAGATGTGCTTCCAAGGTCCAGTTTCCCTCCTTTTAATCCGGGCATTGAAGGACCGATTTGTAGCCGAACTCAATAATTTGTCCATCCATCGGACCAACTTGTATCCGCCTTTTCTTTCGGAATAACTGCTTCGATTTCATTTCGCGCCGAAGCCGACCTACTGTAACTTATGGAAAAATGAATACCCTTTGGTATCTATGAGATGAATTCGCTTTATTTCGTATTATTCGAAAGATGATGTTGCTTTGAGCCTTCTTTGGAGGAGGAGCAGTTCTTCAAGGCACGCCTGGTCCCAGCTCCATGTTAGTCTTCAATTTATTGGAGGAACTGGTTGGTTGCTTGGCGTTTCGGACAAGATAAAGTAACGCACGTCCGATCTAACAAATATTCGATGCAGTTTCGTAGGAAAGCTCAGGCTTTGGATCCATTCAGTGGATCGATATGTAGATCTCTCTTTATGGAAGAGCTTCTCTATATCCTCTTGTGGTACAAGCAAACCCCACCTAACCCTTGAACCCTAGCCGCCCGATCTGTCTCTCTGATCTTTTTCCCCTTTAGTTTTTTTTTAGCTTTATTCCTCAACTTTCATGTCATTCGTTGCTGGGTCCATTTGCGATGGTTCAGTAGTCCGTGGCTGAAAGAAGCATGTGGACGAGGACGATGCTGCTGATGCTCGCATTCATATTCTCTGCAGGGGATTAGGTAAATTCTAGTTAGATAGTGACGTAGCTGTAATGGATGGTCTGGTTTCCAACGAGGAACTCATAAGTGAGTGCCGTCTCACCCTCTTTGCGCAACCTCATGCAAACGAAAAAAGTATGAAAATGTCTTAAACTTACCTGGACAACGTCCATTTTATAATTGGAACGACCAGCACTAACGTGAATAAATTTTATAACCTTTAATTATTTTTCCTTTTCTTTTATTTCTTTGTTTTTTTTTTTTTTTTTGCAATTGCCAGCCATAGGCGAGGGCGCGGACGACCAACACTAACGTGAATAAATTTTAGAAATTTTTATTATTTTTCCTTTTCTTTTATTTCTTTGTTTTTTTTTTTTTTTTTTGCAATTGCCGGCCATAGGCGAGGGCGCGGACGACCAACACTAACGTGAATAAATTTTAGAAATTTTTATTATTTTTCCTTTTCTTTTCTTTCTTTGTTTTTTTTTTTTTTTTTTTTTGCAATTGCCCGCCACTGGCAAGGGCCTCAGCGCCCTCGCCTGTGGCCGGCGAGGGCGTAGCCTGTTGGTCGACGAGGGCTGTGGCGCCATCGCACGTCCGCGGGCGATGGCCTCGCGCGCTCACTAGCCACAGATGAGGGGCTCGCGGACCTCGCCTATGATCGGTTAGGGCATCATGGCCCTCGCCCAGACCAAGCGAGAGTGTCGCGGCCCTTTCCTGGATATGGGCGAGGGCCCAACACCCTCGCCGGCTCATAGTTGGGAAGAAAAAGAAAGGAAAGTAAAGAAAAACCAAAAAAGTAATAAAAGTTTAGAAAATTTTCTATGTTTGCGCTGGCCGTGCCACGTAAGACGGCTAACATCCATGTTAGCGATTTTCGGTCAAAACTGGTCGGATGGATTACATTGGCAAATCATCAAAATGTTTAGTTTTCAATTGGCACAATTGAAAGGTTTATGACTGAATTGGCATGAGTGCAATAAGTTTAAAAAAAATTTGGTACGTTTCCCTTATGCAAAACCTAGTGTGAATTTGAAAGGGAGAAGTACACCAGAAGTGCCAAAAGTTGTGTACGATGCTCACTTTAGTGCCAAAAGTTTTGCTCGTATCACTTAAGTGCCAACTCAGATGTACCTAGCCTGAAATTCGACGCGGCATTTTTTTTTATTAAAATCTGAAGCTGGCGTGGCTTGCCGGAGGTCCAGTTAGCAATAAAAAAAACTAAAAGATGAAAAAATATAATACAAAATAAAAAATACAAACTTAATTAGATTAAAAAAAATAAAAAAGCTAAAAATTTCAACAACAACAAAAGGGCATGTGTACTAGAGGTCTTAAAACTTGTTACGAAAGTGTAATTGAATCCTAAAACTTACAAAAAGTGCATTCAAATCCTAAAACTTGTCAAATTGATGCAAACGAGTCATTCTTTTAATTCAGTCAATTTGGACTAATGAAAACACTGACATTTTTTAATATTTTCTCTCTCCTACGTGGTAATGACGTGGCTAAGATGGCGTCGTTTTTAATCAAATCCAATTTTTAATATAATATTTATTTAAAATAAATTTGAAAATAAGCTCAAAAAAAAAAGATAACGGTAGAAACCAGGCGGTGAGGGTCTTGCACAGCCCTCGTCGTCGCCGCCCCACCATCACCGGCCATCCCCCACCCTTGCCGGCCATTCCCTCGCCGCCTAGTTTCCATCGTTATCTTTTATTTTTGTTAGCTTATTTTTAACTTTATTTTAAATAAAATTTGTATTTTAAAAAAATTTGTTTATAGCTCATTTTTAAATTTAAATTTAATTTATCTTAATTTAAACTATTTTTTTAGTTTAGAAGTCCATGTGAGCTATTTTTTTTTTTAAAGTACCATGTCATATTAAAATTTAATTATAGATGCCGCGTATTAATTGTGGCCGGAATCTCTTGCCTGATGTACTGAAGTGATCGTTTTTTTTTTTTCGATTTGGCACTTAAGTGATCCGGTGGAAACTTTTGGCACTAAAGTGAGCACCATACATAACTTTTAGCACTTCTTGTGTTCTTCTACCGAATTTTAAAGCATTTCAAAATATTATGGGGAAAGCTTGGAGGAATGAAAATGTAGCTATTTCACGGGGTTGGGGATATTCGCCTTCGCTTTCAGATTTGAAGCAGAGAAAAATCGTGTGCGTGAAAATCTGGTTGCCTGACACACCACCACATTGCTATAAGGACCCTATTTGCTTATTAAAGAAATTTTTGTATAGGTTGGACAGTCTCATTGGCAGTGGTAGAATCATTTCGACGCTTATATGCCTAGTCAGGGCTATTCGAAAGTCAATTGCATAGTTGTATTTACTTTAGGACATTGGAGGATGGTCATTAATTAATCTACTATTATATATTGTTAACGTGTTGAACGCAGTTAGGCGTATGCCCGATATTGATGTGCTAGAGTTGAGTTGAGTGCCGAGTTTGAGATGATTTGAGTGGTGCAAAGAAATATTGTCTATTGAATTTTTGCGTGTTGGGATTGCAAGAGGCTTACATAGGTCCCAAAGAAATGGATCTAGAAAATTGTGGTGTGTTTCTTTAAGTACACCTTTAGCCGCACACTTCAAATCTTCTAATGGATTATCACCGCAGACTAAGGAGAATGGGGATGAGGAGTATATGCCCAGTTTTTCTTATTATAGTGCAGTGGGTTACATCATGCGCCCTAGGTGTGACATTTTGCAAGCTTTGAGGATTGTCAATCGTTACATAAAGAATTGTGGGAAGACTCATTAAAATGTCGTGAAGTGAATCCTCTGATATTCGAAGGGGACTGATGACATGAATATTGTGTATATATTTCATGAGATGGGCTAAATTATCAGTGCAACTTCCTATGCGAGGAGAATGCGTTACACCCCCATTCCAATTGGAAAAGTCGCAAAATGTCAGATCATGATTGAAGCAAGTCAAAATTAAAATTATCATCCCTTCTCAGATACAAGCGAACCAGATTAAAAAAATTCATATTCGTTTTGATGGGTTTCCTAAATCTACTAGACATTTAGTTGAGGGAAAGCTACTCATTCTAATGGAATCCAGAGTCTCAAGATTTAATCGAACCAAATGACCCCTAATGTTTGTTGTAGCAACCCATGTCATATTCCCAAAAACATCCCCTTTATCTTGAAGGTTGACTAAAAAGTCAGCAAATAAACATCCACAAGAATTTTCTCCGTCTTCTTATGTTAGGGAAAAGTCCTCTCAATATTCTAATACCCGAGCAATTTATGTATCTAGGGACGATTTAGGCGGCCCCAGATATCCTAACCAATCAACAGCTATTCCATACCCTCAATTATGAATTATGGAGGTCAATTAAGCCCTGGTGTTTTTTAAACATAATTCACTGTCGACTTGTTCAGACATGAACCTTTAAAAAAAAAAAAAAACGGTACAAACCCGACCCGTGGATCAAGTCGTT
The DNA here is from genome assembly GCA_029784005.1 of Lenwebbia sp. NSW1173648. Lineage (NCBI taxonomy): Eukaryota > Viridiplantae > Streptophyta > Magnoliopsida > Myrtales > Myrtaceae > Lenwebbia > Lenwebbia sp. NSW1173648. The sequence goes on from JARCGZ010000010.1 coordinate 6,951,105, forward strand.
TGAACCCACTTTGGGTGGGTAGGTGATATTCTGTTGAGGGGCCAGCCAGGACACTGAATCAGGCCCGATCAAGGGAGCGGGTCGGTCTCGACCCTCCCCCATTTTAGACACCCGTAGCACCGAATCTGGCCCGATATTCTGTTTCATCTTCTTCTTTTTCAAGATCCAAATAACAAGATTGGTTTCCAGATACTTCCACAACCTTCCAGTATGTCCCCAACTCCTTCCCCCTTATAGCCCCTCCCTCCTTTTCTCACTCTATCTCATCCTCCATAATCAAAGTTCAGTTGCCTCTCTCTCTCTCTCTCTCTCTCTCTCTAGCTCTTGATCAATGGCCAGCGAAGCTCCAGTCATCACCCGACGCCGCGTCCCTCCTCCACAGCATAAACCTCCCTCTCTTATTCCCCTTCTTCCTTGGCTTCTCGACCTCGGCGTCTCCGCCGGACCAATCCGGCTCCGGCTCCGGCTCCGGCTCCCTACCCCTGCCTGAGCGGTTCGTCCTCATCAACCCATTCACCCAGAGCCTGGTCGTCATCGGGACCGGCCCGGACCCCCCGCAGCGTGCCGGGGGTGGCGGCCGCCGGCGTCGAGGGCGTCGGTCGAGGCTATGCCGGGCGTGGAGGTCGAGGAAGGCCGCGAGTGCGAGTGCGCCATCTGCCTGGAGAGCGTCGTGGCCAGAGAGCCGGCGAAGGAGATGCCGTGCAAGCACAGGTTCCACGGGGGCTGCATCGAGTGGTGGTTGGGGGTCCACGGGACGTGCCCTGTGTGCAGGTACGAGATGCCGGTCGAGGATGGAGAGGCCCGCGAGAAGCGAGAAGGGGGAGCTGGGTGAGCTTCGCTTTTGGTGTCGGTGGCGGCGACAGTGACGATCACGTTTCTTCTTCTTCTTCTTCACTTAGAATTCTAGAGGCGATCCTGAGCATGTTATGCGATGGATTGGTCCAAGATTCATTTTTTTCTCTCTTTTTCTTGTTCGTTCCATACGAATTGTACAGTTGTTATACGCCTTCAGTTATTCAATGGTAATCGAAGTGTTAGTGGCCATTCTTGAAAGATTCAGACACTTTGCCTAAAGAAATCCAAACTCCACGTCGCACGGTCGATTCAAAAAATTGTCATGAACTTGTACTCGTTTCTAATACAAAACAATGAACGCCACGATGATACGATTACGCTATGAATTGCCACTTCAAGTGGCAGAATCTCCTCTTCATCGGACAAGAGCATAAAATTTAGAGAGAGATTGATGGAAACACAATCAATGCACCTTCAGATCAAGATTTTGCATCAAGAAAGTTTCATAAAGTAGACAACTTTACATGGCTTTTTATTGCGCATAGAGTTTGCTAGGGATGATCTTGGGTGGTGGACGCACCAAAATGTCCTCTTTCTCTTAGAATTCTGATGCCCTGGTATCTCCCTAACATCATCAGCGTAGCCATGGGATTGGTCCCCGGCGATTCCAGGAATGTCGACCCGTCTACCACCCTCAATCCCTTCACGCCGTAGACTCTGTACTCCTCGTCGACCACCGAACCGACCCCGCAACCGCCGTGGTAGTGGTAGAACGTCCGCACGTTCTGCTTGCAGAACTTGGCGAGCTGTTCTTCGCCCGGCAATTCGTCCTCTTTGTGTTCGACCCCCAGGAAAACAGAGACAGCCTGAGACCTCACGACTCTCTGGAGTAGCTGCACCATCTCTATGCATGCCTTCATGTCCTCTTCCTTGGACAGGTAGTTGAATGTCACCGCAGGGTTCTGCCTCGGGTCCGTGCTGTTCAGTTTCAGCCTACCTCTTGATGCTGGGAAGGCATACTTGACCGCGACCGGCATCCTCGTCGAATTGAGACTTATGGGGAGGATTCCTGCTTCGATGATGAATTTGAGATCATGGGCTATGCCAGCAACTACGGGCGGCTCGGGCAGCCGATTCTGCGGTTTGGCGTCTGCGAGAAGCCCAATACACGGATTGTCTTGCATTCCCCGTCCCACCCCCCTGAGGCCACTTAGTAACGAGATGTTGAACTTCTTGAGATGCTTAGGAGGACCGATTCCACTAAGTAACAGGATTTGGGGACTCCCTAGTGACCCTGCAGCTAAAATAACTTCACCGAATAATGTCGAATCATTTGCGTGATTGAGGTAAGCTTCATATGATTCTTCCATGCTCCCATTGCTCTTGATGAACGTAATGCCATAAGCCCGGGTCTCATTGTTATCACCTGCAAAAATGCAAAGATATCAAATGGAAGTGCTGAGTATGTCACCTTCATGAAGCATTGGCCAAGTTCTTGCAAAGTTTGCATGAATGCAACGCTTTGCGACGTTACGGTCTGAGTGGCTCACTGTTATTGCAGAAGAGGAGATTCCTAACGGTTGAATTTACGAGCACTGTCAAGTTTTCCGTATGCCCTGCCTCTAGGAGATCGGCCGATGTATGTCTGGTTCCGTAATTATCGAACACGCTTCCTCCAATCTTTGTTCCTTCGAGATGTTCCAGCGTATAGCCATTATACGGGAAAATTCCCGCTTCAAGGAATCCGAACTCGGCGACAAACTGCCATGGGGTCAACTCCGGCTGGAAAACCACTCTCGACTCCACCCATCTGTATGCATCCTCTACCAGCTCTAAGTCCCATCCGACTCTTTTGACAAAATTGGAACTCGCTCTGCTATAGAAACCACCATTAATCGCGGACGATCCTCCTAGTACCCGGCCTCTGTGATTTGGAACCCCTTCTCTGGAGATGAAGCTCTGTGCCGCCGACGAATACTGATCAGTATTGAGCAGCGAGAAACCATAGTATTTCCTATCCATGACCAAGGGGTTCTCGTAAGGCGATCCACCACGCTCGACCAACAGTACCGAGAATTTCTCAGAGAGAGTCGCGGCTAGAGGACATCCTGCAGTTCCTCCCCCGACAATAATGTAATCGAAAGACTTGCCGGAGACTTCTTTGAGGTCCGAAGTCATGTAAGGTGGCCTGTTCCCTGGAATGTAGGAGCAACATGACGAAAAGACGATATCAGAATCCGGATCAATGTCTTGAGTTAAATTTGCAATAATTTCTGAAAGCATGATTCTGGATGACATAATCCATGCAACGATAGTTACTTCCGACACAAGATAAGAACTAGAAGGTGCGGTGGCATACCTTGGCACAGTGTACAAGGAAATGAAGATAAAATCTGAAGTAAAAGGATCGATCTTAATGAAAGCAGATGAGTTTCATGCAGAATCGCCATGTTTGGTCCTTCCCCTGATCTGGCTGAAAGGGAGGAAGAAGGTACACATTTAATAGTTCTAAGTTCTAACAGTTCGTTTCCCTCTTAATCAAGTACCTACGAGCTATTGGTTTAATCTAATCGATGGCATTTTCCTTGCTTTGTTGTCGCCTGCGTACGCATGGTTGGACCAATGATTCGCTCCTATTCTTTTGGGGAACTAATGATTTCGCTTCTGTGATGAGTTTCCTCCACTCTGTATTCTTTAATCACTGTACTTTTCATGTATCTGCATACTTAATGCACAGTCCTGCCTCACTTGTGTTGAAGACAGAAACACAATGATAGTGTTTTTGTGCAGGAGTCAACTTGCCTGGATTAGTTAAGACGAGCTTTAAAATGGGATAATGCTCTTTAACGGTGAATTTGATGGCGCATATCGGCCATGATAAGAGACTACAGAAGAAACACGTATCCACACAACATATATTGATTCTTGTTTATATATATAATGTGCTTTGAGGATTTCTTGCGGGTCCATTTACATGCCAATATACATAGTCTACAACCGAAAAGATCAGCACTCAGATTGAATTTTGATGCATAGTGCACTCCATAAGCCTCTCAATCCTGTCTCATCCCAAAAGCTCGGAAAGAACTAGAAATGCCCATTTGCCTGTTCGATTCCCTGAAAGTTCAAGTCTATGGTTTTCGGGCCTGGATCGAAGTCGGCCTGATATTGGCTGTTCAAGTCGAGTGTTGCCGGGAGTCCACATTTTTTCAGCTTGTAGCTTGTCTTTGGAGTACTTTTGCTAGATTGTTCGGCAACGAGACTAGTATCATCAGAACTACTGCTGGCACATCTCTTCCTCCCTGTGGCTTTGTTGCATTTGTTCTGTGAAGGGGCTTCTTCTGGCCGTATGTTACTTAACCGAAGCTCGATTGAAGTAGGACTAAAGTTGTGCGTTTCACCATGCTCATTGCCTTGTTGCTTCTCTTCGTTTCGACCCGAGCTCTCAGAAGAAGTTAACGAACTTTCTACTGAGCATATACCTTTCAATTGTTTCCTAACTGCATCATGGAGGCCTGAACTTCCTAATTCCGTCAGTTCCGAGAAAGGAGAACCGGGACAACCGGAGCTAACCATCGAAACTAATTGAGACAGTTCGGCTTTTGCAGCTTCGATGCCAACTGAGGAATTATTGTACCGAGCTAATGTTTCCTGAGCTTTTCTCAGTACTGATTGGAGATACTTGCCTTGAGCTTCGATGCGTAGCTGCAAATGCTTCTGCACCTGAGAGGAAAGTGGAACTGTATTGGCATCTGCAGCAAGTTAAAAGACTTGCATGAGAAATGCTCATACTGGTCTTACCTCAATTTGTTCATGAAGTTTTCTCTGCACTTCCATTTGCATTTGGAGAGCCTGAGCTATCTGCAAGCTACTGGTACATGAAAAGGATCGGTTAGTACATCCCTCTGTATAACCATTCCAATCACCCCATTATCAATACTTAATAAGATGTGATATAGCAGTGAGTCTTACTCATTGCTTTGGAAGGTCGATGGATCGATTATTTCGGTATTTTGATATTCGTCTGTACTCTGAATCTCTTTGCTTTCTGCAATTAAGAGACATAACAAGTTCATCATTGAAATCAATTAAACACATGCCCTAAAGATTTGGATCATCAGTTAGCGGCTCAACCTGTTGCATAGAATTCGCCTTCTTGCTTCGTGTCAATGCAGGACTCTGACTGTTGGCTTTTTCCAAGCCTGTACTTCTGCAGAAAAAAAGAAGCAAACTTTTCATTTAGCTTTCCCAATTGGTATCAGCAACAATGATAACTGCAGCAAATTGAAGCATGAGAAATGCCTGTAAATGGCTCTTCAGGTGGTACAAAGTCAGTCCAGGAATGCCCATCGCTCTCATCAAACTTTTCGGGGTTGCCTCTGTCCACCACATAAAATCACCAACATCAGTTGGCACTCAAAGACCGATGATTAAATCTTTCATTTTAACCCGCATGCAAAAACAATCGGGAATACACAAACTTAACTGTCTGCTCCACCCAATTGCACGACTGCTTCGACGAACCGATGATGAAGCTCAGGAGTCCACTTCAACCTGGGCTTTGCATCAGTGGACAGCACCAGGCTCATCTTGTGATGATTCTGCAGACCCATTTGAGCTGCTGCTTGTATGATGGGACTGAGAGAGACAGAGTATGGGTGATGACAGGAACATAAAACATAGGATTAGGAGGGTTGCTTTGGGTGTCTGATCCTTCTTCTTCTCTTGGGTGTCTAGCTTTGGTTGATTATGGGGGAGGGTGTGTCTCTGGTTCTCTATATAAAACTTGTGGAGTTGTTGGGCTGTCCTATGTTCCTTCACTCCATATCTGGAAACATGAGTGGGGCAATGTTGGGGTAGGGGAATATATGCCCTCACTCACTCAGGTCTCTGGCTCTTGCCCTTTTCTTTACCAGTCCCTCTCAATCCATACCAACTTTTCTTTTCTAGAGAATTTTCTTTTCTTTTCTTTTCTTTTCTTTTCTTGCTTTCTTTCTTCTTTGACTTGAAAGAGGGGGGTGGGATGGAGGAGAATCTCTGGGCGCAGCTAGAAATTAAAGAAAGCCCAACACACATCAATGTGATGGAGTCTCAAAAGGATAGAAAAGAGGGCCAAGAAATAAAGTACATGGTTTGTTTCTGTCTTGCTGTTTTCCCACCTCTCTCTCTCTCTCTCTCTCTCTCTCTCTGCTTGATTCCCTAGCGAATGAGAGAGGTTTGGCCCACCAAGGCACAAAGAGTCCATGCATACAGTACAGCTTTCCTTATACTTAAGAAAGCTTCGAGTGTTCAAGGACAATACAAAATAAAACTAGAGGGGAATGCTGTGTTGTTTTCCTCTCTTCTTCTTAGATTAATGCTAGGTATGATGAGATTAATTTGCTAAATTAGCATGTTAATCTGTGGTGACAATTTGTAAACAGGCTTTTCGACAAACGGTTCGTATTCTACAGCATCTAATGGTATTCTTCCGCATCGCTTGGTATACTCGAAGATGATGCTCGCGAGGGACCTCAAATGCAGCATCTGGAAGAATCAGAAGAAGAAAAACGGGTCTTTAATCTCTTACAATGCTTCATCTTTCTAACTGAACCACTTCCAAATGTTCTGAGAGGAGGGATTGGTGATGATGTTGGCAGATTCCCTTTTGTTCTTAGCAAGGAGGATAGGGATGAATGAATCAAACTTTGGTCTTACTCATTTATTTATTCATTCACTGTACAACAGCACCTGACCTTACCTAATGTTTTTCTTGACAAAGAATTCACACCAGAAAAAGAGAAGGGGAATCGACTCGTCCCTCTTATCTCTCCCGGAAGTTCTTCTTTCTTTTCTTTTCCTTTTTCCCGAAAACGTCAAAAAAGAAGTCGTTTTCAATCAATCTTCACCATCATACCGAAGTGAACACTCGAGTTCCTTATAACCCGGTCGAGTTCACATATCTTTTCGTAGAAAAATTGAAGACCAAGCATCTGTTTCTTCTTTTCTTTGTGTGGTGAAAATAGCCAAAGAGAAAGAGAATCTCAGCCCCGGGGCCCTTCACACAACCTGTCAAACAATGGCATTATTCTATTTGCCAACAACTACAAACTCATTGTACATCTTAACATCGAGATGCACCGCCATCAGCTACATAACATTCGATCGCTTGATGGCGAGCCGACTGAATAATGAATCTGGCGAGTTCAATATATTCGATAAACCCTTTTCTTCCACGTGTTAAATTTACGAAAACCTTCAATTTATCTGGCTAATCCTTTTCCCCATAAGAGACAATGTTCTTATGTACTCCCTCTTGGCTTCAAAAAATTAGATGCACAGAAGAAGATCTCACGTTCGAAACTTAGATTAGAGATTGGAAGGAGCCCCCACTCCATGAAGTGACAAAAAGGCACAAGTTCTATGGCTTTTCCACTTTCTTTGCCACATAAAATGCAATCAAAGATCTGAATTATGATAAAGGAACTATATTCCAAAGGGGGGGGGGACACCAAAATTTCCACCAAAGAGAAAAGGGGCCAAAAGAAAAAGAAGATAAAAACATGTCATTGGCCAACAAAAGATCGTGTAAAAGTCAAATTGAATCAGATCGATCTTTTAAGGGTTTTTCTTTGGGTTGCGGTCGATTGTTGTTGTGTTGTTGATCGCCGGAATCAAAATCCAATGATTGATCACTTCCCCCCCCCCCCCCCCTCCCCAAAAGCACACTGCCTTCTCAGTGCCACACATTCACTTGGTCCAGCAACATTCATCACTATGTTTCCTTAGCGTTATCCTATGTTGTTCAGAATTTAATTACAAGAATATTGTGATGTTGGAGTTCCTTTTCTTTTTTCACTAAGATCTGAATTTTGATCTAAGTACCCTAATGTATATATACACGTGCATTCTTAACGTAGGGTGAGTTTGTTTCACGGAAAACTGAAGATTTGGAAAAAAAAAAATCGAAAAATGATGGCTTGTAATGAATGAAAATTATTTTCATCACCCATGAAAATAGTTTGTCATAAATTATTATGAACGTTAAAAATATTTTCCGTTAACTAATATTTTTAATCGATATAACCAATTATTTTTAGTAATCTGTGAAACAAACACACCTGCAGTTTCTAATATTGTCGACTTTAGTTTCAAAATAAACTTCCCATTATGCCGTTGAAAGATAAAATGAAATCTCTTCTTGTTTTCTGCTTTGTATTTCTGCAAGAAGATGCGAATAAGTTGATTGGATGGCTTCTTTTATTGTGATATGGATTAAGAAGAACTGGGCATGCAAACCGATAAAATTTCAACCGACCAAATAGGGTTACCTAGTAATATACATAGTTTAAGTCTCGAATTAAATGGTTTAGGATGATAGAAAAGCCACATAGGTCTTGGTTTTAGATCCTCGCACCCTGGTTTTCTTATTCCACAATTTCTTTCCATTCGACCAGGGTATATTAGAGAGTTTTGACTTGGTGAACTCTAGCAGAACTCGTCGGGGATGATTTGACCTACTCCCTAGTCCTTTGTAGCGGGCTTGATATTGGCCTTAAGGCTTGCGGCAACCCGTCGTGAGCTCTTGCCCTCCTTACACGAGGCAAGTATCATTGGTTTGTGTCCACCCGACGTGCGACCACCTATCCACCACCCATTCCATACACAAGGATTACCACATGGTAGGTAGGAACATTGCCCAAAAATTCCTAAACCTATTATGCGGTGGTCAATTTAGTCCGAAACTTTTTGATTGTGCAAATTTTGTCATGAACCTTTTGATGATTTGTCAATTTAGTCATAAAGTTTTGACAATTTGCCGATTTAGTCCTTCCAGCTAATTTTTGGATGAAATCATTGATGTGGCGGTCTAGTCATCACCAGTCATCCTGTGTGGAATGGCTAGCGTTGACGTGGATAATCTTTGTAATTTTTTTATTTTCTGAATTTATTCTTCTTTTTTCCTTTTTCCTTTTTTTTTTCTTTTTTTCCCTTTTCCCTCAATTGGCCATCGCCGAACGGGGGCCAGCGAGGGCGACCGCTGCCTAAGACCGGTGTGACCTCCCCTGGCCATCGATGATGGTTGATGGAGGGGAAAAGGGAAAAAAGAAAAAAGAAAAAGAAAAAGAAAAGGATGGAAAAAAGAAGAAGAAAAAACTAAGAAATTTTTATAAAAAAAAATTGTAAACATTATCCACTTCAGCGGCGATAGTGCCATGTAGGATGGCCTACACCAATCAGATCTCCACGTCAGCAATTTCCAGTCAAAATTTGCCGGAAGGACTAAATTGATAAATGATCAAAAGGTTTAATACTAAATTAGTACAACTGAAAAATTTAAGATTGAATTCATCTGTGGTACAATAGATTTATAACGTTTTGGATAATTTTTCCCCTCTCTACTTCATCTCACTTCAAGCGCAACTGCTGCACGACGCTAACCCTTTCGCAAAGGCTAAACGACCTTGACGACAAACCCCTTCAAGAACCGGTCGGTAAGCATATCCCGCCCATATGCACGGTCCATTTCTTCTTCTTCAATAAGATCAAGGCGATAAAAAAAAAAAAACCCTCACCTCCTTTTTTTTGGGCCAAACCAAAAACCCTCCCTCCAAAGAAAGGAATATATATATATATATAAGAAAATTGTTGACAAGTATGTATTTGGCTTGTGGCCCTAAACTTTGACAAAACAAGAGAAAAGGTGCCAAGTGAAGCACACAATTTCTCTCTTTTTCCCATCAAGCTCCTGGCTGTACTTGAAGCTCGCTTTTTCCTTTCCTTTCCTTTCCTTTCCTCCCTTTAATATATTCCATAACGAGTAAAGTAGATTCTGGGACGATGCCCTAATGCCGCCCCCCACCTCCCCTGTCTAAGTGAATCAAAAAGTCATCTAAAAACCAAAGAGAAAGAGAGAGAAAGTTAGCTCTCCCCCCTACCTCATCGATTGCTTGCGTAATTATTATTCCTTCTCTCTCCCACGCACAAAGTCCAAAGGCAAGAAAAGGAAGGAGGGAGGATGAGAAGAATATAATGGCGCTCAGGAATCAGGGCAAAAGCGGAGACACAAAAGGGAAGCCAGTCGCCATCTTCCCCCTCCCCGGAAAGAATATAATTGAAACTCTAGTGCTTTAGAGATATGTTGCGTAGTAGCGTGCTGAATTTTTTTTTACACCTGCCGCGCGATAATGACGTGAGCTTCATGTCACTATAAGGAGAGCTTATCAGGAGTTGCTGTGAAGGTAGGGTTAGAGAAGCAATAGGATTGAAAGTAACCCACAAGAAGTGGAGTGGAAACGGCAAAAAGGAAAGAAAAATTGGAAATAATCTCGTCATTTTGCACGATCGAATCTCTCTCCGCAGGCTATTATCACGACACGCCATCGACGGCCTCAAGCTCGAGGTCGCCGACGGCCATCGTCGGTCGACCCGTCAAATAAGTGGGGTTTGGGTCGAGTCGTAAATGGTCCGATCCAAATAAACCCATTTAACCCGTTTATGACCAATTTGTTGCAACCCACCTCGTATCCGACCCGACACATATTCTTAAAAACACTTCCATATTCAATCAAATATAGGAAAATCCATATCCAAACTGAGGTGAGGGTGCAGAGTGACCAAGCGCGAGATCGAGTGAGGGGGTGGATTGGGTCTAAGTAAATTGTAAACACATTTACGACCCATATATGACTCAATTAACATCCATATTATGTCTAAACCTATTTATGCCACATTTGTTGAATATAACTATCTTATATAAGAATCCACCTCATCATATATCGATTAAGAAATGGGTTTATAACTCATTTTGACAAGTCAAATCATGAAAGGGCGATCTCTTATCCGAGAGATCGAGGATTGTTGGGGGCAGCAACCGGTTGAGGAGTTTGGTGAGGGTGGCCAGCAAAGAGAGTCGTTGGTTTCCAATCATGGGCTCGTCAATGGTTGAGACAAGAGAGAGCTTCTTAATCTCTGGAATTAGGTTTTTCTGGTATCATCATAATTCACTACGTTCAACTTTTGATCCTCTAAACGGGAAGAAACAGCATTTCAACAGTGACATCAATAATCACAACATGGAACCATCTCGGGCCATCGATTTCTGCACAAAAAAAAAAAAACATTTTTTTCAATTATTAACGACGCGATTATACTGCTCGACGAAGGAAAAATGAACCTGACCCAATACGATGAGACCCGATGATAATATCAGACATGAGCAAAGTTATTTGCCCTCCAAAAGTACTAATCTCAGTGCCAAAAATGACACGATTAGTTAGTAGTAAATTGTCCATTTCGAGCCTCAACGAGATGAAAACTCTGATCTCGCGGGAAGATGTGAATTACCTAAAATAATTGCTTCACCATGTGATGTGTGCAATGTGTTTGGAGTCTGTACTGAGGAGAGAACATCCTCATCACTGACCCCACGATTCCATTGATGGGGACAAAATAGAATCATGCACAAATATTCCCCCTCCAATTATTTAGGCCAAATTCGCCTTGCCCTAAATAATTGATTCACCCTGTGTTATATCCTGAAAATATTCTTCCCTTATTATCATTTTTTGTCCCTTTTTGGATCAACATATCCCATGCACCTGCTCAAGTCGCAGAAACTGTCCAATCAGCCCTAAAACTATCGGCACACCGCCACGCCACGTCAGCCGAAAGGATTATATTGAAGTTTCGCGCAAAATATTTAGGACTTAATTGACAAAATAGAAACAAAGAAACAATTTGAAACTGAATTGGCATCCGTGTAACAGGCATATGACTTAATGGGCGATTTTTTTCTGCTCGAGCTAATAAGAGCAAGTTGCTCTATTGGATGCCAGAAAGATGATTGTGCATTTGGAATCTGAGAAATGTGTTGGCATGTGCTTAATAATTGCAATAAGATTCTAGAAATTGCTCTTTCTTCTTTCTTTTTCTTTTCTCCATCTTTCCCATCAAATCAACAAAGGGGGAACAAAAGCCATGATTTTCTTTGCCACTCACGCTTCAAAGTAGATAGAACTCAAATCATGGAGTCCACTAAACATAGACAAAGTAAAAAAAATCAATCAATTCCCAGTAAATATGAAACCTAGACAAAAACATCACCAGAATAGAAATGGAAGCTTGGTACTGGTTTATAAATATGACAAAACTCGTTTAATCTGAAGATGGTTTTGCAAATTTCCGATTCGAGTTCATTATACACATTACTCACGTGTTACAATTTTCTCTTTGTTCGTGAAAAATTTTAGGGGATAATTTATCTCGTAGGTACAATGAAATTTAGTTACATGCTAGTATTAATAGCTTCTTCTTTTTTTGCATTAAATTGTGAGAAATTACCCAATCAGTCTTAAATCTATTGTACGGATGTCGATTCAGCCTTAATTTTTTTTGAATTCGATCAATTAAGTTCTCAACTTTTGCGTGAAATTTCAATGTAGTGGATCGTCGTCGGTTCCGATGATGATCTGCTTCTGTTTGCTGGCCTTTTCCACGGAACCAAGAGAAATGTTGCCCGTAGTTCATAAAATTTCATTCATTAGTCGATGTATCGGATCGTCGTCGGTTCTCCAAAATAGCATACCTATCAAACGGGGCCGATTATAGTATGGCACGTCATGTAATAAACCACTCTCGTAAGAACGATGTCTGTGAACTTAACATTGCTCTTGCCCTAAGGTCTAAAGCGCTTCATACAAATATCTTTCGGATTGAACTGCCATTTTGTCGCCCCGTGAGCTTATCTTAGTCACGTAACTATCGTTACGTCGATTGAGTGCACATCGCGGGTCCCATTTTCCAGCACCCGCTAAAGCGCAATGCCTGGGCTGCTCACTTGAGTTTTGGCTCGGGTCTTATCCGATTTCGTTTCTACCTATTAAGGTTTGATTTTGACAATTTTGTCATGAAAATCAAGGGACACTCTTTATCTCTATTTTGCCCTTGTTCAGGAATAGGGCTTTCCCTATTGGGCCATTCACTTTCAAGATTTTAGTTCTTTTCTGCTTTTAATGGGTTTACATTTACACTAAGCCCACAAGGCCGTATTGGGCCCAACCGCTCATACAATTGGAGTTTGCTAATAATTAGCACTAGTAGTCAATTGTTTAATATGATCGGATGGTTTAATGACTCTCATTTTCATATGGATCAACGGTTGAGATGATAGAGAGACCATGTGGAAGAACCACAAGGACAGAAGATCTCTATCCTTAAATTACTGAGCAATACTCGGAGGGGCTGTCGAATGACCGTTAATTTCAAACGAGTAGTGAAATTCACGACACTCAGAATCTAATTTACGGTCGATTCAGATTTCAAAAGCACATAATTATCAAGAAATTGGACAACGGTAAAAGTTAACGTGGATCGAGATAATGTTGCATATCATAAGCTTCGTGCCATCACCTCGTGTTCATGCTATTCCACGGACCTTCCCTCTTGATTAAGAAAGGCAATCAAGATGTACCTCGGTTTTTATGGTGATCGAGGGAGCTCAGTGAATGTATAGCCCTTCATTTTCAGCGACGAAATACTTGTCGGCTCTTAATTTGATGAAGTTGAGAGATCCTCATCGAGCACGAAATGCGATGATAAGCGATTCGCATCTGCGTAACGTCGAAGAAGGATTAACGGGTTCAGGGCGACGCGAGATTAACCACGTAAACGAAAGATCTCGTGCTCTGCGATTGTACACGACCTTGCTTGATCCTTGATTGCGCTTCTGGAGTCAAGAGGCGACGTAAGGCTCGGCCCTAAATTGACCCGGCCCACCAACAAAAAATTCTGCATGTATAATTGTTGTTTCGAGCTCTTGAGGTAAAGCTAGTAATATATTGGTCTTCTCGTCGTTTTAGCGAGAGCACCCAAATGATAAGAGTCGTGATTTCTTACTACGCATAAAGAGAGTCGATCCAAAGGATGAGTTTACAACAGTTTGAAGCTTTGAGCCCCACCTTACCGATTCTTCAAGCTCATTTCTGGGGGCCAGGGTGGCCCATGATTGATCCTAAAATTCATTTTTGAGTCTGCCCAAAAGATATGTAACTGTCCCGATCCAATCAAACCGATCCCGACCCTTTAAAATTGGGCATCTGTCTAAATTCATCCAGCGTATCGTCTAACCTCTCTGAACCCGATCTAACCTATCCGACGAGCGATTTGGAGAAGCCCGCCGGACATTGATGGATGGGCCTATCGAGCCGTCGGATCGCCAAGGCGGCATCGGGTATAATCGAAACCATTTTACGATCCTAGATGTATCCTTTATTTTTCATAAATTTGTTTTCGGTAAATGAGTAAGTTGTGTTCAAAGATCATCATAACAAGAGAAAATTCCAAAAAAGAGCCCGAAGTCCTCTCACTTTCTCAAATAAGGGCCCCAAATGAACATTGTTTCAAACAAGGGCCTGAGTGGCGTAATATGTTTCAAATAAGGGCCTAAAGTGGTTATAGAGTTTCAAAAAAAGGCCTGAGCTAAAGGGCATTTTCGTCATTTCTCATTTTGATTTTTATTCATTTTTCCCTATTTTTTTTTCCTTTTTCTGTTTTTTAAAAATTTTAAAAAAATTAAAAAAAATTAAAAAAACAGCCCCACAGGCAGGAGGCCCCCGGCCCACCGCAGGTGGGGGGTCTGCGGGGGCGGCGAAGGGCGGCGACCCTGCCGACCAGAGGCGAGTGCCTCTAGCCCTCGCCAAAATCGGGAGAGGGTCGGGCCCTCTCCCGGATCTGGGCGAGGGCCGGCGACCCTCGCCAAGACCAGGGCGGGGGTTGCCGCCCTCCCCTAGTTAGAGCGGGCGGGGGCCGGCGACCCCCACCCAGATCTGGGAGAGGGCTCGACCCTCTCCTTGTTTTGGCGAGGGCCTGGCCCTCGCCAACCCTCGCCGAGGCGCCGGTGACCCCGCCGGCCTTCGCCGCCCCCACAGATCTCCCACCTGCGGTGAGCGGGCGGCCACAGGCGGGAGGGGCAGCCCTCACGCCTCTGCAAGTTGTCTTTGTTTTTTCTTTAAATTTTTTTGGGTTAATTTTTAAGGAAACAGAAAAAAAAATCAAATAAGTAAAATGACGAAAATGCCCTTGAAATCAGGCCCTTTTTTTGAGATTTCATGGTCACTTCAAGCCCTTATTTGAAACAACGTTCACTTCATATCCTTATTTGAGAAAATGATGGCACTTCAGGCCCTTATTTGAATCAAAGTTCACTTGAGACCCTTATTTGAGAAAATGAGAGGACTTCGGACCCTTTTTTGAAATTTTCCCCCGTCACAAAAACGGGCCACACCACTACTCCTCCTCTCTCCTCCCGTGGCGGCAACACGTGTTGGTCACTCAAACAAATGCCAAAATCATCACTAAAGCAGAGCCACGCCCACCACTAGAAGGCCTCCCTGCAAAACACGTGCTTCCTCAGGGGGTCCCACCCACCTGGCAACTTGCTATTGGCTGTTCCTCCGACTAAATTATCCACAGATTTTTGTTTTCACGTAGTTGCCGATATTCTTCAATGAAAAAAAAGTGAAGAAGCGGATATAAACGGGTAATATAAGTATAAAGATTTATGTTAACACTAATCGGGGATCATATGAGCCCCAGATCGTACCCACCGTTGGAATAGGTGGGATCATGTAGGTATTATGTGATCTAACGATTCATGTGAGCCTGGGCCAAGTGCCGACGTCAATTTTTCTTCGGACAGTAGTAAATCAATTGAAACCTGGGGGGGATGTCTCTTTGCTTAAACGATGGGCACGACATAAAAATTGATAAAAGACAAGGAGTTAGAAAAAAAGGTTATAACCACTCATGCGGATAGTGTCAATAAATAACAGAGGTCTTTATCGTACTGTTTATGCATGAACTTATCGAGGGACGCTTATTCGATCCATCACCCTCGCCGGGTGCCCGTAATCGTAATGTCGCGTTGGGTCGATCATCCAGATTAAGGTATCTCATAAGTACAATTCACCGAATTGTAACATTCTCTGGAGGTGAATGCATACAATACAAACCATGAACTTTAAGTGAGGAAGAAGAACAAAAACTTCTTGCTTTTTCCGTATCTCATGTAATGGAATTTAAAGCGATTCGTCTTTTCTCATTGCCATTCTCGACTCGAAAACACGTTCCTCCTTCGCGACAAACTTCCAGGCGACATGTCCAGACAATCTGGTATTCAGAGAACCACGCCCCAGGCGAAGCAAGACCAAAAAGGTAAAGGCAATAGGGGAAGTCAACAAATCGAACGAGCTTTGGAAATGGACAAAAGAGAAGGAATGAGTGCGGATCGACAGGGAGAAAGAGAACAAGAGTGGGGGGGGGAGAGGATGACATGGAAGGGAAAAAGTTGGACAAAAGAGCACTATCTTTTTGCAAGCTGTGGGGGAATCGAACAGCATGAAAGATCTCAAGGGCCACACGAACTTGTGGCTCAGAAATTTCCCCCCATTTCTGATGTGGCATCTTCCCCACATGACCTCGCACTCGGCGGGGGGGGGGGCTCTTTTCCACAAAGAGAGAAGCGAAGGCGGACAGCTATCTTGCTGTGGCTTTTTTGGACTGTTCAAGAAAACAGAGCAAGAGCTGTAGCAGCGAGGAGAATGTTGGAGATGAAAGATCCTGCTATAAAGCTGTTTGGGAAGACGATTTGGCTCCCAGTGAAGCGAGATGTTCTTGATGGGCCGTCTTGGGGAGCTGGAAAGGCTTCCGTTTCAGAAGCTGCTAGAGGTCCAGGCGCATGGGATCGCAGGGACTCTGTCTCTGCTGATGTTGCTTCGCGGGAACAGAGAGATGGGAGAGAAGCAGAGCAGACTCGTGGAGACAAGGTATTGGTAACTGACAATAAATTAGCTTCCCTTCATATTTGGTTTTTTAAAACAAAGCTCGACACTTTTTCAGTCGAGATTTTCCGGTCCACATAAATTTCTCTTCCCTTCAATTGTTTAGTACTACTGCCTTTCTGGATTGGTGCATGCTTGAAATTTTAGTAGCTTGGTATGTCCTGAAGTTCGAGGGTAAACTCTGTTTCCGATTCATTGTTTCTCTCTCTCTCTCTCTCTCTCTCTCTCTCTCTCTCTCTCTCTCTTATTGTCATTCAAATTATGGATTGGAGTCGAGCGCATCCAATCTCGTGAAGATGGCAACTTATAAATTGGTCGGGATCCATTGATGGGTTGTAACTTGCAAGTTCGCTACGTTGCTCGGACAAATTGGTCAGGATAGAGGTCGGAACCAACCCTTTTCTTTCAGTGCTAGTTCGTTTTGTTTCTTGATTATTTATTAGCTTCGATGTTGTTATCCTAGTCTGTCTATCACCGCAAAGATCCGGTCATTCGACACCATTCTTTGCTGCTTCCCATGTAACATGATCAGAGTACTTGGCGATCCCCCCCGACTTCGTGAAGTCGCCTCTTTGCAATCCATGAATCGACCGAAACTACGTTCTCATCTCAAAAGCAACTATCTAGTATTGAGTTGGTTGCCAATGAATGTCAATCTCTTGGATTGCTGTTCTTAGCCTTACTTTGCTCTCTGTTTAATTCTGCTTCTTATCGAACCAGCTGAAATTATTGAACTGGACATGGATTTTGCACTAAAGATGAATTCAATCACAGTGAAATGATCGAGTAATGCTGTTTAAGAAGCTTCAGGCCTATTATTCAACCACAGATGATGGTTGTTTGTCTTGTATTATTCAAACAAGGATCTATCTTTTCCTAGTAGATGCTTTCCTGTTTCTGCTACATACTAATTTCTGATCCTCCATGCCTCTTCTTGAATTTACTAGGCATTATCTGAGAGAGAACTGACGAATGACGAATATGAAGAAGGTACATGGTGTCGGGCAACAGAAAACCCGAAAGCCTTGACTGACTCGACGAGCATTAACCAGAAAGATGAAACGGGCAGAGAAATTTCTTCCCCTGCTGCACGGAACAAAGAAGAGACAGAAACGAGTATCTTGCAAGAAACGACTCTAAAGAAGCCCGACAAGATACTACCGTGCCCGCGATGCAACAGCTCGGATACCAAGTTCTGTTACTACAACAACTACAACCTGAATCAGCCCCGGCACCTCTGCAGAAACTGTCAACGGTACTGGACTGCTGGAGGAACGATGAGGAACATCCCCGTTGGAGCAGGACGTCGTAAGAGCAAGAACTCTCTCACAGCCACGGTGGCGCTGTTTCAGCACATGGGAGTACCTGAATCTCTTCGAGCTGATTGTGCTGGTGATTTGAAAACCGCCGGAACCACCATCCTGAGGTTCAGTTCGGATTCTCCTAATTGTGGTCGATCCGCAGCTCCAGTGCCAAGTACTATGAACGGGTTTCTTGATCTTGGACAAGCAATTTCATGTTCTGGTAGAGGGGTAGATAACTTCAGCGATGAACGTTCGAGTGGATCTTCTTTGACAGCTTCAAATTCAATGGAGAAGGCGAGCGACTGTAGCGCACCAGAACCGGCAGTCCGCAATTATCAAAGCTTTCCATGGGATTCCGTTCATGGGAACTCCACTCCACCAGCTCTGTCTACTTCAGGCTTCCCTGTTTCATTTTACCATGCGCCGCAATGTTATTGGGCTTACGCACTGCCAGGTTCCTTGAACGCGACGCCGAGGGCATCCTTACTGCCCTCCTCACTTAGCCATGGCGACTCGAGCGTTAGTCCTCCAAGTTCGACGAAACTAGGGAAGCATTCGCGAGACGGGAATGTCTCTAGTCCTGGAAATGGCACTTGGACCCCTAAGACTTATCCAATAGACGATTGGGGAGGAACTACCAAGAAATCGACGATCATCGGGGCAAGAGATGCACTGGACGGAGCTTCTGATTCAGGGGAGTCGGACCGTCTTCTCTCCCGGGCTTTTCAATCCATGGCGAAAGGCAAGAGCTTCAATGACAGAAGGACTGTATTGCTGCAAGCGAATCCCGCAGCGCTGTGCCGGTCAATGGACTTCCACGAGAGCTCGTGAGAGGGAGAGACAAAATCCACCCAAAGTTCGAATTTTGTATGATAAAACAAGACGAGAGCTATGCCTATGCTTCTCTTGAATCTCTTGTACGACTGTTTCCTAGATTTTTCCTGCTCCTTCGCCTGAAGGCATTCACCAATTTGGGCATTTCTCTTTGATTCCGGGCTTCTTTTCTGGGGCTTGAGCCGGAATTCTAGACCCAATTTGATCTTATCAATCCAGTCCCACTTCAATTTGAACCTTAGAGGGCAACATGCCATGCATGAATATTTTCCCTTCTGTCTTGCACAAAAAGGGATCGCTTCACTTTCAATCGCTCTTCCTCCTCTTCTTCTTCTTCGGATTCTTCGGAACCGGAACGCGCGCACGACCATCGGACGAACGCAGCTTTAAGGTGCTTGATGGTGTAGCTTGCTCATAACATATCGATGCATATGCTAAGCTATAAAGCATAGTTCCCTTCCCTTAATTTCTTTGTAGGACAGACTAAGGGTCGAATTGGTTGGACCCGTATCGTGAAATAAACTGAAAAGATCTCTACCGAAAGCTTTCACAAAACTCCTGGTGTGCATCTGGACGACACATAAATTTCTACTCCTGTGGAATTTCGAACCATCATCCCCCACTGACCAACTTTATGAAACAGTGAAACTGAGTAGAGTCATGTAGCTCTCTGGCTATGGCATCATCACCACCATCAGAAGAGAGTTATTATTACCAGTACACATCGTAGCTGCCTTCCCTGCGTAGGAAGTGAAGAGCTGATACTTGAAACCTAGATACCCGAAAACGAAAAAACATTAGCTGAGCCTCTTCTCGGATTACATAGCTTTGCGACCCGAGGGGCGAAACCCATCGTTCCCAAGAGCAATGCCGAGACATGCTCCTGTATTTCATGGACGCTCCGACTGTGAATTGATATTGGTTATAGAAATGAAGTCGATCGATCACTTGATCACTGTATGGACGAGCTTTTTACACGAACCTCACTCACTGCACACAGCATGAAAACTTGTTGAATCCGGGATCGAGTAAGATGTACAGCAACAATAATGCATCAAACGATCCCCTCAAAATGGACAGAGAGCTCGGATAGGCTGGTTTGCGATAATGCTAATACGGGCACAACCGAATTTGAGTCGAATCCAATACAATCCAACACTCGAGAGCTCAAGACGAGTCTCGACTCACTCGAATGCACAGGATTTCGTACTTTAGCTCAAACTCAACCTCTGGCTAGACTCAACTCAACTCGCCAATGAAATTTAAATAGAAGCTCGGATGTTAATGACTTTTATCTATCTGTTTTTGTTTGTAAGCTCTCAAGCTACTTCTATCTGTTCTCGATTCAAGCAGAGCTTGCGAGACAAATCTTTACGTCACCATCTGGTTAACCAGTTAATTATATGCTCAAGGCATCTTTGTCGGAGAAAGAGAGCACACAGAAAGACGAAGTTGGAGAGATTAGAGACACAAATCATAGAGAAAACGCAAAGGCATGTCTTTTTCGGTTTTCATTTTTTCTTTTCGATTTCGCTTTTCGTTTTTTTTTTTTTCCTGGGGGGTGGTGCCATTTTGGCTCTTCTTGGTTGCTGACACGTCCAGCAAGAAACAATCTTTTCAGATTACCTCTAATGGCTCTCTCCATTATGTATGAGCAGATCCACATTGAGGAGGTCGTCCTCACTGACGATTCCCCCGACCACCAGCCAATCTCAGCAGTAGGCTTTCCTTTTCTCCCGAACTCCCAACTTCACGTGGCTCCGACCCCGAGGAAATCAATGAATGGTGGCGACGACGAGGGCGACGGAGCTTCGGATTCACGGGGCGGCGGCGGCGGCGGGGGCGGCGAGACCTGATGGGCCACCATCGACGAGATCGTGTCCGAGCAACAGCACTGGGCGTACGGGTCCCTGAGCACGCGGTGGTTCTGGGTCGCCGCCGGCGGCCACGGGGGAGGGTGGAGACAAGGGCCGTATGGGTTCGTGCAGGGTTTTGTTTGGGGGTTGAACAAGCTTGTCGTCATCTCGTCTTCCTTGTCGTCCCGACCTATAAAACAGTGGCTCAGTTTTTACTACAGTCGTGATCATAAAGAGAGAAGAGAGGGTTGAGTGACGGATTTGTTTGTTCCTCCTTTTGAATTTGAAGTAGACATTATATCAAAAAACTACTGATTGGCACAAAATCTGTATCTCTCAACCTTCCTTTTTATCTGCATACTTATAGGGACTTACAATTTCTATCGGTCCTTTTTCCTATTCTAACACAAAAAAGGACATGGAAGATGATCAATCAGACAGACAGACAGACATGCCCACCAGAAGATAAATGCACACAAGATATGCTCAGCACAAACAGAAAAAAAAAAAAGAAACTCGAACCAAGAAAAATGGAGAACAAACGAAACTGCAAATATTGCGACAAATGACCCACCAGCGAGAAAATCAAATCCATTCTGAACCGCCAGTGTCTCTCCATCATTGCTCGTTGGGCTCGACCCAAGAATATGACGATGATGATGATGATCAAATGCCGTCGTCCTCATTGGCCAATGTGACACCCCCACGTAACCAAACGATGCGGCGTAATCTGTCCTCGCAGATGCTTCTTCGTAGTCGTCCCGATCGCGATGGCCGGCGGGGGCTTCGTCCAATCTGGCGAAACCAGACGACGGCGACTGGGACAAGCTTAGCTTCCTCCGCCGGTACGCGGTGGACTGTTCCCGGTACTTGCGGGCCATGATGACGTGCCAGTGGTTCTTCACGGCGTTGTCGGTCCGTCCGGGGAAGAGCCGGGCTATCATCGCCCACTTGTTTCCGTACACCCGGTGCGCCTGCATCAGCCTCTCCTCCTCCTCCTCCGTGAACGCCCTCCGGTTGATCCTCGGGTCCAACTGGTTGAACCACCTCAACCTACAGCTCTTCCCTATACCACCATCGACGACCCAAAAGTAAAAGACACGTCTTTTTGTTATCGTCACCGAGAAAATCCAATCTTTTCGCCATTTAACATACGAAAGAAAAGGAAACTTCATGTTTTTCTTGTTGTTCACCTGATCTGCCCTCGAGTTTCTCTGCAATGAGGTTCCAGTTCTGGGGGCCGTAGAGGGCGACGAGCTCCTTGAGCTTGGCGTCCTCGGCGGGCCTCCAATGGCCTCTCGCGCAGAGCTTCGACTGGCCGCCGGCTTCTCCGTCGACCTTCCCGCCATCGTGCTCGTCGCTCGTGCTGTTGCTCTCTCTGACACTGCTGCTGTGGACCTTCCGGCTCCGATGATCGATGGGGTCGCTCGCCGTCGTCGTCCCCAGGAGATCGGCGAGGCCGTGGTGGGCGGTGGCTGCGGCGAGCGAGAGAGAGCCCATGTCCGCGTTTACAATGCCGGTCGAGGACGAGGAAGATGGAGACGGGATCGAGGAATAATGGCAGCTGGTGATGATATTGTGGCCGTCTGCTTCTGATAAATCGAAGCACTTGTTCGCCATTTCCGTTCTCTCTCTGTCTCTCGCTCGCTCTCGCTCCGCTGACAGAGAGACTCTGGCTCGGGACTGTTACTCAGTCATCATCTCAGTAAATATTGAGCAGAGAAGTAGAGGGAGGGAGAGAGAGAGAGAGAGAGTTTTGTGTAGCAGGCAGAGGGGAGAGAGACTCGAAACGGCAAAAACTGTAGGTGTTCGATTTTGCGTTTGACGGAAACCTAGAGAGAGAGAGAGAGAGCTGCTACAGCGACTCTACTGTTCTTGATTTGTTTTCTTTCTTAATAACTCCCACAAATTTCAACAACTCATTTTCCAACGACAAACAGGACGATGAATTTGACCCTGAGGAAAAGAAAAGGTGGTCTACGACTAAAGAGAAGTTTAACTTAACTAACTCCTCGCCTCACGTTAACTAGCTAGCTTCTCCCTATCCCTATGTACCCAAAAATATTGGAAGAGCCATTTTGTCCATGACTAGGTTCACAATTTTAATCATGATATAGCAACCATGTAAATTTCTTGATAAGTTCTCGTCGGCAGCTGCCGGAGGTCGTCGGGCCTCGATCGGTGGCCGATGGTCTCCTCTCGGCCTTAACAATAACAAAAAAAAGGATAGAAAATTAAGAAATTCCACTTCAACGCCGACAAGTGTCGCGAGGACGGCCGGTAGACAGCCGACATTCATATCATTCATTTTGGGTTAAAATTGGCCGAATTGACTCAATTGGCAAAATACGAAAAGATTTAAGATTCAATTGGCAAAAAAAAAGAGTTTATGACTGAATTGACATAATTGCAATAGGTTTATGACTTTTTCAGTAATTTTCCCCGTGTTACTATAGTACACCCTTTTATCACCATGCGACTTAATTTAGATAAGTATTTTCACATTATCGCAAAAGAAATTGATTTCCGCCGTTTTAGAATGCAGTCTTTTACGTTGCCTCAGACCAAAGTCGATGAACATTTTGCGGCTCACAAGCTAGACAAAGCACAAGTGGAATTTAAAGTAGGAAATCATACGTATCGAAGTGTGTACAAAACTTAGGGTCAAAGGGGATTTAATTGTCTTATATGTTATGTTCACAAAACCTCCATGCTCAATCGGAAGATGAACTACCCCGAAGAGAGAGTGTTAGAATTAACTGATTGATTGATTGAATTTAATTAATTCTGTCATGATGGGCTAAATAACCTACGGCGGTTATCGGAGGTTACCAAAGTGCAATTATCTTTTATTCGAATAATAGATAAGTGGAGAGCAGGAACGTAAGTCATTTCCATTTACGTCAGTTTTCTCTTCCTCTTTAAACGCTCTCAAGAACCACAGTAACTCTCCCGAGACTCCCTTGCACTTGAATGGACAACGATTCTCGCAAGGCCATACGTCGGAGGCATTTAATCTGTGGACAGCGGGTACGTTCCCTTGTGTGATCAATGATACAAGTTTGTGATTTTATTGGGCATGTTTCATATGTTTTTTTGGCCCCGTTCATAGTTTTAGATATGGAATTCGTTTCCTTCGGAGAGAAATTACGACGCACGAGTTAATATCAAAACCGGATGGAACATTCTTATGTGCGCTTGAAGGTGTTCATGTGCTGTCCATAGTTTCTATAACCATCCCCAACGTCGCTCCAGCCGATCGGAAACCTCAAGCATTGGGAAGTGCCGTTCTAGTGTTTAATCAAATTGGCGAGATTCGTCTCGAGCACGAATATACTCTTTTTAGACTAATTTAATCAGATCAAGTGGAGCATTCATCAAAGCACACGGATGCACTTTGGATGCATTTGGTTAGCGCTTGGGTTAAAAACACATTGTTAAACAACCTTGGCTTAAACGATGTTTGGTAAAATCTAGACTTTTTAACGGACTTTTGCTAGTTTTTTTTTTTTTTAAATGAAACTCTTAAACTATTTGCCGATAAAAGTAAGCTGCTAGCGAGGCAAATGGCCACCAGCTAGCCTCGCATGAGGTCGCACCACCTCAGGCCGCCTCGCATTAGGTGGCGCGACCTCAGGCGAGGCCGGCGGCCAGCTCGATCTAGCCGGCGGCCGCTCACGGAGGCCTTCGTCGGTGACTGAGGTTTTCGCCGGCAAAGTTAGGATTTTCGAGGACATTTTTTTAAATTATGAAAGTTGATCGAGAGCAAAGTTGGATGGAGAAAATTGTATTTGCATTCCGAAAATGCAGTGTTCCTTTGAGCATGCCTTGACCCAAAGGCCTTTAGAGGCTTTTGAAAATGCAATTGCATTTCCTCAAATTTCTCTAAAAAACGAACCAAACTCCGTTTGCAGTTTTTCGGTAGAATACCGAACTAAAGGCACCCCAAGAGTATCTCACCAAAAGACACCGAATTTTCGCACTGCTTTTCGCATTCATAGTTGAATCTCCGACCACGACATATCCATCCGATGATGTATTCCAAGCTCGCGTAACCACGTTCGATCCAACGGCTATCCAGAGTTCTTACAATACCTTGGGCGTTTGAAAGGGACTGTAGCACTCTCTCTCTCTCTCTCTCTCTCTAAAACCAGGATGGGGTCGAAGGGTTCTTGGCTGTCTCACCCTGCAATGGCAAGAAAGGCATGCCAATGTGACATGCTGGGTCGAGCTGGCGCAGGTCCAGGACAAAGCTTTTCTTTTCATTACAGGCCAGTGAGAACTTCTTGAAAACGAGAGCTTATCGAGACACAACTCCACTTGATCTAACCCTTATCAAGCATTACTGACGCACAGCTCCTCAAATTCCTCTTCTTTTTTCTGTTTCGGTTCGTTCTCAAAATCTCCAGCTTTAACATTAATTATTAAGGGCCAGGGGCTAGGGCTGTCAAGGATTCAATTTGACCTGAGCATCACAAGGTTAACCACCTGAAGTTGACCCAACAACCAAATGGAACTTGTCCTTTTGATCTGCATTATCATGTTCCTCTTTTTCTGAACCGATGAACGACATTCCAAAAACGATGATGCCCTTGTGTATGAACTTTCACGTCACGGGAGTGAAGTGAATTCCCCACTCGATCCCACCTGCGTTCTCTGTCTCATGCCATATGTGAGATTTGGTCTCGTGAGCTGTGCTTGATCCTAAACAACTCCATCCATAGAAGACAGATCTTTCTGTTCAGATTATGGACATCCTTCTCTTTTGTCCGGGCCAAAGCTTCGCTTCATTAGTCTTACGATGGACATTAATAGCTGCGCAAATTACATGAATACAGTCATTAGAATCCACTGAGGAACACAAATTCCGTCATCTATCTAGATTACGACGTACGGGCAAGCTCTCGTTCTTACATTTGGATGAATTAACACTCAGATTTGGTTTTCTAGAACCAAAAAAAAACATACGAATGCAGTGCAGTGCATTTTCCTGCAGAAATGAGGGTGTCGCTCGTGTTGGTTGTCCTCTTGCTCAAAAGAGTTCGATAAAACCCCACAATAAATGGCGAAGATGACTCGTGAGCAGTGAGCAAACTTGCACAGTGTCAGCGACTAATCCGAGTAAAACCACTGCGCGGAAAGGAGTCTTCGTTTCTTGTACCCTCTCCTGAAGTTACACCAAACAGTTAAAGAACGAATTTTTAGCATATTTCTCAGTGTCCAGAATACTTTCAGCTCTTTGGTCCATTCCCACTATATGATGCGTTCCTGTAGGGTTTTCGGAAGCGTCAGTTTTGACAGGGCTTTGAAAGTTTTTACATCCCTTGTCCTCATCAATCAAGAAAAGGGTGGATTTAGTTTTGAAGTCCTATCTTAGGTCAGCTTCAGCTCCATCCTCAAGTGCCCGCGATTTCGCTTCAAAACCATAGATGCAATTCCTTAGGTTTAGCTAAACCCCGGCATCCGATGTCTGTTGCAATTTCTTAAAAAGCCATTCTTCAAGTCATGTTCTCATCTGAAACTTAAGGAAGTAACTTGGTTAAAACTCTGGTAAGACTTATTAATTTTTTTTCTTCTTTTGATCCAAATAGTATTTCTATGCTTTCTTTCAAACCAACCACACATGTCCATATAAGTGGAACTGGAGTCAATGAGTGACCTTCGGAGAGGCGCAGAGAGAAACTCCAAACGGGAAATCACAGCCAAACCGAGCGATGACCCACCTTAGCAGAAGTAAGAAAAGAGAAAAAAAAAAAAAAAAAAAGGCCATGAAAAAGGTGAAGCTCGCAAGATGTTCCATTTACGCGGTTACTTGGGGTTCGATGATAACACTTGGAAGTGGATTTCTGCTCTAGAAACACTTCTGGAGCAGAAATCCGTTTGGTAATGTAACTTCTGAAATAGAAATCTGTTTAGTAAAAAATTTTACTTTTGAAAGAAATTTCTATTTCTGAAGTGAATTTTCACTTCCGAAGTTGTTTTCCCCTAATTTGATAAGTTCAAAAAAAATTGCTTCTCAACTCAAGAAGTGCTTCTTGGACCAAAAAAAATAAAAAAAACTCAAGAATTATTTCTTGTCTCACCCTCTTTTCATTACGCCATCACCCTCTTTTCGACCACGCCCACCTCCGCCGCCCGCGACCAACGCCACCCACCGCCGGCTGCCGCCCATCGCCGACCTCCACCGGCCGCCACCCATCGCTGCCCGCGACCACCACCAACTGCCAACCATCGCCTGCCGATGCCCATCGTAGACCTCCACCCACCGCTCCCGCGATCACCGCCAACCACCGCCACCCTCCGACAACCGCCGACCATCGCCCACAGCCAACCTCCGCAGGCTACCACCGACCGCCGCCGCCGCCGCCGACCACAGCCCACCAACGGCCGCCAACCACAGCCGCCAACCGTCAACCACAGCACCGCCCGCCGCCGCAGTCTACCGCCGAGTTGCCGTCTCCGGCCGCTGGAGTAAAAAATAAATAATATTTTTTTATTTTTAAAAAGTAAATAATATTTTTACTAATAAAAAATATTTTTTAAAGAAATTTAAAAAGTTAAAAAATGAAGTATAAATTTTTGGGCTGCCGATAATAATTTTTCATAGAAGATTTTGTGTTGATAATATTTCATAAGTAGAAATTTTCAACCATTACCGAACGAATTTCTTTGATAAGAAATCAACTTCTGCTTCTGAGTAGAAGTAAAAAAATTAACTTCTGATTAGAAGTTGATTTCTGAAACAGAAGTGTTGCCGTGCGCCCCATTGCCCACCCAAACCCCAACCCCAACCCTACCCTACACCCAAAAAAAAAAAATTCCTTTACTTTGATTTTCTTCCCTTTGTCTCCATACCTGGTTTTTAATGGATTTTGCCTGTTCGAATTGAAGAGTTGAGAGGGTTTCCTTGATCCCTGGAGTCACAGTAGCGACTAATTATCAGAAAGATATCCTCCTCGGGAACTCGCAGGAAAGATCATCTTTAGCTCTAGAGGGATACATTCGATTCGATTACGGTCCAGCATTTGTTTCGAAAGTTCCTGTCTTTCTAGTCTCTCTAATTTGCCCGAGTCAAACAGGACCGATCTTCGCTCGCAACGCACTGCACTTGACGTCGTTATCTCGTGCATCGTCCGGGTCTAAGTGTTGTGGCTGGTCGCATAATTTCCTCCTTGAATCATATCATAATCCGGTGAAGTTCAAATTCAATAGACCCATCAAAATGGGTCGTAGACCCGTTTCTTGACCCATATATGATGGGGTAATTTGTTATGTAGTTTACTTATATTTAATTAATGGGTCATAAATACATAAACGCACTCTCACTCAATGTTAGTATGATTTATCTTAGATTGGATTAAGTATGAAAGTGTTTTAGAAACATAGACCGTGTCGAGCATGGATTGGGTATAAGTCCGATCGGATACGAGCCACTACATTTGTATTGCAATAAATAAATCATAAACGAATAAAATGAAACTATTTGAATTGGATGGTCCACCGGAAGGGAGAAAGACAAGTTCGAAATGCAACAGCTCCTCGATTGAAAACAAAATGAAACGATGATAAGTTGCTCTCATCAGGCGCGATCCACACCACCCATATACGCACGCGTACCTGGAATCAAAAAAGCTGAATACATATATTTGCCTTTGGTTTTGTTCCCTGAAGAAATGTACCTCCACCTCACCACGTGTGCTCCTCTGCAAGCAATCCTCTGCACACGTGTGGAGCCCTAGCCCCATCTCTCTCTCTCTCTCTCCATTCAGGGGTCACTTTTAACCAGATCTTCTTTTGTAAGTAAAGCGGATGCTACTATTCATAGAAACTTAGGATACCCCTCTCTTAAGACCTTCGAGACTAGGTACTCTTTTGTCCAACACATTGATGTGTATATAGTCCTCACAAAGTTGTTGACCATACTCGTTCCGATAAACTTGCATTTTTTTTTCAAATAAGAGCCTGAAGTAAATTTCATCTCAAATAAGGGCCTGAAGTGTTATCATTTACTCAAATAAAAGCTTCAAATGGATATTATTTCAAATAAGGGCCTAAAATGGCCATATCAGTCTCAAAAAAGAGCCTGACTCTCAGATTGATTAGGGGTATTTTCATCATTTAATTTTTTTATTTTCTGTTTTCTAAAAATTTAAAAAACTAAAAGTTGAAAAAAAAAAAAAAATACACACACAGGCGAGAGGGCTGCTCTCCCGCCTGTGGCCGCCGACCAAAGCCGAGAGAGGGCCGCGACCCTCTCCCAAATTTGGGCGAGGGCCATCGACCGTCGCTTGGGTCCAGCAGAGGGCCGACAGCGGCCACAGGCGGGAGGGCAGCTCTCCCCGTCTGTATGTTTGAAATAACGATCACTTCAGGTTTTTATTTGAGAAAATGAATGTATTTCGGGCATTTATTTGAAATTTTCCCAAAAAATAACAAGACACATTAAATCCACAATAAAACTCAAGCTTGGATATAAGTGCCTAGATTTCCTTTCATCACAAAAGGCAATGTCTTTATAATTTAAGCTTTTGGATATAGCCATTTTTCACATTATATCGGAGAATTCTACTCCACACACGCTTTCTCCACACATGAGAGAGATTACTAAAAGTATCTCACATCTATTACATGTAAATTTCGTGATTTCGATTTTCGGCTTGGATTTTTTTAGCAAATATAGTGGATTCCATCTATGAGTTGATGTATAGTACGAATCTGCATGGTATTTCCTCGAAGGATTTTACTAGCATAACGGTATTTTTTGTGATTGTGATAATAACATCATGTTGCAGGTCACAATTTCTTGAACGAGTGGGCCTCACAAAATTTTTTAATTAAGTATTTTTATTTTTATTTTTGATGGCTCATAACGGCCTGTTGTTAATCTCATAATAAATTAGAAATAACCAAGTAATCATTTCTTTTTCTCCAACTCGAGCGCAGGGTCACTTTCTCGCCAACCCACACTTCCCCGGGGAGTATAAAGTAACTGAGAAAACTACAGAAAATAATTTCTCCAATTGCCGAAGTGCCAAAAGATCAAACCTTACTCGGGCTTTGGTTAGTTATATCAGTGGGGAGCACTCTCTTCCAAGCACTGAAACTTGGAGGGCCAGTACAATAATGAAGAAGAGCCTCTGGTCATCATCTTCAACCCCCAAGAGAAAAGGACAGGGGATTTGTTAGACTCGTGCAGTGGGGGTACACTCCACCTTTTCTTAGGTTAAAAATTGAATGTTTGAAGAGTTTATTGAAGTTGGGGCGAGGCAATATGCGGTCGCTATTCATCTCGTCTTCTTCGTACAGCACTGGTTTTTGGACACTAGTTACTGCGATCTTCACATGCTTCAAGCTTCGAGCTAAAAGATGAATTGCTTTCATAAAGAAACCCTTGCTATTTTCGTACCTGTGATGGGATGGATAGCTCCATCTAGGCAACAGGGACGTGGCTTCTGTATTGGGAGGCTAGGGCTAGGGCATTCTCATGCAGAACTAGGTCTCATTAAGAATGACGAAATCTGCAAAAACTTTGGTGTACCATGGGGAAAACGACATGTGGGTAGGGTTTCTATTGTTTATGGTACATTATAGTTCCGATACTTTGGAACTCATGAACACGAAGGTGATTTTTTTTTTACTAATGATTAACTCACGAGGACATCAATCGCGTGTTGACATAAAAAGAAATGGGCTGTGCACACATTATTTAGCTGATAAATATTTATCACGTTCTTTTATTAGATTGATTTTACAAATGAAACTTTACTGTTCATACACAAATAGTTCCCGAATTTTGATCAAATATGCAATACGGTCCTTGAACTTTTAATTTGTTCAGTATGGTCCTTGAAATTTAGCCCAATGTATAATGTAATCTCTAAACTTTTGATACATGTTTATTTTTTTTATTTTTTATTTTTATTTTTGGTAACCGAGGTGTCCGGGCCAGCTTGCACGCACCTCGACTATTCCTCGGGAGAGACTAGCACAGCAACCCACCGCCATGGCCCCCCACTTAAATCACAGGCGCTCAGCTGGGAAATCGAACCTGGGACTAGTGCGCCTAACCACACAATCCCAAGTGCGCCCTAACCAACTGAACCACTCATGGGTGGGTTAATACATGTATAATTTAATCCATTGACTATATGAAATTGTTCGATATTTGTCCCCGATCTTGAATTAACGGAATGACATCATTGAACATTTCATATAGTTCAAGGACTACATTAAACATGTATAAAAAATTCATGAGCTAAATTGAACAAATCAAAAGTTTAGAGATCGCATTGCATATTGGGCTAAAATTAAAGAATTACATGAGGCAAACGTTCACGGACCATTAATATCATCGTCCTTGACTTTAGCTAGGCTAGAATCCGAACCAAGTTTACCCTATATCTCTTTAGAGTGAGTTGAAGAATGTAAAGAATTCTTGTATAATTCAATGCGAATATAAAAGAGTACATGGGGCTTATTTATAGGCTTTATTAGAGGACTATCTAAGGAAATTAAATCATATATGCATAATCAGAATAGATATAAAAAATCAGAGAAGATATCTTAAATATCTTCAGAAGATATCTAAAATATCTCTAACAATATACTTGATAAAAGTTAGATAAGCAACACATCAATGAATTCCAACCATAGTCGCAAGATGTACTTTTATTAGTACACTATGAAGTCTCGTGACCCGCCTAATGCGAAACAAAATAAAAATAGTAGTAAACAAGGTCGAAAGATCTTCTTTACTCTCCCATGTAACCTTATGTAAGGGAATTTCACCCTCTCTCTTTTCAAATTTTCCTAAAATTCTACCGTCTGTCACATAAAAAATCTGAAACTTTAGGGGTAGTCCGAATTCTACCATAAATTTTTTTCGTCCCATAAGAAACCCCAACTATAATCAAGTCCCAATTCTACCGTAAATATATTATTGTCTCATAAAAAACCCTTAACTTTAGGTCGAGTACCAATTCTAGTTAAACTTTTTTTGTCTCATAAAAAAATTCCCAGCTTTAGGTCCAGTTTCAATTTTGCTATATATTTTTTTGTCTCATAAAAGATCACAAATTCTTACTTGAATCCTAAATATGCCTTCATTATCGAAGAGCTTGCGCTCGGGACACAATAAATAACTCGCGCTTGGGAGTTTTTCATATCTCGGTTCTTAACGAGAAACTTTGAACGAACGGTTAATGGAGGCAGATTTGCGACTCAAGTAAAAGTTTGTGATTTTTTGTGATATTATAAAAAAAATTAGGGTAAAATTGGAATTGGACGGTAAAATTCAGACAGACCCTAAAGTTGAGAATTTTTTATGAGACATAATAATATTTAGGGTAGAATTGGTAATGAACTTAAAATTGGATGTTCTTTTTTAAGATAAAAGATAGAATTGAGAGGAGTTAAAAGTTGAAGGTATTTTTCAGTATTAGGCCTTCTCTAGCCCCTCTTTTTCCTTTTCCTTTTCCTTTTCCTTACACAAAAGAACAATACAGAGTTCATCTCCCTGTACAGACCATAGAGCTGTAGCGCTCTAAAGATGAGAAGCTGTGACACTCAAACACTGTTCGTAAATGAAGACAGATGCTGGAAGTGGTGGCCAATTCCACATTACAAGCCAAATGGGGGCCGGGACTAGAGAAGGACCCGCGTACGGACGTTTAGTTCGAGGGGATACATTCATCGTCACATGATGTGAGACTTGAGCTGGAAATGTTGTTGATTCTCCAAGCCGAGAGGCCGACAGCAACTTTTCTCGTATTATAGCATCAATGGCCCTCCTTTGGTGCCCCACGGGGTGATGGAGATCATGTTCCTCTATGATTTCGGGTGCCCACGTGAAGTGTTAGGATCAACCGTTTCAAGTTTCGACGAAAACCATTTTCTTGCACTGACGATCCGTACTGCGTTGTTGTTCATTCGAGCCATTTTGTACTGTTATTATTGGGAGCACGCAGCAGAAGTTCGATACCTTCACTAGGGAGATCGCCAAGAGGGAGCTCAAGTCCGAGCTTGTCAACATATCCAGTTGGACCCGCCTTCACTCAAAAGCTTAAGCCAATGAGTTATGGGCCAACTTGGATATATTAACTGCTCCAGATCACATCAATTCTCCGATATGAGACTTCTCTAACACAACTCACATATGTATCTCAACAATTTCCCCCTCACGTGTGAGCTCCAGTGTTAGGTTTGCTCCCCTTAATTCGAGTATCATTCTGCATCAACTTATCTTAACTTGAATCTCCAACGCCCAGCTTCATCCTTGGTCTCTTTCTCCGGACCGAACCATGAAGTCTACCATCGGGCTCACGTTGCCACACCACAACGCCCATCGCTTGAAAACCGCGTTGGTCACCAGATTCATTTCTTGAGATATTAACCAAACACCGAACAGATTTTGGGGGCCCACCAATCAACCATCGGCTCTGATACCATTTGTTGGGAGCGCGCAGCAGAAGTCCGATACCTTCACCGGGGAGATCGCCAAGAGAGAGCTCAAGTCCGAACTTGTCAACATATCCAGTTAAACCCACCTTCACTCAAAAGCATAAGCCTAGGGTTATGGGCCAACTTGGATATATTAACTGCTCCAGACCACATCAATTCTCCGATATGGAACTTCTCTAACACAACTCACACGTGTATCTCAACAGTTATTAGCCCCATAAATTTTGTCGCATTTGATTAAATGTTTGCCAGTTTGCATTGGTTCGAAAAGTTCTCTATGAGGTAGCGTCAATTTCAATTCGATCCTGCCTTTTTCCGAGGATGCTCGGGTACAACTCCTAGTTCAATTAAGAATCAATTGTAGGCCGAATGCTGAACCCTCTTCTTGCTCATCGCCCTCGATGCAAGCATTTGGTGCTAGGAAGAGGTTGGCGAGGCCGCACCTGGACTACTCTGATATTTAACATATAACAAAAGTATAAATGTGGTTTGTCAAAAATGAATTAGATGAAATCATTCTTGTGTTGTATAGGAAGGATGTGGCCAAACACAAATGAAGGTAAATGACATAGATAGATGAAAGGAAGAAAAGAATCACCATTCACAGGTTAGCGGAAGAGAGATGGGCCCTCAAAGATCAAATGTAGGGTTCCCCTACATAAGATTCTGTTGGGGTTGTCCCCTTGGAATATACAAGCAACAGGAATCATAGTTTGTACATTAGTTAGTTTACTGCATACCCTTTGTGGTTGTAGGGCAACAACCTCTGTAGCCTTCAACAAACACAGGACAGCAACCAAGTATTAATTGAAAGCTAAGCCAAGGGCATTCATTCGAGTCTCAGGGGGATGACTGTCTTTTTTAGGGGCGAGCGATTCGAGGTTCTTTTTAGGTGGAGAACCTATCCATTGGAATCGATTTCTTATTTGTTGAAACTTGTAATCTACCATGCATACCCTGAAACCTCCAAAGTTAGTTTCAGGATCTACCTAAGTTCCATATGTATTTTTAATTGTACGATTGTAGTGAATTATCACCTCTAATAATCACTATTTACTGCTACAATTCACTGACCTTAACTTATATTTATACACATGATGAATATAAGCATTAACAAAATAAAAATTTCAATAGTGGATATCGCCGGAAATGGAAGCTCGGATTAATAGTTTTAGAATTAGACACTCATCATCGGACGCCATGGAATATCGTGGGATTGCGTGAAGACATAAAACGAAAAAAATATATATATAAAGACTTGTTCCAAGTTCCAGGAGGTGGAACCTGGAACCTACCCCGTCGGAATCAGTTCCCCAATTTTTGGCCTGGAATCTACGGTTTCCAGTTTTACCTTGAAACCATGTTCACCCCTAATCCGTGTCTCTCCTTAGATGTGGTTTTGAATCTCATTTTCAGAATCAGATCGCTAAGGGCGCACATGACAACACTTCTGGAACAGAAATCCGTTTGGTAACGCAACTTCTAAAGTAGAAATTCGTTTGGTTACGCAACTTCATTTTTATACTTTTAAAACATTTTTTTATCCACAAATAATTTTGGAACTACTTGAAGAAATAAGAAAAAGAATTACTTCTATCCAAAAATTGATTTGTAGAGCAGAAGTGTTGCCATATCTCTCAATTTCTGAAACTTCAAAGCTGTACCCTCTACAAAGCTTAAGAACTATGATAGTGCGCACACATCACAGGCTCTGCTCCTCATCCGTGAGAGAGAGAGAGGAGGGGGGGGGGGGGAGGGCGCATGTTTTCAACTTTGGAAGTTGAACAGGCATTTAAATCTTGATGGGACACACATGCTATAAACAGTCGACTATTCTCTGCTTCTAACTCGCGATGTGTGTTCGTGCGAGTACGAACCAACCCATTCACCATTAAAGATAGTTCAGTGTTCTTTGGTGGATGCAAGTTAAAGGGCAAAAAAGAAAAGAAAAAAAACACACATTCGGAGACCCACAAACCCTTTGAACTCGTTGAAAGACAGATGACTATTCTCTCGAAAAAGCATAAATGCGCCATTGAACAACACTGTGTACGTTCCTCATTTCATTTTCAGGGCGGTAGCTGTGTCTTGTTCATGAACTCCTGAAGTAATCAATGAAGTATGAATCTGTTGGTTGGCTTTATTTCCTTAAAAATCTCGCAGCTCGAAAATTCTCCATCTGTATTTAACAACAACAAAAAAAAAAAAAAGGAGGGTTGATTAGGATGAGTGTAGCTAGGCTTGAAGCTATTTCTAATTTATTGCTCGAAAAATTCCAATGAGCAAAAAACTAAAATGGGACGAGGTAGAGTGGCTATTGAAAATGAAATGAACTTAAAGAAACAATACTCAACAAGCATTTCACCGACAAATGAATAACTTTTATAGTCTCACTTTCTGTTCCGAGCACGTCAACATGTTCGATTGGACTCGCTTTTACATGAGATTTTTTCTGAGCAAACTCATGCGTGCATCTCAAAAGTTTTGACCCAGAGAGAGAGAGAGTTGAGGGTATGGGTCTACCCTTCTTTAAGGTAATTTAGTCAATTTATGGTTGATGCTTTTTGGTGGGTTATAAATGTTTTTTTTTTTTTCTATTTTCTTGTTGGCCAAAGGGGTGGTGGTTCTGAACTTTGAAGTATGAAGTAAAAGCACGGGCAGGGCAGACCGCAAGAGCCTACAACCTGTGTAGAACCCCCGTCTGAAGTCAGAAAATCTTAGATAGGGCTCGGCTCTACACTGGCTCGCAGGAGCAGAGAGATCGTACAGCAGTGAAACAAAGTACCCACGAAGCGGGTGCTGCCACTGACATTTGGGTAAATAAGGGGCGAGGGATAGGAAAGGGCCACCAAACCATTTATGGATACAACAGATCTGGAGATGATTCAGAACGAAAAACAAAACAAAACAAAAAACAGGGGGTCGTGTTAAATCTGATCATCACCATCATAAGCCCGCTCTGCATCTGTGACAGCTCCACCGATGCATCACGGAATAGACCCAACAAAGCGCGCTCGTAATGGTCGACACGAAGGTCGAGTGCTCCCACTCTTCCCCTGTCGACGCAAGAACAGGGGGTCGGCAGGGGTGGGGATGGAGATGGAGCACTGGAGACAGAGGAGGTGTGCCTCCCTCCTCCTCTCTTTACTGTCCCACTGAGCAGGATTAGCAAGTGATTTCACGAGATGGGATTAGTACACGCTCGTCGCCAACGTCTTGTCGGAGAGGATTTGTACGAACTTTGAGGATGCGACGTGCTTTGGCTTTTATCGTAAAAATGGCACTGCATGCAGGGTTGTTGGGACATGGCTCGCGAGCAAGTCATCCCCTGTTTTCAACTCCTCTTTTTCTCCGATCTGTAAGAGGAAAATGGTGATATAATAGCAGAAAATTTTACAGACTCGCGTTTTCAATGCAACGTCATCTCAAACTCCCAAACCCCAAGTACCAAGAAGACTGTCCATAATACGACACCCCTAAATTTTACCTTCATTTTGCTTTCGTTGGATTACACATGTTCCCTTCCTATTTAGGGCAATAATTCATAAGAAGAGAAAATTCCAAGTAAAGGCCGCCTTTATTTTCAAATAAAGGTGAAATGCTTAAATCGTCTCAAAAAAGGGCTTGGCCGAAAGGCATTTTCGTATTTTACTTTTTTGCATGTTTTTCATTTTTTCCCTTTTTTTCTTCTTTTTCTTTTTTCTCCCCTTCCCTGGTCATTGCCGGGGATGGCAGCCCTTGCCCGACGCCGGCAATGGCAAGGGAGGGGGAGAGAAAAAAGGAAAAGAGAAAAATTCAAAAAAGTAAAATGACAAAAATGCTCTTCGATTAGACCCTTCTTTGAAATAACGAGAGCACTTTAGGCCCTTCTTTAAAACAAGATCTACTTTGAAGCCTTATTTGAGAGAATGAAAGCACTACGGACCCTTATTTAGAATTTTCCCTTCATAAAATGATGAAAACATTCTCGCTTTTAATTTTTTTCATTGTGTTTAATGATCCGTGAAAAGTCGATCGGTCAATGTTACACCGGTGATATCTAAATTTTCGCTCCCAAAGCCTTATTGCAATTTCCTAAGGAAATCTGTCACTAGCAAAAAGTTCACTTGCATTTCGCTTTTCTCGTTTAGGAGACGTGCTCAACCAAACTTTAGCATTACACTGCCCTTAGCCCTTTTCCTCCCTTTTTTAGGATTGCTTTGGCATTTCGACCTTTGGGATCCAAGGCCATTATCCAATTCAGTCATGTTATAGTTCACATAGCCATGGTTGGTTTTTGCAATGCGTGTGCAGGGGCAGTAAAACGATTCTAGAATTTGGATTACAAGAGAAGGATGGAAAGAAAGAGGGGGACTGACTCAGAAGGCAATTCAAATTGCCTGTTTTGCAAAGAACCGTGAACGAGAAAGAGAGTCGCGGCTTGCTCTTCACCTTGACGACCGAATAAAATCCCAAGTCGCAATACTCAAAAGTACAAATGCCCGCTCGAATCGAAAAGCGAAGAAGCCATTCATAGCTGGCTCGGAAAGAGCAGGCGAAAGAAGAAAAATTAAATGATCTGTGTACATATGATGACTAAATAAGTTGGAATTAGAGTTTGAGAGCTTCCAGCAGAACATCATAGGATAAAGTAAGCATCAACGACAGATATATGCGAAAAAAATGAAGAGCGCAAGCAAATAAATCTCTGCACAAGGCAGTTCAATCGATCGTGTCAAGGCTCGACCCCTAGCAGGAGATGTATGGTGCAAGTGGATGTTAGGTTGTTCGCAGGTACATAAACTTAACAGATAATGTGAGCAGTCTCTTGATGTTATGCTACAAAACCACTTCGCAAGAAGAAATAACAACATCCTTAGCCAACAACAATAGAGAGAGTCTTATGCAAGCCACACATGTATTCTTTATAGCTAAACCTTCAGTTGAACCATATACTGTACACACAAAAGAAAAGATTTCTGCCACGACGCTTAGCTTTAAGTATGCAACAAATGGGCTATGCCCGTGCATCAAGGTCACGGGACAACTGACTCAGTAACTAAATGACAATACAAGAAGTCACAAAGCAAGTGAAGATGAAAAACTCTCGACATCTTTCGATAAATAGTTTTGGCCGAAGTTGTCCTTGCAGATGAAGAATCCACAAATTTGATTATATCCATTGGAAATATCAGATTGCTAGTTTTAACAGTACATGGAAGAGAGACAGTTGCAGCATCTAACCTTATCATTGTTCTGGCGGAAAGTATAAACATCTTGCACTGAAAAGCACACGAGCAGGATTAATATCACTTCATAGGCAAGGCTGCTAACGAATAACTTCACTTGCAGAATTAACCCAGATCCTTAAGAAGGCCAAGGGGACTCATCAGCGAGTTTGGGGCAATTCCAAGTCCAGCACTGTTCTCGACCAACGACTTACCCACAGCCAGCTTCAATGTCGCGCTTAAAATTGTTCTCAGCAGCCATATGTGCAAGTGATCGCATGCATAATTGACCAAAAATGTTTAACAAGGGCCAAATGAAGCTTAGTGATTTTGAATGGTTTCCAACACAAATCCCCAGAAGGATCTATACAAGTGGCCGATTTCAATTTCATAGCACGAGTGAATTAGCTCCTAAAGGATTGAATGGTTCGACTCTCTGGTTTGTGCTCTGTATTATGCCACAAAGAAACTTCAGAAAACACTGAGTCGAGCTTCATCCATATCAACAGTGCAATTCCAGTATAAGCAAACAATGCAAAAGCTATATAGTTGTAGAACTAGCAGACTGGCTACCCCTAACGGATACGCTGCTAACAAATAATTTCATGTGCACAGTTGATGATCTATCTGCAACCGACTTTAATCTTGACTAGTAATCTATGTTCAACCAAACTCCAATTCGACACTACATATATAGCTACTGCTACCCGTACGAGTGCATACATAATCAACCAAGATCCTTAAGGAGGCCTAAGGATGCAAGCGAGGTTACAGTAATTCAACACTCTTCTCAATATAGGATCTATACAGCAGCTGACCTCAATTTCATGTGTAAAATGAACCCATCAGCTATTTGCACGAGTAGATTAGCTCTCAACAATCAATGAAGAAAGACGATTTGTCGCGCTCTGTACTCTGTTGTATGCCACAGAAAGATTCAGAAACCGCAGAATAGAACTCATCATCTATGTATCAGCTGGACAATTCCCATATAAGCACAAAATCTGCAACATTGCAGAACTGGGCTATCTATTACCAGGGACAAATTCTCATACCATGCACACATCTACAGGGAGGGAGAGGAGCTAACTAACCCCAGGCATCGACTCTCCGCAACCGCATCTCGATCAGCCTCGCTGTGAATTCGCCGTCGCTGACCGTGAGCATCTCGGCCAAGGGTATCTCGAGCCCGTGCTCCTCCAACATCTGATGCCGCGGCCGGATCTTCCGCTCCAGGCTGAAGGAAAAATACTGCGGAAAGCGCTTCAGCTCGGCCAAGTTCCCCCTCATGTCCCGCAAGAAATACTCGGCCTTGGGCCTCATGTTGTTCTGGACGCTCATGGTCAGCAGCCCCGGCGACCTGATCGCCATCCTCGAGACCTCCCTGTACTCGAAGCCGAGGCTCTGCAAGAATTCGATCTTGGGCAACAGGGTGTGCTCGACGTTGGAGACGAGCAAGAGGCTGGTCTGGGAGGTGATGGCGTGACGGCCCACGAAACCGAAGCTCCGGAGGAAGGAGAGGGTGGGGCGGAGCTGGGCATCGACGCTGCAAGCCAAGATGCGGGGGCAGCGGAGGATGGACTTCTGGAGGTCGGGGAAGGGGATGAGGGCCTCGTGGAGGAGGAAGTCGAAGACGGGGTAGAGGTCGGAGTCGGGGTCGGAGGTGAGGAGTTGGGGGAACATGTCGAGGATGCGGCCGAGGGAGGGGCGGGGGATGCCGAAGGAGGCGAGGCAGGACTCGACGGAAAAGAGGGAGGAGAGAGGGGAGGAGCGGAAGTCGGGGTTGTGGCGGAGGGCCTTCTGGGGGTCGACGTTGAGGCTCTGCAGGTAGAGGAGCTTCTCGCGGAAGAGAAGGCCGGAGTCCGAGGTTGAAGTGGCGGAGGAGGAGGAGGAGGCGGCGGCGGCGGAGGGTGGGAAGTGGAGGTGGTGGGTCCTGATGGGTTTTGGGAAGTGAAGTATTATTGGCTGCAGGGAAGAGGGGTGGTGGTGGAGTTGGATTATCATCTCTGTTCTTTGGTGTGGCGGTGGTGGTGGTGATGGAGGATGAGGAAGAAGATGATGATGATGATCATGAAGACAATCTGTTTGAGGTTTTTCCTGCTTGTTTTGGCCGGGTCGGGTCGGTTTGTCCAACGCATGCGATGGCCTCGTGACGTGGGGCT
This sequence comes from Lenwebbia sp. NSW1173648, assembly GCA_029784005.1. Taxonomy (NCBI): domain Eukaryota; kingdom Viridiplantae; phylum Streptophyta; class Magnoliopsida; order Myrtales; family Myrtaceae; genus Lenwebbia; species Lenwebbia sp. NSW1173648. Next base: position 6,991,540 of record JARCGZ010000010.1, read on the forward strand.
TCGAGTCTCGATCCAACATGAGATGGGCCGATTCGATTCTTCCTAATCTCTCAGCCCAGCAATCTGCCCACGAGAATGATTAGTTTACGTCCTTTAGGCCCAACCCACGAGAAAGCTTTTGTACCCCTCGTGGGGTTTCGGAAAGGATTTTGGGCCTCACGTAGGAAGTTTATGGATGCATTCACTTGGCGAGGGTGACCCAAGACCCGAGGGAAAATGGCAAATATCCATTTTACTCAAATGGAGCCAGTCCATTTAAATTGGTGAGGCTGTGCGATATTGGACCCGTACGAAGCACTTCACGAGGTAAAAACACGATATACGGTGAAAAATCCCGAATATGAAAGCAGATCGATGTTCTTAACGCTCGTGCCGACGCAAATTCATACATGGCTGTGTCAAATGCTTGATGAAGAGGCTGGTGTGACCTCAACCCGTGGACGCAAACCACTATGGGCAAGCCTATGATCAGAGCTCATCGATGGCCCGAATGACCTATAGAGAGGTCGAGAGTTTGTGGCACAACACCACCGGAGGTTGCCATAGACACACACAGAGGCCGGCACCAAGAGTTGGGAACCAACAGTAAGTTGGTCTAAAGAGCGTGAAGATCATCATTCACCATGGTAGGCTGCGACGACGGGGCAACTAGTGGTGGTTGAGTTAGGGTTTCGGAGGCATGTGTGTGGTGTGGGGGCACGGATTTAGAATTTGAAAATGGCAATTGGTGGATAAAATCATAACAGCAACCAATGTCAAATGCCACCCAAAACCGACCGGTTTGGTCCGATTCTCGCCGTTGCACGTCCCCACCGTGCGCAACAGTGTTCAAAAGTTAAAATCAAGGCGTAACTTTCTTTTTCTTTAAATATAGGGAAAGCCATATAGATGTGGAAAACTCCCGCCTATTTTTTGGGTTATTTTCCTTCCAATTGAACGCTTAAAAAAAATACATTAGCGGCAAAACACCCAATAAGAAGTCAAGCTACAAATAAAAAAACACCGGAGAGGAGAGGCAGGTCAAGGTCAAGGCCAAAGTTTTGCGTTAAAAAAAAAGAGGTGGAAGTTGAAAATTCAAACTAGAGAAAGAAAACAAACGCAAAAAGGGAGGGAGCAGGATACGCGGCGGAGCACATGGGAGAAAATATTAGGTGCTCCTGGAGCAGAGATGGATTGGTGCTCCAGTCCACTCAATGAACGCCACGTGGCAAAGCGGCACGAGAAAATATTAGGTGCTCTCCTCAGCACATGGGGTTAGTGGGCCCCATAAGCAGCCGCACCGCTCGAGACCTTGCCGATTGACCCGTCGCTCTCGGGTTCGGTGCACCCCACCCCATAAATGCTCCGAGACCTGCTTTACTCACCCGAGCCAAAGGAAAATTCACAACGACCCGATTGCCCGATTGAAGTAACAAATTCGACTTCCACTTCAATTTGACCCGAAATTGTGAGTGTGACAATTTCCCTGCACCCGAAAGTCCCGCCCCACGGTTTTTTCTCGTTTGGTGGTTTGAGGGATACCACAAGACGTGCAGCTTCGTCCAAATTTCCGGAATCGAAAGCTTTTGGCCACTCAATTAATTGCGCAATTCCATATTGAGTAACACATAATTAACGGGCGTTGGACGATAATGTCCATTCATAAAGCCGAGATAAGTTATAGTTCGAGCCATTCGAATCCATTGTGGGTTCAAATTGTTGCGATTCTCTTTCTCTTTCGGTAGCTGATTGCCAAATTCCCTTCTCTTTCGAAATTTCGTGAATTTCTGCGATGTGGAGTGGACCGTATATTTCTTCTTGTTGGACAAAGGAACGGAGAAATCGATCCGGGATAAATGCTTAATCTTATGGTAAATGGGTTTAAGAACATACATTCGCTCCATTAATCAGTCACATTGGTTAGTACAAAATAGTAATAGCAGTCCATTCCTTCATTGATTAGTACACCAAAATAGGAAATTTACAGCTTACTAGCAAACAAGGACTAGAAGGTCATTTCCAGCAAAAAAAAATTGCTGGACCAAACCCTAATCTCACTCCAAATTGGAAAAAGAAAAAAAACAAATTACTAATGGCGGGTGGTAAGACTCCACCACTGCCAAAAACTTCTGCATTCAATTGCCGCAGAATTGCAGAAGCAACAAAATGACCTTTTTGACCCCTAAGAAAAAAAAAACGCAAATTGGACTTCTCACCAATAAGCCCTAATAATTATAACTAACGACCCAAATTAGAAGAAGGAGTCATCTAAAACTAGCCCCTCTTCCAATTTGGACCGACAATGTCTATACTATATAGTATAGTATTATATAACCTAGTGTACTGATTAAATCCTTCCACTCGGTCAATACCCTCAAAGCCCCCTAGAGTAAAAAGATCAAGAGTAGCTATATGACTATGTCGATAGATTGAGGTTGGGTAAGGTGGGTCCTTAGCGGAACTGGGCTCCGGCGAAGGTCTGCCCGAAGGACCACCCGGCGGGGGCGACGTTGTTGGAGACCACGCTGCGGCCGTCGCTGGTGGTGACCTTGAAGGAGAGGGACTGGCCGTTGAGGTTGGCGTTGCTCTGCCAGTTCTGGCCCCAGTTACGGGACATGGGCTGCCACCCGGTCCTCGACCCCTTCACGGCCACCGCGTGGACGTCGCCGGCGCCGCCGACGTTGGTGACGAGGACGAGGTTGAAGTAGGAGTGGCCGTTGATGGTGAACCTGATGCCTCCACTCCTCCGGCACGGCACACTGTGGAGACACACGAGTAGTTCCGGTGCCAAATGAGCATCCAAGCTCGAACATTAAGTTCGAATTAGTTGGAAAGAAAAAAAAGAGTGGACTTCCTATTACCTTCGATACGCGACGGGGACAATTCCGGCGCGGTACTGGGCAATGTGCTGGAAGACTGGCTGGGCGAGGTCGAAGTGGTGGAGGGGCGGGTTGCACCACCCGCCGGCGTTGTTGGGGAGGGCGTTGTTGGGCGGGCAGAAGTTGGTGGCGGTGACGACGATGGAGCCGGGCAGGCACCACTTCTGGTCGTTCACGCACCGGATCTCAAAGCACGACCCGCAGCTCAGCCCGTTGTTGAACAGCGCCGTGCTCAGCGCCGCCGTGTTCGTCCCGTACCCCTGGCTGTACAGGTTGCCGTACCCGCACGCCCCGCCTTGCAAAAAGAAACCCGCAAGCATTAACACGAATTGCCCCAAATCGAAACTATTGGAACACAACCGACACACAAAAAAAAAAACGGGAAGCCATCGTACCCATTGTGCCGGAAGCGTCGCTGCCACCGTAGAAAGTGGCGTGAGCATTGATCCAGCCACCTCCTCCTCCTCCGCCATAGCCGTCGACGGACGCCACCGTCGCAAGAAGGCCCACCATGAACAACCCGGCAAGAGCCATTTTTCTTCCCCCCTCCTGCACAAAACAGAGCATTTCACCTCAGTGTTCAATGAAAATGCACAGCCCCATTTGAGAAATTCACGCCATTTTTTAGGAATTTGGGGCACCGGGTCAAGAATGTGATACATACCTCGAGAGTCCTGAAACGAGTAGCGACGAGAAGAGACGAAGGAGCGAGCAAGAGTGAGAGAGATGAGCAAATGGAGGGTGAGTGTGGAGAAGTGGGAGGGGATCGACGGTGTTATATAGAAAAGTCCCAAAGGTCGGCAAAGGAGCTATTCGGCTGCGTCTCTCTTCCTTTTTTTTCTTTTTTTTTGACTGACCAATCTTGTTGTTGTGACCAAAAAGAAAAAGAAAAAAAAGGAGGACGGTTGGTTACTGAGGTGGACTCAAAACAGTGAAAAAACCAAACCTAGGGACGATTCCGTTTTAATTTATTATTTTTGTTCGCGGTCCAATACGCCGTCGCTTCATCATCTTTCTAGGCGGGAAATTGCCTCAGGGATGCAAAAAAGAATTTCTTTTTTTTTTAATTGTGGGGCCCAGTGGCTTTATTCGTTTTTCGCTGACTCACCCCACATGCAACGAGAGTCGCTGTGGACGAATTCCTTTTCGTACCCTTTGCCCTGCTCTGTTTTTACTCTTTCTACCTTCCCCGTCCTCCTTAGTCACGAGACGTAGCTACGAGGCTTTTTCTCGAAATTCCGATTCGAATTCAAATTCATCCTCCTTCTAATGTGTTTTTATTCCGACACTAATCATGAAAGTAATCGTCATTTCTTACTGGAATAAAATGATGGACGAGGACGACCGGCGCTATCGACCCTCTTCGAAAGACATCGCAATTGTCCCGTACATCTGTTGCGGAACGTTCGAGTTCCAGCTATTTTTTGCATGGGCGACGGTCCGAAAGCTCGAGGACGGCAACGTCCATTTCCAATCACTTTAGCCCCAACCAAGATTCTAGCAATCTTTCGGCACGACATGTTCGCGATCTTGTTGGAAGGAAAAAGTCAACCCATTTATCATTAAGCCAGCCACTTTGGTGGTGTTGCGATTGGTTGAAACCGGAAATGAAATAAACTTATGAGCAAGCCGAGGAAGGAAAATGTACAAAGTAAATCAAATTACGGATGATTCCACGTCGATTTGGCGAAGTGGCAGGGCCGAGATTCTTGCTGTTGGAGTATAGTATCGTATCAACCCTTTGGGCAACGCTACTTGCTTCTAAGCCAGCAAAATCAAACACAAGTATCTTGCCAAATGATATGTATAGGCAGACTTCGTTACCTTCAAATTAATTAACATCTGACACAGAAGAGATCATCCCATATCATAAATCGGAAGCTAACATTATCTGCCATGTACGTACCGAAAATTTCCAATTTTTGAACCTTTCATCGAGCAAAACTAATCATCCATATAGCACCATCCTATCAAAACTTTGCATTCGATTCGATTCGATTCGATTCGAGAAACAAAAGGTCGGATGGTTCCCGAACGTCTAAGAACGGAAATGCAATAAAGCTTTTTTTAAAATTAAATAATCAAATTAATCACTTTTTTTTTAATGAATATTCACCGTCTCCAATCCAATCATCCAAAACACGCTTCACAACATCTCGCATGGAGAGACCCTCCGCGCTTTCGCTTCGAAACCGAGGGGTCAAAGCTCTGCTTCCCTCCGCTGCCTTGATGGCTTTGCCCTAGTTTTCAAGCCATGCTCGGCAGCTTTTCCCAGCCTGTTCAAACTCGTCAGAACCACTCCATAATCTAAACAAAGCGCCTTGGCGACCGTGAAGAGAAGAAGGCTGACTCGACCCGTGACCGGAAAGTAAAAACTTAAGATATTCAGACTTCAAGTTCAAAAAAAACGAAATTTAGATATTCAGACTTGAAAATTTAATCTTTTTTCCCGGGATAACTTAAGGCGCGTACGGCAACACTTCTGCTTCAAAAATTACCTTATGGCCATAAGTTACTTTTTCTACTTATGCTCCATAAGTTAATTTCTGATCAGAAAAAGTAATTTCATAACATGACATAATTTCTGCTTCTGGAACAGAAATTCGTTTGGTAACGGTTGAAAATTTTTACTTGCGAAACATTATTAACACAAATTCTTTTACGAAAAATTATTGATCCGAACCTAAAAAGTATGTTATTCGAGAAAAGTGAAATGCAAATACTAACGGATTTAGTATAGTTCGTCATTTAATTATTTTATGCAAATGGGGATCAATTTTTTGGGGAAAATTCTATTAATGGATATGATGATTGAGCTGATATATCCAAATTAAGAGCACGGGTAGTTCTGGTGCTTCCTCACCTGTGCCTCTAACATGGTTTATGTCGTAATGGGCATAGTATATAAACATTCTTCGTGCCTAAATCGTCTCTAGTTCAGAGGTGCATCGTGATACATTCAGTAAACCACACCACTGGACGAGTTGGTTTATGACAAGTAATAATGCTTTCCAACAATTTGGTCATGTACTTGTTGAGAACCTAAGAAGAAATTTCAAGTGAATGCATCTAAAAATGACATTCACAAACCCTGCATAGTGCTTTGAATGGTGGGAAGAATATCGACAAACAGAAGCATAAATGCATTTTGCCTTCTCAACATCAAATTTCCTTGTTTTCAAAAATCTGACAAACACGATAGATGACTTTAGAAGTTCAAAGACAGCAACGGCAATAATATAATTATGTCTTTGTGAGATTGCTCGGTCCACTTTAAAAAATTTGTAGGATGCCATTTAACCAACTTGGATCAATTGCTGGATCCACTTTGCCATGATCGTGTCTTTGTGAAATGTCATTTAACCAAATCATGGAATATTTATTTCTTATAATTCCTTAAAAAATGATATTGCTAAAACACTTTCATGTAATTCAAAATTTAGTGAAAAATTATTTAACTTCCGGAGGAGATCGGCGACGACGGACGGCAGTCACCGGCGGTGGATTATCTCTTTTTGATTTTAACTTCTGGAGAGAAGTAACATTTTTTTTTACTTCTGGAAGATGCTCAAAAATAACTTCCGAAGCAAAAAATTACTTTTAAAAATAAAAAAAAATGAAGTTGCGTCGGATTCGAATAACACCAGACAGCAAATATAACGTATTGACAAATCGCAACTCTGCTTATTGATCGTCGTGGGTACTTTTTAGAAAGACGCTGGTGTTGGGATTTGAAAGCCATGCGAGAAGAGCTGCACATGCCATCATTTTGTCTCTACCCCCCGCCCGCTATCTTCTCAAATCCAACTTGGTCTCCGCCTCCTTTTTCTGCTCCTTTACTTTGATCTGATCTTTCCAAAGATTTCCTGATGGAAACCACGCACAGCAGAAGCCAAAAAAAAAAAAAAAAGAAATGGCGCGAGGGAGAGGACGAATCTCAGGCTAATCGCAAGAGTTGGACAGAGAAGGGCAGGCGGTTGCATCGGAAGGGGAAACTTCGCAGCCCCATCTGCGTGGATTTTCTGTCATTAAATGATGCCGAAGACATTGATGTATCGGTGAATTAAAAAAAAAAAAAATCCTTTTTGATCTGCAGGTTTTTCTGAAGCCTCTGCTCTGGATTGGTTCTTCAACTTCCGCAGAATTTAATGCCGAGGAAGAGAGGAGGGGTCTCTCTGCAACTTCAACCTCCGATGATAATTAAATGAAGATTCGAGTGCAAAATATCATGAACTTGAGAAGATAAAAGATATGAGAGAGAAATATGAAATTTCCTCCGCCTAAGGATTTACATGCAATTCGAGTTCAGTTTCCCGCGAGGCTCGTGAATCCATTAAATCCAGACATTCGATCTCTACAGATGGCCCTGGTCCTGGTCCAGACAGTTTTACAAGCGGGATTTGAACAAATTAACTTCAGGTTCGTGGATTGAAAAGATCCTATTCGATTCAACATCGCTTTCGGGATAGCAACTACAAGAAAGGGCAAAAACGATTTTGAATTTGCAGCGGACGAACTTCGATGTTTTAAAAAACCATTCGCACCATACAAATGTCGACACGTAAGTCCCCCTTGCATAAAAAAAAATTAGATAGTATATCAATTTCTCGACGAAAAAGGCAAAAAAAAAGAGAGGAAATAATCCGTCAAACTTAATTCCGAAGCAACAAGCGTGATAAATCAGGATCTTTGCGGCCCCACATGCACATGCCCGGGCGTACAAAACGATTTCGTGACCAACTAGCCAACGTGCCGTTAAGACCGGTCCAAATCTTCCATCCTCCCAAAAAAAAAAAAAAAAGTGACAAAATCGCCGATGTTTTTGTCTGCATAGTGCATACCGCTTTCGAAGCTCAATTGGACCGGACACAAGTTGTTCGATCCCCACGTCATCGCACGGGGACAAGAAATAACCGGTCCGTGTCACTAGCATCGTATTTGCAGGGTACGATTTCCGCAATCTATAAAAAGGCAGAGCAAAAGTCTAAGTGAGGAGAGTTAGAGGAATGATAGATAAAAATAAAAATAAAATTTTATTGTATTTTCGATTTGTTATTGTTCTTCTCGCTGTGGGTTTGCTGCGTTTAGGATTCACTCGGCTAGCTCTCTAAATTCAAGGATCTGATGCTCTGCAACTACAAGTCAAAAGAAGACACTACTCACGTCGATTCCTCGTTTTCTCTTCCGTTTTTTCTTTTCTTCTTTTGGGCCAAGATTTCCTCTTCGATTGATTGACGAAACTCAGTGATTTTGCGATTCGTGTGTTGTTGGTCTATGATTGGCTCAGCTAATCATCAACTTTCCGTCCCCTTGTCGCGACCTCGCCTGATATCGAACGAGTCTCCTTTGTTAGGATGGACTGTACTCGCGAGTGAACTAAAAAGATATATGCAAAGCGTGAAAATGAACTATCATGAAAAACCGTGGAGAAATTTGATATAAAAAAAAAAGGGGGTTAAATGTAGGCATGGCCACGGTTCAAGAACCGTCGTTTCCGGTTCATAAACCGGCGGTTCCGATTCGTGGCCATGAGGGAACCGGAACCGGAACCGGCGTGGGCGGTTCCGATTTTGAACCGGCGGTTCCAGGCCGATTTCTGTTACAGTTACGGTTTTTGAATTTAAAAATTAAATTGTAACGAATTTGTAATAAAATTGTGAATTATCAAATTAATATTTTTTTTTGCCCGAATTTTTCGATTCAGTCGTGGGAGGAACCGTAACCTAGGGGTGTGCAAACTGGACCGGTCTTTGAAGGGAGCGGTCTGGTCCTCGATCCCAATAAATGGGACCGGTGGCTGAGCGGTCCGGTCCCCGGTCCCATGGTGGGTGGGACTGGACCGGATCGCCTAGAAAAAAAAAATAGTCAACGACATCTTGCTGGGATCTCCAACTTTTATGAGCACTTATTGATCAAAAGAGAAAAGTAACTTCCTTACTTCTAAAATAAACTGTAGAATTTGAAGTTTTTCACACAATAAATCAGAACTGAGCGGCATCCAAGTTATGTGGATGAAGCTTTGGTAGCTGAGCGGTTTTGCAATAAGTGTTCGATCGGACATTTTTGTTATTTCAATGTATATTACAGCAATACAATCTCTTTAGTCTAATCCGAACCCATCTAATGGATAAAAAAAGAGTCAGAAAAAATACGATAGATCGTACTCTCACACAAGAGGAATTTACACCAATTGGGCGGTTTCCTCCCTCAACTAAACTGCACAATTATCAGTAGCTTCGAGTCAAGTTCGAGGTAAAAAAAAATTAAAATTTTTTAGTGTTAGCGGTCCCATTGGGACCGGACTGGACCGTTGGTCCTGGGTCAGTCCAGTCCCGGTTCGGTCCCCGGTCCCGAAAATTTGGGGACCGAGACTACCGGTTCCATATCGGGACCAGACCGGCCCGGACCATGCACACCCCTACCGTAACCGGCCCGGTCAACGGATTTGACCCGCGCCCAAACCGGCCCGTGGCCATGTCCTTACATGTCCCTACACTTTTCTTTTCTTTTTTTTGGGGTCGAAGACTTGTCCCTGTACTTGAGTATCGCAACATTCACACGACAGAATGCATGCGACTGGTGGTAGCCACATCCGACAACAAGTGGTGCGGCATCATTGGTTGCTGTTCGTGGTTAAAGTGGTCATCATTTGCTTAATCATATCTCTAAGCCACCATCAAATCTCTCTCTCTCTCTCTCTCTCTCTCTCTCTCCATGTGACAAAAAGTAAACGATTACAAAAAGAATAAAAAAGAAAATTTTAAAAAAAAAACAGGGAGAACAAAACAAAGGTAGTTTAGGTTTCCACAAAAAGTAATAAAGGTCATGATAAGAGTTGTCACTACAACTAACGGCCGCCTCCTAATTCCGCATGAAGTTATAATCCCAATCAGTACTCCATATCTTTTACTCCCGTTGGGAATAAGATTTTTATAATGACTTAGATCGCGCGAAATAGGAGCCCTGCCCATCGGACGATAATCGAGCCGAGCCAAGCCAATTCAAGTGCGTGAAAGGGAGCGGCTCACCGCGCGAGGAGAGGTTTTACATATAATTCCCAATCGCTTGTATACGTGGTTATAATGAACATTATGTGATTATATACTCCCTTTCCTAAATAGCTGAGATTTTTAGGGGAAAAAGTTTGTTTAACAATATTCAACTTTATGACTCATTTTCACTTTTGGATATATACCGAAATTGATTGTAATACACGAAGTCGCACTTTAGATGGAAAGAGAGAGCTGGCGGAAACATACCTGTGTAAAAGATCATTTTTGAACGATAACTAAACGAATACTCATTTTAACTATTTCACTAGCATGGGTTAATATCTTCGTAAAGTATATTACTCCGTAAAGGGTTATCTTGTGTAATATTTTTTAGGCAAACGGTAATATAGTTAGAAATGCACCTTATCTCCAGCTGATGAGATCTGATTGCCGTGTTCAATTAGATGGCCGGTGCTGACAAGACATTTGATCGAACGGTTGACAATACGCATTAATGTTGCCTTGTTTTATATCTACGGACGAATTTTCCCTCAAGACGATAGCGAAGATGAAAGATAGCCCGCAATTAGTGGGGGTTTTGCCTAAGTAAAGATGGAACTCAATCTTCTTGAGGGGATTCACGCTGCCTTTGCTTTAACTACTTTTGGATTTTGGTAGCTCAAGCAAACCACCGTTCAACGACGCTTTGAACGTTGAAAGTACAAAAGGACATTATTGAAGCTCGAGCCCATCTCTCTTATTTTAGTTCTCACTGATAATTTATTTCGCTGGAATACGATTGTAAAATAACTTGATAGCAATCTCAAAAGTATGGCCGAAAATCACTCCATAACATGATTTCCGTTCGTGAATATGGAAATAATTTTGGCACGCATACTACGAGAAAGGACATTGACACGTCACAAGAAAATATAATGAATTCGGTGTTTGGATCGCTTAGGAAAATGAGGGCCTGCACCGCAACGATTCTGGTTCTCTGATTCTGTTCCCCGGCACAAAAAATGATGAGAATCATGTTTGATAACGTAAATTATTCTGATTTTGATTCTGTTCTCGAGAATAATTTTGGAGCAAAAACAAGAACAAAAAATAAGTTGGTTCTGTAAAAAAGAATCATTTTTTAGAATCACAAAACGGAATGAAGTCCCAGATCTCTCGCTTTTCTCTTTCAGTTTTCTCATCACTTTTCCATCGACCTAAAACAGAACGAGGTCTCATTTTCAAAGAAAAATATATAAGATAATAAAAATAAAAATAAAAAATTGGAAAAAAATTTGAATTTTTTTTTTCTAAAAAATCGGAAATATTTCCGAAAATGCCTAAAAATAGAAGAAGCTTACATTAGACTAGTTTGACCTCATTTTCATAAACTTGGGCCTAGATTCCCTAGATTTCATAGATTTTGTTCTTTTTTTATGAAAATCATAAACACCTTTAAAACTAAACCCGAACCACATTTCTCTAAGCCCTTATGGCTTCATTAGGCTTTTATGATGTGATCTATCGATGCAATGATTCATTGATTATGCACTTGATTTCATTGGTTGTCATTTGCCTATGTTTAGGTACTTTAGGGTTAGTCTAGCTTTATAAAATTTGGAAAAAGACAAAAATAACATGCGTGAACACTTAGCATTGACTTACCTCATGGGTTTAAAAATGAATTAAAAATATGCATGAAAAACGTTTAGAAAACACTCAACTTCGGTGCTGAAAAGGCGTCAACTGAAACACCGACGTAACCAAGTTCCCGGACCCTAGATTTCTCTAGTTGCGTAGAATCGAACGGTTTCTCCCGACCACTCGATAAGATTTTCGATCTTCCTTCCTAAAAAACTGGTGGCGACTCCATTTGCATGTACAAATACACATGCCATCGATCACACTAAGATTGAATCCGATATTTCCTCGTTGCGATTTGGTATAGGCCTGGGAGAGCCCAAGCTAATCTGAAATTACACACTAACCCAACATGATCTCTCCTTTTTTAAGATTAAAATGACTCGTTATGCAACAGCAATTAGACTGGTGGCGACATGGTCTCTGGTTGCATAGAATTGAACGGTTTCTCCCGACCGCTCGATAAGGTTTCCGGCCTAACTAGTGGCGACTCCATTTGCATGTACACATATACATGCCACCGATCACACTAAGATTGAATTCGACATTCCCTTGTTGCGATTTAGCATAGGTTTTGGAGGACCCGAACTAATCTGAAATCACACACTAACCCAACATGGTATCTCCTTTTTTAAAGCTTAAAATGACTCGTTATGACACAGCAATTAGACGGAATAGCACGAAAAAAATGTTATATGCAATATGTTATATAAGAGAATTAATATGAATTAATCTTTAATTAATTCGAAATGTATGATAAAATTTTACAAAGTAACTACATAACTATTTGACTTAAATGACAAAAATTGGGAAGAGAAATTATTCTCGAGAACAAAAATTTTATGCAGTTACCAAACACATTTTCGTTTCAGGAACAGAAAATTTGTGCAGTTACCAAACACGTTCTGATTCTCTAAAACTCGTCCCGGGAACAGAATCAGAAAAAATTAAATTATAATCAGAATCACTTTTTAGGATCAGAATCGTTGCCATGCAGGCCCTGAGTCAACGAAAAATGTTTTCTTCCTTAAACATAAACCGAGCTTAAATTCGAAAATCATTTTTCCTACCAAAGCTTAAATTCAGGAAAATGATTTCCTCCTTAAAAAGTCGAAAATCATTTTAGGGGCTTGGACTAAAAACTCTACACTTGTTCATGGAAACCCCAATGCTCGTCCTCAGACCCTTGGTAGCGAGGCCAGATCCTCGATACCCGATCTCGGACTGCAACACCCTAGCCCGAGTCCATCTAGACGACGCTCGAAACCATGACCATCGTGTCGAGATACATCGAGGACGGGCCCAGGACACCGGTGCCGGTGCCCCAGTAATGTCGAGACCGAGTCCCGGGTCCTTAGCACCCATGCTCGAATTTATCGAGGCCGGTTTTTTTTTAATCGAATGCTTTGATGTTTTAATTTTGTTTTAATTCTTTTTTTCAATTTTTTTTTTCGTTATCTTTTTTTTTCTTCCACCACCGATCGTCGGGCCTCGGCGACGGTCGAGGAGGCTTGAGCTCGCCTGTGGCTGTTGCGCCGGAGGAAGAAGGAAAACGAAAAAGAAAGAAAAGAAAAGAAGAATAAATAAATATTTATATTTTGATTTTTCTAAAAAAAAATTACAAAAATTGTCCTCGTTAGGACTGGCTATACCATGTAAACGGGCGGCGTCCACGTCAGTAATTTGCAATCAAACGAAGATGCAAAAAATCAAATTAGATTTTCCTTAACAAACGACAGAAGATATTTTTTAGTTCAACCGGAAAATATTATTATTTTCTTGAAAAATAAATTCTGGAAAAATAATTTTCGAATATGTCACATTTTCGGTGAAATAATCGGAGCTTACAATTGTAACTTTTCCAACGATGTTCCTTGACAAAACCATTTCAGGAATAAGCAATCTGAATTTTCGGTTGCTTTTTCGTACTCGCAAAAGTTTTCCAAATTTTTTGACCCAAATATTTTTATTTTTTTTTCCAAATTTCCAAAATTATCGACCCACGAGCAAATAGCCCAATCAAATGCTGCAACGAGGACCGTCTGATTGAACCGATGATAACGCAAGCCCTCCTCTCTTTCACAGCTTTTCACGAATGTGTGGACGCAATTGAAAACCCGAAGAAAGGGCAAAAAAGAAGATAACGTGGGATTTTATAAATGCTAAATGATGAAATTTATCAATCAAGATTATAATGCTTATAAAGGGCAGAGAAAGGGGAAAAAGAAGTTGCAAGCAAATTCCGATTTCATCTATCGACCATTTCGGGCCAAGCAAACGTGTGAGGAAAGCTTCGGTATGGAGAAAACGATGCTCACGATGGAATGCCTTACTCGATCGAGTAACTTTCGTGCGCTCCGATTTTTCCATTGTAGAATTGTCGCATCTGTGACTATTTAGGGGTATCAACACGTGGTATGATACGCATGGTACAATGGGCTTTCAATTTGATCACTTAGCTATCGTGAATGTGACTTTCGACTCGATACCTCTCTCCATATATCTGTTTCTCTCTACAATGCGATTGTTAACGACGTCTTAGTGGGAGAAACCTTTTAAACCCTATATTCCAAGCCACACTTCGTGCCAAATTCAACGTCGCCTTCAAATCTATGTATTTCTTCACGTATCATCTCCGAGCTAGGCACACCCCACGATTCTAATCTTAGCTTGGAACGAGCCGATTGGATTAATTTCGATAACTTCTCCAGTAGACTCGATGACCATTTCACCGAGGACTGGATTCATGTAGCCTTCGGGCAATTAATTCATCGAATTTACAGCTCCTATCGTCGAGATGCTCTAAGCAGTTTGTCATTGGAAAAATTGCACCTTCGATCCGTGAACTTTCTTCGTTTCCTGATATATAATCCTCGGACTTGTGATTCGTTTAATTAAATCCCTCAACTTGTGTACTTTTTTTCAATCGAATCAGTCCGCCGCCAGCTAGCATATAGAAGCCCCCATATCGTGCAGATCGAACTTGTGATTCGTTTAATTAAACCCCTCAACTTGTGTACTTTTTTTTCAATCGAATCAGTCCGCCGCCAGCCAGCGTATAGAAGCCCCCGTATCGTTCTGCTGATAGAAAAACGTAGAGCGCCCCGATTCCGTCATAAGCTCGAGCAACGAGCAAGTGGAGCGCCGGAATTCAAAGGGTTTGTCTCGAGATTTTGATACCCAAAAACTCAATCTGTGTCTACCATACTTTTCTAACGGCACGAACGATCATTTATGGCGAAGACATGGCAGCGTAGGCCTCGAGGCGACCGGAAGCGACCCATTGAATGGGGTGGTCTTCCGGTTGCTATTTCTTGCATTGGCAACCGCACAACATGCGGATGCAACTTGTGTTTCCTTGCTTTCTTAACGTGCGCTCCCGAGACATCCCAACGAAAATCAAGTAGTGGAAGGCCCTTAAAATGGTAGATTCGAGTCCATGCCCTGCTTTTCCTTTCGTCCCATCGCATGTGCACATATGACAATTTGGTCGTGAAGTGGCCACCATTGAAAGAGATTTTTCACCCATTTATAATGACAATTGACCCTCCACTCCATGACATCGGAAAAAAAGAAGAATTGGCGATGGACGTGTTTTGGGACTTAGATGTACGAGCCCGAGGCAACAAGAGCCCTTGGCGTGTCCTGCGGGGCTCACGGACAAACTAGGAGATGGGCCAGTTCTCGATTAGGTGGTCCCTCCATATTAAGATTTTATCGATTTTCTTCATAAAAAAAGAAGAAAGAATAATGACATAAATGATTTTCGAATTTTAACTCGATGTACAATATGATTTCTGAACTTTTAATTTATTCAATATAGTCCCTAAACTTTATTCCAACGTGCAATGCCGTCCACGAACTTTTGATTTGTTCAATGTGGTACCTGAACTTGAATTGATGGAATGACAACATTGAATATTTTCATATAGTTTATGGACTAAATTGAACATGTACCAAAAGTTCAAGGACTACATCGGATAAATTTAAAGTCTATGGACGACATTGCACATTGGTCTAATGTTCAGGGATCGTATTGAACGAATAAAAATTTCATGAACAACATGGCACTTTAGGCTAAAGTTCAGTGATCATTTGTGTGATTTTTCCAAAAGAATATATAATTTGATGTCGAGAGCTCTCCAAGCACACGACTAATCTCCATGTCGACAATTACAAGTGCATATAAACCCCGTATTGGCGCCCAAGAGAAATCGCTAGTATTGTGTTTCGCATCTATATTTCGACGGAGAAAGATGAATGCACGGTTTTTTTAAGATTTATTACAACCACCGTTTGGCATTGTTGTTATCATTCATGAGGTTAGAGAAGGACAATGATATGGCACGTGTTATCTGACTTTAAGGAGCGCTATGTAGTCATTTATGAAAATATAAAACAATAAGTGAAAATCATTCCCAACTTTACATAAACCCTCCATTAATTGATTGCTACTTGGCAATCTTGTCTCGAGATTTTCCACATTGGGAAATCCTACCCGCCTCTCTCCCTCCTCCTATTCATAACTTGCCATCATCGAGGCTCATCATGCCACCATCCATGACCCTTTGACTCTGACATAACTACACCTGTTAAAATTGGTCACAAATCCATTTGTTACCCCATGTATATGATGGCTAAGTTGTTATATAAGTTAGTTGTGTCCAATAAATATGTCATAAATGAGTTTAAACTCATGAATGAGTCATATATGGGTTTGCAACTAATTTAGACTTGACTTATCTCTGTGGCTCTCTTTTCATTTTCTCTCGCTCTCACTCGATCTCCCGCCTACCTTTGTCACTCCTTCTGCATGAATAGCCATAACCCGCCATCCTCGAGGCGCATCACGCCACCATCACTGACCCTTTGCCTCTGACATAACTACACATGTTAAAATGGTTATAAATTCATTTTCATATATGATGGCGAAGTTGTTATATGAGTTAGTTATATCCAATAAATATGTCATAAACGAGTTTAAACTCATAGCGAGTCATATACGAGTTTGCAACTTACTTAGACTCAACGTACCTCTATGACCCTCTTTTCATTTTCTCTCGCCATCACTCGATCTCTTGTTTGCCCACTCATCGTTCTCATCTCAGTTTGGGTACGAGTTTTTATAGATTGGACTAAATATGAAATTATATTTGGGAATATGGGTGGGGTATGTATGACTAGATTTGCATTGCAATATCTTGGATTATAAACGGATTAAATGTGTTTATTTTAGTCGGATCGTTTATTATCCGACCCGAACTTGACCCGATCCACCCGTTTGACGAGTCTAGACGTAACCCTACTAATTACAAATACAAGCAAATTAAAACCACAATTTTAACTATTCCATCTCACCAAAATATACCTCCACGTTTTATTTGCTCCTAAAAGTCTTCCAATGTGAATTAATGTTTTCTTTGCCTCATAGGTGGATCTTTGACATTCTTATTTTAAATCCAGCTTGCCATGCAACACAAATTCATCAAAATAGGCGGATTAAACGTGGGTTTGGTTCATCATTCCCAAGAGGCTTTGGTGGCCCCTTGAGAAAATACTGGGGTATTTAGCAAGCCTTTTCAAGGAAGATTTGGTCAAATGCCAGCTTTGAGAAGGCTGAAACCTCAATACTGGTCCCTCATTGTTATTATTCATCTTCTTTGCGTGAGGGTGGCCGGGGAGAGCCGATGAGGCTATGTCTCGCCGGTGAAGGGCCACTTGAGGTCACGTGATCCAGGCGAGGGCAACCTAGGTCGTGCGACCTCAAGCCTCGTTGCCTGGGTCGCACGATTTAGGCGACCATCGTCGGGGATCACCCGAACCCGGGCACCCTTAGCTGAATGCTGCCAGTGCCAGATCTTGCTCGCCGGAGGCCTAAGCCCTAGGGTTTTATTTTTTTTTAATAAAAAAATGAAATAACTCAGCAAAGCGCCTTTGCATATTTTTGTTTGCCAAGCACTACTTAGCCCAAAGGTGCTTTCAAACGGATTTTTTTACCAAACGCTATTTGCATTTCTCCAAAAACCCATAGGCTAAAGGCATTTACATTTCCTCAAAATCCATTTTCAAAAGCCGAATCAAACGCATCCTAAGACTTCTTGGGGTCGAGAAGCGAGAGGATTCGAACCCGTGACTAGAGAGACTCCAAACCACCAGACCAACCACGGTAGTGGTCATATACTAAACCACGCAACGCTCAAAAAAATTAAACAAATAAAAATTCTAGTCTACAGAAGAAGTTTGCGTTTGGCTGTTGATGGTGGAGCAACTGCGGGTAGAGGGGCGGGGGGGGGGGGGGGGGACAATCTCACATGCAAAAGGAGCCAACATGTTTGATTTTTGTTCCAGGATTATGTTCGACCGATCCTTTTGTATTCTAACACGAAAACAGCAGATGCAATGGACCCTCCATCACATGAAGAAGGTCACTTTAGCCGGTTCCTGTGTACGAATTTCTCATCACCAGTAAAGTGCGACAACCAAGAAACAGAGAAAGACCCAGCAAAGCGAGGGAGCCGCTTCTCTGTTCAGGACTTCAGTACATTTGGGGATGTGAATGTGACTGTGATGTTTCAGGGACGAAGGGACAGAACCTGGTTCCCACCCAACTTCATGTGAGCATTAGTTAAGAAAACGTGAGGTCTATATCAAGAATCTTTACTTTGCAGGCCAAAATTGTGTGATCTGAAATGGAGTGAGAATGGGACATGAACCGCCCACAAGCTCTATAATTTCAGATTTGACCTTTTGAACCAAATAACCGGAACGAGCTCGGCTGTTCGTTCCTTTGATTTCGGTCGGTTTGCGAGACTAAACGTTTCACGTACCCTGCTCCCAACCCATGAGTTTTTGTGTGGATTTGGGTTGCCCCAGATTGATAGTTGCTTTGGATTTGACCTCATACATATGATTTGTACGCGTTTTGTACTCCGATAATTTTACTTTTGATGATGTTGTGAGAGGTCAACAGTGCTTGGTTATTGGATGAATGCAATCTTATTCATGCAAAACAGGTTATGACTCTGTTTTTTCTCAAACAACATAGGATGTTCGAGCTTTTCAAATTGATTAATTTAATTGGATTCACGCAAATGCTTAATTACTCACCCAATCCTTCGAAAGCCAACATGTTTACCACTTTCCTCTAAACCTGGCGACTGTTTTCTCACGGGTTGTCTGCATCACCGTCTTATCTTTAATTTGGACTCAGAAAATTTTCTCCCTGGATTGGCAAATTGGCGGAAGTGACCGGGCGCTTGAACATGTCTAGTGGGTTGAATTGCCATGTCCCGATCCGTCTGGGCCCAAGTGCAACCGCCAATGCTTTGCCAATGCACCGGGCCAACATTATACGAAGAACTGAGAATTCACATGAGATGTGGCTAAGGAAGAAAGAGAGAAAGAAGGTGGTCCTCCTACTGCCCCTAAAAGTGAGGAAAATTATCAAAACAGTTCTAAATTATTGAATTACTTTTTTATTTAATTTGTCTTACTTTCCTTCCTTTGCTTTCTGTTTGTGGTTGACGAGGGTCGTGACCTCACCCGGCCTTGCCCAGGGCTCTGCAAGGCGAGCGAGGCCGCCTGGGCGAGGGTAGCCTAGCCGGCTGGGGGTGAAGGCGGCCTCGCCTGTGACTGGCGAGGCCATGGCCACCTTTGTCCGTGGCCGGCGAGTCACGGGCGAGGTGGCCTAGCCGGTTGCCTCGCCACGCGACCCAGATTTGGGCGAAGGCGGCCATGGCCTCGCTAGCCGCGAGCAAAGGCTTCGCCTGTGTCCGGCGAGGCTGCCCTCGCCGCAGATGAAGCTCTGGCGACCCTCACCGGCCACAAACATAAAGCAAAGGAAGGAAGGAAAAAAATAAGTAAAAGAAAAATAAAAAATTATTAAAATTAGCATCATCAGCGTCGGCCGGCCAAATGGACTGAATTGAAACAATTACAGAAGGTTTAGGACTCAATTAACAAAAAAAAAAAAATTAGGCTGAATTGACATAATCGCCATAAGTTTAGAACTGCTTTGGCAATTATTCCCTAAAAGTGTTCTTTTCTCCCTTCCCCTGTTTTTCATTGGGCTTCCATAAATTTGAGTTGGTTGACTTCACATCAAAAGGGGGGCAGAAGTGGGCCCAGAAGATGGTTACGGTCTTGATGAGGGAAGCCTTTGTTGGAAACGAAGGGCATGTGTTTGTGTCTTTGTCATTCTGTTCTGCACCAAAGTGGACCATCATTTCAGGACAGTGACCAGGAGTCATCTCTGTCTGAGGCAGGGCCTGTGGCCGTGACATCTTTCTAACATTGTTGTGATAGGAAAATGTTGACATCAAATAATAATGAGTTACTGAAGTGGCTTTAGTATCACCGTTTCTCGAAAATCGGTAAATCGGGAACAGTAAGCTACTATGAGAAGTTCGGTAAGTTATCGGAAACTTACCGAAATGTCCAGAAGTCTAAACCCGATATTCGGGAAGTAAAAGAATAAGGTCGCGGATTTTCAAAATTCGATAAGATTCTGGACATACCGAAGCTGTAAATAGTCGGCAGCAAGAGGAGTACGAAGTCGAAAGAAATCACAGGATGGCCGAACTAACCATGTCAGCGAGGAGTTATGAGCAAGAAATCCGGATAATGGGTACGAACAGTTCACGGCAGTTATTGGAGGAGGTTCAAATTTGAAGCCACATTGACAGTTGAAGATCAAGTTTTGGCGGATAAAACGTGGGCAAATGAGAAGTTATTAAAGGCGCCAAGATTCAAAGTTTGAAAGCAGGAAAATAACCGACGGACGGTTATGGAAAGCTGAAGAATAACAAATACTCGAAAGAGAAGAGAGGAGGACAGATCAACACACATCCAAAAGAATTCAAGTTTTCTGCACTTTAACTTCCCTGTATTCTCCTTTCCAGCATTTAGAGTTTCTGCAATTCTAGTTTATCTTCAAGCTTTCTACTGCTTTCGTAGGAGTATTGTAACATAGTCTGAACCTCTATTGATCTCAAATCCATATTCGATCCACTAATTTCCTACCAATTTCACTTCCATTTGTGTTACTCCGTGTTCTCACTAAAATTTCCTTTCGAGAGTTGAGCCACAGAACCATCTTAATAAAAACCGAAGACTGAATTTCGGTGAAAGATATTCCTTGTTGCAAAAACGAGCGAACAGAAAAATATGCACATTTGATCTACCATGCCTCACTGCAATTGAGTTCTTGAACTTGTAGGATTTGTCTCTAGTTCCGGGCAAATCGAAGGTTGCCTAACATTAAAGCCGACCAAAAGGCCGATGCAAGAATCAATGACTTGTCAATCACTTTGCTCTAACTGGACTGCAAGTACAATAGATCAAAACCCCGCTAAACAAATCCTTGGTAAGTCGTCATTTAACTGCAGCACCGTTTTTTCCATATCAAACTCGCATGCGTTACGGACCAACAAGTTGGTTCAATGGTTGGAAATAAAGATGGACGGATTTGATTGGATAAGTTCAACAAGTTGGAGGACTTGATTGCACGAATTTCAAGTTCAGAAAACTGTCAAGTTGAGGGATTGAATATGTTCTTTCTTTCTTCCAATGAGGAGGTGACAATGAGTAGTAAACCTAAGAAGGAAAAACAAGTAAACAATCATGCATCGAACGATGATGAGTCCTCAGAATCGAAAACAACTACCTTGTGTAATGTGTATCGCCATGGACTCGCCAACCGATTGAGGAGGAGCCCATACAGTTCAAGCCTGGCCGGTACGAACACGACGAATCCATCAAGCCCGTTGGACTCACAGAGCCTCTTCACATGGTCAGAGAAATGGTACCGAATTGAATTTATGAAGACCGCCCAATGCCACTTGTACCTTATCCCCATTTCCCTCTTTTTGGGAGGCTTACGGAGAGAGAGAGAGAGAGAGAGAGCGAATTAAACAATAATGGCACAAATGGTCCCTAAACTTTATCTCAATATACAATATGGTCCATGAACTTATAATTTGTTCAATATGGTCCCTAAATTGTAGCCCAATATTCAACGTGGTCTCGGAACTTTCAATTTGTTCAATGTGGTCCATGGACTTTTGGTACATGTTCAATTTAATTTATGAGCTAGAAGAAAAAGTTTAATGTAATCTCTGAACTTGAATTAATGGAAGGTCAACATTGAACATTTTCGTATAATCTAGGGTTTAAGTTGAACATGTTTCAAAAGTTAGCGACCACATTGAACAAATTGAAAGTTCAGGGACAACATTGCATATTTGGCTAAAATTTAGGGACCACATTGAGCAAATTGAAAGTTCAGAGACCACATTGCCGCATTGAAGCAAAGTGTAAGGACTATTTGTGTCATTATCCCAACCTAATTGATACAACTCTCAAATCACAAACTTCCTCTTGGGTCAAAACGATCTTGAAGTTTGGAAGTATTCCAAGGTCAAAAGGCATCTGGTTTCTCTCCCCATTCTCTTCTCGAGTCAAAGGATGAAGACGCTGACCAAAAATGCTGGCAAACTTGGTTAAGTTTTCACGAGCAACCTGGGATCGTACCAAACTCTGTGCAACAACGAAACCACAGCAACCATAAGTTGAATTCAAGAATCAACAAAGCGAAAGGAGTTAGGCAAAGCTGACTTCAAAAAGATGGGCCTCAGTCGCAACATCGTACGTTTGCTGATCAGGGCATGTCCTCGTTGGAGTTGGATGGAGTCCCACCCGTCAATGTTGGTCAAAACCCAGAACGATCCCTGATGACAGCACCAGAAATGGGCAGGTGGGATTGTCCGAATTACGTTAATAAACCAGAAGCTTAGCTTCAGGAAGGCGACGTTTGGAACTTTGGATTGGGAACAGAAGCAAAATCCCAAGCCGCTTGACATGGGCAATACCTAATTCCCACTTTGCTTCACTTCAATAGGTGCATGCCCGGGATAGACACGATCACGTTCCTATAAAATACGCGCTCTTCCTTCAACCCTTCTCAGGCAATCTCAGCTGTGCCATACTGAAGCATCCATTCGAGAAATCCTTGCAAAGAGTCTTCCTTTTTTTACCAGGGTTTCGTGAGAGGGAAACATGAAGGCAGGACAGCTTGAAGCTGCCGACGCTTCGGAGACGCAACCGCCGGCTCAAGGGCTGAAGAAATGGATGTCGATACTCGACTTCGTTCTTCGTATTGCCGCGGCCATTGGGACGCTGGGGAGCGCCATAGCCATGGCGACGACTAATGAGACGCTTCCTTTCTTCACTCAGTTCATACAGTTCAGGGCTGAGTACAACGATCTGCCGTCTTTCACGTGAGCTAACTCGGCCGAGGCTTTCATATTGGTTGGTTCGTTTGTTTTACCGGGTCGAGCAAGTTGATGATTGTTTGATGTGCTTATGGAGCAGGTTCTTTGTCATAGCGAACGGCCTGGTCTGCGGCTATCTCGTTCTTTCTATCCCGTTGTCCATCTTCCACATCAAGAGGCCCGCGCTAACAATCACCAGGATCATCTTGATCATCTTCGACACGGTAAAGAGCCTAACTCTCCATATAAATTACTGGAAAACGTACTGTAATCGTGCAAAAAAGTGAGAATTCCTTTTCTTTTGGAAACAAAAAAAGCAAGAACAAGAGAGCGAAGTACTAATCAAGAACGAATTCTCATAAAACTTGCACTATCTTGAACATTTTGAAGGCGATGATGGCTCTTCTCACTGCCGGAGGATCCGCCGCCGCTGCCATCGTCTACTTAGCCCACAACGGCAATAGCAGCGCAAACTGGTTCGCAATCTGCCAACAATTCAACTCGTTCTGCGATCGAATCACGGGATCTTTGATCGGTTCTTTCGGGGCGACACTTGCCTTGATATTGCTGATCATTCTCTCCGCTGTGGTCATTTCCCGACCCTAACTCAGTCACTACCGGGCGAGCATCACATCACTCTGCGTCTCTGGGTGTTTGGGTCCGTCGGTTAATCTTCTTCCTTCCAATCAGTTCGTACGTGTAAAATGCGCACAAGCTTGTGCATAGTGCAACTTTACTACTTCTGTTCGTGTATTCTAGGATTCCATTGATTGAGCGCCTGAGGATTTCAAATGTAAACCGAAGCGTTCTTCATATTGTTAATGAATGTGAGTGTGACATGACCAGTTCATTCTCTAGTCAAAACAGAACAGAACCTAAATACACCAGCACTTCATGAACATATAGTTGAGAAGGACGATGACCTGGCGGTTAACGGGATACGACGATCGATGAATCGATGTTGCAAGATCGTAAGGATCGACACGAGAACATTCGGTTCACCGAGAAATTATAAGTCAAGATCAAAACTTGCAAAGGGACAGCAAAAGAATCAGCCTCTGTATAAAACATGAGCTTCATTTACATCACGTTTATGTACTTTGAGATTGCTCTGATTTTCATACTAATCAAGGGCAGCCATGAGTTCAAAAGCAAGAAAAACTTTCCTTACTTGGAAAAGAATGCAGCCAAAGATCACGCAAGATCAAGCCACCTTCAACTCGAAGCCGAGTCACGTCTACAAACCGCACCGTGAACCGACGGCTGCGAATTAGGTTGCGATCGCAGAGCACGCCTTCTCTCTCTCCTACGCTAACATCTCCACGAGGTCGTCGATGGATTTCAACGTCTTCTCATAGAAAAGGTACGACTCGTACACCTTGGGAGTGCGAACGTAGTAATCGAACTGACAAGAAATGGTCACGGCTCAAACTGTATTGTAATCGGACATAAATGTGCGTTTCGTCAATTCAATTAAAGTCCGCCATCGGTTCAGAATTGATGGTTGCGGTTTCGATTTTTGCACCGGGAATTCAGACAAGCGTGGTATAAGTTGGTGAATTATGAACTAACTAAAGATCAATTGCTCTGTATTACTATGGACTATTCCAATTTCTAATTCAAGTTTTTCATGTGTATTTTAATAATTCAAAGTCGATTAAAAGTGTAATTGCCATAAGCTGTATTTTTATACTAATCACTCGCTTATCCGAACTGCATAACACGAGCTTAAGAGTGAGGCGCACGTACCTCGGCCATGTTATCCACCAGCTCGTTCGCCTTGCTCACGTAAGCCCTCCGGCGACCCTCCGGCAGCGTCGCGGCCGCATTCTTCAAGTCCTGGGACAGGTAGGCCGACTTCAGGCGGATGTAGAAGATGACGTACCTCCACGACATCGTGTCGAGCATGCCCCGGAGGTCGTGCAGGCCCTCCGCCGTCTGCCGGATCCTCGCCGCCGCGTCCTCCGGCGACAGCCCCGGCTGGAAGAACCGCTCGAGCAGGAACGACCGCGTGCCCCAGCTCTCCGCCCGCGCCCCCGGGGCCGCCGCGGCGAGGAGCCCGAGCCCGAGGGTGGAGGCGACGATCCCGCGGCGGTCGGCGACGGGTACTCCGCCGGAGAGGGACGAACGGACGACGGGAAGAGAGGGCCAGAGGCGGTGGGTGTGGCGGGGCTTGGCGGTGGTTTGTGAGTGGAGTGGCGGAGATGTAGCTTGGGTGAAGGCGTTCATGATATCCTCCTCCTCCTCCTTCTTCCGGATAAAATTGTTGGAAGCCTTCCATTTCCAGCTTCGAAATGTTATGAAAAAGCTCTGTGAGTGCTGGCAACATCCAATCATGTTCCTCCACTTGTCATCGCTGCGGCACGTGACATTTCTCCCACGTGCTGTCCCCAATATGAAGTTTGTCACTTTTGTTTTTCTGACAGTTCTAGCAAATAAAAAACGAAATCAGAAAATGAAAATATAGACTATGTTATTCAAAAAACATTATCATTTATAAGATTTGAACTCCATAAAATGTAGGAGTTTGCATATGACAATACTTATTGATTGAATACATACTACGTGATAAAATTACATCAAAAGTGAAATGTCGCGTGGCGATTGGCAAGTATAGGGAGCAAATATTAAGATCTGCCTTTAATTATATATAATAAACGAATCTATCGGGAGAAATTTAAACTCACAAATATTTATTTTTTAGTTAAAAAAATAATGATATTGAAATAACTTGAAAAAGGATGATAAATTATTGATTATGAAAAGAATTGGGATTGCATTCCGCCGTCTAATAACTAATTATTATGGGCAATTGCTCTTAATTTCCAAACTCGTTGGTTGTCTAAGTAGTATCGACACCGACACGCGACACAACACGATATGCTTACACGTCATTTCTCAAAAAATAGAGAATTTCTACACTTTGGGACACGTTGTATATTAAGTGTATTTGCATGATAAATTGTCATGTATATATAAAAATATCAGCGGTGAATTTTTTCTTTTTCTCTTGTTAGAGATTCACGATTAATTTTTTTTTTGGATTGGCTGGGTATATTAATTTTAGGGTAACTGAATATATGACTTAAGTATATATATTTTGATCCCTAATTTATTGAATTTTTTTTAAAATGGACTATGTACATATCAGAATGACTTGTCAAGATGCTGAACTCGCGTATTGATAGCGTGTTTAGAGTGCTGATCACGCATCGAATGTCTGATACCTATTGATCACGCGTCCATCACATTGAGTCTGACACGATACGGAGGCCCAAAATTGTCCGGGCTTCCTAGTTGGACCTCAAATTTGACTTAGACTCCTCGATCATCACAACTTCTAGAAGGAAAGAACTTTTTTTTTTTTGGGAGTGGACTAACCAACCGTATTCCAAATCCAAACCAAGAAGATGATCATTTCAACGCAAAGCAAAGCGATTTCACTGATCTCCCCCAGGTTATCGACGACCGTCCTCCATGGCCTCCCTCCACCATCTTCCCATGCTCTCAATCGCCTCTCGCCTTGCCTGAACCGCAGTCGCATTCGCATTCGCATTCGCCCTCGAAACCCTCCTTGCCGGGCTCAAACCCGCGGAAATCAGACCGACCCATCAACCATTTCCGAGGGAAAAATCGAAACTTTCGCCGGATTCGAGATGGCGAAGACGGGATTATTCGACCTCGAGAGGCACTTCGCCTTCTACGGCGCGTACCACAGCAACCCGGTCAACGTGGCCATACACACGGTGTTCGTGTGGCCGATCCTCTTCACCGCCCTGCTCCTCCTCTGCTTCACGCCCCCTCTCTTCGGCCTCCCTCCCATCGAGCTATCCCTGTTCGGGCACGACTTGGCCTTGGTCTTGAACGTCGGGTGCTTGCTGACTTTGGTCTACTCCGCGTTCTACGTGTTCCTCGATCCGAGGGCCGGGTCTTTGGCCGCTCTGCTCTGCCTGATCTGTTGGGTCGCTGCCAGTTTCGTCGCGAGCAGGCTCGGGTTCTCTCTCGCTTGGAAGGTGATTTCTTGAAAGGCCCGACTTGTTTATCTGCTTGCTCGTTTTGGCGGGTTCAGTGGAAATCCTGCTTTCTCTTTTATTCAGTTTTGCTTGTGAGTTTCCAATTGAGTTCTCTCTTCAGCTGTTCCCTCATCCCAAAACGTTAGGAGTGTAAGAGCAGTTAGGCTACACATAGGCACATGGCGCAGAAAAAACGGCTACACATAGGTAGTGTTGTTTCACCGAGTCGTATTGGGTCGTTGTTTTTGGTGTCTCTGGTGTTCTATGCGCTTTCTCGCACTTTGGTGTTCGGTACGCTAGCATTCGATGATTGAGGTGCGATATCGGTACGATAGCATTCGATGATCGAGGTGTGATATTCGATGATTGAGCTTTTGCTCTCTATCCTTTGAGCTCCGGCTGTGAATTATCTTTGGAACTACAAAATGAGACTGGTGCTGTTGCTCCCCTATTCTCAACCGGGTATGCTATCTGTGAGGATTGGTGAGCTTCAAAATCAGAACTCCGGATAGCATGTGAACTCACACTGTCCGTATATATCTTGAAGGTGCATCATTGTTTCATCTTCACTGAATTAGGGATCCCAGTAGTTTTCGTTACTGCTAATTTTAGTATGTTGGCGCTCATTTTTCACTTATATCGTTACTCCAGAGAGCTATGTTTCTTTTTTATTTCCATTAGAGTTTCAAAGACAGTGCAATTTTAGATCAATTAACATTGTCAGTTGAGGCTGGTCAAGATTAATAGGCCAATTTACTATGAACGACCTATGCAGTATCGATGCTGTTTCACCATTTTATTGGTAACATTATCAGCTACTTATGTGGGATTCAGGGTAAAAAAAGGAAAACAAAGCACAGACATACATACACAGAGTACTTTATTCTGGCAAATGCAACTGTTGTTTGTTAGGTTTTCCATATTTTCCTCTCGCAAAGATTGCTAGTAATTTCTTCTTGATACTCTTTTCTTTTCCTTTTTCTGCTGAATGGTTTGCTACTTTCAACATAATGAAGGGTTGATCGCACGTGATTGTCCTGTGATGGAAAAGGATGTGGCTTTCTTTCAGTGTTGCAGAAGTTTTAAGACTTGTGTCAACAAATATCAACAATGTACTAATTGTACGTGAGCATGAATTTCGGTGATAGTTCCTGAAAGTCAATTTCTTCGAGCCATCTCGTTCATCAGGATAAGGAGGTCGTTGGCATTCATAGGATGCCGCGATCGTGGTGTTGGTTTTCATCTTAAACAGATTTAGTAGCATTTGCTAATTCCAGCAAAGAACAAAAAGGCGTCATTCATTAATTTTTGTTCTCTTGCTCCTTTCATGGCACTCCATGAATGCTGTTTTCTCCTGAGAGATTAAACTTCAGAGTGCTCTGGTACTATCATTTGTCGCGATGTTTGTCCAATTGATGTTCCAAATAAAGCCTTTTTCCCTGGGCACCAATCTGCCAGTTTTCTTCTTGGTGAATATCGAAATTGAATGAGGATTACTCACTTCCTCCATTTGACATCATCATCATCAGGTTGTTCTCGTGGCTCAGATAGTGTGTTGGACTGGGCAGTTCATTGGCCACGGGGTCTTTGAGGTAGGCTAATACTTCCCTTGAAAGAGCTCTAGGAATTGGCGATCATAACTGCAGCTGATTAGCTGAATTAATTTGTACAGAAAAGAGCCCCAGCTCTTCTGGACAACCTCGCTCAAGCCTTCTTGATGGCTCCCTTCTTTGTGTTGCTGGAGGTGAGTTCTTGAAAGCATTTAAATAGCCCCCCCTCTGTGCATAATCTCTTCCGTTCAAACATGTTCCTGACAGTCTCCCGTGTGTTTCTTTCTTTTCTTTTTTACAACTTTTCAGGCCCTTCAGACGTTCTTTGGGTACGAGCCATACCCTGGATTTCGTGCGACGGTGGAAGCAAAAATCGATGCCGAAGTTAGTGATTGGAAAGACAAGCAAGAGAAACTGATTCCTTAAGCCTGTTCAAAGGTTTCTGTGCGCCCAGTTGGCGCGGTTAACGCCACCATCTTCTGTGAATATAAGCTTTGACTAGCTCAAGTCACGCCTCTGCGCATAGACCTTATTCGTAACATTCACGCTGCGATGCCAAGAAATATACAGAAGTAATGAAAAGTCTTGTTTGTTTTATTCATGTCCATTCCTTCATTTCCGCTTTAGTTCAATCGAGTTGGCCTCTAATAGCAAAGCATGGAGGACTCGAGGCAAGTTTCATCATGGAGGTAGTTGGCATTTTCCTTGTGATGGGGGTAACAGGATGTGGTTGGCTAGTGAGAGGGTGAGCCACTTACACGGGCCCTCTCTGGTGTGATCTGCAATTTAATATGATCGAGTCGCGGTTACAAATAGCGATGGTCGATTAGGACTTCTGTTGTAGGGTCGGACCGATGACCGATCTTTTGGCTCCTTTCGAGTTTGGATTGTTCTCTCTCTTGTCTTTAAGAACCCACAAGGTCAATGAGAACGTATGATTCTAGATGCATGCCCTTGCACCCGTGAGCGAGCGCTTGCTTAGATGATTCGAATAGGATCTTCACATAACTTTAAAGGAGGGTCGAAACGAAATCAGAGAGAACAGTCAACCGTCTACGCTATTGCGTAGGCATGAACTTCAGGTTAACATAAAACCCGCGATTGACGATGATAGCCGAGAGGCTAATCCCAATGTTTAAGCAAACGAAATGGAAGGAGGGTAACTTGTGAAGGGGGGGTCAAGATAAGAGCATCAGAGTCCCGACGAGGGAGGACAAGTATCTTTCACACTTCAAGAGGTTTCCCTCTGGCACACGTTTAGGAATTAGGATCTCTCTCTCATTTCTCTTATTGGTATATTCTTCAAACTTCAAAGGGCATCTCCTTTGTGCCGTCGCATGAAAAATTTGATTCATCTCAAGATGTGACGAAATAATGAGATGATGAAGCACGTGCCCGGCACAAGATTGCTGCCTAATCTCCTGCCAGCTGGCAAGCCGATAGTAGAGAATCGATTCGAAACAGTACTTGGTAACGTCAGTTCCGAAAGATAGCTTGAGTTTTTTTTTAAATAAATCATAATTGGTCTGGTCTTACTCTTATCCCGTAGATTAGGACATTATTGCCAATAGATTAAGAAAGATGAACAACCATTTTTTGGCATCGACCAATTACATCTCTTGACAAAGAAAAAACCAACCGCTTGAGCTCGCGATCGTTCGTAATTTCCTACGAAAAGAGACTGTTTTTCATCATCATCTAAGCCCGTGAAAGAGACTTGCAAGAAAGGAACGGAGATAAATTTCCACAGATTCATTATACTTTATATATGTAAAATCCTGGCAACCAAATCACAGATTTTTCTTTTTCTTTTTGAGTAGCTGGTGTCCTGCCAACCTCAAATTCTTTCACATAATCAAATTTCAAATCGCCTTTCTATTAAAAGCCATGATTTTTTTTTTGTTTGGGTCTTTTCTTTTTTTCAATTTCTGTCCCCGCCGATCACTGGAGGTCAAAGATGGGGTTGATGACCAGGGTCTGGTTCAAGGCGCTGTTCTGAACCGCTTGGAACTTGCCCCAGTTGTCCGCCACATGGTGGGGAAAATGTCCACCCTGTGGTTTCTGGTCGGCACAGTCGTTTCCAGGGCTGTTGCTTATGGTGTTTTGGAAGTCAAAGATGGCACTGCAGGGATTCTCGGACAAGAGGTGCGAGAATGGGGCCAAGTAGTCCATTTCCAGGAGATGGGTCAGTGAGAAAGTCCTTGGGAATTTCAGCATTGGTGCGTCGGTGGCATCGAGATTCGGACACGCTTTGTCGATGGCTTGGACATTGTGATTGGATTCCTCGATCCTGGGCTCCAATGTCTTTCCAGTCTGCCTCTTCTTGTAGATCCTGCACAGCACCCAATCGTCCAGCTGAAACAGATGCGATCAAGGCCGAGCATGGTCAGATGGACTATCATTTTCACAATAAAAACCCAGGAATCAAAACTTCCAATCATCGCTGGAGACTTACTCTCATCGACCCGCTCCGTTTCTTCGCCTGCCCTTTCACGTCGGTCAGCCGGTACTCGTGCATGATCCAGTCGGTCTTGGTCCCCTTGGGCGGGCGGCCCTTGTAGAACACGAGTGCCTTCTTGACCCCGACGTACTTGGACCCGCTGTGGATCGCCTTGTCCGTGCCCGTGGCCTTCCAGTACCCGGACAGGGTGGCCCGGTTGGGGCGCACCCCGTTCGGGTACTTCCGTTCCCGCGGCGTGAAGAAGTACCACTCGTTCTCCCAGAATTCTGCTTTCTCTACAAATCCAAGAAAGCAAAACCACTCGTTAATCACCACACCACATACAAATGTTATGGAACTCAAATCTTTTTCTTTCATGGTTGGTGGGGGGTTCTAGTTCTAAAGTTGGGGACCAACCAGGTAATTGCCAGGGATCAAACTTGTAAATATCAACTTCTGGGATGATGGCCACAGGGCAGGGCCTGGACATGGCCTGGTTCCTAAGGTAATGCACGATCAGTTCCTCATCAGTGGGGTGGAATCTGAACCCAGGAGGGAGGCCAGAGGAGCCAGAAGAAACAGACATGCCCTCCATTTTTTTGTGGGGATGCAGATGAACACAAGAGCTCAAAGACAAACTTGAGAAGATAATGGTTGATTAATTATTTCTTTAGCTGAGGATGGTGAGAAAAAGAGGAGAGAGAAAGAGGACTTGAGAGGAGTGGGCAAGCTATGGAGAAAAAGGAAGGATGTGAAGAGAAACTAGGTTTTTGAAATATTGGAATGGAGAGGCCCCTGCCTTTTATTTGTGATGGATTTTGTCATCTTGTGGAGGAAGGTTGCATGGATTTGATTGGTGGGTGCTTTGACTTGAATTCCTTTTGAAAAATTTTGGACGGGTGCTTTCTTATCCACAAGCTGCTGAAGTAAGACAATTTGTCCTCACCCTTAGGGTGCTTTTTTTTTTTTTTTTTGGCCTTCGTGCTGTACTATAATAACAAACCTTGCTATAGATGAACCCTCCACTGCAAAATTTAAAAAACAATATCCTTAGTCCCTAGTTCTACACGTCTTGTTATATTCGGACATAGAAAATTACAAGCAGGTCTTCCAAGAGCAGAAGGAAAGGTGAGGATATACCCTCACTAAGATCCAAACGCATCCGTATGTTTTACTTGACCGAGGCCAGGAGAGTTTGACCTGTTAAAGGACAGACTTTGAGCTTATCCGCTAATCTTGAGCTTCTTCTTCTTCTTCTTTTTCCATCCCTGTAGGAAGATGTTCATTTGTTTTTTTTTTGGCAAAACATGCTTTCAACCTGCACAACAGTTGGCGTAAATTATGGGATTCCATAAAAAATATCAAGCTCAAATCACACATGGGTCCAAATATTCGAGAGAGGGATGAATGGAGGATCCGTCCTCACTCGTTCATACTTGAACAGTCAGAAACCCGATTCGATTCACACGGGTTCGAGGTTTGAGCATTTTCAACCTCGATGAATGGAGGATCCATCGAACACAAAACCCGTTTGGTTTCAAATTACACGTGGCCGTAATCCTGAACACGTGGAATTTGACTAATGGGGAGTGACCCATATACGCGGATAACACTGGCTCTGATACTCTGTTAGAAGGTCCAACGTAAAAGCTTAAGTTATTAGGTGGATGGAGACCACATGAATATAAAGAGCATATAAGACTCGTTCTTAGGCGACGTGGGATAACAACAACTTCAATACAGTGAAATTGGGTTCTGCATAGTGCGCCAATAATTGATCTTGTTTGAAACTTAAACGAGCCACCGGCACTTTTGACTGCTTTTATTATAAGCAGGTGCGATGATCTTTTTAAAGTATGAGCTGATGGGAAATCAAGTGCTTTAATTGGTGGGGGATTATTGTTAAGGTGGAGGAGCCTCTTCTTGGCACAAAAGAGAGAGCTTCGATTGGGAGAAAGAAACTTCTTGGAATTGGAGCTTTTTCAGGTGACATTGTGGTCATGATTCAATTCTTATCAGATTCGAGTGAGAGACGACTGACCAATTACTCTAGAACGTGGGAAGTGGCACTGTTGTTTGCGTTTACAAATCTTGTCCTACTCGACTAAAGACTACTACTCTCAATCCAACCCAAAAAAGAAAAGCTTGGACCAATGTTTCATGTCCTAAAAAGGGCATTGTCCGGCCTTGCCATCTTTGGCGCTCCAAAATAGGAGTTTGTCAGTTCTCAGTTCGGTCCGGTCCTACCCTGGAACCGAAAACTTGATCGGGAGAACCGATTCCTGGGCGGTCCAATCATTGGACCGATCGCATTTTCTTGTGATTTATCGTTAATTTTTTCTCGTTAACGACATCTTCACCAGACCACATCTCATTAATTGTATCGCATTGTCGCTATACCTGGAAGTCATACTAAACATCTTATGTTTACATTTATATATATATATATATTAATCAATCTGGTTCGACCGGTCCAGTTCTCTCTTGGAACAAGGAACCGAGCCGATCGTAACTGGTTCCAATTTTATGGAACCGGAAACTAGGCTAGAGTCCTGGGGAACCGGATGCAACCGGCTGGTTCCCGATTTGATCGATCCATCATACTCGACCCTACCCAAAAGGTAATCCATACCATCTTTGTGCGTGTTTCATTGGGACCATAGTAAGACCTAAAGTCCTGAGCATTTGAGTCTACATCGATTACACCGGCCCTTATAGAAATAGGGTCGTCACTAGGGCATCTCGAAGTCGCGTTGAGGGTCGGACCGGATACTTATGTAGCTTGATATGGAAAAGGGTCGGCCGATCGAGAATGGATACGCACACCGGAGTTGTATGAATGAACCGGCCGGTCAGGTTCGGGTTACCGGGATACAATTAGCCTTCCACTTATGCCATGAATTGACACCCTCAAAAGCGAGGATTAAGAAAATCCTAATCTTTTTCACACACGACAAAGGTCATTGGATAATCCAATGGGGCCATCCCATCGGGTTAGCTGGAGCGGACGGCGGAGTCAAGCCGTGTCAAGAAGAGAGAACGGCAAAACTGAAATGCTTGTCGGCGAACGCAACGTCACTTTCGGTCCCCACTCTCCACCGCGCGACACGTGTCTACGGTGGTATTGACCCGGCCCGGATTAGCAATGCGACAATCGTCCTCCTTTCAAAGCTTGCGGTCCTCGCCCTGCCACCTCACTGTACGGGGTCCCACCTGGTGGAGATCCGCCCGTCCATCTATTGTTTTCCTTTTCTTTTTTTTGGATCACGTGTTGGTTTAAGGTACTTTGGATCGAGACCAAGCTTTCGATTTGTAAATTGCGTCGCGGTTAGTTATATACTAGCTAGCTCGGATCTAAGTAGCCCGATCAAATCTAAGCTAACCTCGTTTACCAACGCGCCCTCACGCTTGGATTAGAAGAGTCCTCGGAACCTTTTTTCTTGTATAATGCGAATGGTGAGGTTGGGAATTGCGACATTTAGTAAATGTGATATCTCGAAGAGACACGGGATGTCATTTATAAGTAAGGTTCCGTATTTTTTACGACAAATGTGACGTTTTTGGAAAATATTTTCCGTAAAGTCATTTTTCAGAAAAATGACAATATTTTCTGTTGTTTGGCTTAAACCCAAAAATGAACTGAAAATATTTTTCGTCATTTAGTAAGGAAAATCTATTTTGATTTTCTGCGTCTTTGTTTGACAGGAAATTTTTGACCCGGACACCGGCCGACCTACGTGATAAGGTCGATGTTAACGTGGAAATTTTTTATAATTTTTTAGTTGAATTTCTTTAATAAGCTTTTATTTTAATGTATTTTTCTTTTCTTTCTCCTTCTTCCTCCACCATCAGCCGACGACGGCCACGGGTGAGCTCCACCTTGCTGGATTTGGTGAGGCCCGTCCCTCGCACGTGGTTGGTCACTGACCGTCACCGTGGCCGAGGAAAAGGGAAAAAGAAAAAAAAAAGTGAAAAGAAAAATAGTTAAAAAGAAAATGAATGTCAAATAGTGCAGTGAGAAAAGATGAGGGAAAATGATTTCCCCTTTGGAAATCATTTTCCTCGCTTTGGAGAGTTTTCTTTTATTTGGTGGAAAATATTTTCCTTTACTAGTTTATTTTATGTGAACCAAACGCTGGAAATCCGTAAGACTTTTTTCTAGAAATTATTTTCAGTGAAACAAATGGAGCCTAAGATAGACTCTTAGAATTCATGGCCATCGTGTATGGTTACTCATGATATTCCTTTTAAGAGAGGTCCACGTGGATTAGGCCGAATGGGTTGTTCATGGACAAGCTAGACTTGTACTTGATTCGACGAAAGTGAGGAGTGATTGTCGTGATGAGACGGTTAGGACGAG
The DNA here is from genome assembly GCA_029784005.1 of Lenwebbia sp. NSW1173648. Lineage (NCBI taxonomy): Eukaryota > Viridiplantae > Streptophyta > Magnoliopsida > Myrtales > Myrtaceae > Lenwebbia > Lenwebbia sp. NSW1173648. Next base: position 7,026,664 of record JARCGZ010000010.1, read on the forward strand.
GTAGGATGGCCAAAAGGGATAGGAATGATCCGGACAACACATCGAATAACGATATATCGCTCAATAGCATGGATCAAAACTAACAAGGATGTCACTTTGTTTAAGTAGGGAAGCGTGTGACAAGCTTCACAATTTTTTATCCATACGATCGGCGCTGACATAGACAAATTTGTTACATTTTTTTCTAAATTTTTATTTTATTTTTTCTGTCCGTTTTTACAACTTTGGGCCGGTGAGGTCGCCTGCCATAAACGAGGGTCAACACCTTTGCCAACCAACAGGTGAGGGTTCATGGATTTGGGCGCAGAAGCCCTCGCTAGTCCACATTTGGAAAACAATGAAAGGAAAGATTTAGAATAAAGAGGAGAAGAAAAATACGAAAAAAAAAATTCGTTAATGTCACCGTCAGATGTGCTACCTAGGATGATCGGTGTCCATGCCAGCAAATTTCAACCAAATTTGATTGGATGATTAATTATCAAAAACTTTAAGACTCAATTGGCATGATCGAAAGGTTTATGATTGAATTGGCTTAAATGTAATATGTTTAGGACTTTTTTGGCACTTTTTTCATACGATAACTTCTAGAGGAATGGTAGAACTATTGAGCGCTTGGTGTTTGATTGCCAATTTCATCCATTTAGCTTAATGTTATCAATTGCGCCCTCTATTGTGCAGATGGAACTTACCCGTTACAAATCGTTAATCTTCTACACATTCCATGGGAAACAATTTCATTTAATTAAGGCTTGGAACTAATCCATGTGAACGAGAGTCGACCGCTCTTTCGATTCACGAACATTAGCGAAGGATTACGAGAAGTTGATATCATCCGACTTTGGAGACTCGTTTCACGACCCCACTAACGACTTCGTTCGCTACGTGTCGATCCCGAGCTCGTAGGAGAATATGCTCTCGATCGAGAAGTGAGGGAGCCAAAGAGCCAGAGTCTTTGATTGGACCGTGCTTCACCAACTCCCTTTTTGGCTAAGCTTTCCCCGTGTAGCGGGTTGTCACTTTTGACCTCCCAACCCCTTTCGAAACGTCCAACCAGGATCGATCGACCCTTCGGAATCCACGGACCCTCGGGGGGTGAAACAAGGCGGGCGTCAACTCATTCCCGATTGTTTATGCTTTCTTCTCAAATCGAAATCGAAAGTCGGGAATTTTGGGGGATTTGGTCTTGATGGGCACTCGAGATAGGAAACCACTGCGTAAGATCGTGTAGTGTAGACCACGGGGCTCTTGCTGGTCCGATCTTGGCGATTTCTATTGGGCAGCTTGTGGTTGGGGTCGCAATCAAGTTCGATTTCCCTAATCTCCCTGAAAACCCCATAGGAAAAAATATTCAAGCTCCCCCCCCCAGTGACGTTCTGAGTTTATCCACAAGCTTAAGTCAAACTAAGTTGCACGCTCGGGTGGTGGGGGATTTTTTTGTTTGTTCCTTTTGCGCACGTCGTATTCTAACATCTCTTGGGCAGATTCGTGGGTAAGTGTCCAAAACAAAAGGGCATTAGGAGGTCGTGCCATGTCCGAGGCGATGGGCTTTCGGATTCCCCCGTCTGGTGTTGGAATATTCGGTGACATGAGGAGGCATTCGACGACAACGACAAACGAGGCGCCCTGGAAAGAGGGCAAAGCGATGGCGTTTTCTTTATGTTTTTGTGACGAGGCATTGGGCGTCGAGATTAAGTTAGATTATGGGTCGTGTGCTGCCGACAGTTTTCTGTTTTTTTTTTTTTTTTGGGATAGGAGAGGGAGGGGGGGTTGTTTTCGTCTTTGTTTTAAAATGATGTCGTTTTGGATCTCTCGTGCGTTTGTTTAATCGGGAGTGATTAAAACACGAGCGTACTCCACACTAGAGAGAGAGAGAGAGAGAGAGAGAGAGCGAGAGAGAGAGAGAGAGAGGGGGCATTTGATCCTATGGAGACGCAGCTTCGACGATCGTACATAAGCCGTTTGGGAGCACCTCGCGGGAAATTTTCGAATGTTGCAAGGTTGGTCCGGGTGGTTTCGTTGAGATTTGCGTTCCTGTGCTCGGAAATATCGAGGTCCCATCGTGTCGGCGGCATGGTTATTGTCTAATCGATCTCCAACTCTTCGAACCTTAAACGTGGCACGACCAAAGTAAAGTTCCACGGGAAAATTGTGGGCATCTAATCAACTTGTGATCCGCAGGATCTTGGGTTTGAGTAGCGTGGTAAGGGGTCTAACTCCCAAGCGTCGGAATCCTTGGGGCTCAGATCCAAGCGCCCAAGGTCGCAAGTCGGGAATTCTAGCTCGGGTCCGAGATCTACAGCTCGGCCACCAAGATCTAGGGTCCAAACGGCGGCGATGGTCGCGGTGGTGGAGATGAAATTGAATGCCGAAAAAAAAATTGCAGTTTCCAAAAGCGTAAATTATTTTCAGGATATAAGCATTAATTATCTGGTTATCACGAAACGATTTCCAAGCGCTCATTATCAGTATAGACCCGAATAAAAGAGTAGAAAACAAGCGGACCTCAGTTTTTTTTTTGGGGTCAAAGCGGACCTTGGTTGAAAAAGTAGACTTCAACAGTATTCAGTCGGCCCTTAATTCGCTGTTATTAGTTATACCATCATACTTTTATGCGAGTTCTGACGAATCAAAGATAATAGTTTCGCTCCAAATTTTGCTTCGAGCCTTGTCCGGGCCTGAACCGGCTGCCGATGGTCCTGCCTGACCCATAATTAAGCCCAGGCTGATTTGGGCCCGCCCAATCCACATGCTCGCATTCGCGGGCGCCCGAGCCTTGTCCGAACCGCCTGGTGATGGTCGGGCCTGGCCCATAAATAACCCCGGCCCGACTTGGGCCCGCCCAATCCACATGCTGTCATTCGCGCTGCAGTCCCTGGCCCAGGAAGCTCCTTGTCCCGGCCCGTACTCAGCTTCTCGAGCCCGATAAATCCTTGGCCTGGTTTTTGGCCTTTTTCTTTCGTTTTGTTCACGTCGACTACACAAAGAAGTCGTAAATTCTGTATCTTGGCGACACAAAACGAAAAAAAAGAAAAAGTAAAAACTTTTGTAATCTTCTTCGTCTTCCTTCTGCTGCACCTGCGTTCCTAGGGTTTTTGCCACTGCTGCTGAGTAATTGTTCCTCTTCAAGTCCACACCAGTACGCCTCCGAAATTCCCGTGCATTCGCTCTCACTGGGTGTCTCTCTCTACGTGAATTCTTGCGATACGGAGGATGGGTAGCTTCTTCGTCCTGTAACTTGCGGAGCTGCCAGAATCGCTCATCGCCTTATCTTCGCTTTCGGTGGGGACTTGGATTAGTATTTGTTCCCGCGAGAGAGCATGTATTCCGCTAGAGGGAGTAATGCGTTTGGCCAACAATCGTATTCTGGCCAATCTGGATATGGTCAGAAGGTGAGTTATGCGAGTCCTCTTATTTCAAATTCTGCGTTTTTGTTCATATTGGTGTTGTCTGTCCTTATCTTTTTCGTCGTTCTCTTTAATTTGTAATTCGGAATTTGTTTATGTTGCTTCTTGGTTGTTATTTCCGTGGGTTGATAATGGCACGGTGGATGACGATGTTTTGGACCTTGACTAATTGATTGGGCAATAGTACGCTAGTCGGTTTTTCGGCTTGCTAAAGGAGTTAAAGGAAATACAAGTTACCTTCTGGAAATTTTGATCACAGAATTCCATCGGGATAATTCGTATGGTGCAGGTTTGAATGGCAAAGAATGACGTGTATCGAGTAGTAGTCAGGACATATCGCATGAAAGTAAAGCCTGTCCTCGTAGAGATTGTCAGAATCTGATCTTTTCTGAAGAGCGCAGGGTTCAAAGGCCCAACAAACTGTTTATTACTAGCTTCTACAACTGGGAACATGACCTTTGTGATGATTTTAGTATTGTGGTCACTTTCAGTATTGCATTTTGATTGGTCCGAAACCATCTGACTGACAAAGTCGTAGAAAAGCCTTGTAGTTTTGTTCATGATAGTTTCCTATGCTAGAGTTTCCTTGAATTAGAACTGCTTGTCTAAGGTTATGTTAATCTAAGGGACTTTAAACTTGTGAAACATGAAGTTCTGTTGAGTCTAGTCTAATCATCTATCGTTTTCAGATGGGACCTGCATATTCGGGTGGCTCTGCTGGTGGACCTGATGGGGGCTCTCAATTGTCTTTGGCCTCTCAGCATTCATCAATCCGTGGTGCCTTGCAGGAAGCTGATGTTGGTGGATATAGGGCTCATCCTTCAGCTTCAGCTCATTACGGGGGACAGTATAGTTCTGTGTATGGCTCAGCTGGTTTGAGTGGATCTCAGCAGGTCAGTGCGAATTGCATGCGTATCTAATGTTGCTGATCTTCTGAATGATCCCAAGCTTCAGTCGTCCTTCCTATTTGTTAGATTTTAGTTTGTGGTTATGCACCACTGGACACCAGGGTGCAATCCCTCCCATCGCACTTCCTTGATTGCTGTATGAATTCATTGGGCCAAATCCTGAATTTCTCATATTTTTTTGTTGGACACTCTGTTTAATTGTCTGGCATATGTGATGAGAATCTCTTTGACTGTTGAATGATCTCCTTTCCCAATATCAAATTAACCCGTGCATCGACGTGCCTAATAAAATGCTTTTGGGTAAAAGATTTGAACAATTTAATTCTTTCAAACTATTTTGTTGTCATGCATGTATTTTGTCCTTACCTTCAATTTAATTCTTTGAAACTTTTTTGTTGTCATGCATGTATTTTGGCCTTTCCTTACCCTTAGTCTCGATTTTCCTTTCCTTTAATGATTTTCTTAAAATATTGATGGCTTGTTGAACTCTTTGAATTGCATGAAAGTAGGGTATTCCACATTCAGGGGGCTTAACAATTTTATAAGATGTTCTTGGTGGAAAAAATGTGAATGGTAGATCCTACTTAATTGAATTGGGTCCATGAATCTAAGAAATAGTGAGAAATCTTGATCTCTCTCAATACCTTTCTCAGTTCGAATTTCTTTTTCCTGATTTTGAAATGTAGTCTTGCATTTGAAACTAAACTTATAATGTTTTAACCCAACTATTTGAACAGTCTTAAATGCCATGTCATTTTTCACAATTTTTCTTAATTCGTTTAAAGAAGGAGATAATCATCTATTGATACATTTATTAGAAGATTGATGTAATTATATCGTACTATATTATGGATTTTCTGAAAGATTGTTTTTCTTTGATTTCTGAATTCATGTTTTGTATTTCTTTTTTCCCTTTTGAGATTAAAGGCGACTCCATCTTCTTCTTAGTTTTGATTTCCTTTGCTTTTATGTTTTTTGTCATGAAAATTTCTCAATTTTGTTGAGTTGATGTTGTGTTTTATTGTGTCAATGATAATACAGAAGAAACCTTTTTTTATGCTCAATGCAATGAAGAAATATTATGACGTCTTAGCTGAATCTCGTTAATACAATGAAGAAAATCTACAGTCATTTTTATGATCGCTTCTAATTCTATTGCTTCTAATTCTTTTAAAGAAGGAGATATTCGTTTATTGATGCATTAATTAGAAGAGCGATATGAATTTATTGTTCTATACTATGCCTTTTGTGAAAGAATTCTGTAAAACAAAATAATTTCAAAGGGGAAGCATCCCATGTACAAAAATCATGAAGAAGACTGTTTCTATCAGTTCCGGCTTGCCATAAGTGAAACAAAGTTATGCTAATGTGCTTTTTTTTCTGAAATACTTAAAATCTGTAAGTGAATTTTCTTCGTTTCTTGTTTACTTCGTTTTAGGATTCTCAAAGAAAACATCACAATAGAAGAGTCTTATGAGGGGAGTCAGTAAGATTGAATAAATTCTATATTATAGATGTATCTATTGAGAATTTAATCCTTTACGCCATTTTTTTCGTGAAGTTTTCTTTTGTCTTTACTTGTCGAGGCAGTTGGTCCTTTGAATGTTCAGCTTAATAGAGTTGAAGGTGTCAAATCCACCATGCTTTATGATACTGATAGTGCTCGAGTTATTATGTACTTATAATCTTCTTGTTATAGCTTCCGGCACTCAGTAATAAAGGGGCTGGGCAGTCTGTTTTAGAAGGTCGCGGCAGCTACACCTCATCTATACCAGCTTCTCCTAAATTTGCATCCAGTGAATATGTCCCCTCATCCAACCATGGTTATGGTCGAAAAAATGAGGCATTATTTGCAGAAAAAGTTCCTGATTATCCTTCTTTAGAAAGGCGACAGTACGCTGAAAGACAAGGTGCCTATATTGGGAGAGATGTGCAGACAGAGCCAACCGGAAGATTCACTGATTCTGTTGGTTATGGTAATCAGCGTCAGGTGTGTTGTTATCATTGGTTTTCCAATTCCTGCTGGATCAAATAATTTTTTGGTTCTATCGAAATTCAAATTAGTCTCTTGTAGGATTATAATTTTATAGACTTTTTTGTTGTTATTGCTTCTTCTTTTTTTATGATGAAATTTAAACTCGTCTCTTGTGTGACCAACAATCTTTGGAAGTTCATCGTTCGCTTCTTTCTGTCTTGACAGTCTGAGATGTATGATCGCATGGATCGGACATCTTTACTTCGACAAGAGCACTTGCTGAAAGCTCAATCACGCCATTCCACTGCACTTGATGGAAGCTCCAGGTAAGTCTGGGTTACGCATCTAGCATCCACTTAGAGGACATTTCCTTTGTGGTACTTGCTGTTCAATATGCTATTCATTTTCTTTTCATATCTTGGGTCTACTACCCAAGTTCACCTTACTTGCCCATCGACTGAGGCAGTGGTCCATGGTCTGCTCCAAAAAGTATGTTGGAAAAAACTTAATAAAACGGTGGAATATTTCTTACACCACTAAGTAGCAACACATTTCTGGCAGACAAAACGAATATCTTGCAGCAAGAGTTCCTTCAAACCGACCTCTGGACCAAGATCTTGTGTCTTACGGAGGTAGAATGGATGCCGATTCTCAAAGCTTCTCAATGCTTGGTGCTCCCTCGTATGGTGGACCAAAAGCACCGTCAATATTAGGGGCAGCTCCGAGAAGAAATGTGGATGATCTCATTTATGGGCAAAGTTCTTTGAATCCTGGTTATGGAGTGAGCCTGCCTCCTGGGAGGGACTATACTACTGGAAAAGGGCTTCATGGTAGTGAGTCCGATTACTCGAGTAGCATACTATCACGTGGTAGTCATCCTCGGATTGAAGAACACAAGGATGACAGGGCTAGTTATCTTCGAGAATTTGAATTAAGAGAGGAAGAGCGCCACAAGGAGCGGCTAAGAGAGAGAGAGAGAGAAAGAGAAAGGGAGAAGGAACGCCAACGTGAACGAGAACGCGAACGGGAGCGCGAACGAGAACGTGAACGTGAACGTGAGAGAGCTCGAGAAAGGGAACACTTGTTGGAGAAACGAGACAAGGAAAAAGAAAGAGAGCGAAAGCGTTTATCAGAGACCGGACAAGAATGGACTCCTCTGAGGGCCTCGAAGGACCGACGAGGTTCTTCTTTGACAAAGGAAGGCAGATCTTCGCGACGAGATTCTCCATATCATGAAGCTTCAAATAGGTGGACCTTGATGATTTACTTTGCGTCCTGCTCTAGTCTGAATATATACCTACTCGGTTTCCTGTGCCTTCATGACTAACTTGTTCCTGTTCTGTCATTCTGAAGGCGTCCTTCACCTGTTAAACAAATAAGGAGAGAATATGTCTGCAAGGTAAAGAAAAGGAACGCAAGGATTGTCTTATTCATCATTCATTTAAGAGATTACCTTCCTCCGGAGATCTGCGGCTGCTGAGGGGAAGATTGCTTTTGCTTTGGGATTTCCTGTGTTACTCCTGGCCAAGTGGCTTCTCACTTTGCTTTATCTGTTATTCCGAGTTCTAAACCTGGAATACAACGATTGTTGAAGAATCTGAAGGGACCTCTCTTCTGAAATGCTCCATCTCTCTGCTTTTCTAGTGCTACTTTGCCGTTCATCATCACTTTACCTCTGTCCGCACGTTTCTTTCTCTCCAAATCTCTTCATCGTTCACTCTGCGCAGGGTTTCCAGCCCTATCTTGCGTCTCTCCAACCTATAAGGCCTCTACATGCTTTTTCGGAATGGTGCTTCTTTTATGAGAGTTGATCCAAAAATTGGAGCTGGCCCGTTAATTTGAATCTTATTAACCAGTAAAGACAAACTTTGCCTTAGCTTAAAAATAGCTTGTTGACCGGAGAATTTTCTCTGCGGAGCTGCATCATTTATCACTTGCATCAACTGTCTTTCGAACTAGTTGAGATTTTACTGTGGTTTCAATGCCAATATTTCCACGTAAGTGTTCTTACATGTTGAACACATTGTTCTGCGATTTGGGACCATTCCTTATCTTCCCCTCTCGATCATCCCCATAAAAAAAGATATGTGCATATGCGCATGCGCATATGTATTGATATACTTCTGTGGATATCATGCGATAGTTATTTTGCTACTCTCGACAGAATTAGAAATTCGTGCTTAAAGAGATAGTGGGAGAGACTAGTGAGCCTCGGATAAAAGAGTCTTCCTTATTGGTTTCTGGTGAAGAATAGTCTCAGAGACTAATAAGCCTTTGATAAATGCGTTGTCCTTGTTTGGTTTCTGATGCAATTTGTTGTTTCTTATGAATTAAGCTCTTGCCATTTTCATTTTCAGGTCTACTCATCCAGTTTAGTAGCTGTAGAAAGGGATTATATCTCTCTGGACAAACGCTATCCAAGACTTTTTGTATCTCCAGAATTTTCCAAGGTTTGCAGTTTTATTTGGTCTTTCTTTTGATGAGATAAAAATTTTAAGTGATTGAATGTGCTCTTACTTGAACCTTATCGTGTTTAAGGTGGTGGTGAGTCGGCCTATGGGTTGCCTTAAGCTCTCATTTCATACCCCTGTCAGGTACCTTGTATTGTCTATTCTATTCACGCTATTTTATTTTGCTTCTAGTACTTTGCACTGGAAATTGTGGAAGTAATAATCTTCCATTAGGATTGCTGTGAACTGTTTGAAAACAGTCCTCCAGTTATTAAAGATTTTCTCAAGACTCAAAGATGGTTGATTGTCTCTTTATAGTGGGTGTGAATGATATCTTGATGATAAGAGTATCTTCTTGACTGGGACAGTTTTGAGCACGACTTTCTTGAAGATGAGAGTGCAGCTGAACCAAAAGAGTTAACCACCAAAGTTCCCTCCAAAGACTCAGAACAACCAGTACGTCAAGATATCGTCTGGAATGCTAAGGTATGTTGTTCCTAGAGCTTTGGACTTGTAGCCCACCTGATTTTCCACTTTTTTAAAATTGAAATGACGATTCCTGTAGCATTTGGCATTCTGCAATTTATTGAGTACATATTTATGCTGTCTAAAAAATTCAATATGTTGACATACACTCCAAGCCAAGGACCAAAGTTTAGGTTCAAGTATAGTGCCTAAAGGTTTATTGTTAATAATCAGTCATTAACTTTACTCGTGAATACTGTTACGTGCTTCCATTTATATCTGTGTCTGTGGGATTCGTTGAAGCATTAAGTGTGTCAGCTTTGTCATCAAGTGCTCAGTTTGCATTTTGACTGGTAGCTATAGAATAGAAATGAGGTCTGCAGATGATTGTGTGCTAGTGAAAAAGGAAGAAAGTATAAACTCCATTAATTGTAATCAGCAGTATTTCTCTGATGTTTGTTCTTGAATCAGGTCATTATCTTGTCAAAGTTCAATCTTCATGTTTTTTGTTGATGTTTGCTACTTGGAACTGCCAATGTAATTATAATTTCTTGGACATTCCTGTTTAGGAACTTCGTGTCAGGATGAAATGATGACGTAGTGGATGAGTTACAGAGGTTTTTTGACTTCCTAGTTCATGCAAGCAAAGCAAACTCTATTGTCTGCATAAGCACAATAGTGTACACTGCCTTACCTTGCAATTGCACAACGCTGTTTCCATGGCTCGAACCTGTGACCTCCGAGTCATTGGGTGACAACTTTATCATTACGCCAAGGCTCCCCTTCAAAATATTATTATGTAAAAGAAAAAATATTTTTTGGTAATATTGGGGTCAACAATCTTATTGTGTGAGTTTGTTTGATTACCATTGTAAGCCATTTATTAATATCTTATAGCATATAGGGTCAATACTGATAAGTTGCTTTAGAGTTTCAACTCGTCGATACCCTTTTCCTACCTGTTTACATGTTAAATTTATACCCACTTGCAAATATATCGTAGTTGCACCTTCTTGCCAATGTATTTGAGCATTTCCAAAAGCCACTATAAACGAGTTTTCCTTGCATTGGGGAGCCACAGCTATAGTTTCTCTCGAATATATTCAATTTTGATATTCAGATTCATGAATGTTTCTTGTGGCAGCATGTGTCTTAAGTCATTGTCTTCATGTGGAACTGCTCTACATTTCCTTCCATGATTCCAACCTGAATGCAATGCCAATGAATTTACTCTTACAGCATTTTTTTTCTTTCCATTTTTACTCTTCGAGGTTAGGCGGTGTTTTTCCCTTGCCTTTCTTCCTTCTCCTATTTCTTTGTCTCTGAACCACTCTGTCGATCCGCCATTTCTTCTTACGTTTTTCGTCCTCTGGTCTTTAAGTTTCACTTTTGCTTCATTCGCATCCCCCTTGAATCTGCAATTGCAAGAATCTGTCCTCAATCTACTCAAAAGGAACGCTTGTACCTTAGTCTTCATTCCTTCGACCTTAGAAGTCCCGGTCGGAATTGAATTTGACCATTTGTCTCTCTCTTCATATTCAAATGGGAGACTAACCAATTTACTTTCTGTTGGATTTGATTCCGTTGGGATTGATGGGGTCTCATTTGCTGAGACTCATTTCTAAAACTTAAGGATCGATGCTTTTGTAATCACAAAACTTTCTATGTATCTTAGGACACAGACAGGTCAAATTTGTGATTCTGTTAATTTATATCATCGTGAAATTTGAGAAACTCTTGTGGATTGAACACCCTGTCCCAATTAGTGCTGCATTTTTGCCCTAAGATGCGCTGTTTGATGCTGGTGTAGGTGATTCTGATGAGTGGACTGAGCAGGAGCGCTCTGGAGAATCTATCATCTGATAAGAACTTTGGTGATCATGTTCCGCATATTTGTAACATTTTAAGGTTTGCTGTTCTTAAGAAGGATCATTCTTTCATGGCAATTGGTGGACCGTGGAAATGTAGTGATGGCAGCGATCCATCTGTTGATGATTCTTCTTTAATACAGACGGCCCTTAGGTTTTTCTTCTATTTCTTTTGCTTTTTGTTTTTGTTTTTTGGTTTTTAAGATAAATGTGCTTGTAAATCATTAAAATGCTGTAAATGTTCAGATATGCTAAAGATATCACTCAGCTTGATTTGCAGAGTTGTCAGCATTGGCATCGTTTCCTTGAGGTAACTTGCTTTCTTGTTTTTTTTTTTGTTTTTTGGCAATTTTGTATCCCACCTAGCCCATAGAATAGGTACCCTTCCAAAAAAAAAGAGAGGTGGAATTCGAACATCCCAAGATCAGATGTGCTTGTAATGATGGTTAGCGTCGGTCATATCTCATTCTAGTTCACAGCGGACATTCTGTCAGCCCATAGAGCATGCTTTTATCTAATCACGTCTCTATATACTAAACATATATGATACTGTTTATTGCCTTGTCTGTGTGATCAAGCTTATGTGAACTCCGCTTACCTCGTCAAGCAGTGTTGTGTCCGAAGCATTGGTTTGCCCTGTTTTATAGTGTTTGTATGTGACTTCGTGGTTAAATGACAGTGTTCATTGATATACCTTCTCACATGCATATATGTAAGCATGCATGCATGTATTTGTGAGCACATGCGCTCAAATTTGTTTCATACCTTCTTACATTTTTACATTACAGATACATTACGATCGAATTGGGAAGGATGGCCTATTTAGCCATAAAGAGATCACTGTACTCTTTGTCCCAGACTTGTCGGACTGTCTTCCATCACTGGAGACATGGAGGCAGCAGTGGTTGGCTCACAAGAATGCTGTTGCTGAGAGAGAACGGAGAAGAAATTTAAAAGATGAGGTTCGTATTTTTTTGTTAAGGCTGTGGTTTATTAGCAATGGCTCACGCAAGACAATTAGGACATGAACAGAAGTTGCTTTGCAATTGAATGTGCTGGTCTTTATACATGTAAAAGTGAGGTTGTAAATGCAAAATCTGGTGTCATTGGGTGCTTACTGCATCTTTATGCCTTCTTTGAACAGTTCTTCCACCTTAATACTCATCCACTAACCCTTGACTCAGTCATCTATTCACATTACTACTCTCTCGATTTATCTTCGTTAAATATGTTTCGCTCAGTTCTCTTTTAATCAGTGGCACCTGCACATGCTGCTGATTCATGCATCTATATGAAGAATTTCATTTACAATATAGGTATGATGGAAAAAGTGAATGGCGTCCTTTTCTTACCAAACCTTTTGTTTCACTCAGTTTGACTTTGACCTAGATTCTGCAGTAACAGCTTATTGGTGAACGTTATTTGATGTGGCCCTAGATAGGGTACTTCCTCAGTCTTTCATTAATCTAACTGAAGTGGTCACCATGCAATGTAATGCTTTCATGGGTGGGTGAAACTAAAAGGACTATGCTATTGTATCGGTGTTCTGTTGCTTCATGTTTGGACAGTGGTTTGCTGGAGGTTGGTATGGTCATGAATTCATGGACTCCAACTGAGATCACATACCATGTGACTGGCAAGGCACAAGAATGACAGCTTGTTTTGGGGGATTAGAAAGAAGAACCTGACTAAGCCTGAATGGTCTTTTATTATGGGGCCAAATAAGTTGCACTTTTGATCGAGACATTAGGTTTGGATTTAACCTGCATTGTTGACGAACTGATCTGATGTTCCAATTCAAGTACATTGAACTCGGTATTAAATTTCAGCAAGTTCTGTCTCCGTAAAGTTTGATAGGGAAAGGAAAAAAAATAATTACATCTTTAATTGCTTCCTGAAGTATGAAAGTACCATCGTCGCGTTTCCATTATGACTCAGGTAATTGCATATTTGAGGAACTTAGTCCTGGTGGTGGAAGTTAGCAGTGTTGACAGGTTTTGCTCTTAGTTTGGTTTTGTCCAATGGGCTCCATGCATTCTGTATTTGATGCCTCTTCATCTGTCCAATTGATGGTAGTTTTTTTTTTTTTGGGTCAGAATTTTGATGGTAGTTGACTTAGCATCAGTTTGAAGCGGCAGTGATGATAAATGTATAGTATTGCTCGTGTAGCTTGATATGTGCGTTTTTAGCGTCTTTTATTCACCAATTATCAATGAAGTGGAACACGAGGGGACTTTTACTGGTATTCTAAAATCAGAATTTTATTGCAGAGATCTGGAGATAGGATGGAGGGGACCAAAGGTGAGTGAAATTTGCGAAAAATTCCTTATGTTGTCACATGTTTCGCTAACATGCATCTGTTGTTTTTCTTTTGCTTTCTTAATAGACAAGGGTTTAAGCTCCTTAAAAGATTCAAAAGTGGTTGGCAAATCTGAGAAAAACAATGGAATTTCCGGAGAGAATGGGAATGGTGATCAGAAAGACAAGGATGCCGTTTTTGTCCAAGGAGGTGAAAATGAAGAAAGGAGTGGCGAACATGAGAAAAAGGATGCGGATGAAACGGCTGAGGTTGACAAGGATGCAAAAGTAATGGAATCAGGAGAAACCACGGGTGCTCAGGCAGCTGGCGCTGTCAAGACTGGGAAGAAGAAGATAATACGGAAGATTGTAAAACAGAAGGTTGCAGACAAGAAGGCTATAATGGAGAAAAGCGATGGTAAACAGAGTGACAAGCTCGATAAGGATGCTGGAGATGGTAACGCAAAATCAGAGACGACAAGTGTGCAGAATGAACCATCTATTGGTGTCAAAACTTTTATCAGGAAAAAGGTGGTGAAGAAAGTTCCTATGGTTAAAGAAGGCATGCAGTCTGAGGTGAAAGCTGACATGGAGACAGATTGCGCCGAAGGGGAATCTCAGGAGAAAACTGATCCTGATATTGCCATGGTCGGGCAAGATAGTGGTGCAAAGACAACCATAAAGAGGAAAATAATTAAGAAAGTACCTAAGAAGAAGGTCGTTGATGGGGAAGCCAATGTTGGGGTGGCTGATTCTAAGAAAGATGGTGGTGAACAAATTGTTGTCAAGGAAGGGAAAATGGATAAGCCTGTTGCTGACACCAAAAGTCAGGTGAGCGAAGTGAACAAATCGAAGAAGAAAGTAATTAGTAAGAAAAACTCACAAGCATCAGTTCCTGAGAAGCAGAATACTTCAAAGACTTCAGAAGCAGCAGAAAGTGTGGTCAATGAGGAGGAAAAGAAGGATGAAAAGGGAGTTGAAGAGAAAATTGTCTCCAGCACTAAAGCCGAGGGCGAAGCTGAGAAGCAAAAAGCTCCTGAGAAAGATGTTCATAAGGACAAGAGTTTGAGAGAAGGGGAGTCAAAGAATGATATGGAGAAAAAAGATGCAAATCAGAAAGATGAATCTATGAGAAAATCGGATGAAGATACAAGGGCAAAGAGAAAGATTGAAGAATCTCCCCGCCCAGGCCTGATTCTACAAACAAAAGGTCCCAAGGGTTCTAAAGTAGGTTGACCGTGAGAGTTTCTTATTATCATGATTGCTATATATGTTTTGTGTCAATGTCAAACATCAGCTTACCTTCTGGTACTTTGCGCTGTTAATTGTTGCAGTTGCGTTCATTATCACTTTCACTTGATTCCCTCTTGGACTATTCTGACAAGGATGCTGAAGAATCAAACTTTGAGGTGAGCTCCTTGGCTTCAACACGTGACACCTATCTGATCTGCCTTTGTGTACAAGTGTGGACTAACAATGGTGTTGTGTTCTTATTTGTACTAGTTCCTTTTGATGCATGAGATACAAAATTCTTTGTTTGTTGTTGTAGCTTTCAGTATTTGCGGAATCACTTTATGAGATGCTCCAGTATCAGATGGGATGTCGTCTCTTTAACTTTTTGCAGGTATGTTTGGACAAGTCCTTTGCCTTTTCCACCTCTGGTCTGAATAAAGTGCATGAGTTGAATGAATAGCTAAATGTTCTACTCCTTTCATGTGCTGATTTCAAATCAAGAAACTGCGTACAAAATTTATTACGAAAAGAAATGAGCGCAAGAGGAGGCGAGAGGAAACTCAAGGGACAGGAAATTACAAAAAAGCACTGAAACAATTGAAGACTTTTGAACTCCCTCCAGAAAGCAAATCAGCTACTCTTGAGACAGCTGATGTTTCTGCTAAACCAGATGATGAAAAGCCTAAGGACAAAGATGATACCAATGACAATGTTGATGATGAGAGAATGAATGAAGGAGCGGATAATAATGAGGATCTAGAGGAAGATCCTGAAGAAGATCCCGAGGAGTTTGATGAAATGGAGGAAACAGCAGCCCAACTTGAGACTTCTAAAGAGGCAAGCAAAGCTTTCTCGTTATGCTTGTTTGTTGCTTGATCTGAAATTAGATGATTGTTCTGTGTGAACCAGTGCTTTGCATCTCGTCACATCAATCTTTGGATATTTTTTATACGATTGTCTAATTGCTTTCTAGTTTGATTCTTGAAGGCATCTGAGCAAGTGGATAATAGTGATGTCAATACTGGGCCTGAAAAGGTTGGTGGGGACAAAGAGAGTGGAGCAGAGGAACCGGCGAAGGATAAGGAATCTGCAAAGGACAAATCTGGTGCGACGACTCCCGGGTCTAAGCCAGATCATGATATTAGCGCACCAGGAAAAGGAGAGGAAGTGGGAACTGAGGATAGTGTGGTCAATAAGGAATTACTGCAGGCATGTCTGCTGCCTCATTTTTTTTTTGGGTCTGCTTTTATTTGAAATTTTTTATTCATATTATAGTTTATTATATTTTCAATTTCTTAATTTATTAAATTTTTATTTGCTTAGTCTTCAAGTGATACTAATTCTCTTACGGTCATTTTAATTGGGAACAGGCTTTCAGGTTCTTTGACAGAAACCGAGTTGGATACATAAGGGTGCGTTGAAATTCTCCTTTCCCGTGTTACCTTATAATTCATCAGGGAGAGTAAGGGTCTGTCTTCCTTTTTTTAGGTTGAAGATATGAGGTTGATCGTTCACAGCTTAGGGAAGTACCTATCGCATAGAGATGTCAAGGTAAGAACTTGCATGCCATTCTTTTTGATGTAGGGATTTAATTCCTCCTTCGTATTGATTTTCCTTATACCGTGTGTTTCAGGCTCGACTGAATGTACCTTTTTTTCTTTTCTTTTTTTCTTTTGACTCTTCTCCTAAATCAGGAGCTGGTGGCATGCGCGTTATGGGAGAGCAATACTGGAAGAGACGACCGCATTCTCTATGAGAAGCTCGTTAGAATGTCAGATGTTTGAGACCGAGGAAACTCCTCTTCCCATAGATTGGAAGTTGTTTCGGGATTTCTTCAGGGGCGATATCATCTTGAGCTCTTGGGAGCACGCACGCCTTTCATTTGGTAATCGCACTCGAGGTTCCAATTTTATTCGTGATCGAATAATGTAGTATGGCCATTATATGGTGTGATTTTTCATCTCTTGATTAACGGCGGGTACAACTCGTATAGTTGCGGATTTTTGCGAGGAATAGGTCGGTATATCTGGCTACTCATTCCTGATCGGTTCTTGAATTAGCCGGTCTAATGCCAAAGCTTGAACCCTCCCTTTCAAGCCAGTCCCTTTAAAACGAGTTTGTGCCGGCTTTCACCTCCTGCAGAAAGTCATCTGCACCGGACTGTGAATATATCACATGAAAAATCCGGTTTCAAAATAGTCCAAATGTCTAGTAACGTGATGGTCCCGCCAATGCGCTGTGCCGGAGACGACTTCGTTATTTCTAAAATGCAATGAGGAATTGGCAAATTAGGATGGTCTCGTTTCAATTAACTGTCCATATACTTCAGTTTAGGTGGGATGATTATACAAATGGCCTTGGCCCAATGTACGACATCGTTGAATTTTGGCCCAATATGTATTGTGTCTTTGAACTTTTATTGTAAATGCAGTTTCTAAATTTTTGGTAAATATTCGATATAATCCTTAAAATATATGAAAATATCTAATGTTATTCTAGTTAACGGAACTTGCTGATTTAGTTTTCAATACGGTAAAGTTTGAACGGGATGGGAAAAAAAATGACTTTACACGAGGATTATTCGTGTAAAATATTGAACTCAAATAGTTTGAGTTGAATATTACGAACATGTATCAAAAGTTAAGGTCTTATATTAAACAAATTAGAAGTTCAAAGGCATGTTACTTAGGGGTAATCGGTTCTTAATCCGGTCTGGTCTCGTACGGTTCAATTTCAGGTTTGGAAATTTTTCTTGTTAAGTTCTAGTTGTCCAAAAGTTTTTCCCCTGTTCCATACTTGGAAAAGTACGACAGGGCATTAAATGCTGAACAGAGCCTTTTCGTGGGGGGCAGGCAAAGGGCACCCGTGGGTCTTCATGTATCACGTGCGAGGTACTTACTTTATTTCATCGTACCTCGTCCTGTCGTACAAAAGCGACGAGTCATGGACCCCTAAATAATGGACCGGAGGTACGGTCGTCCGCCCCGTGCCAGAGGCGATGAAAGAAATCCCAGCAATCTCTTTCAACTCGATTTTTTGGCCAAGCTCTCGATCGCGGATTCTGGATACGGAATTCGGTGGCATATTTAATCACGGTGACCCACCCGGGACGTCCATAATTTCGGCTTGGAATTCGAACTTGAATCGTCGTGTTATCCACACACTTGAAAATGTTGGATATTAGTTTGTCTTTGATATGGATGGAGCTGATCGAATCGTATTATCTCTTCTTTTAGAGTGCCTTTGGGGATTAAGCCCGCCAAACCCATGGGCGGGAAGCTAACTCGGTATAACTGAACCGGGTGATTTGACCCGTTGCCATAACAAAATGAATAATAATAATTATAAAAGGTGGAATTGTTTCTAATATTGAAGTTCCGTATTAGCATTTTCATGGCAATCGCTGTTTTTAAGATTGAACTTTGAATATATTACCTAATGAGAGGTAAATCTCGCCTTGCCGATACACATGTTCTTATGCATCTCGACTTTACTGACTTCCTTACAAAATATTACCTAAGAGAGTAACTTTAGCATGTATCACCAGTGTAAAACATATTTACGCGAGCAGCCCCATACGTCATTAATTTAACAAGGGGAAATTATTCAAAAAGTCATAAACTTATTGTGCGGCGGCCAATCTTCACGATTTGTCAATATAGTCATTCAATCCAATTTTGGTCAGAAATTACTAACGTGCACGCCGGCCATCTTATGTGGCACGATCGACACTGATATTGACCGTTTTTGCAATTTTAAAAATTTTCTGAAATTCTCTCCCTTTTTTTTTCCTTTTCTTTCTCTCTCTCTCTTATTTTCTTCTCTTTTATTTTTCTTCTTTTCGTTCCCGGCCTGCGAGGGTTGGCGCCATCACCGGGTACTCGGCTACGCCGCTGGCCGATAAGGAAAAAAAGAAAATTAAAGAATGGAAAAAGAAGAAAAAAGGAAAAAGTTCAAAATATTTTTTTTAAAAATGCAAAATAGGCCACTTCAACGTAGATCATGCAACGTAGGACGAAATTGACAAAATTGAAAAGTTTAAAATTGAATTGATCGCCATACAATAGGTTATAGACTTTTTGAACAATTCAGAAAAAAAAAACCAGAAAATATAAATGACAAAAATATACTTGGCCAGACCCTTTTTTGAAACAATGAGCGCACTTCAGGCCCTTATTTGAAATAATATCCACTTCACGCCCTTATTTGAAATGGAAAAAAAAAATGAGAGCACTTCAGGACATTTGTTTGGAATATTCCTCAAGTTTAAACTAAGAAATGAAAGGAAATCATCGGCAAAGTCGGGGGTAAA
Organism: Lenwebbia sp. NSW1173648; assembly: GCA_029784005.1. Classification (NCBI taxonomy): domain Eukaryota; kingdom Viridiplantae; phylum Streptophyta; class Magnoliopsida; order Myrtales; family Myrtaceae; genus Lenwebbia; species Lenwebbia sp. NSW1173648. The sequence continues at coordinate 7,045,577 of JARCGZ010000010.1, forward strand.
AAAGAAGAAGAAAAAATCATATCTCGTCGTCCCACGTTGCTCTTTGATTACTCAAACCTTGAGCTTGAGTAGCTTCTCCTGGAAAACAAGATCTATACCTCTCTTTTTCTTTTTCTTTTCCTTTTGGGTGGAAACAAGATCTATATCTCATAAGTACATTTCCACGAAAAGACGCACAAATCTCTTTATGGCGTTCCATCGCCACTGAGTGCTTCCGGTACCGAAAAACCTCAGGATAAGTTCGTTAGCTTTGTATTTGCTGATATATGGAAATGGAAACCCCCGCCAACGGTCTGGTGCAGAGATCCATTTTCGCTTAAGACGGGCGAGCGAACAGCAGAACTGATGATCATTGATTACTCATCATCTTCATCTTTGTCAGTAGGTCGAAACCTAAAAGGCTCTCTCTTCTCTAAAGCGGAAGTAAAGCAGGCATGCTTTTTCTTTCCTTCGCTTTTGCAGATGGCACTTAAGGGGGAAACAACCGCCCGAGAGACTTACATCGACTTCTAACGGTACTCCTCGTTCGGAGGGACGGCAGAGGGAAATTAAAGCCTCTCATGTGGCGTTCTGACATAACATTCTAATGCCTATACGTCCCCGGAAAAAAAAAAAAAAAATCGACCGACTTCGATCTGTATTTAGCATCGCGAGCGGTCGATTGATGTCCGTCCTGTATTATACTACGACACCGCGCTATGTATCGATGTAAGGTGTCGCATGGATTTCCTTTTCTTTTGAGAAGACAGGCGGGAAGCCATCAAAGATGAGAAAGTGGTTCTTAACGGTCCGATTATCGTGGCAACACAGGGAAAATCGTCCAAAAAGTCCTAAACCTATTGCATTTTCGCCAATTCAATCTCACTCCTTTTATTTTTGCCAATGAAGTCTTAGCCTTTTCACATTATTTAGTCCATCCGGTCAATTTTGGTTGGAAATCGTGACGTGGTTGCCAGTCGTCTAACGTGGCACGTCCAACGGTAACGTAGACAATTTCTAATAATATTTTAATTTAATGTATTTTATTTTTTGCTTTGCTTTTCTTCTTTCTTTCTTTTTTTCTGAGCTGGCAGGGCTGCGAAGCCCTCGCCCAAGACCATCGCAGCCTTGCCTACGGCCAATGGGGCCGCGAAGGCCCTCGTTGGCGCAGGAAAAAAAAGCAAAGGAAAAAAGGAAAATAAAACATTAAAAAATTGATAAAATTAAAATATTATTAGGAATTATCCACAGTAAGTGCATGACGTACCACGGAGGATGACCGGCGTCCACGTTAGGGATTTCGAGATGGCCTCAATTGATAAGATGTGAAAATGTTTAGAACACAATTGACATTATGAAAGGTTTATGACTGAATCGGTAAAAGGGCAACGTATTTAAAAAATTTCGACAATTTTTCCGTCTTAAAACTGCAACCCTCAAAAGCGAAACTCTGATTATGGGCATTACAGCACGCCATGTCCGTCTCGCCAAGGCCCACAGGACCCGAAGTACGGTTTCGAGGTTGCGTCGGCGACGGTTGCTGTCGGCGATGGCAACGTTAGGTTTAGATCATCGCGACCATTCGTGTTGCGACCAAGGAAGGAGGAGGGAGAAACTGTTTTAAACTGGCTAATGGGTCATCCATCTCGATATTGAAGCGAAGACGCCAAATTAATTCCCCGAACCGATCGAGTCCCGATCTTGTTAATCAATAAAGAAATTAAATAATTTAACCAAGTGCCAGTGAAAAAGAGGAAAAAGAAAAAGACAGTACAACCTACGAGGGTCTCTCTTGTGCGGTCGGAAAAAAGATGCTTCTTCGAGAAAGGACCATTAGTAGTTAAAGATGAAATTTACTGCAGTCAGCTAAAACGTGGTGCACGAGTTTAATTTCCATGGCAGAGGGGAGCAGATTTAAGACCGCTCAGCTGTCAAAAGTACGTCGGAGTTCTCGTAGACATTTAGGGCCTGCATGGCAACGATTCCGATTATCTGATTCTGTTCTCCGAAATAAAAAAGAATGAGAATCATATTTGGTAACGTAAACGATTCTGATTTTGATTCTAATTCTGTTTTTGAGACAGTTTTGGAGCAAAAACAAGAATAAAAAAAAATTTGATTTTGAAAGAAAGAATCACTTTTGAGAATCACAAAATAGAATGAAGTCTCACATCTCTCACTTTTTCCTTTTAGTTCTCTCATCACTTTTCCCTCGACCTCTCATTTTCAAACAAAAATATATAAGATAATTAAAAAAAAAATTCGAAAACAAATTGGAAAAAATTCAAAAATCAGAAAAATTTCAGAAAATCCCTAAAAATAGAAGAAGCTTTATATTAGGCTAGTTTGACCTCATTTTCATAAATTTGGGCCTAGATTCCCTAAATTTCATAGATTTTATTCTTTTTTAGGAAACTCATAAACACATTTGAAATTAAACCCGAACAACATTTCTCTAAGCCATTAGGGCTTCAATAGGGTTTTATGATGCGATTTATCAATGTCATGATTCCTTGATTGCGCACTTGATTTCATTGGTAGTGATTTGCCTAGATTTAGGTGCTTTAGACTTAGTCTATTTATAGAAAATTTGGAAAAAGGCAAAAACAACCCGCGTGAACACTTAGTATTAGCTTACCTCATTGGTTTAAAAATGAATTGAAAATTTGCATGAAACATGTTTATAAAACACTCAACTTCGGTGCCGAAAGGGTGTCGGTGGAAACACCGACGTAACCAAGTCCCCGGACCCTATATTCCTCTGGTTACGTAGAATCAAACGGTTTTTCCTGATCGTTCGATAAGGTTTTCGATTTACCTTCCTTAAAGACTAGTGGCGACTCTATTTGCATGTACACATACACATGCCACCGATCACACTAAGATCGAATTTGATAGTCCCTCATTGCGAATTGGTATAGGCTTAGGAGGGCCCGAGCTAATTTGAAATCATACATTAACCCAACATGGTTTCTCTTTTTTTAAGCTTAAAATGACTCGTTATGACACGACAATTAAATGGAATAGCACGAAAAAATGTTATATGCAATATGCTATTTAATAAAATCAATACGAATTAATCTTCAATTAATTCGAAATGTAGAATGAAATTTCACAAAGTAACTACGTAATTATTTAACTTAAATGACAAAAATTAGGAAAAGAAATTATTTTTTAGAACAAAAATTTTGTGCAGTTACCAAACGTGTTTCTGTTTCATGAACATAAATTTTGTGCAGTTACCAAACACGTTCTGATTCTCTAAAACTCATCCAGGAAACAGAATCAGAAAAAATAATTCTAATCAGAATTACTTTTATGGATCAGAATCGTTGTCAAACAGACCCTTAAATGAAATCGTTCCCCGTTTTCCTTTCTTTGAAGAAACGGCACGAAATGAAAGGAGCCATCAAGAACCTTGAAAGGGGCACGTGACGAACTCCTCCTTTTCCTGTCCTATTGGAACAAGATCTGTCGGGGCAATGATCGATGTTAATGAAAGGAAGAAGAACCTTAACGTGAGGAACATGGGGGTATTTGTCATATTTTGAAACGTTAGTGCTTATTAGTGTATTTGCAATAATCTAGAGGGACCTAGGTTGTTCATGTAAGTTATACTTCGAGGGAAAATTATCCAAAAAGCCCTAAACCTATTATATTTTTACCAATTCAATTCTAAACCTTCTAATAATACCAATTGAGTCATAAGCCTTTTCACATTTTGTCAATTGAGTCAATCCAGCCAATTTTGACTGAAAATCGTTGACGTGAATATTGCCGTCCTATAAGGCATTGTTGATGTTGACGTATGGAATTTTTGATAATATATTAATATTTTTTGATTTTTATTAATTTTTCTTATTATTCCTTTATTTCTTTTCCTTTTTTCCTTTTCCTTTACTATGGCCGGCGAGCGTTGTTGAGCCCGTGTTGGCCACAGGGAAAAAAAAAAAGGAAAACATAAAAAAGAGAAAATAAAAAGGAAAAAGAAAAGAACAAATAATTAAATAAAATTATTGAAAAATTTTAAAAAATTATCCACGTTAATGCTGGCCGTGCCATGTAGAACGGCAGGCGTCCACCTTAGCAATTTCCAGCCACAATTGGCCGAATGGACTCAATTGACGAAACAATGAAAAGATTTATGACTCAATTGCTATAATTTAAAGGATTGTGACTAAATTGGCAAACTTACAATAAATTTATGGCTTTTTGGACAATTTTGTCCGCTTGTCAATGTTGACTACATCCGTTAGCCCTCACTCTCTCAACCTCCCCCCTCCCCCCCCCCCTCTCTCTGTGTGCACGCGCGCGCGCACATTAGAATCCTAAACTAAGATATGTGGTTGCGACTTGAGAGAGTTTGATGGCCTCAGGTGGTCCCGGATTAAGGGTAACTTGTAACGACCCAGTACAAGGGTGGGAAGTGTTCGCGGTGGTCAGAAGGCTCGGACAAGGAGCTCTAGGATGGTGAACATGGACAGAAGCGAACCGAATTACACACTGAACGTGAGGACATCATTCCTTGGATAAGTGTGTGTGTGTGAAATTGGAATTAACTCAAAATAGGTGTATATGACATAACAAAAACGCTTAGCATTGGAACTCCAATGCTAGGTGTTTTCAAGTAAGAGCACTACTAGGATGGTGACGTCGTGGGAAATTGCCCACTCGTACGTCAAAGGATAAAACCATGAGACTAGGGTGATAAAAAGCTCGATAAACAATAGTGCATGAAAGACCAAAGCGGACTATACTCCGAGTGAGTTAATCTAAGAGTATCACATTATTAAGGGCCGTGCATAATCAAAGGACAACCTATTTAGCCGGTGGTCGCCACTGCGCGAATCAAGCTCCCGTATTTATGTTTCTTCTTACAAGAACGCGGCAATGAGCCAAGACCGCGTGGTCGATAGAGGCGGCAAGATATTAAAATCTTCTAATTAAACTTTCCTTCATTCATATAGTTACAGGTAAAGAGGTAGATGTAAATCCCCGCTTTAAAGGGACTTCAATCAGCAATCAAAAGTAGCCATCTACTTCTGTTGGAGGTTGCTGTGATGTGAATGCGGGCAGTGGCCCGATTAATTCCTTATTATGGCGATTGTAGTCTGGCCTGAGCTTCTTGGTGCAGCGATTTCTAGTTTCTCCATCCAACTCATTCAGTTCATAGCTCACCTAATTACCTATTCTTCACATTGCCTTAATTTTCTTTTTGTGGGGGGATGGTAGGGGTGGAGGTTGAGGGCATGAATAACAACTGAAGTCCTCGAAAATTGAAGAGAACGGTATTTATTATTTTATACATTTTTCATCACTGAATTTCTTTTTATCTACTTTTTCGTGACGTTGAACTTCATCTAAGGTGAGTAGGCACTACTCATAGAATACCTCTCAAATCTCATAGATCACATGATATCGTTGACACTATAGATATTCAATGTAACGTAACTCGATCATTTATTTACTGAAAATTTCAAATAAGATTTTGAAGTGCAATCATTTTCTCAAAAGAGGATCCAAAATAGACTTTATTCCATATTAAAGCTTGAAGTAACCATATCAATCTCAAAGAAGGGTCTAACTTCGCTGGCTGGCCAAATATTCTAACTGGGCATTTTCGTCCTTTATTTTCTATGACTCTTGTTTTTTTCGTTTCCTTTTTACCGGTGGCCGGACACCGGCGATGCTCGGAGAGGGCTGGGGGAGGGTCGTAGCCCTACCCCGCGGCCAGCGAGGGCCTAGGCAAGGGTAGCGACCCATGCCAGCGGTCGGGGAGGGCTTACCGACCCTCATCTAGTGGCCGGCGAGGGTCGGCAAAAAAAAAAAAAAAGAAACGAGGAAAAAGAAAAAAACTAATTTAAAATCAAAATTTTCTTTGGACGAAAATGCCTTTGACCAGTTAGAATATTTGGCCAGCTGACGAGATCAAGTCCTTATTTGAAACTGCTATGACCACTTCATGCTTTTATTTGAACCAATATTCATTCTGAATTCTCTTTTGAGAAAATGATGGCACTTCAGGTCCTTATTTGAAATTTTCCCTTTTATTTATCCCATTTCATATGATCCTCAATTTGGAAGGACTTGTAATTTTGTGGAAAAGTTGGGAGAACCTAGGGCACTCAACTGTCTGTGTCTCTCTCTCTCTCTCTTTCACTTCCAAACCTTTTCTTCCTTACTCGCGTAGTTTAAGTATCTGAATAGTATTTTCGAGCACGTATCTCACTTGTAGTATGCATTCTCGACTCTTTCAAACATGTATGCACAGGTATCACTTCTGCCCTAAAATTTATAATTTGTCTTATAAGTCAACCAACAAGGGAAGGTCTTTAAGTGAGCTACGCACCTATGTGTAACAAGGTGGTACGAGAAAAGGCCACCAAGTTGTTGAATATTCAATCTGCATAACTATATGTAACAAGGTGGTACTAGACACTTGTGCGATTAGGGGCCTTGTTTTTTTTAATCGTACGACTATAGCAGACAGCTTCTTCGTGACCGTGATTAATGGGATAATTAAGTGTAAATAAACAAAAAATCCTAAATCCATTGTATGATGGCCAGTATAGTTCTAAACTTTCCAATTGTGTCAATTTAGTCCTAAAATTTTGAACGATTTGCTAATATAGTCATTCATATTTATTTTGGCAAGAAATCGCTGACATGACAGTCTAGTCAGCGTTGGTCATCCTACATGGCATTACTAGCGCTGACGTGGACGATTTTCGTAAATTTTAAAATATTTTTAGATTTTTTTCTCATTTTTTTTCATTCCTTTCTCTTTTTTTGTTTCCCCTATCTCCCCCCGTTGGTGGCCGATAGAGGGAAATAGGGGAAAAAGAGAAACGATAGAAAAAAGAACAAGAAAAAGGAGAGAAAAAAATCAAAATTTTTAAGAAGAATTACAAAAATCGTCAACGTCAGTGGTTTCTAGCAAAATTAGCCAAAAGGATAATATTGACAAATCATTAAACGGTTTATGATTAAATTGGCAAATCGTAAATATGTTTAGAACTAAATTGATGCTGAAAGGTCTAGGAGTGAATTGGTTGTCGTACAATCGATTTAGGACTGAATTAGCATCATTGAAAGATTTAAGATTGAATTAACTGTTGTACAGTAAATTTAGAGTGTTTATGATTCGTTTTATGAGTCGACGTGCGAGCGAAGGTCTTTAAATAAACAAAATGGCATGTGCGTATGTTATGAACCACAATAGTACTCCCGATATTATCCATCGATTAATACGTAACAAGGTGGCACTAGACACTTGCGGGGGTTAGGGTTTTTTGGTTTTTTATGGTACGACCACAGCAGACTGCTTCCTCTTCTGGCCGCAATTACGAAGGGTCCATGTGCTAATGATGTTATGACGTATAGCCAGTCTTGTTTGAAGTCCCATCTGATGCGTGGGTGGGACAATGAATTTAGTGATTACTCAGAATTCGGAGCTTTTTCACTGGCCCTCATAAATTTTACTGTGCCCCCCCCCCCCCCCCCCCCTGCCCCTGCTCTTCCTTTTCTTTGAATGTCGTACGGTTCTTTAGTTATTACTCAGCTGTCATTTCCTCCAGCGTATTCAAAGATTTTTTTGAGTGAGGCAGGATGGAGACCAAAGAAACTTTTCTTATCTTGGATTTTAACTAATGATTAGTGAAAAGGATGAGCGTCTGGGACTCGTGCATCGATCGAATGATCATATTGAAGCTTTCTTTTATCTTGGATTTCCTTTTCAAAGAAACGGCCAAACGCTCGGATTCTTTTGGCGGCGTCAGTCTCCAAAAACACTCGTTTATTCATTTTGATGACTTCCGACAATTTTCACACCCCCATGTATTGTGATTTGTGTGCATTAAAACTTTGACCTACCCTCTCTCCTGTCTCTCATTGAGCTCGTTGCTCGCAGCCATGACAGGTCGAGCAAGCGGCGAGTTTGATATCGACCGGGATGGGCTCGATAGGAGGGAACAGAGCTCGAGCGAGTCCGGCGAGCTTCAGGAATGCAGCTTTGTGACGGCCATGGGAAACTAGGCCTCGATTTGGTCCCCTGACCTGGATCGGAACTTGATTCGAGATAGCGACCGTACCCGGCCTTGAGTCTGAGGGCAAAGGCGATGGGATAGCGGCCTTGAGTCTGACCAATAAGGTTGTGACCTCGAATGCGTTGCGCGCATGCAGCAGCGTAGCATCAGGGAGAGAGAGATTTGAGGATTTACAGAGAAATTTTCATAAAGAAGAGAAGCATTTTGGCTATTTAGAATATTATATCATATCCAGTCAGTTTTAGGTTTCAACTATGGAGGATTCGGATCATCCTTAAATGTAGAGTCTTTGTTCTTTTGAAAGTGGAGACCATCCTATATCACCATGTATCGAGGGAATGCCATCTATGAATGCAGTCTGCAACTGCACTTGTTGAAATGTTCTCTAAGGCTCCATTCATTTAGCGGAAATATTTTTTGAATTTTCCGGCATTCGGTTCTTTAAAAAAAAAAACGAGTCAAGAAAAACATTTTCAACTAATGAAAAAAAAAAATCACCTTCGAAAGTGACCAAAATGATTTCCTCTTTTTGCAAAGAGGAAAACATTTTCCCTCACCTTTCCTCCCTCCACTCCTTTACATTCCCTTTTTGTTTAATTATTTTTTATTTTTCTTTTCTTTTCTTTTGTTTTATTTCCGAGTTTTTTTATATTTCTATGCTTTTATATTATTTATTTCTTTTCTTTTCTTTCTTCCTCTGCTGGTCGCCGACCACGGCGACGGCTGGCGATCGGTCACAGGCGAGGCACGAGCTCGTCCTAGGCCGGCGACCGGCCAAAGAAGAAGGGAAAGGAAATAAAAAGACAAAGAAAAAATAAAAGAGAAAAAAAATAAAATAACAATAAAATTTCTAATTTAAAATAAATAAATAAAAGGAAGTGCATAGAGGAAAATCAAATCATATTTTCCATACCGACCGGCAGAAAATATTTTTCAGGTCATTTTCATGTTTTTGTCGAACACGGAAAATATTATCATTTTTCAGAAAAAACAAACCGAGCCTTAAGTATTAAAAAAAGATAATGAAATTGGTGGTTTTCTGTTTTTACAAGGCGTCCGTGCATGCAATATATCATCAGGCCAATACTGAACGGTGTCAATTTACTCTTTAAATTTCTCCAAAAGGGTTCTTCTCTCTCTCTCTCTCTCTCTCTCTCTCTTTCATAATAATAACAGATAAAACCCTAACATCTCTCTTTCATAATAATAACAGATAAAACCCTAACCAAGTAATTCCTACTTTGGAGTATTCGAAGCTCGAGAACAGTACAGGTTTTATGACCACATTCAAGTCCTCCTGGTCGTCAACTAAATTCTTACTGATCTCCATATCTACTCTACCAATCTTAGTGAAATGCGACCTCCTCCTTAGTAAAATGTCGATTTTTCACGTTCATGAGGCAGGACGGTCGGCGAAATCGGAGGGCATAACGGTTAAAACGAGCAGTTTGCCTCCATAAATATGTGCGCATCCTTTGGCCATCTATAAATTCCTGTAAATCTTGTCAACCTCGCATGCAGACCTCTCTCTCTATAGATACACACAGCTCTCGATTCAAACTCTTCCTTGTCATCTTCATACTATCTCTATCTCTCTCTCTCTGGTATACTGACACCCCACAAGAGAGGGAAGGAGAGAGAGGAGAGAGGAGAGAGAGAGAGAGAGAGAGACTTTTCTTTCTTCACTATCATTAGATTAGATTTTCGGGGTGGTTCTTGGAAAAGAGATGGGCCGATCCCCGTGCTGCGAGAAGATAGGGTTGAAGAAAGGGCCATGGACGCCGGAAGAGGACCAGAAGCTGGTGGCTTACATCGAGCAACACGGCCACGGAAGCTGGCGCGCCTTGCCCCCGAAAGCCGGCGAGTCTCTAAAACGAGAAACCCTAATGATTAAATTGCCACGTGCTTATTATCCTTTTCCCCCTATATAGAGTTGAATGTTAGTTAATTATGCTGAAGCTTTTCTCATGTGGTTTTTGCTTTCAGGTCTTCAAAGATGTGGGAAGAGTTGCAGGCTGAGGTGGACAAATTACCTGAGACCAGATATTAAGAGAGGAAAGTTTAGTCTTCAGGAAGAGCAGAACATCATTCAACTCCATGCTCTTCTCGGGAACAGGTGATTTTTCTCATTACTATGCATAGGAAACATATCTCGACAGTATAGTATGTCTCTTTTGTTCTGTTGGCGATCGTATAATATGTCTGTTTTTCCAAAAAAAATTTATTTGCCAATAGTGGTCTTGCATCATGTTTGCGCACATGTGAAAATTCCTGGGATTTATTTTTTATTCTACTTATTTAGTTTTTTTGGGGTCATTATTTCCACACCTGTTCTTAAAGGGATCAATGTACTTAGTTGCGTGATCTTATCGCTGGGAGAAATAGGGAGTACGGTGATGATCTGATGTCTAGACTCGGTACGACGGGTGAAAGTCTGCACCTTTGATAGGTCTTTGTTAATTTCCCCGTCCTTTGCAATGAATGTAATAATGTTCACTCATAAGAGATTCAAAATGGTTTTCTTTTTGCATGTGGCGTACAAGCCCTTGGTTAAAAATGTGATCAGGACTTACTTTTTAATATGCAAACGCTAGAGTTGATGCGTGAAAAACCCTTTGTCGTCCCAGATGGTCGGCGATAGCGACTCACTTGCCCAAACGCACGGACAACGAGATCAAGAACTACTGGAACACGCATCTGAAGAAGAGGCTGGCGAAGATGGGAATCGACCCCGTGACTCACAAGCCTAGGAACGACGCCTTCGGCTCTGGTCACGCCAAGGACACGGCGAACATCAGCCACATGGCTCAGTGGGAGAGTGCTCGGCTCGAGGCTGAGGCCAGGCTGGTCCGGGAGTCCAAGCTCGCCTCCAACCCTAGCTGCCACAATAACAACCATCTCGGGTTGGTCCTGGCTCAAAAAGCCATGGCGCCCCCGCCGCCGCCATGTCTCGACATACTAAAAGTTTGGCAAAGCGCATGGACCAAGTCCTCCGGTAAGATGGTTTCACAAGTTGGTTCACATCACATGCTCAAGAATGTTTCAGACTTGTGTATGATAACATCTTGTTTGTTTAATCGATGAACTACCTTACAAAACTTTTCTTAGGCGACTTCTAGCATTCCCAATCTTTTTTCCTAACTGGACATCCTCAATGTTCAAAAACAATATTTCCCTCAGAATAAAGCTTGCCAGAAAATTTTTTGTTTGTTTCTTCTCTTTAAGTAATGCACGCACATATAAGGGATGTCTTTTTCAAGATTATTCAATGAGGGGATATATTTACTGCTCACAACCTCTCGCACTTCCACAGACAACGTGGCCTTCCAACTCGACGATCTCGAGTCGCCGACGTCCACCCTGAACTTCTTGGACAGCCCAATGCCGAAATCCGCCGTGAGATTCAACCAAGCTCCAACGGGAGCGCTCGAGACGGCCAGAAAATCAATGATGATCTCTTGCGAGCGCCAGATCTTCAAACAAGACGGCGGGAACAACAGCAGCAGCAGCAACACCACCAACTACAGCGAGCGCGAATGCATGGAGAAAGCAAACCCGACATCGTCGGGGCTCCATGGCTTGCCGCCCACCTTCTCGAAAGAGGACGGCGACAATGCGTGGGTCGAAGTTGAAGACTCGTTCAGGGCCGGTCAGAGCAACGTCCCGTCGATCGCGCTCGTGATGGATGGCCTCTCGGAGATCTTCGGCTACGGCTGCACCGACCAAACCTCATCCGTGGCTTGTCACGAAAACCCTAATAGCAGCACCAACAATAGCCCAAACGCCAGCTGTGGAGGCGAGTTCGAAGAGAACAAGAATTATTGGGACAGCATTCTTAATTTGGTCAGTGCCTCACCAGCTGGTTCGCCAGTTTTTTAGAGGGAGAGAGAGAGAGAGAGACGGTGGTCGGAGTCGATGGTCGGTGTGGAAGATTTAGTAGGTTTGTAGCGCCATCTTATCTGCATGAAACGAAGGGTGTAAGAATAAGAGATCCTTCGAATAAACCTTAGCGCTTTTAGTCTTAGACACTGCCTCTCCCGATAAATAAGTTGTTAGTTGCTCGCTAATATTTTAAATTTTCCATTTCTAAGTTACTGCAACATGTTTAGTCGTGTCATAACGTGCAATCCTTTGGAAAAAACCAATTAATAGTAACACCAACGCAGCTTGAAACGATTCGATGTTTTCTTTTTACAAGTTTCACTTTGAAAACAATTGCTGCTCGAGCTTTGAATTTGACGATAGATGAACTGATTACTAAACAAATTATTAGATTAAATCATCAAGCAAAAAGGGCAAAAAAAAGAAAAGAAAAAAGAAAATGAAGTCGCAAAAGCAAGAATCCGACATCGTGATTGACGTGATTTTGGCCGCTGACAGTTGGCACCCTATTATTGCCGGGCAAAGGAGAAGCAAAAATATTAAAAAACATAGTCAAATCATTTCATCATTAGTTAAGTAAATTTGAAAATTGGTTGCAAATTTCGTCTCTTTATTTGAAAGATAAGGGGTAAGATTGACCGATTCTCTGTAGCCAAAAAAATCGACCTTAATAAAACATATATACTAAACGCATATTTAGTTACTTAAGTAAGACTAATTTTCATGCACGCATAGGGCGTGCTTCGGTTATTTTCTATTTCTCGTGCGAACGTCATAATTAATTAATGACGCCGTTGAAAATTTTGATTAATAGGATGGAGAAATGAAATATTCAACATTATTTCCTTTTTTTCACCTCTATAAGGATTCTTTTGTTTTTCATAGAGAGCAAATACGGAATGAACCTTTCTCCCAAACTTAGAGCAAGAAAAGGAAAAACCAGAGGATGCTGAAGTTGGTTGTTGCCCGACACGGATCGACACGAAGTCGGCCCGAATCCGTCTCCACACAAACCCTCTGGCTCAGCATCGTGTTTGAGCCGCGTCATCGCTAGACCCGTCAAACTGGTTGGTCGGATCAAATATAAAATGATTTGACCCAAATTGACCTATTTAACTCATTTTGACTCATTTCCATACTATACAGATCTAGTGACCCAACCCGACCTATATTACCAACATACTTATATACTTAATCCAATTTATGAAAACTCACACCCAAACTGGTGTGAGAGCGCGGAGCGAGCCAGCACGAGATCGAGTGAGAGCGACTAAATCGTGAATCCATTCAACACTCATATTTTTCTGGGCTATACCATTCTAAATCCATTTACAATCCATTAACTGAATATAACTAACCCGTATAAGAGCTTAGTCCATCAAACAAGGGTTGAGAAACGGACCTACGTTCCATTTCGACGGGTTTAGCCATCGGGTAGATAGCGTCGAGAAGCGGCCATCACGGGGTTACTATTTGTGGACGGTTTATAGCCAGAGCAGAGGGGTTGTATCTGGAGGGAAACAGGTGAGGCGCATAAATCCGCCGTACTCCTGACTGTCACCGCTCTCTGATCGCTTTCAAATCGAGAGTTGTCTACGCTTCCATGTGTGGCCAGCAGGCGGCCTAGGCTAACCTTCGTCACAACATGCACCACCGAGTCCAACGTCGTCGACGTAAATGCGACAGGCTAGAACTTTCAGAACATGAAATAAAAGAATATAACGACCGGGAAAAATACAAAATCTGCACGACCAAGAGCGGTCCACACACGATGCAAAATGCAATGGAACCTGGTGGAGATCCTGCAATAAACGTCTTGTTCACTATTGTCCCCACCATCTGAGGTTCCCATTACTGGGGACATGGGGCCTCGCTCCAACCCAAATTCTCTTCAAGTTTATTATATGCCAAAGTGAATTTCGGATACGTTCTGAAAATAGAAACAAAAAAAAATAAAAAATCGCGAACCGAAGAAGTTTGTAGCATGATTAATAACCCTCGACGAGTGCCTCGGAAATTAACATCCAGACGCGCCGTAGAAGTTCGGTTCTAAGAAGTCAAAAGAGAAACTCCCCATTAAGTATCTTCAAGGGTCTTTGTTAACGGGTGTCCAATCGACAAAGTGATTTGAGGACACTCGTTAAGATGCTTGATGAATATATACTCGGTTTTTCTGGTGTTGACTGTGCCAAACGCGACGAGAGCCAGTGCATAAGAAACTGCAATTTGAATTGCTTAACATACCGCAAAAGCATTTTTTTGACAAAGCCCTTCACATATCCGGACCGAATTTATTGAATTTCGAGGCATAAACATGTTTTTTCTCATGAAGTTTTCATGCTTGCATTTAGACAAAATTATCGAAATTCTTAATAGAAGGAAATTTGATAATTTATTTTGTTATAGGTAAAAAAACAGCAATATGATGATATATGGCAATAAAGATAATTGTCAAGTAACTCACGAATATCTCACGGTTCATATCATTTTTGGCATCTGCTCTGTTCTCTCGTGGTAAGAAACCTTCTAACATGGTGCTGCATGTCTCAACCGTGGGAAAGAGTCGTTATGTGGTAAAAACATGTCTCAAGTGTGATGAACACCGATATACTACTCGTAGAAAATGCCCATCTAAAATGTGGGGGAAAATTATCCAATCAGTCCAAAATCGATTGCACCTAATTTAATTCTAAATTCTCAATTTTGCCAACTTAGTCCTAAATCTTTACGCGAAATTTCCATGTAGTCATTCCAATAATACTGATGGGATGGTGTGTTAAGTACGACGCCTGGTGATGACTAGATTGCCACGGCAGTGATTTCCGACAAAAATTGGCCGGAAAGACCATATTGAAATTTGGAGTAAAGGTTTTTGGCAAAATTGGCAAAATTGAAAAGTTTATAACTGAATTAACATCCATACAATAGGTTTAAGACTGATTGAGTAATTTTTTTGAAAAATGTGGTAACAATGGTTATTTTATGCTAAACATATCTCAAGTGTGATGAATAATTTATAAGGGGGGTTAAATACTTAGAGCGCAAATGATAACCATTATGTTTATATGATTTTCTATTTTTTTTGTTCCCGAGAACAGGTTTGGAACAGAATTTCATTCAGTAAAACAAATTCATTTTTCTATATTCGGGATAAATTTTTAGTCCAAAAATAGGTCTGGAACAGAATTTTGTTTTGGTCGAAACTGGAACAGAAATGAAAAGTAGAAATTTTTCTTTCTGGAACAGTAACAAAAAATAAGAATTCTTCTCATCGCTCACCCCCTCTCTCTCTCGTGTGCGGACTCCCTCTCTATCTCGTCCCTCTCGTCGGCAACCATAGAAATTTTATGCCGTTATCAAACGAATTTCTGTTTTGGGAACATAAATTCGATGTTGTTGTCAAACCGGTTTCTCTGCTCAGAAAATCGTCAAGGAAATCACCAAACAGATTCAAATTCAGATTCATTCCGTGTGCGAGGGTTCTCGCTTGTCAATTCACTTGCTTCGGTTTTGCACGTTAAAGAGAGCGTTCAACTGTCTAACATCACTTGTCTATGGGGTTTAAATAATCTTTTCACTCATGTAATCTTCATCCACTAATCGATTTAAACTTTTTGATTAGTGTTCGCTCGTTTTTGCAACAAGGAATATCTTTCACCGAAATTCAGTCTTCGATTTTTATTAAGAGGGTTCTGCGGCTCAATCCTCGAAAGGAAATTTTAATGAGAACAAGAAGTAACACGGATAGAAATGAAATGGGTAGGAATTCAATGGATCGAATGCGGATTTGAGATCAACAAGGGTTCAGGCTACGTTACAATACTCCTACGAAAGCAGTAGAAAGCTTGAAGATAAACTAGAATTGTAGAAACTCTAAATGCTGGAAAGGAGAATACAGGGAAGTTAAAGTGCAGAAAACTTGAGTTCTTTTGGATGTGTGTTGATCTGTCCCTTTCTCCTCTCTTTCGATTATTTGTTATTCTTTGGCTTTCCATAACCGTTTGTCGGTTATTTTCTTGCTTTCAAACTCTGAATCTTGGCGCCTTCAATAATTTCCCATTTGCCCACGTTTTATCCGCCAAAACTTGATCTTTAACTATCAATATGGCTTTGAATTTGAATCTTTTCCAGCAACTGCCGTGAACTGTTCGCATCCACTATCCGGATTTCTTGCTCGTAACTTCTTGCTGACATGGCTAGTTTGGCCATCCTGCGGTTCCTTTTGACTTCATACTCCTCTTACTGCTGAACCTTTATAACTTCGATATGTCCAGAATCTTACCGAATTTTGAAAATCAATGGCCCTGTTCTCTTACTTCCCGAATATCGGGTTTAGACTTCTAGACATTTCGGTATGTTGCAGACAACTTACCGAACTTCTCAGAGTAGCTTACTATTCCCGATTTACCGATTTTCGGGATATGGTGATACTAAAGTCCATTCGGTAACTCATTATTATTTGGTGTCAACAATTAGACTATCTGACATTCTTCGAACCATTCATGAAATCACCAAACTTATTTATTACGTTCCTTTTCCCATCTTCCCTATGATTCTAATAAAAAAACATCATGTTTCTCCATGGCTCGGAGACCTCAACAGAGATGTTGGGGATTGCGGTCGGAGCCGGCAATCCTCTAAACGACACGAGAACACCTTTCGAATATAATACAAAATTTACCAGGAGAAATATGTATTCGTCGCATCGTTAACACATTCGATCCCATTTACGATGACAAGAACGCAATCTCTATTCTCTACGATGGCACGGCACCAATTAGCAACCATTACCATGTTAAGACTCGTGCTTTTAATGTCGCTCTAAACTAGACGAGAACATTCTTCGAAGATCATCTATCAACAAAGTTTCGAATTCGACGTATGATTAACAACGCTCGGACCCGTGTACGATGAATGAGATGGTACGTCGCCATCTCCAAATATTTCGACCAGGACACGGCACCTATTAACAGCCGTTACCACGTTAAGAATCATCATGTTTTCAATGTCTCCCCAAACAGTGGTTGCACCATCCCAGTCCGTACTTCTGCCTCATAATTTGAACTGTCCCCCTCGGCTGTGATTCCATTTTCCCAGTCCCTTTCGCCATAACACATCCCAATTTCCCATGTCACATTTGGTATCCAATCGTTTTGGATGCTATTATCAGTCCCGTTAGCCGACGTTTCGAGAGCTATTTGTTAAGAAATTAATCTAAGAAATTTTAGAATTTTCCCTGCATTTGTTATTCTCGGGTTATTCATAATAACCCCTTTTAAATTGGATTGTTCCATGTTAAGTATATTTAACAAGTATCTTGAGGTATCATTAACGTGATTCTATTGTTAATCAAGGTAAGGTGTACGTTAAGACCGTTGCTGCGATCGGGTAGCAGGGGCAAACACATCTTGCTCTTGCGTGCGCGAATGGCTCTTGTCTAATATTGAAAAACCGATAAAGTATAGTCCTGGTTTTTTTTTTTTCCCATGGAAAGCCTAAGCTGTTAAAAAACGGGTCAATGGTGGATTTAGTGGTGGCCACGGTTCAGAACGGCCGGTTCCGGTTCGTGGCCACGGATGAATCAGCAGTTCCGGGCCGGTTCATGGCCCGGTTCCGGTTCAAAACAGAAATGGAACCGGCCGAAGACAAAGGAAGAGGAGGGAGAGGGAGAGGGGAAAGGGCTCGGGTTGGGGGGTCTTGAGCTCGCGGGGGAGGAGGCGACCGGCGGTGGCGGGCGGAGGAGCAGGCGGGGCGGGCGATGGGGGCTGGTGGATCGGCGGCGGCTGGCTGGTGGTGGTGGTGGTGGAGCTCGGCGAAGAGGGAGGAGAGGGAAGAGAGGAGAGAGAGGGAGGGAGAGAGAAGAGAAAGAGGGGGGAAAAGGGGAGGGAAAAAAGAAGAGAGAGAGATTGATGGGATGGGTCGATGGTGAACTAACTAGGTTGGTGGAGGGCATTAATGGGGTGGGAAGGAAGGAAGGAAGGAAAGAGGAAGCCGTTGCCTGGCTTCTTCTTCTTCTTCTTTTTTATTCACGGTTTGGAATCGGCCCGAACCGCTGGTTCCGGGCCCGATTCACGGTTTGAAGAATCGGAACCGGGCCCGGATGCCACGGGCCGGTTTCGGTTTGGAACTTTCGGCCTGGTCAACGGGCCGGTTTCGGTTTTGACCCAGGCCGGTTCCGGGCCCAAACCGGCCCGTGGCCATGACTAGGTGTATTTCTCAACGCTATCTGCAATTGCTGTAAATTGGCCTTACTACATGGGGATTACAAGATTATGATGCAATCATATTGAAAAGACAATTGAGGCACGAAAATAAGAAAATTTATGAAAGTATGAAATAAAGACGAGAGAACGTACGAATTTGAAGGATGTGTTCGATACTCTCCGATTAGACGATCATTTGCAATAGCTTTCTCTTTTTGACAACGGTGTGAGAGGATCTCTTTGAGTACCACACTATTCCTTATCTGGTGTGTCAATCTCTCCGTTCCATCCAAACCAAATGATTATCGAAGAGAACAAGTTTGTGTTCCTGGAAGTGGTCCCAAGGAAATGTGCAAATGCAGTGATCTTAACTCGAGCCACGAATGAGAAGGACGAACGCACTTACCAGTTACCACTTGAGCAATAGTTGTCCTTTGTGATACTGTATTTATTACAAAACCATAATTCTTCATAAAAAAATTTGTCGGCACTCGTCCATCTGTACACGAAAGTCGCTAAGTTTTTTAGTGTTAAGACGGCAAGCATGGTAGCTCGAGGATAAAATAGGTCGCCCTGCCGATCATGAGGTAATAACAAGTTTGAACCATGTCAAGAACCAACCTTTTGCCAACTTTTGCTTTAGGAAAAAAGTACCAAAAAGTCCTAAATCTATTGCATTGGTACCAATTCAGTTCTAAACCTTTCAATTGGATCGATTCAGTTCTGAACCTTTCAATTGGACCAACTTGTGCTTTAGAAATGAATGAAAAAAAGAAAAAAAAATTATTAAAATTGTCTACGTCAGTATCGGACGCAAGCCACGTAGGATGGCCGGCGTCCACGTCAGCGATTTCTAGCCTAAATTGGTCGGATGGACTGAATTGATACCAGTGCAAAAAGTTAGGATTCAATTGGTCTAATTGAAAGGTTCATGACTGAATTGGTACCAATACAGTAAGTTTAAGATATTTTTGGTACTTTTTCCTGTACTTTAGACATACAATACCATAAACTTCCTAAATTCCGACAGACTAGTGGGGCAACTGTGAGTCTGTGACGAACTCGTACGCTTACGAGTAGACTGAGTAGCTATGACTCAAGTTAGATATTTCACGGCTGAGTGTAAGACACATAAAATATTGTCCAAAGAGGACAAGTCCATCCTCCAATCCTTTTTAACTTATAAAAGTTGTTAGTGTTGCAAACAGCATATTATGCACTCATATCTAACTTATTTCTCGATTCAAGAATAATATGCCTTTCACTAAAATATCGGATATTCGTATTTATATTTAACTCGAGTGACTCACGAGTCTAATCGTATAGCTACATTATTATACATCTTAACAATAATGTGTGCATTTACAGGTATTTTACATAGGTACGTCAAATTATCTTCTAACTCTGTTTTATTTTCGGAATTCGCGGTCGATCTCGAGCTCGAGTACGGACTAGGATCTATGCGCAAGTCGGGCTGAGGTGGGTCGAGTTCTATCTCGGGTGCCGAGCAGTGTAAAACCGAGTCGAGTCGAGTTCGAGTATTCGGCCACCGTGACCATTCAGCCAGCCCACAGTTACTCAACAACATAATGCTTTATCTATTTACATCTTATTGAAATCGCTAGGTGATTCGACCGAGCAAGACGATCCTACCGAACTAAGGCGAAGAAACAAAGCTGGGCCTTAGGCCCAAGTGGCTAACAGGATTACAATTAGTGAAAGCTTTATCTCCCATTAATTTACTAAATGACAAACCCCCGAACTCTTATTTAATTCCACTTCAGCCCCTGCCAGTGCTCTAGCATGCGTTTTGCGCTTCGGTGCTTCACGCTCGATGGCCTGCGACGAGCCATTGACGGTGACTGACTGGCCAAGAATCTTCCCTTCGAGCTCGAGTCGCCATCTCTGGTTAGTGTTCGCTGATCGGCGTAATAGCACATTATCTGTTCTCAAGGTTAAGGGTTTTTTGTGTGTGTGTGTGTGTGGATTTTGTTGTGCTTTGGGTGGAGTTGAAGCGATGTGTGACTGGACAGGAGGCGAATTTAGGCGACTTAGTTGTGTTCTTCCTTCATTTCTACTGTCCGAACCCCGTCTTTTTCGGGTAGGGAATTGAAGTTTCGATGGCCATTTGATTCGAAACCGGAACTAATTCGCGTGGAGGAAGCTGAAATGTGTTCCGTGAGATCACCGTCCGCGATGGATGTTTTGATGTAGTGGGACGAGAAGAAACTAGGCGAATTGGAATGTGCAAGTCCCGTTTGTGCTTGGCATTAAGCATTCTGATACTGTTGACTGTTGAGGATCAGGCATTGACTTTGATCATCCTGACGGTGGGAGTTATGTTACCCGCTTCTAACGGTTGAACGGGATCCCGAATCGATGTCAAGCATTGTTCACCAGCATATTGCATCTGATTTTGGGAAGTGTCGTAGAAGTAGGATTCGATGCTCGTGAGTATCAAACGGTGTGCCACCGGCCCACCATTAACTTGAATTCAATTGGCATCATCTCCAATTTTTACCTGTTTGCTACTTAGACCTGTTTTGACATGTTATTTTCGAGATCTTATCAATCTAGGAGCGACTTGGTCCTCGTCTCTGACTCCTTCGCGTTCTGTTCATGAAGCTGTGATTAACGGGAGCTGGTCTATGAGAGATACAATACTTGATTTTCAGTGTGGTTATTTGCGAAGATTTATGAACTTTCTTTTCAAATGTTCTAAAACGGACTTGTTGGGGCACTTCTCGTGCTGCTGTGGATAGTAGCAACACCTTGGGTTTTAGATGTCGTAGCGATTGATGCTTAGGGCTGTATCTTTGCATTTGGAGTTTACTCCGAACCTAATTGCGTATGATCTTCCTAATCACCGTGAATACCAAATTTGTTGATCAGGATTTAGTGGAAACTGCAGTCCGCAGTCTCTTCAGGCAAATGGGCATATGCACAAATTGACATATGATATGCACAGGTGCTGGCTCTAGCACATGAAAAAAGCTTTCTAATCAAGCATCATCATACTACCAGAGAAATTTTTACTTTTTACTGATTCATCTGCCATCTAACAACTGACTGTTTACTGGTTTTCTAGTTTGCTTTGAAGGATTTTTTGTTATTTCTTTAAGTTTTCCATTTTTAGGAGGCGTTTCATGTTGATGAGTTTAGTGGTTTATAGTTACCATGAATTAAATTGCCTTATTTTTCATTTGGATGGCCCACTTGAGAACTGTTTTTCCCTTGGTCGAGCTTCTAGATGAAAAGACTCCAGCATATTGACCTGAATGCGTCGTAGGCATTTTCATTTCTAGCTGTCTATGTCTGCAACTTTAATCAAGATCAAGTGCGGAGAGAGATTACAGCACAGAGTTGCATAAAACCTCAACTTGATTTTCAGGTTATTAAGAGGACTTAGTGGCTTATGTGTCACATCAACTAATATTGATCGTGTCGCTCATCTCGTTTTCTTGGAAATATACATTTTTAGAGTTTGATTTGACCAACTCAATTTCATTGTTGGCAGTTGCCAATTTTCCTTTTGAAAAGAAAGGGAAACAGAGTCTCATTTTGGTGAGTACAAGGTTTCACAAACAATATCTTTCGGCTAAAATATAGTTTGAGACATTATCACATCTTTTCTTTGGTTGAGTTCTGTATCCAGAAGGCTCAGTTATCATCTTTTGAATATTTTTCTGAATTACTTGGGATATTATCATTTTGTGCAATGAATAATGCTCCATGCACAATTTCGTCTGCCAGTTCTGTACAAATAAATCAGTGTCTGTAAAGTACTTTCATCCGATACATGCTGGCAGTAAATTATAAGAGGGCATTTTTGACGAAGTTGAAATCCATAGGGATCATAACTTAATTTTCCATCTGACATAGAAAAAGTTAGAGAACACAGAGGTCATTCGGATGAATAAGTTAATTGCACTCTTACTTTAGCTGCATTCTATTCTGATATCTTCAGCCTTTACTATGCATCTTCAAATATTTTTCCTCTGAGGATCAAT
This sequence comes from Lenwebbia sp. NSW1173648, assembly GCA_029784005.1. Lineage (NCBI taxonomy): Eukaryota > Viridiplantae > Streptophyta > Magnoliopsida > Myrtales > Myrtaceae > Lenwebbia > Lenwebbia sp. NSW1173648. Next base: position 7,067,696 of record JARCGZ010000010.1, read on the forward strand.
TTGCTAATATGTTCTTACTAAAAGCAATTTGTTCATAAAAAAAAGTTTGGCAATGTCAGTCATAAGAAAATATAGATACCTTTATCTAAGAATGAGGTGACTGTTTCTAACTTTAAGAATACAGGATTTATGAGGAATTTCGCATCAGAATGGCTAAAATATTTGGCATAGTAGGTTAAGTTTTTCCCACCCATACAATGCACCCAGTGTTATGAGATAACTTTTTATTACATAGGTGTCATCATTGATTGTTTCATTTTACAAATTAGAGCTCAGTTATCAAGTCCATACTTACTTGTTTACACTGCCATAGGAGTTTGGCCTTGTGTATGACACTGTTTGCTACTGAGGGAATTTTGCAGGGAACTACTCTGTTGATGGATGGGAAGTTCTGAATTATCTTTTAGAAAGGTATCGTAGTGCACAAGGTCGCCCGCACTGCGGGATCTAGGGAGGCGTTGATACACCTAGCCTTACTACTGGATTCCCAGAGATGGGAAGGAAGTGGTAAACTCAACAAAAATTGAAAATAATTTGTTTTCGGGCAACAGTCATTAACAATCTGTTCTCCAAAAACACACGACATATCAGTCTTTTACTCATATCAAATGTTGATACTTAGCATTTTTTGTTGCTGATATAAATCTTTGCATGATTTTCCAGCACTTTTGACCATGTTAGAATGTTTCAGTATAGAAATTATTGGATTATCCAACTAATGAGTTTGTCTTCAGAATATTTTTCTGTCCATTGCTTTCCCATGTGATGTTTCAGCTCTCTGAATCTCTCTGTGGCTTCAGAGGATGTTTGAGAAGCATTCCGAAGCAGAAGCTATCAAGAGCCAATGCCGGAGAAGCAATGCAGTATACTTCTTTCCATATGAGAAGAAAATTACGATCTGTGTGACTCCTGCAGCCTCGTGGTTAAAAACGTATGCGAGATTAAAGGTAAATGCTTACATTCTCCAGGCATGTGCTACGTACTATGGCGTAAACTATAGCCTAATTACCGGTCTAAGAGAATTGCTGAGCTTTTACATTGGGTACATAGAATCCTGCATAATTTCTGAGATTCATCATTGTCTGTTTTGTCCGAAAACGTCATGTAAAATCCTGCATACACTGCTCCCTCTAGGATGATGTTGCAGTGGAAAAGTGAAACATATTAAAAGACAAGCTCATTTTTTTCTTTTCAAATTACTTATTCTATAATTATGAGTAAGAAACAACTTCTTTTGCTGGAACTGTTGCTGAAATATGTAATCACAGACCAATATGTACATCTAGTTTACAAGCAAAACCCGGACCATCTTCTGAATGTCCTAATGTCACTACCTCCAGACACAGCCATTCCTATTCCCGTCCTTCCTCCTATCCCAAAGCCTCCATAATACAGTCTCCACTCGTTGATGCTGTTCTCCATCTGGACCAGACGTGGCGAGCCCACCCCTTTATTGTCCCATCCTTCGTCCTCAGAAGGCTGCAGCGCCGGGCCTTCCTGAAGCCTTTTCCAGTTCTTCAAGCCGTCTTCAGAGACTGCCATTCCAATACTCCGCTTCCCATCTGCTGCGACACCCTCGTACGCCAGCAAGTAGTTTCCCGCTTTCCTGTTTTTTACTACGCAAGCATTCTTGACTCCGCACTCATCGAAGGAACCGCTTGATCCCCCTTCCAGGATTTTTCCATACTTGACCCATCTGATTCCGTCTCTGGACCTTGCCAGTCCAATGGCAAACTGACAATTGTCTTTGTCGAAGGAGTAATAATACATCCGGAGATCATCGCTTTCGTGCTCTATAACATGTGGTGCTGCGATAAACAAAGAATCCCATTCCTTCTCAGATCCCACATCGAGCAAAGCTCCGCTGTGGTGATCTCCTTCAATTCTGGCCCAGTGCCTGCCATCTTGACTGCAGGCTAAGCCTGGAAGAGATATACGAATTTTGTTCGCTGCACTGTTTTTGTTGTCGTCCTGATCACAGCTAAATCTTTCTGGGTTTCCGAGGGAAATGGTAGGCACTTCAGACAAATCAATTTCGTCAGAGCTATATCCTGTATAGTAAAGCCAGTAAACGGCACTGTACATCGGACTGGACATTATCACCATCTCAGATGGCCTGATGCTTTCAGTGTCGAAAGCCCACCAACTGTTGCGACAGTTCATCACCATTCCTGCATCTGCACAAGATCTAACTCTGTCACCTCCCCGTGCCCAATGGATCCCGTTACTCGAAACGGCAAGCCCGATGGACTCGGAGCCGTTGCTGCCGCCATGTCTCCCATGATACCACATGTACCATCTCTCCTCATTGTCACCAATATACCTTTTCACCACCGGCGAACCGACTTCCAGGCAATCCCAGGAGTTGCTAGGACCCAAGTCGAAGACCAGACCTTGCGAAGAAGTTGACGTAACAGGCGGATTAGGCGGTGGAGTATCCAGGTTTGGCGCCGTCGACTTCTGATCGAGCTCGGTGGTGGGATTCTTGTTGGTTGCATTGTTTTTATCAATGCGTGGTTTCATGGAACAGCTGAGGGGATGGACTGGACCGGTTTTAGATCCGGAACATGGATATAATCTCTTGAGGCTGTGAAATCTACTAGGGAAAGATTTGCTGCAAGTATAAAGGGTAAGCATTTCCTTCCTGGTTGAAAAGAAAACCGGTTGAATCGAGTTTGTGGGTTTAGCCATTCTACCGGTGGACGAGGACACAAGGACGTTAAAGGTTTTGGTCCTTGAGGCCCCTGCCGCTGCGTCCATGGCTAGGACTCGGTTGAAGAAAAGCAGCTGGGGGATCAAATATCACTGGCAGAAACCAATGTCAGTGGAGTTATTGGGTATTTATAGTGGGGAGGTGGGGGGCTTAATATTCAGGCAATTTTCTTCCTTTCCCCTGAGCTAGTTAGCCCGTCCACCTCTTGGTTTTGTTTTTGTCAGTATTTATAAACGAAAATAGCTTTGGATTGCAATCGAGTGTAGGACAATGTAGCTTCCTCTTAATTCACTTGCAGCCCCACAAGCGCAAGTGAAGTGACCCTTTAACCCTCCTTAACCTGTAAGTCCACCCCGCTGATACAGAAGACTCTTAATACTTTTCTAGGACCTCTTTAATCCAAATTTCAGCACTGGTCATGCCCTGAGCGTTTAGTCTCTCTCTCTGGATTTTTCACTTGTTTAAAGTTTTCATTAATTAGGCTAACTAGTCTATAGATTATGTGCATTATGAAGAGCTTTAGATGAAGGGAGCATTTTGATTATTTTCACTCGTCCTGCTCTCTTTTGTGTGACCGTGTGTTGCTATTCACATCTACTATTCTTCTTGATGACTAGGGCGGCAAGTGAGACTGGATATTAGGTCGCTTCTACCTGTCAACCGCCAGTGACAGCGCTTGAGAGCTTTGGTCTTCTACTCCATCTATTTTATGCTTTAACTTTGGTGTTCTACTCCGTTTTTTTTCTTTCTCTTTTCATGTTTAATTTCCCATTTCCGATCCACGGTTGACCTCCCCCCCCCCCCCCCCCCCCCCCTCTCTCTCTCTCTAGTTTCTTATGAAGAGTTTTATCTTTGGTTCACCGGCTCACCTCTGGATGATATACCCAAGACCGACTAAAGAAAATTCCCTCCGATAGCCGGATAGATATTCGGCGGTGTCTGTGTATCAATTAATGGTGGGTGAAAAGAACCTTCGATGCAAAGTCAGTTTCTTGATTTGTGTGGGGCGTGGGAACGATGAAGTTCTCATTTCGATTTGAGCAAAATTTCTATCACTTGGAATGTGGTTTTCTACATTCAATTTAATTAGGAACGCCATGAGCTATGCATTAAATCTTGAACGAGAAAAACGAATAAAAATATAACTGTTTTGGATCACCAGCATAATATTTGAGATAATATAAGCTCTATTGAGCAATTTACTGATAATTCTCTATAGGCATCATATATAGATATGATATCCAATTAGATATTTGGATTACAATTTATGTTCTGTGTTTACATATACTTCTATTTGCTGTTGTAATGGAAATTGGGAAGGATTTTTTTATGGAAAAGAATCAATACTGATTAGTTATGTATCAATTTGGATTGTCTTATATCATTAGGATTAAGAAAATACAATTTTTTATTCAAATCTAAGAATCGTTCATGAATTTACGGTCACATTTAATAGTAAATGGTTCCAATTTGTCCTAAATTTTGGCTTTTGTGAAAGAGGGAATTTCTTTAGATATTTAGGTTTTGAGATACTATATATACAACCGAAGGGATGGATCGAATCCAAAAAATGAAGGATTTTTTTCTTTTCGGGTAAGGGTTAAATTTAAGAAAACGGGATTCGAGATGCAAGTCCAATAAAAAAAGAAGTTTAGGAATCCCTCCTCGACGCAAACAAAGAGACTTTTTCAGCTAATTCGTAGGTATCGATTTCATTCGTCGTGATTGCGAGGTCACATTTGGTGCTCGGGATAAAAGTCATGAGAAAGACTATACTTTTATCCCAACCCGCATTCCGCGGTTGGATTGGATGGGACGTTCGATGCATCTTCACATGCGTTCACGTGCTACATACTTCACCATTGGGTCTCATCTTTGGTTCATTTCTTTCTTTTCCTTTCTCAATCAATACGTGCGGATGCCCGTCCTTGGAGGAATGGGTAGTATTAACACTATTAAGGACACTAGATTCTACGTTTAAAAAGTCATAAACCTGTTGAACGGCGACAATTCAATTCTAAACCTTTTGACGATTTGTCAACTTAATCATTTTGATCAATTTTAGCTGGAAACTGCTGATGTGGACGCTGACACCCTACGTGGACAATATTTGCAATTTTTTTAAAAAATTTTCTGAAATTTTCAGTAATTATTTTTTATTTTATTCTTTTCTTTTCTTTTTTCTTAGCAGGCTCGGCGACCCTCGCCGGCCCTTGGGCGAGGGCCGTGAAGCCCTTTAGGCCATTGGCGAGCGCCAGTTGATCGGGGCCCGTTGAGCCTACAGAAAATAAATAAATAAATAAATCAAAAGAAAATCAGGAAATTTTAAAAAATATGCAAAAATTATCCCTGTTAGCACTGCCATGACACGTAAGGCAACTATCGATCGTCGACGATTTTTGGCTAATTTTGGCCAAAAGGACTAAATTAGCAAATTGTCAAGATATTTAGGACAAAATTAGCCTAATTGTTCAATCAAAAAGAAAATTGACACAAGTGCAAGGTTTATGACTGAATTAACTGCTGTTACAATAAGTAAAGGACTTTTTGGACAATCTATCCCTACGTCCTTCTCCTTTCTTTTTAACAAAAGCATCTCAATCCATGGGGGAATAAAGCAAACATTCACTTTGCAGCCTTGACATTACGTTGAGGCTCCTCCGTATCATGGGCACCTAACCTTCCAAGCAAATTGAAAGGGAAGCCAATCGGTATCTTGTGCCCGGGTGGCAAAAATATCTAACGACGACTCGGATCTCCCCCCCAATAATTGTGCCCCGATCGGTATCTTGCGCTCGATCTATTCACATGCCTGGCGATTTTTGATGCACAATATCCTTGCACGGGATTCAATTCGATCTATACGTTCGTTTTTGGTTTCGTTCCTCATTTTTTGTGAACTGTAGACATAGGAAACAATTTCGGAAATTGTCCTTTTTTATGTTGCGATGAGCTTTCCATGAAGCGAAGACCGACGAGCCGATTCTCGGTGATGTGGTGAACGGAACGAATGGAATCTGGCGCGTGAATAGTGAGAGCTTGTTCTTTTGGGTGGGAGATGTACGGATTCTGGCTACGTTGCTGCACGAGTTCGGCATCTCTATCTTTGTATTTCCAGCGATCACGCTTTCGAACGTGTTCGGTCGCGAATCGATGGATCGAGGTGATCGAGACATCGTGCGACGATATGGAAAAAAAAAAGGTTTCTCCCTGTTCGCTCATTTTTACAACGAGAAATATCTTTCACCGAAATTTAGTCTTCGATTTTTATTAAGAGGGTTCTGTGGTTCAACTTTCGAAGAGAAATTTTAGCAAGAACACGAAGCAACACAGAGAAGTGAGTAGGAAATCAACAAATCGAATATGGATTTGATATCAACAAGGGTTCAGGCTACATTACAATACTCCTACGAAAGCAGTAGAAGACTTAAAAGTAAACTCGAATTGCAGAAACTGTAAATGCTGGAAAGGAAGGTGTAGGGAAGTTAAAGTGCAGATAAACTTGAGTGTTCTTGGATGTGTGTTGATCTGTCTCTTGCTCTTCTCTTTTTTTGAGTATTTGTATTCTTTAGCTTTCCATAACCGTCTGTCGGTTATTTTCTTGCTTTCAAACTTTGAATCCTGGCGCCTTCAATGACTTCCCATTTGCCCACGTTTTATCCGCCAAAACTTGATCTTTAACTGTCAACATGGCTTCGAATTTGAACCTCTTCTAGTAACTGCCGTGAACTGCTCGCATTCACTATCCGGATTTCTTGCTTGTAACTCCTTGCTGACGTGGCTAATTTGGCCATCCTGTGGTTCCTTTTAACTTCGTATTCTTCTTACTGCTGACTTTTTACTGTTTCGTTATGTCCAGAATCTTACCGAAAATCAATGACATTATTCTTTTACTTCCCGAATATCGGGTTTAGATTTCTGGCCATTTCGGTATGTTACAGACAACTTACCGAACTTCTCAGAGTAGTTTACCGTTCCCGATTCATCGATTTTCGAGATATACTGATACCGAAGTCAATTCGGTAACTCATTATTATTTGGTGTCAACACTCCCATATTATTATTTTTTTGGGGGGTCAAATCTCCCATATTGTTTAGACGCCGGCGCATAAACAAGAAAGAAGGGAAAAAAGAAGAAGAAGAACGAATCCAATTTGGTTTAGTCACAATGATCAACCTTAACACGACATTAGCAAAATCCAGAGGCCATGTTAGATCGAGTCTTCTAGAAGGTTTTACGGGAGCCGGGAGACCGTTAAGGGCTCGAAAGTTGAAAGGTAGACAAGCTTATATAAGGAGAAACGTGAAAATGATGGTGGAATTTGATTTCCTTCCATTTATTATATTTGTGGGCACGTCCAATGTTGGAGAATTGGAAATTCCCATGTCAACCACAAAAAAGAAGAAGAAGATATATACATATGTGTGTATAAGGAAAATACATATATGTTAAAATAGAATGATTTATGACTAAGTTGACTAAATAAAAAGGTTTATGACAGAATTGACTTCCGTACAAGATTTTTGACTTTTTCGGTGATTATCCCAATAAAATATGGAAACTAGTTTGGAGGGGTATGTTTTCGCAGAGAATAGATATTAATTTAGTAACTCTTGTTGGAGTTGTGTTGGAAAAAGTAAGGTACCAATATAGCACCGCAGTATATCGTTGAGAAATGGTAAGGCTCCGTTTGTTTCGCGAAGAATGACCGATGAAAAAGATATTTTCCTAAAAGTGATCGGTTGTAACACTCGGAATAATTGCCCAATGAATTGTTTTTTTTCATGATTGACATCAATTTATGTTTATATATTTTCGTGAAAAATGAAGATATTGTTCGTCCATTCATTTTTATAAGAAATATAAGCAACGATTTTTAGTAAAATATCTTCTAAATCGCTCATTTTTCGCGAATCAATTTTGTTTGTTAAGCGATTTGAAACATCATTATCGGATGCCTAAACCAAAGCTCAACCACCATGTGTACATGATTCCCCACTTGCTTAAACAACCAATTCAATTCAATCCCTACACATCGCCTAGAAATTCAATTATGTAAAAGATGAAGTGCGGAGTTGAAAAAAACAAATTAGCAGAAAACCCCACCTCAAAAAGGCCACTCGTTAGCAAAATCCGACTTTTAAATCTAGCAAGCAAGACACCTTCTCCCATGATAAAGACCGAGGAAATCAAAGGTGGTGGGGGGACAACGAATCGTGTTAGGGTTTAGTCAGGTGGTCCACGTTGTGGGAATCAAGATCAAGATCTTCATGCATTGAGTTTGATGGGAGATTTTGCATGGAATTAAACCATGCAGCAGCTTTCTAAACCTAACCCACGAGAGAGAGAGAGATTCTGTCAATAATGGATTGCAACTAGGGCTGGAGGAAGATGCTTGGGACTGCGCTTCAGACCAGCCTGGATTTGAGTATTTTAAACGACGGGATACGAATCTGAAAACGCTTATCATAATCTCAGGGTGATGGTGGAAATTGTTAAACCATGTGTGCAAGTGGGGACAGATAGAACCGATACTTCATTTTTAAATTCCTTTGCCACCCCCCCCCCCCACCCTTTCCTTAGCGAAAGGCACGACGAATCGCCATTTTTCCTCAAATTGTGTTTCATGTGGGTCACCTGTTCGCTGTCTCGCCAAGTCGCCAGCTTGTTCGGAACATCGGATGGTTCGCTAGAGAGAGAGAGAGAGAGAGAGAGAGAGAGAGAGAGAGAGTTGTGAGGTCTGTGAACACCTAAAAAACCCTTCTCTCTCTCTCTTCGTCTATCTCTCAGTCAACATCAGTCCTTCAAAAGAAAAGCTTCATGGGATCTTGACGGAGGGATCGAAGTCAACGACCGTATGGCAAGGGAAGGGAGCTGAAGTTTAGTTATGATGTTTATCCCAAGAGAGGAGAAGACAGATGGAGAGAGGGATGATTTTGACTTGCTTCACAACGTTTGAATGGATCTAGACAACCATCTCTCTCTCTCTCTGTCGTGGTCCACGAAAGAGGAAACCGCACTAAGCAGACAACGATGACTCGCTCACGGTTTCTGTCCTGGCACCAGAGATTTTGCCTTTTGTGGTTGCCTACACCACCGGGAAAAACACTACTTCTGTACATTTACATAATGCACGGACGCTTCTGATGTGATGTCCTCAAAGAAAGATCTCCCTCCAAGCCGTACTGTTTTCTCACTTGAAATTGAGTATTTGTTTACCTCCCTTTCCCGTTGGAATTGGAAATCCGTTTCCGAAATATCTGTCCGGTTGGTTCTTTGCGCCTAAGTCTAACCCAAAAATTTAAATTGACACGTGTATACATATACAATGTTGGTATGCTCTTTGGATGCTATAGTAACTAATGCTTTCATATCTGGTTGCCTAGTCATCATGCTCCAAAAGAGAATACCGTATACTCTGCACGCATTCTTGTACTGCCTTTCTTCGAATTTCTTCAAAGAAGTCAGCTACCTAACACATGTTCGAGAGACGAGAGAGAGAAAGAAAGAAGGACCAAAAATTCATGGCGTTCAGCTAGTCTAGGCAATATAAGATTAACCCTAATTGAAAGCAATGGATCAGAAGGAGATTATTACTGCACGATAGTTAAGATATATGAACTTAGACATTACTGCTATTACCTATACCATCCATCCCATTTTGATTAGATCCTGAAGAGCAAATAACTTTCCAGTCCCCTTAATTTCCATACATCGAGAATAAATCTATATATACGAAACGACCATGTTGATAAAACTGGGTATGGACCGTAATCATGTTTGTTGTAGTTGTGCTGTGACGTGCTGTAGGCTGTATGTTTTATAATAGAAGTTCGGTCCGCGGCATTTGTGGAATACTCCACATGTTAGGCGATTCATCTACAACATCGTTGTTGACAAAATAAATCACTCGAAAAGTGGCGTTGGGGTGCAGTTCATACTCTCCATGGACAGTGGGGTCGTAGGGAGTAGCGCCCCTAAGCCACTAGAGGGCTTTTATAGTTTAGGTTCGTATTTTATTGGTGGGAAATGCTTTTCTGACAGTACCGTCAGAGACGGTACAATATCAACCGTAGATCCACACACCATCACCGCGTGTTTTGCATAAAGCACTTATTGATTGGGAGATCGTATGGTCAGAAATAACTGGCAAACCTGTCAGGCTAACAGCTTCCTTTATTGGTAGTTTGGGCTTGAGCATATGAATAGCTGCTGAGTGGCCTAAGGCTTTTCCGGTATCTAGGGTTTTCTTGTGCCGTTTATATGTTATATCTTTATCTTATAATCGAGAGTTGTAATAGGGGGGATAAACCTTGTGTCTGAATTTCTCTTTCCCGTCTTTTGTTTGTGTGCCTAACCCTAACAAGTGGCTAGGGTTTCGAAGTTACACCAGCGGACCCTGAACAAAGAAGCAGGTCATGATCATCACGCTATCAACTTGCACAGAAGCCATGCACATGCTCGTCTGAGCAGTTTGAACCCTCTTGATGGGATCTCAACTTGCTTTTCTCCATCTCACGTAACAGGAAGATATCCTTCTCTATCGAATCTTCCCTCAACCGATAACATTATTTGAAATCCCTCTTTTGCGTGTGAGGAAACCCTTTCTTCCTCAGCTAACTTCCTACGATCTCTCTTTGACCGAGAATCATTGTTGTTTGGGCTGCCCATCTGCAATTCAATGCTGCACCATCGTTTCGACCTGCTGCTTTTGGTGATCAGAACCTTCCATTGCTGACAGAAACAAGCTTTTGATTCTTTAAAACGGAACCCAATGCCGCTGAAGCTCACAGGCCGGACCCTGGAAATTTGAGTGTGCTCGGAATTTGCAGATTCGGGAGCAACCATGCCTAACGAATCTTAGTAGCTGCGGGCGTCGATCATCGAAGAGAAAATTTGTCGTATTTGAGGAAGCAATAATCAACGTCTTCGAAATTATATGTACAATTACTTCATAAATAAATCGTTGCGGCGCGGTTTTCTCTGAACTAATGCAGTCTTTAGTTTCTATGGTGGGCAAGGTTATTCTAGTTTGATGCTGAAACATAGTTTTGGAGCGTAGGCAAGAATCTGGGCTCGGCCTTAAGACTTGTCTTAGTCCCTGCCTACAATGCACTCAGTAGAAGTTTACCAACGTTTCACTCCATTTCTTGTGGTTCAGTACGTATACTTTGGTCACCAAACCACACGATCCATCTCTCGTATGTTGTGCCATTCGACACCCGAAAACCACATTACATTGGATTGGATCGACTCGTGTGAGCTAGTGTTGAAGTCGAGTCATGTCTCGAATCGACTTCTCGCGCCGTGTTATGTCAAATCAACCTATCCGGAACGGTTTGAAGCAAAATGATCTAGGGCTTGGCTGAAATTAGTCTCTCCCTACTTATCAACAATGCGAGGGTGCATGTATGTGACTCCTCGAGGTACGAGCGCCTCTTGCCTTCACGATTCCTTGGTGTCTGTTGACTCGAGTCGGGCTTGGGCCAAAAATAAAATCTAGCAAATTGAATTTTTTTGTTAAGATGCCGAAGAAAGGCCGGAACATAAGAGCAATTAGGGTCAATTGAGTTACGGATTTTTTTCTCGAACTACTTGACCAATGACCAATGGATGTAATGAGTTCGGTATTGCCATTTACGATCAGGTCTAATCATTGATCCGACATTCATCCCATTTGGTCAAATCTATCAAAAAAATGCGTATCAGTTCCTCTAAATCGACGAGACGGGCTACCTTAGTACCCATCATTCTTTTTTTTTTTTTTTTGGTCCAAAGAATGTAAGTAAATTTTTTTTTTGGTCAAAAAAAGAATGTAAGTAATTGACCTATTGGGATTTTGGCAATTCCAGTTCCGAATTGGGTTATCAATATCTTCATCAAGATTTTGACTGCAAATCCCTAATTTGAAGTCAAAACCGGGCCTCCGACCAAAAAAAAAAAAAGGAGAAATCGGGCCATGATTTTAGGGCCTCAACCATGTATTTGGGCCGGGATGGTACATGGGCTTCGGCAGTCCCGTGGTTCGGTCGATAGACATCGACTGAACCGAAACAAAAGCGCGAGTCGACTCCAGTACTGCGTTCCTCTGTGTCTGTCTCCTCTTCTTCCTCGTCGATCGAACGGTAAGGTTTCACTTTTGCCCTCTCTAAGTTCTTCGTTGTCTCGCGTAATTCGTCGACTGTGTCGTCCCTCTCGGATAGCGCGAAACGACTTCTTTGTCGATCGCGAAGCTCGTTAATTCGATGATGCTCTGATAATCTCGTTCCTTTTGGATTTTGTTAGTTGGTTGAATTGATAGATGCCATCCGGTTGCTCTCGTCATGTGGAAACTGTTATTTTTGCTACTTGCTTGATTGATTTTGATTGTGGTAGTTTACTCTGTGAATTTGTAGGTAGAAGTCTAGCTTCAGGCTGCTCTGTTGAGTTTTTATTTTCTGAGCTTAGTGCTCGGCGATTGAAGTTATTAGAAGAACTTGGGAAGGGAAAGTGATTTCTGTCACAAAAGCACTGTCACTAGATGGTTGTGTAGATGCAGGAAAAGAAACTAGAACCATGCTCTTGAGTGTTGTGCTATGATTTTTGTTGGGGTTGGAGATTTTTCTTTTGTTTTCGTCTTGGCACTCTTTTTCCAGGCACTAGTTTTATACTTCTGTCAAGATTTTGTTAAGAATCCCTGTTTAGGCATTAGATATTACTCATCTGTCTTATAGATTAAGGGGTTTACACTAATGGGGAAGGACTCGAAGACAAAGGACTCGGGAGGAAAGGGAAAGGGGAAGCAAGCAGGGGGTGGGAGTGATGAAGCCGCTTCCAAGGGGAAAGGAAAAGCCGGGAAGTCAGATGGGCTAGGCACTTGCACTTATGTCAAAGGTTGGTTCATTTCCGTTTTTCTTTTTTCCTTCACGATTCAGGTACTTCATGTCTTTCTCTGTTTGTTTGGGGTATGTGGTAAGTAGTTGTCAAAGTAGATGGTACTGTTGCATTTGAGATGCCTCCTCTTTCAGACAACTTTGCATGAACATACGGGAGCAAGTTTCCTTTTCTCTTACCTTTTGATACTTGTCCAGTCACAACTTGCTGCCTATTCTAATGTTACAGCTATCATAGAATCCTCTGAGCACATTAAACATGCTTGAGTGTGCACTTGTTTTTTTATTTGATCAAATGTGCACTTATTTTCAGTATTGTGAAATCTACTCTCTGTTATTTGCCAAATATCATGAGTCAAAGAGTGTTTCGCTTTCACATCGCAGTAACTTCAAGCTTCTTAATTTGATTCTCCAATAATGTTCAGCTAGGCATATACTGTGTGAAAAGCAAGGCAAAATCAACGAAGCATACAAGAAACTGGAGGATGGCTGGCTGGGCAATGGTGACAAAGTTCCCCCAGCTGAATTCGCGAAGGTAATGATGCTCTGTGCATGTTCCAACAAGACTTTAGGCCTATGTCTTTTACCTCATTTGATCCCTTAGGGGGGTTTTCAATTTCTTCCTTTTCTTTAGTTTGAGATTTGAGGGAAACTTATGTTTCTCGACAATTAACCCTTCATTGCCTTAAGCATTCGGCAACATTGCAACTAGCTCTCCTCTCTATATTTGGTCCCATTCCTATGAAACCAAGGCATGGTCATTTCTGCAGTATTGAGTGAGATACAAGATGTATTCATTCCTTGTGGATTCCGTTAAAAAAAAAAATTTGTGGGAGGCATCATCCTTATAGGAATGACACCCAAGGAAATTTAAGCTGTAGTTCTTCTTCTTTTGTCATGGTCAAAATTTTAAGCTGTAGTTCACTCCTGTTAATTGCTGTAACATGAATGTTCTTTAAGGTATAAAGGCATAGCAAAATGTGCTCGAACACTTAAAAACAACTCGAATGGCTACTGGTTAGCTATTCTGTCTCGTCACGGTTTCCTGACATACGTTTCTGCTGGTTTTAATTGACAGTTAGCTGCAGAGTACTCAGAGTGCCCATCTGGGAAGAAGGGCGGGGATCTAGGATGGTTTCCTCGAGGAAAGATGGCTGGTCCATTTCAAGAAGTTGCATTTGCTACCCCTATTGGAGCTACAAGTGCACCATTCAAATCAACGTATGTATTACATATTCTACCTCACTTCTCAATGAGTCTCCTGTTAGTTTATTGTTTCCTTTCATTTCTATGATGCGAAAATACTTAATCTCAAACCTTAGAAGGGGGAGATTGACTGCCATTACTAGCATATCCATCTGATAAAACGCTGTCATCATGAAGTTTGCATGAATGTGAGGGGGAATTAAAAGCTGAAGACAGCCTTTTCTGAAATTCTATATAGTGCTCCAGTATGGGAAACAAGAAAGGGGTGAAATATATAAAGCAGAATGATGATAAGTAAAACATCTCTCTCTGAGTGGACAGAGAGATGAATATGTTGATAAAGAAAAAAACAATACTCTCCTGTTTGCGAGATATATTGCCAATTTTCCATGGAATGATGGATTTTGTATGAACAAAAAAATCCATTGGAAGACCACTTCATTTATATTTGATGGTCATGTCATACTGTCATTGATAGGATAAAGAGAAATCTTGCTCGAAGACTTTTCCTCTTTCATTTGGAAGCTTTTCTTTAGGTGATGAACGTAGATGACTTTCTTCTTACTTCGTATTTCTGGGAAATGTTCAGGCATGGCTACCACATTATCCTGTGTGAAGGGAGAAAGAATTGATGAATGCTGCTTCTCTGGGGATCTTGTTTGCCTATGTATCTATCTAAACAATGGATATTTTCTATGTATGGCCATTGTGTTCCGTTGGGTGCAAGGTGCCTGTTCTATGGGTGGTCGATGGATGTATGACAAATTTCTGCTCAAAAGGCCTTAGCGCTTTGTGATTACTTTTATAGGAGTCGCTTTGTGCTCATGTTCATCTCGATGGGTTATCTGAAATCTAGTAATTGTCCGTGTCACAAAGACAAGGAACCTTTGGATATGAAAAAAAGAGAGGAAAATTTACCGACATGAGCAGGTCTTCTACCACCTAAATTGAACCCTAACTCGCATTCTCATCATGATAGAACTTTGAGGTCAGGGGTGCCCTCGGTGTACCGCTTCGTAGGAGGAATCTCGTGAATCTTGAACATCTGCAGCCAGAGATAATGCGTACAAGTCAGTTTTGTCCCATGAAAGTCGATGCCAAAAACTTGTGGGGAAGGGGGAACGACATGATTATGGTTTAGATGGCTGTTTGGACTGAGATGTTTTTATCACTTGATGAATTGTCTTTAGACAACGGGAAATTGGAAGAGCAACCATCCTATGGAAACGTGGGTTGGGTAAGGAATTTGGTATTAGCAGCTACTTAGTAATTCCTCTATCTCTACCTGCGAAATGTTTTTGTGGGTCTCGTGCCAGTTTGCTGGTTGTTCAGTGATCGATGCTCTACTCTTTATGCAGTGGATGCTGAATGTCTCAAATCTCAAGTACTTTCTGCCTTTTAGAGTCTTGAAATTCATCAGACTCTGATGATTATATGAGATGAGTTGCTATCGCTCTTCCACATTTTTTTCACAGAAACTTTTGTATGTACGAGTGGTCCTTTTTATGCGTGGTCTATCACGTTAAAATCAGAAAGATGGGTAATAGAGCTGCGACATTGATTTAGTTTCCGGCAAGGTGGAGACAGATTTCATAAGCTGAAGTGAAAGATTTCGATTTTCACATATATTGAACTGTCGACTCCGATAGGCATTTTAATTTGTCACGAGCATAGATTGTTTCATACGTTTATCCGCAATAGGTACACGGCTGTGAAAAGGGGTAACCGAAACTTTAAGGAAATTCATCATCCAACTTTTGTGTAGTACATTTTCAAAACATGTATTACCAACAATACAAGTTACGGCCACATCACAATTACATTTATACAAATTAGAGACTCCATTCGGTCTTTTGATTCGTTAACTCAATATATATCCCAACACGGGTAATCGGATTTCGAATTGAATTTAGTCCGACAAATTTAGATGAGGGTAATTACTAAAAAATTCCTAAATCTATTGTAATTATGTCAATTCGGTCTCTAAACTTTTTTTTTTTTGGCAATTGAGTCCTAAATCTATTGTAATTGTGTCAATTCAGTCTCTAATTTTTTTTTGTCAATTGAGCCCTAAACTTTTTGCAATTGTGCAAATTCGGTCCATTCTGCCTGTCGGCGTTGACGTGTAGACTATTTTTTTTTTCTTCCTACTCTTATTGTGGTCGGCAAAGGTCATCGGAGCTCGTCGGCCACTGGGCGAGAGCCATGAAGCCCTCGCCCAGAGCGTCCTCGCTTGCGACCACAATGGCCTCTGCCAGGCCAGGCGGGGGCCATGAAGTGGCCGGGGACCCTCGCCAGCCATAGTAGGAGTAGGAAGAAAAAAAAAACAAAGAGAAAAAAATATTTAAAAAATATTAAAAATTGTCCACGGTTGATAAAGTGGATTGAATTGGCATAATTGCAAAAATTTTAGGACTCAATTGGCAATAATAATAATAATTTAAGATTGAATTAACATAATTATAATATGTTTATGATTTAGTATAACTTCGCATGCTTAACGCGGAGCTATCTATTATTCTGAGAAATGTAATTACAAGATTCTTAAATTTCACCATACGGTACACATCTCACGACACGAATTGATTCCGACCTTGATTTTTAAAGGGATTTTTTTTTTCCCATTGACAAGGTAGTTGGAGTTGAACGGCAATTTACAGTCGGAGGAGGTTCTAAGCAGGGTTTAAGCAGCCATGGGAAAGTCTTCTGTTCCTCCTTCCTTCACCGCCAACTACGCATACCCTCGCGACCACCGCTATGTCCTCTCCCGATCCACAATCCTCCGATTCTCCATCCACAATCGACTCGGAAACCCTCGGGAGCGACAATCCCGGCGAAGCTTCGCATCATCCGGAGAGAAATGGAGAAGAATGCGCAGAGGAAGGAGATGAAGAAGGAGAAGAAGAAGAAGGGGAGTGCGGGTTCTGCTTGTTCATGAAAGGCGGTGGGTGCAGAGACGAGTTCGTCGCGTGGGAGCTGTGCGTCCAGGACGCGGAGAAGAACGAGGAGGACGTCGTGGACAAGTGCTTCGACGCGACGGCGGCTCTGAGGAAGTGCATGGAGGCTCACTCCGATTACTACGAGCCCATCCTGCGCGCCGAGAAGGCCGCGGAGGAAGAGGTGGCGAAGGAATTGGAGGAGGAGGTGAAGAAATTGGGGGCGAATTCTGTTGCCGGATCGGATGATTCGGCCGAGGGAATTGGGCGTTCTGAGGATTCGAGGAAGCGAGAAGGGTTGGGAGAGAGATGACGGTGCAGGGGAGACCCCTCAAACAAGTCTAATGGTAGAAAAAAAAAAGGGAACTTTTGGCCTTGTTTGTACTGCATTTTTTTTTTTTTTGCCCTTCAATGGTTAGCCATGATTGTGGAACTGGAGGTCGCTTTTGCCCTGTTTGTTTAGGAGAATTTGATGGAGAGAGTAGGAAGAGATGAAAATCAAAGACAATTGTTTATGTCTCGTGGGCTCATAGAATGAAATAAATCCATGCATAAGTTCAAGTTTGAGCTGCCAAATCCACTTCAATGACTCATCATATTTCTGGGCATCTTATCTATTACTGCATTGTAGTTCTTTGGATTCGTTTTTCGCTAAGGCCATTTGGGTGCTGTTCTTGTTTTATGTCCGTCGAACAATGACCATGTCTTGGTAGTTATGATGCCTACAGGTTTGTCTTACAGCCGAGAATTAGGCTATGGTTTGATGAATCGCCAATCTCATTGCCTGGGTGTAGGCCTGGATAGGAACTCAACAAAGCATTGGACAAGGTCATTGATTTTTCTACTGAATTTGCAGATTTGCTTATGATGCACTTTCGCACTTGAGCTAACCCGTCACGGTGTTGCTGAAACTTTATTTAGTCTTCGCCCTGCGCGACAATCGCAAACATTCTGCATGAGGTGGTCTACCCATGTGATGAAAGTCATATTTTCATCAGATTGGAGCTTTGCCCATCCTGCTGTTGTTTGCTTTGCTGGTCTTTGTTGGAACCAAAACCAAAACAATAATGGTGACTTTGGAAATTTAGAACAAGGGAACAAATACAGATCGGAGGGAGAAATTCTTTATTGGAATGCAAAATACTCGTACTACAACTCGAAGCTCCCTTGGAGTTATGTGGCTTGATTACAATGCTGAACAAGTGCTCTATTTATTGCTAAAGTTGTACTATCCAAGGAACTATTCTGCTATGACTTTTCTGTCAAGACAAATATAATATTGAAGATGAGCCATCGCCCATATCTTCTTACAAACATAAAGCAACAAAAAAAATCCACACAATAAATGCTATTGAACCATTCGTAGCCTTCACACAATAAAAGTCAAAAACCCTATCCAAGCCAACAGAAAACATGTGTCTTTCCATGAAAAAATTCAATGACTTTTGGGGAGCTTCTTGTCTTCATTCTCCAATAAATGCATTACAAGAACAAACGTGGCCTTTTTTTTTTACGGAGTATTGTCAAAACGACAATCAATTTTATTAATAATTTAACAGCGAGATTCTTGAGACTCCAATCTTCTTTCAGTTCAATCAAAAAAAAAAAAAAATCTTCTTTCAGTTAGCCACACCTTCTGTGTCAAAGGGATGGCTGACTCGGGAAAGATAAAGATTCGCAACTGGACTTGAATCCAAAAATGGTTTCTCACTGAAAGATGGGCAGCAGAAATTGTTGCTGCTCTCGGTCAAGTTCAGGCCATGAGTGCTTCTGCCAGTAGCAAGCTGGTTTCAAGCTTAGTCCTTGACTTCCAACCATTTTCGCTGCGGCTCATTTCACCTTGATGTGGTTTGTGATTTCCGCATCGGGATGGTCTGCATTTTCACCTCATCAACTAATCATCGCTGGAACTACCACTCAATCAAGGTCGAAAAGGGAAGTTGGTATCTATCAGCATTTAGCAGCTGAGTGTGACATACAAGGTCCGCGGCTAGCTGGTCCAACTCGCTAGTGGAGTTCGGATTCAGGGACGATGGGGCGTCGGTCCCGTGCCTTCTCTTACGAAACCCTTGGGGCCTGGATGACTCCCTTCTTGTTACCTCCTGCGTATCATTCCATTTTTGCAGATTTACCATTGTGGAATGGTGTCTTGGGTGCATGATCACGACAGCAAGAACTAAGGGTGAGCAAACCGGACCGCGACCAGACCGGACCGGCCGGGTTGGTCCGGTTCTTGAGGGGGGCTCCAGTCCCCGGTTTCATGGTGGATGGGATCGGACCGGATCACCCAGAATATATATAAACACACAATTAGATAGAAAAAAAAATTGAAGAACTAGTTAACCTAATTTCCTCATCTTCTACTCAAAACTCTCTCATCTCCTCTCGCTTGACGTTCACGTCTCTCCTTCGCAACGCAGCCTCAGATCGTGTTTGTCGATATGCAGTCTCTGATTGTGTATTGTCTTCACTCAGTCTGTGTTTTATCTTGACTATATTATGCAAACCCATTGTTTTGTTCGCATTAGGATTCAGTGAAGTACAAGTGTAATCCTACTTTGAGCTTGATTCTTTCCAACTCGAGAAGAATGATGCAAAAGTATAATCCTGTTCGGTTGTTTTAAGTGTTTTTCTTCATAATTTAGTCTTTTTTCATTATCTTAGGATTATAAGTACTCATGTGATGGTTGTACGATGATCATGTGTATGTTTTATTTGGTTGGATGGTTGAGATTAGAAGTTGTTAGTTTAGATCAAGGTTGGCGCTATTTACACCTCTATTTTGGCTAAGACACTCCTTTTTTCTTGTTAACTTACCGAAGTACCCTCCTCCTCTCTCTCCAATTTATTGTTTTTTTTTTAATCAGGCTAATCCACAAAATTGCATTTATTTCTGTCATCTTTCTTAGTAAGTTCACAATACAAATGTTCCTCACACCCATCTACATATCAATTTACCATATCTTATAATCATTGTGCCTAGAGAATGTTGTCGATTTTAATGTTTGGTCTCATATTTTCATTTACAAGAAAATTCTATTTATGACAGCTTATGAACACACAATTAATTGCTTCTTTTTTTTTTTCGAGTAGTGTGAGTGAAACTATATTTCAAAGTCAAAATTAAAATTCAATTTAATTACTCAGTCGATCTTGATAAAACAAAAATTGAAAACAAAAATTGATCAAAATATGGAAAAGGTTAATTTTTTAAAAGCGAGATCAAAGGTCAAACATATTTATAAACATCTAAATATTAACAGAGGATAAACACGTAAAGGAAAAAGCATGAAACTTATTGATGTTCAACTCCTGCTATGAAGAAAGAGTAATTGATATCGAACTTTAAAGTATGTTTAAAACTTTTCCCTAAGAAAATCTGACGCGAGTTTCAAAGTGCAAAATGTGTATAAATTTTCAGCCCCATCTTGCAATTCATATTAACATGTGAAAAGCTCAAAAGAAAACACAAATGAGCGATATTTAACTTTAGAAACCTACAAATTATTCTGAAAAATCATCAACAAGGCCAAAATCGGCTAGATAAATTTTAATTTTCAACTTTGAAATAAATTTTTCCTCAAACTATTTCATAAAAACTAGCTATTTAATTATGTTCATAAGCCATTATAAATAGAAATCTGTAACATTTTATACAAATTTTGTAATTAACAAAATGAGACCACAAATTAAGATAAAATGATGCATGATAAGATGCTATTTTATTGGATGTAATTTGATATTTATATTGTGAAATTGATCATTTAAGAGAGAAAATAAAAATAAAGGCAGTTATGTTGGTTTGATTGATAAAAATAATAATAAATTGAAGAGAGAGAAGGGTATTTTGGTCTGTTAATTGAAAAAGGGAGTGGCTTAGCCAAAATGGAAGTGAAAATAGCTTTCTCCTAAAAGGTTAGATTTCCATAAGCAGCTGGTGTTAGCGGTCTCATTGGGATCGGACCAGACATCCGATCTCGAGTCCCGAAAATTTGAGGATTGGGATTGGACCGGATCATGCAAACCCCTAGCAAGAACCTAAACGTCTTGGGCGCTTACTCTTTTCTCGAATCTTTCGGATCGTTGCCGAGACGTCAGCATGAATCCACGTGATAGAAGGAGACTTTTCCTATTCATGTCGCAGACCACACTTCATATCACAGAATTGGTTAAACGAATACAAATTATTCGTGCTTTCTACTTTTGATTTTTTATATTTGATAAAAAAATTTAACTTACATATTCAATTACCTAAAATCTATATATAACATATAATATTATTGTTCTGAAATTTTGGGGGCAAAGAAGTAGAAGTAAAGAGTCAAGCAGGAACATTCAATGGCAAAAATTCACATTATGTGGAAGTTGGAGGACTAAAATAAGATATTATCCAACTTTCTCTATCATCCAAACAGAGGAAAGGAAACAGAGAGGCCCCGCTTATCTTCTTGCTTGGCCAACGTCATCTTCTCCTCCTCCCACAGCTCCATCGTCGAGCTGAGAAGAAACTCGCGCAGAGAGATATGGACAGCTACAAGCTCTTCTCTCTCTCCGCTTTCCTCTCCCCTCACCCAAACACCCTCCGCAATCTTCCCTCACTTCCATGCAAACGGTCCTTCGTCTCAGCCTCCCTCCTCCACTCTCAGCAACCGCAACCGCCACCGCCACTGCCCCCCGCCGTGGAGGCCTTCTGGGAGTGGCTCCGCCGCGAGGGCGTCGTCTCCGCCAAGACCCCGGCGAAGCCCGCGGTCGTCCCGGAGGGCCTGGGGCTCGTCGCCCAGAGAGACATTGCCCGGAACGAGGTCGTCCTGGAGGTGCCCAAGAAGCTGTGGATAAACCCAGAGGCGGTGGCTGGCTCGGAGATTGGGAGGGTGTGCGGGGGGTTGAAGCCGTGGGTGTCTGTGGCTCTGTTCTTGATCAGAGAGAAGCTGAGGGACGACTCGCCGTGGCGGGTCTACCTCGATGTCCTCCCAGAGTCCACCGATTCCACTGTATTTTGGTGGGTTTGGCTTCATTTCGCCATGTTTGTTTTGTATATAAGTTCTTTGTTCTCCAGATATATGTTAATAGTGACATGGGCTGTGTTTGAGTTAGAGATTTTGGAGGGTGATTGGTTTTAGTTTTGCTGGTTCCAGCGCAGGTCAGAAGAGGAGCTAGCTGAGCTGAAAGGTTTGTGCAGTATTCTTTTCTTTTTGCTTTTTCCCCCGCCGCTTATTTATGAGATGTTCGTTTGAAATTTAGTTGTGTTAAGTTAGAGGCACAACTTGTACTGGTTAATGAATTGATTGTGATCCTGAGATTATTTCTTGAGTAGTTTTCCAAGGCTAGTGCGTATGAGAATGCATGACACATAAGCTGAAGGAAGAAGTTACTAGAGATGGTCGAGGTGATAATTTGTAAATTTGTCCGGCCAAATATCCTTGGTTAGAGATAAGTTGCGCGCTAGAAGACCAATACTTGTGACGGACCTGACTCTTCATATTTGACAGCTCCGCAAAATGATCCTCGCATACTCTAACGCCACCTGGTGCGTTGAAGAAATGAAATTCTACTCAGCAAAAGACCAAAACCGCAAGTAAAAGCCTGAGTCGCTGCAAACATTCCTCAAGTTTCTAACAGTGTTTGATTTTGGTGTCAGTGTCACTTAATTGTCTAACACAACGAACCTAGCTTGACTTTAAAAACACTGCTATTAGAAGTTTATGACAGTTTGGCAACCAAAAGCTGGGGCAATAAGCTGCCCCAGCCACTGGATAAGATTGTACTAATTCATATTTGGGAATGACTTAGACCCCTCGATAGAGTCATGATAACTTCTTATAAACGTGTTTATCATCACTGACATCATCCTGGATGGAGTTTCAATTTTTCTCCTGCATTTATACATTATGACATGTAGATTTTTTTGTTGTCCCAGCTTCGATAGTTTGCGGAGATTTCTGAGTAATGACCGAAGGGTGATATGTTTTTCATGCTTTTTAACTACTAGGATGATTCCAAGCCAATTTTATGTGAAGTGGATCTTATCGTTGTAGGATCCCAGCTATTGAGCACAACATTAGGTGTGAAACAGTATGTGGGTAGTGAATTCCAGAAGTTGGAACAAGAGATTATATTACCTAACAGGCAGCTCTTCCCTTCTCGTATAACATCGGATGACTTCCTCTGGGCATTTGGGATTCTTAGATCAAGGGCATTTTCAAGACTTCGTGGCCAAAACCTTGTGTTGATCCCCCTTGCAGATTTGGTAAGTAATGTTACCTTTGTGACATTAATTAACTTCTATCAGCTGGGGTTGTTCCTTATATTAATTCAGGTGGCTGGAGGAAGTCACTTTAGTCACCGAGCAATGAGCATGACATGGAACTTGTTATTTTTTGTTAAGCATGAAAAAAAAAAAGGAAATTGCCTGGAGTCTAGATGCATTTATTAGGAAAAATAAAGCATAAGATTGTTGCAAGGAAAATAACATGACAAAGAACTACTTTGATATTCCTTTTGTTTGGTTGCCTGTGTTCATGCAGGAAGACAGCGATACACCTTACAAATCCCACCACGCTGTGTTTCTTTCTGTAGTACTCTTAACATTGCTAACTATTTGGGTTTGCATTAAACAAGTACATCTAGCAGTTTATCAAACCTAAATTTTTTCCCGCATTCATTCTAAGAACTTGTGAGACAGAAAAATTAAATTGATTTCCTATGCAAATGGTGGCTTCACTGATGATGTGGTAAATCAGTGGCCACGGTTGAAGAAACTTTGGTGGGAAACCGCTATAAGGACATGGGGTTAACTAATCCCATAGCAAGCTTCTTGGATGTTCAGTTTGATTACTGTCTCTTATTAGATGTTTTATTAGCCATGTAAGTATTTGTTCTTCCACAAACAGCTACTTTTAGCCTCCAATAAACATGTCAGTTCACTTCATCCTATTTCTCCTCTGAGTTGAGAATTCGCCTCTTGTTGGTGATTTGAACTTCCATTAACCTGAAACCCTCTCAGATTAATCACAGTCCGAGTATCATCACAGAAGATTATGCATATGAAATCAAAGGTGCTGGTCTTTTTTCAAGAGAGCTGTTATTTTCTTTGAGGAGCCCTGTGTCTATCAAAGCTGGTGAACAGGTGAATTTCAGATCTTGGTCTTACTGGTATTCTTGGACTCAAAAGATATGTAATTTTAACAAACAAATACATTGGAATGGTATATCTTTGATCTACATTTCCCTTTTCATGTGAAGAGAACTTAACATTTTTGTTGTAGCAACTAACTATCGCTAAATAAAATTCTTGTGAATCCAGATGTAATTGTATTGGCAGTAAATCAGTCATGACATGGGCCATGACTTATTTAAAAGCTTATCAACTCTTTTCTGATGCTAAGAAACTTTTGAACAGGTTCTGATTCAGTATGATTTGAATAAGAGCAATGCTGAATTGGCTCTGGATTATGGGTTCACAGAATCAAACTCGGAGCGTAACTCGTATACGTTAACACTGGAAATATCTGAGTCGGATCAATTTTTTGGAGACAAGCTAGATATAGCTGAGTCAAATGGTCTGGGACAGACTGCATCTTTTGATATAGTTTCGGGTCAACCTCTTCCACCAACAATGCTTCCGTACTTGCGGCTAGTAGCTCTAGGAGGAACAGATGCTTTCCTCTTGGAATCCCTTTTCAGGAACACAATATGGGGCCACCTGCAATTGCCTGTAAGTTGGGCCAATGAGGAGCTAATATGTCGTGTTATTCGAGATGCTTGCAGATCTGCACTTTCTGGTTATCATACCACAGTCGAAGAGGTAAAAATCGTGATATCTTGTACATTGGTCAAATTCAGCTACTCATCTGGCAAACCAAAGCAAGAATCATAATACCGTTTGGCACCTGTTGTTTCATCATAATAGAAACAGAAGTCAGATCCTATACCTAGGTTTTTAAATGAGATTATGTAGCAAATGGATGTCATATAAGTTTTAAACTGAATGAATGGATGGAATTATCTGATAGTCAACCTCCATCCTCATCTTTTCTTGCCTTCGTTTAGTCCTGGGTTCCCCTAGCATTGAAACTTTCACCACTCCAACCATTTTAACTTTGCAAATACTCGTGAAAAAGTTTGAAGAGTAAGATGTCATCTTGCAGGATGAGAAACTTGCAGAAAAAGGGGATCTCGCCCGTAGGCTAGAGATTGCAGTCAGTGTTAGAGCTGGGGAGAAGAGGGTGCTGCAGCAAATTGACAATGCGTTCAAGGATAGAGAAATGGAATTAGATGAGTTGGAATACTACCAAGAAAGGAGGCTTAGAGATCTTGGTCTCGTTGGTGAGCAAGGCGACATTATTTTTTGGGAGAAGTGAGAGTAAAACATCATGTACACTGCTGTGGGATGCTGGTCTAATATGACAGAAAGCAAGAGAGCAATGTTGTTTGCTGCATTTGGCTCTTCCCTGCTCTCCAAACCAGATTCGGACGATGACGGAGAAAGCACAACCAGAAACGTGATATATCTTGCTTCGTTTCCTTGCAACGATTATGTTAACAAGACTACTCTGCATGGCTTTTGCTCCGGGATCCTTTTGCCATCTTGTCTGCCCCGACCAACTTCCACCTGCCTCGGCTCTGTTAATTGTGCGAGGTCGACATGAATGAGGCTCTATGTATTCTTGCTTAACACGCAGCTGATTATAGACATTCTGTAGCCATGTCTAATGTTTGTTGCTGTATTTTATATCGCTGTACTGACCATCTGATGTAGCTGTTCCAAGGCGCAGCCCCTGGTGCTATATTACCCTTCTGTGTTTTACTGAACTCTGGATTTGATGAGATCAGTGTAAGCCAACACGCAGATATAACGCAAAAGGGTCTCATTTCTTTCTGATGTTAATTCCAAAGAACTGACGTTTTGCATGCTCGGTGGAAATACATGATTTCATAATTATCTTCTTCCTCTGCCAATTAGAACGCTTCTTGAACTGATTTTGTCAAAGCGCCGGTGCATAAAAACCCTGCTACTTTACTTCTAAGAGATATGATGGCCAGTTCTGGAGTCGCCCTGTGGGGGAAAACGACCTTGATCCGGGGAAAATTGTCCAAAAAGTTTTAAATTTATTGTATTTTTGTCAATTCAGTTTTAAATCTTTTACTTTTGTCAATTCAGTCTTAAACATTTTCATGCTTTGTCAGTTGAGTCCTATTGGTCGGAAATCACTGATGTGGATGCTAGCCGTCCTATGTGGCACAGCTGACGTTGACGTGGACAATTTCCATAATATTTTTTTACTTTTTTGAATTTTTTTTTATTAATTTTCCTTTTTTTTCCTTAATTTTTTCTTTACTGTTCTCACAAGTCGCTGGGCCCTCGCCGGCCGTTGGGCGATGCTGGGCCCTCACCGGCAGCAGGCGAGGGTCACGGCCTTTGCCCGGCCTTGCCCAGATGATCGTGGCATTACCCGCGGCCTTTGCCCGGCCTCGCCCCAGATGATCGCGGCATTACCCAACGAGAAATAACCCCAATTTTGCTTCTTACTTCATCTGGAAAGATAACTGAAAACGAACCCCTCGTCCATCCACTGCGCAGCTCACAACCCGTTATCCAAGAAAACAGACGCCCAATCCACAACACAACATGTCCACTCTCTTCGTTTCCGTCTCTCCACCCTCTTCTTCATTCCCTTTGAAATCCTTCAAACACTCGTCTCCCCGCAAGACCACCTTCAAAAGACCTCTCTTTTCCACAACTACTCCTTCCTCACTCCATGTTGACCCCCTCGAATCCGACCCGCCATTGCCGCCTTCCGTCCGCACCTTCTGGAAGTGGCTCGCCGAAGAGGGCGTGGTCTCTTCGGCCTGCCCAGTTCGCCCAGCTTACGTTCCCGAAGGCCTCGGCCTCGTCGCTCGGCGAGACATTGCTCAAGATGAAGTCGTCCTGAAGGTCCCCAGAAGGTTGTGGATCTACCCGGACAATGTTGCTGCTTCAGAGATTGGCTATCTCTGCACCGATTTGAAGCCCTGGGTGGCTGTCTCTCTCTTCTTGATAAGGGAGAAGATGAGGGGCAACTCCCCGTGGCGGTTCTATATTGATATATTGCCGGAGCGAACGGACTCGACGTTGCAATGGTGGGTTTCGTGTTTGCTTTGCGAATCCTATCGGAAAATTAGGAATTTTTCTTCGTTGTATTGGATGGTCCTGAGATTGTGGGGTGATTAGTCGTGTGCTTCTGTTTTCTGGTTCCAGTGCAGGTCAGAAGAAGAGCTTGCTGAGATTAAAGGTCTGTGGTTTCTCTATCACAGACGGTGCTTCGTTCTATGTGCCTAGTTTAATTGCCTTGTCTCTGGATATCTGTGAATGAAATTTTTCTTGCGAAATCATCCAGGAACGTTACTATGGCAGATGACCAGGGAGATGAAAGAGCATGTAGAGAGTCAATACCAAAAAGTAGAAGAAGAAATCATATCTCGCCACGAGCAGCTGTTTCCATCTTCTATAACGCTGGATGGGTTTCTCTGGGCATTTAGCATGCTGAGATCGCGGGCATTTTCGCACCTTAGGGGCCAACTTGTTATGCTTCCGCTCGTGGATTTAGTAAGTCAATCAATCCTTTCCTATCGTAAATTGATAGTGAACTTGTCTGCATTTTTTTCGGGCCTCAATCAGTCTGTCGGAGAAATTTAAGAATTCCATGTTATTTATGTGCGTCAGATTAACCACAGCGCTAGCATAACAAGAGAAGATAATGCGGAGGAGATTAATGGACCAGCAGGTCTTTTTTCTTGGGATCTCCTTTTCTGTTTGAAGTCAACAATGCCTGTCAAAGAGGGTGAGCAGGTCAACCTCTAAAGCCTGTAGAACTTCTTTAGTAATTGATGATCCATTTGACATATTATGAATATGATATAGTTCTCAATAAAGTGCACAGCTTTTCCCCTGTCAGTCACAGAGAAATGAATCTTAACCTAATTGAATCGTAGTAATTAACACATTGATTACGCGACGAGAAATTTTGATTTTATTACATAGAAATGCCATTACACAGGCCTCATCCGGTAGGGTCATTGTGACTAACAGAATCCTGGGACAGGTTTTCATCCAGTATGGATTAAAGAAGAGCAATGCTGACTTGGCTCTTTATTATGGGTTTGTGGAACCAAATTCCAATCGCGACTCGTATACACTCACATTTAACATATCCGAATCGGACCCCTTCCATCGGGAGAAGATCGATATTGCAGCAGCCAATGATTTGGGTGAGACTGCATACTTCGATATTTTTATGGACCGTCCTCTTCCGCCAGCAATTCTTCCATATGTGCGGCTTGTGGCACTTCGAGAAACAGATGCATTCCTCCTGGAGCCTGTCTACAAGAATTCTATTTGGAAAACTCTCGATTTACCGATAAGTCGCATGAACGAAGAGCTGGTATGCAAGATGGTCATAGATGCTTGTAAATCAGCTCTTTCAGGCTACCACACCACAGTTGAACAGGTACATAAAACATTCTGATTTCCACTATGGTAATTTTGTTAGGATGGTTTGTCCTAGGGAATTAGTTCAGTTGGACTGAGCTGAATCATACGGGGTAAAAATGGCCGAGTTGAGAGTTCTTTAGCGTGTCATCTCTATCCTGAAATCAATCATGGTAATCAATTTTCATGGTAGCTAAGGGTGGTATAATCTCATGTTTGTTTGTCTTACTGCCAAATGTGGCAAAATGTTTAAAATGTCAGAAGTAGCCAAGTCAATTACTGATTCTAGTATTTGTAGAGCATTTACCTTTCCTAATCTAAGCCTAGTGAAACTAAAAATGGGGAAGTCTAAGACAATTAATGCAATAAAATCTTTCACTAACCATATTTGTCCATATCTACGCATCTTGTTGCCTCGACTGCATAAAGTTTGGCGACTTTCTAGATCAGCGTATTTCGGTTTCTCTGACAGCTGTAGAAGCAAATCACACCTAATTGCTCTATGTTTTTGCGCCCATTCAAATGCAATGACTTGCAGGACGAGAAGCTAATTCAAGAAGGAAGTCTTGGTTCCAAACTTGAGATAGCCGTGAGGGTTAGAGCGGGTGAGAAGCGGGTGTTGCAGCAAATTGAGGGTATTTTCAAGGGTAGGGAAGCTCGATTGGACAAGTTCGAGTACTACCGTGAGAGGTGATTGAAGAAGATCGGTCTGGTTGGTGAGGAAGGCGAAACTTATTGCCAGCCTAAGAAGGATTCGATGCCCTCCTTATAGAGCCAGTACGCAGTTTAATCTCGTCGTCGCCTTGAGGTTGTGTTTAAAGGTCAGGAGCAAACTGTGGACATTTTCTTACTTCTGGAGTATGCAAGGGACGGTGAGCAAAAGAATCAGTGAATTCTTCTGTTGTATCAAGGTTTAAACATTGCAGACTCGGCTTAGATGGGTCGACAATTTGTGTACCTTACTCTGGCGAGCGAATTCCAATTTGTATGGAGTTATGAGGGAACAGAAGGAATTACAGGGATTTGTATTAGTTCTGCCAATTTTCATTGAGCAGGTAAAACCAAACTTCCCCAGTTTTCTGCTTGTATCAAAGTTCATGGCACTGCTTTGCCAGGAGTTATGATCACTCGTTCAGTACTTAATCGACCAAGTTTCTTTGAAGAGCACATAAAATCAGTTTAGGTTGCATTACACTGCGTCCCTACAAATTTGTAATTGCAAGGTGTGCTCTCTTACTTTCATATAATAGCCGAAAAGTGAAGCTCGAAGAAATGCCGCTTCGCAGAATGTCGTGACCGCCATATAAATTTAGGTTTGGCTCCAGTTTACTTTGTTTACCATCTTATACAAACTTGACTAATGAAGTCAAGAAATAAAATTGACAAGAACTTGCAGATGTCTTTCGAGTATCATCTCAGTCGGTCCTCACCCAACCAAAAGAATAGACAAGAACCAAATAAGCTTTCATTCTGCGTTATCACAGAAAGAGCAAAATGTACACTCTCATTTTCAGTGACTTCTCAACAGATTACAATCGTTAACTATAGACAAGAAAAAATGATAAATTTTATCTTTGTAGCTGCCCTGAAAGGAAGACAAGAATTCTTTGCTTGCTGCTTCTTGTTAGGCTCTCGGCCATTTGCTTATCATGGTCAAACAAAAAGCCATTCGCGATGATGAAGCCGGAGTAACTCGTCCTTCAAATTCAAGAGTCTTCATATCTCCTCGCAAGGAGAATAATGCAGCTGTACCGTGTGCTGCAACTTTTGGAAAGATCAACTTGAATTTCAAGCCCATGAACATATTGCGTCGAACGCGTGCAGATGATGATAGTCTATCACCGCCGGCAATTAACTAGAGACTTCACTGGATTTCCTCTTGCCCGGGCTGGGTAAATCATCACAGTCAGGTTGCTCGCAAAGGCACTCCAGAGGATTTGCATAGAAGTAATCCTCCTCCTTGGGCTTATCGACAATAACTCTACGATGACTTGGCTGTCCCATCTTCTTCTCATGTGCCTGACGTACAGCAACTTCAAAAATTTTCCGCGAAAGTCTCCCGTTTTGATGCAAATCCAGTAACACCACAAGCCTTTTACGATCTAACAGAACGGTTCTCTTAAATCCAAGATATCTGCAGAAAAATGTCAAAGTTTGCACACAGCTTTTCGAGGGAAAATGGGATAGCCTAATTAATTTGTCTTGTTCTTCCAAGGGAAATAATGGAAGAACATCGATCAAGTTAACAGCTTACCTGCGATGACCTTCCACAAGTTTTGCCATATTTCCATCATATGTGGGGATGAAAGTATTGCTGGCTATTGATACCATAAAATCTAGAGCCGCCATTTGGGACGAGTGATTGTGGAACTGCTGTAACTCCATCGGATCCAGCAGCATCTCCTTTTTAACCTGACATAAAAAGTAAAATCTGTAAAGACATTGAAGAACTAAGTACCAAATTACATGAAGATGGACTCCTCCAGTGCCAATTGCAATTGGCGTCAATGGATGTTCTAATACATGCTCCGAGTATTAGCAGCTGCTAAAGCATCCTTTTATACACTGTCTACCGTTCACGGATCATGTTACATATGCCCTCAAGGTGAAGATGGAACTTTTTAACATTCGCCTTACAATTTTCACCTTCAGAGAGTTCAACACTGCTAGCATCAGAAGATGTTGGTCACGGAATTAGAAATCAAACAGAACATTAATATGTTAACTCACAATATGTGGAAATGCAGCCCTTAATGCAGCTAATCTCCGTTCGCTGCCATAGATCTCTCCAGATGCAATGTATATCTGCGTGTCTTTGTCAAAACCTAGGGCCTGTAAAACTAATGATGTCTCTTCCGGAGTCAGAGGACACAGACCTTGTGATCTCCTTTCCTCAGCCACAATCTCTTTCTCCCTCCACCAGGGGAACGCATACCTGCATGAAAAGCACAATTCATGTCGCCACCAGAAACAGATAAGTTGATGAAATGAAAGGATGAAAGACATCTAATGCCACATTCCTCGTATTCTATCAAGCTTACTTTTGCCCCAGTGCCACATCTAGAACTTCAGAGCTAAAATCACTGGATTCGACTACATTGTAGCATAGGCCAGAAAATATTATAGAGTTCCATCTCAGGGTAAAGTCACAAGAACTTAAAGACTTAAAAAACATATCCCTTGTTATAGCAAACTATCAGCTAAGTAAGTACAGAGATATACACAAAAACCATCATCAAGTGTCGCTTTAGTACAATATGCATCGTCTAGTTAATCTACATTTTACACCTTCGTTCAAGAACCTATATTTTGCACCTTGAGGTTTCAAAAGGTTTATGACTTTTTCCTTAAGGCATAACTAGCACACATCAGCTGAATGAGTTAAACGAAAATTACTACTATGGCAAGCATTAAACCATGCACATGCCAAGACAAACCTCATTCGCTTGAGCTCTTCAGCTTCTTCTGCTGTACAACCATGGGTGCATCCAGAGAAAGCCAACATATCCATCTCGTATCTTAGATGCAAAGCCATGAAAGACCCCTTTTCTTGGAGGAGACGGACTAATTTGTTCCCCAGAGCCTCGATCTGAGGAGTAAATTTTAGAGCCTGAAAATTGACTCGACATCTGAGCCTCTGAAGATCTAGTGAAATTCCATTATTTGCCAAACGAGCATCCGTTCTATTGAAATGTACCACCTTATGCTTGCTAAATAGAGGCAAAATCTGCATGGCATAGGCAAAGATATTACACAGGGTACATATATGTAAGCAACATAAAACTACATTAAAGCACTACAACTGCCTTATTCTCTGTATGCAGAATGGCATGCCATGCAGGGCAAATGTATCAGATTTAAATTGTGATCAATGGCTAAATCACAACCAGACAAAAAGGCCCAATACATGTCCATGTGGAACCTCTATCAGCATAAAGCTAAGTGGAAAAAGGTCCAACATAAGCATGCCATCATTACACTACAATCTAAACCAATCAAATTCAAAGAAGAAGAAAAAAGGACGCAGGCCATCAGGAAACAGAGATGCATATGCGGTATGCCCAACCAATTAAAGGCCATGCCCTGCCCAGGTGAAGACTGCCTCAAATCGGCAACTGATTCACACGCTTAGGAAGCACCTTGCCGTGCCTGAGGCATTTGAGGTTAAAAGACACATGTATATGCACAAGCACGGGCAAAGGAGACAGAGTTGAGACATGTACAGAAAGACATGGTTGGATTCGATTGAAATTGGATCCAAGTTACAAGTATGAGAGCATATACCAATTACCAATCATCAGATTACTGAATGCGTGTCCACTTTCATTAACCAGCTAGACCCACCCGACCTCTATCAAAACAACACTTCAATCATTTTTCTGTAACAAATAGATAAATGTTGTCAAACCTGTTCCAAATAATACTTTTCGTTTGACCAGCTAACAGGGGGCATTCGCAAGGGTTGGTAACCATACTTCTGCTGATATCGCTTTGGCAGCCTTCTTACAATCCGAACTTCATCTCTTAGGGAATCAATGAAATGTCTCACGTCAAAGATATCCTCAAAATTACTGCAGCAATTTCACAAAATTAAAGACCTTGAGCCAGCCGCAGAAAAGCACACTAAACAAAAGCTATTCCAAAGACTGAATATACCTAGGGTCAGCCCAAAAAGATGTTTTATCGAGCTCCGGAACTACCAAAGTGAGATTCAAAAGGCGAGCAATAGTCACCATGTCACAGATCTGAAATTGCATGTTAAATCAGTGACTTCATGTTACTGAAGAAAAACAAGTCATAGAAGTGCTTACCGCAGCCCGCATCTGATTTAGACCCCCATTGCAAGACACTTTCAGAAAACCATTACTTGTATAGTTCCCTGGTAGTTGAAAGTGTCAGCATACTTGCATATAATAAGAAGAAGAAGAAAGAGCAAAAATGGGAGGAAACAGCTAAATTATAGACTTATTGCCACTGACATTGAGAAAATGATAACATTGACATAATTACACACTAGAGTGGATACCTATGTTCAAGGCATCTACTACAATTGCTTATTTTTAAAGAAAAGAACTACACATGCTTGGTATTTTAGCCAGAACCAAATTAGTTAAAACACAAATTATTAATAATGATGATTTTCAGTAACTAAAAAGAACTCACAAAACAGATAGTGATACTAAGTAGCCAAGTTGACTTTTAACAAGCCAGAAATCTGGCTTCAGTCCACTAGTTCTACCAAAAACTGTAGAAAGTAGAAACTGAGAAAAGGGAAAGTAGCATTAAAAGCTCTCTCGAAAGTTCCTTCATCAAGAGAAAGTCTTTGTCACTCTGGGAACACTATCACTGCCCTATGTGATCCACCCATCCCCGTATCAATCAATATTTCACCCTTCCAAACATAGAAGAGTTTATTACACTAATCCCTTGATTGTTTGCATCAGTGGACTTTGTAAGGCTGTGTTCTAGTGCACTCTTTAGCACACTATACTTTTCCCTTCAGCTGAAGAATATGCTCTAATATTTTCATGAAGAACTAATCAAGGCATATGAAGAGATTTTAAAATCAAGAGTAGGACTACAAAATAATTCAATATAACCAGCGCCCAAAACTAGAAAACTTAATCCATCATCAATCACCCTATACACAACCAGATGTACGAATCATAACTGCTTACGAGAAAAAAAGCACCTGGAGCACGCCAGAACCCCTAAACATTCCACATAATCCAACAGTCATAGCATCTAGAAAAGAACTCACTTGCGGGAAGCGATGGCGGTGGCGACTGAACCGTCTCTTCAATGATGAGCGGCAGAGGATCAGAATGTGCCAGCCGATTCGATATCCTCTCGAAGAAATGTGGCCGCCACAGCTCCCCAACCGTGACAAGCTGGACCAAACAGGTCCACAGCAAGATGCTGGAGCATACCCATATGAACCAAACCTGCAGCCTCGTCCTCGGGATCACCGGGGCCGGTAGCTTGTCGCACCTCACCTGAATACCGCCCTCCGATCTAACCTCCATTCCTCTCCTGCACACCTCATCGCCAACTCATCGAACACGGAAAACTCTCGCCCCCTTGGTCCGATTTCAAACCACAGAGAGACCCTCGATTCCGAATCGTGAACAGCCTCAGCAACACGCCCACATTGCTCAATCGAAAGAACTTTGAAACCTCGAAACACGAAGCCCTAGCTAGCACACACCACCGCGATAGCTCTCGTCCCCGTTGCCTATTGGAATCAGAACGAGCTCTCATCTGAGAGGACAAAAGACGAGGACTTTAAGGTAATTCCGACAAAGATCAACCGCGCGCGAGAGAGCGAGAGAGAGAGAGAGAGAGAGAGAGAGAGACGCGGAGACAGAGACAGGGAAAGTAACGGAAATCACGAGCAAAAGACGAAAACCAAAAGTGGTTACCTACCGAAGACATGAACAACCGCCGAATGCATGCTCGAGCTTCTCATGATCTCCCTCACGAAACCCAGAAACGATCCAAAGATTCCTCAATCCTCGCGCAATGCCGATGCTCAATCCATCTCTGAAGCTCGTAAACCAACTGACCAAAGGACGGAAAAAATCAGAGCTTTTTCATTTGGTTGGAAATGACAAGTTTCAAGCTTTTCTTTGATGAGGAAGAGAGGGAGAGAGAGAGAGATGGGCGAGAGTATCCGGATCCCTGACAGCTCGATCCTTCTATGTTATTAACAATGTCCCATTTTCCTCTAATCCGTCAAAAAAAAAAAATCTTTTTTTTTTTTATAATTTCAGACATGATTAAATTAACTGCGCTAATTCACTACTTAATCTAATTGAGTGGTGCAGCATGTGTCCCTTTCGTTTAATCTTTTGGGCCAGTGAGAATATCGTAGGAAGTAGATTACAACTTTAGTTTGAATAAAGTGTTCGATTACTGTTTAATTGGCATGATAGATAGATAATGATTAAGAATGGATTTTTCAAATGTAAGAAGAATGGGATTCACCCCTCCAAGGGATAACACTAACGGTTAAGTACTAAAATATAGATCTTGGAATTTTACCCCATAAGTAAATGTGGATCTTAAAAAAGGAAGGGGAGAAATAAGAAAATTGTGGTTTGAATTGGAAGAAATCAAATTTTTTTTTTTTGTCGAAAAAGCAAGTTTACGCGTTCATCCATCGACTATTTGTAGAGGCAGCCTTATTCAATGCACGTATGCGAAATATTTTTGCCAAACACTACTTAACCTAAAGTTGCATTTCAAAAGATTTTTTACCAAATATCATTTACATTTCTCCAAAGTCACTTAGGCTAAAGGCATTTGCATTTGCTCAAAACCCATTTCCAAAGCCAAACCAAACGCATATGAAATAGCAAATGTCAAAGGCACGAGCTTGTCAGATATTTAATCATAATATAGCTCGAATATGTGAGCTCATGAAAGAAAGTATGACCCATTTACCACTAGGCTACGATGCTCGATATTATCGAATCTATAGTTTGGATATATCATGAAAAAATGGAGCCGGTGAAATCATGAATCCACAGATGACGGATAATAAACTACTAAATACATAACCCTGAGAATTCACATATCTAGTTGGGATTTCGGTTCATGAACTAGACATCACATATTCTAATCCTTTCAGCTGCGTGCAAACTGCTTAAGGTTAAGGCTACTTGTACAAGCTAAAGTTCTTAATCTTACCGGTTCATGGGCGTGCAGGTATTCCATGGGCCTCCAGATAACCAAATCTCCACACCAGTGCAGTGCCCTGGGATCTGTAAAAAAGCTATTAAATATAATCTTGATAATTACTCCTCAATCCATTTTATATTATTCTGTAATGCCCTGGCATGTGATGGAAGAATGTATTCTAATTCCCTAATCTTTGAACTAATTAAAGCATTATCCAACCTGTCCTGCATTAACTGCCCTGCTCTCTATATCAAACCTTAGAGAGGTCATCTGCTCCTTTGACTGAGTTTGAATATTATATTCATCTCGCAGCTTGGTCGGAATTAATTAATTAGAAAATCTGGAGATTCTGAATGTTAACAAATTCTGATTGAAAAAAAAAATAAAAATCAAAGCAATCAATGTCCTGTCTATAATATGATACCAAGTCATATGCAAAGGTATATATGTCCTCCTCTCACACACCTTTACGCCCTTGAGTCGTCAGCAATAGAGTCGCTGTTGAATAAAGGAATTGTTTACAAATATGCTAAAAATAGAAATCCTTCTTAGTTACTGGCTTAAACAATTCAGCTAAGCGTGCATGAAAAGTGAAAAAGAACTTAAGAATCCATCCACTAAATATGGAGGAAAAAAGCTTCTTCTTCTTCTTTTTCTATGTAACGTATTGAGCATTCGTACATGGGGTCGCATATCTAATTGAGGAGAAATGTAGTAGTTTTTGAAGGAATCCAACACGAGATCTCTGATAGTGAGTGGCTTTAGACCGGTCGGGATATCACCGCGACAAAAAACAACCATCACCGCGTGGTTTCCACGGACCGGCGACCACCATTGTGGTGATTGCCGATGATTAGGGTGTCCACCTCAACAATTACAGTCCGCCAGCAATAGCCCGCTTTTAGTTTGTTTTCCGTTTGATTTCTTTCTCCGATCCTTATGTTTCGTACTTTCAATTTTTGAGTTGCTTATTTGATAAAAGTACGTTTGTATCTGACTTTCCATGGGAACTCTGGGGGTCCTCTTTCTCTCCGTCAGTCTTTTTTCCGAAAACCCTCAACGCAAGTCTGAGAAATCCGAGGCTTTCCTTTGAAGTGAAGCAAGCCAGCTTCATGCTTGCCACCATTGCATTATAGCACAAGACTCCAAAGTGGTGGTACCCAAAGGACAAGCACAGGATCAATAAAGTAGTAGCATAAAAGAGGGGGAAAAAGACATTTTTGATCTTCCATTGGACTTTAGTCCATGAATGCAATGTGATGTCTTTCAGTCTTTTCTTGTTTAAGACATGTGCACTTCACACCGGACGCCCGAAAACTCGAACCGGTTAGGTCGATTGGGTTGAATTTTTCGAGTGGGACTCGGACAAATAGAGCTTTTTGTAAACCCGGCGAATCTCAGCTGATTTGATGATGAGATCCATCCTCGTGTGGTCTATGGTGAATTGCGTCCGCACAAGAAATTCCCGCATCAAAAAGTCTGGACCGGCTTCAAAATACTTGAAAAGAGTCTTGTTAACTAAGTGATGTCGAGGCACTTGTTTAATCATACTTAATAGGAAAAGGCCATTTTTTCCAATATACCGGCTGACACATGACGCGAGAAAAACGGTGCGTTTTCTTTATTGAAATGGATGTTAGCCGTGTTTGGTTTTAGGTGGTTTTCGGAAAGTTGGTTATAAGCCATATAGACTCTCTTGAGTACTCGGCATTAATTTTTGTGACCACAGATACATCAATGAGATTTGCATCTTCAAAATGAGATCGAAGGAGCCTACAAGGAGGCTAGCCAAGCAGGGTGAAATGAGAAACAAAGAACTTACTCGTCGTCTCCACTCATTTGCATTTCAAACATGAGACTCGCCACCGAACTTGAGAACCTTCGTTCAATCTCGCCCATGATACAGAAAAAGAATTGATGTTCTACGCAAGAATCCCTTGCACCGACCGAGCCCGTGCGACAACGGATGCAATCTTTTCTGGCAATTAGGGGCCTGCATGGCAACCATTCTGGTTCTCTGATTCTGTTCTCTGGAACAAAAAAGGATGAGAATCATGTTTGGTAACGTAAATGATTCTGATTTTGATTCTATTCCCGAAAATAGTTTTGGAGCAAAAACAAGAACAAAAAGAAAGTTGGTTCTGGAAAAAAGAATCACTTTTGAGAATCATAAAACAGAAATAAAGTCCAAGATCTCTTACTTTTCCCTTTCAGTTCTCTCATCACTTTTCCCTCGACCTAAAACAGAATGAAGTCTCATTTTTAAAGAAAAATACTTAAGATAAAATAATAATAATAATAAATAATTAAATCAAAAAGTTTGGAAAAATTTCTAAAAAATCAGAAAAATTACAGAAAATCCCTAGAAATAGAATAAGCTTAGATTAGGCTAGTTTGACCTCATTTTCATAAATTTAGGCCTAGATTCTCTAGATTTCATAGATTTTGTTATTTTTTAGGAAAATCATAAACACCTTAGAAATTAAACCCGAACCACATTTCTCTAAGCCTTTATGGCTTCATTAGGGTTTTATGATGCGATTTATCAATGCCATGATTCCTTGATTGCGCACTTGATTTCATTGGTTGTGATTTGCCTAGGTTTAAGTACTTTAGACTTAGTTTAGTTTTAGAAAATTTGAAAAAAGACAAAAACAACCTGTGTGAACACTTAGCATTAGCTTACCTCGTAGGTTTAAAAATAAATTGAAAATTTGCATGAAATGTGTTTAGAAAACATTCAACTTCGGTGCCGAAAAGACGTCGGTGGAAATACCGACGTCACAAAGTCTCCGGATCTTAGATTTCTCTGGTTACGTAGAATCGAACGGTTTCTCCCGACTATTCGATAAGATTTTCGATCTACCTTCCTCAAAGACTGGTGGCTACTCCATTTACACGTACACATACATATGCCACCGATCACACTAAGATCGAATTTGATATTCCCTCGTTTTGATTTGGTATACACTTGGGAGGGGCCGAGCTAATCTGAAATCACATACTAACCCACACGGTCTCTCCTTTTTTAAGCTTAAAATGACTTGTTATGAATTGTAATTAGACAGAATAACACGAAAAAATGTTATATGCAATATACAATATGTTATATAAGAGAATCAATATGAATTAATCTTCAATTAATTCGAAATATATGATGAAATTTCACGAAGTAACTACGTAATTATTTGACTTAAATGACACAAATTGAAAAGAGAAATTATTTTCGGGAAAAAAAAATAGGTGCATTTACCAAACGCGTTTCTGTTTCAGGAACAGAAATTTTGTGAAGTTATCAAACACATTCTGATTCTCTAAAACTCATCCAGGGAATAGAATCAGAAAAAATCATTCTAATCAGAATCAATTTTTCGGATCAAAATGATTGCCATGCAGGCCCTAGGATTCCAATCGGATCGCTCTCTCGCTCGTGTTTCTTATCCCCTTTACTCTCGTGTTTTGCTTTTGCAGCGCCCGCCTCACTCGAACGAGGGACTCGAGGACCTCGCACACTCACCCAAAAGAGTAGCACTTCAAGATCACTCTTGCACACGAGCTTGGGAGAAAGGTATACTGCGCTAATCAAAGAATTCGAGGATTCAGGATAACTACAAATGACTCTAGGGCACATTCTAGCGTCACTATACTTCTTAATACGTCCTCTCGACACAGTTTGGCTAATCCTAATACATGAACCAGTCGCAAACTTCAAGAGATTGTACTTGGATTTTATTTACTCTTTACTCATTCCTGTCTAGTGTCACGAGTCGACAGATTTTTGGCCAAGGAATGGCCCGTGTGGCACCTGATGAGCTAGAACACCATGCCAGCATTCCTCCTATAGATTATTCCTTAGGATGGTATGGTGAATCATACCCTCGGACTAGATCATACAACTCCCCATTTTAACTTAAGCATCCAATCCTCAAATCAAACATGCAAATTGCCTCAGTACCACAATTGGTTTCAGCCTGTTATGACCTCATCAAGAGAACGATTTTAGCTCTCGACCAATTTGTGCAAGAGAGGCTAATCCCACTTTTAGAGATCCTCTAAGATAAGATGGTATTCATTCCACTTTAGGATTTCTAGCACAAGCACCCACTCTCACAAACTAGTTGT
This sequence comes from Lenwebbia sp. NSW1173648, assembly GCA_029784005.1. Lineage (NCBI taxonomy): Eukaryota > Viridiplantae > Streptophyta > Magnoliopsida > Myrtales > Myrtaceae > Lenwebbia > Lenwebbia sp. NSW1173648. Next base: position 7,107,696 of record JARCGZ010000010.1, read on the forward strand.
ATTATCCCTTCTGCATCACTCACTCTACGCTCTCAATATCACAAAGCTCTACTCTTTAACGAGAGAATTCGAACCTTGACACTAACATGTACATTGCACTTGCTCATTCATGCACATCCCGCATGCATGCCACATCCAACATGTGTGCACTGCATGCATATAGCCCTCAGCAGGCCGGAGAAGTAATGAGCTTAGGGCAAAGAGGAAAGATGACCCAAAATTTTGGATTCATAAGGAAAGAAAGGAGGAGAGAGAGGTCATGGCGGTGGGTTGCTGTGCTAGTCTCCCTCGAGGAATAGTCGAAGTGCACGCAAGTTGGCCCGGACACCTCGGTTACCAAAAAAAAAGAGGAGAGAGAGGCGCGTCGGTAGCGTCGATCTTCTTTCTTCAAAGAAGAGGAGAGAGAAAGCGTTAGTAGGTCTAATCTACTTCAATAAACATAACATTGTGCGGGTATATTAAAAGGAGCATTTTTTTTTAAATAGGAAAGGTAAAATAAGATTTAAGGCCAGCGAGGACCACTCGCACACGTGAAGCCATGTGTCGCTTCCTAATTGGGCACGAACCATGCTAACATGGAGGAGCCAACCCACCTAATAGGGAAAATTTCAAATAAGGGCCAGAAGTAACCTCATTTTCTTAAATAAAGGTTTGAAGTGGATCTTGTTTCAAATAAAGGCCTGAAATGCTCTCATTATTTCAAAGAAAGACCTGATCAAGAGCATTTTTGTCATTTACTTCGTCTTTTTTAAAAACCCTTTTTTTTCTTTTCTCCATTTCTTTTTTCTTTTTCCCCCTTCTCGCCAATGGCCAGTCTCAAGCAAAGGCCGGCCACCGGCAAGGGTTGGCCTAGGCTGGCCTCGCCGGGGCGAGGCAACCTTCACCTGTGGCCGATGAGGGCGGCCTCGCCCAGTCCTTGTCGGTGGTAGGCCATCGCCTGAGACCGGCCGCCGGCGAGAAGGACGGGAAAAAAAAATGAAAAAAAGACATAAAGAAAAGGAAAAAAGGAAAAAATAATGAAAATGCTCGTGGTCATGTCCTTCTTTGAAATAATGAGAGCACTTCATGCTTTTACTTAAAATAATATACATTTTAGATCTTTATTTAAAAAAATGAGGTTAGTTCGAATTCTTATTTGGAATTTTCCCAACGTGATATTTTCTCCCCTTCGTAGCTCCTTTCTTTTTTATCCAGCAAGAAAAGAATCCTCGTTACGTGCAAGAACAAATCAGCCCTCGCCACGTCGCTCAAATTAGACAAGCTGTACTTTCCCTCTGCCACGTCACCTTTCCGGGGTAGAAGCGCATCAATGTTTTCTTTGCGGATGACCGATTTCAGCTTCAAAGCAAGTCCAAAGCTTAAAAACCTTTGACTTTGATCCCGGCACCTCCGAAGAGCCGAAACCGATCTTACCATCGTCCACTTCGATTCTCTTCGTCTCCCCACCATTACAATGATCCGATTGCACGCGCTTCTGCTTCTGATCTTGTCGTCCCTCTTGGTCACATGCCGATCGCTCCGGTTCGACCTGCAATCGGGTCATACCAAGTGCATCACCGAGGACATCAAGAGCAATTCCATGACCGTCGGCAAGTACAGCGTTGTGAACCCTAACGAAGGCCATCCGATGCCCGAGTCCCACAAGCTCACCGCCAGGGTAACGCCCCATAAAAGCTCGAACCTTTCGTCGACGTTCCTGTCCGATTGCATGCTCGACCGCGTTGCGAATTCGGTTGTTAATTTTGGGTTTATGGGGTCTTGATTGGTTTTTTCGTTCTTTTGTGCAGGTGACGTCGACTTATGGAAACAATTATCACTACGCGGACCATGTGGAGTCGGGTCAGTTCGCGTTCACGGCTGCGGAGGCTGGGGATTACATGGCCTGCTTCTGGACCCCAGATCACCGGCCGCCGACCACAGTGACCGTTGATTTTGATTGGAAGACTGGTGTGGCTGCTAAGGACTGGGGCAATGTTGCCAAGAAAGGCCAAGTTGATGTGAGTTTACTTCCCAGATCTTTTCGCGTGTGATTTCAATACGATGCTGCTACTGGCCAATGTTAAGTTTGGGTTTTTGGGGCCCTTTAATGGTTACTTTATATTTTGCGGTGAAATTTGATGGAATGGGGGAAGTAATGGCTTGGTCGAGGTAATTTCTTGTTTCAGGGGAGAAGGGGGGGTAGAGTGTGTAATGTGTTCTGGAGTCAAAGGAATCAATGAAGCTAACCGTGAGTGTGTAGTTGATTGCTGTAATTCTAATTCCTCTGTTTAAAGTAGCACTGGGGAACGGGGCACACTGTGTGCCTTGTCAAACGAGACCCATTTCTTCAACATAGCTCAATTGCTGTTCATTATGAGCACCGAAGACTTATGTGGTTTTAGGCGTTGTTATCTTGCAAAAGTTTCTTGGGATTATACGTTTCTCCAAGAAAGTTTCTCAAAGGGAAGAGATAATGTCCATACTTACAATTGTGCGTCAGCTTGCTTGTCCTGATTGATTTACATATGCTGCGGGGCTAGGAAGAAGCGAGTTGTGGCCTATGGGGCACACAACCCGTTTGTCATTTGGGATGAAGTAGTGTTTTTCAGCTTATAAGGATTCATGGAACCTGGAGATTAGGTTTCAGGTCAATCAGATGTGCTATGATTTTAGATTTTTCAAATGCTTTGTCATCGAACCACTGGCTCTAGGTTGCACTAGAAGCATAATTAGATGATCAAGAAGTTGTAGATTCATGCAAGATCTTGGACTTGGTGGAGTTTGAACTGGTCTTTTGAAGGGAAGTGCGGCAAGAATAACAGTTTTGATGTGTCACTCAAAGTTTCTGACAAGAATTAGGGAACGATTGTGGCAGATTGGAAATTCAAAATTGCTTTGGACTTTCCGTAGTCGATTAATTGAACTACTCTACTGGATACAATCAAATTCTAAGTTCACGGAAGAAGACATAAGACTTGAACACAGAGCAAGCAAACTCTTTCTGAAGGTCACTGGACTGTCCTAGTTGATAGCATAAGGATCGTGAAGATTTAATGCATTGAAAGAGAAGCCAGCTGCTTCATACCGACTGAACTCGAACTTTGCATGCTTCCCTCTTTAAAGAAGCAATGATAACGAATGGCATGGGTTAAGGGTGAAAATGGTAGGTGAATGTGTCGTAAATACCTTAATTACTGTTGTTGAAGTGCTGAATAGGGATGGGGATTTGAAGGGCTATCAATGTTAGTCTTTACAGGGGAAAAGCAAGAGTCTTATGTCTATTGGAGGAACATATTTCCTATTATCTGAAAATTCGCATTGAAACACTTCCTATCAACCTGCACCACAAAGGAAAATTCTATTGACATTGTGTCAGATCCATTGTTTCTACCCTCCCTCAAGCAGGAAATTGCCAATTCTTCTTTTAGTCTTTACCTTCAACAAGAATATTTAATAATTTCAAATTAACCATTTGTTAGGGGTATCGTCAGGCCATTGAATTGACTTACGATATTGTATTTCTAGCTTGAACACTTTTTTTAATTTGTGTGTGTGGAAAAGAGCCAACAACCATAATCATTGCTTCATTCCGGCGGATGAGAAAAATACTGGCATTAAGATTGATAGACAAAATGAACACTAACATCTGTGTGTATGCGAGGATTGTCGTTGAAAGAACTGCTAAAAAGTCCTTAAGCACGACTCATATCCTTCCTTCTGCATTATGTTTTGTTTTGCCTGTTATTCTGCAGTAATTTCATCCCCTGAAAGTCCCGATATAGTGTGGGAATTCTTCCTGAATGGAGACCACTTCATTGTCTTCAAATTTTCCATGGTCCCTTCTTTTTTGTTTTTTCCTTATTGACTTCAAAATTACAAAGGCGGGTTTAACGCTCAAAGTTATTTAATGTGGACGATACCATCTGAGTAGTAATTTAAGGAGGCAGAAACTGTCTACCCTATGTTTGATAATTTGGTCAATACATAGAGGATCCCTGCTTATGCTTTATTTCATCATAAAGGCCCTTTACAATTTTTTCTTGCTGAAATACAAGGGTGCGTTTTCAAGGCAGACGGCATTTTAAAAGAATATTGGACTATTCATTGGGATTGAAGAGGTCTTCTGTTTTTGCTTAAAGAATGCACAATAATACGTTGCCAGAAGAAGTTGTAGCGAGGTTGAGGAAAATTGATGGCCTAAAAAAGGAGGTTGAGGGAAAGAATCTTTCTAACTGATACAAATAGTTATCATCTGTTCTTGTTCACACACTATCTAATTCTGGCGATCATTGTCCATTTCTTCATCTTAAGTAATCTGTTGACATACTCATCCAAGTTGTACCCATCCTTTTTTTATCTTTTGAATATCAGCTCATGGAACTGGAGCTGAAGAAGTTGCATGACACAATCAACTCCATTCATGAGGAGATGTTCTATCTTCGCGACAGGTGTGATACCTCCGTTCGCACTTCCATTTTTAAAGTAGCATCTAAGATTTCTTTTGGAGTCCCCTTGTGAAGATGTCAACTTTATGTTTCTTTACTTAATTCTTCAGGGAAGACGAAATGCAGGAACTCAACCGAGCGACCAACTCCAAAATGGCGTGGCTGAGTTGCCTTTCGCTTTTTGTTTGCTTGTCTGTGGCTGGCTTGCAACTATGGCACCTCAAGACATTTTTCGAGAAAAAGAAGCTCATCTAGATATTTCAGGGCGACATTTCGCAATTTTTTTTTTTTTATGTCTGTATCATATATATATACATGGAGTTGGGCAGTATGTTGAAAAGGACCAAACAGGAGATTACATTGCAAAATCCATTTGGAACTCCTGGATAACTTAAACCGGCATCATACCAGAAAGGGACTTCATTGCGCCACCCTGTATAATTGCATTCCCAGGTCGGTATTGATGAAAATATTGCCTCTTGTCCTTCAGCTTGCTGGAATGAACTTTGCTGAACAAGAAGGCCTCCTTAGCCTTTAAGTTTCATGGCACCTTTTTCTTTTTTCCTGGTCAGACTTTAGTTTGTTGCTACTGTCATTCTAGTGTCACCAAGCAGGAGCCAAGGGCTGCTGCATCTAGCAACTGAGCCGTGGTGAGGAGTGACATACTTTCTGTGCATTGAATAAATTAAGCACTACTCGGTTGGATACAGGTCAAAATCCAATGATCCTGGAGACTACCGTAACACTAATGTTGGCTTAGTCGGTGCACTTCAGTTCGGATGTTGAGAGAGAGAAAGTTGTGAATGCATGATAATGCCCGTGTCTACAAAACATATTGTACTTAGCCCGGTATAAGCGTCAGCTAAACAGCAAGAATTCCAGCATGGTGGTGAGGCTGAAGCCGTCCTGTTCTCTTCTTTACGCTAGCTATCGGTTGAAAGCACTCGTTCACTCTGTTATCTCCTTGTTGCGTCCGTTAGAATGCATGGGGGCTTCCCAATTCTACTCCAGCTCGACCCTCTCCCTCGCTTCCACTTCTTGTCATTCTGACAAAGCTTAGTTCAACAAAAGCTCAGAGCTCGACATTGCTGCTGAGGTTTCCTCTCTCCACAAGGGAACAATTCCACAGGAATTCTTAGTTCAGAATCATGTACATGGGGAAGTGCCAACTTGTGCGTTTTCCTCGCCTTCTGCGACAGGGAACGGGGATAAAGGCAGGCGATATTGCCGTCAGCCATATCTAACTCAAGAAGATCATTCAAGTGAAAAGCTTAGGATTTTGTCCAAAATAAAACGGGTGAATGGCTTCGGATCAGAGCTCTCTGCAAGTTTCAAATGTGTAGGAATCACCAATGCTGATTAAGCCAATAACATTAATCCATCTCGGGAAATGGAACTATTTGCATTCATCTTCTTCTTCTTTTTTTCTTTTTTGCTCTTAAACTCCATGTAGTGTTAGTTGAGACTATGGATTGTCTCTATAGACTCAAAGACTAATAATGGATGATGATTCTCATTGTCGCATTGCAAAGAGGTCAAAACCATTGAGAAAAGGCACCCAAAACATCGGTCAGAAGCAGCACTATGGGAAGTGACTCCTGACACTCTAAATGACACAACCTTAAACAAATCATTCAAAATGTCGAGTGCAGCAAAATCCATGTCCTAATCTTGAGATTGGGTCGCATCGCAAATCATTAATGCTATTTTATCGGCGAAATCACTGTCAATGTCCGCCTCTTCAGTTCTTATTAAAATGTCTTTGAATTTAGGGTTAATATCATCAAAAACCCCAAACCGGTACATCCGTTATAAATTTACCCCAAACTATTTTTTTGACCACGAAAAATCCCAAACTAGTACAGTTGTGACAAATTTACCCTAAACTATTTTTTTGACCACCAAAAACCCTAAAACTAATTTTTTTTACCACGAAAAATCCCAAACTGGTATATTTGTGACAAATTTACCCTCCGTTAATTTGGATTAATACCACGAAAAATTCCAAACTTATACACCTGTGACAAACAGAGGGTAAAAACCCCAAGCCGGTACACCCGTCAATTGTCACGTGTCATAGAACTTAGCACTTTAATGGTTAGATTTAACGAAAACTAACGAAGGGTAAATTTGTCACAGATGTACCGGTTTGGGGTTAATTTGTCACAAGTGTACCAGTTTGGGGTTTTTTGTGGTTAAAAAAATAGTTTGGTGTAAATTTGTCACAGGTGTACCAGTTTGGAGTTTTCCGTGGTATTAACCCTTAGAATTTAATAATGGTTGGGGGGGAAAAACACAACCAAAGAAAACTCACCATGCTATACCCCCATTGGGTCTGATGGCATCCTGGAATCTATTTCAGGCCGCCTCAGCATGCACTTATTTTCCTTTCCTCCAACATATGGACAAACCGAGATTTGCGTTCTCTTAAGGTCTAGATTTTCATTATAGTTCCCCTTTGTCTTCCTTTGATTTTTGTCTTAATATCATATGAGCAGACGCAACAAGATTGCGGTCGTCTGGACTATCTTGTTAGATATTGGTTCTCAATGAATCCTCTCCCACTTGTCTCTCGAGTGAGAGCTTCGTTGTTTGCTACTAAACAAGAATCATTCCGTCGACAATAGGAAGTCAATTTGGAAGGAGTAGACCAATAAGCAGAGAGTCTAATTGGCAGGATCTTCTGTTCAACTAGAGAAACGAAGCTTTAGTCAACCCGTGAAGAAGTAAAGGGATGGCTTCTTCAATTATAATAGTAAACCGTAGCACAGGGGAAAATTGCCAAAAAAGTTTTAAACTTATTGCAATTGTGTCAATTCAATCCTAAACTTTTTTTTTGACAATTGAGTCCTAAACTTTGTGCATTTGTGCCAATTCAGTCCATCCGGCCGGTGCTGATGTGACGAATTTTTAATATTTTTTGAATTATTTTTTTTTCTTTGTTTGCCTTTTTCTTTTTTTTCTTTTTTTTTAATTTCGTCTCCTTCTTCCTCTAGGCAGGCCGGCGAGGTTGCGCCTCACCATATGTAGGTGATGCTGACCTTGCCAATGGCCGGTCGGCGACCAGCTAGAGGAAGAAGGAGAAGGAGAAAAATAAAGAAAGAAAAGAAAAAAAAGGAAAAAAATTATTAAAAATTTATCACTCCAGTGCCGACCATCATCCACGTCAACGTCGGATAGATTGAATTAGCACGAATATAAAATGTCTATGACTCAATTGGCAAAAAAAAAAAAATTATAATTTTTTGGGTAATTTTCTCGTTACATAGAAACCCCTTGAAAAGAGTCGTCCTTCGACTTCTTTTCACTTATCATTTCATCAGATGCACTCTACGCGTTATCTTGCTAGAGCAAACGAAGAAAGTTGGTCCAAAAAGTGGCCACAACGCTTTGATTGTGTCATCGCCCTAAAACCAAAAGCTACAAGATAGCCCTAAGTTACTTGTAAATAAAGGCTTAATCTTTCTCTATACCAGCTCAAGGGTCACGATTTCAATTGCTAATTAAACGTAGGGGTAATAACTCCCTCCATCTTTTTACTTTTTACTTTTTACTTTTTACTTTTTACTACATGAAATTTTCAGTTAACATGTACATGTGGCACACTTCTTTGGCTAAGTAGGCAGAAAACATTATCCCTCTTAATTCCCCCCACCACACCACCAGACACCAGTACACATCAAAATCATCCTTAGGGGAAAAAACCAGACTCGTATCTCGGCGCAAAACTCTGCTTTTCAGCCCTTTCCAGTCACCATGATAATGAGTGCAATTGAAGAAAGAGCAAAGGCTAGCAAAGATATAGGGGTATCTCTTGAACCTTTCATTTTTACCCAAATGCACTGAAGGCCAAACAGTTTTTTTTTTTTTTTACAACAGCTGCCTAACTTTTAAATGATGGCTACCAAAACCGAGGGGGTTAAACTCACAGCCTCGCTCGAGCCACGTGTCAAGCTACTGGCGAGTCTTGGAAACTGTTTATAGGTCTGCTCAATCCGATGTATTGGTCCAAACGCTGAAATGTTCCATATGATAAAAAGGGCAAGTGGACCTCTCTTTATCTGATGGGCATGATGTGGTCCAAATCCTAAGTATGAGTTGAATAGTTTTTCTTTGGCTCCACTCTTAATCATATTGTCCCCATCACCGCATTCCAACAACATGTTCCATATCAGATGGAAATTTTAATTTTAATTTTAATTTTTTTGATTTAAAGAGGACCCATCCACTTCCACTAATCATGTTGCAGAAAGATGAGGGAAAAGGGTGGCTAAAAGTAAAAGTGGATAGACCAATGCCAGAGAGAGAGAGAGAGAGATGGGATTTTCATTAGAATTACCTGAGGGAGAAAGGAGTGGGTCAAAGAAGGGTCTAGTGAGCTAAAGAAGTTAATCAAAATAATAATCACCAGGGATTAACAGAGGGTCAAATGAGGTAAGTAACTCCATGTCATCCTTAAGCTTAGGGGAGGACCCCATCACCCTACAGTTCCAGATAGCTTCATAGATAATGGGAATGGAAGATTCTTGCTCCTGATGGCACCATTGTCTTCTTTTGTTTAAATAGCAGGGATGGAGAGGGCTTAACTTTAACGACTGGCTCTTTCTTCATCGAGATGTAAAAACTCAGTTAGGACAAAATCGAAAATTGACTTTTTGTCATTTAGCCACAGTCAATGATTCTCCTCCCTCCTGTCCCACCAACTTCCAGGTCCATTTGGATCCACTCAAGAGTCCTTAGCTGCATGAATCAAGAAGAAGGGCATACGAGATTAGGACAAAGATGGGATCTTTCATCTCTTTCTTTCACATGAGACGTTTGACAAGGAATGGAGCTGAGAAATGAATGTGATGAACTGCAGGCTGAGCACATGGAGGTCCAATCCCCATCAGGAAAATATAATTGAATTTCCACAGATGCTGATGTCAGGGCTTTAGGCCATTTCTGTACTTTTCCCCCCCGCCCTTTCCCCCACCTCATTGACTTCAATAAAGTTCTCTCTCTTTTTCTCCCTTGGAACAAAAACGAAAGGCTACGTTAGCCTCACACATGTTTGACATGTAGTAGTCACTGGTAAGTGGCTCAATAGAGTGAAATCAGTATTGGCTCATTCCCACCTTTCCCTTTGAAAGGAAACAGAGAAGGTCAGAGACCTCAGAAACTGAAAGCCCATCTCTCTCTCTTCCTTTTATTATATGCTGCATCTGCTGCTTCTACTTGCTCTCGCCACCCTGTCTCGCTGAGAATCGAGCCATGGAAGAGACTGAGGAGTCGAAGACCAGCAAGAAATGCAGCACCAAGGCAAGAACTTTCAGGAGCCCCTTCACGAACCATCATCACCACCACCACCAGCATCAACCTCAGCTGTTGCCACACTCCAACAACAATCAGTTCGGGCTCGGAGGACTGTGTAGCCGGACCACCCAGTGCTACCAGGCTTATTACCCTGCTCTGCTTCCTCTGCCTCCTCCTCCTCCTCCAACACTTCCCCAACTCGCTTCACCTCCATCGCTCTCTCACAGTCGGGGTCGCAACCAGTGCTTGAGTTCGAAGGCCCTGGTGAAGAAGTCCTCCCACAAGCTCAATAGCCCTCCTCCTCTCGCCACATCCTCCGAGACCCAGGTCCCAAATGCCACAGTCGCTCCAGGTAAATGCCAAAAGAAAGAAAAGAATCGGAGAACCACTCGTCTCATTTGCTTTTCTTCGCTTTCTTGTTTCACTCTTTTTGCATGCGTGCTCTGCTTTCAATCTTCACTCTGCCCACATGTTAATGGAAGTTGGTTCCTCTTTTTTTTCACCCTTTACATGTCCTATTCATGCTTCTTTGTGTTCCAATATCCATTAGTCAAGAAGGCTCTTGTGGGTACTGTGGGCTCTATAAGCAAGGCATGTGCTTGCGGAAACCAAAAAAAAAAGGTCTAGTATCCGAAAATGGAGTAGCTCGTCAAAGTGGTCTTTAACATTATCCTGCTCGATGACTGGTTATTTCCCAATGACTGATGGAGGCTCCGAATCTTGTTCTTGGTTATGAAAGTGAAGAAGATGAGAGTTATATGACTCACTATGTTGTCTTTCCGATTACTTGAAACAGCTCCAGAGAGGGTTCAGAGGCAAACCGATGTGGAGGAAGAAAATGGAAGAAGGCTCTTCCGTGTTGTACCACCAGAAGCAATGGCCATTGCCAGGAGACCAGACTCCGGTGGCGTGGACGGCCCGGTCATCCCGCTTCTCGCCAACCATTTCCTAGTCCGATTCGACCCGGCCCAGAGGATTTACCATTACAACGTTGAGATCACCCCGAGCGCCCCCAGGGAAGTTGCTCGGGCGATCAAGCGACAGCTAGTGAAAGAAAACTCGGCCATCCTTTCCGGGGCTCTCCCCGCGTTTGATGGCCGTAAGAATCTCTTCAGCCCGGTGGAGTTTCAGAACGACAGGCTCGACTTCTTCATCAGCCTGCCGATCCCCACGAGCAAGTCGATGCTTCCGTTTAGTGATTCGGAGGGCAAGCGTCCCAGGCACAAGCTGTTCCGGATAAACATGAAGCTCGTGTCGAAGCTCGACGGGAAGGGATTGAGCAGCTACTTGAGCAAGGAGGAAGATGACTGGGTTCCGCTTCCTCAGGACTACCTCCACGCTTTGGACGTCGTGCTGCGGGAGAGCCCCGCGGAGAAGTGCATACCCGTGGGCCGCTCCATGTACTCGAGCTCCACCGGCGGGAGCAAAGAAATCGGGGGAGGAGCCGTCGGAATTAGGGGCTTCTTCCAGAGCCTGCGGCCGACGCAGCAAGGCCTTTCGCTCAACGTCGATTTCTCCGTGACGGCGTTCCATGAGAGCATCGGAGTGATCCCTTACCTGGAGAGGCGACTCGCGTTTCTTAGAGACCTTTCTCAGAGGAAGACCAGGAGTCTGACTGTTGAAGAAAGGAAGGAAGTCGAGAAGGCTTTGAAGAACATCCGAATCTTCGTTTGCCACAGAGAAACCGTCCAGAGATACCGGGTCTACGGCTTGACGGAGGCGCCGACCGAAAATCTTTGGTTCGTGGACCGGGATGGCGAAAATCTGAAGCTGGTGAGTTACTTCAAGAACCACTATAACTATGACATAGAGTTCAGGTACTTGCCGTGCTTACAGACGAGTAGAAGCAAACCATGTTATCTTCCAATGGAGCTCTGCGTGATTTGCGAGGGCCAGAAGTTTCTTGGGAAACTTTCCGACGATCAGACGGCAAGAATTCTCAAGATGGGTTGCCAGAGGCCGAAAGAGCGAAAGGCTATCATCGACAGAGTGATGCGAGGGCCTGTCGGTCCAACTAGGTAACTTTCGAGATCTATGGAGTGAACTAGTATTAATCTGTTTTACCTGACGGTTCTATTCCACTGATTTTGAATCTCCATTGCTGAATCGTCGAGTTTTCTGCTTAATTGACAGCGGCAACCAGGAAAGAGAGTTTGATCTCCAGATTTCAAGAGAGATGACACGAGTAAACGGTCGAATCTTGCAACCTCCAAAACTAAAACTAGGTGTGCATGGCCATATAAGGAATCTAGTTCCGTCTCGCCCAGACCGGCAGTGGAATCTCATGGACAGCCATGTTTTCGAAGGAATTCGGATAGAAAAATGGGGCCTCATAAGCTTCGGCGGAACCCCGGATCAGAAGTCGAGCATTTCGAAGTTCATCATGCAGCTCTCCCAAAGATGCGAACAGCTAGGCATATACCTCTGCAAGAATCCGGTTATCGCCCCGCAATTCGAGCCGAACCACGTGCTCAACAATGTTGTTCTTCTGGAGTCTAAGCTCAAGAAGATCCAGAAAGCCGCGGACAACAACCTCGGACTACTCCTATGCGTAATGGAGAAGAAACACAAAGGATATGCAGATCTAAAGCGAATTGCCGAGACGACCATCGGAGTAGTAAGCCAGTGTTGCTTGTACCCCAACCTCGGAAAGTTGAATTCCCAGTTTCTCGCAAACTTGGCACTCAAGATAAATGCCAAAGTCGGAGGATGCACGGTCGCGCTTTACAATTCATTTCCCTCCCAAATCCCGCGGCTTCTCCATCAAAACGAGCCGGTGATATTTATGGGCGCCGACGTGACTCATCCGCACCCGCTTGACGACTCCAGCCCGTCTGTTGCCGCCGTCGTTGGCAGCATGAACTGGCCTGCTGCCAACAAGTACGCATCGAGAATGAGGTCTCAAACCCATAGACAAGAAATAATCCAGGATCTCGGGGACATGGTGGGGGAATTGCTAGATGATTTCCAACTCGAAGTCAAGGAGCTGCCCAGGAGAATAATCTTCTTTAGGGATGGCGTGAGCGAGACTCAGTTCCACAAAGTCCTTCAAGAGGAGTTGCTCGCCATTAAGAAAGGCTGCGCGCGATTCCCCGGCTATCGGCCGACCATTACATTCGTAGTCGTCCAGAAGAGGCACCACACGAGGCTATTTCCCGACGATGCCGATGTTCCCTCTACCAAAAACCAGGTCTTTGAGGAGAACATCCCACCCGGGACGGTGGTGGACACGGTGATAACTCATCCGAGGGAGTTCGATTTCTACTTGTGTAGCCACTCTGGAGTAAAAGGAACTAGCCGGCCGGCTCACTACCACGTACTGGTGGACGAGAACGAGTTCACTTCCGACGAGCTCCAGAAACTGGTCTATAACCTGTGCTACACGTTCGTGAGGTGCACTAAGCCGGTGTCGCTGGTGCCCCCAGCTTACTACGCCCATTTGGCTGCTTACAGAGGCCGGCTATACCTCGAGCGATCGGAGATGTCGGGCCACATGAGAAACGGGTCTCAACTGTCCCGAGCCGCCCCTCCGAAAGCCACGCCTCTACCGAAACTCAGCGAAAATGTGAAGAAACTCATGTTCTACTGCTGATCATGTGATTTCCTCCCTCCTAGGACAGTTACTTCCGGGGCTCCCGAATCATTAGTTCGTTGTCTGGATTAACAGAGAGATGTCCAAATATAGCACCAGCTTATCACCCTAGATCATAGCTTTTTTATTATTATCTTAACTGGGCTAATCACATCGTATTAAGGTTAATGTCGGGTTAGCTTAGATCAACGCAACTTGTATGAAGTCCGTAATCCAAGAAAATCTAGTTGCTGCTTATGCTCACAAATGCCTTAAATGCTAGCTAATCTCTTCTCTCCTGTATCTTGCTATATACATAACAAGGCTTCCCTTACCTTTTCTCATTCGCCTTTTCTGTTCTTCTGCTGACTCAATTCTCTAATCAGTGAGCATTCTGACGAATGTGGCTCAAAAGTGAAGTCGTTAAGGCCATTGATGGGCCATTGATGATCAGAATGGAGGGTAGCCTAGGAGTTAAATCTCCAACTGGGAACCGACTTCTTTTTCTGTAGTTTCTTTCTGCTGTACGCAACCATTCCTCTTGTCCCGAAAAAAAAACCAGATTAACTTTCGGGTTTGGCTGGGTTAATTCTTTCTCTATGCTCAAACTTCATACCTAATTCTACTTCATTTGTTTCATTTTGTTGACGACGACGACAAGTCGTGATGATGAGGTTGTAATACCGTCTGTAGAGAATGTGACAAGTTGTACTGAAAAGGAAGCAGAGAGAGAGAGAGACAGACAGACAGAGAGATTCACAAAGAAAAGAGTACAAGCTGTACTGAAAAGACTGTGACGAGAGAAAGAAAAGTTCATGTGAATCCTTGCATCAAATCCGAAGAAATTCACCAAAATGGAATTAGAACTTACTTGGCTGCATGTGATAGAAAGAGAAGAAAAGAAAAACAGGGGAGGAGGGAACATACGTTGCCGAGTATATAAGACCAATTTTCCATGCATGCAGTGTCAGAGGAAAGCAGAGGAGTAAAAAAAGAGAAAAGAAAAAAGACAGAGCGTCGCTGCAGATGGATGGAGATGGAGAGAGAGCCAGAGCAGAAGAAGACTGAGAGGACATTGAAGAAAGAACCCAGCTTTCGAGGGACCCGCCCACGCCAGTGCCAGCACTAGTGGCAGCTGAGTTACCTCGCTGAAGCCCCCCACTCAGTCCAGTCCCAGTGTGCCAACCATTTTCGTACTAAACAGGGCACATACGTTGCCGAGTATATAAGACCAATTTTCCATGCATGCAGTGTCAGAGGAAAGCAGAGGAGTAAAAAAAGAGAAAAGAAAAAAGACAGAGCGTCGCTGCAGATGGATGGAGATGGAGAGAGAGACAGAGCAGAAGAAGACTGAGACGACATTGAAGAAAGAGCCCAGCTTTCGAGGGACCCGCCCACGCCAGTGCCAGCACTAGTGGCAGCTGAGTTACCTCGCTGAAGCCCCCCACTCAGTCCAGTCCCAGTGTGCCAACCATTTTCGTACTGAACGAATCTCGAAGTCCACAGTAGTGAGAGAGAGAGAGAGAGAGAGACAAAAGAAAAGCCAAGAAAGATGGGATTTTTGAAGCAAAAGGCTCTGACTTCCCGACTTCTCCTTTTGTCTCTTCATCTCTCTCTCTCTCTCTCTCTCTCTCTCTCTAGAGTCCATGTATTATCGTATTCAAGAAATGAACAGCACAATACTCATCAGACATCGCTCCCACAGCTTAAAAACAACAGGGAAACAGAACAACTCGTTCGCACAGTATTCATCTGATGGAGCAAAAGAGGTGTCCTGAAAATTTTTTCCTTTGTTATTCCATTAGACTTGGTAACTAAATTATTACGTTTTCACTTTGTAAGGAAAGTTACAAGCTTTGAGACGTTGATTACGAATTTCACAAGAGTAATTAACCTGTTAAATGCAGTAATTGTCTTAATTGGCTACTTACCAAATCTCTCGAGGCACTCGTTAACCAAATTTCTTTTTCCCCAAGATGCAATTAGTATTAAGTTATATGGTATTGAGTCATTTCAAATACCACTAAGTCAAACACGTTCTGAAGTGAATACGTGGTAAATATTAGGGGTGTGCAACCGGACCGAGTTTACTCGGAAATCGGATCGGACCACCCGAAAAATAAGTCCGGGAACCGGTTCTCATTCAAACTAGTCTAGGAACAGGTTCTAATTTATGGGAACCGGTTGGAACTGGTCCGGTTCCCGATTCCAAGTGAAAACCCACCTAGGAACCGGACCGGTTTTGAAATCGATTTTTAGCTACTGTTAAAAATAAAAACCCTAGTCTCACTCACCTCACCTCTTTTGTTTTTGGTAGATTGTAATTTCTATTGCTCATATTATGGATTGTTGCTTTTAGCGGATAGTGAGTTTTATTATTTATCTTTTACTTTGAATCATTTCATTACTACTCATATTATTTTGCTGGAAAAAATGAAATCAGAAACAGAAACAAAAGAAAACAGGTTTTCAGGTAAACCCTGAAATCGGACCGAAAAAACAGGGTAAGTTCCAAAACAGGTTTCAAGACAAAAAGGATAGGTTCTAGGTTCCAAAAATTGGGAACCGGTTATAACAAGGTAGGTTTCAGGTTCTAGATTTGGAACCTATCCACTCGGACCATGCTCATCCCTAGTAAATATCACCTTGAAATCGACCATGCACGCACTGGTTCCAAACTAATGAACTATTAAATTTTAATTAAGTGACCTTTAGTAACTGCTCTAAAATTTGATAAATCACATCGATTTCACGAGTTTTACGGATCCACAAATTAGTATATGCACCCTTAATTCCCACCATATGGTGCGTTGCATGTATTGTTTGGCGAGATCCTAAATCATAGGGAGACTCTTTGGATTTGGGATGACGGCATGGTGAGTATTTTGACTTTTGAAAATTGTTCAATATCGACGTGAACCTTTTTTTTTTATGCAATCGAATCGTCGAACTATATATTTCTTTGTTGACCTTGGTCTGTTTTTTAATTAAAAAGTATAACAAAGTTACGACGTTGTCGGTAGATGCTGTGTCGACACTCTACAAAGGCGCTGGTAGGGCTACCGGGATGGCACTAGCGGAGCCCAGGGCATGAAAACGGTGGAGACGACATCGCTCCGAGATGGCTTTTTCCTCGCACGTTTTGATGTTAAGGATATCAAGCCGGGGGATAAGATCGTTGGGATGTTAAGGACGGAATTGGAGATAGGGATAGAATTTTCCTGTCTCCCTCATTTTCCCCATCGCTAATCCAGACCTCAAATCAAACTAAAAATTCGCCCTCATCCAAATTAGTTATTTGATTCATCGGGCCGGATGGGAATCTTTCCTATCAGAAGTTTAGCCCCCCCCCCCCCCCCCCGAATTTTTATCTTAAGCCCAACGTTTGATTTTCCACATGAAAGAAGCTTTGCGCTGGTCGTGGTGAAGTGGATACAAGGAAAGGACGGGGGAAAAGGTAAAACGTGAGACAAGGCAAGGACTAGGAGTAACCGCCCGTGAGCCTTCCGTTTGAAAGAGAAGTGAATTCCCAAATACGATGTCTCGGACTCTACTTACTTCACGAAAAAAAAAATTTAAAAAATTAAAAAATATTTTCCTGAAATTGATAACTCGCATCGCTTACAAAAACGAATGAACGAAAAATATTTGACCATCCTCGAATATATTTAGACGTAAAGTTATTGTCAATAATGAAAACACTTATTATTGACTAACTATTTTAAGCGATTATTTTTAGGAAAATATTTTTCAACTCGTTCATTTTCTATGAAACAAGTAGTGTATTACTTCTCCTGTTCCATGGGTCTAATGTCTGACTGAGTTCCACCTTTGTGATCACAAGGTCTATACCCCCTACTCAAGAGCTCGTGTTGAAAAATTCGACAAGGTGATGTGATGCATTGTGGCCTTATCGCAATACTTTGTGACCCAATACTCATTACACTTGTTAAAACGTTTTCTGCGGTCTGTTTACGCATGATCGTGCTTCAGTGGTTCGACCCGCCATAAGGTCCGGATTCGAGATTAGATAGGTTTTTGTTGGTATCCGCTGGTTTTGTTTCTTCTTTGCTCCTTATCCTGTCTTGGGTCACGGTCGACAAATGTCGACAAAGAAGCAATCATATGTCTATTTTGTGCTATTGTCTTCCTAATCGGTTTCTAGTTCTTCCCCACTAACCCCAGATCCCAAGCCTAATCACCAAGCTATACGCGTCCTATCTCGTGTTTTGTGATTGCTTATGTCATAAAAGCAATTACACTTGTACAAGTAGGGACCGATAGTATTCGATGTCATTCGCAATATTGTCTGTAGACATAATAAACGTGGATGTAGGCTATCTTGGCATTGTCAAAGTTTGAACGTCAGATATCAAAAGCATAACTGTGCAGATGAATGTAGAAGTGGGTTGTGATAGGGTATGCTGCCCCGTAAATCGAATGGATGCAAATTCTGGGAGTAGCAATGGCGAAGGCAGAGATGGTAAGGGTAAGGTTCTCAATGGACTTCGGCGGCTTTATGGAGATGGTGAAAGAGGAGTTCCTTGTATTAATTCATGCTCATGACTTAAAACACGATATCTTATTGCGCCTTGTTGATCATGGCTTGGCAATATTATTTGTTTTCGTGTGGGACTCAATTTGTTGCCCAATCTGATAAAAATTTACGAGAATGAAGCTTGTCGGGGTGTGTGTGTCTGTGTGTGTGGGGCCCGACAATCGAAGGGGGATCGAGTTCTCTTATTCTTATTAAGGTTTGGGTATAAACATTCTGTTTGTCCTATTTCCTAACGTAAGTGAAATATCAAGTGCATTTTTTTTTTATCAAGAAATATCAAGTGCATTGGGAGAGCGAGTTTTTGTCAATTTATCTCTCCATGTTCTTCAAATTTGTTTATTAGTAAATCCCCTTCTCTCTCTCTCTCTCTCTCTACCCCCCAGCAAGGAAAAACAAATGAGATTCCTTGTGTGGTGATGGAACCCAACATCACAATACATCCCATCCCATCCCATCCCATCCCCCCACCCCACAATACAGACCGCCCATCGAGCACGACCTCCCCCCCCCCGCCCTTTTTTTGGAGCATCCGCCTGTCTCATCAATCCCCATCCGACCCCTTCTGTTTTTTCATTTCAGCCATTCTTGATTTACATGGATTTCCACTGTTTTTTCACCAGTATCTGTCTGTACAAAGCAACCTAATAACACGCATCGTGCACTGTGCGGGGTGTACTGTCCCAGTCCCCGTCCTGGCTTTATCGGATTCACTCACAGAAACATCCCAAGGCCCAGCTTCTGCACAAAGCCCACAAACTTTCTGGCTCAAGCGACAGTCCACCCGGTGAGGCTATATGGGAATGTCATGCTCAATCTTATCTCAATCAAATGATCATCCTACAAGCTTACGCTAATTAAAGCTACAAACATGGAATTTATCAGACCGCCATAGCTATTCCATCTATTCAAAGACGTGAGAGTTACCCTAGGCAGTCGGCTTAAAAGTCTCGGGTGGGGTGAGGGTTGGGTTGGTCCATAGACGAGATCTAAGGATCAAATCAAACCCAAAGATTAAGCCGGGAACAAAGTAAAACAATGCTAGATGTCTCCTAGAATTGTGAGGCGGATTCCAAGTTCACTCAGATGCTCTTTATCGAGGCAAAGGTAGTCAGGCTATAAAAAGGGCAGAGACGAATATGCATGGCTCTAACAAACCTACACTGGAATTTAGAGTGTAGAAGCACAAGATGTTGCTGCTCTAAAGTCTTCATTCACCTGTCGCATGGAAAATCATCTCTAGTAACTATCCGTGGCACCATTTCTTAACCATACATGTACTTTGTACTTAGCTCTAAAGGAAAACTGAAGTAAGACCATTTGACAAGAAAACCCAAGCCCAGAAACATAGTATCTTCCACATAAAACATTAGCAGACTGAATCAACTGCCTCTCTCTTTTTTTTCCATCCTCCTCTCATTAGATTGAAGATTATCCACAAAGAATGAGTCTTACCTAGACAGTTCTAATTTTGAATCAGAATATGGGCTCCTGTAGGTTCATTTCGGCAGGAAGTTGAAGCAACTCCCTGATTCCCTCACAGACCTGCACAATAACCATCCAGCTACTTCACTCCAGCCAAATGAAGTGACAATCATAAGGAGGATTCCAAAACATTTAAGTTCCAATCACTCTAGTGAGTGTCGATCTTGGCACTATATATGGACGAGTCTAAACTTCTCATATCAAGAAGCAAGCAAACCGAGTCATCATTGCAACGCATTAGTTTGGAGATAAGTGTTCCCTAAGCAGGGGAGTCTAGTGCAAGGATGATAAGCTCCGCATAACCTAAGAACAGTAAGATACATGGCATTTTTATCTTCTTCGGCAAAAAGAAAAGGAAAGGAATTTTGCAGATACAAGGAACCCCCAGTATCGTCTGGCCAAGAGAAAAGGTAATCCTAGCATTGTGTACTGTCCAGGTTTATATGCTCTAAGGGTACCAAATTTCAGCTGGAGACGATGTTCAAGCATATTCAATCGGCTAAGGAAAAACGCAAAAGCATGAGCAAAACGTCTCATAACACATACCATCTTTATCTGTGCCTTAATTGATGCAATCTGATGAGTGTACTCTTCTATTTGCCTGCACAGAATGAACTGTGGGAATAAGGAAAAGGAGATAAGAAAGAGACGTCCCTATCTCCAGTGTGGCAGTTATAAAGACTTTTGAAATCGCATCAGTTTAAGTGCAAACCTGGCTAACTTCTCTTCCCTTAGTGATACATAATTCAGAGCTTCAGACCATGTAAACTCCACATGAAACCCTAGTCCAACATCTACAAAAATGCGTTGTGTATGTGGCCTGCGAACATGTGGCGCTACTGAATTAAACCTCAAAAGCCACAAACCAGGAAATAAAACCAGCATCAGAGGAACAGAACCTACACCGCATTTTCACATGGCAAGTACTCAGTTTCATGCATCTTTTCACCCACTCCAAATACAGTTACACGAGAACTAAAGCTAAACAAGTTTAGTGTCCTGGTACTAATTGTAATGTAATTGAACCCTCACCACCACTTGCACAAGCACCCTCTATTCACAAAACTTACCATCATTTACATAAAAAAGAGAAAAAGAACAAGCATATCGAGTAGGAATATGTCGCAGCTCATCAAGCAGAAACTTCACCAAAAAGCATGCAAAGATGGCATAAGCCAAGACTTGTCTCCTACCAGCACTACGAGATAGAATATGCAAAGGTTCCAGGGAATAAACACAGAGAGAGAGACAGAGAGACAAAGAGAGAACTTACACCTCTGCCTGCATGAATACCTCAGAACCAAGGTTGACCAATGTCTTGAGACTAGTCACACTATTCTTCTGAAGATTCTCAATTTGTTTTCGTAAATCTGAGCTAAAAGTAATACAATGTCAAGAAAATCAAAAGACTGTCAAAGCTTAAAGTTGCAAATTCAAACTGGTGAATGCTCCCGAAACACTACTAAAATAAAGGAGTTAATCAAAATTGTAAGTAAATCAAGTGTGTATGACAATGGATTATTCCTGATGATACGTAAACAAATCATTCCATATAAGGAAAGGAATCCGTTTACTTACAAAAGGATACAAAGTCTTCTGTTGCTCGAAAACCTTATCCCTGTATAAAACAAGGGCCAAGTCAGCCACGCATCAGCTAAATAATTGCACTAATCCCATTGCTCAGCTTACTGATGCATGGCACGATCTTCTCCTTCTGTTTTTATTTTTATTTTTATTTTTGGTTGTGGGGGGGGGGGGGGCACGATCTTCTGTTAGAAGAGCCCCTATCTAGACAAATTACTCATAAACCATAACCCAGATAAATTTAATAAAATTCAGCCAAAATCAACCTTTTCAGGAATCTAAAAAGGAGGTATGCAGGGATTCGAGTCCAACTTCCAGATGATATATGACGACTCAACATATGCGTCACAGTCATCCATGCTTACATGAGCCTCTATGAAAAAAGGACAAAACAAAAGGAGTCCTCAAAAACGGAATCTTCTATTCACGAAACGAGTGCACAGAAGACTTATATGATTTGCAGTGCCTAAATGTAGGGGTGTTTGTTGTTTGGCCAGAATTAAGAGGTTGAGGATCCAGCTTCTATCGCTTCAGAAAATATTGCCATCAATCTATCGAGTCCTTGGCATCTCACATCACTTTCCCCTCACAGTAATCATCCCTGACTTTTGGCCTCTGTACTCATAGATAAATGTCTTTCTTAAAAAATGCTCAACATATTAAAGATGCTGCTTTTCCCCATGCTAATCAAAGAAGAAACTGTTAAGTAGAAGAACAGATACCGCTCGGATATGGCATGAACAAGATCTGGTTTCAGACGTCGATCAACAAACTCCTCAAATTTATGTAATTTATCTTGGCGGTAGTTGTCCATTTGAGTCCTGCACGGATGCAAATGAAACACAAGTAGAGGACGGGGAGAAGTTCCTGCAAGGAAGAGTGAGGAAATATCAATTTGAAAAAAAAAGATAATGCAGAAATCTCCGTCAAATAGAAAAAGATGGTACGAAGCATTTTAGGGACACCAGTGCTCAGATCTTTCCATAGCCACTTAGAAATGTCATCTGATGATCTAACTCCCAAGACAGCGCAAAAGCTTTTTTCACGTGCTTTTATGTTGAAGCCATGATTGGTTCTATTCCCCCGCAATAAATTGAAGGTAAAGTATTTTCTTTCAGATTAACTTTTGAAATCCAAGTAGACAAAAAAATTCCACCAATTCTCATGGCTTCTTGTGTGCTATGCCTGCTCTAACACAACAAAAAGTACTCAGAGAAAATCTAAAACCCGGCCGTCAGATCTCCCTTTGATATTCACTAGCAAATTTCATCCACAGAAACATGCACATCAAAATCTAAGAAGGCAACCGATTCACCCCAGCTTTAGTCCTGCCACAATCAAGACGATATTCAGGAGCCTAATAAAAATTGCTCTGAACGAATAAACCATGTCCGAGTATTAGAACCCCAGTTCCCCAAACAAACAAAATGGGCGGCACTTCAAAGAGGCATCAGCCAACCTTGCATTGGCACATCGACCGCCACAACATCACCCTTATTCGAGCCAAAGATTTCCACAGTCCCAATGTCATGCCCGTGGTCAACAAATTTCCACGACAAGGTCGGCTCGCAATGAAATCCTAAACACGCTCCGATCTTAGGAAGAAACGAAACGGAAGGAGGGTTTACTGCGCACGAACGAAGCGCGCAGCGCACTGAACCATCGATCACACTCTCGGGCCAAGAGGAGAGCTTCTAGGCGAGAAGGAGAGAGCGTAGAAAACCACGATTCGACTAACCCCAATCCCTTCCTCCAATGAGAGGCGCTCGCGAAAACAAAAGGTGCTCAGCCCCAAACGTGTTCAGCTCCTATACGACCTAGCGCGAGTCCAACTTTCGTCCATTGATCGAGAGAGAGAGAGAGAGATTACCGAAGGAGCAAATCAGTGCGTAGAGCAGCTGCGAAGTTCTTCGTTGGTTTGTTTCTGCCGAATGCCGAGATGAGAAAGGGCGCGAAGAGAGAGAGAGAGAGAGAGAGAGAGGGGTGACCTTTTGTACCGGAGAAAGGAGAGAAAGACCGGGAAAATGACTTCAATGCCCTTGCTGTACAAAGATCGCTCCCTGTTTCATGTTGGGCCTCTGCGTGTGTTTTTAGCCCTTGGAACTGAAGCGCAGGGCATTCTTATCCATTTGGGTCAAATTTGAACCTTTCATAGGCTTAATACTATAGTAAAAAAAAACCCAACTTTTTTTTAACTCCAATATCAATTCTATCCTAAACATCTTTTCATCTCATAAAAAATCCCAACTTTTGGTCCAAGAAAAACAACTCTATCCTAAATTTCTTTTCGTCTCGTAAAAAATCACCAACTTTAAGTCCATTCTCAATTATTCCCTGAACTTTTTTTTTGTCTTATGAAAAACGACCAACTTTTCCTTGAGTGTCGTATCCATATCCGTCTCTGTCTCCATTCCCCCTCTATCCAAAATCACCATTATTAATGTGGCATTTCACTCCATTACTTTAGTTTTTTCCCAAGGTTCATATCCAAGAAAACCATTTGAAGATGAATTTCCTTGCCAGCCCAAACGATGTCTTATTGAATTTGAAATTTAGGTAAAATCCTAGAGCAATTAGGGTTTGCTTCTTTCAAGTACTATTACTCTTAAGAGTCTTTTTTTTCATCTTGCTTGGGGATCCATCTCGCTCGGAGATCTTCGATTTTGTGCTCAGTCTTCAAATCTCTCGTGATAAGGAGTCTACCATATCTCGCGGTCGGAGAGCTTGCTCTCGAGACACTCGATCGGTGCGCTCGAACAGCTTACACTCAGGAGTTTTCCGTCCCTCAGTTGACGGAAGGTTAATAGGGGCAGATTTGTAACTCAAGTAAATGTTGATGGTTTTTTATGAGGCACAAAAGGTTTAAGGTAGAATTGCAAGTAGACCTAAAGTTTGGGGTTTTTTTATGGGACCAAAAATTTTTATGGTAAAATTGGGACTTGACCTAAAGTTGAGAGTTTTTTTACGATATTAGGCCCGCTTATCAATAGGTACGATGTACAATTAAGTCCTAAAACTGCGTTTGGTAGTCATGATAAAAAAAATCAAAAGACATAATTGCCATTATTATATCATGTATTTTGTTGATGTCCAATACAAGATAAAGTCAGATATAAGAGAGATATAACCTGAATAAAATAATCTCGTGTGAGGGTGGTATAAGATGAATAGAATGTCTCACACTCGGTTCTCTTCTTTGTCCCCTCTACTCACCCATGTCCGTCAGCTCCTTCCACCCAGAGCCGTCCATCAAGCTCCATCTCGTTGCCACCGATGAGGATCATCTTTGTGATGAGCTCGAGTCAATGTCGACCACGGAGGACCTTGACTCAACCTCGACCACAGAGGAGCTCCATAGCCAGATTTTGAGCACCAGCCGCCATTCTCCTTCATGGCTAGATCTGGAGCAACAGGCGTCGCCCCCCTTTGTTTCACACATCTTTGTAACCCGACCAGCCGCACCTTCATCCGTAGCACCTTCGCCTTCTGGGCCTCAACCTCGGAGTCAGCCATGAGGGTAAGGGTGCGACGAGACCAGTGATTGTTGAAGATTGCATGCCGAAAATGAAGATGGAGGAGAGATTAGTGGTTGCCAAAGATTTTGCACGATGGTGATGCCCAGGCAGCTTGGACCTCCGCAAGAGCTCAGAGTTCTACACGGTCAGCGTTCAGTTCGGCGTGGTCGAAGAGGCGGAGGACGATCAAGATAGGATTTGTCGGCGGCGAGAGCCATTATGTTGCATTCAATCAAAGGGTTGTCATTCAATTCATCTTTGATATCCGTGTATCTACCAAATATTATGGAAGACATTAGAAATCTTATCTTGATCCAATCCGACCTAGTTCAACCTTATACTCTCCGATAAAATAAAATAAAATAAAATAAAAAGTCCACATAACTAATTGCAACCTAAACATTTGAAAAGTGCGGTCGAGTTCTAAACATTGTGAATTCGATGCTATTGCCACTTACCAGTCAATTTCATATCAATGAGGCTTCGCTTTCCGTGCCATTGGGGTAATTATAAATATGTTCATTTCTTTGAAAATGCATCCATCTTACACATAGATTTATCCGTAGATTTGTTCGTGAAAATCGACAAACTTTCCTTTCGAATGCAACTGAGTCGAGGTTCGTGAAAATTCAATCTTCTAGAAGAGCCTATTGATTTTCAAAATGATGAACATATATTTTAGGTGCATTAGAGTTTATGACTCTTCAAATCACATTACATCATCATAAGAAGAGTTCAAACCTTTTAACTGTACCAAAAAACAAAACACCTTTTTCCTGAGCTCTCCACCGTTCACGCACTTGGCCCATACTTAACCTCGAAAGGAAAAGTAATAATAGAAATGCTTAATTAATTAATGAATTAATTAATTAATCAGATTAATCGCTTATATAATAGTAATCTCCGTCCTTCCATCTCTATCTGTCTGAACCATCCGCAACGACCACGAGCTCTAGCTCTCGGCCATGGCGACGCCACCACCCCCGGCGGCTGACTTCTGCACCGTGATCTCCGAATCGCGACGCATACTCAAAGCCCACTCCCGCCACTTCCTCGCCCTCTCCGTGCTCTTCCTCCTCCCTCTCTCCTTCTCCCTCGCCGTCTACCCCACTCTCCAGCGCCTCCTCCTCGACTCCTCCTCCTCGAACCCTTATCACGCCCAGACCCTCCTCAGGCACTCCCTCCTCCTCAATCAACCGCCGCAACAGCAACGGAGCGGCGTCGACCCGTGGAGCGTGCTCATCAGCGTCGGATACACCTCCTTCCTCACGCTTCTGTCTATCTTCGCCGTGGGTTCCATCACCTACAGCGTCGTCCAAGGGTTCTACGGCCGGCCGGTCAAGCTCCTCTCGGCGATCAAGTCCATAGGAACGTCCTTCTTCCCTCTCTTAGCTACGCTTATCTGCACCCAAGCTATCACCTCCTCGATGGTAATCGTTTCTGGAATCTTAGGGTTCTTAATCCTCAAAGGGGCTGAACTTGTTATTGGTCATGAAATTAGTTATTCCTCGACTTTCTTTCTCGGATTAGTAGCGTCGATCGTGGTGGTTCTAGTGTTGGTGTTGGCGTATTTGCAAGTGCAGTGGGTTTTGGCGAACGTGATCGTGGTGGCTGAATCGAGCTACTGGTTCCATCCGCTGAGGCGGAGCGCTTATTTGGTGAAGGGAATGAGAGGCGTGGCATCGTCGGTGACGCTGTTCTTCGGAATTCTGTTGGGGATTCTGGTTTGGACTAGTACTCTGTCGACTTCGGAGTCTGTGATTGATGGGAATGAATGGAAACGCTGGCATTTCGTGGTCCAAATCGTGGCGACGTCAAGCTCCCTCACGATGCTGATGCTGCTCAGTCTGGCCGCGAACGTCGTGCTGTACATGTATTGCAAGGCTATGCACGGGGAGCTGGCCATGGAGATCGCCGAGGAGTTCGCCAGGGACTATGTCAGCTTGCCCTTCGATAACGGGAAGGTCCCTCATGTGGTTTCTGTCGCGTATGCTTGATTGATTTGCGATCGGGCGAGGGGCACTCGGTCATTTGACTCCGGTAGTTGTAAGATTGCTTTCCTTTGCAACTCTGTTTCATAGAAACGTAGTGTAGCTCGACACATCGCTCCATATGCATTCGGCCTCTAGGTGTTAGATATTGTTTGTACAATCAGAGGCCATGTATGTTGTACAAGCAACTATACAGCAAATGAGTTTGCACCAGTTAGAATCTGATCGGATTCGGTGCGATCATTGTAACGACGGGTAATAAAGGTTTCGCAATAAGGTAGATGGAGATATGCCTTTTCTTTCTTGCAGTCTGCGTACCGAGTGAAAACATTCTCGCGAACTTTGGTGTTGCCACTTTCTATGTAGGGTGGGGAGGGATGCTATTTGGACTCATTTTTTGCTGCTCAGATGTTGTGGAATTCATTCTCGGCACATAATTAAGTTGTTTGGTCATACAAAGCTGCAGTATTCTTGGCTTTCTTCAGAGCAAAGCATCGTTCATCGAAGGGCTGAGATTGTAGTCTGGTGTTTTAATAGATCATGAGTAACTTATAAGTTGCAGCTATAGATCCAAGGTCATTGAGGATTGTGTTTGGAGAATTTTTAGTATGCTTTTGTTTGGTTACATATGCTGCGGAGCAAATGGTATCGGCAGGAGTATTTTCAAGAAGATCAAACCTTTAGAATGGAGAAAACTGATTCTTCAGAGTTCTAAAAACGATGAATCTTATCTGCGAACCAAACTATGTTCAGTGTTGATATTCTTGGGCATGGATAGGTGTTGGTTTGCTAATACACCATTCCATTTCATCTCCATATGTAACCGGAGGCGATTAGTTTGAGACTGAAGATTGTAATCCTTTGGGAATTACTCTGCCCTTTGCCCTACCCGAGCTAATCATCTGACTGAACTACTGCGCGAATCTGCATGCTAGCTGCCAGCCTTCCGCTGAACGGGCATTGTCTCGTGAGGCATATCCAGCTTAAACTGGTTCCCTAGAGGCAGAAGCTTCTCCATTGGTGAACACACATTGTAGCTGCTAAATCTGCTTTAAATTTCTGCCATCGATCTTACAGATACCGTAAAACAATAGACCAATTTAGATTGTTGTTTGTCTTGTAGCCATACACGTTATGATACTCATTCTGTCATCCTTACCTTCTTGAGATGCTTCCACTTTGTTCGCCCGTTTGTTAGCTCACTTTGCGCATGTAAAGTGATATACAGCCATTAATCACAAACTAATGCCGTCCCTGCTTTCTTTTCCAGTTCACATGAAGATATTCATGGCCTACTTATTAGTAAGGATGGCACAGGCTCTGGCCAATTCATTACGTTTGTGGGCGGAAACTCAATGTCTAATCTATAGTAGAAAGTCCCACTTCCCTTCTGATTATGGCCTTCCGATTCAAGTGTTTTACATGAACTGTCGTAAACCGAATGTAGAAATCAACATCTGCACATTAAAACGCCTCTGCGAGAGAGAAAATGGCGTAGAAAGTTAGATGGGAATCAACTCCTTGCCAGATGATGGATTACAAAAAGTTCAAATAAGGCCAGCTTGTCAATCTTAAACTTGCCTTTCTGTGGGTTTAGAAGAGTGAGAACCGAGATCTGCCAAGTTAAGAGGAGAGCTTTTTTCGGGGCAATCGCACTTGCCAAATAGTTAATTCAAAAACTCTTTTTTACAGCTTATCGAAACTCCTTCGATCTAAAGACATCACAGGCAATGAACAGAATGCAAAAGCCAAGATGGGTCTATTAGTCCTCGGAAGCCCGAATGACTCTTGTCCATGAATGAAAGAATTGCGAACTCCATCGCTTCTTCATCAAATCAGGTCAAAGCTTTCTGTGATCGACCTGAGAAGATGACGACGATGACGCTTTCAATCTTGCGACCCTCTGATCCTGATCGAACCCCAATAGAAGATTACTCCAGTTTGCTGACCTCTGAACAAACCTAGAAGGAACCCTGTCGCTATCTTCCCCACCTGATGCTTCATACCCATCACTGGTTGATCTCGAGAGCAGTAATCCTCTCTGTGCAGCCGTACCAGCAGGTAGTCCAGTCGGCTGCCGACCATCTTCAGGCCCCGAGGTGGAGACTCGGAAAGGGTGGATGTCAGGAGACTCCAGGCTGCTCTCAGGGGAGGACCCCACGATTTCGTTGGAGCTAGACATGGCCCGACTTGTTTGGAAAGCACTCCGAGCCTCGAGCTGAAGAGGAGCCAAGCTTGTTGATGTCTCAGGGATACCTTTTTCTGCGCTTTTCAGTGAGAGATTCGTGATTGGCTCCATGGCCAAGTCGGCGGGGAGCCTCACCCGCTTACTCGGCCGCTTCCTATTATTATCAGGCCTCGGTATCATCCGTCGGCTACTGCTTCCAAAGTTCCTGTCAGCTTCAAGGCCAAATGGGGATTCTCGTCTCACGACAGGCTGGAGTATTTTAGATCTTTTTCTAGCCTCTGCAGCAGCTTTCGATACCTCTTCTGCATTTAAGCGAGCAAGTGTCCACGGACTGATTTTCACTGCTCCAGGGTTCTTTTTCTTTGGTGGATCCTCTCCCACCGTCTTCTTGCCCAAAGAACTAACAGATCCGGTGTCCGGAGGGACAACATCGAACTGGAGGAGGGATTAAAAATAGCCATTCATGGCACATAACATAAACCTAAGCTTTGTAACTTCAGCAAATAGAGTTCATAATGCTCATAAAAGAGAATTTTGTGGAGACGTCATACATAAGCAGAGCCGGGTAATTGCCTCGGCTCTGTCCAAAAATAATGTCCAAGGGGGGAGGTTTAATTTTTATCGAGGAACTTAAATGAGGATAATCTTGACTTTCAAAGATAGAGATGAATTAACACTCCAGAGCTGCATGTTCAAAGATAAGAAAATCTGCTTTGAACAATTCATACTCCCTCGAGTTTAAAGAGTACCTGATCTTCAAGGAACAATCGTGGCGGCGTGCACCATGCACCTCGGTGGAAGGTTGTGAAAGAGCTCGCACTGCTCAATCCAGTAAGTGAGCTGGCAGGAGACATTTGTGCACTTTGATGGCCTACTCCTTGTTGATCTTGCTCTTGCTCCCTCAGAGCTATGATGTAATCATAAGTGCTAATTCCCTGAGATTCAATTCAAGGCTCTGTTACTTCATCAAATATACAGGAAACTATGTAAAAAAAGTCCAATTATTTTCATCACAGAAGCAAATAGCACAAGAATACCAATGCAGTTTGTCTATAGAAAGGGAAAAATTCGATAGAACGGTAACCACAGATGATCCACAAGAAAGGTGACAATATTCAAACCAATGGCCAGCCAACCACCCGTGACCTAAAGCGAAGGCCAGAGGTGAACCACCAATTCAATATCACAACCAAGAACTACCGGTTTATGAAAGAAGACTTTCAAGATCAAATACTCAATTCAAACCAAAACAAGGGCTAGAAGTGATCATATCTCAGTCCGTGCAAGAAGAGGAAGGATACATTAGAATATCGAACTTAATGATAGGAAAAAAAATTCATTAGGCATAATAAAAAGAAAACAAAAAGGAAATCAAAACGCTAAACGATCAGAGAGGTGCTCATGTACTACTTAAGACAAAGTTGACGGCGAGTTACCTTCTTTATGAGAAGTACATGGAAGAAGAAAAGCTGAGCTAGTGGTAAGGTGGCAATCAACGCCAGGATGGTGCACACCACCTGCAACATGATTAATTCCAGTAGCTAAGTAATCATTCAATAGCTTGTATATAACAATTAATGCTGATGTAATAAGTTGAGACATGCAGATAATCTTAGTACATATGTAAGCAAGTTCAAATGAATCTACTAGAACATGAAAGAGCAGCAATCTTACCACCACAATCACAAAGGGCACTAAAGAAAAACTGCTCCCCAATTTGGTTGAAATATCCACCATAAATCGCTTCTTCTCGAGAAAACAGCATACGAGCACGAGCATACCCGTGGACCATTGCAGAATAAGCTGCAGTCTCAAGGCCAGGATGCAAAATCCAGCTATTTACGAGTCAATAATTGTTTAACACGAAGGAAACAAAATAATAGACTCCCAGGAGGTGATTTTCGAGTCATGACACAGTATGGCCAAAACGTAAACCAAATTCAAGAGCGTTCACTTGAGGTGAGAATGATTATTGCTTCATGTTGGATGAGCAGTCTAGTAAATACCAGGTAAATGATGCAGACCTAAGAAAAATGGCAAACCAAACCGAAACTCTTCAGACTCAATATATGTAAAAGAGTTAATGTAGGGCCGTCCAGCTCGGTTTACACTTTATAAATCGAGGAATGCATCATGCTGGCAATACGTATCAAGACCGCAAGACACTGAACGCAAACCCAAGAAACTGGAGACAACAGGAGACTGAGGATAAGAAGGCCAGGATCTTAATGACATCTTAATAAACAGGATTTACAGAGAAACGAAGTTTATATATTCTTGCTTACCAAGAGAAGAGCAGATACCATAAGAGTGAAAAACTGCTTGTAGTTCTTTCTGCCAATACAATTATTCAGCCACTATAAAGAAAAAGAAAAAAAAAAGACAAGTGAGATGATTTGATAAGCTCCAATTTTGAAAAGAATTGAGTGCATAAATGTCTCAATTATTGGGATCACGCAATACCCTGCAGTGATGATCGAATCTATCAACACATTTGTCACAAACTCTACAATGCTTGCTGTACTTGAAAACCTGCAACAGAATATCATTCGAATTACAAAAGTTTATAACTGCCGGATGCATATATAAACTTACGATCTTGCAAACTTTCGTGTGCATATATAAACTTATGATCTTGCAAGTTGACAAGTTTAGGATGCAAACTCTGTAAAGGAACAACTGTCGCGAGAAGATGCTACTTTCAGGAATGATTATCAACAATGTAAGGCCATTTTATATGATTAAGAACAAGAATGTTCAAACGAACCTCAACTTCACACAAGCTGCAATAGAACATGCCATCTTCACTTATGTGTTTCTCAGAAGATTCTTCATTCGAGCTACAGCACTTGCACATTAAAGCGCAGGGAAGCAATGCTAATGCGCAACAAGTGGTACGCTTTGACGATGCGCTGTTCCTCTCAGCTTCAGCAGTGGACTCCTTTGCTGCCGCGCTCTCTGCATCCTTGTCAAGAGATTTGCCTCCAGCTGCTGCGTTATTGGCATCATGTATAGATGAAGTTGATTCACCTCCTAGTTTGGAATCCTTTTGTCGGACATGCTTTCCAGTATCTAAAACGTTGAGATACTTTTTAGACTTAAAAACCCCTGGGTCTGCAGGATCAGCCGTGGCACACCAAATGTACAGGCCGAAAACACATGTAATCTGAAAGGCCAAAGGAGTAAATGGATCAGATCAGAAATAGCAAATAATGCATTATATATAAAATCTAAGGCAAAGAATCATTGAAATTCAGAGTTGAAAGACTTCAAATGATAACATAGTGGAGTGTCTACTTTCGTCATCTACAAGAAGTTACAAGCAAAGATAATACAAGAATTTTCATCTAATGTGCAGAGAAGCCTAATCTATGGTGATTTATGCTGTAAGCTAGTCTGCATCTATACGCGTCCATCTGGGTAGTAGAATTTTGCTGCAAGGTCAAGCAACCTTGAATCCAAGGTTTTGCCAGTCATTCAATTAAAAGAGGGCAGGCCACAACCCAGCACCACCTAATTTTCAGTTGCTAATACAGAAGATCCGGCAGTTGATATATAACAGTGGCGCCACACAACCCAGTTAGCCTCCTCACAAGCACCCCTCTAGATTATGGTCTATAACCTTCTCCAGGCAAATATTGGTGGCAGCACGAAGCAATCATCTGTCCGCACTTCCCAACCTCAAAATAGCCATCCTTCCCAAAAGCAGTTCAACAACGGAAATCTCCATCCACTTAAAGAGAGTCAAAGACAGCTTTCCAAATCTTAACTCGAAAACCGACATGTTTACATCTACACCACCCAAGGAATGGCCAAGTTCACCGTAACCTGTTCAGTCTGAATAGCAAGCCATCATCAGGTCAATTGGGAGGTCAGTCACATAATAAAGTTCAAGGCTTTTTGACAAGTGTGAAGCCGAGTGGCGCGAATCAAACGCATACTCTAAAGGATCTGAGAACAAATCTACAGGGGAATGGAAAGAACCAAGAAAGGAAGAGGCGCATATCATGAAAAGAAAGGATTAGTATATAACACCCAGTTGAAAAAACAGTAAGAATGGTACAGATCTGGATCCCTCTTTAGCCAAACACATTAAGCAGGCACAATTTCGCTGCAAAAATAGAAAGAAAATGAAAGGATCTTTGGAAGCAAGAAGTGAAGTACTTCACTCACAAGAGGAGTGTAGATGCCCATCACAATGTACTGAAACATTTTCTTCCCAACGAAGGGGGCAAAGAACACATAGAAGGCAAACCCCAATGCCAGAAACACAGCAACTGCCACCACCTTCAAAATGCAACAAAAAAAAAAACCATTAAAAACGTGATTTTTTTTTCTCAAAACCTACATCTGTTGAACACAACTAATCCAATAGGAAGTACCTGCAGAGGGTGGTATGGAAGCTGCCATCCATGCTTTCTCATTTCCCCTTCAAGTGTTTGCAACACCAGGAGGAGAAAAACTAATGTGCGGAGACGAAAATGTATGTAACTAGAAAAGAAACAACATTAACTCACTTGGGACTTGTCTGCTCTTGATTTTCAAAGAGATTCCTTCCACTTTCCCTCATTTTCCGGGGAAAGCAAAAGAAAGAAAAATAATTTTTAAAAAAACAACAGAGATTTTTAGCTGCAGGGTACAGCAAAGACAGATGCTTGCATTGGCATTTCAAACTGGTCTACTTAGACAAAAAGAAGCAAAGCAATATGGGAATGATTCGGAAGAAAAATGGGAACTTTGGAAGAAAACAGAGATCAGAAGAAGCTGGAGGTGGGTGCTTTCCACTCACAAACCCAGATTACAGCTAAAATGGAAGCTGGGTGAGATGAAAGATCAAAAAGGGTCCTCTGGTTTCTTCTTCGTTTCTGCAAAAAGCTTTCTTTACTTGTGCGGAGAGCTTGGGGGACTGTGATTGAACTGCCGAGAATGAGAGAGAGAGAGAGAGAGAGAGAGAGATGTCTGGCTTTGGGGCTTTCAATTCATGCTCGTGAATGGGCATAATTACAAGGGCATGCCCTTCTTTTTTCACCCTTTTCCTTTTTCCGGCTTCTTGTTTGTAGCTGTGCCATGTGTGGGGGGTGGGTGAATCATTGAACGAGGGAAGAAGTTGCAACCAAACGCTTTCTGGTAGTTTGCCACTTGCCGGGAAGCCATAGGCCAAAAAAAGCTCATTTAATGCCTTTCTTGTAACCCTTCTCGTTTTCGTAATTAGCCTTGATCATGAGCAAGGCGGTCAACGACGAAGTCAGATCCGATCAACGTCCGTCTTCATCGACCCTACCACCGGATATTTGCAATGTAATTTCCCGCGGGTTAGGATCGCGGGGAATGTCGCGGGCGGAGCCCATCCCCGTAGTCGCCATATTCTTCTTCAATTCATAGTTGGCAAATTTGTGGACACATCAACACGCCTTTGCTCTTACCACACATGGGAAAGTTTTCCTTTAAGCAACAATGATGGGCTAAATCGTCACGAGCAGAAAGTCATACGTTCCTGTAGGCTTCTATGAAGGCCCTGTCTGGTCCATGATTTGGATCGAACGGATTGTTTACTACAAATACGTGATCTTGTCCAACCACTTTTGTCTTTGGGACGGAGTTTTTCCAACTTGAGCGCTTTGGGGGGAAAAAAGGTCAAGTCTTATTGGGAGAGCCAAGCTGGTCAAGGTTTATTTATTTTCGTGCCTTTTCATCCCTTTGAATCTCCTTGGAAATGTGGGGGGTGGTTGATCCATGCCGAGATGGAGGATGAGATGAAATGAAGGTACAGACAGTCGATTAAGGGCATGAATGATAACCATTCCGTTCTTAGAAATAATTTCTGACTTTCTATATCTATTCCCTGGACGAGCTTCTAAGCAGATAAAATCGTGTGATAACAACATAAAATAAAATTTCTACCGTTGCGATGGATGTTAGGGTTGCAACGGGAGGCAGAGCTACGGTTGCAGCGAGAGACGTTCGACAGTGGTGGCAAGTAGAGGTATCAAACGGGTGAGTCGGGTCGAGTCAAAAATGGTCCAACCCATATTGAACTATTTTCACGAAATACAAATCTAATGACCCGTACCTGACTAGTATTGGTGTATCACTTCTATTTTAATCTAATTTAAAAAAAAACTTATATCTTATTTTCTTTTTCTTTTTCTTTTTTTATGGTCGCCGGATTTCCTTCTTCATCCGTCAGCTACCGGTGGACGGCGGCCAGGGACCAATGATGAGAAGAGCTTTTATTTATGTTTTCGTTTAAGAAATTGAAAAGTATAAAATCTACTTCTCATTTCTGTTCTGAAGTTATTTCTAGGCTAAAAATTTATCCCGAAAATAGAAAAATGAAATTGCATGACCAAAATGATTTCTATTCCAAACCTGTACCCGAAACATAGAAATAGAAAAACACAAAAATAAAATAATTATCACGCACGCCCTAAAACGATATGATGTAAAGAGGCAAACTTAGGTTAGGTGAGTCGAGCGTAACGATTTACATGGCTGGTCTTAAATAGATAAACAACAGTGTTTTCTAAACGTTCCGAGAATCCGATTGTAGAGATCTCGGGTGTGGCGGGAGTGCAAAATTTTCGCGATCAGAGGTACTCAAGTTCAACGTGAGGTGCTCTGAGTCGTTAAAAAATCACGGCATTGCGCGTGAAATGGAGAACTGATCACGCGCTTTGATGTTGCCTGGAATCCGTGGAACGCCGTCCTTTCGAACCCGAAAAACTCGCGATTGGTCATTCGCCAAAGTCCCGTCGGCCGTCGCCGGGGAAGAAGGAAAGATGATTGAATCGTCAAATACTGTGCCTTTGTGAAAGAAAAGAGCAATGGGAAAAGAGGGTGCATTATATCAATAGCTCCACATCGTTTCTTCATTTATCTGTTTGTCTAATTTTTCAAACAAAACAAATTGCAGAGGGAGAGCGACCTAACATAAGAAAAGGGCGATACAAGGAAATGGTCCGTCGAGTGTGGTGTTGCGACGAGATTAGGTGGATAAGATGCGTTTTTGGCATTTTCTTGTCTGGACGAGATGGTAAAATTCAAAGTTTTCTAACAGAAAAAATTACCCCAAAAAATAATAAAAAATTCTCATTTAAATATCCCATCTAAATCTCATTTTATTTTTCATGAAATCTACGGTGGGACCATCTTTACTAATTTTTATTTATTAAATCTATTTTTAATATGATTTGAAAAGTGAGTGGACTTTTCAAAAAGCTAACTGTATTTTACTGACGCAGTAGTCCGGCTGCATTAACTTCTTTGGATCACCCTCTGTCGGCCCTGGGGGCCTGGAATCCCCAAAACACCCTTTCTCCCAGCATCAATTAAAAGCAAAACACCAACAACAAAAAAGATAGGAAAATGACTCGTCCCTAAAATTTTAATTTGCTCCATATAGTTTCGGTATATATTCAATTTTGTCCCTAAACTATATGAAAAATATTCATTATTGTCCTTTCAATAATTCAGACTCATGAATAATATTGAACATTTTTATAAACTAAAAAGTTTATGGATCAAATTGAACAAATTTAATGTTCAAGAACGAAATTGCACGTTTCGAAATAAAATTCAGGAACCGCATTGAATAAATTAGAAGTTCCGAGAGCATATTGCACATTTGACCAAAGCTCGGGGATCACTGTGTCGTTATCCCAAAAACCAATGTATTGTGGTTGAAGAATTTTATTTTTGTCTCTTTTTGTAAAACTTTAATAGTTAGCAAACATGTCAGCAACGTTTTTTGCAGCACATGACCGATAGCAATGCCCCTCGTGTATAAGCCAATCGTTGCACGCACAAAACGGGACGTCAACGAAACCGCGCTAATGAGATAACTTGTGGAACTGGAAAATATGCATAATAACGTGACTTAAGGCACGAGAAAATTGAAAGGGAATGCCAAAATTCAAACCTTGATCCACGCTTTTGATATCGTATTAGAATATCGAATCCACGAGCTCAAACTATTAAGCGAAGGAAGATCGTATGTTTATAAGGCACTTTGTAAGCAATGGAAGTGTGTACTCAATGCTCCCCCTCACGTGCGAGCTAATTCCTTGGACGTGCGCGACTCGACTCTTCTCTTGTGAAATGGAGACGACTCGTTTGCTCAAAAGAAAAATGGAGACGGCTCCTATTGTCTAAGCTAGTTGTTATGTATCCACCCCAATCAAATGAGTTTGACGTGGGAGTGTCGAAATCCGAACAAGGTATTTTGTAAACCCTCTTCCTTGCAAAAGCCAATCCATGCAAGCACAAAACAAGACACAGGACGGTAGGGGTGATCGGTTATCGGTCCGGTTCGGTTCTCCTTAAGAACCGAGAACTGGACTGGTGATCTCGGTTCCCAATTTTCAGAACTGGGGACTGGACCGATGGTCTCGAGAACTGGACCAAACTGGACTGTCCAGTCTAATCCGGTTCCCGGACAGTCCAATGAAATCGGTCCAAATGATACCCATATGGTTTGATGATGCCCATGTGGAAGTTTTCAACTTTTGTTGACTCAACAAACTTTTCAAAGTAACTTATGCCTCTATTGCATACTGTATATTAATATTCACTATAAACGTGTATGTTAAATTTGGAATTGGATTATTTTGTTTTAGAGTAATGAAAACAAGTGACGAATTATCTACTGTGCATAACAAAAGTTGAAAACTTTCACGTAGGGTTACGTTTAAGAAATTAAAAAATAAAGTAAAATCTTTGTGTATATTCTTGGAAGCGAGAACCAGACCGCTTGGACACCGGTTCCAATTTTAAGGACCGAGAACTGGACTTCCGCCCTCTGGAACTGAGAATCGGACCACGGAACGAGCGGTTCTCGATTCGGTCGGTCCGACTCGTTTACCCCTATCAAGTTGAACCACATTAGACAAACCGTTTTTCCCAAAAATTAAAACGACCATATGGTTAGAATTTTGTCTATTTACATTTATAAACTGAAAACAAATGATTATTCATCATCATCTTCTTCTTTTTATAAAAATAATATGTTCAATTACATATAATAATAAATATCTATTTAATATCGCTTCCATTGAATAACAATTGTTATGTTCAACATTTACGCATTTTTTTATTTATTGCACCGCAATAGTTTTCACTCGTAAAAAAAAAACTAACTTAAAGGATCACACTTATAAATTGATTACTAGCCTTTTTCATAATCGACGTGTGATAATCCAACAATTTCTTCCTCACATATTTGGTCCTGAGTCGGAGCAGTAATAACTAATAACTGTTGGCCAGACTTGTTGATAACCCGAGTTGTGTTTGGTGATTTTGGGCCTCTTCTAACTCAAAGAAAGAACTAAATTTTCTTTCACATTTATAAATTGACCACTAACCCTAACCCCAACAATAGTAAGAAACATGGTTCAGTTCGGGCACGGGGCTTGCAATCTAGAAAGACACTGCAACGCTTTGCAGATAGCAAAGCACAGAAGAGCACGAGAAGAGAAAGGAGAGAAGAGATTGGGGGGAACAAAGAATCTGCAGATCTCAGTCAGAAACGGAACAAAAGATGAAAAAACAAGGTCGAGGAGACATTTTACGAATTGCAGAAGAGAGAGAGAGAGAGAGAGAGAGAGAGAAGGGAGAGAGTGGGTTGCGTTTTGACCTCGGCAAGGAATCCAACCTCGTTTTTTTATAACACGAGATAAAGTTGGAGACGTGGGGGGGGGGTCTTCCATACCAATGGCGACGACTCGCGTTGTCCCAAACCAGATACGACGCTGCGTTTTTTGGGTCCGAAAACGGAACAAAAAGAGGGTTTAAACAAAACCCGTGAGCAACCACCACCACGCTTTTGTAGCCACGTGATTGGAGGGATTCCCGTGGAGGCTATTCTGTCTATCTTCTCCCCCTCTAGCGACGGCGCTATGCGCCAGCGTGGACTTGCCTGAATTTTCATTTTCATTTTCATTCCAACCAAACCAAATCAAACCCAAAAAAATAATAATAATAATTTGACCCCACAACTGGGGATGTTTGAGTGGGGATGAACTTTCATCATACGACTTTGGGGGCAAGCATGTGACTCCATTGATGATGATCAAGCTTACCTCCTATGCAGCAATTGCTATGGTCATACACAGTCCTCCTATTCTCTCTCTCTCATGCCTGCTCTTCATCAATCTATCTACCAAACCTGAAAAGGGTCCCCTGCAATCAAACCATTGAGTTCTTTTTTTCTTTCTTCAGGCCCATGTCATCCCTAGATGAAATAGGCGACTAGAAGACGATTAGAGCAGGCTTACGAAGGCCGATTTGCTAGTTCAAAACCGACGCGTCGATCTCCGGGCACTCCCTATCTTGCCTTCTTGTATTTGTTGTATTGGCAGTTCCATATGGTTGCCCAAAGAGTTCCAAGAGCTTTGTATGTAGAGATGCAGAATATTAGTGATGGGCCTGCAGTCCAAATCAAGACCCAAATTGGATTTCCAACTTTGGGCCTATCGGGCTTTACCACTTTGGGGAATGACCACTTTCTAATGCCATGCAACTCTCTGCCTTCTGCACATGATGGAATTTCAGAACAAGAGGATGAATGAGAAAGCACCAGAAAAGTTCAGTCATCTGTAACACCAAACTATTATGTGGACAGCAATTACATTTCCATGTACAGAAAGAATGCACCCAAGTGAAAGTGAAACAATCTCAAAAACAAAGCATGTTAAGAAGCCTACAAGGTCTACCACTTAAACACTACAGCACAACGGTACCTCCGGAGCTCGGACCCAGGCGATTCGCGATTCCCCCTCGAAACGGCTTGTTTCGGGACTTTTTCGCCCCCTTTATTTTTCAATATATGCGAAAAATCAGACCAATTAGCATCGACCAAAAATCTGCAGCCTCCCAGTATGAAAAGGAAAAATCAAGCAAAGAATCGCCTCCTTCACAATCATGTCCTTGTGGCACCACATTCCGGGGTGGTCGCATACAACGGAACCTATTATATTATCTGTTCTTCCTTTAGGCATAAATGGGCCGTCAGCTGTTGCGCGTTGGTTCCGAACGCCGCACGCTTCTCGGCTTCTGCATTCTGTTGCTGTCTCGATTGTGAGGCGTAGCTGTTAGCGAAGCTGTGGCTGCTCGGTTTAGCAGCTGGAACGTCGTGATTGTGTTTGCCTTCGTATGTTGTGATGACGGCATTCGGGTCGCTTGAAGCCCTCTCGACATGCTTCCGGACGTTGCAACCTTTAGCGGTGCATTTGTAGTAGCTCCTGTGTGTTAAAGAGAGAAGATTAAAAAATTCTGCGAACCATGATTGAAACCACAATTCGGTTGCAAATACATTTTGCATTGCAGCACCAAAATTATCTCGCAAATTCAATTGCATGATGAATTCCACATCATACACCCGCCTCTCCCGAAAGAGAGGAAAAAACCCGTGGCCTCAAATCATGTTCACTCTGAACAACCGATGGAACATGTTGAAGAACAGAAGATCTTGAAGGAAGTTGAACAGAAGGCAGGCAGGATTCAGTAGTGACTAGTTGTATACCTAGATGATTACCTGTGTATCTAAACATTTTCACCAAAATCTAGTGCACAAAGCGAATTCAAAGTTGTCGAAACCTGTACTTTTAA
The DNA here is from genome assembly GCA_029784005.1 of Lenwebbia sp. NSW1173648. Taxonomy (NCBI): domain Eukaryota; kingdom Viridiplantae; phylum Streptophyta; class Magnoliopsida; order Myrtales; family Myrtaceae; genus Lenwebbia; species Lenwebbia sp. NSW1173648. Next base: position 7,147,908 of record JARCGZ010000010.1, read on the forward strand.
ACAGAAAATGACAGATAGAAACGGTAACTATGGATTTAGCATGCTGTCATAGCTCATTGTTATGTAACGTCAATGACAACATTCAGTCTTCAAGAAATATGTTTATGCTGCCTTATTGTCCTGCAAGGTCGGAATTTCACTGTAAATGATTCACTAGGCAGTGTGGAAAATGTCGTTTGATAAGCGAGGGACATGTCGAGGATGATCGACGAGGACAATGTAACCATGGTCCGTGGCCAGTGATGCTTTGGTAGTCTATTAGAGTATCGGAAATTGCTGCGCAAATTCAGAAATGAGTTCATAACCACATAGAACAGAGGGACTATCTCGGTTAGGATTGGATTCAACTGGAATAGACAAGAATGACAATTAGAGAAGTGATCATTGCACCTTGGATAAGGGTTGCCTTTGACAACTTTCTGCCCATACTTGCGCCACCTATAGCCGTCGTCCAAAAGATCGACTTTGCTCGTCGTTTGCACGATTATCTTCGGTTCTGCAACAGTCCTATGCAAAGATCCTGCATCTGAAGCCATAACCTCCATGCTTCTGCAGCAAAAAAATGAAAACGTTTTCGTCAGAGTCCATGAAATACTAATGGTGCACATCAGTATTGTTGGTTTTGGTACCGTCGCTTTGGTTCGGGTTCATCCTCATCTCTATAGTCCGGTCCAGTCTCAGCTTCGCCCACTTCCTCGCTGTCGCTTGTCCCGGACAAGTGCGCAGGTGTGACCTGGCTAGACTCCTGATCCTGAGGCATCAATGCGAGGGGAATCTGAGAACTTCCCTCGACGTCCAAACTCCCGTAACCAACTCCAGAGTCCTTCGCCGGCTTGTTGCTCTTGGGGGGCTGATGATTGTGCTGTCCCTTGTAGATTATCTCGGTTATCTGGCCGTCCAGAGAGCGCTCGACCTTCTTCTTGACGGGACAGCTAGGGTGCGTGCACTTGTAATAGCTCCTGGGGAATTCGCTTCCCTTGACCTGTTTCTGACCATACTTCCTCCAATTGTAGCCGTCATCGGCAGGCTTATCAACGGCGAATGAAGACACAGGAGGTCTCTGATCAGAGCGAGAGAAGTCGGTGGGTTCTGTCTCGACAGTTTTCGATTCTTCCAAGGATGAGGTCCGCCGGTTCATCATCGATGTGTCCACTGTGAAGGGAGGAAACTGCATCGTTCCTAAGGATAGTGCAGCGGTTGTGGAAGATGCTGATGCATACCCGGATTGGACGTCATGAGGCCAAGCTTGCGAGGCTTGAGCGCCCATGCGGATGAAGCCGTGTTGGTGTGACATTCCTAGAGGCCCCTGCAAGAACCGCGAAATTAAACGGTTAGAAGGTAAGCCGAATTGGTAATTTACATATCAATACAAGCGAGTTGGAAGCGAGATCATCAATTAAAAGATGAACCCTACTATTGCCTCTCTTGCGCATTAAAGGATACAAGTTTCGCCAAATCATGGTTCTTTAATGGAAGAACATTGTCTTGCTTATTACACATAATTCTACTTTTGTACTAGACATTACTCAGCACAATCATCCATGTTTTCTGGAAAAAGAGAAACGCCTCACTAAGAATGATTACCGGAAAAGAAGGGAAGGTCCCTGGGGTGTCGAGCAAAGCCGCGGGGCTCAGCCCTGGCGGTATGGCAAACACCGCCGGCGGCGGCGGCTGCGAGACCGCCAACCCGTTCGGACGGCTCTGCTTGAACCGCAAGTCTCCGGGGACGGCCGTCTTCTCGGACGCGGGCAGGGAGAAGCCCAGCCACTGAGCCGTGGGAGAAGCGGCGGCGGCTCCCGAGAGGAGCTGAGAGAAGGACTTGCAGTCCTCGCCGTCTGAGAAGAGGAGGCGGGAGACCATGGTCATCGGGCCCGGGCTCAGACCCCAGCCCGTCCCGCTCTGCCCGCCGCCCCCGCCGCCACCGCCGGTGAAGACCGGGTCAACGGAGGCGCGTGGGGGGAGGGCGAGCGAGGGGCGGGTGGGATCCGTAGGCTTGGCTGGAAATGGCGGCGGCGGTTGGTCCTTGCCCGCCATCTTGACTGGGGAAAGGAAAATCTCTCTCTCTCTCTCTGGTCCGTACCCTTTTTGTTTTCTCGTACTTTCTATGTCTGGAAAGACAGAGAAGAAGTGTGTCTTCTCTCTCGTTTGTCGCTCTGCCTTTTGCCCTTCCTTTCTAAATTTCCATGAGTTTTGCCTTTTTGGGTAGTTGTTGTGGGGATCAAAGGAAAACGAAGAAGAAGTCCACGCATCAGAAACCCAGAGAGAGAGAGAGAGAGAGAGAGAGAGAGAGAGATGGTCTTTGCCTTGTTTGAGTTTCTCTACTTTCGAGAATTTTAAACTGGGGAAAGAAGAATAGTGATTAAATCACTTTCGAGGAGAAGAAAAATCGAGGGGCGGGCAGCTTTGAGAAGTGGAGCGTGATTGGAGAATTCCATGCAAGTTGGTACCACCACCCCGCGGATGGAATTTACGAGTTTGTCCCCGACGACTTCAATGCATGAGTGGACTTTTTGGCACGTAGACAAGACTCTTGGGGAAATAATTTATATCAATGGATCAAGAAGTTGCAGAGAAGCAGCCATTTTAGGGCTCTTCGAAATATTTATAGTTTGGGGGCGTGATGAACGATGCGTATGCTCGGCCTTTTCGAGCAAAGCTAAAGTCATCACCATACCATACCTATTACCTGCATGGAGTTAACTTTGTTTGTTTGGTTCGAATTTTCCACACGAGGACGTGTTGCCCATTTCCTAATTGCTAACGAGGAGAGATGCGTGGGGGATTGACCAACTGCATCTGTTGCAATAGAAAAAAGCTTAAGAATGATTACAAACTAAGTTGCTCCATATATATTCTTTTACATAGGTGAAAAGGCTGTGAAGGGCGACCCGCGCTACGAATCCACGTTACCACGAGGATTCCGCGCCACACCTCGAAGGTTCGAGATTGATGAGCCCATGCTGAAGTGCTAGTAGCCATCAAAATCTCTCCATGCGAGTTACGCCGTGGGTAAGCAACGCCGCATGAGTCATTTATAGGTTCTCTTAGGACGTAAATGGAACACGACCTAATCGAAGAAAGCGAACCCCTTTATCTTTATCATTGGTTCCACTACCATGTTGGTCTCTAAACAGCTCAAAACACAATATAAGGTTTCCGTGAGTACGCTTCATTCGAAAGGATTGTGAAGGTTAGCTTTTTGCATGTCGGGGTTCGCACGCACGTTATCCAGACGAAGAAAGGGAAAAGAGGCCCGAAAGTGAAACTTCTTCAAAACAGGCAAAGCGCCATTCTGATGTGGGGTTTTCTTCCCCGCTGTTCTCTATTTACACGATGGAAGATAAGGGATCATGTGGCTTGGAGTTCCGTACCAGTTGACGACAAACTGGCAATCGTAGTAGCTTTATTTGCTCACGCCACGACTAATTTCGTGCAACCACGTACGCCCGGATTCAAGATTTACTCTGAGACAGAGAGAGGGGGAAGGATCTTGGATCACCCCCATTATTGTACTTCCCTAGAGAAATTAACTCAACGGGCAAGATGAAGGCCATTGAAACTCTCTCCGTCTTGCCTCACATTTGTGTACGAAGCTTAGGAAAATTTGTTTCAGATATTTCCCAAAGTGAAAAAGCAACAATCGAGCTCAAGGGCAGAAAGTCTCTTTGATAACAGATTCGACAATCCACGCCGTGTCATCTGGACTGAACCTCCTGCAAGGATCAGCGTTCATCAATAGTGAGGAGTTTGGTTTTTCTGCCGGGCCGAACCGGCAGCTTCAGATTGTCTAGCAGCAAATTCGATGCTAAGGATGCGTATTCGATGCCAAGGGGAAGTGACGCTGTAGCCACACGCTTCAAGACTCTATCAACTAATCGTTCACTTAAGCAAGAGGTTCGAGATGAGAGTTTCCACTGGGGCTACACAAAAGAGAGAACTCCTAACATACGTGCAGTGCCGAGTGATCTTTGCGCATGATTTAACCTCATCAAAAGCACACATCCTACCAAAAGATCAACTCTAGAAGCTCAAGCCCCATCACTGTGGATGCTCCTATAAATTTTAAAGGGGGAATACCCGTTGGAGGCTAAATAGACATCCCCTAATAAGACCACTGAAAGCTTTGTCGGCATTGTCCTCTAAATAGAATCCCTGGACTCTCATTTCATGGCAGTGGAACCAAGTTACAGTTCTAAACATGAGGTAGCCTCATCAGAATAAACACTCATGTTCACATCTAGTATGTGACATTTTCGGGAATAATGCTAGGTATATGAAACCTAATTTGCAAAACATGCTAACGTATGCGGAAATTCTTACCAAGTATGAAATACGACCCACTTTGTTAGATATCTAATTACAAACTGTTCACACCACATCAGCCAATGTTGTGAACTAGTCTTATCCAAGCAATTTTCAATTTTCCTTAGCATCATGGCCTGAGTAGTTTTCTACCATTTAGTAGTCATGGATACAGCTAGGGCCTCACCAGATGGTGCCCATCCACAAATCAGCTTTCAAAAGACGGACATGGCGCTTGTTCCAAAACACCAAACTAAAGTTCCTGCATTATCTTTCGGTGAAATAATACAGCAAACAGAATAAAAAAGGCAGCAATGCAGCGGGTAACAACTAACTTCTACTGCAACTAGAACTTCGAGGAATGTGGTGCAAAAATGCTTCTATACAGCCTTTGCCAGCCAGTTAATTAACATTCTCTGCACCATAAGACAGGCAATGATCCACATAGTTCTTCAGAGAACACACGAGCGTCACATAAACAAAATAATCAATGCCAAAACGCTTCTTATAAGTAGGGTCACATCTCATTAACCCATCAACAGAGATGTCAACCCCTAGTTATCTGTCCAACCAACATAAAAGCAAAGCTGAAACCTTCATCTCATCAGCTCTGAGCATTATGAATATACTAGGGTACAGTCACTTGGGACCAATGTCTTTGAGAGCGCAGATCTGCTCCTCACCCATGGAGGACATAGCAGTGACAACCAGATCTTTACCTTCACCAAATCCATCCTTGATCTGCAGATCTCATGGGAAAACACGTCATAAACACCAATAAGCGCTAAGTAAACCAAAGGTAACATAACATAACAAGAAAAAGAAGAAATCATAAGGTTGCTGGAATTCTAGAGATCGGAATGGTCAACCGTAAGAAAGGCTGCTCCGAGATCTCTTTGAAAAATATTTACTCAAACAGAAGCACGAAAAGCGCAACCACATCAAGTCAACTACTTTACGGAAGGTAGACAGCATTAGGTTGGAAGTAACAGTCCAGGACATGGCAATGCTGACTTCATATGTGAACCAATCACTCATCAAGAAGAAGATTTAGAAAATCTCAAGATCCTATGTCACATTGAAGTAGACTGACCTGTGCAAGCAGAGTTTCATCAGTTGGAAGCCTCAGGTCATCCTTTGTACTCCCATTCTCAGTCAGCAGACTCAACTGAAATTAGCAAAGCCTCATGAGCAGCTCCATTTAATCAGAAAAGGCAGACTAAACCAAATTAAACATAATCTTACAAATCCATCCTCAGAAATATCAATCAGCTGGTAATCAGTACGAGTGACATGGGGAACCTACAAAAGCAGGATAAAGATATTAACCTCATTAGAAATAGGGAATATATTTCCGTACATGATATATACTAGAATTGAAAAATCCATACATCACAGTTGTGAGATGATGGAACTATATCTTCAAGCTTCTTGCCGTTAAAGATGTCAATTCCAACAAAATGACACTTAGCATGGCCATGCTTGCCAGTTTTGGAAGTAGAAACCTCAACAACCTGTAGTAAACACGGAGATATCCAGATAAACCCGATTATTAGACCAGAAAATTCGCAATTTCGCATCAAATGGAAACAAACTGCAGCAAAAACAGTGAAGCAAAAAAATGGGAAAAAAGAGCATTAGCCAAGGACATGGGTACATATGCCCAATCAAAGTCAAACAACTGATAAGCATGAGAGAACGATCTGCAGGCAACAAACATTGGTGAAAAGAAGCTTGGTAGCCAGATGACATTAAAGTTCTCGTGCATAGAAGACATATGGTTGAAGTTGTAGCTCATAAGATTTGCTCATTTTGTACTTTCGGCACTGAGCAAATGTGTCGGTAGTATTGCACAGAATCTTCAAAGACACGATGAGGGGATATGACTATGAAAGTTCAGAGTTTCAATATGGGTGGTAATTCATACGGTATTATCTGTGTTGGCAACTCATGCCAATGCAAAATTACCCCCAATCACAGATAAATGATTAGATGGTGATTATTACAAACTGTAGGTCAACATGTCAAACCATGTGGACAATCAATTTACTAGTGCTTGCGCCTCCTGATAGATTCGCCCCCAATCTTTCACTTGCTTACTGTTTTCAAGATCCGTCGTCTCAATAAGCCAGTCCTACATATTTCGACAAGTACCAGCGTACCACCTTTGCTAGAGAAACGTCAAGTTAAACACACAATCAGGCGGTAATTTTTCCAACCGGTAAGCAACAAAGAGCATAATTATCAGGAAACGAGACCTAAATATGAGCTTGGCAAACTAAAACACGCGGGGCACGTCGGCCCGAAACCACTAAAATCTTCAACAATTAGCGTCTCCTGATCGCCTAAATAACTAATCTACCCCCAACCAATCACCAATTCCACTAGGAGCGATCTCAAAAAGACAACAATCATGTACCAAGGGCCCCCCTCAAAAAAGAGTTCTAGCGCGCGATTAGCAAATAATCAACCGAACATAGCGGAATCGACACGAATCAAACCCCAATTAGTCGATTGACTCGAAGATGGAAGAGAGAATGGCAAGACATTTTTGAGTTCGGGAAAGAGAAGGAGACCTTGCAGGGTCTGTTTTTGATGACGATGTAGCCATTTTTGCGGATGGTGCCGGCTTGCTGAGGGTAAGTCTTCGAAGCCCCGGCGTCGGCCTTCGACTCGAAGTGGTGCTCCTCGTCGGACATGGCTTCGTCAAACGAATCGCAACAGAGAGAGAGATAGAGAGAGGAGAGAGCGCTACGTGGAAATCAGAGGGAGGGGAAGGAGGAAGAAGAAGTCCTAGGGTTTGCTCGATTTGGATCGGGTCGGTTTCCACCGTCGGATCCTTTCACGAAAGAAAAATATCTTCGCGTCCCTTCACCATTCCACAGTATAAAGCCAACACAGGAAGTATTAAAAAATAGCGCACGTGGGCTGCCGGAGAAATTAAGCATCTCCTCCTTTCTTGCGGTTAAGGGCTTGCAATTATTGTGATCGGCTCGATCAATCGTAAATTGTACCTATCTATACAAATATTTCATTTTTCATATCGATAGGTGCGTAACGAATCTCGTGAAATCCATAAGGGCCAATTTAGTTTGGCGGTCCAAATTTATCGGAGCCATGAGAGACTGTATACCGATAAGTTATTCACCTCGATACGAGCCTTCTTGCTTCGTCGTTTTGACAGCAAAATCAAGTCGCAATTCAATGCTGTTGCTAGGGCCGAGTGATTTTTCCTTTTTCTAAGGATCATCACTTAGTTAAATGTCGTACCTATTAATGGTTCACACGTCGGTTCAGATCCAAGTCGAAGTTTTAGTAGACGACCCAAAGACGAAATATTGTGGCTTGTTATATCGAATTTGCGACACATTTGATTCGCGCGCGCGAACACAAATCTACTTGCTAAATACTTGCCTAGAGCTAGAGAGCACAAGTCATCGCAAACTAAATCCGGCACTAAACTTCCCATTTGAAGATCCAGACGCAGCTGGTTACACGGAACGCCATTCCTTTCAGATCGTTTGTCTGAAATTGTTAAGTCCGTAAATTACAGGCTGCACCGGCCAAACAAGGAACGGCAAAACACGAGGTACATGGCGATCATCTGCGCGGTACATCAACCAGTAATTCGGAAGAACAGCAATTATACAACGGTACAACATGTGAAAGAGTACAGCAAAAACAAAAGCAAAAGATTACTGCTTATCCAAGGAACCGATGGCCAACGTTTCGTAGACACTTCCCATAACCTCCATTTCTGGCATCAGATGCACTGCACTTTGGTGCCTGAACTACCAGCAGAAGCTGATCCGGGGCGAAGCTCGTTCAGTTCGAATATATGTATTTCGGGAAGTTCCTCTCTGCCAGGAGAAGACAAGGGCACAACCGATTTCAAAACCTTGCCAGTTGCCACTGACTAAAATGTCAAGACATGGAATGTTTTTAGCTGTCGGGTTGTCAAACATAAGATCATCTAGTGAAACCATAAATTTTTTGGGAGGGAAAGTTCCGTTAGCTAATCCAGTCACTTTTCAGCTTGATTCTTTTGCACAGTTAGGGTCGAATATGCATGTACAATTCTATCCAATATGGTGCCTTTCATACTTCCTTTATGTCTCTAATCCAGCTCCATTATCTTCAACTGAACAGTGAGACAAAAGAATTCTACTTACAATTCATTAGCTTCTTGGTATGTGTAGCTTGACGCCACTGCCAAGAGATGAGCCCCATGGTTATAGGACAAAGATGCCACGCTATTTCCGAATCTGGGTAGCTGAAAGCAGAATATGCCGGAGTGATAAATGCAAAATAGCCCATCACTGCTAAAATTAAGAAAAAAAATGGGCAAGCACAGAAACAGCAGAAAATGGGAGGGGATTCATGTGGCAAGGTGCTGATAAGCATTGGTCGAGACATGATGCAGTTCTTTTAACTTGAATCTGGATACAGCAGGCAAACAATTCATCAGATAACAATACAAATCTTCAACCATCATAAAAATGCCTTTTCAAATATCTGGTTAACATATACAGTACAGTCTACCAAGTTGGAAAATCAGTTCCTGGATCGTAGTAGATGTATTGACCACCCTATCACCAGAGGCCACATTCCAACGGAATTGCCAAATTATGTACTGCCAAGAATTTCTCTAATTCGCCTGGACAGAATACAGGATCACATGAATAGTACCTCAAATAGTCTTCTCCTATTGCGAGCGTCCCATAAAGCAACATACCCTTCATCATCACCAGTCACAAAAGAACCCAAGCCCCTGCATAACCATCCACACCACTATGAATTCACATAAATTGCTAAAATCAGCTACTAAAGCAATTTCACATACAGCGGATTGAATACAATGTCATTCACCGATACCAAGTGATTTCTTCCATTCTTTGCCTTCGGATGGCACCGGAATGTGTAGCTGCAACAGACCGTATAAGTCAACATGTCAGTACTTTAAGCCATATAGATGCCGCAGTCTGGCAAGAGAAACATAAGGGGGTAAGAAAGAAACTTTGATCGAGTGTAAGACAAAATATGATCGCGATTTTACACTATATTGATGCTAGTAGGCTTTCTTAACCAAAATCATATCCAATGTCCAGTAACAGTTCAGAATTCTCATAGTGAAATAGTCTAAATATGATTAAACAGTACTTTTTGTCTTTTTCTACCAAAGGAAGTTGTCAATCACAATTATGGTGCATTTCCGAGAATTTGATGCAACAAGGCTCTCGGATATAACGGGGATTGTCAGACTAGAACACTCAGTACTGATTTTAGTCTAATGGACCTTTATCCAGTTATCCTATAATCCTAGAGTTATAATGTTTGCTTGACAAAGTATCAACGGCCGAAGAAGTACAGCATACTACTGACCTGCTGTCATTTGAATTGGATGACGGAGAAATCTCAACAGCTACACGTCCATCGACTGATCCAACAGCAAATCCTGCATAGAAATCACCATGACAGTGTGTTTAAAGCATCAAAGTTACCACTTCCATGATTTCAGGTATGGTATAACACTCGGCCGTATGCAAACCTAGGGTAGTCCTTAGACATACCTTTGAAAAAAACACTCGAGCTTATGCATCTTATACGAGCATCAACTGGTGATTCTCTCAATTCAAGTGGTCTTTTTAAATTGCGGAAATCGTACACATGTGCTGAATTTCCAATTGCAACCATTAGATTACACCCAGAGAGTGAGACGGACTCCACCTCTCCATTTACATTAATTGAATGTGCAATAACTTTATCCATGCGCATGTCCCAACAAACTAGTTTTTTGTCTAAGCCAGCTGTAATCACTTGACCTGCACCAAGACACAACACCAAGCGCAAAAAATTATCATAAGTAGACAAGAAAAGCTTGTGATAATGAGTGGCCAGAAAAATTAAAATCCGACGTCACATTTTGATCTAAAATTTGGCTAGCTACTTGTCAGAATCCTGTGAATGCCCTACTCTCATTGTCCCATATATGTGCACCTCCAAGAGTGCTGGGGATAGATCACTTAGCATAGAATCAGGAAGTAAGCTGTCTGTAAGTTCTCTTTTACTTAGGTTGTCGAATACCCAATACACAGTTGATGATCTGCACTAAGCTAAAGATGAAATAAGAATAAATTGTGATAACCAGGAACCTGTGTCCCCCTAGATTAACAACTAAATAGTTCTTTTTTTTTTGTCGGATACAACTAAATAGTTGATAGGCACCTTTTGTGCTAGTTGAGTTGAAACCCAATTAGAGCTTCTCACAGAAAAACGTATTCACATTCCACCCAAAATGTCACTACTAGGAAAAGGAGATGTTAAAAACTGAGAGTCTGAAACATCTTCTTCTTCACAAAGGAAGATCACTAATCTTGCAACAAACTTGTTATTGAAATAGTTATTTGATCCAGATGTCTCGTGTCTAAAAAAGCTTCAAGTTATAGATTTAACTTCTCTCCAAACCCACACAAGAAATTGATGCCAAGGAAATGACTTCATTGCAGAGATTTTTACCTTTAATGGAATAAATCTGTTCAGTATCTGATACAACATGGTTGAGATAGTTTTGAGAGCTTACAAGTTTGATCAGAGCATTCGATGCAGGTTGCTATATCAGCATGACTTCCAATCGTGTCCTGAGCTCCAGAGTGCAAATTGTACCTATATAGAGTTTATTCAGGGAAAGGATCTTACTAAAAGCGAAATCCAGCCAGTGGAGCAGTCAAACGTAAGAAAAATTACTGCCCTTACAGCTATAAGATGCTATACCACTTAGATGATAGACCCCATAGAAGAACTACCTAACCAAATGAAAGCAAGCCGCGCTTTTTAGGGAGAGAACTCTTTTCCCATGCATTAACCTTGCCATCACTTCTCCCGAATGTCCAAGCAATGACTTAAACCACACATTGTTTAGGAATCTGATATACTGGCCGACAAGACATTTATGTCAGCAATCACAATAAGCCTGACTCTAAAATTAAGGCTGCACGAAAAGAGTAGGGAACAAAGAAGTAGGCGCCAATACTGTCAAAAAGGCAGATTGACGCAACCTCGCACTCTTACTTTAGAGTAAGAGCATGTAAAGCCTAAATTTTCGAAAGATGTCACGCTCACAAGCTTTAGTTTAGAACATTCACTAAGTTATGAACACTAGAATTGGTAAGAAAATCTAAGTTCCTGATAATGGTAAGGGGTTGATCTCCCTAATTTAGAAGCCCAATCCCACAAAATTATATATCCACTTGCTCGGGTAGAGAGAAGGCACAAACACATGAACCAGTAGCATTAACAGGTAGCAAAGAAAAGAAAAAAGTGCAGTTATTGAAGATGGGAAGGTGAAAAAAAGAACTCGGCCTCTCGTATCGTTTCATGATTCTTGATTCACCTTGTCACAGAACCATTAGAGCCAACGCTAAAAGCAACAGATTCGTCCTGGAAGCAACAACTGAGAAGGGCGGCTTCGGAGGGAGCTTCTAATCTGAGCTCGGAACCATCCACGTCGAACAATCTGAGGCACTGCATAAAACCCAGTTCATGAATCTCAAACAAATAAGGAAAATAAGACTTTAACAAAGACGGAACTTCTGGAAAATCATTAATTCGGAGAGAAACGGTGCTCACAGAGTCCCAAGAAGAGACGAGGAGGTTGTTGGACTGAGGAGCGAATTGGACTCTGGAGATGGCGTCCCTGATGGGGTTATCGAGCTTCCGGCGAGCTGCAATCATCGGAACACCGCTCACAGATCCGAAAACCGCCGGAGGGATGCGAAGGCGAACTTCTAGATTGTGCGCTCTAGCGTTTTCTCGGGAGGCGAATCAAACCCAGAAACGAAATGGGCGTAGTCGGTGAAGAAAGCGAGAGCTGTCTAGTGAAAGCCAAGGTGAAGAAGATGCGGGTAGAGAGAGAGAGAGAGAGAAGGCATGAACATTGCCCTGAAGCTACCAACAACTTCCCGCTCTGCTTTGAAAAATTGAGCACCTGGGAAGCGTTTATGGGTCGGGCCAGACCAGACAGGCTCGTACTTTCAAAGCCCAGCACCGAGAAAAACACACTCGTCAAGAACGGTAATTGCACGACTCATTGGCCCAAAATTTGACTTGCACTATTCATCAAAATGCTGGTGAGTCGTTTCAGGGTCGGTTCAGATCTCAGATGGAACCTAACACTACTTGTTGAAATCGGTTCTCTAATTTTTAAAACATACTCTGCATACTTTGAAACCTAGAGCTTTCCGTGGTCAATTTTAGGATCTCTCCAAGTTCCACTTGTATTCATCACTTCTAATGACCACCATTTGCTGCTACAATCCAGCAATCACAACTCATTTACACACACGAAGAATATGAAATATTAACAAAGTAAAAATATCAAATCATGGATATCGTTGGAAATGGAAACTCAAACTTGTGATTTCAAATTACATACTCATCATGGAACGCTATGGAATAATGTAGAATCACACGCGGAGACATGGAATAATAAAAACACAAAAAAATTATCCCATATTTCAGGTTCTATCGGTCGGAATCGACTCTCCAATTTAAAAACCTTGAACCTATTCTGCGTACCCTAGAATTCGAAACCATTCACACCCTAAGTATCTACACGAGAATTCTCGTTATCTCACCTTCACATACGATGTAAAAGAATGAGAAAAAGAGAAGAAGTTGTGCAACCAAGTCCGGGATCTCGATTCAATCATAGGCTAACTCGACTCTCCAATCTCCATGAACGCCTTGGCCTTGACGTAAGCCCTCTCTAGGGTCGCCCTGAACCTCCCCAAGTCCAACCTCACGTTCTGCGACTTCAAGTACAAACCCATCTTCTTCCACTCCCCTCCCACCACCGCCCTCGGATCCTTCAGCACCAAGCTGTCCACGCCGTACTTCTCCGCCAGGCTGCTCTCGTTCGCCCTGATCCTGTACTCGACGTACTCCAGCCCCAGCTCCCTCGCCGGCCTCCCGAAGTAGGCCTCCGACAACCACGTCGTCCCCACCGGCACCACTTGCAACAGCACCGACCCCCGTCGCAGGAAAACCGCGTGCGTCATTGCCGCTCCGTGCACCCCTACCATGGCGTGGCTCTCCTGCACCAATCTGTATGACTCGGCCAACCGCACTTCATGCGTCGGAGCGAATCGCTTCACCTCGAACCCAATCCTCTCCGCTAGGGCCTCCAGCTCTGCCTGGTTCAAGAATGCGCGACCGGCGCTCCTCGGCCGGCTCACCAGCACCAGTCGCGGCCTCCCTCCGGCAGCTGGGCTTGGTGGAGGAGCCACCGCCCTGCCGCCGCCGTAGACTTTGTCGAGGAAGGAGGCGAAATCGCGTAGGCTCTTTGGATGCGGAAGCAGCTTGGGGTCGATAGTCATCGGACCATGCGTGATCAGCCCGACGGTGATGGACGGGAAGCAGAGAGTCTCCTTCTGCGTGTCCAGGTTGATGACCGGGCGGCGGCTGAGATGGGAGAGCACGTCCGCGTACTTGCGGAGCCACCCGTCCCGACAATCAACGACCGCGAGGGTGACGTCTCGGTCAGGAAACATGGACTCGACGGTGATGAAGAGCGGGACGAGGCCGTCGCTGAACTCGTGGAAGAAATTGCCGGTGTAGCCGCCGGCGCTGAACACGAGGGCGGGGGCCGCCTGCGTGGCTCCGCACGTGGCGTTGGGTGGGGGCGAGGAGGTTATGGTCAGCTCTTTGACCCGCGAGAGCGCACGCAGGTCCCTCTTCCGCGTGTAAGGGCGGGTCTTTACCGGGGCATGCGGCGGCGAGGTCCGGTCCAAGGGAGAGATCGTGTCGGTGGCGGGGTCCAGCAAAGCAGGGCCGTCGATGGTGCACAGATCGTAGGAGGCGTGAGATCGGTCGCAGGTGATCGGTGATCCGTGGATGTCCGATGTCCTCGGCTTGGTAGCCCCTGGGCCCACTGCCCAGCCCTTTTGCCCTGCGCGAAAGGAAGGTGACCAAGATCTCTGAACTTACGTGCGCATAAATTAATATGAAAATTTTCAAATAAAGGCTTGAATTGAATTTTATTTCAAATAAGAGTCTGAAGTGCCATTCTTGTTTCAAAGAATGGCTTGATGACGAAGGACATTTTTGTGATTTCCCTTTTTCTTCTTTTTCTCTTTTTTCTTTTCTTTCTTCCTTTAATTTTTTTTGTTTTTTTCCTAGCTTCTCGTTGATGGCTGGCCAAGCTAGCCACCGGCGAGGGCCTTGCCTGGGCGTGGCAAGGGCTGCCCTCGCTGGCCTTGCCCGGGTGAGACAAGGGTTGCCCTTTGCCCTCGCCAGATCTGGCCGGCAAGAGTGAGGGGAGTTCTCGGCTCGCCCAGCCACCGGAGAGAAGCTAAGGAAAAAAAAAACCGAAAAAAATAGAAAAAGAAAGGAATAGAGGAAAAATAAAAATAAAAAATGGAAATTACGAAAATGTTCTTAGTCAAACCATTCTTTGAAATAAGGTTCACTTCAGATCCTTATTTGAAATTTTCCCATTAATATTTGCGATCTTTTAGAGTGCTCTAATGGTTGACAATGCTAAATTCTTGTTTCCCAAAAGCTTACTTACGACAATCCATTGAAAATTATAAAAAAAAAATCTAGAATTATTGTAGGATGTTGATTTAATTTGAAACCTTGTAATAATTTGTCAATTTTGTCATTCCGATTAATTTTTGCTTGAAAATGCTGACATGGACAGTTTTTAAATTTTCGCGAATTCATTAATAATTATTTCTTCTTTGCTTCTCATTTCTTTCCTTTTTTTTCCTTCTTCCTGTTCTCCGGGCCTTGGAGATAGCCAGCACCCAACCACAGGCAAGGGTCGCCCTCGTCGAGATCTGGCGACCAGCGACGGTCAACCTCATTAGGCTTGACCTCGCTACCCCTCGCCCATGCCTAGTCTCCGACCATCATCGAAGGAATTAATTAAAAAAATTACAAAAATTATTCATGTCTGCGCCGGCGTTAGCCATGCCATGTAAAATAGCTATCATGATCTCCGCCAATTTTGGCGCAAAAGGTTTATAATTAAATTGACTAAATTATAATATTTATGACTGAATTGACATTCGTATAATATGTTTAAGACTTTTTTTTGTTAATTTTCCCTGTGGAGTGTCAATAATTAACCAAACCAATAAACCAACGACGAAAAAAAAAAATCAAAAGAGATACCTTGCATCCCGGTCAAATTTGTCAAGCATGTTAGATTGATGTGGAGGGCCAGAATCATCATGAGCAGCCCTAGACACGTCGCCGCGATCGCGCGCGATCTCCTCATCGCATCGGGTTCGTTCCCTGTCCCACACGACCCTTATCAATGGGACGCAACCGGGGTGCACCGATTATAATCAGCTACGCGGATCGGTTGATCGCTTCTCGGCGCACGATCCAGAACTCAGACCACGTTCCGCATCGCAACACAGATCTCGAGAGGAAAAAGAGATTCGATTCGTACTACGACGTTGGCTTTCTTCTCCATCACGCGTGCATTTAAGTAGAGCTCACTGCTCAGGACCTCGTCAGAAGAAGAGGCAATTGTTTAATTTAATTAAACGACGCACAAACGCTTTTAACTCCGCCTCAGATTCTCGAGAATCTGATCAATGTTTCAAACAAGGAAAGTAGCCAAAACGACATTAATGGGCAAAAAACAGAGAGAGAGAGAGTCAAAGGTCAATCATTCGCGTGTCGTACGACAACGATGACGTGGCCGTCCTAATAATTGAACTGAAATCTCCGAAACGGACGAACGACAATCGATCGGGAGGTTCGCTTTGGGTTGGATTCGCAAGTCTCGCGATACATGGTATGAAATCTTACCTCATTTGCTGCTCCCTTCATTCGAGCACTTTGTCATGTTTCTGTCCTTTTTCTTTTCCTTCCTTTCCTTATTTATTGTTATAAATAATTCATCGCTTGAATTATCAACGAAAAATATCAACATTATCGATGACAATTTATGTCTAAATATTTTCTTAGACGATGAAAATAATTTCCGTACATTTATTTTTACGAAGCGGTCATTTCTAAAGATTTTGCTCTTTAAATTATTCATTTATCGAAAAATAAGCGCACCTAAACGCGGATCCATTTGTCGCCAGCCAAGTTTGTTCCTACCGTAAATGAACTCGTATCGCAACGATGCTCACGGACAGTATAGCGACAAGGACTTTTCGTGGTCCTATTCAAGAAAGATCGATCGATACATACATCGACCAGGTTGCTCGGCCCAGCCCAAGCCGATCCCTGCAATCACGTTTCGAAACGCGGGAAGCTGACCCAAAAACAAATAGAAGACAAAAGGAAAAAGAAAGTGACGAGAGCATCGGCCCATGAAACATTTTCCTTAAAAGGACGTTTTATGATGAGAATTGCAAGGAGGCGACACGAGCTTTTCCTGTTGGAGCGGGACTTTCTCGGAAAAGGCCCGAGAAGAGAAAAGAAAAGAAAACGAAAAGGGCTCCACACAAGACAAGCCCCTCGGAGTCTTTTGGGAGTCGCTCGAGTCGTCGACGTGGATGCGCACCGGATTTTCATTGGTTGGCGGGTGGCTAGAGGATAAATCGATGTACACTTACCTTCTAATTCTTCACTTCATTCTAATTTTGTATCGCGAGTATTTTGATTTTCTTAATCCGCCCTACATGAGGATTTTACGATGTATGAACGTGGACGTATGATTCGTAATGTTTTTCGAAATCTAACTGACATTTCGAATTTTGGCAGGAATACGATTATAATTCATTGGAACATCTTGTGATTTTGGTATTGTTTATTTTATTTGTCATTTGAAAATTGGGCAGATTTCATAACTTCTCTCTCGAAATCTTGCGGTGCAGAACAATCTTCCGAGCCTATGTGACGAGGGGCATTTTCGTCATTTGGCCGCACCTCGGCCATTTTCCGTGGTGAACCTGGGTCGGTTTCTTAGGCAAATGGGTTTGAAAAGCCAAAGATTCGTGGGCACAGATAAGGAGCGGGGGAAGAGAATCTTGACTCAATTGAAAGAAAATTCACTTTCTGAGATTTTGATTCTCGCTCCTCCACTTGATCTAGAAAGGAATTCCTTTCGAAAAGCATCATCAACACAACTTAAATCGACTAGTATCGTCGCCGTATCTCCGGTTTCGTGTCGATATTTTCGAGTCCTTGTCCTCGAATCGCATCGGCGGCGGATCCACCCCAACCCAGTTTGCGATCTGCGACCCCGGTCCGACCCCAACTCGATACACGTGAGACCGGTAAAGGGAGCCATGTGAGAGAGGCAACAAAGAGAAAGGCAATGCTTTTTTGGTGCCGGTGACAGCTATATGGGGATTAGCAATAATTGACATTGTTGCTTGGTGATGATAACAATTGTGTATTCATGCAATGTAATTTTCGAATATCCAAACAGCTAGGCGGAATTATTTTTCAATTTCGACCATTAATTTATTATTATTATTTTTTTCCAAAAGAGTATTTACGAGGATTCTTTCCTGGGACCAATGGAGACATTGGAGAGTTTGTCCCGTGTCCATTGAGCTTTGCTCCTCCCGAAAGTTGTCCGTGTCTCCTTCTTGCCTTTGATATTCTAATTACTATGTTCATACCCCTTTAAGGAAATAAAAAAAAAATATCCGCGAGCAGCATATGGCGGGCAAATTGCCCTCTTCTAGACAATTTCCAATTCTCGGAAAATCCAAAAAAAAAAAAATTGATTACAAGAATGGACGCAGAAATTCAACGGCAAAAAATAAAAACAAAATGAAGATCCGAGAACCGATTCAATGCGGACTAATGGATTTTGGGACACCCCAAATCCAGCGATTCCGGAATCACTACCCGGGTCATAATTCACAGTCGGGGCCCCCCTACCCCGACCCAGCAAAAAAAAAAAAGGCGACGAAAAATGCAAAAAAAAAAAGAAGAAGAGTAAAGTCACTCCACGTCCACGAGCTTTTTCTTCAGAGGGAAGCTTTGGCAAAACTTGAGCGGAACGCATTGCAGGTGAATTCTTGGAGCGAACGATTGAAGAAAGATAGATCTCCCCCGTCGCATTCATAAAATATGGGGAGTCAAATGGATTGGGGGGGCGACGGACGATGGGATCTCGTTCGTTCTCTTTGGAAACTCCCGGCGGGGTGGGGCCCCCGCACATCTAGTTTTAGCCAAATCTTTCCACTAGTTAGGGGGGACTTTCGAAAGCTCCACTTTTTTTCTTTTTTTTTTCCAACGTATGATCGTGACAATGCCAAAGCCGTAGGGGGGGGACCACAGTCAGGTCTCTCGCTTAATCATGTCCCTTGCCAAATTTCACTTTTCCATGCCGTGACGTCAGCAATCGGTCTCGCCGCCGGCCACTTTTTTTTTTTTTTCCCTCCTCGGACCGGAGCAGACCGCCGCCCCAACCCCCCCCCCGCCCCGACCCGACCCACCACAATCACGTCTCCGATCGATGGCTGGTCACGAGCCGTGGACATCGGCTGCATGAGTGCATTTGTTTTACCGAAGATTCCGTGATAAAGGGGAATACCTTCTTCTTCTTTTTCATATAACTCGTTTTCAAGGAAAGCCATTGATTTTCATTTGTTTGGTGGGTTAGAAAAAATGATTTTCACTCAATAGGTTTTTTTTTTTTTGGTAATAGAGGTGTCCGGGTCAGCTTGCGCGCACCTCGACTATTCCTCGGGAGAGACTAGCACAGCAATCCACCGCCATGACCCCCCACTTAAATCATAGGTGTTCAGCTGGGAAATCGAACCTGGGACCAGTGCGCCTAACCATACAATCCAAAGTACGCCCTAACCAACTGAGCCACCTATGGGTGGGTTTCACTCAATAGTTTTTTGCAATCCAAAAATCGAAAAGTCTGGAAAACAAATTCCGGAGAGACATTTTTCTTTCAAACAAATGAGCCCTAAATATAAGTCCCCGATGATCTCGGTGCTCGTAACCCACCAATCAATACACCGATTAAGGATAAATTTCTCTCCGACTAGGGACAGTGAAGAAAACACACCCCTTTAATCCGTATCTCCAATCCGATTAATCACGACCCGCTTACAGTGTGTGTTACATAATTGGGTAAGAATTGAAATCGTGATGTCTACATGGCCACCAACAAAAGAAAATATCTGCCTTTAACCCTTTTGCGGGACTGGCAATCCATTTCCGTCTGCTGAAGCGAAACATCTTTCTCGATAATGACGTGGGCCCACCTCGAATCGTCGCCTTCCGCCCTCCTTAGTCTGTCTTATGATCTTTCAACAACCCCCATTATTAAAATCAATTTGGATGGGATGAGTCCATTGGGGGCAAATCGGTCATTGCACCGATTGGATTCCATTCCATGGGGTCAATTCTTCTTCTTCTTCTTCTTTGGGTTTGATCGAATTCTTTGTTTTTTTTTTTGTTTACATGCCCAAATGATTTAATAAAAATGAAAAGGATTGGAGCTTTCTTAGGAGGAGGACTCGACAACAACAATGAACCCCTTTTTCCGGTAAATTTAGGGATCGAGCTGATCGCGAACGATTTCGTGTTTAAGACGCTCATCTAGAATTTAAAGTGGGTCTTATCTAATTTGCGCTCGAGATTCATTGCACCCCGGGCGGGCTTACTTATGAAAAGAAGATATAATTTGCAACGTTGTGGTATGCCCGATTCCCTGAAAAAAAAAAAAAAAGGCCTAAACTTTAGCTGCAATCCAAATTTGCCTCGATCATTATTTTGTCTGGCAAAAAAAAAAAACACCGGCTTTCGCTTTAATCCCACATATGTCATTCGTAAAAAAAAAAATTAAAAAAATTGGGATTGGACGTAAAATTGAAGACTTTTTAGGGAATTAAGCCTATTATTGTATATTTTATACCACAATGTTAGTCTGGAAATGAAAATATTTGCCAGTTGTGGAGGATTAGAAATTTAGAATGAAAATAGGAAAACCATACTTACAGATATTTCCTTCTTTTCGAGGCACATTCAACGCGGACCACTGTTTCTCCTTCGAGCCTCTTGGTTCACGCCGGTTCCGGAGGGGCTCGACTCGTAATCAGGTCTATTTCATGTCGATCATTTTATCGCGCGAATGAATTCTTTGACGAAGAAATTTCCTCGAGCGGTCCATAACTCCGTGGTACGCCCTGATTAAGGTCGCTGTTCAAGTATCACTGTCGGTTGAGAATCGCCTAATCAAGTGATTTTTATTATAGAATTGATCGGTATCAAATGAATGAAGGTATTGACATTAGCGTTGCCGTTGGGGTTGGGTTTGGAATGATGTTTCATTCCGGCGTCTGGTCCCTCTAATGCATCATCCTAATGAAGATTCTTACCTAGCCAGCAGATATTTCCTTTCTCTTTCTTCTGTAATTCTGTCCAGTTGGAAAAATTCTAGAACTAGAGGAGCCGAGGTGCGATTTGACTACGGATCCTTCATTAGTCAATGTTTACAAAACAAGTTAATTACCCCACTCTCCAACTGAAAATTGTGCCCAACCCCCAAAAACAAAAACCCAATTGTTGTCGAACTCGAGTACTCGACGCAAATGGACCGGACCGAGGGTGGGGAAAATTGCTCAAAAAGTATTAAACCAACTATACTTTGGCTAATTCAGTCACGAACCTTATAATTGTGCTAATTAAGTCTTAACCCTTTTGATAGTTTATAAATTTAATCATTCCGGCCAATTTTGGTAGGAAAAGGAAAGCATACAAAAAAAATGAAATATTTTTCATGTGAGTGTCGACCGTGCTACGTAGGACGGCCAGCGTTAACGTCGGCAATTTTCTATCAAAATTGGCCGAAAGGACTACATTGACAAATCTTTAAGAACTTTAGGGCTAAAAGTGATCAATTTGAAAAGTTTAGGACTGAATTAATCGCCGCACAATAATTTCAGAATTTTTTGTTACGTTACGCGACCTTTGTTTATAATTGAATCGAAAGAGTTTCTTTTCATTAATAAGCGTCAATTCCTCCCCCAAAAAAAAAAAAAATAATAATAATTGAAGGTACTCCCTTGCATTTGTAAGCTTATCCACAAACAGGCACTGCATTAATTCAAGACCGAGAATGGCAAATTAGACCTAACCGTTTAGGCGATTTCTCTTCCCGATGAATCCCACCTTAAATAAACAAACAGTCAAAACGACAAAATCTAATTAAGGATAAACTTTTGAACAATTTTTAATTAACCCCAATTGCTGTTAAACCTCGATCATTCGACGCAAATGGACCGGACCGGGGATGCTAGCCCTCGTCCCTTCGATGCGTTTCAATCGTTTCGCATGCATTACTTGGCAAATACATTTATCTATCTGTTTTTTTTTTCTGCCCCCTATATTTACAAGTGCCTTTACTTTCCTATCATCAATGGTCATCGGATTTGGAGGTCGCGCTTAATTACATATCCAGACACTAGTCAGAATAAACAAAAACGATCGAGATCTGATCATTAATAATCTTTTTTTCTCAGCCAAGGGAATTTGCATCCAATTCTTTAATTGACTTTGATTTTTCTGGAAAAGCTCGGAGATGATTTTCTTTAATTGACTTTATTTTGCAAAAAATAAATGACTCGAAAAATATTTTCTTGAAAATAATCGATTGTATCCATCATAATAATGAATGAACGAACAAATTTTTTCACCGTCAACGATAATATTTGGACATATATTGTTGTCGACGATGAAAGCTGTTTTCATTAATTAATTATTTTATGCGATTCAGGCGATCATTTTTAGGGAAAATATTTATCAATTTTTTTTAAGGGGGCAGAATGGGAAATCCCGAAATTGCCATCTCCTCTCCCCCACAGAAAAAGAGGGTGGAAAAGTCGGTTTTCTACATAAATGCACGTGATTAGGTTTGTTTGGTTCACATCTCACTTTTGAGATATCTCTGGCCCGGTTGTGGTGGCCCCCCGGCAGATGACATTCTTAATTAGAAATCAAAAAATGATGTCTCACCTCTGATTTGGATCTCATAAATTATTGTTACTTTTTTCGATTGAATATCATGCTTGGATAATATGCGATCCATCTCCATTTTCTAACACAACATGGCAGAGACAGGCAATCGATACATATAGAATCGACTTGTCGCATCTCGATTGAGTTGTGACTAACTCATTCTGCCCGTGGTCCGAACGTTCGAGATCGATGAATCCGCAACCATAACTTCACCGGCGTGTCTCGAGTCGGGGGGCCTCTCCGAACGAGGTTAGTAAACACCATGGAGCACGAGATGACGGAGCATTCGCTTTTGTTGCGATCTCGATAAAGGACCCTCTTACTCCCAGGCTTTTGGGGTTAAAAAGTTGGTTTTAATCTAATCTAAAGGCCAGTAGGTATGCGACCCTACTGGTAAGGGATTGAGGGGGTGGAGCTCTAGTATCACAGGTATGGGGTTTGACTCTCGCGCTTTACAAAGAGGCAGAGCAAACGTCAAAAAGATGAGAATTAGAGATAGGACGGACCAAAAAAATCTAATTCAAACGGAAGGAATTGTCCAAAGGGATCGGAAACTATGTAAGGATAAATAAATCATCGTCAAATGAAATATCCGAGGAGGAGAGAAGCGAGCGATTGCAACAAGTTTGGTGTGCTTGTCTGGTCCATATTTAGCACCGAACGCGGTAGAAGAGCATAAAAAACAACGTTTCCCGATTCAAAATTACGAGGAAAATGATGATTGAAATGACAAAAAGTGAGGACACGTAAGACAAAAGAGATCCATAGAATAAGGCTAAGCAACGTGTGTTTGTCCATACATTAACACATTACGGGAGGCCAATTCACTTGGGACGCCAATTCGTTTTCCCTAATTTACCTTTAACCATAGAGCAATATTCATTTGCCTACGAAAATTACATGTGCTCTTTATATTCACGCGGCCTCTCTTCATCCGTCAACTTAAGCTTTAAGGTTTGATTTTTTCTGCTGTGATGCTAGAGTCGGATTATGCTCCTGTTTACTTCGTGGGTGTAGCCGTTATTCGAATCCCACTCGCTAAAATATCCGTTCATTCGCCGAGTTTAAACTCTCAGGCTGAATTTACAACAGCCCTTCCTCAACGCTTCCACTAATTTGTGCCGAGTGGTATAATGTGCAACTGAAACGCTTCTCTATCAATGATACAAATGGAGAACACGTCGATGCACGGAATTCAAACACGTCTTAGCCCTTTCCAAACTTATTAAAAAGAAAAATTCGGGCCTTTTCAAAACAACCGAACTCAAGTCCGAGATATTTGTGCTCGTTTGAACGGGAATATACGATTTCAAAGTTCAATCCCAATTGGGTGAAAGAAATCAATAACATCTTTCGTTTCGAATCTTCATAATATTTAATAACTCGATAAAAATTGATGAATATGTTGTCCTAGATATAGGGAAAAAGTCACTTCAGGCTATGCTCACTATGGCACATTTACCCTTCTCTTTTTACACAAAAAACCCAAAACTTATATCGCATGATACATTTACCCCAAGCTTCTTTTTTTTTTTTTTTGCGACACAAAAACTCCAAACTTGTATCCGTGTGATACATTTATTTCCGGTCAAAATACCGTTAACGAATGCTGCCAAAAATCTCATATGATTGCCTACATGGACGATGGGAAGCAAACGATGCTGACGTGGGGGCGGTGAGGATAGTGGCTGTGGCAACAGTAAGGGCGGCGACGGCGGCGGTAAAGACGAAGGAGGAAGGAAAAAAAAAAAAAACTTCATCGGGGATAACCGTGTGGCGCGGGTCTAAGTTTGAAATTTTTGATGTCATAAAGAAAGATTTTTGGTAAATGTGTCTCATTGATACAAGTCTGGGGGATTGGGGTAAGTACAAGTTATTGGGTAAATTTATTACAAGAGTACAAATTTGAGGTTTTGGGCGTTCCAAAATAAAATTGGGATAAACGTGTCGCAGTGAACGTAATTTTGGGGGTTTTCGGTCACTTTTATCCCAACAATAAAATACAGATCATACCATTAAGGAAATGACATGCGACATATCCATATGTGAAAGAAAAAAAAAGAAAAAGAAAAAAGAAAAAAGAAAAAGAGAAAAAGATCCAAAACACACGGTGGACAAAGCAAACGAGACTCGAGACATTCCGAATGCGCTCGTCGTGTGATCTTTGATGGTCCGCTAAAACCGGCCACGTGTCCGAGGATCTTCTATTCATTTCCTTTTTTCTTTTTCTTTTTTTCCCTCCCCTAAATCGCCTTTCTAACGATGCAACAGTGATATCGGGGAGAAGTCACGCAACGCAAAGTAGGCTTCCGCCGTTTGGGAAACAGGAGTCTCCGCCAATCGGAGATCGACACGTCAGCATCGATCCCTCTCCCGTAATTTATGGCCTTAACCGAGGGCATCTTTTTCCGGTATCCGCCCTCTCCGACCCTACAAAAGAAAGCATATAATGGATATATATAAAAGAGGGAAAAAGGAAAACCTCATCCTTCTCAAGCAGTACCTCCCCCCCCCGTGGGGCCCACGCCTTGCCCCCGTGGGGCCCACGCGGTCGTATTAAAATCGGATTTTAAACCCCTCCTTAAAGTGGAAGTTTTAATGGGGATTGGGCCCTAATTAATCTAGATTTATCATGCGACGAGCAACGAGCTTAAGGAGGCATTCGCGAGGTTGTTGTGTCCGTTGTCGTATCCGCCAATCATCGACGTGTCGGCTTCACCCGACTTATCGATTATCCGATAAATCAAACCAATTATATTTGTGAAAAACGCAGGAGACTAATAATTCTTTTTCTTGCTTTTTATTCATCGAAATAGACGTTTGATTGGATTTCTCGCTCTCTCCATGTCGGGGTAGGTTTCGGGGTGCCGAGATGTCCCGATTTGCAAGTGAACGATGGTACCGGGAGTTGCTTTCTTTTTATTTTATGGCTCGAGTCATATTCATCTTATAACGTGGCTATGGAACATTGGAAATTAGCCTCGTGTCGCAGGGCCTACTTCCAAGTGGTTTGAGACCCATTGGTCGTAGACTCGTAGGTTTGAAATCTTCCTAGTCGCTCGTCGGTTACATTGAGACCTTGGGTTCGTCAGCAGCGTTGTGTTTGATCGTGTCATGGCCTGTGGTAGCCCCCGAGTCTACTCCAGCCAGCATCATGGTGCGGAGACTGCGATGGGATTTGTTGAGAATGAGCGGGTAGTTATGGCTTTTCGACCACTACTCACCGATTTCCACCCTTATTACTAACACAACAAAAAACAGAAAAAGAAATAATATTCATCTTGTACCACCTCCTATGTCTTTAAAGAAATTGTAAGATAATGCTTAAAAGATATACATTATTTTACCATTTCTCGTTAGGATTGCTTTTCTTAAACAAAAAAGGGATAATGACACAAATAGTTCCTAGACTTTGACCCAATTTACAATGTAGTTCCTGAACTTTTAATTTGACCAATATGGTCCATGAACTTTAACCCAATGTGCAATGTGACCCCCGAACTTTTAATTTGACCAATATGATGCATGAACTTTAACCGAATGTGCAATGTGGTCCCCGAACTTTTAATTTGATCAATATGATCATTGAACTTTTGGGACATGTTCAACTTAGTCCGTAAGCTATAGGAAGATGTTCAATTCAATTGTTCCGTTGATTTAAGTTCAGGTACTAAGTTGAACATGTTTCAAAAGTTCAGGATCATATTAGTTAAATTAAAAATTCAGGGACCACATTGCACATTGGGTTAAAGTTCAGGGACCATATTGGTCAAATTAAAAGTTCAGTGACTACCTTGCACATTAGGTCAAAGTTCAGGGACCATTTGTGTCATTTTGCCAACAAAAAAAGAAGCTGAAATCCGAAATTCTCTATTCTTTTTTTTTCGTCTTTCTTTTTGGATTTGAAACTTGCATACTCGTAACGTGCAAAGCGAGAGGAGAGAGGGGGCATTGAATAGAGAAGGGGCTTCGACAATTTCCTTTTACCGGATTTTTGTTAACTTTCTTACGGTTTTTAATGTCCGTACGAAAAGCAAAAGAAAGTGGAGAGAATCTAGAAATGCCTAACATTTTCTTTTCCGCTCCCTCGGAAATTTTAAGAAAAAAACAAAGAGACCCAGAAGAAGAATATGTATTGATTACTAGTTAGTCTACTAATAATGCATCACAAGGCGCAAGCCACAACAGCAAATCAAGAAAAGATTCAATTTTTTTTTCTTCTTCTGGTTTTTTGGTTTCTGGTCAGAGAAGAAATGCTCATGGGGTGTGGTGAGAGAGAGAGAGAGAGGAGGGAAGAAAAAGCAGAGAATAAAAAGAGACCGGATGTTGACAAATTTCATGTCACTGTTCTTAGAAGGTCGTTTGTTTGTGTGAAGATTTCTTATCTGGGATCTCTCTCTCTCTCTCTCTGAAAAGACTTCCTTTCTCTCTCATCATTCCCCCCACCTCTCTCTCTCTAGAACGAAAAACTCCTTTCTTCGCCCAAGAAAGAGGAGAGAGAGAGAGAGAGAGGGAGGAGAGAGACAGTGGCCCAGCAGATCGAGAGCTCCCCAAATCTCGTTTTCTTGTTTTTTTTGTTTTTGTATTTCTTCCTCAGTGTGAGTGATGAGGATCTAAGCTTCATCCAATGTTGTTGCCAAGCTTGCCCACTTTGCTGTTTCTCGTGTAATTACCAAATTCTCGGCCTTTTTCCTTCTTTTTTTTTTCCCTATTTCTCTCTTCGGTTTAGCTTGTTTATCCTTTGTCCTGTCTTATTAGTTGGGTCCCTTTTTTTCCTTTTTAGTGGGATTTTTGTTTCCCGTTCCCTCCTCTCATGTGGAGGCTCTGTGAAGTAATTGGATCCATGGATGGTTTCTTGTGGTGGGGGAGCTGACGAAGACGATGTTGCGCTGAGGTGAAACTTTCCTCGCTTTTTTCGCGGAATTCATTTCCTTGATTATCTCTGTCTGATGCTGCTAATTGGGTTTTCAGTTGTTATCTCGTTCTTGTCCCTTTTTTCTTCGGCCCAATTAAAGTCCTTGATTAGTTCGAGGTTTGGATTTGCGTTTCTCATTTGATTTCTGGCTTGCAATTTTGTCTAATTGGATGGAGCTTGGAGTCGATTTGTTATTTTCTGCAGTTAATTTGTATAATTCTATCATTTGGGGTGTGCGTGGTACGCCGAATTTCTCGCCCCTCGTAATCGGTTTCGAGTGGAGTCATCTCGTGTCTGTGGGATTATCTTTTGTTACCTCATTTGAGTTTTTTGGTTTGATAGACTAATGAAAGAGTACCTGGAGTGGTTGTTCAATGATAGACTTCACTTGAGCTCAGTGTCTTAGTGATCTCCCTGAAATGCAGCCCGACTCCTTACTGATACAGCTAATGGCATTTTGTAGATTTCATGGAAGAACTTGAGTTAATGATAAGAAGTGGCGAGATTCTTGCTCGGATTAGTAAAGTGATTGCGGGGATGATCTAGTGGTAGTGGGAAAGTGCGTTCACTTATTGTAAAGCGAGTGAAGTGCAGTTATGGTGAGATGAAGCGCTTCTGTAGATTGAGGAAATTTGTGGCATGCATTCGTAGTCTAGTCTTATACAAAGCATTTTAAGTTTGTTGCAAATTACATTCTCTGAATTCTGGAGTTAGCGGCATCCTGAAATGATAGAAATACTATTTCTGGTTTAGCTTTCGGAATTCTTTAGACGGCGCTTTGCTAAAAAGTTTCATTTCTTTGTGCGACCCATTTTCGTATATTCCCGTATACACCTGAACCAAGGGAAATGAAAGGGGAAGACAAAGGTGGGCAACTTATTTAGACCATTTTCAATATTTGTCTCACCAAGTTATTTACCGATCCGTTTTTAGGGCCCTAAATTGTTTTTTTTAAGTTTGCTTGGCCATTTCCCAGGAATTTGATGTTCTGCTCTTTGATTTCTTTTTCACAAAGAGAGTTCCGCTCTTCAAGTTAAGTCTGTATACATTAGGGAAAACATATGGATACAAATTCACAAATGTGATGTTACAATTGCTTGTTGGGTTTGGCACTGACTATGGAATGCATTGTGGAAGCTAATTTACATGTTCAATCAATTGGTCCCCGATTAGTAGTACCAATGGCATCTGAAAGGATATGGTGTATAGTCGATTAATGTTTAGCCATCTATGTTGCGATAGATGGGCTGGTTGCTTTATGCATGAGAAGTCAATTATTCACTGATCAAGAGAATTGATACTCTCCTGTGTTGCAACTCTAATACTGGATGGACACATTTCTTACCTGAGAAATAGTTAGATAGTGGAATGGGGATAGGGAGGTAATTTTACTTATTTCTGTGATAATCCTTGGGGTGCATTGGAATTTTTATGATGAAGTGGTGCTCTAGACAGACTGTAAACTTCTTCTTTGCATCTCATTTGGTAAATATGTGAATTCAGATACGGAAGAATCAAGGGAATAAAAGTTTGAGAGATTCTTGGGAATTAAGAATTCTCCATCCCAAATTGGTAGCAATCAATATCTCTGTCCATCTGAGATTCTGAAGTCTGATTGAATCTAATAATCATTATACTAAGGGAGGCTAACTATGTAGAATCTGTAGTTTTTGAACACTATAATGGATATGGAACAAGTGGAAATCTCTCTCTCTCTCTGAATATGTGTGCTTTGGTTGGCATGGTGTGTAAATTTTCAACTATAAGTTGATTATGGGGATTTCCTATTCCAAGTATGTAGCTTTAGCCAATTCCTGTTCTCCTTTTGGTATGATAGATAATTATTTTTCCTTTTACTAGTCTGCCCTCGAATTTTATCTTGATTCACCTCTTCTTTTGGGAACTCTACATCCTAATTTTGCTATTCTGTATATCTATTCAAAGTGTTCTTTTATCTACTGCCAGTGATGGGAACAGAAATCCAACTGAAAAGCAATCTTCCTGGACATCACTCAATGAGGGATCTGAATGAGGCTTCTAACAGTTGTAGCTGGTCGCTGTTTAATGGAGAAAGGACCTTGCAGAATGGACATTATTACAATGGCTTTTTGCCGGGGGCAGCTGCAGATATTTATCCTGGATACGGCAAAGATATCGTGAAGCAAAAGATGCTTGAGCATGAGGCCATATTCAGGAACCAGGTATGGTTATTGATATACTTGTCTTTGTTGTATCAGATCTTAAATTGGGTTTTCATTTGATATGTAGTATTTTCTTCCTTCATTTATAGTTCAGTATTATGAATGGACTACTTGATTCACAAACATATGTTGGTTTGTGTAATTTCATGCTTAGAGAGCCTTTCATTAGATAAAGTCGTGTAGAGCGATTTCGGTCCTTTTCACTCATGAGTTGGTTCAAGAATTTTGACTACTTGAATGAAACTCAAGATAAATTGTAGATCACTGACCAACACATTAGAGAAATCATGGATTACCTCTCCAAACTGTGGTCACGCGGTGCTTTGACTTTATAAGAATATCTCAATTTTGCGACACGTGGACTAAAAAATCGATTGTATCTGTCATCACCCAGGTCCGTGAACTACACCGTGTGTACAACATACAGAAGGACCTGATGGATGATGTTAAAAGGAAAGAGGCACTAAAAGCTCGGATGCCTGTTGAAACATCACTAGCATCAAGCCCTTTAGTGTCTCAAATTACATGTGAAGACACTCGGAAATGGCAAATCCCGAGCTTCCCTGTTGCAAACCCGAGTTACGCTGGGCCATCTGCGGAGGGAATCCATTCTCCTGTCAATTCTATGAAGGGACATAGCACGCCACCTGCTACTTTTGCTTCTCCAAATGGAGGTATCTTCAAGACTTCTGAGACGCCTGATTCCAGGCCCTCAAAGGTCAGGAGAAAAATGTTTGACCTTCAACTCCCAGCTGATGAGTACATTGACACCGACGATCAAGAGCAGGTTGACCGTGGGAAAGACATGTCAAATTTTCCTAATCAAGATTGTAAATTTGCCTTTCACAACGCTGTAAATAAAATTCGCGGAGATAGTGGGAAGACCAGTGTGGGACATGCTTCAGAGTCTGGTTTAAATGCCAAAAAAAGGAATGTGGCTGACCTGAATCAACCTATTGAGGTTGATGAAATTAATGCCTCACCATATATTGATCTTGAGAGTCATGGTTTCCCTCATGGGGAGAACCGAGTTCAGGAACACTCTTTTAAGCCAAAATCAATCAATCTAGCCTTACCTTATGATGATGCTCAAAGCTCTCATCGTGGAAGCAATAATGGGACTCTATTCAATTCACATCAGGTCAGCGAGAGGAATGGAAGAGGGTTGTTTTCACACATGCTTGAAGCTGGTAAGGTTTTCTTTGGTGTAGCAATCGGGCTTATTGTTGCATATGCCTATGCTTCTCTTCTCATGATTTTCTCACTTTTTATTTTTTGATCTTTAAAATTTTCTCTTCTTGGATAAAAGCATCTGCATCGTATAATTTTCGTGCTGCTTTGTCCGCACTTCTTTGCTTGCCTGCTTTGTCAAATGTCAGATGGCCTCCTTTGTTTTGGGTGATTTTTGTTATACAGACTGCACTCCACAGAGATGGTTGCTTACCTGGAATGGTTGCCCCCATAATAACTTTAGCAGTGACTAATATCTGGATCATTGAAATGCTAGAGAATGTGCATATAGACTATCATGATTAGACAGGCTACTTGTGCGTCTCTTGTGGGTAAGATGTCAAATATGCGCGTATGGATGGCAAGATTGTAGGTTCAAGTACTTTTAGTTGAATGACATTCTCACTTTATGATCTTAATACACATTTTGGCTGCAATTCTGGAGTCAATGACCTCTGCGTCCACAGGGGACATCAAGGGAAAGAAATCTACTTCTCATGGTCTCCATATCCATGGTTTGCTCACTGAAGTCCATGACGCTTCTTACAATCCAACTGATCAAAGCTCAGTCGGTCAAAGCAGAGAGAGGACCATTTGTGGCTTAGAAACCGCCGTAAATGCTCAGCGTCCAGAATCAGTAATGCCATCTTTGGAAAAAGCAGGCAAATTAAGCCAGAAGTCACTTCCATTTCAAATGCATCCATGCATAGTTTCATCCAGTACCAGTGCAAGTACTCAGCCAGGAGATCGGAACCATGCAATATATGGTGACAAGTGGCATGAGAGGGATGTTAGACCTAACAGAGGATTTGGGAAGGAATTGCTCAATCCGAATGGCTTTAACAATGGGTCTTCTTTGGATTCCAAGGAACTATCCAGCCGCTTCCCTGTACTTAACTATGACCATGTTGAGTCTTTTGGCGATAGAAAGCTACCCCCAAAGGACTTCGTCGATCACACTTCTGCTAAATATCATGGATGTTCAAGTTCGATTAGTGCTAACACTGGAAGAGAGGTAGATCTGAACAGAGTACTTGGAAATGGTACATCTAATAGCTTGGTTCTGCCACAAGGGGGTGGAATCACAGATGCAGAGAACAAAAGAGAGGACCATGTCGTGATGCTGCCTTGGTTGAGGGCTAAAACAGCTTGCCAGAATGAGGTCGCTGTGAGAAGCGATCTGAATTCTAGAGGATCAAATTTGCATCAACCTTCATCTTCTATTTGCTTGACCAGTCCGACTCAAATGTTATCTCAGAGCACAAGATCAGTTTTGTGTTCCAATGAAATTGATGCTAAGAGGAGTGATGTTGGCGCATTGTCAAGTAATAAAAAGATTCTTGGGTTTCTGTTATTTGAAAAGCCGCCTATTTCGAAGAATGATTCATTTTCTCTTAACTCACCATCTGCATCTCTTCCTCATTTGTCCGAAGGTGAAGTTGTGGAAAAAGAGAAGAAAGTGAGATTACTCGACATTAATTTGCCCTGTGATTCTGTTTCTGAGTTGGGTAAGATGACTCCTACAGGAACCCCTGCCGTGCAGAAAGGAATAGCTTCAACCGCGAGCTCTATTAGGCATCAAATTGATTTGAATCTATGTGTGAGTGATGATGAAACTGTTGCGATGCCATCGGTTTCCACTACTTGTACCAATGGAAAGCGGATATCTGGGATAGATCTGGAGGCTCCTGTGGTTCCAGACAGTGAGGACGTCATTTTTGATGTAGAGGTTGCAGAAAAGGAAGGTGAAAGATCTACACTCTCCTTGCAGCTGGAAAATGGACATCCACAGAATGAAATTGTGAAAGCAGCAGCAGAGACGATAGTTGCCATCTCATCAGCCAGCCATCAAAATTATCTGAACAAGATAAATAGCAGATCACCTGAGTCTCTGGAGGACCCACTCAACTGGTTTGCTGATATTGTTCTCTCTTGTGGAGATGGTATGGGGGGCAGGCTAGAAGCTGCTTCAAAAGCCATAAACAGACGGCACGACAAAGATTCCTCAGCAGAAGAGACAGATTACTTCGAGTCCATGACACTGAAACTGACAGAAACAAAGTCGGACGAATACCTGCCTAAACCATTCATCCCCGAAACCCTCAGGGTCGACGAATCTGCTGCAGCCACTTCAACACCAAGTCGTCCCCGGCGGGGACAGGTGAGAAGAGGGAGGCAGCGGAGGGACTTCCAGAGGGATATCCTTCCAGGCCTAGCTTCTCTTTCTAGACATGAAGTAACCGAAGATCTTCAGACTTTTGGAGGGCTTATGAGAGCAACTGGCCATGTGTGGCAATCCGGATTGACGAGAAGGAACTCTAGAACTGGCTGCGCAAGGGGGAGGCGGCGGTCCACCGGAAGCCTCTCTGCTGCAACATCTGTGGGTCCCAATTGCACTCCGTTGATACAGCAGCTGAACAACATAGAGGTGGGAGTCGGGTTGGAAGAGAGGAGCCTAACTGGATGGGGAAAGACTACAAGGCGACCTCGTCGGCAAAGATGTCCGGCTGGTAATCCTCCATCACTTGCTTTAACATAATCCTGATAACAGGCTCGCTTTAATTACTCTGATTAGATGGAATTGCGGAGTACGTTCCATGGTTGGGAGATGAAGGGATGGCATGGCTGTGAGGATTCTGTTTGTACATTCTTCACCAAAATTTGATTCCGTGGAGTCTATTGTTGGCTACCAAACTCTGTATTATTCATGAATAATGCTGCGGTATTCTTGTCGGGATAACATTGGCATCTCATCATTTTCGCGTCTCCACCATTTTGTCGCCTCAGTAGAAGACCATGTGCTTGGATTCAGTGGATGATTTTCTTGTAATGAAGGAGTGCATTGGCTCTTGGCGATTAAGATGCACTTGTTTTGTCTTTTCCGGTTGGGTTGTGATACCTGGATGAACAGTGAAATTTTAATACAGGATGCTAAGACATGGAAGTTGGAGTTGAAAGCTGTAGAAACTATTTCTGGTGGGATTTTTCTTTCGAGTTGTTTCAGTTCCGTCCTCTTTACTATTGTGTAGATCATAGAAAGGGACCGGACTAAAAAGGGTAGAGTAGAACAAGAGACTGCTGTCCGAAAACCGACCCTACCCGACATTTGAGGATGGGTTTGGCATTGTTAAGGTGGCCATGGCTATGTTTTTCACTTCTTGCTTTTCCATTTCTTCTTCTTTTTTAAGTTTTCTTGGCAAGAAAAGTGCCTGGTGGGTAAGTTGTGATCGCCCCTGTCGGAATCGATTCTCGCAAAGGTGGTGCTGATTTTCGGCAAAGCAATTTATCTTAGTTCCTGTGGCCTGCAACTGATGTGCCAAACCAGTGTCATTTTGTATATGAGAGAGCGTCGGAAGAGGAGAGGCATTTCCAACAGTAAGGACAACATCGAGGGACAGTTCAGTACTGCAGCTCAAGCCATGGCCTTTTGACTATTGCTTGTTGCGTTTTGGGATGTAATGTCCTGCTGATGTAAGATACAGACAGTTGTGAACAGTATCTGGACCATGGGACGTATATTACAGAACTAGTGCTTAAGTTTGTGTCGAAGCATTTGCTGGACTGTCTTACGTTTCTCTACTATATGCATGCATCGTGTAGATGATGTAATAATGCTATCGATTTTTCTGGTGTTGAGCTGACCCAATGCGATGGTGTGAGCCGACCCAGCATCGGTCGCGAGTTGCCACCGCTTAGAACCACTCCTCCACGAGTAGGTACTGCCAATGCCTTGACCACCTAGCATACCAAAGGTTTTCCTTTGAGGAACACAACGATGGATCATACGTGCTCCATGACTGTGCGACTTTCGGAATCCCATATAGTTTTTTGAAGTACATCGTTCCGCTACAACCTGGGAAGAATCTCCAATGGATGAAACCCAATCAAATCACATGTGAAATCTTCGTGTTGTATTACACTCACTCAAAAGTACTTCAACTTACATTCAGTTTCAGATCTACTGTTTTTCAGATATCTACTGTGACATTCATGGATTAATTTACTCGAGACATTATCCACTTTGACCCATCTCATATGTAATCTCAAAGTTTTATCATTTGATGTACAGATAGACACTTTTTCACCCATCCTGTTATGTCAAAAGGATTCTTTTGTGAGTCAATTGCGATTTCACATATATAATCCAAGAACGCTTTCTCCTTATTCGATGTGCAACTCGTTAATTCCCGCCCCATTCGCCATCCCATAAGCTTGCGATAGGTAGGCGTTCCATGTCGGGACTCTCCCCCTGGCGATCACTCCACCCCTCATCCGGGTTGTTTCATCCACACGGGTGTATAAATGTTCGCCATCATTCCAATAAAGAGTTGACCTTGAATAAGAGATGAAACAATGGTCGGGGCGTAAGCAGACGGCAGTGTAAAGATGTACTTTTCCAAAAAAGAAAAAGCAATATTTTTTAGTATTTCTTATTCTTTTAAGGAAAAAACCAGGAGGACGTTCACGCGCGGAGCATGGCGCGTGGGGACGCCAAGGGAGGCGATTGGTCGGGGGATTCTGCGCTGTTGGGGAGTGTGTTTGTATCATATGATTTTGTTTTGGTACGGAGAGACAAAGTCAGAAGATGCGTCTCTGTCGGCGTCTGAAGTTCGCATCTGGCCGTAGTCCAAGATTCTCTCTCCACCAATCACAATCTCTCTCTAAAAAATGGCAATAAAATAAATGGAAAATTGATTGGTGGGCCCACTTGTCTGTCCCTTTCCCGGGCATCAAGCAGGCTTTCTCATTTTTGGATTTTGTTAGGCAAAAGAAAATTAAATGACAAAATTTATACGTAATCAAATTTTAAAATTTCAAAAAATAGAATATTCTAGTTAATATTTATTAAACAAAATTTCCCAATATTTTGTTAATCCTCTGTTTTCCCTTTGGGCTTTGTGGAAAATTCATCAAAAGACCGCTTGGACAATTTTCACTCGCAAGTCACTTACGCTCTGTAAAATTGTTGGTCAATCTCTTTTTCTTTCTTTTTCCCATTACAGCGATTAGTCGCGCTCTAAATACCAAAATGGAGGACAACAACAACAACCACCACCATTTTGCAACCTCTATCTAGGCCAATTATGGGGACAAAAAAAAAGGGGATATGTGTACCAAAAGTCTTAAAACTTGTTATGAAAGTGTAATTGAATCTTAAAACTTACAAAAAGTATAATTACGTCCTAAAATTTAGTAAATTGATGCAATTGAGTCATTTTGTTAACTCCGTCCATTTAGACTAATGAAAAATGCTAACGAAAATTTTTTTAAATAGTTTCTTTCACCTACGTGGCGATGACACAACGTTGTTGGCTTAAATTCTGATTTTTTAAACCAAAATATTAATCAAATAAAATTAAAAAATGTATTCAAAAAACACCAAAAGGGCCAGAGAGGATCGGCGACCTCCGCTGACTGTAGGCAAGGGCCTGACGACCCTCCACCTGAATCTGAGCAAGGGTAGCTGGCCCTCAGCTAGACCGCATTGAGGGCCACCACAGTTAGGCAAGGGTTGTTGGACCATCCGCCTGCGG
The DNA here is from genome assembly GCA_029784005.1 of Lenwebbia sp. NSW1173648. Lineage (NCBI taxonomy): Eukaryota > Viridiplantae > Streptophyta > Magnoliopsida > Myrtales > Myrtaceae > Lenwebbia > Lenwebbia sp. NSW1173648. Next base: position 7,184,048 of record JARCGZ010000010.1, read on the forward strand.
TCGGGGGCCTCGGCAACCCTCGACGATCCTCGCTAAGCCCCCATCGGCCCTTTCCGACAACGGGGGCGGCATGCCCTTGCCTTTGGGTTTTTTTTGTTACATTTTTTAAATTTTATTTGATTAACATTTTGTTTCAAAATTAAAATTTAAGCCAAAACGACGCCCTTTAATCTTATGTTTCACGTTTTAGCCACGTGGGTGAAAGAAACTATTAAAAAAGGCCACGTCAGCATTTTCAACGGAATTAACTGAATGACTCGATTGCACCAATTTGACAAGTTTTTAGAATTTGATTACACTTTTTGTAAATTTTAGGACTAAATTGCATTTTCGTGATAAGTTTTAGGACTTTCAGTAAACAAAAAAATTAAAAACTACAAATTGCAATGTAAAGATAAAATGACCAAGTTGGTGCAAAAGCTGTCCTCGAATAGCTGTCAAGTCTCTTTTAACTTCTAACTAATGGACCGACCACACCAATTACACGTAGTGTGTCATCACGGGCCATTACGTCGATGAGGATTAACAATTACGTCATCGATCGATCTCTGACGTTTAAGAAGTTAATATTTCAGCATGATCTCGGAAATGTGGCTAAAGAATAACGGGAACTGTCAATGAGTTCGATCTTTCTAATAAAGCCTTTAGCATCGCCTTAGATAATTCTAGCATTACCACATCCCTAATCCAAAGTTTGATCTAACAACTAAAGCCTGTTCACCTTTGGACGTTTCTCACAGTGCAATTGCTGATATTTGAGGTAGAAAAATGTGTGGTAGTGCTTCCTAAATTGATGAAAATAAGACCCATTTTGCAATCCTATAGATCGTAGGTTTTGTCATGAATCTGTTAAATCTACGTTCCATAATACATACACCCAACCATTCGCACTATGGATGAACATATTCTAAGTCTGCTAATTCCGGCAAGCTAGTGATATTCGACATTCCACTCTGGATGAAAGAACTAACTTCTCATTAGCACGATAATACCGATGCTAAGTAGTAACTGAGTACAAGCAAGCAACTAGGAAACCAATGTCATTGACGCCATTCAGAGTTACTCACAGTGAAACAACTGCAAGCTAAGAGCGAAAAGCCTCCTACTTCACCCCAATGGTCGCAGTATGACACCCGCAGCACCGGGAGCTCCGTATCAACACGTTCTATGCCCAATTGAGGTACATGAAGCTACCTGCAGAAGGTAAAAGTCCGTATGAATGATCGCCTGTCAACAGCCACTGAGGAGTTAACTAATGTTGCATGAACGACTTTTCATCTCATAGTCTAGATCACCTGAACACGAATTGACAGATACAGTGGCAAGCAGCAGCTCCTCGTCACCCATTCAGGCATTGTTTCCATCCTTTTGATCTTCTGGATTGATAGGCAATTCATGACGAGGCTGACTGTATTTTTCGCGCAGCTGCTTGATTGGGATGAAATCTCCAGCGCTATCCATCCCGTAAAACAAGATGGAAATATAGGGATGGTCGAACCTATCCTGCAGATAAATCAGAGTAGCCAACACCAGTCAATCAAAAGGCTGTCAAATATGCGGTGCAAGCATGATTCCAAGCACACACACACTTTACCTTGTCTGGCTGGTCAGGAGCTACCAAATTCTCCTCGGGTACTGCAACATAATGCAAAGCTTTCATCAGTGGGCAGGCAATAAGGATGCATCAAGAGAAGAAACAACAGTATCTGGACAGAGCAGAACCAGCAAAAGCACTTCATAAATGAGACGCCATCAACAAAATCAATAACTGCTTAACTGAATGTGGTTTATGTAACTGAGCAGTACCATATGTTACTAGTAAGTTCGGATCCTCATATACATCAACCATAACCTGAACAAGAAAAGTAACTGAAGTAAGGCACCGAAAATGCTCCCGTTACGAGCATCCAAGATATCCACCATATCTATCATATTACTAACTATTGTTCAAGCATTTAGGATTGAGGACACAACCGGAGAAGTAACTTTGCCGATGACAGAGGTCACAGTAGTATGAATGAGCAGTCGTTCTATAGACTCTGCACAAAACTGAAACTCACTGGCAATATAACCCTTCTTATAACTTAATATGTGTTACATGCCTTCTTTTGGACATTCAACAAAAATAATTAGGTGGCCGCAAAGGTAACAACAGCAACGCTCATGCCCTGCTTCATATAAGGAGAATTATTTGAACTTCAAATACTTGCTTCTTTGTTCTTTGTGCGGCATTATTTAGTGTCATCACTTAAGTGAGTTTGAAATGGTGCTAGATAGGTGATGCAAATTACTTGGAAAAATAGGCCAAACCTCACAATATCCACAAGCTGCAAACTGCTTATCAACGCACACAAATATACACCAGACCACTCATATCTAAATCCCTGCCGAAAGGAAGTCCCATCAACACCTAATTAGATGGCACATATTCTGTTAACTTTTTTTGCCAGAAGATGACCGCAATTCATTTCTTTTTGGCAAACACGTTCATTTTCATACTTTACAATGGAACATGACTTAGCTAAAATAAAGTCTGAACAGATGCCTTAGCATGGCGCCAGCCTATCTTGTTTCAAGCTCGCGAGAAAAAAAAAGCCTCACATAACAGGCAAGAAAGTTATTGGATTTGCCTCTCAAAGGACTTTTGTTGGAGGACTATGCACATAAAAGGAAAGTCCGCTGGTCAAGAGCTGATTTGAGCATGCCAAGACTCTCAATCCAGGTTACATAACATAAGCTAATAATTACTATGGGAAAGTGTCATGATATTCTATTTGTGTAGTGATATCGCACCATCAATAGACTAATAAACCTGGTAAAATGGCTGATTGGAACCTCTAGCCAACTTTTGAATCTGAGCATCTTCCATCCAAGAAGTCGATTCACAACACACGGGATCCATCCCACAGACAACAGCTCGATATCCTGATACCATAATATGAACTTTCAGAAACATATTCAGAAACACAAAAATTGAGAACTAGCAATCTGCTTGACATTCGATACTGTAAGTGCGTCTACAGCATATAGTTAATAGGAAACTCATGTAACACATTCCTCTAGCAAGTAATTTAGTTTGGTAGCAACAAGTTTTACATATCTGAATTGAAAATATGAGTAGGAATAAAATAACATGAAGTTTCACAAGATTTCATCAGAAGTGCCTTTCACCACTCTGATATTAAGTAATATGAGAGCACCATTATGGCTTCACATTACACAAAAAAGAATGACACACTGTGGGATAGGAGTCCAAATATTCGCAAGAAACACACAAATTTCTCATGCTATTTTCAAAGAAAATGACTAGCACAGGGATCATGCAAACATAAATAACACGGGGTGGAAAAAAGGTGGAGCAAAGGCACTTCTATTTAACATATAAATGTACTGACAAGATGAAAGAACTTACTGGACTGTCCTTATGTGCACGAAAGATATGTTCTCACATGATTTTTCTTTTTATAATTGATAACGTAGAGATAAATCCTAGAACATCAGAGGGCGATTATCAGCTCTGGTGGGTTCCCCTAAAATGTTCTCACATGATTTTATTAAAGTGAAAGACAAATAATGATATAATGAAGGGTGTGTAGATCGTCTACCGAATACTTTATGCTTCACTTTCTGGCCCAAACGAAAAGCATATTCTGCATTCTCATATGCCAGAGCTTTGGCTGATGCAGCCAACGAATCTGCCTCCAAATTGGAAATTTCGTCTCGCAACTTAGATGCTAATGCATAATCCTCTCTCTCAACTGCTTTCTGCAAGTCTGCACTGCATCAGAGCAAATGATACAATTCTCAAGTATCATAAAGTTATAAGGGAGGAGAATATAAAACACCCTAAGGAGAATATAAAGGAAAGATAGATCCAACTCACCGTAACCGGATGATGCTTATGGCCTTATCTTGAGCTTCACTCTTTGAATATCCCCTTTTAGCTTCTTGCTGCCTGATAACTTCCTCTTCAACCTTCCAAGAATGCCTCGCTCATGTCAGTACAAGGACGCACAAGCACACCACTGAACTCAATGTATAGTGTTCATAATGAAAGAGTCTAAAAGGTTATAACGCTAACAAAAATGTTGCACAACTAATATCCTTCTTCCAATAATCAATCAATGGAACAAAAACTCCTCATGAAGATAATTGATAGATAACCAGAAAAAAGATTTAACCTCTGTAAGCTTGTTTCTCAGTTGTTGTGCAATATCGTACTGCTCCAAATTCAGCGCATACTGCCATTTGACAACGCAGATGTTGAGAAATATTCAAACGCCAAAAAAATGCAGTACTACTTTACAGACTGTACAGATCTAAATACCAAACATTTTTTTCGAAGCTTTTCTTTTTCAGCAAACAATAGAGTTGCAGAATGATCAGTGATTTCTCCAATGGAACATATCAGCAAAATCAAACTTCATACGTCCCATTTCCCCAATCTTGAATCTCTGACCTCTGAAAAGCAAAATCTTCGGTGACATATAGCCAAACTACTTGACGACTTCTATCATAATGTGCTAAAATAAATCACATGATTTCTCACTGTTTTCTAACACCCTTCAGAATGACCAATATATTACTGGGGCCATTTTGCATCTAAAACAACTGCCTTTGTCATACTAAACAAGAAAGCAATGACATAGTATGCAGTTTGATACTACAGTATCGCCAATTCAAATTCTTGAGTGAACTTAAAACACCTGTACACGAGTTGCCAGGTCCAGCTGGAAAATGAACATGAGTATATCTTCATTGGCGCTCTCACTCTGCTCTGCGCTTGCATCCAACCCCTTTTCACCCCTTTTAAACAGCCATCCGGCTCTGACTGCAACTTTTCTTTGCCTCGTGCCAATAAGGTTGGCAGAAATGGGAAAACTCTGCATGCACCGACACAGACGAGACTGTCCATCTGACCCTGAAGCGGCGAATGTTCTCTTTGTCAAGTCGAATTGCCTCCTCCATGATGAATCCGTTGCATAAGCTCCACTCTTTGCAGATGCTGTCGCAGGGCTCTGCGACAGAGCTAGCATTCTTTTGGCTACAAAAGGCAAGTGCTGCACCTAATCCAGTCCGTTATACAGAAGTTTCTGTATCTGCAATCCAAAAGAAACCACGTAAGAGACCATGCGAAAATCACCTCATCCCTCAGCTGATTCCAGTATCAATCTTACAGCCTGGCCGAGTTTGCTCGGAGAATTTTATCATTTTTCATTTGCAATTTCAACTAATTTTCAAACTAAAAGCGAATCAATGCCGTATCTTGATCTCACAGGCAGCTGAAAGCGATACTGGTGCAGCCGCAAAGCCTCAATCCATGGCAATTCAACTACTTTCCTCCATTAATCGAACGCCTCGACCGCATTCAGTTGCCCGAGAACACCCCACCCAACACACACCAAATTTAAACAAATGCTACGACAACCATCTCCGGAGTCAACAAACAGAGGCGAAGACTATGAAGCTCCGGTTACGTTTTGGTTGAATCAAGAACCCTAGAAATCAACCCAAGAAAAGAAAGAAAAGAAATCAAGAACCTAAGACAAGATCACCAGCGAAGGTAACTTCACATTAGACACCAAACCCCTTTTTCTTTCCCCGAGGAAACAAACGGAACCGTGATTAAACCGAACGGAGTGGCAAGCAAAACCGAGAATTCGTACGGAACGAAAAGGGAAGAATCGCATCAATTCAAAGAAAAGCTTTTGATAATAGATAGGAGTACTCACCACTCACCAGGAAGCCAAGAGTAGCTCTGGCGAGCTCAAGCTTCGTCCGCACAAATAACCAAATACAAAACCGGCCCTTTTCTTCTCAAGAAAATACCTTTTTCCTTTGGCCCATTGCAAAACTGCAAATAAAAATAAAATTGGAAATATTCTAAATAAAGGATTAAAGTGCTCTCGTTTTCTCAAATAATGACTTGAAGTGGACATTATTTCAAATAACGGCATGAAACGCTCAAATTATTTCAAAGAAAGACCTGGCCTGTTGACACCTCATTTTTAGTCCTTTTATTTTTAGAAAACTAATAGAAAATCCAGAAAAATTCATAAAATTGCAAAATCAACTTCAGAAGCCTTGGCTAAGCCTACAGAATCAATTTTGAATAATAAAAAATATTTTTCAGTATTTTCTGCATTTTTTAGTATTTTTATATATTAGAAAATACCCAAAAATTACAACAACAAAAAAAGCATTTGTGACCAGAAAAATATGAAAAAATAGCAATTAGTCTTATTTTAATCTCAATTGCATTTTGATCACTTTAAATTCCAGAAAATCGATCGGGAGCCCTGAATTCCAAAATCTTTGCATTTAGGTCCCTAAAAGAGCCAAATTCTCAAATTGAGTCTTTTCTATTGTTCTTTTCACTTGGTGCAAGTTATGACATTTGTTTCTAATACCTTTAATTGCAGTTTGGTCTAATCAGTTCACAAATTGAGCAACTTTGGAAAATGGACCTAATTGCATTTTCAGTTTAGTCATTAATTTTCAAATTATGGTCAATTGGTCATTCTTGGGCAATCTTGTGCAAAAATAAACCCTTACCCAAGGGTTTTTCGCCATTTTGAACACACTGGTGGGATCAATTTGGTTCAATTTGGCTATTTGCAGCCTCAATTGACCAAATTTCCTAATCAGGTCAAACTTTGAATTTGAGGATTTCGTGTCAAACCCCGTTGTTAGATGAATTTCATACCCTAGAATCCAATTTTTGCATTATTTTTTTTAAATTAAACGAATTGGGATCCAATTTGAGGATTTTAGCTGAACCGGATCAATTGGGCGGGTCAAACCCGGCCCGATTGACCCGGGTCAACCCATCCAGCAGCAGACGCTCAGAACAGAGACAGAAGCAGACGCAGCAGAGGAGCAGAAGCAAGGAGGCCTCTGCGTCGTTCACCTTCGCGCGGCAGTTCACCCCAGAGCCAAAAATTGCCAAAACTCTACACCAGTTGGCAGAGGGCATCCCCAAACCTGCACCAACGCCCACCTTGTCCCTCCATGTTCATCCTTTGACCAAAGAAAACAGCAAAAACAGCTGAGTTGGGGAACAAAAGCTGAGGAGGGGGGCTGGTTTTTCAGAGTTTGGGGGGACCAGAGGATCCTCTCTGATCCCAAGAGGTCTAGGCTACAAAAGGGAAGCAGAGGGGGCTGAGTAGTGGGGATTTCGGACGGAGAGTGGGGGACCAAAAAAAACCGAAAAAACGAGAGAGACCGAGAGAGTTTTAGAGAGTGGGTGAGGGCGATTCGAGCGGCGCGAAGGTTCGGCGAAGCATCGCCGACGTCCAAGGAGCCCACAGCGCCGTCACCGGAGCCCCCGCCGTCGCCGAGCTCGCCCGAACAGGTGGATTTACCCCATGGTCCGAACAGCCCTGTTTTTTCGCCCAAAATGTTGCAAGTTTGGCTCCCTTTGATTTTCGGATCAAACGGAGCTGAACCAAATAGATCCACGTACTGCCGGTAGTCCATATAGTCTGGTTTGGTTGGTTTCTTGCTTCAATTTTGCTCCTCGTGCTCCGATTTAGCGTTTTACTTGCTGCTCATCACGTGTTCGACAAAACGCCACAATGGTTCAAACCCTCGACTTTGAGGCCGGTTTTCATTGCGATTTGATGAATTTTAATGGCCGTTTCTTATTTAGTCTTGTTCTATGCGTGTAGTACTTCGTGTCCATATGTGGTTTTGTCGTCAGTTGTGATCGAGGTGCGAGATAAATGCCTGTGAAAATGCCCCGTGAACTGAAAATGTAAGTGGTCGTTTTTTTTCGAAGTGTTGGCTCGCGGGTAGACTACTTTGTGACGCCCTCGAGTGTGCACGGTCGATCTTTTCTAGAACCGTCGAATGTTTTGGAAATCTTGTACTACCTATTTTCACGTGGTTTGAGTGGTTTTTCTTGTATGGCATGTGTGTGTGAGATATTGGGGCGTGAATCAGGGCGGGCAACAAGTTTGCCTGAATTGGTTTCAAGTCTAACCCCTCAAAACAGTTTAGACCCGTGACTTCGAGGTTGATTTTCGTCATGTTCTCGTGCGATTTAATTGCCGTTTTTTGGTTAATATCGTTCCTGGTGTGTATTAGTATATATCCATGCATGGATTTGCCGTTGGTTGTACACGAGAACCGAGATAAAAGGCTGAGAAAACGCCCCAAGGGTTGGTTTTTCAAACCAAAATTTTCCAGAAAAATTAGCCAAACCCCTGACTTTGAGTGCGATTTTCGTCGTGTTCTCGTGTTTTTTTTATCATTCGTTCTTGTTTAATGGTATTCTTTGCATATAGTAGAATGCACCTATGTGCGGGTTTTGTTGTTAGTTGCGCTCGAGACCCGAGTTTGAAGGCCACAAAGGCTCTCCTGAAGGCTGTTCTAGGATTTTTGCCGCCCACCAAGTGTTTGTCAAAAGTCCCCAAAGAAGGGTAAGTGGGGCATGGAGCGGCACTGTTTCTAGGGGGGTGGTTAGGGTCGGGTGGGTCGGGCCATGGACCCGGTCCGATCCGACTTTTTCCACACAAAAAAAAAAGCGAAAAAATCACACAAAAAAATCAGAAAAAATTCGAAAAAATTGGAAAGTTTTTGAAAAATTCAAAAATGATTGTTTATTACATATTTGGCCTAATTAGCATCTTTAGACCCTTATTTCACGATGGAGGGCGATCGATGTCCATTCCGGTCTGATTTGTAGTACACCCGACCTTGTCTCGGGTTCCTTATTTCGCCTTATAAATTAAGTACTCGATAGCCGTGGATTTCATTTATTGCTCTAGAGTAGCTTTTTTTAAAAAAAAAAAACCTCTTTATCCCTTTAAATGCTTTGGTTGCTTTTCTTTTAGGATTGCAAACTTAAAAAATACCATGAAATGAATCTCTACAAGAACATTTTGCATGAACACTTAGCACGGTCGAAAGAACATTTTTAGGAGTTAAAACCAATTGAACCTCGCGTGATCATATTAGGTAACAAAACAAATCTTGCGGTAACTGAAAGGACTCTAGTAGAAATACTAGTGTAACCAAATCCCCGAACCCTTAATCTCTGGTTGTGTAGAATCTAACGGCTTCTCTCGACCGTCCGATAAGATTCCCGATCAACCTTCCTTAAAGACTAGTGTCGACTCTTTTTGCACGTACACATACATATGCCACTCGATCACACTAAGATCGAACCCGTTTTATCCCGTCGCGATTTGGTATGGGCATCGGAGGGTCCGAGCTAGCGTCCGTCTTCGAGGCTTGGCAATCCATTAGCCCACCACCCGATACTTAGAAATCGAGATGGGTCGTGACATGGCCGAAGGGCATTTTGTCCTTTATTTTTTTTGAATTTTTTTTCTTTTTCATTTTTCTCCCCTCCCCAGGCCATCGCCGGCCTTAGGCTGCCCTCACCTGGGCGCCGTCGAGTCACCCTGGCCCGGGTCGACGCCGATGAGGATAGCCCTCGCTCGCCCAGGCGACGTTGCTCTCGCCCGACCTCTGCGAGGGCAACCCTCGCCCTCGCCTGCCCAGCCCAGCCTGACGCCGACGAGGGTTACCCTCGCTCACCCAGGCGTCGCGAGGTCTGCTCTTGCCCAACACCGGCGAGGGCAACCCTCGCCCTCGCCTGGGCTGGCAAGGCTGCCCTCGTCCTACGCCGGCCCGGGCAAGGGTAGCCCGACGCCGGCAATGGCCTGGGGAGGGGAGGGGAAGGGAGGGGAGAAAAAAGAAAGAGAAAAAAGAAAAGAAAAAGAAAAAAAGAAAAAAAATAAAAAAAGTAAAAGGACAAAAATGTCCTTCGGGCAGGCCCTTTTTTGAAACAATTTGAGCACTTCATAGCCGTTTTTGGAATTTTCCCAATAGAAAATACTTGAGGATTAAAGAAAAAAATACCACTTCTCTAGGAGTGATTGATTTCGGGATGGGTCAGTTCTTACTCTGGAATCTGGAACTGGACCGACCCAACCGATTCTGGAACCGGTGCTTTCTTCTTCTTCTTTTTGGCTTTTTCTATTCTCTACAAGTGAGTTTTTCAGCATTAAAAGAAAAAACTAATAATTTACTAATTAGGATTTGCTCCAGAATAAAAAATAAAAATAATTACAAATCTTGGCTGGTCCAGGTAGTCCGGTCGGTCTGGTTCCTTATGTGGAAACAGACACCGGACCGATCCCCTCAAGAATTACACCCATTCCTCCAATTCTCGAGTAGGACCGGAAACAGTGCACACCCCTATACTTCACAGCACTCTCAGTGGTCGAAAAGAAGTTTTACAATACAAGAGTTTGGGAAATGACAGATGGAGAGATCACAAAACTTTAAAAAAAAAAAAAAACAATAAATTCCGTTCAAAATAAAAGTTTAAAAGGGAACGGAGTAGGAGACAATGCACTTGCTCAATAAGGCGCGGATATACTCTCTCTATTGATTTTTCGTCCATCAAATTAGATTGAAGAACAATAGAGAAATTGTGACTGTCTTTGCCAACGCGATTATTTTTCCAATAAAAGGCTTTTGATGTTTATTTCAATGCCTGTTTCTGTAATTTGCTGTCTGATTGAAACCTCGAAACCGTGACGGTTGTCGAGATCAATTATGCGATGGATACAGAAAGCATTTGACCATAATATATAACTTGAATTCGGTCTAGCAAATAGTTGAGGCTTTTGAGAATTTTCGTTATCTAGTTTCCTGGGTAATTTAAATTTGAAATAGTAAATAATTGTTGCCTTTTCGAATTTAAAAAACCTTTTTTTTGGTTCTTGCCTCACTCATCAATATAAGCCAGTGAATTCATGGTATGTATTATTTACCATTTTGCTCATTACGCCATGAGGACTTTACCAAACTGAACCATCCATGACGTTGTTGTCTGCCTTCTTTCTTATATCTGGGTAATCCTCCAAAGCGATTATGGGGGAAAAAGAGAAGGGGAAAAAAGATGTCTGAGTTCGCAGTCTTCGTATGGCGAAAATGACATGAGGACGAATATAACAATGCTGCAGACAGGAGAGAATTTCATTTTTTTTTTTCTGGCAATTATGTCAGTACATACAATTACAAGATCAATCTCTTTGGATGCTCGAACCAAGTCCCATGTTGTCCGAGATGTCCCGACGAGGAAGGAAGAAAAATAAATGGGGGATTTTCGTTCTACTATTTTCTGTTGTACTGACACGTGCCCGGAAATCTTTTTTAAGATACAAGAGATGCAAAGAATGAGAAAAATCACGACGGTGAAAGAATAATTGTGCGTGGATGTAGGACGATGCAGGGTATAACCTGCCTTTTGCAATGCATGACGATGCGTAAAAGGCGAAAAAGAAACTCGGTTGCTTTTGCTGATGCCGGCTTGATCTCCTACGAATGGTGCAAAATTGGCTGCTTACGTTGGCTGCTGTACATGATTTTTCCCAGGATCCACAATAAGGCCCTTTCCTCCATTCACTTCTAAATCATGCCTGCATTAACGAGGCTTATTAAAGCATGAAAAACTCATTTCCACATTCTAATGCGCAGGCGCAACAGTGGCACACGCGGATCACGTTTAGAGGAAAACATATCTGAGCCTAGTGCCAAATGGACGGCAACTTGCTCGTTTCTGACCTCTCAAAATCAGATTTACCCACCATTGTCTCGACAAGGAATAATGATGAAACGAAATACCGTAGATCTGTAATAGACATAAAATGCAGTAGAAATGAAAAGGCAATGAAAACTCAACTGGAACACAAAGTCTGGAATAGTCAACTGGTCACGGGGAACATATCTGAACAATTGGAGCAGCCAATCGACATAGACTACTTTCTTCCACACCTAGAAAGTAAAACATTGAGAGCCTTGCATATAATAGGGTTCCGACGGAGGGATCAGTCCTAAGCGGCACATCAACACTAAAAAGATTCAGACATACCACATTGTCAACGAACCACTGCAGCGCCAAAATTGAAGCCTTCAAATGCAAATTTGGGTGAAGAACATACAATGCCTGCATAGGGAAACAGATAACAATTAGCATTGCTTGACTGCTGACTTGGTCAAATGAAGTAGCTCGAGAGTTGCATACATGCAGGTTTCGCTGGTGTTTACGACCAAGTATCTGTTGCAACCTCATCATCCATCGCAAATCCGGTATACTTCTTATTCCAGAAAGAAGCATAAAATAGAAATTAGTGTGGGATCGCCAGAGTGTTGTAACTTACACTAATTGAACAGACACGGTGTTGTAACTCTAGTAATCATGGCTAAAACTGCAATTGAGAAACTAATTATCCTGAAAGGAATATATGTCTGTTCAATCTATTGTCTGTTTGCAGAAGAATTTTCTTCTCTCGTGCATAAATTAGTTTAGACGTTCAGTCTCGTCCAGAACTTACTCCCTGTTGATGACAACAAAATTTTTGAAGTCATCTGAAAGAACAGGACTAAGGTAGGTTATAGCACAGTGACGAGAGAAACATCATGCAGGGAAATATCCAAAATGTCTAAAACCAACTCCCAAATACAATTATACAAACACTTGGCCTGCAACTATCAAATACTCTGTCACTCTGTCCTCACAGATCAGAAGACGAAAACATACAGTTTCTATGCTCTTGGTGATCCTGAATGAAACAAAAGAAGGTAATAGGAGCTTTTTGCAAGGTCAAGGGGCTAATTAACTTGAACTGTTTCAAAAGTACAAAATCGAAGATATCACGCAATTTTGCAGGGTAGGAGCAACTCTAGCATTACCATTCTCTGCCGAGTCAAAGATTATCTCATCCCTCTCTTGCTAATGTTTACTTCATAGGAAGCTCTTGATCTCGACCGGCCAGCGATCATGGAAATGATTCTTAAGCTTATTTTGATTGAAGTGTAATTGCCATAGAAATTCATGGATGAAAGCACATTGCTGGAACACAGAGCAATTTGACCAGGCAAATTCTATCATTATGAGGTAGTTATGCTACTGAGATCATAGGGATACTCACAGTTGCAATGACGCAGCTGAGTGGACATAAATGATAGAATAAGGTTTCTGTATCACGGGTTCAAACTCCTGAAATTCAACGAGCAAGAGACTTCGTCAGCTCTCACAACTGAATTAACTTTAAATAAGAATTATGAATAAGATAGCCACAGGAACAATTTGGCAGTAGATGCGTAAAAGAAAAGTAAAAAAGATAGATTAATGAAACTCATATGAGATCGTTCATACTACTGGCCTATTGGTTTACAAATAACTATCAGATCCTAGGAAAAAGGCCCTCAACATAACCAAAATACAATTCTGGGGAGTCCTATTATGCCAAATACTTGAGCCTGCACTATAGGAAATGATGAAAGTTGAGCACTGATTTGTTCCCTGAGCGGTTACTTCCCATCAATGCTGACAATATGTCCGTGTCATTAAAATTTTGAGAAACTCCAAAGTGAGCACATAACTCAAACTAGGCAAAACCAGGATCAGTGTCATGGTCCCAAGCAAAGTAAACACTTAGTCAAGACTCATAATGTCAGCAAATAATACGACAAGATCTAAGCATAATTCTGAAACTGAAGCAACTGGAGCTTTCATACCTTTACTACATAGAAAATAAATCGCTCCAAATCAAGACAGCGCAGAAGAAAATGTGCTCCCACAACCACCATTACAGGGCGACCCTCACTATCTACACCACCACGGTAACTGATAAAGAAACATAAGACCTACTTAGACTGACTTTTCATCATAAAAGAATATGCATCGAAGTTTATTCATCAATAAATTTATCCTAGTGTCATCATGCAATATGCAGACTTTCACATTTGCGCAGAAATTATCTTTATTGCCTGATGCAGACTTCAACATTTGCGCAGAAATGATCTTTAAGAAGTGCCAATCAAAGCCATCCAAACATAAGGTTCATGAGCCAGTGAAAGAAAGAGAATACACCGAGAAATAATGAGCCGTCTCCTGCTTCATAAGTAATGATATCAAGACACTTATACCACTGATCCCACGTGCTACCATCTACAGTACATTTTACAATCGTCATTGTAAAGAATATCAAAATCTAGAAATTCGACATTATTCAGGTACAAGTCTGACTACAATCTGAAGAGATTACATGCAATGCAGGAGGAGGCAGAAAAGGAAAATGAAGAGATGCTTACACAATTTTCATCTCAGCAATGTCAGAGAGATTGAGAGAAATAGCTTTAGAGAGGTAGCTTGAATGAAGCGTATACTCTTCAGAAGGAGTCAAAGGGGGTTCTGCAAGGTCACCAAACCCAAGAAATTTGGCCCAGTTCCATCCCCTTCTTACCTCAACATTTTTATCCCACTGCTCCTTCCTCCTCTGGTCTGGATCTTTACTTAACGACATGAAAGCAGGATCCAGGTATGAAGCCAAAAGTGATGAGTTCCTGGAGATGAACAATCTCTAGTCTTATCTCTAGACAGTTTATATCTTAAACCAGCAGCATATTATGGACGACAAGGTTCACATGAAAAAACAAGAGCACTCACATCAAGATGTTTGCAACAGCCATTTTACATTGCTTGATTAATCTTTTCCTTTAAAGATATTGTCCTCTGAAATTCAAGGAAAGGTCTTATTTTTCAGATAATGCGAAATATTATTCCTCGCATCTTATGAAAAAATTGCATTAGCATTTGGATGGTCCACCTTTTGCATTGATAGTGAATTGAAAGGAATAATACCAGGAGGAGAAATGAAAAGACTAAGAGTGGAGGAACAGCAACCATGGATGAAAATTAGGCGGATTACGATTGGTATGTACACAAGCAGTAATGTATCGTCTTTCATAAGCGTCTCATCGCCAAATCATTTTTCATTTTCAATGAGAAAAGCCAAGATAAATGGTAACTTCCAGATAATGGGGGAAGAATGAAATGCCTGTTTATACCCATGATACTTCCAGTTTCTTCGAAACTTTAACCTGTGCTAGATTAACACCCTAACATTAAGAAAAGATGTTGCTAGGCAATTTTAAAAGTAAGACAATTCAGACTCCATGTCACTTATGCATCACTTTCATATCACCATAAAATTACAGGAATGTGATCAAAGCAGTGAAGATGCGAATCAAGAAAATAAAACAAAAGTGACCTCAAATGAATGGCACCTATCAGTGACTTATTCTTAACAGATCTCCAGGTACACTTTACCATGTTATTCTTTAACACTGCCACACAAAATGATCAATGCCTAAACTTTGAAAAACAAAACAAAATATATGACATGATCAAATGCCCACGAGAACATTCTAGAATCACAATAGAGTACTCCAATTCGGCTGCTAGAAAAAACTAAAAACATACACCATTTTGTCTAGCAGTCAAATGCTATGCCCACTAACCTTCTCGCCAAACCAACAGTGGTGACAGGAACATCAACCAGGGCTTGAGGAGGACCTTTAGAAGCCTTTTTTGGCAAAGGTTTTATTCTTATTTTACGTTCATCTATAACTGTTTCACCATTTTCATCCCACAATTCTGCAGGAAGCTTTGATATGGCTACCTCCTCCTCATGCTTATCTCGTGGAAAGTAAAGAGGGAGCAATCTACATGGAAAAAAATAATAATATTAAAGACGATAAACCAAAATTACAACGAAAAAAAGATAAAGCCTAAATCCACACTACTAACATCCCTATCCTCTTAATCCGACCTCTTTCAATGAAACAAAATAAGTGCTATGTACCTTTTGTAAATCTCAGTGTCAAATGCAGTGGTCGTGCAGAAGACAATGGCTGTGATTTCATCTTTTTGCTTCTCAAGAAAACGACGAACAGTTCCTGATCAAAAACAAGGACAACTATATTGCATAACTGCTTCTTATAATACAATATGCAGCACTGCTAATGCAAAAAATTAGCTCCTCCTTAAACTATTATGGAATTCTTGTGGGTTGATGTACAAGAATAATGCATCCCTCCAAATTTTCTAAACCTTGTGAAGATAGAGAAATTTGAAAAAAATGTCCCAGAATTAGTTATGAGTAAAGTAAATGGAGATTTCTCTCTAAAAAAGCAGCTTCCCCTTTTCAGTACGATTGTAAATGACACTGAAATTTCGTACTCTTTCAAGAGCTACCTTTCTTTTTTATGTATTTATTATTTCCTTTTTTTTTGGGGGGGGGGGGGGGGGTCATTGGTTTTGGGTTTGTGGGGAACATTTGTGAGTGCGGAGACTATCCCGAATTGAGGGAAACAAAAAATTATTTGAACTGGACATCTTTTTCTGGAGATATCCAGACACAATCACCTCGATTCCCCTTGATACCACATCCACATGAGCAGGAAAAAGCATATAGACTTCTGAAGAGTGGAAAACAGGAATATTAAGTTGAAGAAAGAAATATAAGATATACATCTTTAAGTTGCAAGGAATAGCATTAAATGCCACAATCAATCTCAAAACTTTCCTAGATGAGCATACTTCAGGGATGTGAAAAGATGTCATGAGCACCAAGGAAAAAAAATCTTTGAAGCCTAGCAAAAAGGGTGAAGATGCAGGACAGATGGCTTACTTATAGCAACATGTGCAGCAGGTTCGCGTGGATAGTTCTTTGCCTCTGTGTATATACAATCCATAGCGATGCTGCATGGTTATGTCACTCATGTAAGATTTAAGTCCAGTTGAGTATTACCTGAAGAAAGGACAACAAATCAGAAAACTATATAATTCAGTAAGACTTATCTCCAACAACCTTTGAAGTCCGCTTTCAATAAGAAGTTCGAGGCAAGACCGGTAGCAATGACTCAAAGCATTCTCAGCGGCAGTATGATACTTTGCAGCATATTTTGGACCCACAGTATGAATCACCCTCCTGAGAACCCAGAAGAAATTCTGCTTTTAGCTTCTCTGCAAGTTTGATACCCATATGGAGAATGTTTCAAGTTTCTACTCTAAATTCTTTACAATTTTTTATTAAGAGCTTGAACACAATAATGTAAAAGGTCAGTGGAGTATGGACCTAGAAGGAAGTTTATATGCATTTGTAATTTTGGCCATCCCTGTTCGACATCCACCCTGTGTCACAGAAGAAATGCCAGATATGGGTCAGTCTACCCCTGAAATTATTTTTCTTTCACAAAGGGAGATCTCCTGATCGTACTTCACGAAGAAAATAAGCAACCAAATGTAAATATTATTCACAGATTAATACAGAAAGCTAAATGCTTCTGCTGGTATGCTGCTTCAATTGCTGCAGCTACATTTCTCCAGAAGAGGTCTTTCTAACATCTTATATAGAGTGTAATACTGAACATCAAAATGGGCGAAAAAAATTAGCCTCACAAGCATAGCACATTCTTCTGCGAGATCAGGTCCAGCTGCAGCATGTAAACCATGACTACTGTGTACATCATCCAAATTCTGCAGACAGCCAAAGTAATTGTATTTCAGACTATTTTTTTCACTTAGAATTGTACATACACTACTGGTTCTGCAAAATCATACAGTATATTATGTCATCCGATTATATAAATATAGGATTCAGATACCTACAGCACAGTTCACAAATCCAATTTTCGTCTATAGCTGACTTTGGCTGGCTGATAATGCTTCCCTTCTCCAGTTTATTACGCAAAAAATGATTGGAGTATACCTTGACTCATGCAAATTTTAAGCAATTTAAGCAGCAGCAACTTCGATTTCATGTAAAATCAAACATTCTTCATGGTAGTTTAAATGGCATAAGAATCTTTCATTAACTTTTCAGAAGAGGTGCAGGATAATCCAGAAGTAGACCTAAACATTGATCTATTTTGCATTATTACGACAGCAGCGCTTTTTAATTTCCTTGGGTGCAGGTTGCTTTATAGCTGAATTGCATCTAATACAACCTAGGCATACCTAAAAGCAATCTGCTGCAAAAGCATAGGCAATGGGCAATGAACACGGAGTTCGGTTTAACAAAACCAAAATCCATTTAACCTAGTAAAGGTGTTAGAAGACTGGAGTGCATGGTATGCTGATCACCTCATTCGTAGAGTTCACGACCGCATCCACGTTGAGAGTCCACGGGCTGCCCCACCAAATGTGTATTTTCTCGTTAATCTCACGGTCCACAGGAAACCGAGAAACCATCCCGTTGCCCGCGATATCCTCCCCGGAAATCGATGTCAAAGGATCACCCAAGTACGGGTTACAAAACGAAGCATCTCCATTCTCATCATCGGGAGACGACCTATGCTCCACATCAATCCACCTAGGAACCTTATCCAGGCTCACCACATTCTTCCCGTTCTCCATTGTAAGCCCTCCCGCAGTCGCAGCCGCCGCCGCCGCCGCCGCGCGAGTTTCGCGAAAAGGGAATAAAAGAATCAAACAATGTCGTCCATTTTCACCCCCTTCATCTCCAAACCAACCATCATCACCTCTATATCCAACCACATTCCGCCTCCCACGGGAGGGCGACCAGCAATTCAGATATCAACTGGTCAGAATCTCCACATCCCTGCCGACAATCCAAACACGCACGTACACCGATCAGGATCAGGCAATCAAAGCAATCATTCGAAATCAGCAAAACTTCCGTCACTCAAGATCTAGAAATCATCAAGCGGGACAACGCGAAACTCGATAACCACGCGAGCGGAATTGCAACACGCCGATAACTCGAACAACGTCCAACGCCGATCCGAAAGCTATCGTGCCGAGCCGCGGAGATAACGCGAGGAAGAAGCGAGATCGAGGAGCACGAATGATTGATCCTGATTATTATTGGCAAATCAATGGAGGTGCGAGGCAGAAATGCTTCTTACCAGAGCGAAATGGGCGACATTGAATGATTTGGATTTCGCGAAAGCGACAGCTCTCGCAATTACCGGATTTTCTTCTTTCTTTCTTTCTTTTCTTTTCTGTCGACGATTTCCGTTTTATTTTCTAAACGCCCTGTCCGAGAGACACCGCTTATGTTGCGATCAATCAGCTTCTGTTTTCTTTTTTTTATGTTTTTCCATTAGACAGAAATAAATTTGGAGTTGGGGTCCGTTAAAACATGAAATATTACCTTATTCTGTCTTGGAACATGAAGGGTTTGTTTATTTCATATTTGGGACTAAAATGATACTGTCTGGCCACGTCATCGCCACGTAGAATAGAAAAAACAAAAACAAAAAAATCATGTCGGCATTTTTGGTTTCAGCCAAGTTGAACGGAGTTAATGAAATGAGTAGATTGTATCAATTTGACAAGTTTTATGACTTAATTGCACTCTTTACAAGTTTTAAGATCCAACTAAACTTTAGTGACAAGTTTTAAGATTTTTAGCTCACTTACTCCTATTCATATTGTCCATTTCTTTTTCTGTGTCCCTCATTCATTGATGACTCCTTCTCACGTATATAAATGCTAATCTTACTCTACCCCTCGCATGTTAATAATACTGCTCCAAACGGACTCGCAGACCGTCGAACTTTCGGACCCGTGAGTGGTTCGCATTCGTCTAATCGAATAGTGCTCGATAAGAAGAAGTAAGCTTTCGATCCTTACTTCCTGTGGTGCCAAATGCGCAGGCTAATAACCAGTCAATACTTATGAGACCTATTTCCTAAAGCGATCTGCATCATGAGATATTGAGAAATGATTATGTGACCGTCATTAATCCACCGTGACATTAAAGGTCCCTTCTGGGCCACCACAAAAATAAATAAATAAATAAATAATTAGAAATCGTTGTGGGTCCACTCCTTCAAGAATCCGCGTTCCCACAATATGATGTTACCTTCAGTCATCCAAATATTATTATGCTAGTAAAGCCCTTAAATATCGAAAGTACGCATTTTTCGGGAATCACAAGAAAAGGAACTGAAAAATAAATACTGGGTTTGACCCTATAAGGCTCTATATTTGCCAAATGCATTCTATAAATAATGAACTTTCATAGTGTTTGGTTAGGGGCCATATATAAAGCAACATAGAAGAGAGCGTGATTATGACTGGATCGTTCATAGCGTGGTCTATTCCTTCAGGACAACAAGTGGGGCGTCTATTCAATCCTGGGGAATATTCCCAGGGAACCTCCTCGCACGTCATCCGACAAAGTAAAACTGTAATAATGATGTGCCAAATACGTCAGCAAAAGCATATGCGAATCGAATCTCTAGTCTACTCAGCTCGTCCCAGCGATACCAAAGCATCTCACGCGGATCTTAGTCAAGAAGGCTAAGAAACAGAGGCGTGGTCACTCATGGCTACTTTTGCCTGACTAATGTAAATGGTAAGTACTCAACCGCCTCACGTGTCACGATCAGCACTGACGTGAGTAATTTTCATAATTTTTGTAACTTTTTGAATTCCTTTTATTTTTATTTTTCCTTTTTCCCGCCGTCGGCCTCGGCAAGGGCGTCCCTCGCCAGGCTAGATTTAAGACTAAATTGGCATATAATAAAAAGATTTACGACTAAGGCTCCGTTTGTTTCACGGCAAATAACTTCCAGAAAAACGTTTTCCGGATATTCCAGGATTTGGTTAGCGAAAAATAAGCTAGTCTAAGAAAACATTTTCCACCCAGAGAAAAAACTCCTTCAAAAGTGGGGAAATGTTTTCCTGTTTTCGAGAAGAGGAAAACATTTTCTCTCATGTTTACTCTCTCAATTCGTTTACATGTATTTTCTTTTATAGTATCATTTTTTCTTTTTTTCTTTTTTTTTCGTTCTTTTTTATTCTTTTCTCCTTCTTCCTTCACCGACCACGAACTTCAACCACGATCGGTAGCCCGATGATCGGCCATGACGCGGACCGACGAGCTCAAGGCTCAGCCGGTCCCGGTGATCTCGGGCTCGCCTGAGGCCGGCGAACCCCGAGCTCGCTAGCCTTGGATGAGCCTCGAGCTCGCCACCGTGTCCCATTTCGAACTTCAAAACCATTTTTCTCAAAAGCAATAGGCCCAATTCTATCCATCATCTTCAATCGAAATTTTCCACAATCGGGTCAACCCGTAATCCAGCCCATCATCTCCAATCGAAATTTACAATAATCGGGTCAACTCGTAATCCAGCCCATCCGCCCATACAGAACAGAAGCGGGTCAAAAAACAACAATATAACTATATAAGAGGCCCGTAATCCAACACACCACTTCTGTTTTGTACTCGCGGGGCTCGATACTGTTGGGTTTCGTGATACACCACAAAAAATCATCCAATCACATAGGCACGTTCTTGTGGCCAGGATTTAAAGGGCAAGCTTTCGCCTATCGTGCAAAAGAAGGAAGGAGCCGCGGGCGAGGTGAGCCTCGGGCGAGGTGGATTAGGCGAGGCCGAGGCTGGCGAGGCTCTGCCGTCGAAATTTGGCGAGCTCGAGCCTTGCCGGCCGGCCAATCGCCAGCCGAAGAAGAAAGGAAAAATAAAAGAAAATAATTAAGAAATCATTTCTTTTAAAAAATGAAAAAAAAAAATATTAACAGGTGTGCACAGGGGATATTGATTTTCCTTACCAAAAGGTGGAAAATATTTTTTAGTTCCTTTTCATATTTCAGCCAAATATCGAAAATTGTCCTCATTTTCTAGGAAAATGACTTCCTCAGAAAAGCCACATTTTCCGCCAAATAAACGGAGCCTAAACTGACATAATTAAAAGGTTTAGGACTAAATAGGCACAATTAAAAGGTTTAAGACTGAATTGGCCGCTGTAGAATAGATTTAGGATTTTTTGATCAATTTCGCCTAAATGCTCTGCTGACATGGTATAACATATTAATTGCAAACTCGATTAGAGATTGTGATTTTCATACCTATTGAAAAAACCACGGGACACGATGTTGAACTCGATCGGTGCGCGGTTCCAGATTAGCATGCTGAAGAAATGTTAGTGTTGGTGGTGGACTTATAGTTGATGTTGAGCTCGTGCCGGAGGAAGGTGCGTCGATTCATGACATGAAGCTCGGTAAGCGGGGAAATTACCAAAAAAGTCCTAAACCTATTGCAATTGTACCAATTCAATCCTAAACTTTTTTTTTGGCTGATTCAGTCGTAAACCTTTTGCAATTATGCCAATTCAGTCCATCTGGCGAATTTTAGTAGGCCAGCGCTGACGTGGATGCTGATCGACCGGCGACCTAATATTTTAATAATTTTTTTATTTCTTTGATTTTTATTTTTATTTTTTTCCTTTGTTTCTTTTCTTTTCCTTTTTTCATTTTTTTCCTGCCCCTTCCCTTCCCTTCCCTGTTCCTCGGCTTCAACTTCTTCTTCACCTGTTCCTGGGCTTCAACTTCACCAAAGAAGAAGAAGAAGAACCGGAACCGGCTGAACTAGACCCCACGTCCAACAAGACGAGCCCTTCACCGTCCGATGAATCAGTCGGAGTATCCTCCTCTGCTGACCGAAAATTCGAGTGCCGGTATTGGTGCAGGGAATTCGCTAAATCCTAGGCTCTGGTTGGCCACCAGAACACCCACAAGAAGGAGCGGCAACAACTTAAGCACACCTAGCTGCAGGCCACCAGCCACGCCACCGTTTACGCTCACAACCCCATTGTCTCCGCCTTCGCCCCGCCCTCGCACCTCCTCGCCGTAGCCGCCGTCTCGCCCCCACCGTGAGTCTACGTGTCGAGGGTTGCCGAGCTGATCCACATCACACATGGCTGCGTGTTCGCCGGACCTCAACGAGGCTCTCGTCGGCCTCGCCTTGGCCGGGCGAGGTGAGGCTGAGCCTCGCCAGACCAGATTTGGCTAGGCTCGACCTCTCCAGATCTGGGCTGGCGAGGTCAGCCTTTGCCCGGCCATGGCGAGGCTAGCGAGAGGCTCGTCGATCGTCGACTGCTAGAGGTAGAACGAGAAAGGGCAAGGGGGAGGTAGAACGGGGAAGGGGAAGAAAAAAAAAGGGAAAAAAATAAAAAAAATCATGAAAAACCAAAAAAATTATTAAAATATTAGGTCACCGGCCAGCGTCCACGTCAGCGCCAGCCAGCCAGAATTCGCCGAATGAACTGAATTTGCACAATTGCAAAAGGTTTAGAACTGAATCGGCAAAAAAAAAAAAGGTTTAGGATTGAATTGGTATAATTGCAATAGTTTTAGGACTTTTTTGATAATTTTTCCCCCGGTAAGCAGCGGTTCTAGCTATAATGAGCTACATCACCATTATACATGACTAGTATTGCTCGTCTGAACCAGATCCGCATCACATATTACAGGGGAAGCAAGAGGAAAAAAGAGGGTGTTTTGCCGCGAACCCGGAGTGGCCGTGAGCAACCGACGACAACCTGACCGGTTTTAACAGGGTCGTGCGTCTCCGGTTGGGAAGTGAAGAGACTCCTTCACTTTACGCCGGCCTTCTGCTTTAACATGGCAATGAAGTTTTCTCGATCTTCCGGAGACATACCTTCTGCCGAACAATCTCCCACCCCCCACTCGGCTCCGCGGATGCAGTATTTGTCTTGTATGTCTTGCCTGTTCCTGAAACATCCATCCTGTCTGAGAGCTTGCTCATACAATACAAAGAAAGAAAGCAAACACTGGAACGATGGGCTGAGTTATTCTAGCTCTTTTCCCTCTCATCAGCTCATTCAATCCATAGTCTCTCCCTCCCTCTCTCTCTCTCTCCCATATCCTACACAACTGCCTCAAGCAGATTTGATTTGTGAAGGCAACCACGGGGATACTCCTTGAGCATAGAACCATGTTGGATATAAGAAGACCGGCTTGCAAGTTCGACAAACTTTCGTCACTTCGCTTTAGATACTATGTTTCTGAACTAGTCTTACTCATTGCCGCGTAACCCCGGCAATTTTTGCCACCCCACCACACCGTATTTCGCTATCGTGTGATTTGCAATTTTGTGAATTCCGAAAGAGAACCGGGACCAGAAGCTTACTTCTCCTTTTTGAGCTTCGACTGCTCCAGCAGCTTCTTGAGCAGAGGAGATTGCTTGAACCTCTCATCAAATTCTGCGTACTTCTTCTGGTTCTCTTCTGCCAAAGCACACTTTGTCGCCCTTTAATCGCGGCATTCGCCGGGGTCAAGGTGATGCAACAGAAAATACAATGGAGTGAAGAAAAGAATTACCATTAAACCGCTCGAGGAACTCAATCTGAGGCAATTGAGGGCCAGGGACAGACTCTATTCCAGGTAATCCAGAGAGAAATCCAGCTTTAGCTGCAACAGCAGGAAAAATACAAATGTAAAATTCGGCTTCAACATCCGCATAATCCTAGTCGTCTACAAGCGTCAATTGCACGCGCGGCTCGTGATTTTACTGCGCAAAACCTGGCGTAATTCAAGAAGCGCAAGAGCATACCAGATTCTTCAATCACACCACAAGCTGTGTAAGGATAAGACAAGAAGCTCTACTACTTCAGTGCATACATCCCCAACCAAAACACCAGACGAGGTTGTCTTCTTCATCCTAGTTGCATCGACTTCAAAAAAGGGCGAACGATCGACCAATGGGACCACCTAACTCTAGATGCATCCACTATCCGAAAAACTTATCATACCAAGTACCGCAGGCCGCGCAAGCCTTGTGCAATGGATGCGCATCCGCGACCAACAACCTAATCTTTTTCAACAGTAGAAGCTCGAAGTCGCACTTCTCTACTTGAAACAACCATTCCACCACCAAAAAGATGAACACTGGGAAATTCCCTTCCCTTGACCAGACGCGCAGTAATGCAGTCAAGAGCAAAACGAACCCACAGGAGAAGGCTTTGCAACTATACCTGGATTCGACCACAAGAGGATGGCGAGCGAAGCAGCGAGAGGGACGGTTCTGTGAAGAGGGGGGACGGGACGTGATGACGACGACGCGCAGGAGGAAGAAGGGGGAGAGGTTGAAGAAGAGGAGCGAGAAGCGTCTGAGAAGGTTTTTGTGTACAGAATGGGAGTGCCATCTGCTAGTTTATCTTTGGGTTTGAACGGGATTTGGCAGTGCAGGCTCGTCAGAGGTGAGAGCAAAGATGAGCCCATGACTTGGGGAGAGAGAGAGGGACGAGAGGCGAAAAGACTTCTCTTTTCCGTGGTATTAGCAGTAGCCTCTCTCTCTCTCTCTCTCTCTTCCTACTACTGAGCCAAGCTGATTTCTATTTTATCTTTCTTCTTCCGACATAAATGCTGCAATAACAAAAAGTTTTGGTTTTGGACAAATTATGTAAATTACATGTCAAAACACCATTACCAAAATCATGAACTCCCATGCAGTAATTGCGATTCAATTGATTATATCCATCGCGGGAATGGAATGAACCATTCAACTCCTTTTCAAAGTCCATTTCCGCGATTATCAGTGACTAATGTACCACGTTCTTATGGGCACAAAATTAATGAACTATTCAATCCAAGCAACTGACAGCAGTTCACTGCAGACAGAATCCCGGTTCAAACGATGATTTCATAACCAGAGAGTACACTATATCAAGTTAATTGAAACATCAGGATACAAATCTCTGCATCTACTTGCCGAAATAATTCCAGTTGCGCGCAATTTGTTATGAAAACTGGGAGGAAAATTAAATCGCAAAAAGGGTCATCCTTCGATCATGGCTTTCGCGGCGTCGATAAGTGCTGGTCTCAAGTCATTTGATGCCCTGCCGAGCACGGTGTATCCTTCTTTATCTTCCACGTCTATGTCTGCTCCATGCCTTATCAACAGCAGAGCCACCTGACCATAAATGGATCAGCATAGAACAAGTAAAGGATCCCATGCGGTTCTCGAATTTAGAAAGACTCGGGGCTTAGAATTTTTAATTTGAATACCTGCTAATATACATATATATATATATATGTACGTATAAATTAGTTTGCACATGTGCATGTAAAATTGTAACTAGCCACTAATTCAGTGTAAAACAAAGCGAATTGCATGACTACTTCACTGTTGTCCAGCAAACAGACCTCTTTATTGTGACAAATTACAGCAGACATCAGAGGCGTTTGGCCTGCTTTATCAACAGGGTCAACCTCAGCTCCTTCCTCAATCAGAAGTTCACACATTTCTGAGTTCCCCGTGCTGGCAGCACGATGCAATGGAGTGCTCCCTACCTGAAAGCTACACATGTCAAGCAATTGACGAACACCAAAAATAAACAACACAGAATGTTTTCAGTTCCAAACCTACATGTATAGAGGAAGGCAATAGTGCGATTACTGACCTCGTCCTTTGCATTGATATTTGCACCGTGTGACATAAGAACTTCCGCGACTTTCAACCATCCTTTGCTGGCGGCATAATGAAGAGCAGTGCGTCCACCATCATTCTTTAAGTTAACATCAGCTCCTGCAAAGAAACACCAGATGTGACAACTGAATTATGTTAAGACAAGCCAAAAGGGACATTTTGTTTCTCCAGCATGAAGGTTGTTTATATAAGAGGACACAACAGGAACTCGGCATGATAATGTGCCATCTATCCTTAGCTACTGTGGTTAGACGCGATTACACTCACAACAGTAAACATCCTTCTCTTTCCTCTAGCTAGACCAACCATAAATGACTTAAATGAATTCTCACAATATACAAAGGCTGTGAACAAAATTGATTCGCAAGCTTGGTCATTGAAATGTGAGCATGAAGCAGTTACTAAGTAGGAAACACACACATGCCAAAATATTCATATGGCTTGTGTGATTCATTGTTTTACATAGTCTAAGTGTAGCATATAAAATTTTTCACCATATCCGCATAGATAGAATTAGTATTTCCCACGCCGTACCACAAACGCTGAGTCTGAACAACACTAAATCCTGATTACTCCAGTTGACCATATATTCAGCAAGGAGAATGTTGTCTTAACAGTAAAAATCTGATAAAAAGAATTCTCAAGTCCTCCATGTACCCCGTAAACACGAACAATTGCCTGACACTGCTCCTCTCCATAAGCTGGAGATGCAATAGGATACATACCAACCAAGGGCTTACACAACACAACATCCAAAGAAATCGATCCGCAGTGGAGAATTTCGCTGAAATGGCATCAGACTGCTTTCGATTTTCAAAGGCTTATCTGACTTCAGAGAACCAAAAAGTGTTCCAACTATAGAAGACTTATCCTTACAAATTAAGAGTGAAAAGGAAAGCACACAAATCCATCTATGTGTCTGTGTACTTAAACTGTTTTGAGACTCATCAGCACATCATGGAACTCGCAGACATACTTGCCTTTCCTCAACAAGATCTCCACAATCTGCACATTCCCAATGCTCGCCGCCGAATGAAGTGGGGCCCAACCTTCTTCATCTTTGCTGTTTATCACACTTGTTGACTGATCAGCATCTGACAGAATATCTACAATCTGATCCAGGCCAATGAAAAAACAATTCAAAGCAAAGCAATCTAGCGAATGGACTAAACAACCATCATGAACAAAGAAACAGCCAAACCTATTCCACAATAAGCCGAGAATACGAGACAATCAAACTTTAGACAGTGGTAAACTATGCAATTAACTAAGGACGCCGACCCGAAATTTCCATGGTTGCTTCCCATGACTCTTTATCTTTGGTAAATTTGCTCGTAACGGGAACTGTCACAAAGTTTATCTACGCCTCAGACTTGAAGCCATTTATCCATATTCCCGGCTTGTACCTTAAGCTTTTCGCACAAAAATGCACCGAATCGAGACTATCTACCTGTGCAAGATCACCCGCTCGGCGACGAGGAATTAAAGAGAATTGCTTTTTCTAAACCTCTGGTTCAAGAGGCCACAGCCTCACCAACTCAGGCTAATCCAACAGTACTCTCGAGCTCCACTTTGGGGATCGCTAACGAAGCTAAAACGACTCGACAAAAAACGCGAGGACCAGTGTCACCAGCGAAGCGCTTTATCTCAACTCTCCGGATTTCCAGAGGCGAACAAGGAAGGAAGTACCTCGGCGTGACCAGAGGAAGCGGCGACGTGGAGGAGGGACCGACCGTCCTCGTTTCGGAGGGAGAGAGCCTTGGAGAGCTGGTCCTGCGCGAGCGCTCTGAACGCCGCAGAATCGCCGCTCTCGGCGGCTTTGAAGAGGTCCTCGTCCCTGATCGGCCGTTGCTCTGGCTTCGGACTCGGAGCATCGATCTCCATTTCCATGGCGGTGCGTACGGATTCGGGATGCGAGGTGCTCTCCGTCTCGGGGGGGTGGGGTGTGGTGTTGGGGTTTCTCGAAAGGTCAGGGTTTTTGCGTTCAACCGTACCAGCAACTTTGATTGGCTTGTGTCTGTGCGCTCATACAAGAACAGATGATAAGGGTTGTAGAGAATCAATTAGCTAAGCCGTTCTGATAATCGTTGTGTGGAGTGGGAGCGCGAACTTATTAATACTTTTGTGTCCAAATTATGGGATATGTTCGCTTCACTGGAAGTCTTAAAATTTATCGTGAAAGTATAATCCTAAAATTTATCAAATTAATGCAATCGAGTGCTTTCGTTAACACCGTCAATTTATTTGACGAAAAATGCTGACGTGATATTTTAAAATTAATTTCTTTTTGATATGTGATATTTTTTATTATTTTCTTTTTTCAAATGTTATTTAAATTAATTAAAAAAAAACAAGAAAAGGTTAAAATTTAATTTTAAAAAGAAAAAAACTAAAAAAAAAAAAGAACGGCCGCTGGGCAGGGCCTAGGCTGCCGCCGCCCCCCATCGCCGGAGGAGGTCGCCGACCCTGGCCTAGGGTGGCCGGCCGTCGCCAGCCCCGGGCGAGGTCTCGCCCACCCCGCTCGCCCAGTTCTGGGTTTCCTTAACCCAGATCTGGGCGAGCACCCTGAATAGGCTTGTCGAGTGTTTGTGTTTTGATTTCTCCATGTGCTTCGCTGGTGCGCCATCAAACGCCACAAATATCTGAGCAAGAAGACATTTTTGACATAACCAGGCGAGCCAATCGAGAGTCGAGCATGAATCTCGTTTCCAGGAAAATGAAGACGACACCGATGATTTTGGGAAGAGGAAAACCAGAAAAGGAATGAAAAGATAGCACTATGAATCCAACTCAACCTGGGCAACACCATTTCCACAAATAAACCCATGTTTGACTGGATCTTTCAGTCAAGGGCTATTTGCCCATCAAGCGTCTTCAGTGCAGAGCTTGTCGTCAAGTGATCAATCTGAGAAATGAATTGAAGGCTCGTTTTATTTCACTTCCGGTTGCCAGTGCGTCCAGTGATTCGACGTGCATTGGCCGCCCACCGATCCCCACGCCAATCTTCCTGCCTTCATCACATAGCTGGCCAGGCTCCCCGGCGTCGCCCAGTTCTGGGTTTCCTCTGGGGCCGGCGAGGTCTCGCCCGGGGCTGGTGACGGCCGGCCACCCTCGGCCAGGGCTGGCGACCTCCGCCGGCTCCTCCGACGATGGGCGGCGGCGGCGGCTTAGGCCCTGCCTAGCTGCTCTTCTTTTTTTTATTAGTTTTTGTTTTTTAAAATTAAATTTTGACCTTTTTTGATTTTTCAATTAATTTAAATAAGATTTGAAAAAATAAAATAATAAAAAATACCAAGTAGGAGAGAGAAATTAATTTTAAAATGCCACGTCATTATTTTTCTTTAGATAAGTTGACAGTGTTAATGAAAGGACTCGATTTGACAAGTTTTAGGAGTCGATTGCATCTTCTACAAGTTTTAGGACTCAATTGCATTTTCACGACAAGTTTTAGGATTTCTAGTGAACATATCCCTCAAATTATCAACCAAAATGTTGGCCCGACACGGCCAAAAAAAATATTTTCCTTTCTTTAGAAATAATGGGGATGAAAAATCAATATATGAATTCCTTTCACGAGAGGTCCTGGGTTCGAAACTCCTCGACGCCGGTGTCTTAAGTGGGGGGTCGTGGTGGTGGGCTCCTGCGCTAGCCCCCGAGGACTAGTCGTGCTCCACCGCTGTGTTGAGCGAAGCTCGCCGGCCGCGCGGAACCTCGGTCATAAATAAAAAAAAAAAAAATCAATAAATGAATGGAAAAAGAAAAATTTAAAAGTACGACCCAGAAAAGAATTTCCAAAGTGCCCCTAAAAGCGAATTACCCGATCCCGACGACACAGAGAAACTGGCAAGCCCGCTGTTCTCGGCGACGCACAATTACCCGCTTTTTGAATCGAATTGAAAGGGCCATCGTCAATATATTGAAGGGAAGGGACGCGATCATCTCAAAGGGGTGACCTGAAAACACAGGTGCTGATATGATAGTGCGAGTCGTATGAACGAATACGAAACACACAAGCAAAGGAACACCGCCTGTGTTGCCAGGTCACCTCTCGGAGATGCCTCCCTTTGTAGGTCCGTTCGAATTCGGGGTGGCGGGTCTAACTGCCTCGTTAGCTCTCTTATATAGGAAGCTCACAACAAGGTGTCACGAGGATGAGAATGTGTCACTAGAATGTGCTCATCCTAGCGACACCACTGAAGCTGTACCGTGGAGATGTGCTGTCCCAGGTTGGCGTATATGGAGGTGTAAGAGACAAATCCATCCGCCCCCACAAAGAACGGGACTCGCGGACAACAAACCTCGATTTGACCAATCTGATTTCACAGTCGGATGAGCTCACTAGGACGAAATCCTCGCATGTGTGTTGAATTGGTAAAAGGGAATCAAAGCGGGTTCCAAGCTGGCCTATCCTTAGAGTTATTTCACGTGATATCTTTAGATTAACTCACCGAAAGGTATTATTTACTTTGATCTGTGCTATCTCGAGCCTCACGGTTTTATTATTGCATGCATTTTTCACAGAGTTCCAAAGAAAAGCTTGCCGTTACATCAAAAAGCGTCTCCATGAGTTAATTTCGATTTTCACGTATATGTCCCAGACACACTCTTTCCCACTTCGGTGTGCAATTCGATTCATTCATTGTCCTTCGCCATTTTGAAAGCCTGTCATGAGCGTTTCCTTGCTCGACCTCTCTAGCCCCGGCGATCACTCCCCGCCAGTCGGGTCAAGTAGTCGAAAGCAAGACTTGCTCTGTGCAAGAACCGCCTCTGTCTAGGTAACTGAGTCTGGTTTTGCTGGGTATATGAAGTGAGACTAGCAAGTGAACAATGGGCAAGAAATAGTAATTACTCAGACCAAGAGACGTGCGAAACAACAATCCACATTTTTTATACCAACCAGAACAAAAAAGTTTTACGGTGTCCCGAGAAGATTTCTCCAACTTAACATGACTTCAACCCTAACCAGCTACGCTAAATCCTAGGAAGCGATACTGAAAGACCCTGTCCATCTCCATCTCTAGAAACCTTCCCTCCAGAAGACTTTTGGGGAAGGAAACTTTTAAGCACATGCTGGTGCCCTGAAGTCCCTGAGGGTTGCATACACTATCGAATCGGCTGCGACAGCGATCGGCGAGGACGGGTCAACGAGCTCCGGTTTCATCTCGGGTATATCCGACGATTCGGTGAGCTCCAGCGGAGTCCCATTCAGGAGCAGCACGTCGCTCTGGATGTTTCCATCCTTGGGCGTCAAATGGTACTCTTCTCTCCGTTGTCTGCCGCCACAAGTCTGCTCGACCACTGGGTATATGTTCAGGTCGTTGACGACAGACACGTTGAAGGAGGTCGAGTTCGACATGTTGATCAGGATGAGGGTCACGCCAGGCTGAACCGAGGAAATTTTTCTGAGTAGTCAGGAAATTTAAGCAGAAATGGGCATTGGACAATTACTGCTAAAAAGGGGGTTGTCGCTGGCAACACGTGCCCGAAATGAATTTACCTTGTCCTTCGAGCAATGAGAATATGCGCGCAAATGAGCAGAACTGTCGTGCGTCGTCGCCAGGACGTGTTTCCCCATCAGGCGATGCCACAGGAGCGCTCTGATTGGACAGAACAGGATCGTTTATATGATTGAAAAGGGAAATGAGATCGGACAACAAAGGCATCATAGACGAAGTTGATTGCTAATGCCGAGGCAATGTACTGACCCATAGTAATCCGGGTTCGGGACAAAACTCGTGGTGTTGAGGAGACCGTAGTTTCCGCCGATCAAAGCTTGTCTGCAGAAGACCTTGTGGTTGAACTGGGATGTCATGCCCAATTGATCCAAGTACCTGTTTTTTGGCTCATCAACACATAATTTTATCCCAACCTGCAATTCTCTTATTTCCACAAGGGTCCTCACCAGAATCCATTGGCGAAGGTGTGCGAAACGTCCTTGCCACCGCTGTTATAAGCCCCGCCTGCTTCCCCAACCCATGGGCCCGACCACGGTCCGAATCTCTCTGCAGTTCTCATGACATCCTTATGCGTCTGAGCGATCTCGTCCAGGAAGTACGGGTCCTGAACCTTGTCAATGAGAGTCGGATCAACACCTGCATGGAGGAAATGTGGTATTGACTTGTATCCTCGACTTGCAGGATATAAGTAATATCAAGCTGGAGGTTCCTGATGGCTTGGTATGCGCACCTGCGCCGAGATTGTAGATATGGTGGGTTAAACCGTCAACTACATTGGGTCCTGAGACCTGGAGGAAGGTCTCGAACCACTTCTGGTCGTAAAATCCAGCCGGACCTAAGACCTTCGGCCTCGTGGCGGGGTCTGGGTACAGTTCGTCAATGATCTTCTTGAGCATGATCATGTCTTTCCCGTACTGGTCAGCATCGACTCTTCCAGAAACCCCAGATCCACAGAGCTCATTGCCTGATCAAAGAAAATGCAGAACGGTTAGTCAGGCGATTTACACGGATACTCATAAGGGTTTATAAACTGACTCAGGCTTCGAGTTACCGAGTTCATATGAGTCGATCTTGTATCCTTTGGAGACGGTGTAACTCATGAGATCGCGGGCGTTCTGTGGATCCCAGTCTCCGATGAAATGGTTGCGATCATCGGGCGCCCTTTTCCTTCCGATGAGAGCATTCAAGCCGAAAGTCAAAGCAGCTCTGTGAAGCAATTGGACGAGTATTCAGAGACTTTTTCTGTTTTTATCCCCTCTAGGATTTCATTTGTGGCTCGAGAAGTTCGATGATGCCTACGAATATCATCAAAGAAATTTTACCCGGTCTCATTGAACAACTCATTAAGCTGATCCCACCGGTCCATCGTGAGGCAACCCCGGCTGAACCCGAACATGTCGTCGGATCGCTTCTTGAAGTGGGGGCACTTGCGCACTGGTCTTGCGTCTCCGACCTTGTAAATGACCTGGTCTTGCAGCGAGCCTCCGATTCTGATCCTCAGAGGATTGAAAGCTGTAATGCCACACAACCAGATAAGCCCTTTCTCGCACGAAATTCTCTAGGATCGGAACAGTACCAATATAGATCAACGAGCACGTTCTTCGATCCTAGAGTAGCAAAACAGCATCTTCCCATTTCGCTGGTGGCTCGACAAATCGGATAAATAAGCTCTTTTTTACGCCTAGAAAACTCAATTGTGCTCTTGATATAACTTACCCTTTATAGCATTCGACAGGATCTTGTTCTTCAAATCCTGCAAAGGCGAAAGAGGACAGAATCACAAAAAACATCCTCTTCCATCTCAATATTCCAATGCAACTTCATCCGGAAATGATAACAACCAACAAACATCATGAATCCTAAGCCAATGAGAAAGCGAGAGAGTGAGAGAGAGAGAGAGAGCGAGAAAGCACATACCAAGTTGATGATCCCGGCCATTCCCCAAGGGCACTGACCATAATCACACTTATCGACCGGCCACCAGTCCAGCGTCGCGCACACAAAGTTGTCGTCGGTCCGAGCCACGTCGGTCGCTCCACCGACCGTGACCTTCACGTCTTTTGCCAGGCACAACGGAAGCCATGAGAGCACCACAAGACAACAGATCACCTTGAACTCCACCATGTCTCAGGAGATTGGCCACCAACTCTCCCCCGCTCGAAAGATTCCGAGAGAAACAGTAGCAGTGAAGGTGAAGCGGCCTTTTCTTTCCGGGACTGAACAGCGAACCACCAAGTTTTGCGATGGCTAGTGAGGCAAATCCTGATCGAGATCAAGAGAATCCCATTCTGCAATCACGTTGACATATACAAGGGACTTTGATATTCGATTTAGGTGAATCGGGTAAATCCCAGTTTGGATTTTCTGGAATTAAATTTTGAGATTACATTACTCCACATGGCTTTTATGTTAATTAAAATAAAGATAAGTCTTACCAGAACACACACCAAAAAAAATAAAAAATAAAGATAAGATCTTTTGATAATATGGAATTATCCATAATCGATCTATTTTCGTGGGTAGTATATCCGTTTAAATTGGGTGAGATAGAATCTCGCCCTAAGGCCAACGAGATTCTATATGTCAAAGTTCACCATCATGTCGCCAGAATCAGGGGATTCGCAAGGAATTACTCTTGGGTGATGACGCAGCGTTCAGCGACAAACAGCAAGGAAATCTTGCTAGAGAGAATAATATCGAAATTAGTATCCCTCAAAACATAAAAGAACGCCTTTTATATGAGGCGTTGACCCTAACAGCAAACCCTATCATTAAATTCGCAAAATTACTAAACTGCAAAAAAAAAACAAAGAAAATTCTAAAACTCCATCTAGACGACCCCGAATCGCCGAAATCAGCCTTTAGTCAGTGCCAAAGGCTGTGAAAATTGATCAGGACACCGTTTCTCTTTAGACAGCCGAATTTGAGCTTGATCCGATGTCGTTGACCCGGTTCGCCGGTTCTAATCGCCATACCGTTTCGCCTTCCGATTGGACTTCTTCCTGTCAAATTGATTCAGAAACGCAGCACTAATACATTCCGCATCAGGTGAGCCCATCTCAAGTGATTACATTCATGAGTATTGAACCAGAAAGCCCCGCTACTCGAGGCATATTATATGAAAAGAAAACTCTCATAGAGAGAAAATCTCAATTTAATGTTGCCCTTACCAAGATATAATACTTATTTTATATTGTATTATATCTATTACAGTTGGTTAACTATTAGGCCTCAACTATGAAAAATAGTTTTAACAAAGATACTAACAATTTCTCAACGAGGAATTTAATTATAATGATATCATATTTATTTCGACCGAGCGAACTGAAATAATTATCAACCTAAGATCCTTTATCACAGATTGATGCGATTCTTAATTTTCGATTCATCTACCTCAATCAAGAAACAAATCCGATGATGTGTTATATCTTTCTAACATTATTTGCAATTAAAACGTAATTTCTTTTTGAAGTACATGCTCCGTTTTTTTTTTCGAAAATAAATAATTTGAAAAATATTTTTCTGAAATTGATCGCTGGAAATAATTAGTCGATGAAAAGATATTATCATTACCGACAACAATTTACGTCTAATTATTTTTGCGGACGATGAAAATATTTTTCTCCCACTGAGTTTTTAGAGAGGTTCGTTTTTCATGAAATAAATGGAGCACGAAAATAAAAATATCATAGCGAGGAAAATGGTGTCCTCGATCACAATCAGAGCTAATCTTGATCTGGGTCTAGGATTGAACACCACTCACATTTATCATAGGCCTCACACCAGGGCCGTGGCGGCCCGTAAGCACCCTAAGCCCTCCATCCTTGGGCCTAGGCCCAAAACATAAGTCCTTCATGGTCAGCCCAGGTGCAATCATCAGACCCCCACCAATCATCTGGGGTTCTGGGAAAAAGCTCCACCTAGCCATCTTGATGGTTCAATCAGATCAAACCCTAGAGTCCATACGAAAGCTGCACAGTGATTGTAACAATTAGGCACATGTCTCTCTTCTTTCTCTCTCTCACTCTCGGGTTCATGCATAGACGCCATCGAAATTAGGAGCAGATATCGGGCGCACCCGATGCTTGTATGCGCAACTCGCATGCGCCGTTGGATCGGGCAGGTTCCACATCGGGCTCTCCTCGTCCAACGCTCTATTTGAGCTGGACTCACATGATCCGATCGTATTCAAAAGTATTTACTAATTCAAAAGAGTATGGAGAATCCATCTGTGCGTGACTTTTGCCATTCTCTTTATTTTTCGCTATCCAACTTGTTTTGAAGGCCACTTTCATGGCATCTCTCTACCACCATTTGGCCTTTCCACTATAGAAATTGCAATGATGATGTGTTACTAATAACGGAAACTTTTATGATTGATTTTGATCGAGATTCAGTGCATCTGCTTCCAGTTGAATGATGTCCTGCGGTCCCACCCCCCCTTCCAAAAAAAGAAAAAAAAAAAGAAACTCCTTTGCTTAATCTTATGGTTATCATGATAATGTAAGGTTCATCGTCAATTTAACGTTCCGAAACCGTCCGATCCGGATCTATTCGCATTAATGTCGCTATCGTCCTCCTCGTCGTTTAAAAATCGATTATAATTTTCGCCGCCCGTAGCTATCGAGCACGTGGATGTCGGCACAACCCCAAATCATTATTTTATTTTCCAGTAAGATGTTGGGGCAAACAACCCTATTAGCTTGCTAATTTTGTTCATTATCCCTTAGAGTCCGGTAGGTAACATATCCTCTTGAAAAGGACAATTACACATTCTTGGGAAAATATTTAAAGTAGCAAATAAATACTACTTTAGGTTTTTCAGGAATATGATATGAATCGTTCATATTGAAATTCATAAAGAATCCAAAATCGATGATTGTGATTGCTCCAAGGCGATTTTAAATTGCGGAAAGTTTGAATGCAATAGTGGCATCTTGTTCCATCATGAGTCAAAGCGGAGAAAAAGAGGAATCTGACCAGACCAATTCTACGAAGTACGGCCTCATGGAGAGGGTCAGGCAAGTATATTACGGGTTAAGTTACACACATACAAACGTGTTTCGCCGGAAATGTCCCCTTCGGCGAAATACCTTTTACCGAAATTGGTTCTTCGATTTTATTAAGAAGGGACGGGTTCCGTGGCTATTCCAGACGGGAGTCTCAATGGATCACAAGGAACGAATATGCTTCATCGGAATTTAATCGATGACGAAGCACGGAACACTTTGTTGGAATCTAATAGACGACGAAGTACGATGATAGAGGTATACAACGCCGGAATTTAATCGATGAGGATGTATTCAAAACTACGCTTAAAAGTGCGGGAATTGAAAAGTACGAGAAAGTAAAGTTGCGGAAAAGATAAATTGCAGAAAGTAAAGATAAAAAAATAAAGAACGTCGAGTTTTGTCGTTCGTTGAAGGGCTTTATAAAGAGTACGCTTTGGGTATTTATAACCCTTACAAACGGCGGTTACACATAGCGATTACCAAATTAGAAAGAATAACTCCCTTTCGGTGGTTACCGGGAGTTACTGAACACACGGATAAGACATAACCGACCAACGGTTATCTTCGCGTTCAATGGTTATCGGAAGTTACTTCACGAATGGATAAGCAATAACCGACCAACAGTTATCTTCACGTAGGTGGTTATCTTCACCCCGGTTGCTTGCCATCGATACCGGTGAAGCGAGTTACCTATTTCCTTCAAAATTGTCGGTAACTCTGTTCATTATTGACCAAATTTTATTCTTATCGGCTATGTCTAATACTTGCCGATAACAATCGAAAGTTGGTCATTTTTTGGTGTCAACAAAACGTTAGCATCCACGCATTCTATTCTGAATCATAGAAATCTCCTCTTTAACGATGTTAAGTGCCCGAATCTCTTAGAGCATCCGGATAATCCCTGTCGTGTCATTAGCAGAATCACCAGCTTTCACCCAATTCGGTAAATACTCAAGCGGGAGGCTTCGAGAAAGTCGTGTTTTCCGGTACTCAAACATGTGCCCACGCTCGTTGATGTGCAGCCTGGTGCCGAGACTCGACTAACTTGACGCACCGAACGCCCTCTCCCAAAGCTATTGATGTGTGTGTGGGGGGAGAATTGTCCAAAAAACTCTAAACCTATTGCATTTTAGCCAATTTAATCCTACATATTTTCACGTTTTGCCAATTGAGTTCATTCGGAGAATTTTAGCCAGAAATCGCCGACGGGGACGCCGGCCTTATGTAGGACAACCGGCGTTGAAGTGGATAATTTTTTAGATTTTTCCAAAATTTTCTATTTTTTTTTTATAATTTGTTTTTTTTTTTTCCTTCAAAGCCCAGCGACGGTCGCCGTTCACAGGTGAGGATCGCGACGCCCTCACCGGACTTGGTAGACAATAAAGGAAAAGAAAGAAAGAAAGAGATAAAAAGAAAAAACAAGAATAAAAAAATAATAATAAGTCAAATTTAAAAAAAATCATAAAATTTATCCACGTCAGCGCCGGCCGTCCGATGTGGCACTACCGGCGTCCACGTCAGCGATTTCCGTCTAAAATTGATCGGATTGACTCAATTGGCAAAACATAAAAAAGATTTAAGATTCAATTGGCAAAATAAAAATGTTTATGACTAAATTGATCATAGTGTAATAGGTTTAGAACTTTTTGGATAATTTTTTCGATATGGGGGAGGGAAGAGATAACCGAGAGAATTTCGATTCTTTTTTATAAGCTTTTCCTCCGTTCTCTAGGACAAAAAAATTCAAAGTTTTCTCAACGTTCCGCCCAGAACTTTCATAGCGTCCACGCTTCCGTTAAACAATGGTTTTGCTAACGAATCGAACCGCTCAGTAGCATATACTCATTTTTGATATTTCGATCACGGCATCGACAGTTGCGGAGCGATTTATTCGACAACTTTTGCATCTTTCTTTTCGATGCAATGCCAATTCCACATGCGATGCTCCCAACTTTCCAATTTAGGTAACCCCGGTACGAAATGCGATCGGTCCCGACGCTCCGATGCGGGCAATCAACAGACGACACGAATGACCGTGCAAAAATCGCCAAAACATTTTCGGATATTATGTCATC
This sequence comes from Lenwebbia sp. NSW1173648, assembly GCA_029784005.1. Taxonomy (NCBI): domain Eukaryota; kingdom Viridiplantae; phylum Streptophyta; class Magnoliopsida; order Myrtales; family Myrtaceae; genus Lenwebbia; species Lenwebbia sp. NSW1173648. The sequence goes on from JARCGZ010000010.1 coordinate 7,222,678, forward strand.
ATGTCTTTCTAGATGGACAAGATTACATGGTCCAACCAAACGCCTCCGGATGCTTTAGACAACCCATATTTGGAATATTTAAAAGCATGGCTCTTCTTTGTCGATGAAAAGAGAGACGAGTTCACCGGACAACAACGTTGGAAAAAGACACACTGGATATTGGAGCGTGAAGCGATCTCAACAGATGAATAGAGAACAGCCGTGAAACGTACGATGAGCATATGCCTGGGCACAAATGACCTACTTGGTCATATCATCTAGGATGATACGACGCTGGTACTAACTCGAGCGATCGCATTCTCGAATGTGGTAGGAACTATCGAACCCCCCATCCCGGCGTGTCGATGTCTTGAAAACTGTAAAGGAGGTGGCACCAGATGGCTCACCGGTGTAGGATTTGACCCGGTTCAACTGGTGGAGCTGGTAAAGAAAGCCTCAATCTAACTCTAATATGTCAATATCTGGTCGAGACTGTTAGGACAAGAAGCCGATGAGGGGGTAAACACAGGCTATACCATGGCTCCCTTTCTTCTAGACCAAGACATACCCCGATGATAAGCAAATAATTAAGGATCCGCATTGTCATGACAAAAGTTTTCGCGTTCATACAATAGAGACTCACTAATCGTATAGCAATGCTTAGCACGGTTGGCTGAGCGCATGTCGAACCAAATAGGATGGATGAGATCAAATCTCAAGCCGATTTCTTATTAAACCGGGAAAAGATTTGGACGCATTACAATAGTGGGAATATATACGACGTAGATGTTTGAACTGGCGAACAAGATCTCCGGTGCGTGCACACGGAATTTTCAGGCCTTGTTCTCTCTTTAAACTTGTCATTGCATGCACCAGAAGGCTCCTCTGTTTGAACAGTCGCGACCTTTGGGCGTTCGAATTCGCACTGCATAAAAGTTAGTCCCCACCTTTGTGACGCCAGTGGTGGGATTGGCCCGATCGGATTCTCATGCGTGACCTACCAGTCCAGTACCCCTGATGATTGCGCGGCGGGCTTCTCAGCATCTGATCTGGAGCCCCCGTATCTTGTCCCCGACCCGGATCGGGGGAGAAAACAGGTCTTAACCCACATATGGTGGGACGAATTAGTTATATCCAACAAATGAGTCATAAAATGAGTTTAAACATAATATGAGTATTAAATAGATCGTAAATGACTTTACAATTTACTTAGACTAGACCCAACCAACCTCTATGACTCTCTCTTTATTCTCTCTCGTCTTTACTCAATCTTGCGCTTACTCATCTCAGTTTGGGTACTAGTTTTTCTAAATTGGATTAAATATGGGAGTGTTTTAGAAATATGAATTGGATTAGGTATTCGTTGTACATGGGCCGGGTCGGGTATTCGCAGCGAGTGAGTCATGTCAAGTATGGGTTGCTATATTTACATTGCACGGAAATGAGTCAAAACGGGTTAAATGAGTCTATTTAGATCGAACCGTTTTCGATCCGACCCGACCTATCAGTTTGACGGATCTAGGATATCTCGCCCATTGCACTTTGTAACCGCATCGAAACATATCCATGATGGCACGACACTAATAAGTGGCCGGACTCGGTCCCACAAAGGTCCGATGAACTTCTAATCTTCGTGGCCATGTTTCTCTCAAAGTTCGCCAAGTGGATGCCGGCCTCCTAAAGAGACTCCCTAGTGAAGGCCAAACTCGAGATGACACTAGTGTTATTGATTAAATCCATTTACAACTTAGAAAGAACACAAACTAAACTTACGAGCGACTCTGGAGCTAGAAGTCGACGGCGCGAATTCGAAAAATGACTCGCGGGAGCTTGAGTTCGACAGCATTAAAGAGAAAAGGAGCGAAGACTTTGATGAAAATAACTAAGAACTCGTGATTTGATTGAGTCCGCGTGCGTTCATCGAATCTTAACCTTTCTTTTTATACTTTTTAATTGTCCTTGCCCACCGCGCTCCGAGTGATTTTTTTTTACGCATGGTCGATACCTGTATTCATATGTTTTTGTCATACTTCTATCTAAACCATTAGCGATATTTGGATATCTACTTAATTCTGCACATTTGTCAGGATTATGGATATATCTCCTTTGATATTGCATATCTTTGATTGACTATATTCGATATCAAGTTTATCTTATTACCTTAGAAAGCTAAGGCTTCATGTACTCTTTTCTATACACATCAAAATATACTGAAATTCCTCATTTTTTTTTTCTTCTTCCGCTCGTTGTTCTTAATTGTCTCCTTATTGTAGCATCATGAATATTTAGGCTGATTTGGTAGGGCATTCTGAGAGGTGTAAGTACATATTTTTCGCACTCTTCTCTCACGCTGATCCACTAGCATCGGTGCCCCCCAAAAAAATGCCAAATTCATAAAAATAAAAATAAATTCCTTTTTAGTTTTATTTATTTCGTAAAAAATAAATGAATTTAAGAAATATTTTTTTAAAAGTGATCGCCTGTATCGCTTAAAATAATCAACCAATGAAAAAAAAAAATCATTGTCAACAATGGTTCATATTTAAATACATTCGTGAACAATAAAAATATTTTTCGTTAATTTATTTTTGTAAGCGAATATTTCTCAGATCGTTTATTTCTCGCGAAATAAATTAAATATGATTGAACACTAAATGCTTTACACTAAACTTTATCCTCAAAAATCTTCAATTTCAGATGCATTCCTGCTCTGAATAAAGAACCCAAAAGACGGGGGGCCATAAAAAAAAATTGAGTTTGTCGTGTCATTTCAAATCGTGAGGAAAAAGTGATTAGCCTCTCAACTTGGACATTTGTCATATCCAAGTTGGATTTATCAATGCTTTATAGTTTATACATATGAAAAAGTAGGTTTTGTCTCGCTTTTTAATTTCCCATTTAGCCCTCGCGCTTGCGTATTGCTTTAATAGTACAAAGCAATTTATGCCAAAAGTGAGTTTTGCATCGGTTTTTGGATTTTCCATTTAGCCCCGTCTACATATTACTTTAATGTTATAAAGCAATTTAGCTTTAGAGGGGATAAAGCAAAAATTGACCAAAGAAAAAACGGTAAATTTGTAAAAAGAAAAGAAAAATTAGGGCACGCATGGCAATACTTCTGTTCTAGAAATTAATTTCTGACAAGAAGTTGATTTTTCTACTTATGGAGAGAAATACATCTTTTTTTACTTCTTTAAGTGACTCCAACACTACTTATGGAGCAAAAAAATGCTCCAGAAGTAGAAAAATAAAGTTGCGTAACCAAAAGAATTTTTGCTTTAGAATTTGCGTTAGGAAACGAATTTTTGCTCCATAAGTACTTTTAGAGCATAAATTCTACTCCAAAAGTATTGTCATGCGCACCAACTGCCCGCTTCCCACTAAAATAACCTTTTGTAATGCCTTAATTGTCCCTATAGTGAAATATCCAACCGCAACCTTAGCTCTTTTATTTATTTATTTATGAATTTCGAACAAAAGTATGTTTTTAGTTACTAAAAAATCATTCTTTCTAGAATAAAATCCACATGGCGGTTAAAAAAATGACATTATATATTTTACTTCTCTGTCCAATTAAATTTATTAATCCTATTAATAATTTATTACGATGTTACGTAAAGAACGTAAAAATAACCGGGTCGCCCCTACGTAAAAATTAGATTCATGTACTATGATTTAAACCAAAACTTAGGGTAGTTGGTCTTAGTTTTAAGTTCCATTTTTACCCTTGCTTGCAAGCAAATGAACACTGAATATAGCAATCGATCACATCTGGGTTGACCATGTACTGCAGAGCTTTCTTTGTTCTCTCTCGATGCGCCTTCTCCTCACGTGTCTATCACATGTGTCGACTCCTCACGTGTTCCGCTCAAGTGTTGATCCCTCGCGTGATCCGTATGTATGTTGATCCCTCGCGTGATCCGCACACATACTGACCCCTCACGAGTATAGCACGTGCCTCAGAAGACAAGTTATTTCGAGTGTCAACACTGGACATGCTAATTTGATGTATCCCATTTGATATCTTCGTATCCAAGAATTAACAAATTCGACTCCGCATTGCTCACAAAATTTCGGGTCCGACACTTATATGTATACGGACTAACATTAACGGAGAGCAAGATAGATATTGAACATCGATAACGAAGATCAACTTTTCTAGTGAACTATTCAATTTGTTGCATAATCTTAATAATCTAAAATTAGTTTTAAAAAAAATGGAAAGAGAATTCAACCTAATAACTTACCTACAAAGCAATTTTGAACATGGTTGAGAACTTGAGATTTAAAATGAAGGAGAGAGAGATACCATATGGGCTATTCAGGCTTAAGTTGAGGTTTAAAAAAAAATAAAAATTATGCAAACTTATCCAAACTACACGGTTGGAACTAAGGTTGTGGGAGAGGTGGAGTTGGTGGGAAAAAGTTTTACTTAGTCTAAAGTTGATGGTACCGACGGCCATCATTTGAAGAAATTGTCGTACCCGTTAGTAAATTGAGCACCAAAAAAGAGCAATCTCGTCGGATTCAAGGTTTTTTCAAAGAGCACCAAAGTATATGAAAGCTATTTCCTTGAATCTCATGACAGGATGACAGTTTTGAGGTAAAACGATTCCCTAAGAACAGGTTGAGGAATCCACGAAATGCGGGGAACATGAACATACCCCTCACGATCGAAAGGGAACTGGTAAGAGTCCTATCGACAGTTACTGGATTGTTAAACTTCAAAGCCTCAGGATGCGGAGGACATGGGCACGACTGACACACGTGGAAATAGAAGAGAAGCGCCAACGTTATCAGTTATCTAGAGTCGAATAACTGCTCAAAGACTAGGTCAGAAAGAATTCAAAAAGACTGAGGAAGGTGGTAATTGTTGGTGCGCTCGGATTATAACCGCTGAGGAGCAGTTACCACTTCAACCATTATAAATATCACCAAGCATCCATAGAGAAGGTCCCCCAAACAAATCAAAAATTTATCTTATCTTTAATTATCGTACTGCATTTACTCTCTTTAGCTGTAGCTTTTAGATTCTTATGGTCGAATCAAACTCCGACGTTTATCTTTATCCAAGATACTGTGCCATCGAGTCAAACCCTGGTGCATTATCGAAGCGTATTCAAGGCTTTGTCATCGAGTCAAACTTTGACACTGTTTTGTGTGCGTTGGTTCGTTAACTTTGAAGGGAATTGTGCCATTTCATTGAGTCAAACTCTGGTTTGGTTCACGTTTGTGCACTTTCTTTCAATTCCACCTGTATCGATTCATTTGGATTTGAACTTGTAGACTCTCACCATCGAGTCAAACTCTGGTCAAGACAATATTTGTGTAATTCTATTGGATTCTATACAAATTTCGTGCTGTTGATTCTTCTGACCATCTAGAATTCTCCTGTCCAAAATCATCACAGAACCCCTTATCATATTTAAAAGTCAAAACACGAATTTTGATGAAATATATTTTGTCGCGGAGCAATTCCGACGAAACATTCGGTAACCCATGTGCGGTATTTGAAACATGGGATGAAGTGGGCCAATTACTATACTTGACGTGAGAAAAAGGAATACTTTTCAAGTACGGCTCAAATATGTATGGTTAAGTTACATGATAAAAGTGCATGGGGTAGTACGATATAAACACCAACCTAGGCAACTGTCCACATCACCGGTGCGTTTGTTTGACGAAAAAATTGAGATATTTTTTGAAAAAAAATGATCACTTACGCCATTTAGAAAAATTAATCAACGGAAAAATATTCTCGTCATCGATAACATCTATACCTAATTATTTTCGCGAGCGATGAAAATATTTTTCATTCATTTATTTTTGTAAACGATATAAGTGATTACTTTTCATTCAATCTTTAAATTTTTCGTGAAATAAACGCGCTCTAAATGATGTCATTCTACGAGGGCCAAGGCTTCGAGGGAATTACCGAGTCTCAGGGCAACCTGCGTACTAACATTAACAGTTATCCACAAACACACCCATCCATGCATACGCTTGGCAGTTGGCACTATCGTATCTCTACTCTACCGTAGAAACTCCCCGTACGTATAAAAAAAAAGAAGTAGAAGGAGGAGGAGGAGGAAAGGACGACGTCGTATCGGAAAACGCCGTGCTAGTTTGGATGTCGTAAATAAAGCCCCCGTCGTGCTTTAATTTTAGGCCTGAAAGTGAACACGTGTCTCGCTCGCACTGAGCTCGAATCGACGGGAAATAATTAGAAAAGGTCAAATCTACGGAAGGGCCGAACACCTCCACGTCGATCGAGAATCGGGATTATGACAAATCTTTCCCTAACATTAATAATTAAAGGGGCAAAAAAAAAAAAAAAAGCGTCGATATTTTAATTGGGGAAAAAAAGGAAGATTTTATAACGGGCCCACCCCCACGTTTTGGCGTGCGGGATAATCATCCACATGATTATTCCGTTACTATTATCTTAATTGCTCTTTTTTTAAGTTAATTCTTTTTCTTTTTATTCATTTAATTCGATATTTCTCGCTCGCCTAAATGAAATAATGCTTAATAACGATCAAATCGAATTCCCTAGACTCGAATAATATGCCTCTCGCCTACGCGTAGACGAAGTGTTGGTGCATTTAAATTTTATTTAACTATCTACGTGTTTTCGACAAAAAAGAAAAAGGAAAAGGAAAAAGAAAAAAGAAACTATCTACGTGGACCTTGTGCTTATATCAAAATCTCAATTAGGATGGATTGAATCGTCCATTGATTTTTTTTGCCGAAACACGATATTTCTCTACACATAATGGATAACATTAGCTTGCGCTAGAGAAATGATCCCATAGTTTCCACCATCTTCTGGCTCGTGCATGAACCATTTTAGAGTAATTTTCGCTTTTAACCTTGCTTTTCGAAACTTTTCGAAAATATTCGACTACAACCATATATGAATCTTTGATTTTTTTTTTATATTTTTTTTTTGTGGGAGCAGGAGAGAGGGAAGTTCAATATTTTTGAAATTTCCTGTCCCAATTTCCCTTTCCAATAAAATTTTCACCTGTGCGAGTTGTGACATAATGTTTATTAATTGAGTTATTGAATTGCTGATAAATAAATAATAAATAAAGACAATAAGGGCCTTTTATTATTTTTTGATTAAAAAGAAGAAGAATTAGGGCATGCATGGCAACGATTCTGATCCGAAAAAGTGATTCCGATTAGAATTGATTTTTTCTGATTCTGTTTCCTAGATGAGTTTTAGAGAATCAGAACGTGTTTGGTAACTGCACAAATTTTTTGTTCCCGAGAATAATTTATCTTCCCAATTTTTGTCACTTAAGTCAAATAATTACGTAGTTATTTTATGAAATTTCATCATATATTTCGAATTAATTGAAGATTAATTCATATTGATTCTCTTATATAATATATTTCATATTGCATATAATATTTTTTCGTGCTATTCCGTCTAATTGCCGTGTCATAACGAGTCATTTTAAGCATAAAAAAGGAGAGACCTTATTGGGTTAGTGTGTGATTTCAGATTAGCACGGACCCTCCCAAGCCTATATCAAATCGCAACGAGGGAATATCGGATTCGATCTTAGTGTGATCGATGGTATGTGTATGTGTACATGCAAATGGAGTGGCTACTAGTCTTTGAGGAAGGTAAACCGAAAACCTTATCGAGCGGTCAGGAGAAACCGTTCGATTTTACGCAACCAGAGAAATCTAGGGTCCGGGGACTTGGTTACGTTAGTGTTTCCACCGACGCATTTTCGACACCGAAGTTGAGTGTTTTCTAAATGTGTTTCATGCAAATTTTTAATTCATAAACCTATGAGGTAACCCAGTGCTAAATGTTCGCGCAGGTTGTTTGTCTTTTTTCAAATTTTCTAAAACTAGACAAAGTTTAAAAGTACCTAAACCTAGGCAAATCACAACTAATGAAATCAAAGGTGCAATCAAGAAATCACGGTATTGATAAATCGCATAATAAAACCCTAATGAAACCTTAAGGGCTTAGATAAATGTGGTTTGGATTTAATTTCAAAAGTGTTTATGATTTTCCTAAAAAAGAACAAACTCTATGAAATCTAGGGAATCTAGGCCCAAGTTTATGAAAATGAGGCCAAACTAGCATAATCTAAGCTTCTTCTATTTTTAGGGATTTTCTGAAATTTTTCTAATTTTTTTCCAATTTTTTTTCAATTTTTTTTTATTATTTTATATATTTTTCTTTGAAAACGAGACATCGTTCTGTTTTAGGTAGAGGAAAATGTGATGAGAGAACTGAAAGGAAAAAATGAGAGATGTGAGATTTCATTTTGTTTTGTGATTCTTTTTTTCAGAACCAACTTTTTTTGTTCTTGTTTTTGCTCTAAAAATGCTCCCAGAACATAATCAGAATCAGAATTATTTACGTTATCAAATATAATTCTCATCTTTTTTTGTTCTGGATAACAGAATTAGAGAATCAAAATTATTGTCGTGCCGGCCCTTAGACAATAAAAAGAGGTGTCAAAGAAAGAAAGAGAGAAAAAAAAAAAAAGAATAATTAAACAGGGATATATGCGCGTGGGGGTGGGGCCGGGCCTGCGATCACGTATCTTTCTCACGTACATCATTCTTCACCCTTTCACTTTGACGGCGATCCGTTCTTTTCCGCCTTCTCCTTTTCTTTTTCCATCCCCATCTCTCTCTACGCTCTGTACCCTGCTGCAACTAATGCAGTGACTGGACCAAGCTCTCAACAAATCGTGCGAACCCTAGCTCTCCCTCTCTCTCCTCTCTCCAGAGTTATTCTTCGCCCTCTTGCTCGTCGCGTCCACTCGAGCTCAATCCCGATTCCTCCTCGGATGAAGTAAGCATGGACGACGACGAAGACGGGCCGCCAGGATCGGGGTGCGATTTTGCCGGAGGCTCCAGCTGGCCGCACCTCGGCCCCGACTCAGACAGCGTCTACTTCCTCGACGCCGGAGCCGAGAGCAGCATACTCAGCGAGTTCGGGTGGAACCTCCACGCCGACGACGAGCCGCATGGGCCGCCCGACCAGCGCGGAGGAGGGGGCCTCGGTCCCGCCGGCTTCGGGGCCCTCGATTCCGCGGGAGCCTCCTCCGCCGGGGGAGTCAGCGGCGGCGGCCGTGGCTTCGGGAGCTCCGATCCGTCGGCGGCCGGCGGATCGGTGGGCGGAGAGGCGTCGACGTCGAACGCGTCGGACTCGAGCGCGAGCGAGGATCTGCCGGAGAAGTCCGCGAGCTCCGGGGGCAAGCCGCCCGAGACACCGTGAGTTTTGTATCGTAGGGTTTCTAAAAGCTTCGAAATTGGTTGCGGATGGTTGGGCCGAGTCGTAATTTACTCCAAATCGAATGGCAAAAAGGGAGGAAATAAGAGTCAAAACCAGGGACTGAACGAGTCAGACACACAGAATCGTAATTTGGTAGTTGTTATCTGTATTCATTTCTGAAAACCTTCTTGGGAGGGAGTGCAATTCCTTTTGTCCGTACGCCGCGAGAACCAGTCCAGTCAAATCCTCCAAGCTCCAGCTCGCTCGCTCATGCAAGTGGGGATGAGCGAGCGAGCGAGCGAGGCCGTGGTAATTTCGCACGCGCGGAAATACCGCCGGCGGTCCGGTGAAATCGCCAGGGGGGGTTGCTGCATTAATTACGTCCCCCAACGCCGCCGCCATTGCGGCGGGAATGGCGTGCTGCAACTTTTTTAGCAAAAGAGTCTCTGGCCGCGCCTTTTTCGTTTCGTTCTTTCTTTCTTTCTTTTTTCTCCCCCAACCAAAAAAGGTGAATTCTTTTGGTTAGTTCACGCAGTGTCGAAGCGAGAGGAGGAGGATGAAAACTCGCGAAAAAGTTTAAGGATTTGATTATTTAGGATGGTCCGTTCGGATTTGATATGTCCGCGACATGTTCCAGCGTTGATTTCTGAGCATCTACTGAGACTCGCCCACTTGCCTTCTTTCTTTCCCTTTATATTATTCGAATAGACATAATACCCTCCTCTCCTCGCTGCAAAGGCTTCTGGGCGTGTGCTGAGATCTTTAACAAGTGAACTAGGTTTTCCATAGAGTAATTTTGCGTGGTGGCCATGCTTCTTCACCATCGTGTCATCATTTTTCGCATCGAAAAGCTCTCGCTTCGCCCTGGTGTGTTTCGGTGTAGAGTGTTTGTTGTCCGAAATGTCATTTATGTGTGTGATTATTTGTCGTCTTGAATTGCATATTGCACATTGCACCATATGGTTTTTTTTACCTCTTTTTCTTCTCATAGCCAGTTTCTACGTTGTAGTGATGCAAATAGGTTTTCGTATGATGATCACGGAGCTGGAAAGCTTTCTTAGCTTCTTGTAACCTGCAATGCTGGGGAGAGGTTACATCACCCCCGCTCCCCCCCCCCCCCCCCCCCCCCCCCCCCCCCCCCCCCACCCATTGAAATGTTGCGACCCTCGCCGGTTGAACCCTCTTGAGCTGACCTGAGATAGTTTCTTTGTATGGTTCTTCGAGTGATCTCGATCACATCTCTTCCGCTGAGAATCGAAGTCTTCTGTACAACCCTTAGATCATATTTGCATGTGAAGGTGAGAAATCCTTAAAATTTAGGAACCTAGATGATGCGAGATCTCTTAAGAATCTCGGGTAAAGGGTGGGTGGATACTACTAAGAGCCAATCCTCTGCTCCTTGCCCACGTTAGTGTTAGAGAGTCAATACGTCCTTGCTTTATGCATGTTGTGAAGAAGGGCTATGCAAGCAAGTCTGAATCCTTTTGATTGAATCTACAAATCCACACTTCACCTAAAATAAGGAAAAGAAAGAGAAAAAAAGTTTAAGCTTCTGGTGCATATGTGCAGATTATCTTCCCCCTAATTTCTTGCAGTTGTTCAAATAGATGGATAACATGTCCTCCTTCCAGGAATAAGGTCCGGAGGAAGGGCCAGAAGCGGATCAGGCAGCCGCGCTTCGCATTCATGACCAAGAGCGACATCGACAATCTTGAAGATGGCTACCGCTGGCGGAAATATGGACAAAAGGCCGTGAAGAACAGCCCATTTCCGAGGTATACTACTTATGCCATTTGGTAACCTCAATGTTTCTTACTCAAGCTCAGTTTGTCGCCGATCATTTGTTCATGGCTTTCTTGTTGTAGTTCGTTTGGTTTCTGAAACGAAATAAGGTGCGAATTGGATGACCATTATGTGGAAGTTCATACTTCTTTAAAAAGTGCCGACCAACTAATTAAAAATCTCCCCTTGCGGCACCGGTCAAACAATGGGATAAACATTTTTGTAAGAATATGTTTGGAATGGAATAGTTATATATAACTAATAAATCAAATTATGTTTTAACTAGTAGTTAAAAATTACTATTCCATCAATCCTCCATTGATTAATAATCTCGATTTTATCATGATCATCAAATGGTAATGGCGAGGCTTTGTGAGATTATTATCTACTAGTTTATTTTGAATTCATGAACAGCCGGGACATTGAGGAATATCGAGAAAGGTATCTTTCTTTGGTTAAGTGGCATGTATTTTCATGGTGCTCATTTTTTCAATAATGAAGCATAGCTAACTGACCGTAGTCACATTTGCCCACGAGCAGCCCGAAAGAGGAAGGCCTCCCTCTCTAGAGTCTGATGATTTTATATGAAGAAACCATCTCCGTCTACTTAACCATTCGTTAGTAGTTTAGGTTTCTTTCTACTTGACCACGTGTGTGTTCTTCCCGTTCATCATCTTGGCCAATGCTTGCTTTGTTAGATGATATGTGCAAAAGAAAGAAAAGGAACTTTGAAGAGTCATTCGAAAATCATCGGTTTTTGGTGGTTCAAAAAGAGTGAAAGGTGAGAAGGGTAAAGTGAGTTTTTTCAAGCAATCAAGGGGAAAAGAGATATTAACTTGAAAATGTCCTTTTCCGTTTACGTGAGGTTAACACTAGCAAAAGGACGACTTTACCTTATTTGATTTCATTTTGGTAGGAAGAAATATCTTCGTTTTCCTTATGAAAATATCTTGGGAATTTGTGTATTGTATTGGTTGTATACTAGGGGCCATTTATGTTTAGAACGAAATCAGTCACGATGAATAAATTATGCGAAGCTCTAATGAGTTTTTCTAGACAGAAGAAGCCACCTAACGCTATTTTTCGAGATGTGAATTATTCAGTCGATCCTATAAATAATAAGTTAAAATAATGTGAATGCCAATCAAAACTTTCTTTGATGTAAGTGATAAGTGGTACAAAAACATCAATGATGCTGCCTACAATGATAGCATATGCCAATCGGTTAATATGTTGCGATTTTTTGTATTAATATAGCACAGAGATGAAAACTCGAAATTTGAGAGAAAATTGAAATATCAATAAAAAAGAACTCAAAAGAAATTTGAATTTAGAATTAGATTCCACTTTTATATTCCATTAAAATAGATGAATTTACATTGGTTTAGTTATATTAAGCAGAGACTTCTAATATATTCAAAATTCTATTCTTGTTATAATGTTGTAAAACAATTAGTTTTCTGATGTTCTGTGATATCATCCACAAGATGACTGTTGGTGGTATTAATCTTTAGTTTACTTCACCCAGGGTCAGTGTAAAAAAGGTAAAATTTCACCTTATCAAAGATGATAAGGTGGTCTATTGTGACGCATGCGCATGTCCAATGTATGAACACAAGGTTGTGTGTTGTTTCTTTGTTTTGTCATGTTTTTTTCTTTTGTCGGCATTTTTTTTTTTTACCATGTTGAAGTTACGCTATATCTGCCTTGGGCGGGCTGGAAATGCATGAGAAAAACCGAAGGAGGGACGTTAAAGGGGAGGAAATCAAGAGGAGAAAACTAATTTACCCAAAGAAACAGAGGGAGTTGTGTTTTTCTTCTTCTCTTTTTGGGCTAAGCTATGGAGAATTCCAGATGTGAAATTTGCTAAAGTACCACGTAAAATCTGGCGTTTTCATTTTTTGCTCTTCTGTTTGGGGTGACACAGGAGCTATTATCGGTGCACAAATAGCAGATGCACGGTGAAGAAACGAGTGGAACGCTCCTCTGAAGACCCTACCATTGTGATCACAACGTACGAAGGCCAACACTGCCATCACAGTGCCGGATTTCCCCGAGGCGGACTTGTCATTAGTCGCGAATCCGGCCTTGTTGGTGGCCGTTTGGCTCCTCTAGCAACCCGTCTCAACCATCCACCATTTCAGCTTCCTCAAGAAATAAGTCCTCCTCCTCCTCCTCCAAGTAATAATCTACGGTCAACCCAATTGCCGAGTACTTCGTCCGGAGATCCCCGTACGTTGCAGGTGCATAGCTCGGCGAACGTCGACCAGGGATTGTTAGGGGACATTGTGCCTCCGGGAATGCGTAACCGGTGATGGAAAGGTTAAATATGGTACACTCTAATCCACATTGTCATTTGGTCTATAGATATGTATATATATTTGAAAATGAAAGTTCAAGCTTATTTACCCTCGCGCATATGAATTATTATGCGGACCTAATCCCTCGTTTTGATTCAGGAAGTAATTAACCAGGTGACTAGTAGAAAGAGAAACTATTAGGCTTTTCGGGAGTGGAAATAGTATATCTTTCCGGTGCACAATCTAAACTTTTCGTGATAATTATAAAAAAGTCATAAATTTATTGGAATTATTTCGATTCAGTCTTAAATTTTTCTTTTTTGCCAACTTAGTCTTAAACCTTTGTGTTTATCTCAATTCAGTCCATACGGCTAATTTTGGCCGAAAATCGCAGATGTGGCGCGGGCGACGCTGCCGTGGATAATTTTTAATAATATTTTAATATTTTATGAATTATTATTTTTTTTTTGTTTTCTTTTTCCTTTCTTTTCTTCCCTTCTTCTTCTTCCTCCAATCGGCAAGGTCGATCCTCGCCAGATCCTCCCCTTGGCTAGGCAAGGCTCAACCTCGCCGTCGCTTGGGTTGCGCCATGGCTAGGTGAGGCTCGCCCTCACCCTTGCCAGTGGTTGGCAGGGGTGCGGGGGTGAGCTTCGCCAGGGGCCTCGGCCTGTCGTTGTGGCGACCGGCTGGAGGAAGAAAGAAGAAATGGAAGAAAAAAAAGACTAGGAAAACATAAATAAATATCAAGAAAATTTTAAAAAATAAAAATATATTATTAAATATTGTCCACGTCAACACCGACCGCTTCATGTAATGTCGACCCCGCTACGTCAGAGATTCCTGACCAAAATTGATCGGAAAGGATTGAATTGGCACAATGCAAAATGTTTAGACTTGAATAGGCAAAAAAAAAGTTATAACTGAATTAGCACAATTACAATAGGTTAAGGACTTTTTTGGTAATTTTTCCTAAAATTTTCCTATTAGATAGAGTTGTTTTCTGAATGGAGACCAAGTTATCGCGAGTGTGGCAAGAGATCTTAGATCATAGTTTACCTAAGCTAGAAGTATTAACTTTAGACGGACATATATCAATATTTTGTAGTTCTTGCATTTACGAACATGCATGTAGTCTCTGAATATCATTCTTTGTTCTAACCTCTGGTCTCATTCAAGGCTAGGTGCGTATGAAACTGTACCGTGTTATCTTTGTTAAATGGCGAAGCCATGACATAGGATACGTTTGGTTTGATTTTCCCAAGGGGCTTTGGACCTCTTGTGAAAAACTTAGGGTGTTTGATAAATTTTTTGGGACCTCTTTGAGCAAATGCCGGCCTTGACAAAGTTGAAAGCCCAAAGCAGGTCCCCACTTCAACATTTTCGGAAGGCCATTTACTAGGGTTAATAAAATCTTTTTCTTTCAAAACTACCCTCGTCAATTTTTCTTGTTTCGATTTTTCCTTGTAAGACCTGTTCATTTCTCCACATAGATCAAAGGTGAAACTCCGTCGAGAGGTGCGAGGCTAGTCAACAGTCGCCGACGGCCATGGATGGTCACACGACCCAAGCGAGAACTGCCTGGGGTCGTGCCACCTTGGAGAGGGGCCGCCTAGGGTCACGTGAGCCTCGCGACCCTTCTCGGATATCGCACGACCAAAGGCAGCCCTCACGGGGGGTCGCCGAGGGCCGCCTAAGGTCGAGGTCGCGCGACCTCTGACGACGGCCGTGGGAGACAGCGAAGGGTTTTCGAAACGCAACTTAAACAAAAGTTGTTTTACAATGAACTTTTTAATTACAATTTAACAAACACAATTTGCATTTCAAAAAATCCATTTAAGTCAAAGTCCTTTGCAGTTTCTCAAAGGCTTTACCTAAAGCGAACCAAGTGCAGCCTATAGTCGGGCTAATGTCAAGTGTTAGCTATGAGGAAAAAATGTGTAACTTTGCATCAGGTTGAAGCTTAAGTGGGACTGTGGGATGCATCTTATATGGACATCTTAACCTTGGACAAATGAAAATGGATGTCGAATCATTCAGATCTCTCTCTCTCTCTCTCTCAAATATAGGTATGGTGATTTCTTAAGGTAATCATTGTAATCCCGATGGTCAAAGTATCCGCAATTTGCTCACATTTCCTCTCTATTTATCCATCGAATACGCAGACAATATCCACCTTCCAACAGCTAGAGCATGTGTATACACAAGGCTGAATCATCATTATCATCACCATCACCTCTCTAACTTGAATCTCCCGTTAATATGCATTCGGTAATCAAGCAATAAAGCAACGAGACATTAGATAAAAACAGGGGTTCCCCACTGGACATAATGATGACAGAACGGTTGGGTTTGGGTGGGTCATTGTCCCGTCGACCCCAAGTTGCAGCCACTGTCGCCATATTCCCGCATGAAGGTGCATGCACCAGTTGACCAAGAACTCCTCTCAGTTGACTCGTAATGATAATGTTAACAATCATTATTACTTGATGTTATTGTTCCCTTGTAGCTTACTGTTGTTGTTACGTGCTTTCTCGCCTTTTTGGTTCCCTCGACTATTCTCTCGCTTTCTTCTCCTCAATCATGACTCGCGAGAACGGTCGTTGACCGGGCGTCATTGATTCGCGTTCGCCTGAACGAGTCAAGACGTCGGTCGGTCGATCACTTCGCTTTTAACCACAGATCGTTATAGGTAGACATGCATGCTTCGTCCAGTTTTTTTTTTTTTTGGTTTAGGGCTTACCGATTTGACCTGGCTAGTGCTCCTGTGTGTTTTCTCTGTGGGCAAAAACATGCGGTCGATCGTTTGACCCACTTTTTTTTTCGCTTTTATGGTTTTTCTGTTTGTCTAATCCTTTCTTTTGGCGGACGACACTTGTGATGCGATGGACTCAACAGAGACGACGCTCAGCCCCCCCACCAATAATCTTCAAGATGTGGGGTCTTGTATGCACATCTGGGTCCTCCACTCGAGCTCTCTGCTCTAGACCTCTCTAATCTAATCCTGCAAATTTTCGTGGAGCCCCGAACCCACCCCCCCCCCCCCCCCCCCCCCCCCCAAAACGGACTCCGCAGGTCGCACGTCAGATCGCCATTGAAAGGTCTCTTCCGAGCTCCCACCAAATAGGGCGATGGGTTTGGATCTATGGAACCGGTTTCATTAGGAAAACTTGCAAGCATGTGCTAATTCAAGTTCTGATTTTGAAATGGTTTTGCAACGGCTGCCGCGAGACCATGAGCTGGACATCTTCGGAGAGCATTGAAAATCCCCCATAAGAGCAAACAAGAACAGCATTCACGGATTAGTTTTAGATGCTAGCAAGAGCACACTTCATACAAATGGTAACGAGACGCTAGGGAAATTTGTAGGGGCGAAAGAAAGTACTTAACTACCATCGAAGAACTGAAAACCCTAACTTCGGGGAGTCTGAGCCAGACTGCGAGAGGGAGTCGAGGCTGACTGTGAGGGAGGGCTGGAGGCGAGCCGGCGACCGTGAGAGGCGAGGTGACCGAACGGACGGAGACTAGGGTTTCTTTCTATTTCGACTTTGAGGACCAACCGGTAAAGTAATAGGCGTGAGAGAGACTAAGTCTAACAGAACTCTAATTTAACAAATATAATATATTATACCGATCCGGTCCGGGTGAGTGGTGGGCGGGCAGGCGGTTCCACACCTGGAACCTGAAAATTGAATTCGGCATCGTCGATTCTGAGCCGGTTTTTAGCTATCCGGGCGGTTCTCGGTTCTTTTGTACATCTACCACCAAACCATCCCCTTTTCTCGAGAATAATGACACAAATTATCCATGACCGTGGACTAAAACTGTAATGTCGTCCATGAACTTTTCATTTGTCCAATATAATCATTGGATTTTTTGTAAATGTTCAAACTAGTCTCTAAACTATATGAAAATATGCAATATTATTTTTCCATTTTCATATATTCTAGGGATTGATTCGGACATTTATCAAAAGTTCATTAATCACTAAAGTTTAGGGACGATATTGCACATTTGCTAAAGTTCAAAAATCAAATTAAATAAATGAAAAATTTAGAGTCAAAATTTAGGACGGTCGAGTCATTTTCCCTCAAATTAACGCCGATGGACTTTTACGCTTAACCGAAAGCGACGACACTTGATTGGCATGGAGTGCCGCGTTATTGATCCACTGACGTCCATGCGTCAGATGCATTGATTTGATCCGGAGCATACGACCAATCGCCATTGAAGGGATGTAGATAATAAGCCGTTTGACTTTTTCCTAGATTAGCCCATACTTGCTTGCTTTCTAGTCAGTCTTTTTCTTTTTCTTTTTCTTTTTTGGGTTGGAAAAGTTCTCGTTCCATTCGAGATTATGTCTTGCGAAGAATCGAAGAGAAATCGGTTCTTGAAAAATTTTGTTGGCGATGCTTCTTTTCAACTGGTCTACTTGGAAAGATTTCAAGACGCATTACAATCATCTGAATTCATCGAAGTGCAACGTAAGATGATATGATCTAATGACCGCGAAAAGTTGGGTCCACGTGTAAACTCATCTCGTCTACCGGCTCTTCGTCGATTTTTTTTTGGGGGGGTGGGGTCGAGAAACAAGGAAAAGATGCATCACATGCATATTGCATGATTATGCACACTAGGAAAAACATTTTCCCTCACCTTTTCTCTCTCCACTTCTTCGCATTCATTTTTTAAAATCAATTTTTTTTCGAGTTTCTTTTACTTTTAAATTTGTTATTTTTTTCCTCCTCTGCTCGTCGCCAGCCACGGCGACGGCTAGCAACCGGCCATAGGCGAGGCATGAGCTCGACCACCAGATTCTGGCGACCTCGATCCTGGCCAATAGGTCGCCAGCCGAAGAAGAAAGGGAAAAGAAAAAATAAAATAAAATAATTAAAAAATCAATTTTTTATAATAAAAAATAATTAAAAGGCATGTACGATGAAAATTGATTTTTCTTACCAAATGGTGGAAAATATATTCCAGTTCGTTTTCAGGCTTCAAGCAAACACTAGAAAATATTGTCACTTTCCTCGAAAACGACTTCCTGCGAAACATTTTCCAGAAACGCTATATTTTTCGCGAAACAAACGGAGCCTAAAGTTAGTTTTTGTAAAATATTAGAATCAAGGAAATCATATGCATATGAACATCTAGTGTTATCTCGAATTTTCATGTCTTTCAAAAAATCGCGATTAAATATCTTTTTCGTGGGAAAATAAAAAGGATCATTTTCTGACGAATTTAAACAAAGAAGCCACGAATGTTAAAAAAACAAAAAACAAACAAAAAAACAAAAACAAAAACAAGGAAGAGAGGCCACGGCTAATTTAGCCGGTTTCGACTGGTGGAAAGCGCGCGAAAAAGAAGACAACTGAAAGAATCGTTGTTCCTCCAAAAGTCGACATTGAGAGTCTTGAGATCCTGAAAAGTTGCTCATGGACGTGAAGTCAGATCGAAGCCTTTCTGCGATTCGGAATAATGCGATGCCCCCTGCGGAACTCTAATTCAAGAGGATGATGCTCTTTCTCATCCTTTTGATGAACGAAGGAACGTGTGATTCCGTAAGTGTTACTGGGATGCTCCTCGTCGCTTGTGATTGACTGCCGTGTATAAAAAACTCTGCAAGTTTCTGATTTCATGAAGGTGTTGAAAAGAATCGATGGTCGGAAAAGGTCGGCATGGGTGGTCCAGTGAACGTCGCCTTGATAGTGGCGGTCGTGGCTCTGCGCTTAGCGAGCTCTGAAACAAAGCCGAGGCGGATGGAGTTCAGCACATGCCACGTACTATGGAGACATGAAAGGCGCCGAAACGATGAGTAAGTCTTAGGTAGTTTCATCGTCCGACTAAACGTGGAATGTCATAAGCTTTTCTGGGCAAATTTGTTTTTCGGTCTGAGTTCGCGAGACGACAGGGTTGTCGTGAATGGATGTCGATCGAACACTCTCGCACTCGATTCGACTGGCGTCTCACGTCATCGTAACACGCCTAACATGTTCTTTTCCCTAGGAATGTAGTAGTCGGGTAAGACAGCTTGCAGCATGTCCAATATTAACCTCTATCTCAGTGCTTGAGTCATCCCTTACGACATGTACAATGCAGACGGAAGCTGTGGCTATGGGAACACCATGGAAAGTGGGTATGGCCTCGAGACAGCAGCTCTAAGCACAGCCCTCTTTCATGGTGGCCTCACTTGTGGAGCCTGCTACGAGATCAAGTGCCGCAACTCTCCAAGGTGGTGCCTCGACAACACCATCCGCGTCACGGCCACCAATCTATGCGCTCCAAGCCGCCGATCCGGACACAACTGGTGCGACCTGCCCAATCAGCACTTTGACCTCTCACAGCCCATGTTCGGTGAAATCGCCAAGTATGAGGCGGGCGTTGTCCCTATCCTATACCGCCGAGCCTTATGTGTCAGGTCAGGAGGAATCAAGTTCGAGATCAAGGGGAACTCGGATTGGATTCTTGTCCTGGTGTCCAATGTGGGAAGAGCCAGCGATGTCAAGGAGGTTAATGTCAAGGATTCGGGATCCGAATGGATATCGATGGCCCAGAACTGGGGCTAGAACTGGCAATGCTAGGTGCGGTTGGTCGGACAAAGCCTGTCGTTTCGAGTTACTACTAGCGATGGTAAGATGGTCCAATCGGATAATGTCGCACCGGCCAACTGGAAATTTGGTCTTAGCTATGAGGCAAACAGTTTTGACTAATTACGGAAAGCCCTCGGCGCCGATGCCATCTATGATCTCCTAGCGACTTGAGTCGGAGCATGCTGTTTATCGATTTTCAGATTGTACTGAGGATAGGCCCATCGCGAGAGCAGGCGAGAAGGGTATGTAGAATAACAAAGCAATCCTTTTCAATTCGATCTATTGAAATAGTAATAAGTGAACAGCACTATGCAAGGAAATCCAGAAGCTTTCAGATTCTACATATGGAACACGAACTAAAATTTCTTCTTTTTTCTTTTCGAACACAAACATTTGTAGAATTTATTGAGATGTAAGAATGTGGTGTAATGAAATCATGTGTCTCCACAGAAAAAGAAGAAAACAAATGCAGCTGTTTCTTCATCTTCATTGATTTGTTTAGGCAGACTTCAAGAAGTTCTTGAACCACTGAACAGAGTCTTTGGGGTATCTCTTCAGCTTGTCATTGTAATCCACAAAGTAAAGGCCGAACCTCGAAGTGTATCCGGCCGCCCACTCCCAGTTATCCAACAGAGACCACGCGAAGTACCCTTTCACGTTGCACCCGTCTTCTCTGATTCGGTATCAAAGCAAAACGTTAGACAGAACGATGTAGAAAGAGCTCTGTTTCGACTGAATTAATCGAAAGAAAAGCGCACGGAACTATAGTAACGCACTTGATGGAGGCCAACAAGTTTGTGAGATAGTCATTGTGATACTTGATCCTCTTCTGATCCTTGAGAGCATCTTTGATGTTGATCAGTGGCGGGTTCGGGTCATCCATACCTGCAAAGACCCAGTTAAAACAGACTAAAGCAACAGATTTGAACAATCGTTTCTTCTTCAGCAAGTCATGACTACATTAAGAAGACCTTCAACTTCAATGAAGATATTACAGAAAGAAAGCATCTGTCTGCTAGTTGCCTTTCATCATTTCTGCTCGAGGGACTTACCATTTTCGGTAATAATAACCAGTGGGTTCCCATACTTTGTCTTGATGTAGTTCATTAAACTTCTCATCCCCTGAGGTACTATGTACAACCATATGGAATTTGCCTGCAAATCGACGTACGCGTGATAGTTGTAGTCGGAAGAACGATTAAAGAGAGAGAAATCATGCTTCGCCAAGACTACATCGCGAGCGATCATTTGGAATATACATTTAGTTCTTAATTTTCATTGCTTTAATCAAATTGAAAGTTTCTTTGCTGTACTGTGAACTGACATACCCTGTCTCCAATTGGATTGAAAATCCCAACTTTAAAAGCTGAAAACAGCAGCAAACATAACTTAGTACCACCAAACACCCCAAACAACCATAACTTCCAGATACACTAAGAAGGGATACTTACGCAGAGTGATGGCGCCGGAGTCCGAGAGGGAGTCATTAAGTAGACGTCCGATTGTATTTGACGTATCATTGCTGCCGTAGTATGTAGTATAGTGATTGATACCCACGAAATCCAAAGACCCCTTTAGAAGAGCAGATTCGGAACTGGAAAAAGCAGGTAAGCGGCTTCCCACCCTACTTCTCATGGAGCTCGGATAATTTCCAAACATCAAGGGGTCGATAAACCTGCGATTACCATGAAAAACGAACAGTACTTAGGCGCCCGATATTTTACTTGCATAGTTTGCGATGTTTTCATGCTGTCAGCGCATCTTGCGAGCACTCACTCGAGAAAGATTATCTTCCTAAATTCATTAAATCTGGCAAGTGTCTACGGTTTGTTACCAGCCAAACTGAAAATCTTGGGCTCTCTGAGTTGCTTCGATGTCATCGGTTGAGTTTGTTCTCGGGACGAACCACATCACATCAAAGGATAAACCAACTGATCCATGCTGCTTTTGCTGCACAGGATAATTAAACATCCTAGTAAGTCGAAGTTTGAATGTACAATTCTGAAAACCTAAGTAGCCAATATATAACTTGGGATGTTAGCATTCAATAAACAAGACAAGCGCTTATGTTGATACGGACCTGGTACTTCTTTCTATACACATCGGCGGCGGTCGCATGTGAGAGCAGAATGTGGTGCGCAACGATGTATGGCTCGGTTGCGGAGTTCCCAGCCCTGCAGAAGAGGTGAAGAAGGATGGAGCAACGGCCCGGCGCTTGGAGCCCGACATCGTATCCTTGTATTGCCAGAGTGTGCGGCTCGTTGAAGGTGATCCAGTGCTTCACTCTGTCACCGAATTTCTGAAAGCAGGTCTCGGCATATGTTGCAAAATCCTTTCTGCAGTAGCAGTACCAAAGAACAAAAGTCAACCTCAAGGATCTATTCATCTTCAAAGTGCCTTTAGTTGGTAATACATATATGTTCATCACGTGAAGTAGAAAACTTTGTTACTTACATGATCCGTCGGTCGAGCCATCCGTTGTACTCGTCTTCCAGGGCTTGCGGGAGATCCCAGTGGAACAGAGTCACGTACGGTTCGATCCCTGCTCTTGCAGCATTATTAGAGAGGCGGCTGCGGTTAATCTACTTAATTCTTGGATCAATTCTATGCATGCGATGACCATACCCATCTAATATGCTCTGCTTAAAATCCGAGTCTTTCCCTTCTCCTTCTGCTTTTTGCCATTACAAAGTGAACGACACACATCCATTTTACACGAATGTAAGTTTTAAGTACTACACTCGGACGACATACGGGTGAATTTTTCATGTGGGATGATGCCGGCGACTTTGGTCGGAAAAGGGAAAAAACCATGTTATGTCGAACTCTTGCCTCTGCTCAAATCGAATAGGAAAGTCATGATAAAACAGTGCTTTTGCTCGTGATCGTGCTCGTATTTAGGACACATCGCGTGCTTACCTTTAGCCAACAATGCGTCGATGAGTGTATTATAGTGGTCGACCCCTGCCTGATTGATCACGCCACTTCCGTCTAACCCGGCAGAAGCCATAAAAACATCAGTCGGCCAAAACTCGAGAACCAGGTAAAATTGGAGATCATCACAACTTCAAAATTACCAAAAGCATGTGTAGGCTAAGTCTTACTAGGAAAGATGCGAGACCAAGCGATGGAGAACCTGTAGGCGTCCATCCCCATGTCCTTCATGAGCTGAATATCTTCCTGAATAGAAGTTATCAAGCACGGAAAAGGAAATGGAAAACGGGTGAGTTTCTTTTGCAGCGCAAAGGAAATCAACAGAAACGGGCTCCGGCGCTCCGCTTCTTCTGTTAGCTTGCTTGTGATTGCGATCAATTGAAGCTGTGATCCATACCAACACTAACGAACGAACTGATGTGATGCTCAGTTAAAGGGTAGTATCAGCTTGCAAAGCCAACGTGATCTTCAACTGGTATTAAAGTTTGGGATTCAGTGTCTATGATTGTTCTTGCTCATGAAAAATGTGTTTTTTGGCACAGTTTTTCAAAGAGAGGCTTACATTGAATTGGTGGTATTGATCCACGGCGACATCGGCGTTGCTACCATCAATTATTTTACCTGCAGACATCGACGAGATTCATGAATTTGTGGATTATGTACGCAGCTACACAGACTGTGGCACTAAGGTCCTGTTTGTTTAGCCGTGAACCAAATATGGCTCTAGGATCTTAACTTGAGGAAACACTGGATATTGCAACTGTTTCGATTTACTTTTTGCCCCGAGAAGTCCTAAGTATATTACATTGGTACCAATTCAGTCATAAATCTTTCAATTTGACCAATGCATTAGTCCTAAACCTTTTCACATTGCTACCAATCCAATCCATCGGGCCAATTTAGGCCGGAAAATGGCTGACGTGGACGTTGGATGTCTTACGTAGCATGATTGATGCTGATGTAGACATTTTTTATTATTTGAAAAATGAATTTTTTTAATTAATTATTTTTTTTTTCCTCTCATTTTGGCCGACAAGGGCCGCGACCCTTGCCGGCCAAAAATGAAAGGAAAACATAAAAGATAGATAAAAACAAAAAAAGTAAATCAAATAAAAAAAGAAAAGAAAAGCAGAAACACCAAAAAAAATCAAAATAAATCGGTCCAATTGAGAAATTTATGATTGAATTTGTACCAATGTAATATATTTAGGACTTTCCTTGGTAGTTTTCCCGCATGATAACTATTTGGACTTGATTACAATAGAATGAGGGCAAAAAAAAAACAACAACAACACAGAGAAGAAGAAGAATTGCCATGACATTACCAAATTGATGCGAGAATGTATCCCAAACCGATGGCCCCCTTCCGTCCTCTTTTACTGCTCCTTCGTACTAAATTCCAAAAAAGGAAAAACGAACTTGCATCAATCACAGCTATTCAAGTATCAAACTTTTTCGACCAAAAAAAAAAAAAATTATCAAACTTACGGCGAAAATACCTTTGAAAGTGCCGCCAAAGAAATAAAAAAGAAAAGAAAAGAAAAAAGAAAAAGTAGAAGCCCTAATATTAAGATCGTATATACATATATAGTGTATACATGTATAAAACATCAATCCTAGGTTGCATGTTCAGTGTTCGTTTGGTAATAAGAAATCAAGAATCCACCAAGTCTTTACAAAGTCAACGAAGTTTTCGGAGCACTACTTGGTTCACATTAAAATTTCTCCCCCCAACGACCGACCAATCTGTGTCCCGTGACTACCGGGCTGGCCTGCGAGTCTTTGTTCATTCTGATCAAAGAATGTCAAATCCCCATAGTCGACGATAAGTTTTAGAGCACATCTTACTTCTAATCTAGTAGCGAATTGTAACGGGTCTTCCACACATTCCATCTCTTTTCTAATCTACTAATCTAAAATTTTCGAGATCTCAAACACCCATAAAGATATCGAAATCGAGATTCGCGTTATCAAGGAAAATTCTTCGCTCCTTTTTTTCCTTTTCGAGGCAACAAATTCGGATAAAATTGATCGATCGGTCGATGATGGGTGCATAACCAAGCACGGACTCGAACGGACTCAATCGCTTCTCATTTCATCCACCACCACCACCCCTGGCCCCGCGAACGGCTTTAAATAATTCGTAATTCGTGAATCAAAATGTATATACATAGGAATGGACGGATGGATTTAAGTCTACCTAGCAATAATGCAGATGGAGAATATAGATAAAGCTACTTGACGAAGAGAATATAGACAATGAATGGCTGAGAGGGTATCTTAGGATACAATATTATACCTTAAAAATACATAATTAGTTCGATTTTCCGATAAATAAATGACTTCACTTTTGGTCTACGGAACGTGCAAGGTAATGTCGTCGCCCCGAATTCCCGCCATTCTGTTTCATGCGTGACTCGACCCGTTTCCGTCCTGTCGCCCAACTTTTTTAGTCGCTAAAGCGCAAAAAGCCTCGGGCTCGCTTTGTCCCTTTAATGTCAAAATATCAAAGCTAAAGCTACGACACGAACCCATCGCTTTCGCCGGAAAACCCAAAGAACGGAGTAATCAACTGGATTTAACTTTACCACATGACATTCCGCTGCCGGAAAAAGAGGTTCGACATGAATCTCCGAGCAGATATTTTCGAGGAGAGCGAGAGATAGAGAGAGATAGAGAGAGGAAGGACCTGGAAAGCAGCGGAGGCAGTGCCAAAGACGAAACCTTTGGGGAAACTGGAGCGGCTGATGGGGTCGGCGAAGCATGCATGGACAAGGAGGAGTCCCATAAGCAACCCCGCCATCGTTACCGAAGCTGCCATTCGAGGACAATTCATCGCCGCCGTCGTCCTGTGTTTTTTTTTTTTTCCTCGCTAATCACGGGTGATAACTGTGATTGTCAGTCGTCAACAAGGAGGAGGAGGAGGAGGAAGAGGAAGACGAAGAATGAGACAGGAGAGGAACAGCTGGAAGGTATGGAAGGAAGGAATGATTGGGTTTCGTGAATGTAAACTCTGCAAGAATCAAGGCAATGATTCGGACTTTATAAGAGAGAGAGAGAGAGTGTGGCGGGCAAGGTTAAATGGCCAAATGCAAGAAGTGGGGTTGGAGAGAGAGACAGAGATTGGCTTTGTGTTGTGTGGTGTTGGAGTATTGAAAAGGTGGTGCGGGTGCGGGCTTGAGTTTTGAGTTCACACTCTCCTTTTTCTTTTGGGATAATGACAAGAACGGTTTTTGAACTTTGACTCGATATACAATATGGTTTCGAAACTTTTGATTTATTCAATGTTGTCCCTAAAATCTAGCCTAATATTCAATGTGGTTCCTAAATTTTTAATTTGTTCAATATGGTTCATGGACTTTTGGTACATGTTCAATGTAGTCTATGAACTACATGAATATATTCAATTTTAGTCCTTCCATTAATTTAAGGTCGGGGACAATATTGAATATTTTTAGATAATTTAGAGATTAAATTGAACATGTACAAAAAGTTCATGGACCACATTGAACAAATTAAAATTTCATGCACCACATTGAATATTAAGCTAAAGTTCAGGGACCATATCTCATATTTAGCTAAAGGCCATGGACTATTTTTATCATTTTTTCTTTTCTTTTTTTCTTTATACGAAAAAAGAGGAAAAAAGAAACTGAATATCGGCCCAAAAGTAGGAAAAAAGAAAAGAAAAGGAATGGAAAAAGTCATGCAATACATCAGATTTGCCTTGTTTCTTTCCTTTTGCTTTCTTGGGGGCGTCTCTCGCAGCATCTACCAACCGACATAGGAGCCTCCTCCCACCTTTTGGCTGCTGATAATCCCTTGTTCTTTGGATCTGTCTACATTGTTATCCTCTAAAGATTACATCCATCTTTTCATCTTGGCTTGACATGTGCAAATCTCTTCCCCATGCCGACCTTAGCATTTGCATACGTTACTTCCATTTTGGTTTCCTAATAAAGATGTGGGCAAAACCTTATTTTGGAGTGTCGGATACTTGGATGGAAGTTTTGGCGATGGTCAGATCGGTAGTGCGGTCTGCTGGCGTCGCTCTCCCATTTCGCGGGATGTTCGTGGCGGCCCTATCGCTACAAGGAGCGCGAGCTCGGGTCCATGGCCAGAGTTGGCACATGGAAGACTTTGTTATGGGATGACTTTGATCAACCAGTTTGTGAGATTTGGTGTGACCACCGCCAACTGTTCTAATAGCTTAAATTGTTAAATGAATCGTGATTTAATATTTAATTACTCTATCATTCTCTCTCACGCTTAGTCTGGTCTTTTTGCCCAGTACTAACCGTGGGCATATTTAATTGTAGAGGCAAATGGGGTCTGGAAAGGTTTGAGCGCAAGACATCATGCACTGATACCATGTGAGATTTGGTGTGAAGGTGCGGTGAGCGTGGAGTTGGTGGTTAACTGGGTAGTTAATTCTGTTGAAAATATGTCTCGAGTTTGAGCCCGAAGTGAAAATATGAATTTCGAAAATAAATATATCTTGATCGTGAAAGATAAAGGATTATTTCTACGCTGAAGAAGTGGTCAAGATTTGCACACAATCTGTTTTGAAATCCACGGATATTTATCCTTTTGAGCTATTAGAGTCGTCCGAGGAAATAGAACAAGAAAGTTTGTTTGATGACTTTTGAATATAATAAAAACATTCTGAACGACATCCAGTAAAGCAAAAGGCGTGAATATCCTTGTATGAGTTGGAGTCGACTTCAACGTTTCCTTGTTCAAGTCAGGTTGGTTTCCTTCATGTATATTTATAGAGTATAGGTCAGTGCACGTTTCTTACGGAGACTTGGACTAGTGCAGCCGTGAAGTCTTGAAGCGCCAATTATCCGAGTGCTTGAGTGTGGGCTTCTGAATTACATCGTTTAGAATACAAGTGTTTTGGTCGTTTAAATCTCGTTATTAGATTTGTATATGAGATTGAGAGATTATTTCGTGAGGAATTGGGGGCTAAACACTGTGTGCATTATTGGATGTAATTGGGGTTTGGGAAAACTGAGAGTGTTTGAGTGACTCGAATGTGATTTGTAATCTCCAATTGTATCGTTCGTTCTATAGTGAAATTCGTTGCTGCTCTCCCGTGGACGTAGGTCTCTACGACTGAACCACGTATGTCTGGTGTCCGATTTTTTTTCTTGTTCTGTCTATTTATTGTTCGATCTCTTGCTTCCGCGCAACAAATTCGATCGTCAGCTGCCAACGGATGGATCTCTCGATGACATCTCTCTTGTTCTAGAAAGAGAGGTTCGTGATCGAGTCGATGGACTTTGGGATGGGAGGAGAAAGAGCCGATCTCTTACATAAACAATAGTAGCGAAAAGTAAAAGAAAATAAAGAAAGGAATCGACCCATTATATAGTTCGAAATCGTATTGAATCCAAACTCATATACCGACTCAATCTAAACTCTCCAACATTATTCAAATTGCGCATTTTGTTGAATTGATCGAGAAAATCTACAAGAAAAAAATCTCATGTAATCACTAGCTATGTCGTATTTATCAAGATCTGCATAGTAAACGACGAGAAATAGCAACATCCCATTTGACAGATGCTGGCCACACGTGTGATATCTTTCTCTCGTGCGGTTGCATTTCCTTTTAAGGTAGACCAACCATGATTCGTCTCCATTGGTTCATTGCTTTTGATTCATTCTCAATCCAATACAATTTCGACTTGAACAATGTTTGACTTGTCTTAATAGAATCTGAGAAGAAATAGGTTATCTTGTTCCTATCCTAATGGATGTACTTGGAAATTGAGTGTACAACAACCCTTTTTACTCTAAAAGTTCAAGTTATTAGAGTATGCCGAAGAATATATTCGTATCTTAACACTTTCCTTCACGCTAAGGCCGATTCGACGATGAAGGCCTCGAGCGGGCAAAGCCAATGCGCGTCGGTGAGACAATTTTATTGAAAACCATTACGAATGATGAAAGGAAAATCCAGTAATGGGTGAAACAAGGAAGGAAGGAATCGAAGTTGAGAGCTCTGTCTCTGGTACGGACGTGAAATTAAATGTCGGTGAGCACCATTTGCTCTAAAAGCCCAAGTTATTATAGAGTTTCGGTGGAACATATTAATGTCTTAACACACGCGTAAGAGAACGTGGTTCGATGAAAATTAATGTGAATGTGGCTCAAGACATTTTTCTTGAAATGAGAAAATGACACCAAAAGTGTTATAATTTTCGTATGCCTCTTACGTTAGTGCCATAACTTTTCCTTCGATCATTTGAGTCAAGTTAGTATTTTTTATTTATTTATTATAGCATTCAAGACATTCGTAAAAGGACGTGGTCAATCAAAATTAATATGAACGTGGCTCAAGACATTTTGCTTGAGATGAGAAAATGACATTAAAAATATCATAACTTTCATATAACGCTCAATTTTGTGTCATAACTTTTAATTGATCACTTGAGTGCTATAACTTTTAAAAAAGCGTTCACCACAAGTGTCATTACTTTAAATACTATGTGGGATTTTGAGGTCGGGGAAATTGCTACCGCTATTCAAGTGAGTATTTTTTTTAAAAAGTTATAGCATTTAAATAATCAATTGAAAAGTTCCGACACTAAAATAAACCCCTGTGAAATTTTTTGCAATTGTGGTGTTGTTTTTCGCATGAAATCTCAACTTAGGGACAACCTCATTCTATAAGGAAGTCAACCAAAAAAAGAAAAAAGAAATGGAAAGATGGTATTTCTAATGATGACCTTTCTTCGAGTTCCACGTTGATTGCAAGTTCCATATTTATTCCACTTGAAAGAGACTTTGATAGAATACTCTTGCTTGTTGCAATCCTTGAGGTGCTGCCTTTAGGAACACCTGCAAATTCCTTCAATAAACGTTGATCCTACTCGTTTTCTTTGTGATTTAGTAGCTGATCAATCTAACTACCCTTCCTTATCCAAACTTTGAAGCATCTCTTAACTTATAAAACATAAACTCGACCGTCTTTTCAAATAAACGGTTGCGCGAACGACTCCGAGATCATAACCATTCACATAGTCCAAAGTCTTAAAAGATAGATTCATCACATTCCTTTGCTACATAGTACATACTTGTCAATTCTATTACTTTTCATAGGGAAAAGTACCCAAAAAAAATTCTAAACCTTTTTGTATTGGTACCAATTCAGTCCATCCGGCCAATTTAGCCTGAAAACCGCTAACGTGGATGTCGGTCGTCATGTGTGGCTTCGCTGGTGCTGACGTGGATTTTTTTATAATTTGCTATAATCTTTTTCTCATTTTTTTTTCTTTTTTTCCCTTACCCTTTTCTTTTTGCCACCGGCCATAGGCCATGGTGAGCTGGCCTCGCCAGGCCGTGCCTGGGTGCTAGAGAGGCCCCCCTTGCCAGATTTGGCGAGGCTGACCCTTGCCAAGGCCAGGTTGGCCTTGTCGGACCTCGCCTAGGCGAGGTAGGCCTCGCGAAATCTGACAAGGGGAGCCTCGCCGGTCATGGCCTGTGGCAGGTGACCAGCCAGCCATCATTTAAAAAAAAGGGGGGGAAGACAAAAAAGTGTTCTTACTTAGGATTTTATCCATTGTACATCCTCATTTATTATATTAAACTAGAGGAAAGGTTTTGAAAATAAATAAATAAAATATCAAGTCATCAACGGAAATAGGAAAAAAATAGAATATTCAAAATATTCAACAAAAATGTTTAAAATTATAAAAATAAAAATGTCCATGTAAGCGTGAGCGATGCTACTTAGGACAATCCACGTGTTTCTGGCCTAAATTGGCCTGATGGACCGAATTGATACCAATGCAAAAAAAAAAATAGAACTAAATTGGTCCAGTTGAAAGTTTAAGCCTGAATTGATACCAATGCAATAGGTTTAGGACTTTTTTAGTATTTTTTTTTCCCGTTTTCACATATAGAATACATTTTCCATGAAGCATTTCATATGTAGGTTTTTCCGCAAGCCTCTTCTTGTTTATTTTACAAGTGCTTTAATCCATGCTTCGCATGAGTTTTATATTTATATAACCGAAATTAATAAATCCTTATATTGCATTTTACATATTCTAATTTTACGAATTTGGCAATGGATGCTATTATATTGCGTGTTGCTGAATTATATGATAAACCAACTCAATTACTTTAAAGACATTTTATGGTTGTCCTCTAGGGTGCTCTTATTTTGTGGAAAATAAATGATTTGAAAATATTTTCCTAACAACGAATGCTTGTATCGCTTACAAAAAAGAATAAACGAAAAATATTTTTATCAGCTACGAAAATGTTTGGACGCAAATTGTTGTCGATAACAAATTTTATTGATTAATTAATTCAATCCATACTAGCGATCATTTTTTTAGAAGCATTTCACCTCTAGAGTTTTAGTTAACTTCTTTTTATTTTATTAAACTAGTGCCCTTGTCCATGCTTCGTGAGGGTTTTATGGCTATATATCTGACCCATTCTAGTTCTACGTATATGATGATGGATTATGTTGTGTTGGGTGTAGCCAAATTAATCTTCTTATGTCGGTATAAATCAGTGATACAATTAGATATTTTGAATATTTCTCTCTTAATATATTCAATTGCGTTGTTTGTTGCCAAACCGATTTTTATTATGTATGTATGAATCACGATATAGTTAGGCTCTCTTGAAAAAATTACCAAAAAAGTCCTAAATCTATTGCAATTGTGCCAATTCAGTCCTAAACTTTTTTTTTATCAAATGAGTCCAAAATATTTTGCAATTGTGCCAATTCAATCCATTTGGGCGACTGGCACTGATATGGCAATTTTTAATAATATATTTTAACATTTTTTGAATTTTTTTGTCTTTTTTTCTTTTTTAGGGTTTGGGCCGGCCGGCCACTAGTTGAGGGCCGACGACCTATGCCGGCCCCAGGGTGAGGGCTCGCGACCCTCGTCCAGCTGGACGAGGGTCGCGAGCCCTCGCCTAGCCATAGTGAGGGCGTGAGCCCTTGCCCAACGGTCGGCGAGCGCCGCAACCTTTGCCAGTAGTTGGTGAGGGCTCGCAGGCCCTCGACCGGTGGCTAGCCAACCCGAACCCTTAAAAAAAGAAAAGACAAAAAACATACAAAATAATTTTAAAAATTTTAAAAAATTGAAAAATATTAAACTATTATTAAAAATTTGTCACTTTAACACCGGCAGGCCAAATGGACTGAATTGGCACAATTGCAAAAGGTTTAGGACTCAATTGTCCAAAAAATATTTATGACTGAATTGGTACAATTGCAATAGATTTAGGGCTTTTTTGGTAATTCTCCCGGCTCTATTTGTCTCACGAAAAATGAATGATTTAGAAATAAACAATAATAAACGAAAAATAATTTCCTCGTGTGCGAAAATGCTTAGACATAAATTATTGTCAGTAATAAAAACATCTTTCATTAACCGATTATTTCAAGCGATAAGAACGATAATTTTAAGGAAAATATTTCTTAAATTTATTTATTTTCGCAAATGAATGGAGCTTTAGATATTTCAAGATATCTCCTTCTGCTTATGACTACTGTGCATAGTCAGCATATATTTATATAAGATATATAGATGTACATAACAATAGATGATAAATATAATAGAAATTCGAATGACAATCATTAATTGCATGTATGCAATATTATATATGATTAGCTAATGATGACCCCAGATTGAGCATACTTCCAAGGATTATCCAAAGTGGAGAATGCAATGAAGAAACCAAAAGCTTGCTTCCAGATTAGGATGCCCCATCAGATAACCAAGTCATTTTAGGCTAAGTTCACTCCCTAACGTTTCGGCCACTCTGTTAAGTTAATGATAGAAATAAATCATTTTTTAGAATCGTATAAATAAATTATTTGTTCAGTTTGAAAACGATGTATTTTTTTATTATGGAAGAGAAATAGGTATCTATGGCGGTTTGCTTGTTGGCATGTTCTTTGCCATGCTCGGACGCGTGCGTGCTACACCTTTTCTCTTGTTTGTACGGCAAATGCTCACACAAATACAAATTATTTGTTTGAGCCACAAAAAAAATAGAAAAAAGAATATTCGATGAGTGTTAGGGGAAGCATGGCTCTAGGATAGAACCGGACTGAAGAGCTTCTAGAGTATACATGGTAGGTTTCAAGTTCTAAAAAGTAGAGAACTGGTTTCAACGAGCATGTAACTTGTAACCTAGAAAAAGTTTTTCTATTTTTCTTGTTCTATATCTTCGCTCGATCATATAATATTCCATGGCGTCCGATGATTAGTATGTAATCCGGAACTACTAGTTTGAGCTTTCATTTTCGATCATATCCATGACTAAGACTTTTACTTTGTTACTATTTCATATTCTTCTTGTGTCTAAATATGAGTTGTGGTCAATCGATAGAAAAATTACCAAAAAAATCCTAAACCTATTGCAATTTGTACCAATTCAGTGCTAAACTTTTTTTTTTTCAATTCAGTTCTAAACCTTTTGTATTTGTGTCAATTCAGTCCTTCTGGCCATTTTTTTTCCGGAAATAGCTATCGTTGCGCTGCCGGCACTAACGTGACCAATTTTTAATAATATTTTAATTTTTTTCAAATTTTTAATTTTTAATTTATTTTTGTTTTCTTTTCCTTTTTTTCGTTCTCTTTTTTTTTTTTCCTCCTTCCTCCTGCCGGCCCTTGCCTTTGGCCAATTACCGGCTAGAGGAAGAAGAAGAAGAATAAAGAATAAAGAGAAAGACAATAAAAAATAGGAAAAAATAATATCAAAAAATAATTAAAAATTATTAAAAATTGGTCACGTTAGTGCCGGCCACGCCACGTCAAGGGTTTTCAACCAAAATTTGCCAAAAAAACTGAATTGAAAAAAATGCAAAAGGTTTAAGGCTGAGTTTGCACAAATGCAAAAGGTTTAGGACTGAATTGGCACAATTGCAATAAATTTAGAATTTGTTTGGTAATTTTTCCGTCAGTCGATTGTAGCAGCAGATGATGGTTATTAAATGTGATGATTCACCGCAATTCTATTAAGAATATAGGTAGAATCTGAGTAGACCCTAAAATATCTGACAAGGTAGGTTCCAAATACTAGTGTATGCAAGGTAAGTCTCAAGTTCTTAAATTGGAGAACCAGTTTCAACGTGTAATCCTCTGTTCGGGCAAGTGTACATTTGATCATTGAACTTACACTCTTTTTTCAGAGTAGTCTTCGAACTTGTGATTTTTGCAATCAAATCCTCGAACTTATACAACTTTCCCAAACCAAATCCCCTTGCCTTTGATTATTGATAATTGAAGTTCATTTATGGACAAGCAAAATAATTCTTTTTGCAATTGAGTCCTCGACTCTTACTTCTGCTTTAACATATTGGGACTGGAGGAAGAGGGACTTGATTCAAAAATTGCTATAAGTTTAGGGATATGAGCACTTGAAGTTCTAAAACTTTCAAAAAGTGCAATCAAGTCCTAAAACTTGTCATATTTATGCAAACAAGTCCTTTCATTAATTCCGTCCAACTTGGCTAACGAAAAATGTTGATGTGGCTTTTTTTAATATTTTATATCTCATATGTGGCGATGACATGACTAAAACATGAAATTTAAGGTCAAAACGACGTCATTTTTGTCCAAATATGATTTAGAATGCAATTTTTACTTAAAATATATTCAAAATATGCCAAAATCTAAATTTAAAAAAAAAATAGCTAGAACCAGCCCTCGCTGTCGCCGCCGCCCCACCATCTCCGGGAAGGGCCGACGGTGGGGGATTGGGGACCGACGACCCCTGCCGACTTGCAGGCGAGGCCAGATCAGGCGAGGGTTGTCCACCACTTCTCACCATTGCCTGGCTCTAGCTTTTTCTTTTTAAGCTTTAGCAAAATTTTTAATTTAACTTAGATAAAATTTATTATAAATCAAATTTGGATCAAAACGGTGTCGTTTTAATCACACCATCACCACGTAGAAGAGAGAAAATATTTATAAAAAAAGCCACGTCATCATTTTTCATTAACCAAGTTGGTCGGAATTAACAGAATGACTCGATTTCACCAATTTGACAAACTTTAGGACTTGATTGCACTTTTTGTAAATTTTAGGACTCGATTGCACTTTCGTGATAATTGCAAGATATCCCATAGGTTTAAGGACGGTCACTTGCATCTCCGGCTTTTAATTTGGTCTAGGCCTTTTCAATCGAACCTCTAACTGATATCGGCCCAATTTTCCCCAAGCCCAACAATCTTCAAGAGAGAGTAGGCGTCGACGTTGGCCTTTCTTTTAGGGCCATTTGATTGAACTGAAAATTGAGAAAAATGCTTTTTGGTTTTGTCATGTCCAACAGACTTGATAAATAATGTTGGGCGGCGCTATTTCCACTCCCATTTTGGCTAAGACACTCCTTTCATCCATTTAACTTACCAAAATACCTCTCTCTCTCTCTCTCTCCAATTTATTGTTTCCTTTTTATCACGCTAATCCACTAAACTGTCATTATTTCTATCATCTCTCATTAATTTCACAATATGAATGCTCTATTACGCCCATGAAGATATCAATTAACCAAATCTTATTATTTTTCCTAGATAATGTTGTCAATTTTAATTTACGGTCTCATATTTTCATTCACAAGAAATTTGTATTTATGGAAGCTTATGAGCACACGATTAAGTGCTTTTTGTCTAAATAGTATGAGTGAAACTATATTTCAAAGTCGAAAATCAAAATTCAATTTAATTACTTAGCCAATCTTGATAATAAAAAAATGAAAAAGTGATCAAAATATGGAAAAGGTTAATTTGTTAAAGCATGATCAAATGTCAAATATATTTATATGTTGACCATATCTAAATATTAACAAATGATAAATGTATAAATGAAAAAAAGAAAAAAACAAGAAACTTCTTGTTGTACAACTCCTGTTACGGAGAAAGTAATTAATATCGATTGTAAATTCAATCTCGTAACAAATGGATCAAAACTTTAAAATATGCTTAAAAATTTCCCCTAAACAATCTTATGAGAGTTTGAAAGTGCAGAATGTGTAAATATTTTGCGATTCAGATTAAAATGTGAAAAGCTAAAAAGAAGCACAATTCAGCGATGTTTAACATTATAAACCTACAAATTTATTACAAAAAATCACTCAAAATATCTAAATCTACTAGATAATCAGATTGAGTTATAATTTTTAACTTTGAAACAAAGTTTCCCTCATGCTATTTCATAAAAAAAAAAATGCAGTTAATTGTGTGTTCATAATTCGTTATAACTAAAAGTTTCTAACCTTTTATATAACTTTTGTAATTAAAAAAATGAGACCATAAATTAAAACTTACAACCTTTTCTAGGCAAGTGATAAAATGGTGCATCGTAAGATGATATTTTATTGGGTGTAATTTATTGTCAATTTGATAATTTAAGAGAAAATAGAAATAAAGGCATTTATGTTGGTTAGCATGATAAAAAAAAAAGAAACAATAAATGGAAGAAAGAGAAGGCTATTTCGGTCTATTAATTGAAAAAAGGAGTGGTTTAGCCAAAAAAAAAAAAGGGGTAGAAGTAGCGCTGCCCACAATGTTTAATCAAAATAATCACTGGAACGTTAAAAAGTAAATTAGCACTTAGGGTCTATTTATTTCATGAAAAATAAATGTCTCGTGAAATGTTTACACATAAATTGATTTCGAATAAAAATATTTTTATTAACTAATTTTTTTAAGTGGTATTCCGCCGCCGAGGGCTGGCCCCGTCTCTTTGAGCAAGAACCAAGAACTGGCTCAACCCACCGCCCAGCGTCCGTGATTGGTGATGGTGGTGCTTTTATGTGGAGTCAAGAAAGAACAGTGGCGAAACGAGCTCTATTGAGAAAGGGTAGTCGGCCAGCATCCGCCGTCGCGTCGAAATCTGAAGCTGGTGACACCACCCGTCGAGAAACGCCATGGACGAGATCCGCTCTCGATCAGAGCCTTCTTCTAGAACATGCCCAAGCCCTCTCTTGAAGCTCCAAAACCCATATTTGGAGGTCGGCCTTAGATCTAACATAAATTTGAACCTCCAAATGTATCCAATGGCCCGATTTGCAGGGTCAGAGGGATAAAAAAAAAAAAAACAAAGGAGAGGAAAAGATCTGGACGAGAGTGTTCGGAGGATTGGGATGATGAACAGTATTATAAATCCAAGTCAGCAAACGGTGTGGATTTATTTCTTACGTGGAAATGCCACGTCAGACGACTAATGGTGAGTTTGGATGAAGAGTTAACATGGGATAGATTTGAGACTAAATTGAAAGTCGAAGATTTTTCTTGAGACAAAAAAAAAGTTAGGGATATAATTGGGACTAGACTTAAAGTTGAGGGTTTTTTTTTAATGAAATTTGGCCATTGTATTTGCTCCATAGTACACGATTATTTGTAGCTCTATTTAAATTTAATTAAAATGTACTCAACAAAATATTTAGTTAATAAATGTGTACATATAATTAAGGGATAAGTTCATTGGAAGTCCTTAAACTTGTCGCGAAAATGCAATTGAGTCCTAAAATTTTCAAAAGGTGCAATCAAATCCCGAAACTTGTCAAATTGACGCAATTTAGTCCTTCCGCTAACATCGTCAATTTGTCTAACGAAAAATGCTGACGTGACATTTTTAAAATTATTTTCTCTATCCTATGTGGCTTTTTTTAAATAAAAAAAATTCTTAAGTGGCATTTTTTATTATTTTCTTCTTTAAATTTAATTTAAATTTGATTTAAAATATCAAAAGCTAAAATTTATATAAAAAATAAAACTGATAAAAAAAAGAGAGGCATAATAGCAAGGGCTCAAGGGTGCCACCACAGCCGTTTCACATCGCCAAAGAGGCCGGCGAGACTTGCCTAGGCCCGAATTGCCCAAATTTGGGCGCCCAACCCCGACCTAGGTCGCCGAGGCTCGGCAAGGACCAACGACCCGCTAGGCTGGGGCGAGGCTTCACCACCTCTCGATGATGGCCGACGAGGCTTGCCCACAGATTTGTGGGCGACGCTCGCCGGCCATCACCTAGGGCCGGCGAGGCCTCGCCCCAGCCTAGAGAGTTTGTCAAGGGCCAGCATCACCCAAATCTGAGCTGGACATGCCTTGCTGGTGAGGGCCGGCAGGGCGATGAGCGGGGCCAGCACACACTAGCCCTCGCCATTGTCTCTTTTTTTTCCAATTTTGTTTTTTAACTGATATTTTAGCTTTTTTTTAGTTTTTAAATTTGATCTAATAAAACCTTAAAGAAGAAAATAATAAAAAAAAGAAGCCATCTAGTAGTGAGAAAATGCAACGTCAGCATTTTTCGTTAAATAAATTAACGATATTAACGGAAATACTTAATCGCATTAATTTGACAAGTTTTAGAATTTAATTATACATTTAAAAAAATTAGCACTCAATTACAAATTTTAAAATTTCTAGTCAATTTATCCCTGTAATTTAACAGGTGAGAATAGGAGTCAGTGCTTGTGGCTCCTCTCTCTTCTTTTCGTCGTGCTGTTCTTCGTTCTTCTGTTCCACCCCAAACCCTAGAGAGGCGAGCTTCAAACCGCAGGTGATACTCCGACGGCGGTGCCGGTGATAAGCTTCGGCCAGTATTCAGCAACGGTTTCAGTTTGGACAAGAGAAAGAGGGGCTCCTCGCGGTGAAGTCATATAGATCGAGAATCGAACAAAAGAAGTGAACTGAAGCCGCGGAGAAGAATGGGAACTAAGCTAGGATCGGGGAGATTTGCTCGGTGATGGAGGAATTTTTTGTCGGATGCACTTTTCCTCTCTATCCCCAGAAACGAAAGCGCGGTTTCCGGTCTCTTCTCCCGCGCTCGGTATAGCTCTCGGCCATTTCCTTTTTCCTGATTTATGCAGATTGCTCTATGAGCTCTTGCTGTCTGAATTAGGGTTTTCGAGTGGACCGCTCTCTATTTGTCGAAATGATATGTGTATGATAGTATTTGCGATACTGCTTTGTGTTCTTGGGCGGGAATACAGATTACTGAAACCGATTGGCGAGAAATTCGCGTCCTTTCCTCTAGTCGCAGGTCCCTGTTTTCTCTTTTTTAATTTTTCAGAAATCTCGCGATTCGGGCCGGAAACTTGGCTGAGATGTCCCTCGGAGATTGTTTTTTCTGATTCCTCTCAACCCGTTGGCAATTTAGTATGCATATGTATTGCCATGAATACAAGAGCTGTGAAGTCATTACTCTGTTGATATTTATCCTAAATGTTGTGTCTCTGTCAGCTACAAAACAGTGAAGATGAAGATGAGCTGTGCTCATTAGAACTAGTTTAGTGTGTAGGGTCAAGGGGAGCAATAGTGCTGCGGCAGTCTCTTGGAAGATCATCCA
The DNA here is from genome assembly GCA_029784005.1 of Lenwebbia sp. NSW1173648. NCBI lineage: Eukaryota > Viridiplantae > Streptophyta > Magnoliopsida > Myrtales > Myrtaceae > Lenwebbia > Lenwebbia sp. NSW1173648. Next base: position 7,261,850 of record JARCGZ010000010.1, read on the forward strand.
TTTTGAAGAGAATTGCTCTGCAGCACTATCGCAGATTGTTTATAGTTGACTCTAAGGTTATCTATCTCTTTTAATGAATTATCAAGTAGAAGTTGAATAATCTCTGTTAAATGAAGTGAGACGTGGTTTCATGTAGTTTAGGACATACATGTCAGTATCACTTGTGCCTCTTGTTTCTAGCATAAACAAGCACCCGAGAGAAAGCGAGGTATCTGTTGCTGAAGTGGGTGAAAGCCGCTGATAGTTTGAACTATGAGCAGGAAGCACTTCCCCAAGAAGACCCATCTAAGCATCCATTCATAGATGGCGTTGGTTGTGATCTGCGGGCAGCCTTGCAGTGGGAAGTCAACAGCTGTGCTTTGCCTCGCTGAAGCTCTTAAGGAGTCGGAAGCGAAGCCCATTGTTAGGATAATTGATGAAGGGTCCTTCCACCTCGATCGCAATCAGAGCTATGCTGATATGCCTGCCGAGAAGAATTTAAGAGGAGTCCTCCGGTCTGAAGTGGACAGGTCATTGTCGAAGGAAGACATCGTCATAGTCGATTCTTTGAACAATATCAAAGGCTACAGATATGAGCTCTGGTGCTTGGCTCGCGCCGCCGGTATAAGGTACTGCGTCGTGTTCTGCGATGCAGAGGAAACGCATTGTCGGAAATGGAACGGGGAACGCAGGGAAAAGGGAGAAGCTGCATACGACGATAAGATTTTTGAGGATCTGGCAAGAAGATTCGAGAGACCAGATAGAAGAAACCGTTGGGATTCTCCTTTGTTTGAACTATGGCCGCATAATGAGGGAGTGACTAATTCTTCTACTGCCATTGCAGAGGCTGTTTCGTACTTAACGAAACAAGTGGACTCAAAATCGCGAGACGTCAAGGTTTTGCAGCCAACCATTGCTACGCAGAACGCACGGTTTTCGGAAGCAAATTCTCTTTACCAGCTGGACAGGGCAACACAAGAGGTGATCAGTGCAGTCGTGGAAGCACAATCCCAGGCCCTGGGAGGGCCTTCAAATGGGATCTCTGTTGGCGTAGGATTGCCGACTATTACCATTTCAAGATCAGTTGGGCTGCCGGAGCTACGAAGGCTCCGACGAACTTTCATCAAGTTGACGGGGCAAACGAGTTTAAGCGGGCGACCTCCACCTTCCGATGCAGAGAGTGCCAAGCGGATGTTTGTAGACTATTTGAATCGGGAACTAGGTGCTGCTTAAACTCGAACAGTTCCGATACGAGCAATTTCACAAGTTTGTCCCTTGTGGAGTTATTTTTCAAGTAATCTTCTAGGTGGGTAACTTGTTAATGGCCGTGCTCTAATTAGTAACGATCTGCTGAGAGTGAATACTTGGGTGTCTTGTTTTAGCATTGTATGAAGCAAAATGCGAATTTTTGTTCTTAATTTGCATGAATTTGTGTTGGCTTCCTATTATTTAGTTTCGTTGGTTAAGTTTAAAGGAATGGCCTCTGTTTGGTCGAGCGTATACAAATGTAGCCGGCATGTTAATGTGGCATTGAACGATGTACACACTTCTGGTAATTTCAAATCAGTAAGAAAACTGTCTTGGAAACTCTTGTAGATGCAAATGTTCTCCTTTCCTTTTAGACCCGGTCTGCTATGAGAAGAACAGATGGTTCACTGCCTTGTCATTCACCGGCATTTGGCAGTCAACCATGTCTAATTACATAATTAAATTAATCAAGTGGGTGCGAAAAAAGAATGGAAGATAAAATATTTAAATGATTATATATTTATCGTGGATGCTCTTTAGTTTGTCACTTATTTGGCGAATTTTGAAGAGAAGCCCTCGTCATCGCGATACAAAACGCTTGACAGACCAAAAGCCTACAGGCAGGTGGGCTTGAGAGCAAGGACGAGGGAAGAGTCTTTCTCCTCCCTCCTGATCATGAGGGAATGCTGATCGATGGTTCCCAGTCCAACAACTTTCAAAAAATTTTTTTTTTTTGGGGGACATCTAAAAATTATCAGGACAAACGAGAATTTAGTACAAACATATAGATCAATTATCAATCTCAAAATTGATAGGTGGAAAAAAAAATTGAGAGACTAAAAAATGAGGAGAACACGGGATGAATGAATTGCTACAGATGCCTCAACAAAATTCATTGCGGCTGCTTTCTGGGCCAAACCACTGGATCTACAGTTTGCACACCACGTAGTTCAGCCACGGCTGATGTCCAAATTTTTCTTTTCGGCACCGAAGAATATGCCACGTGGAGATTCCGTCGGATGGTTCACTGTCTAGCAATGACCTGAAAAGAAGAGATCCAAGTCCAGTGAGTTCAACCAACTTCGATAGGCGATGCCTAGATTCTCACTAAAATAGAATGCCCAATACGAAGTTATAACTCAAGTGAGGATATGAAGAGCTTAGGTTGGGGAAAAAACGGTTATTCAGCATCACGTAGGCAAATTTCTATCTAGGTCCTCACGGAGATGCCAAACAGAGGTGGATTGAGTTGCTGATGAAGCAACTGATGAAAGTCGTGCATCTGCTGTCTTTGTTCTATTGGGGCGGTGTAAAGTAGCATTCCTTACGATGACCAGTCTGCAAATTATTGACCTTCGTAAGAGAGTGATCAGAACTACCTGAGCCGAAACAATGTACAGTTCTTGGATGTTGAAAACCTCTCTGCAGCGGAATCAATCATTTTCTCACAAAAGGTTTCTGACAAACAAGCAGCCGTTGGTCACTGCCATTTTGAAGGTCAATCACACGAGCTTCCCAGCGTATCTGAGTGGCAAGCATTCTCGCCAGCTCTATAACTCCCATTTTGTCGGATAGGACAACCCACCCCTACAGTTGTATCAAATGTCAGATATCAAAACTCACTTGTTAGATGAGAAGACCAATGTAAGAGTTGATGAAAAGCCTATGCATCAGACGAAGTTGCGGTGCCCATACTAACATACATCAAGGATCAAAATAGTAGATACATGCAGCTGCATTAAATAGTATATCACAGAAAGGATGAAAAAGAAAAGAAAGCTATGAACAGCTTTGGATCTGCAAAGCATAAACTAAATGACATATTCTTTATATGTTCCAGCAAAAGCTATGAGGTATATTTTAGACTGAAAAAGAAAAAGCTACCTCAGGACGCAGAATTCTATCCATTTCCAACAATAAGTCCATCATGCTGCACCTCTCAGAACTGAGATGAGAAAGTAAACCATTTGCGTGGAGCATATCATAGGTTCGAGAATATGTTGGGAACGGTTCACACCTGCTTGAAGCATAATAATTACTAGGCTTTCTGCAATCACTTCAAAAGTATATAAAATAAAACAGGGGGAGAGAGAGAAAGAGAGAGAGAGGAATTGGTTTTTCAAATTATGAAGCTCCGGACAGCATGATTTAAAAGTATTTTGAGTTTAAGAAGTACATGAAGAAATAAAAACTGATTTTCATAACTTTTCACGGACCCCTTTCTCAGTGACACATTTTGCAAAGTGACAGATATAGGTGGAGTGACAAGAATACAAGTAGATATATCTTTCTGGACTAAGTTGGAAGCAAGCAAAGCAACATAGATGGAATAACAAAAATCACCATTGCTATGAGGCATCACAACCATCACAATTTCAAACTTTGGAAGGTTGAAATATATATAAGGCCATTTTTGTTTTCAAATATTGAAAATCGACAAAAAGAAAACTCGGCATTTCTACAGGATAAACAAAGTTTGTTGCTAAGACAATCCTGATTCCAAAAAGAGAAGCTTATAACTGTTTTATATCAAAAGCTACCCCCAATCGTACTTACCAATCATGCAAAACACCAGCAAAACCTTGCTCAAGAATGAGAGGCAGTGTATTCTGAGCCCCAACAGGCACAACATTCATAAGCCAAACTGACTTCTTTTCTTCCAAAAACGCATAATTCAAGCCCCCAAAATGAGCATTCATGTCCATAACATTCCGAAACATGTTAAAGGGAGGCAATGGGTCTTCGTCTCCAGGCCTTTTTGGATGGTCAGAAAAAATCAATGGGGTGAGCAGAGACCAATAGTTTTTCAGAGCTGATCTCCAGTACTGCAGGTCCTCAAAAAAGTCATCAGGTTGAACTCCTGCAATGACAGGTTGATCAATAATTGGTTCAGCATTTATACTCGGTCAATAGGGTTGAATAGTATTGAGGCTGCAAGAAAGAGGGAAAAGAAATGGAACAATGCTTACCATGTAATTCAAGCTCTGCCAAACTCAAATATGGACCTGATGATCTATTCTGAATGGGAGTCCAGTGTTTGCTGGAAGTGCCACTAATACATGAAACAAGGGGCTGATAGTACGATTGTAGATCATGTCCTTTACAAAGGGGTATGGCCGCTTGCTTTCTATTAGAATATTAAGGAGAAAGGTCAATAAATGACAAAGAATCCAACTGAAATTATGGAGTTCATAGACCTGATCTCACGAGAAACATCAACAGTATAAGTCTACGCAGAAGCAACTCACCGGGATTTATAGCAATTTGCTTCCACGGTTTTTTGCCATATGAAAGTATCATCTTGCTGAGCCAGAAGACTCCAACAAAGTTCGTCAGCGAACTTTTCAAGGGGAATAACCATGTTTGCCTTTTTCGTACTCAATGAACTTCCCTGTGCCTTATTCACTGGCGCAGTTAAAACAAAGTAACCTCCAGGTCTCAGTAGCCGATCTACTTCTAAAAGGAAAATCCCATCTGCTTCAAAAAATGATAGTCAGCAAGTAGCGCCACTAAATAATGTTACAGCATATCGTAAGCTAAAAGGAAAAGCAGTTAAGCATTTACCAACATAATGCATATTTTGTCAAGATTACTTCAGAAATTCTTACTATTATGTGTTCTTTTATTGGACATTTATTTAGCTTAGCCTTGTTCAACAGAAAACCATGTCATTTCCGTGATACGACCATTTGCATCAAAACCAAGCAACAAGGTCCCTGGTTCCACCTATATCAGTTTTTTACCTCTACAGACCAACATCTTAACAGAGCAAACTTGACACATCGATAACACACAGGAAGAAAAAAGCAAACCTAGATGAACTCGTGATTGGTCTTTGTTACAAATGTCTAACAGTTTCTGAAAAATGAATCCTTTTTGCTCATCATCCTTAGACCTTAAAACCTCGCTGTTTTGGATCAAAAAGCTTTCTTCTTGAGATCTCCGCCCCAGACACCTCCATAGTTTAATAACATGTGCAAGTGAAGGCAACAAGGAGCACCCACCATCCACATCTTCACAGTCCAGGAGCAAAGCTCCATTTCAGAATGAAAAATACGAGATTGTTGCTTTCCTGAACTGTTGGGCTTATTGAAGAGGGGAGACAATATTCAACAAGTACATCGAAAAGACGAAACCTTGAAAAGCACATCGGCAGAGCTGTTAGTTTCATGATTAAAAACAAGAAATTTTGCTCAAGTGTAGTACTCAATTGTGGCTTTTGGACTTTTTGTCTTCAATGGTGACCCTAATGGGTCAATCAAGAGAGGCATTAGGCTATAGACACAGACAGCAACTTGGACAACAATCTCGCGCCCCCATTAAAGCTTATTTGCCACTATTATAGCTTATGCTGAATGGTTGAACAAATGCCATCTTACACTGCACTGGTTTTAACTCATTGCTTCAAAGAAAATCAGCTCCTACCACAGGTTTCTACAATTTCCAGAGAGACTTTTGCTTATCACGGAGCAAGAAACCACAAACCAAACAAATCCAATATGGAAATCATCACTATAACACCTAAATACTGCTAGAAATTTCTTTAACTATCGCAGTTCAGCAATATATTCAACAGAAAAAGAGTAAAGCTCAAAAGCCTACAGAAAACTAACAAGCGACAAGCTGAATTAGTTAAGCGACTGAAAAGTACCTTTGTCATCCCAAACAATTCCACATTGAGCACAGTGAACCATGTCATATGAAAGCGTAGGATATGGAAGTTGCCGAGAAACAAAGTTGCCAATGATTGCAGGAAGACCTCTCTCGAGGGCCATTTGAACTTGGCTACCAGTTGCCTCATATGCCGCAACACAAACAGCCATGACCTTTAAAGATAGTAAATGCACCCCAAAACTGCCAAAACCACAACCAATATCCAGCACTGTGCGCACCTGCAAATTGTATAATTGAAGAATGATATGTTACTCCCTATGGGCAGAAAAGTGGGGATTTTAGAAAAAATGACTAGGAACAAAAACATTTATGGCATGTGACAGTTGCCACTACAATTTAGCACTAGATTAAAAACCAGTGCATATAAAATCACACTACAGCTCACTTTAGAGATTCTCCGGCACAGAAATATATGTATCAAAGTGATATATTGAGATAAAAAGAAGAGTTACCCCTGCTTGGATTAATTCTGTGTCACTGCCCAATCCTAGCATCTCTGCGATTTGGCGTGAATAGTCTTTGACACCGTCAAAGATTGAACCATCGTCAGAGTGGAAAGCTATTTGATTTTCTTCTAGCAGCATCATCCTAGACAGCTCAAGAAAATAGACGCAGGAATGTGAGTCAAATTCATGAAAGAGCTACAAGAAATCACTACAGTCTGGATAAAGTGACAAGTTATTGAGACATGAATAGCTTATTAGCTCAAGGAGGAATGTGGAACGTTTCCTGCTTCACAACATCAGTTATAGCTTAAGTGAGAAGATGGACCTTTTAGTCATGCTTCCTGAAGAAAGAAATTGGTCCTTCGTGATCTTCACATTTCCACTCCATATCACATCCCGACCAGATGGCCACCTGAGAGGAATCTTATATTCTTTTGGAGGGCGAACCAAACAGCGTTCTACTACTCTTGACAGCTCGCAGTGACGATCGAACTCCTCCCCGTCCTTATATCCAGCCAACATATTTGCAGAGACATTGTAGCAGGGAACAAAGTTCTCCCTCTCTTTGCCACATAGACCGAGTTCCTTTACCCGACCAGCACCCCCTGAAAGAGATTTTAGTTCCAAATAATCAACAGCAGCTTGCTCCTTTAGCTTTCTATAGTTCGTATAGATGTCAGGTGCCGGAGTGGAAGTTGCAGCTTCAAATGCATTTGATGAAGACGATCCCAAGAGAGTGATTAGTGCTAATACACTAATAAGGCACAAGACTAACCAACTGATTGGTGGCCTTGGGCCAAAAACGAGAGCTAGCTTATTTAACCAGGGGGTTCTCATGTCCAAAGTTTGTGCAAGCCCGTTCAGAACCCAAGATATATGTCCCCTAAGTCACCAATTCTATCTTTCTAATCCTCCAGAAAATAAGAAATCCGCGACCTATCATGAAACACATAAACTTCGCATACTACCATGAACCTCACAGTTCATCTGAGCATTCCCTTTTGTGTCTTGCAAACTGAAGAGAATGAATCTCCGGCACTAAATTATGCCATCAGTCACATGGGATCAGCAGAATCTCCGAAATCAGAGTTCACTCAAGTCCCACGAGCGTGATAGAAATGACAAAATCCCGAAAAACCCCAAAAAAACGGCCAGAATTAATCCCGATTCGTTAACCAACAGCTTATCCTCGGAATCTACAACCTACAGAAAGCTCGAGCCGATCCCAATTGCGCTCCAGATAGATCCTGCACAGAACAGTCAAATGATTCAACAAATCACGACTATTCCGTCTGAGCTCGCGACGCCACTTATCCTCTCAAAATGAACACAACAACAGCAACAACAATAAAAAAATCAGAGCATCACATCACTTTAGACACAACACAGCAAGCCTCGAACTCCGAACAATTCAGTCCTCCACCAATCCCTCAGCTAACCGAATCAGATCAACGCATCGTCACCCAGCACAGTACCGCATTTTCATTCAGATCCGAGATCAGATCAAGGAAAGGCAACCAGGAACTCACCGACTCGAGCTCCATCAATGGCGCCGCATAGGGCTCGGAAAAAGTGATAGTCGCGGCTCGAATTTGGAAGCGAAAGGAATTCAATCCGCAACCGAGCGTGAGGGTGCTATATCTCCGGCGAGTGTAGTTACCCAACAGCGAGCACTTCCTTTTCCTCCTTCTTCTTCTTCTGCTCTTGGATTCACATGGAGGAGGAGGATAGAGGAAGGAGAGAGGTTTTATATGTGTGTGCAGACTTTTTGGTTCTTCTTCCTTGGAATCCCCCGATCAGATCCAGAGGCTCGCTTATTTAGACAGAACGAACAGGGCATTTTCGTTGGTTTTACTTTTCCTTAAAAAATAATTAGTTTAATTATTAATAGGGCCGCGACAGGGAATAATTGTATTTTAATGTTGTTTGCGGTTTGTTTGGCTTTGGCATTTCATGCTTTTATTAACCTTTCTTATTAAAATAATCGCGATTCCTTTAATTAGTTCCCTTGAGACATAATAAGTTAACCGACATGTTACGATTTTCACGATACTACGTACTTCCGCAAAATATGTGATTAATTAAATTCAAATTCGATAATGGTATAACGAGACGTTAAGTGCGATTAATGTGAAAGCATAATTTCAATTTGTAAGATATGGAGCATGCGTAACACGGAATACAGTCGATCAATCGGAATTTCGTTTGAACTTTCTCATTTGAATATTTTAACGACGCGATCCGTTAAACAGAGTTTGTTTGTGTTCAGCAGCTGCGCTACAGTAAGGTGGGACAGCTGATGTCGTGGCGCACGATCCGAATCACACGTGGAGGCAGCGCGAGGGGGGGCGCGACGGGAGAGATCGCCACCGTGGATTCTGTGCACGAGTGGGACGAGCGGTTGAGATTCGGCCGTCACAGGTGATGTACGATGGGTTGAGTCGTCCCTGATTAGAGCCCCATTTGTTTCCTTATATTGTTTTCTTTATGAGCAAAGGAATTATTTAGGAGTTTCCAAATGGAGGGCTTTAGATCCGCTGATTGCGTCTGGTTGGATGATGAATGCGATTGATGATGGATTCAGGCGATGGACATTTTCGATGGGTCAAGAATAGCGATCCACGTCCAAAAAAAAAAAGTTAGCGATCGCATCACAATTGAAAATTGGATTCTTGGATTTAGCAATTATATTTTGCATAGGAAAGTCACGTGTGTGTATATATATATAAGTTTAGAGAATAAGATTAATTACTTTTGACACAGGTTTCAGATGAAAGCCGTAATCACGACGAGATATAAATGAATTAGTAGTTCAGAGGAAACATTAGTGTGGGGGAAAAGGAAGAATAAGAGAGCCCTATTTATCATTATATATAGGGGGAGCATCAATTCTGGGTTGAATCGGGAATGACCGAACCGATCGAGTCTGAGTGATTTTCCTCGTGTGGAATCGGACTGGTGGACCGAACCAACGAAACCGGAAGAGACAATCTAAATTAAAATCGAGGCTCTCTCTCTCTCTTTTAGACCTCAACCTTCTCTTCACTGCTCAAAGAAGCCTCGCTCTCAATTGCTCCAAGCTAGTTCGATTCCCATCCCTGATTCTCCAATCAGGTTTTAATCCTCTCTGTGTTTGACAGGCAATCGCACAATGCTTGAGAAGTAGCTGCATATCAATTCAGTAATATAAAATTTTTATATAAAAAGCAAACCCGATCTTAAGGTCAACGCCGGTCAATTCCTGATTTCACATATAAGAAACCAACCATATATCGATTTACCTTGAAAACGATCACTCCTAATTATTACATGACATATCTTGAAAATTAGTAACTTTCCTTTTGCGGTTTTTCTTCAATAAATGATACTCCTTAACATGATTATCATATAATGCTGGTTTAAGCCAAGATAGTAATATTAATCCGTAATGAAATATATGCCTTTTTTAGCTTAGACATTTCGGATGCACAGCTTGATATGAATGCTGTGATACATTGGATAAGAGTGATAAAGATGGGGAAAAAAAATGGGAGAAAAAAAAAATTAGGGGTAAGGACGCTTGTGGGAAAATTGTCAAAAAAGTCCTAAATCCTTTACACTTTTCTTAATTCGCCAATTCAGTCCTAAACCTTTTAAGTTTATCGATTCAGTTCTAAACATTTTTACCTTTTGCCGATTCAATCCTATTGACTGGAAATTGCTGACGTTGAGGCAGGTCATACTACGTGTCACTGCCCGGCATTGACGTGGAGAATTTTTAATATTTTTTCAAATATGTTTATTTATTTTTTATTTTATCATTGTTTATTTTTTATTTTTCCTTTTTCCTTTTTCCTTTTTCCTTTTTTTTCTTTTATCAATTTAATCATAAGCCTTTTAAGTTAGTTGATTCAGTCCTAAACATTTTCACCTTTTGCCGATTCAATCCTATTGGCCGAAAATTGCTAACTAGGACGTCGGCCGTACTACGTGGTACCGTCGGCGCTGACATGGATAATTTTTAATAGTAATTTAATATTTTTTTCAAATACTTTTTTATTTTTTATTTGTTTCCTCTATCGGCCTGAGGGGAGGGCGACCCTTGTCCTGGGCTGGAGAGGGTGGCCCTCGCCTGAGGCTGGTTGAGGGGAAAAAATGAAAAGGAAAAAAAGAAAATTTGGAAAACAGAAAAAACAAATAAAAATATTTGAAAAAAATATTAAAATATTATTAAAAATTGCCCACGGTAGCGCGGGCAGCACCACGTAGGACGTTCGGTGTCCACGTCAGCGATTTCGAGGCAATAGGACTGAATTGGCAAAAGGTGAAAAGATTTAGAACCGAATCGGCAAACTTAAAAGGTTTAGGACTGAATTGGCAAAAGTACAAAAAGTTTCGGACTTTTTGAACAATTTTCCCGGGCGCGTTTGGTTTAATTCTCGCCTAATATGCTATATGACACTCAAAAGTTATTCATGCAAGTGGAATCCTCTAATTTATTTGATTCGTGTAATTAACTCCTCTAACTCATTTAATTTGCAAATTTGGGTTTCTTCCTCTTGTTTCCTTTGTTGTCATTAACCGTCCATAACTGATTCAGCTCCTTAGCAAGGGTTGGGGACTCATTTTTCCTGGATTTAGTTCATGCGTAGTGCCACATTTGCTCGGCGCGGACGACATTGGTGCTACGTAGTAAGTTTGATGAAGGATGTTGAAAAACTCGATTGTACAAATTTAACAAGATTTGAAGGCTCTACTTGTATTTTGACAAGAATTAGGGGGCCAAAAATCATCTTTTAACAATTTTACTAGTCTCGGTGGAGAACTGAACGACCTCGCGTATTTTGAACCCTGAGCTTCAATCAGGAATAGTCGATAGATTTTCTCAACGGGTGCTCAAAAATCTCATCAAGCATTCAAATAAAAGAAGTCTTAATCCAGCATGAAAGGTCAGTGTTGGGGAGATCATTGAGATACACGTGTGAGTTGTGCTAGAGAAGTATCATATCGGATAATTGATGAGGGATTGTGCAGTTAATATATTCTAATTGGCCCACGACTCATTTGCTTAAGCTTTTGATTGAAGGTGGGTCCAACTGTATATGTCAATGGGCTCGAATTTGGGTTCCCTTGCGCGACGAATAGAATGGAAGACTACATTTAAATACTCGATCAAATACAGGTCGTTCCTCGATGCTTAACCGACGATACCGAACAACAAAAAACAGATAAAAATCCGAGCTGATGTCGGCCTCCGCAAAGACACAATTCGATAGCAGTTGATCAACAAATCCCGAAATGTGCATTGCTGAAACAATAAGTAGATTTTTATCCTGTCCAAAAAAAAAAAAGATTTTTGTCATATAAAATCAATACTCCAAATATCTCCCGGAAGTTTTAGAAAACAAAGACTCCTCATCGCGCGATTTCACGTTGGAACAAAGGGCCGGAAGCACGAGCCCCTTTTCGCATATCGGCCCATGAACACTGTGGGGCCCCCAAGTGAGACCCGCAGATTCAACGGCCTATGTTGATTGGCTTGCTTGGTTTTGTGTGCTATTATACGATATTGCGGCAATGTAAGAAAAAAAAAACATTTATGAGGGTAATGACATAAATGGTCCATGAACTTTGATTCAATGTGCAATGACCTTCATGTACTTTTAATTCGATCAATTTGGTCCCTGGTTGACCATATATATATATAAAATCAATTAATGTTGGAATATGATGAAGTCCTTAGACTATGTGAAAAGTAATTAATATTAATTTGCTGATGTGATTTCTAATCTGTCAAGTTTAAAGAGTGGACAATGAACAAAAAAGCCACGCGTCGATTATCAAAGTAAAATATTCGTTTCAAACCGTGATATAATATTTCACATCATCAAAAAGAGAAGGACGTGTCAAGACTTTTTCTTTTTCTTTTTCTAAGTAGATGGATAAAAAGATAGACATGTTGATTCGTCATTATTAAAAATCCAACTCAGCCTATAATACTACACATCTTCAAATGGAAGGCTTGCATTGAACATTACCAACAGTTCAAAGACCACATTGAACAAATTAAAAGTACAAAGGCGATAATGCACGTTGGGCAGAAGTTTCATGGATTACCGGTGTCATTTTCCCAAAGATTATTCTAGCACGTGCCTTTTTATTATTATTTTATTTTGACAAGCGTGTTCATTTCATTTCATGAATGTCTGTGTAGACAGATTAATTACCGAAACAATACAAAAGCCAGCCTTAGAAAAGAGAGAAAAAAGAAAGGTGGTGGATGTAATCCTCGTTTTCTGCTAAAAAAAGAAGACAAACTCCCAAAAAAAGCAACAAAAAAATGGGGCCTAAAATTACAGAAAATTCGCGCTGTTTTTCAAATTTATTTTTTTTCTCTGTAGCCCCGGAATAACGGCCGAGATCCGTTTTTGGTTCCCAAACTCGCGCACTCTTGAACACGATATAAAGCCAATCCCTCGCGCTTTGCCTCCCGTTTCGCTCCCATTCCTCTTCTTCTTCTTCTCCCTCCTCCTCTGGTTTTTTGTTTCTCTCGATTTCATCTCTCTCTTTCAACAATGTCGTCGGAGAAGGAGCGAGAAACTCACGTTTGCATGGCCAAGCTCGCCGAACAGGCCGAGCGTTACGACGGTAACTTGCTTTCCGTTTTTTTTTTTTTTTTTGGGCTTTTCCAATCGCTCTATCTCTGTAATGCGTTCGGGAATGAGCCGGTAATAGCACTTTCTCGATGATTGTGGCTTTTCCGGATCTTACATTTTTCAGCATGTTAATCAGTTCCCCGTTGGCTTGGTTTTGTGCGCGCGCGCGTCTGAATGTGGATGAATTATTGGTAGAAGAGGTTGCCGGATGGATGACGTGATGCGGTAGAGGGGATCGTAATGTGAATGAAGCTCGATAACGTTGTTAGGTTTCGATTTGCTGCTTACTTGCTTTTGTTAGGAAAATGCATGTCGAAAAGATTGAAAATCGTTGTATTTGATTCCTAGTTTGGTGTAGTGGCTTGCATCCGTTAGGAAGTGCCGATATCATGAAGTATTGCCATATCAGGGTAAGTACATTGGCGCTGTAGTTTATCCTGACATGTTGATGGAGTCTATTACTGCCCTTTCTGTTTTGATTGAGCCCATGACCAAAAATTCCATTTTGATGAATGAACTTCTTAAGATTTCAAGATCCACGTGTGAATCTGTTCTTGGGATAGGCAGCTGTTTATCTGCTATGAGGGGACTGCATTTTCCTCAAGATATTTTACCTTCATGTAATCAATGCAGATATGGTAGAGTGCATGAAGAAGGTTGCTAAGCTTGATCTAGATCTGACTGTGGAGGAGAGGAATCTCCTTTCTGTTGGCTATAAGAATGTGATTGGCGCCAGGCGAGCCTCGTGGCGCATCATGTCCTCAATTGAGCAGAAGGAAGAGTCTAAGGGCAATGAGCACAATGTCAAATTGGTTCGGGATTACCGACAGAAGGTAGAGGAGGAGCTCTCCAAGATCTGCAATGACATTCTGTCCATCATAGACAAGCATCTGATTCCGTCCTCCAACGCTGGAGAAGCCACTGTTTTCTATTATAAAATGTGAGTCCTTTTGCTGGAAAGTACATTTCGTTTCTGCTCAATTGATTGAAACTACAGTTTCCATGCAGTCTTCCCTCTGATAAGCCATATAACACGAGAACAAAATGGGTTTCTCAAGTATTACAATTGCTGTTCCTGCCTCATTTATGTCGGTCTCTACTGTCTGGTTGCGAGCTTAAAAAAATCACATATCCCAAGATAGAAGAGATGGCTTTGGTTTGAAGTGGCCTAGACATGTGATCCACCTTCATTTAATAGAGTCGCCGCTCTCGTATATTCTTTACGTTATCAACTTTAATGCCACTTACAAGTCAGCACAGAGATGACGTGTAAAAATTTCAAGAAAATTATGTATAGTTGTTCTTTATAGATGAATTTGCTATCTGTCTAAATATAGGAAAGGGGACTATTACCGCTACCTTGCTGAGTTCAAGACTGACCAGGAAAGGAAAGAGGCTGCAGAGCAATCTCTGAAAGGCTATGAGGCATGTTGATTTGAAGTTGGTTACAAACACGTTGCTAGTTTATTGTAATTCAGTATCTAATAGTGCTGTTATCACTTATAAACTCCATTGTCATTCTGTATAGGCTGCTTCAAGCACTGCAAACACAGAACTCCCATCGACCCACCCAATCCGTCTAGGCCTTGCGCTCAACTTCTCTGTATTCTACTATGAGATAATGAATTCTCCAGAAAGGTATTTATTCCTGACCAACTGAAAATAAAAACTCAACTGGAAGTCTTGCCTGAGGATGCTATAGTGATACGTCGATGGTATATGCAGGGCCTGCCATTTAGCTAAGCAAGCTTTTGATGAAGCAATTGCAGAGTTGGACACGTTGAGTGAGGAGTCCTACAAGGACAGCACTCTCATTATGCAACTATTGAGAGATAACCTGACTCTCTGGACCTCTGATTTGCCTGAAGATGGAGGTATTTGTTAAATAATGGACAGCAGAAACATGTCATAGATATAGTCTCGAGATGATTTTCAATATTTGGGTGGACAAGGGAGTGACCCTTGCATCTCCTACCAGTTAGCAACTTGACACAGGATTCGTCACTTAAATTACTCTTCTTCTTCTTCTTCTTCTTCTTCTTCTTTTTTTTTGGGGGGGGGGGAAGAGAAACTGTAAACAATTGGAAAAGAAATGGCATGGATGTCACTGATGTCCTCTTGAGAACTCAGCTTCTGACTTATATACTCTATGCAGGTGAAGATGGCATCAAAGTTGAAGAACCTAAATCTGCTGAACCCGAGGTACATGTTAGAGAACGTTTTTGGGCATCCACAGGACACATTTATCTGCCGCTGTTAACAAGATCTTCTTGCTTTGTGCAGCACTGACCAATGTCTCTGTCATCAAGAGATGGGATTTAAACGACTAGGGTGCATCCATAGATGCAGTCTTTCTTCTTCTTCGGCAGACTAAGCAGACAACGCGGAAACCCGCAAGCAGTTACTCCGAGCTCTATTGCGAAAGCAAAAGTGCAGCAGATTGCTTCACCTCAGTTTCGTTTTTTATCTTTGGACTTTTCTTTTTTCTGCAGTTCATGTTTTCACTCAATGCTTGATCATGTAAACGCGGACTCTGGATTTCAATACTCTGATTATCTTATGTTTGTCATCGTCCGACTGTACCCCGGCTTTTGCGTCATGTTTCTGTTTAAAATTAATTTTCGTTTTTTCCCTGAGGTACCATCAGGGTTCAATTTAAAGCTTTATAGGTGGCCGACGGTGGATCCTATATATCCTCTACGCCTAAGCGGTCCTTCCACGATGTGATGAAGAATGAACTTGCCGTTGGTCAGCTTGCGTGAAACAACTTTGTGGCCTTTTAAAGACGATCGGTTGAGAGGGTCTAGCAAAACACAAAAGCATGATCATTTGAGATATATGGTGAGTTAGTGTGCGGATGGTCCCGTGTTTAAAGAAGCCAACATCAAATCCTTTCACTAGTCTAATTGAATCTGCAAGTGGAAACCGCACTTCCTATACCGATACTGGACAGAAAATTGAAGGTTCGGCCGACATTCCCTATTCCGTATAGCCATTGTTTTTCCATATGGATGGTGTAATAAGGGTGACGCCAAACTGAGCAAGAATGTTTTGAAACCCCACCACCCCGGCCCTTCACCCGGATGAAGTTTCATCCGTCCAAGAATAGATTCGTGCATACCCTAAGGACAGGAATCGAACGCGTACTATCCGAGAGACGTAATCAAAAGCGGACCTTTCACGCAAGGGCACAACTTGCTGTCACCCAAAGGGCTAGAAACCCAACCAAGGCAGCTCAACAAATTTTTACCATCCCTAACTTGGACATTCAAATTTTTAAAAAACAATTTCTTCAAAGCACAAGCGGAAACTTTAACTTCGCCGATTTCACAGAAGCGAGTGTCCAGTCCTAAGGCCTTTCTGTTCACCTTTCAGCATCATTTATAAACGATCATCTTATTGATTCTCAAAACACTGCGAGATTCATAACCTGGAAAATCTCGTTTTGCAAGTGATTACATGTATTTTGTATCTTGAAACGATCCATCCTGCATGCCGATGCTCCCACAACATTCTGTCTCGCTCTCAATTAAATCCACCAGGAATCGGAGAACTGGAAAGGAAAGCTGAAGTATGTACATTGCATCGGCTGTCGCAACAACAAACATTATTCTCGCAAGTTTAGGACTAAGCATGTACGGCAAATGACAAATTCATCCCATGAACATGCTGGGGGCAAATGATAGCTAAGGTCTCCAGAATCGAAAATAATATGTACCCTTCCTCTCGGGGCTTAAAGCTCTTCCTTGACGAAATAGCTTTGCGGCAAGCTGAAATCTTCCTCTTGGTTTAAAATCTCAGATTCATCCTCATCTGGTTTCTGAACACAAAAGGCAGTGAACAATATCAACAAGCGTGCTTCCATATCCTTGAAACAGAAACAACAGGCATACAAAGAAGCAAAATTTACTTCACCATTGCTTCATTTCGGCATTCACATGATGAATGGTCGCGAATGTACCCAAAAAAAAATCAAATGAAAGAGCAGCTTAAATCGACCAAGTACCAGCATGTCTAAGTTGTAGAAACGATCCAGCAATTGCAGAACCTCGTCGGCAGAGAAATGGCGGTCGAAGCTGGGAAAAGCAGCGAGCACACCATGAGAGACTTGGAAAAACTAGAGAATCATCTATTTCTCTGGACGAACTGAACAGGTAACACCCGAACGGTGAAGGAATATTTAAAGAGGAAAGAACCTTCTTCGCAGGTGCTCCATTAGCCCGTAAAGGACGAAGTGCCGATGTATACCTGCAAGTGATGGCTGCTCAGCCTTGGAAGCATTCGAAACCAATTCGATGAACACAGAGTTTCAAGAAATGGAAATGGATCTTAATGTCTGTACCTGCATTTCACACACACTAGCAGAAGATAAAAAAAACCATAATCTACAAGAACTGCAAAATGTAGTCCTCCGAAGAGAACTGAATTGCCAAGGAAACAGACAAAGCAGGCGGGACTAACTGTTGCTGTCGGAGAAAATTAGTTGATTGCAGTCAATAAAAGGAAAGCGCAAAACGACAAAGTTGTCACCTTTTGCCATCGCCGTGAACAGGCACCACGAGAGCAAGCTATCGATCGAAACTCGACTCACCTCGTAATTTAGCGGGAGGGTACCTCTCCAGAGCTTCCAACAGCCTGAGCTCCAATTCGACCTGCGATTGCTCCTTCTCGCGGGCGAAAAGGGATCGGGCGTCAAAAATCAGAACTCATTTCTCAGCTACGAAACGACCAGTTGCATCGAATACGGCTATCGACAAAGATACCTGAGGGAGAGAAGATGCAGAGGAAAGAGGCGCCTTGCACGGAGAATGCACCGACACCCCGTCTTGCTCCTCTTCCTTGCAACCGCCGCCTCCGCCGCCGTTGCCTCCGCCGGCCATCCGGGTGACGAATCTGCTCAAGCGATCGGCAGATTTTCAAGCGAAATCGGGAGCAAAACGATTTGTTTTTTTACTTCTGTTGGTTTTTTCTTGGGTTTAGGGTATCCCGGTTTGATTGTAATGGGCCTTTTTTTTTTTTTTATACCAGGCCTCATCGCATTCCCATTGGGTTTTTTTTTTTTTTTTTGTATACCATGTCCGAGCATGTTCCCATTTTTTGGAATCAGAAAACAGAACCTATCACCTGATAGGATTTTATCCTAAACCGAATCAGAACAATCACAAAGAATAAAAAAAAATGACACACGAGTTTACCTAGATTCACTCCAGAAATAGGGCTACGTCCTGTAAAGAGATTTTACTATATTTTAGGCTTTCACCACAACCATTCGTTACAATGATCTCGAGTACAATATATATGACTTAAAAATGGGCCCAAAACCTAAACCCTATCCGAAAACCCTTTGCATTCCGTGCGCAGGGGTCATATGTCGTCCGTTCATACTTCAGTTTCCCTAAGCTCACGTGGATGTGCCCGGTATGAGAAACATCACCGACAATAAGTTGTATCTAAACATTTGGATAGACGATGAGAATATTTTATTTTTTTACGTATATTCGTTTTTGTAAGCGATATAAAAGGTCATTTAAAAAAAATATTTTTCAAATCACTCATTTTATACTAAATAAACAGAGCCTAAAACTGTAGAAGGCATAGCAGCATAAAATGGCGTATTATACGAAATACCCGAATTCTGTATAGAGATGAGAAGATTAAGTGAAAGATCAGAAAAGATTGAGCAGGATAAGCAGCTCCATCAATTAGACGTTCTAATGAAAAACACAGAGCAGACATAACAAGACAATTGAAATACACACCTCACTCTTCTGTTCTTTTTCATGATTATACTGTGGGGGAGATCTCCTGCAAACAATCCAATGAGATTTTTAATTCAGTATGGTAGCTTCTATGTTTGATTTGCAACAGCAATCTTGTGAACAAATACCATGCCCAAACACATGTAGATCCGAACAAGCTCAGAGAAGATCTTAAAAGTTATGATGGTAACTGCAAGCATGGTGGATTTAGACAAGCAGGGAAAATATCTAGCGTTGATTTTGTTTCGATAATTAACCATGCAAACAAGATATCTGGATCCTAACTCAGAATCTAACATGCCTAAGAGAGTGACGGATATTCAAAGAAGAAATCACAAAGCCATTATTACTCGTCGAAATGAAACCGACATACCTCAGATCGAAGTGGAGTCGAGCAGCTAGAGTGGAGATGGGTGAGCGACCGAGGTGGAGTCAAGCCACTATAGAGGAGAGATAGAGAGAGAGAGAGGCGGCGAGACTGATAGAATTATAAAAGAGAAAGAACTTAGGGTTAAAAGTTACAGATGAACCGATTTGATTCCCGAGTAGAATCGACCGGTTCAAGGTATTAAACCAAGAACCAGACCGGTCCTCGTCTGAACCTGCCTTTAAACAGTCAATTCTCGGATTGAACCGACCTGATTTCTCACCCCTAATTGAAGTTATATTATTTCTCGTTCCATTTAATGTTCAAGGTCGCATGAATATATGACGAGAAGTTTATTCACAAGGATTGTCTCCGGGAGTAACACATGCGGTTCTAAATTGCAAGGGATTGGTCATTAATCTTTGCAGGAAATACTTTTGTGGAACTCTCAACTCTATGACAAAAAAATAAAAATAAAAAGAACTCTCAACTCATTTTGCTTCCAATTAAAATTTGTACTTTTTTATTCAATGCCCCGGAATATTGTGCAATAATAGAGATTTAGTTTTTATGCGCTCAATTATGCATGTCTTTTTTCTTGGTCTAATAAATTATGCATGTCAACAATAATCTAAAACTCTAGTGTTTTCATAACTCTTTCCGTTTCATACTTCCTCGAAAGATTTTTCTTATTTTATCTCAATACCACAATCGTATAGCTCCATGTAAAATTTCGTATGCCACTATTACAAATTTTTAATTGTTGTCAAGTCCCTGTAATATCGTTGGATTGACACGAGGGGTAAAGATGGCTATATTTCTGGGAGTGAACTCCAGGTGAATATGAAGTGCATGGATACAGGTTATGCTTAGGAATAAAAGACAATTCCAAATCAATTTTGTCTACGAACAAGGAAGCTATAAGTGATGCAACTATGCATCTCATGGATAGTCCTGGCTCAATAGTGAAATCCCAATGAACTGAGCCTTTTGATACAATCAAACAGAAACCCCCAAGAGCGTTATATTTTAGGAGCCAATGACGCCCAAACTATGTGACTAAATAAGTCCTCTATTTGTTGCGGGTCGAGGACTTCTTCTCCTTCCCCTTCTTCAAACTCCGATTAATCCCTGATCAACGGTGGAACAAGATCCATTTTGCATCATATCTAAGGGATTCTTAGGTTTGGGCCGAAGACGCAATGTCACTCGATCATTATCAAATTGATTATAATCTTTTTCTGTCCACGATGATCCCACCATAGCGCCTTTTACTTTAGGCCATGAACTATATCAGAATCATTCTCAACGAGTCCATAAGAAGCGATCTCATTTTTTTCGTCGGGTCTAAGTAGAGACTAAAGGTCTTGAGCGATCAATCCGACAAGGATTCTTATTTGTACAAATGGTACTTCGAACTTAGAACGAGCATGAAGAAATTAACGATACTTCTTTATCGTGACATGATTTCTTTTTCATATAGATAGATATAGGATCTATGGGGCAATTACTTAGAAGTATATTTTGTTCAACAGCCCTTCTTATCTGATACAAAATGATCCCATGATTCGGAACCGATCTTACTTGGGATCGCAAATCCCAAGTTTGTCTATGAAGAGCAGATCTACTTGTATTGAATGATTCTAATCCAAAAATAATAATTCTGATTAGAATCATATTTTCTGATTCTGTTCCCTATATGATTTTTAGAGCATTATAACGAGTTTGATAACTGCACAAAATTTCTGTTCCCAGAACATAAACGCGTTTGGTAACTACACAAAAATTCTGTTCCCGAGAACAACCAGGTGTCCAGAATTCTATTTTTAAATTTTTCATTTTTTTTTTATTTTTGAATTTTTTTTAATTCCCCCCTTTTAAAATTTTTAAATTTTTTTTGTTAAATTTTAAAGCTTATTTTTCAATTTTTTTTAGAAAAATGTATTTAAAAAAATTAATTGTTAGTAAATTTTCAAATCTAATTTTAATTTTTTTTTAAAGTTTAGAAGTCCACATATACTTAATCTTTTTAAAAGAACTGAGACTTTGTTCTTTTTTGTGATTCTCAAAAGTGATGATTTTTCCTAGAATCAACTTTTTTATTATTATTGTTTTTGCTCCAAAATTGTTCTCGGAAACAGAATCAGAATCAGAATCAGAATCATTTACGTTACCAAATATGTTTCTCATCATTTTTCCGAGGAATAGAATCAAAGAATCAGAATCGTTGTGTCTAGAATTGATTTCTTCTGTATAATACTAATCGATAGGCCTCCTTGATAAGTGCTACAAGATCTCGTACATTGAAACCTGTGGTTATGGATCCGATCCATACTGAGAATTTAATCTTTATCGTGTTCAAAAAGCAACGATAAATACGAACTAGAATAGAACTTAAAATATTATCACGTTTTCGCCTGTGACGTAGAATGCTCACGCCGGTCCAAAGCGTGTTCAAAAACCGACACGATGCAAGACATTACGCAATGAATCATGCGCACGAATTCGTGGGCCATCTTTTTCAAACGTGGGTGCCAAAGCAACCAACTAATTAAACTAACAATCTCGTTCCAAAAGTGTTGCATGCCACTTTTGGAGTTCTCCACGTTGTTTTCCGGTATTTATATACTCGAGTTGCCGTCTAAGTAACGACGCCCTCCACATTTAAACTTTCCACACGCAATATATTATCTTTGCTTTGATATACTTTGCCGTCTCAAGAGATGCGATTGATTAGAACTAAACCGGGAACCGTAAATGCTAATCTCTCGTCGGCCGAGAGACGCATTCCTCGTGCAAACCGAGTCGCGACTTGGATTTGTTTTCGCTAGCATTCGCGCATTCGGCGTTACATCCGTTCGTTTTCCTGTTTTGCATGAGCAAGAAGCGAAAACCGGCACGGTCGATTAGATTCTCAATATGTACGAAATCATCGGTCTATGGTAATTATATTGGAGAGAAAATTGATTCATTGAGTAAATATACATAAAGAAAAGACTTTTGTAATGCTTTTGCTCTACAAATTACTTAACAAGATGATAGGGAAAAGTAACAAAAAAGTCATAAACATACTGCATTGGTATCAATTCAATCATAAATATTTTAACTAGACAAATATAATCCTAAACCTTTTTACATTGGTACCAATTGAGTTCAACCGGCTAATTTAGGCTAGAAATTGCTGGCAAGGACGTCGGTTCTCCTACATGGCATGGTTGGGGCTGATGTTGATATTTTTAATAATTCTTATGATTTTTTTTTTCGTTTGTTCTTTCTTTTTCTTCAAAAAAAAATTTAAAAAGTCCACGTCAGCAATTTTCAGCCTAAATTAGCCAGTTGGACTCAATTGGTATCAACGTAAAAAGATTTTGAACTATATTTGTCCAATTAAACGATTTTGGATTGAATTGATACCAATATAATAGTTTATGAATTTTTTGGTACTTTTCCCTAAGATGATATATTGATCGAAGCATGATGAGCTATCATACCACGCGAGAGTGATAAATAGAGGAAGTAATTGATAAGAGAAATGAGAATTTCGTAATTTAAGATTCGTTTGTTTCACGAAAAATGTGGTCTTTTTGGAAAATGTTTTCCAAGAAGTCGTTTTCCAAAAAAATGACGATATTTTTCGGTGTTTGGTTGAAACCTAAAAAATGTTTTTGGTAAGGAAAATAAATTTTCACCGTACACTCCTTTTAATAATTCTTTTTTGTTATTTTTATTATTTATTTTTTGAAATCGATTTTTTAGTTATTTTTTATCATTTATTTTTATTTATTTTTCTTCTTTTTTTGGTGACCAACCGAGCCTCGAACTCGCAGGAAAAATTAAAGAACAAGAGAAAGAGAAAAATTTAAAACTAAAAAATAACAAATAAAATTTTCGAATTTTTAAAAAATAAATAAAAATTGAAAAGAAAGTAAAAAATAATTATAAAGAAAGGAAAAGAGGAAAATATTTTTCATATTTTTAAAGGTGTTTTTTCCATGGGTGGAAAATGTTTTCCTAGATTATCTTGTTTTTTGCGAATTAAATGCTGAAAAATCTGAAAATTATTTTTTGCGAAACAAACGGAGACATAGAATTCAGGTATTTATAATAATGCCGTTGGTTGATGATAGTTGATTTTATATCTTGCCAAGGGCGTAAGATTACGCAGGCAAGGACGGAAATGGATCCCCTGACATTGCAATGTCAATGTCAGGGGTGACATGATCGATCCGGGCCGTCAAAATCAAAAATGGACTGCTCGGATTGATCCATATCATTTTTTTTTTAATTTTGAAATTTTCCGCCAAAAAATTCCCACCCCCTAAAATGATGATGTGGCTCAATCCGGACCGTCCATTTTGAAATGGACGCCCCGGATCCCTCAATGTCACCCCCTGCCTTTATGGCAGGGGATCCGGATCCGGCAAGGACGGCGCGAGTTCTCTGTTTAAACACAGAGTAGAAAAATGATTTTTTTTAATCTTTTAACGCGCGCAGGACCTTGCGCTAAAGACAGAAACGAATCGAAAACCTTTGGGACGTCGCTGTCGTTAACGACCGTCGCCTTAGCCTTCGTCGTCGCCGTCGCCGTGGCCGTCGCCGCCGCCCGCCAATGTTGAGCTTGTGCATTACCTCACTCTCGCTCACTCATTGTCCAATTATCAGAGAGGGCATGATGGCGCTCCCCATGCTTCTCTTCTCCGACAGCGATGGCCTCTCTCTCTCTCTCCGTCCACTATTTCATATGTTTTTTTTGGGCACCCCACCCAAAAAAGATGATCAATCAACCGACTACTTTTTTATTTATTATCTCTGCTTTCTGTTCAACTTTCTTGATTCCATCGACGTTAGCGTTGTCGCTTCTGCAGTTCCTTCTCACTGTTCAAGCTCGTCCCCTTTTATAGTGACCGTCCCTAAGTTAAACCATCGCTTTCGTAGCTTCCTCTCTTCGTTTTTGATCGGAAGATGCCGTCGATCGCTACCCCGGTTCGCTCTCCGATCGGAGCCTCTGGCTCCAAGAAGATGTCGTCTCTGTACCTAACGACCCACGCGATTTCGGCCACTTCTGTCCTGCTCAAGGCTCGAAAGAGCTTCGCTGGCGGGGCGTCACGTCTTGCCTTCTCGCCGTTGCCGGAGCCTCTGAGATTCGCTGGCGGAAGCGGGCCGTTCAGACGGCGGCATCTCGCCGGTTCCCATGTCGCCAGAGCGGCAGCAGCCGACGCGGAGGGCAGGCAGATTGAAGTTTCCGATGGGTCGGATGATTTCTCTCTACTTTCGCTGTGTTTTTTCTCTGTTTGTTGCTGAGTTAAGTGGAAGGAGAAGGGAAAAAGATAAAGATGGGATTTTTTTGGTGTTGGTCTGTTGGTTCTGAATGTGTTGATGATCAGTGCAGGTTGGCAAAGCCATCCAAGAGCTTCGGAGAAAGATACCCAGCACTTGTTACTGGCTTTTTTTTCTTCATGTGGTATGTGATTTCATTCTGTTTTTGTATCCTAATGTCATAATTTTTCACTTAGCTGGTTTGTTTCGCGAAAAATAGATGATTTGGATTTTTTTTTCGTAAAAATGATCGTTTGTACAGCTTGAAGTAACTAATCAATGAAAAATGTATTTATTGTCAATAATAATTTATGTCTAAATAATTTTTCATTCCTTTTTATTTGCAAGGGATACAAGCTATCATTTTTAGAATTTTTTTTTTCCAAATCATCCTTTTGCCGAGAAACAAACGGAGCCTTAAAGTCTTGAGATGGTTGAATTGAATCTTCCTCATATCCTTGCTTCATAGCAGTGCAAGGCTCCTAATTCGAGTGCAGCAATACTCGATCTGAAGATGCTCTTACAAAGACATCTTCCTTTATTATTGCAGCTAACAATCATTAGTGCGGCGCTCAAGTTTTATTTCGAGATTCTCCGAGCCTCGAGCCTTCATTTTAAGTTTGGCCGTCATGATTTTAGTGAAAATGCGGTGATTCTGTGTAATTTGCATTGAGCTATGATCATCTGCTTCTCATGGGGGGAAAATTAGAAGTAGGAAAAGACCGCAAAGAAGATCGAGGACTGAAATAACCATCGATTGCTTGCCAAAACAAAAAGGAAATAACCGTGTGATGTTTTCTTTTAATGCAGGTACTTCTTGAACGTCATCTTCAACATACTGAACAAGAAGGTCTATAATTATTTCCCATATCCATAGTATGTTGTCCTCGCTGATTCACTTCCTCTGTGGAACATATAGTTTTCCAGTTACTTGAATCAATGCTAATCCCCGCCCTGTCTACGTTCTCAATAGTAAGAGCGGACTGTCTTACTTTTTTCATGTTTTGCTCCCCGCTGCATGATCACGCTCCTTTTCCCCCTTGCAGCTTCGTATCTGTCATACATCTTCTCGTTGGAGTTGTATATTGTCTGGTTAGTTGGGCCGTTGGTCTGCCCAAACGTGCAGTAAGTTCAATGCTCCAAGTGTTTATGCCCATAGTCATTGCGCATCGTCCAACTAAAATACAATTGACATGCTTTCATCACTTGAACAGCCAATTGATAGGGAGCTCTTAGCATTGCTGACCCCTGTTGCTGCCTGCCATGCCCTAGGTCACGTCATGTCCAATGTGTCTTTCGCAGCAGTTGCCGTATCCTTTACGCATACCATCAAAGGTAAGCAGAGCCAAGAAAAGATCATCATGTTCGCGGACGTAAGTTCACTCTTTTAGCATATGCAGGACGACCGACGTTCAAATGCACACCGCTACCATAAGTGCTGATAGCTCTTGTTATTAGATATTTAGATACTTTTAATTTGTTAACAGCAAAAGGGTTGTGCTCAAGGCGTTCCTCTGCTTTACCTGATGCTCTGTAGTCTCATGCAATTCTCTTGACTAGTGTAAGATGTAGTTTTCATCATTAATTGTTTTTTCTTGTCATGCCATTAACAGCCCTTGAGCCATTCTTCAATGCGGCTGCTTCTCAGTTCATTCTGGGCCACCAGATCCCACTGTCGCTGTGGCTATCACTAGCTCCTGTTGTGATTGGTTAGTTTTGGATTTAGTTTTTGCTGCTAAATTCTTACTCATGCATGTGACACGCTCGAGTTTTATTCTGCTTTTCTTTTTTTGCATCCAAAGTAGTTGAAACTGATCAGATTTTTTTTATATAAATGGTATCGATTATATCGTCTCAGGTGTGTCGATGGCTTCATTAACCGAGCTTTCTTTCAACTGGACTGGTTTCGTCAGTGCAATGATCTCAAATGTTGCATTTACCTACAGAAGTATTTACTCAAAGAAAGCAATGGTGAGAAATCTATCAGAAAGCTTTTCGTTCAGCAATTTGATGAGCCGTGGTGGAAGCAAAGATAGCATATCTTACGTTGCGATTGTTTCTTTGTTAAAACATCTAGTTGATGAGGATGCTAGTTGGTAGTTGCTCTTCTTGGATTTATTTGCTTACTCTACGTATCTCAAGCCTTTCCTCTCGAATTGAAGTTGCCATTTTTATTTTCTGCAGACAGGAATGGACAGTACAAATGTGTATGCTTATATAACAATCATCGCTCTTCTGTTTTGCATCCCTCCAGCAGTTATCGTAAGCTTCTTACAAGTGATCAGCATTGATCACAGCAGAGATTATTCATTTGCTTCGTAATATCACGCTCTGACTATCAGCCACAAATACATTGGCTTTCTCTTCTCCAAATTAATCACGCCAGCTGCATCCTTTGAGCATTGTCTTGTCTCACTTTCAGATTGAGGGCCCTCAACTGATGCAATACGGATTTAGGGAGGCCATTGCCAAAGTGGGTGTTTTCAAGTTCCTGTCGGACCTTTTCTGCATTGGATTGTTCTATCATCTCTACAATCAGGTATAGCATAAGTCTCCAGCGGCCCGGCTTTGCTGTTCAATGTTAGAGAAAGAAGAAAACTGAAAAATTTAACAAAATGGGGAAAAGATTGGAAGGGCTAATAATGGAGTTTAGTAGTTCCCTCTCTCGATAAAGAAAAGTTTAAGACTCTGCGGGTAATAACAACTCGTATTTCAAGCGTGCCATAGCCTTATATATCGAACAGATTTCCATGCTGATACATCGTGAACGTGGTTGGTAACTGAAAAGTGACTTTATTACTTGAAAATTACCAACTACTGTAATAACCTAACATCTTTTACTGCTCTGGTTATCATGTTCGTACTCATAGATTCATGTCTCATGAACATGGTTGCCTTTTTTGTCCAGGTTGCTACTAACACTTTGGAACGGGTAGCGCCACTTACACACGCTGTCGGAAATGTGCTGAAGAGGGTTTTTGTGATCGGTTTCTCTATTGTCGTATTTGGTAACATCTCGCTACATATTCTCCACTTCAATTTTGTGCAGCTAGCATTTGACTAGTTTCAGAACTACAAACACTTTTGTGCTCATAGATTCTGTAATTGCAAAACTGCAGGTAATAGGATCTCCACTCAAACTGGGATTGGAACTGCAATAGCAATAGCTGGAGTGGCCATCTACTCCCTCATAAAGGCGAATATCGAAGAGCAGAAACGGGTAAATCCTGTCGAATTACCACCTTCTCGTTATGTTTTCGAAACATCTTTCGACTGCAAGCGACGAGTATCGCACTGCGGCCTCTGGAAAATGCTCAGTACATTCTTCTCTTCCATCATCAATTTAAGAACACCCTTCCCATCATGTCCAGCCAAATGAGTTCCCGAATCGACACTAATATCCACCTGCATATCACCAATATCCAGCTGAAATTTTCTTTCTTTCTTCATTCTTGGCCCAAGTTTACCACGTTGTCCTGACATCTTTTGCCTTCCTTTTTCAGAAGGCTGCAGCAGCCCCTGCTCAGTAACGTGCCGATCGTGCGGGATCGACCGATTTCCTTGTACTCCATACATTTTTTAAGGTAATAAACAAGCGAATTCTTTTACCGAGGTTAATACCTGCTAGCCGAGCTGCCTCGAAGACTTCTCTACACCTTCATGAAACTATAGCTACCAGGTCGAATTCTCTGTCTAAACTTGCATTCGCCGCGAACCTTTCGATTGATGCGTGTGTAAGTACGCGGCCTCTAGCGGGGAGGAAACAAGAAATTACAAAATGGAGATGCATTGTTTCAGATTGTTTAATCACTCCCGGTGACTCTGAGGTGTTAGTGGTCTGCCCTAAGAATCAATTAAGGTTGATACTCTAACTATTAGTTGTGGATCAGGTTGTGTCGGAAAACCGACTTTCACTATACTTAGGTAGTCATAATGTCTTGCTAGAGACCGCTTATGACTTGTGGGCCAAAAGAGTTTTGGGCACACTGCTAATGTCTAGTGAACCTATAGGGTCGCACACAATAGCGAATTGATTTAATATTTTCTCTGCGCCTTGATCTGCTTAAGAAGTAGATTTTATTTATACTCTTATTACGAATATCCACGCGATCGTGCGCGTTATAAGATAACGATAAAACGCATGATTAAGTGGACGGTTTAGAAGACGTCGTGGGCCCAGGACGATACGTCGTGGGGCCCAAAACGTGAAACCGTGGGTTATGAGTAATAACCCTAGAGGTGCTTTAGACCAGGAGAAGCACGACGTACAGTTCTTGATCGTCGTTCTCGAGAAAGTCTCAAGAAGACGAAAAGGCGACTAGCAGAGAAACTCCAATATCAAAAGCTAGCACTCGGATCATTGGAGATCTCAGTTCGTGTGTGTGGATACCGATAGAGGCGCAACACTTGGGGCGTTAATTCTGACACAATCGATTGTCAACTTATCAACGATCAAGGGAGGTAAGCCTTGAATCCCTAATTCGATTCTGGTATACACATGGATCCTGTTATAGGGTTTCGTTCCGCTGCGTATTACGAATCTAGGAAATCCAACAGTGGTATCAGAGCAACTTGTGTTATATTAGAGTTGAATCGCAAACCCTAATTGTCGATACATGTGATGTATGCCTGGATTGATTCTTAGTTAGGGTTAGATGAAATTAGGAATATGGATTGATATGATCAGTTTGGGTAATTTCACATTCAGACGAACTTGAATTCCTGCAATGATGTGGATTAATGTGATTGATCCAGCGACGTTCTTTTCAGAAAATAGAATTATGAATTCTGTTTAGGGTTCTGAGAAAGAACGAAGCATAGGGTCGATTTAGTTGAAATCGATCGCCTTAGTAGGATGGTTTAAGGGTACGGATGGCTCTGCCCCTTGACCCCGCGAGGGGCGCTGCCCCTCGAACCCCGCAAGGGGGCGCAGCCCCCTTGACCCCTGCATGGATTGTTCGTCCCCAGTATGATTGATGTACCATTATTGTGATTAGTAGTTATGTCTTTAGCTTGCATACATTCATCACCGTATATGAACATTTGAAAGTCCCTAATAAAATTAAGTAATAAAATGATGTCTTTCCAATCATACACCTATCAAGACTTGAATCGTCAAAAGATGGGTCTGCCAAAGCAGGGTATCTTTAACTATTTCAGTAAGATAGAATGGATAACAGTTGTCCATGTGTCAAGATTGGTTTACTTAACGAGGCTATCAAAACGGTTTTGGGTCTTGAGGCATAGAGTTTGGGCATAAGACATGAGATGTCAAACCCGAACAACCAAGAGTTGTATTTGATACAACTGACAAAGAGTTGTCTACCTAAATAACTAAGTCTTGAGCGGTAAGCCAAAGTTTACTTGAGTCTTAGTGAAATATGGATCTTGGTCCACTGTACTTATAGGGGCACTTTTTATATAAGTATAGTGGAAGTTTGATATAAATAGTATTAATGAACAATTCACTTTGCATATTTGTTGTAGATTATGGCAAATAGCTCTGCATCAAGTTTTTCACTGCGATCTGTCCTTGAGAAGGACAAATTGAATGGTTCAAACTTCTTGGATTGGTATAGAAGCTTGAGAATTGTTCTCAAGCATGAGAAAAAGGATTATGTCCTGGAGAAACCACTCCCCGAAAAGGCACCTCCTGCCAATGCTCCCCATGCTGAAAGGAATGCTTACCAGAAGCATAAAGATGATTCATTGGATGCATCATGTCTAATGCTAGCTACCATGAACTCAGACCTTCAGAAGCAGTTTGAGAACGTGGATGCCTATGATATGATCATGAACCTGAAAAATTTGTTTCAGGAGCAGGCACGCACTGAAAGGTATCAAACGGTAAAAGCCTTAATTGAGTGCAGGCTAGCAAGTGGGAGCTCAGTTAGCCCACATGTCATTAAGATGATAGGTTATATTGAAAACCTGGAACGACTGGGTTCTCCCATTAGCCAAGAGTTGGCTACTGACATTATTCTTCAGTCATTGCCTCATGATTATGACACGTTTGTTATGAACTATAACATGCATAATCTAAATAAGACTTTGACTGAATTGCATGGGATGCTCAAAACTGCTGAGCAGAATATCAAGAAGGACCCTACCCCTAATGTTCTCATGGTTCAAAAGGTGAAAGGCTTTAAGAAGCCAAGTATGGTCAAGGGTAAGGGCAAGGGCACTAAGCCCAAGCCTGATTCCAAGACTAAATCAGGTCCGACTGCTGATGCTGTCTGCTTCCATTGTGGTGTCAAAGGGCATTGGAAGAGGAATTGCAAAAAATATTTGGAGGATTTGAAGAAGAAAGGAAGTGAGACTTCCACTTCAGGTATTTATGTTATAGAAGTAAATGTTACTACTAGTTCTACTTCATGGGTATTAGATACTGGGTGTGGTACTCACATTTGTATGAATGTGCAGGGACTAAAACGAAGTAGAACACTTGCAAAAGGTGAAGTGGAACTGCGCGTTGGAAATGGAGCAAGAGTTGCTGCATTAGCTGTAGGGACATATGATGTAGCTTTACCTTCTGGCATGATTTTAGAACTAAATAATTGCTACTTTGTACCTGCTATACGCAGGAATATTATTTCTGTTTCTTGTTTGGACAAGGAAGGTTTCTGTTTTGATATAAAGAACAATAGTTGTTCATTTTATCTTAATGGATTATTTTATGGTAGCGCCCACATTGTTGATGGGATATATGTTCTAAATCTTGATGTGCCAGTCTATAATATAAATATGAAAAGGTTTAAATCTAATGATTTGAACCCAACCTACCTATGGCATTGTCGATTAGGCCACATAAACGAGAAACGAATTCACAAGCTCCATAGCGATGGACTATTAAATTCATTTGATTTTGAATCGTTTGATACATGTGAATCTTGTTTAGTTGGCAAAATGACGAAAGCTCCTTTTACTAATCAAAGTGAGAGAGCAAAAGAATTATTGGCCCTTATACATACTGATGTGTGCGGACCACTAAGTTCTATAGCTAGAGGAGGTTATCAGTACTTCATTACGTTTACTGATGATTTTAGTAGATATGGATATGTTTATTTGATGAAACATAAATCTGAGTCCTTTGAAAAGTTCAAGGAATTTCAGAATGAAGTACAAAATCAACTTGGTAAGAATATCAAGGCTCTTCGATCTGATCGAGGAGGAGAATATCTAAGCCAAGAGTTTAATGACCATCTCAAGGAGTGTGGAATAGTTTCACAACTTACTCCCCCTGGAACACCACAATGGAATGGTGTCTCTGAGAGGAGAAACCGAACTTTGTTAGACATGGTTCGATCAATGATGAGTCATTCAAATCTTCCATTATCTTTTTGGGGATATGCACTCGAGACAGCTGCGTTCACACTAAATAGAAGTCCATCAAAAGCTGTAGAGAAGACACCATATGAGATGTGGACAGGAAAAGTTCCTAGTATGTCTTTTCTAAAGATTTGGGGCTGCGAAGCTTATGTAAAACGTTTACTTTCTGATAAGTTAGCGCCTAAATCTGATAAATGTTTCTTTGTGGGATATCCTAAAGAAACAAAAGGATATTACTTTTACAACCAATCGGAGAACAAAGTGTTTGTCGCTCGAAATGGTGTCTTTTTAGAGAAAGAGTTTCTTACTAAAGGCACTAGTGGGAGTAAGGTAAACCTTGAAGAAATTATTGTGTCACAAGAGGATGTTCCAGTTTATGAGGAACCTCAATTAGATCTACAAAGAGTTGTAGAGTCTACCACAGTGACACCTTTAGTTCGTAGGCCTGAAAGAACACATCGTGCACCTATGAGATATGGTTTTCATGTGACAGAACATCGTCATCTATTGTTGATAGAAAATGACGAGCCTACGACCTATACAGAAGCTATGATGGGCCCAGACTCCGATAAATGGCTTCAGGCCATGAAATCCGAAATGGACTCAATGTATCAAAACAAAGTTTGGACTTTGATTGATCCACCCGAAGGTGTCAAACCTATAGGGTGTAAGTGGGTTTTCAAGAAGAAAACTGATATGGATGGAAATGTTCATATCCATAAAGCACGGCTAGTAGCTAAAGGTTTCAAACAGACTCATGGTATTGACTATGACGAGACCTTTTCACCAGTGGCCATGCTTAAGTCCATTCGAATTATCCTAGCGTTTGCTGCATATTATGACTATGAGATATGGCAAATGGATGTAAAAACAGCTTTTCTTAACGGAAACCTAGAAGAGGATGTGTATATGACACAACCTGAAGGTTTTACATCACCAGATACCGCTGGGAAGATATGTAAGCTTCAACGTTCTATTTATGGATTGAAGCAGGCATCACGGAGCTGGAATATTCGTTTTGATGAAACTGTCAAAGAGTTTGGCTTCATCAGAAACAAAGAAGAAGCTTGTGTTTACAAGAAGTCTAGTGGGAGCGCGATTGTATTTCTAGTGTTGTATGTGGATGACATACTACTCATTGGAAATGACATTCCTATGCTTCAGTCAGTTAAAACTTGGCTGGGAAAATGTTTCTCCATGAAGGACATGGGAGAGGCAAACTATATCTTGGGAATCAGGATTTATAGAGATAGATCAAAGAGACTTATTGGACTGAGTCAAAGTACATACGTTGACAAAGTCATCAATAGGTTTAATATGCAAGATTCCAAGAAAGGTTTTCTCCCGATGACACATGGCATAAGTCTTAGCAAGACTCAATGTCCATCGACACAAGATGAGCGAGACCGCATGAGTAGGATTCCTTATGCATCAGCTGTAGGATCCATCATGTATGCCATGTTGTGCACTCGTCCTGATGTTGCTTATGCGTTGAGCATGACGAGCAGATACCAATCAGATCCAGGAGAACCTCACTGGATAGTTGTCAAAAATATCCTTAAGTACTTAAGAAGAACTAAGGATTTATTCTTAGTCTATGGAGGTGAGGAACAGATCACTGTAAGTGGTTACACTGATGCTAGTTTCCAAACCGACAAAGATGACCTTCGATCGCAGTCAGGGTTTGTCTTTTGCGTGAATGGTGGAGCAGTATGTTGGAAGAGTTCCAAGCAAGACACTATTGCAGATTCTACGACAGAAGCTGAGTATATTGCTGCTTCAGAAGCATCAAAGGAAGCTGTTTGGATTCGAAAATTCATAGAAGAACTGGGAATCGGTCCCATTAGTTCGAATCCAGTAGACCTCTATTGTGACAACAATGGAGCCATAGCTTTGGCTAAGGAGCCTAGGTCTCACCAGAGGACCAAACATATACTCAGGAAGTATCACCTCATTCGAGAATTCATTGAAAGAGGGGATGTCAAAATGTGCAAAGTTGCAACAGAGTTGAATGTAGCCGATCCGTTGACAAAGGCTCTTCCACAACCTAAGCATGAGCGTCATTGTAACGCTTTAGGCCTTAGACACATTAGTGATTGGTCTTGATGTGAGTGGAAGTCTATGTTATATACATTTTCATTGTTCATTAATAAAATACATGTTATATTTGATTTCAATTTAGTTTCAGTATATGATTGAATGCGAAATCTTTATCCCCTGAATATTGAATATCCTTAATAGATAATCAAATACGTGATTTGATCGTGAAACTCTATTAATAGAATGGATATTAATATTTTAAATGTCCCTAGTCAATTGTCATTGTGCATTGGGACGCCAATGATGTTTGAGACTAGCATGTGAGTTAACTGATGACCAAGTTTCATGGGTCATGAATATATAGATATAAAGTTGATCACATGGAATACATGTTGGAGAACATTGTATTGGACAGACCCGCTATGAGAATACTGTAGGATTGTTATATGATGTCATCAGTGTTTCTCATCACAGCTATAGAGTATAGTCCTTCGACCTGAGTCTGCCATGATTTCCTAGACGTGGATTAGCATGTTTTAACATTACCAAACGTTGGCCGTAACAGGCGATAATAAAGGTAATGGCTGGGCATATCATGAATCGTGCTGAGGGATGTGAGTAGACAAGATGGGATTTGTCCCTCTCATATAACGAGAGTATGATATCCTGGCCTCCCGTAGAGTTGAGACTGTGAAATGCATGGCCATGCTCAAGTGAGTTGAAGAGTCAACTACTTGGATTGACAGTCTAATTGCGGTAACGGGAAAATGAGTTTGGGCTATATAAGGGTGACACTTGTCCTGCCTTATGCTTAACTCGGATATCAAGTGACAAAGGGATTTTAGTTTGTATAATTGATCCTAGTGCAAGTGGGAGATTGTTAGTGGTCTGCCCTAAGAATCAATTAAGGTTAATACTCTAACTATTAGTTGTGGATCAGGTTGTGTCGGAAAACCGACTTTCACTATACTTAGGTAGTCATAATGTCTTGCTAGAGACCGCTTATGACTTGTGGGCCAAAAGAGTTTTGGGCACACTGCTAATGTCTAGTGAACCTATAGGGTCGCACACAATAGCGAATTGATTTAATATTTTCTCTGCGCCTTGATCTGCTTAAGAAGTAGATTTTATTTATACTCTTATTACGAATATCCACGCGATCGTGCGCGTTATAAGATAACGATAAAACGCACGATTAAGTGGACGGTTTAGAAGACGTCGTGGGCCCAGGACGATACGTCGTGGGGCCCAAAACGTGAAACCGTGGGTTATGAGTGATAACCCTAGAGGTGCTTTAGACCAGGAGAAGCACGACGTACAGTTCTTGATCGTCGTTCTCGAGAAAGTCTCAAGAAGACGAAAAGGCGACTAGCAGAGAAACTCCAATATCAAAAGCTAGCACTCGGATCATTGGAGATCTCAGTTCGTGTGTGTGGATACCGATAGAGGCGCAACACTTGGGGCGTTAATTCTGACACAATCGATTGTCAACTTATCAACGATCAAGAGAGGTAAGCCTTGAATCCCTAATTCGATTCTGGTATACACATGGATCCTGTTATAGGGTTTCGTTCCGCTGCGTATTACGAATCTAGGAAATCCAACAGGCCCCAAGTTGCTCACTTTCCCGGGCTGAATCAACCCTTTCAAGATTCAACCATGATCCTGTTTCGATCACATGCGAGTGTTAATTAGCAAAAAAATGATCAAATCAAGGTTCCAATCATTGGTCTAACATGTTTCAACAATTTGCGTTGCCAGAGGTTTGAATGTGAATCCACGACTGAAATTTGGAAAACTTGCAGAAATGGTGGACCGACTCAGGAGTATATAACACTGCCAAGATTCCTTAACTGGCAGGGCCCATTCAATTGGAACAACTCGTGGGCCCATCCATGCTAAATGACAGGATTAACAGCAAATTTATGACATAATTTGTGGGCTTACACGTTATAATAACATATAAATGATATGTACAGCCATGGAAATTCAGCAGTTTGTCCGAGTACAAACGGCTAGTTGGGTCAGCATTAAAGTAAATCTTAAAGATGTACAATCCCACCATATACTTTCTATTTCTTCCTTCTTTCTTTTTTAATAGAAGGGTCGTCTCAACATCCTTGCCAAATGAGCAATGCGAAAATCATAGTCCTAATTTTAATCAATTTTATAATTTTATAATTTGGAGTCAGATGAACAATGTCTTTGTGACGAGATACTTCTGTTATTAATGGAAAATATCTTTTGTTAGCTTATTTTTCTAAGTGATATAAACAATCGGGAATTAGGATTAATCGACGTTAATAATGAAGTGATTTTCCGTTTATTTTGGTTTGGTGCACCATAAAAAAGTGCACTATCCATACGAAAGTTGGCAAATACTAAATGTGATCATGGATATGATGGCACTAGTTCGCCTAAGCCAGCTTATGTCACTAGGGATATAAAATAAATTCAGGTGAGTTTGACCTTGAACCAGGCCCGCTCAACCCGAAAAAATAATTTAATTTTGATAACGAGCGGGCCTGAGCAACGAATTAGTTTCGATCTGAGCTCAATTCGAGCACACTCATTGATCGCCTCTAACGAGAACTCTTTGTGAGTGGCTTCGGTGAAAATTGGAGAAGCAATTTTAAATTCTCAAGTATGATTGGTGTTCGATAAACTTATGGTGAAGCTCCTATTTAAAGCTCAAAGTCTAGAGTTGCTACTCATGTGTCCTCACTTTGATGTTCGAAAAATAGACACGCGAGTTCGAATTAGAAGCACCCGCCTACGTTTGGTATTCCAAAACTTTGGTTGACAACAATCCAAGTTTATGTGCTAAATTTTGGCTTGTTCTCATTTGATTTATGGAAAATTCCAAATAAAGACCCGAAGTGCCCTTATTTTTTAAAATATGGGTCTGAAGTGGACCTTGTTTTAAATAAGAGTCCGAAGTTCCCTCATTGTTTCCAAGAAATGCCTGAGTAAGGACATTTTCATCATTTATTTATTTTTTATTTTATTTTTCTTTCTTATTTTCCTTTTTTTTGCCCTTCCTTCTTGCCGGTGGCTGCCCTCGAGGCCGGCGAGGCGAGGGTAACCCTCGACTTGCCCAGATCTGGTGTGGGCGAGGTCGGCAATGGCAGCCCTTTGGCTCACCGGCCTCGAGGGCGTCCTTGCCCAGCCCTCGCCGGTGGCTGGCCACGGGCGAGTAGTAAGGGCAAAAAAAAGAAAAAAAAATGACGAAAATGCTCTTGGTCAGGCCTGCTTTGAAACAATGAGAGCACTTCAGGCCTTTCTTTGAAATAATAAGGGCACTTATGTTCTTTATTTGGAATTTTCCCTTTGATTTAAGCTCCGTTTGTTCCACTAAAAAAAAAATACCTAAAAGATATTTTTCTAAAATTGATCTCTTATATCGCTTAAACAATTAGTCAATAAAAAGTATTTTTGTTGATAATAATTTATGTCTTAATATTTTCGTAGATGATGAAAATACATTTTGTCCATTTATTTTTATAAGGGACAATGACACAAATGGTTCCTGAACTTTGATCCAACGTGCAATGTGGTCTTGAACTTTTAATTTGACCAATATGATTCATGAACTTTAGCCCAATATGTAATTTGGTCCTTGAACTTTTAATTTGACTAAAATGGTCCATGAACTTTTGAAACATGTTCAACTTAGTCCCTGAATAATAGGAAGATGTTCAATGTAGTCCTTCCACTAATTTAAGTTAAGATACGACTTTGAACATTTTCGTATAGTTTAAGGACTAAGTTGAACATGTTCCAAAAGTTCGGAGATCACACTGAACAAATTGAAAGTTCATGAATCATATTGCACATTGGGTCAAAGCTCATGGACCATATTGATCAAATTAAAAGTTCAGGGATCACATTACATATTGGGTCAAAATTTATAGATTATTTGTGTTATTTTCCCTTCTTCTAAGCAATACAAACGATTATAATTTGTTTATTTTTCGTGAAAACAAACGCGGGCATTAGTGTCGCTGTGGTAGTTTTGATCTCAACCAAAGCTCGATTTTCTAGGTTTACTTCACGAAAAGAAAAAAGCCAAAAGAAAAGACAGCGACAGGTCAGCCAGACTTAAGAACCTCAAAACTCCAAAAGTGGGACCGGATCTTGCGGAGACCCCACCAAACACAAACCCAAACCCAAGGTTGGGTTACGCACATGGGTTTATGACCGTTGAATGAACAGTCGATCAAACCTCAGAGCTTCCTCACTTCCCCCTCCCCGTGACACTCTCCCCCATTTTCTATCAGACATTATTATAACAATTTTCATCAATTGAAGCCATCACTATATAAAGATGCATCATTGAATTCCTCAAAATCTGATGAATTGCTCGAGAAACCAAAATCCCTCGAAAAAGAAAAAAAAACGAAAGAGAGAGAGAGAAAGAAAGCTGCATTGCTATTTAGATACTGTACTGTACTGAACCCCATCACCCTCCTCCTAGAAACCTTCATTTCCAATACAAGCTCCCTCCATCTCTCTCCACCAGCCATCTGGCTCTCAAGCTCAAAAACCAGAGCTCTCTCACCAACAGTTCTGCAGCAACTGCTCTCTTGAACCCTTCAATGGCTGTTCTGGTGTTTCTGGTGCTTTTCCTGGCCTTCACTGGCCATTCGGGTAAGCTTATTATGAAACTCTCCCCCCCCCCCCCCCCCCCCGTTCCTTTTGACATCGACTGTGCAAGCAAAATGGCGGAAAGGGTTCTCATATTTTCCCTTCTTTTTCCCTTTCTTGGTCTTCTGCTATAGCTAGCATGACAAAGTTCTGATCTTTACACACTCTCCTTTGCCTTCCCAAAGAAAAAGCCCATCTTTCCCTGAAAGTTTTATCCTTTTCCACGAATCAGCTCAGTTACTGCTTGTTGGACGTTTTCTAAATCATCTTTTGTTCTGGTTTTTTTTTGGGTGTTTCTGTTTTAGGTGCAACATACTGCTTGTGCAAAGACGGGGCCGGTGACCAAGCCCTCCAGAAGAGCCTGGACTATGCCTGTGGAGCTGGGGCTGATTGCTCGGCCATCCTTCAGGCCGGCTCTTGTTACCAGCCCAACACCGTGAAGGACCACTGCAACTACGCCGTGAACAGCTATTTCCAGGGGAAAGGCCAGGTCGCCGGTAGCTGCGACTTCTCCGGGACCGCTAATCTTTCCACTGTTCTTCCGAGTACGTGCATTTCTAATGTCGTTGAAACTGGGAAGAGAGAAACTAAACTCTCCATTTCTGATTTCAGCAAATGTTGTTTGCGTGCGATACGTTTTTGTGAGACACTGGGGGATTGGTTTGGGTTGTGATGAATGTTTCTCACTGTGGCTTTTTGCAGATCAACCCTCTGGGTGTGTCTACCCTTCGAGTCCAAGGTACATCCATTCCCCATATTTTCTCGAGAAAAGTTTCCTTTTTTTTCGAAAGATAATCTGCGCGAAGTTTGATAATCAATCACTCTCCCTCACCAAGAAAAAAAAGAGGACAAGAAAAGAAAAGCAAAAGATTTTCCAGTTTTCATGGGACTGTTTATGTTACCGTCGTTTGCAAAAATTTCACGACACGAAAACACGAAAAAGTTTCGCTTTCTTGCACGAGCAGTGTCGATGCTTTTCAGATTTGGTGGTAAATAATGTCTGAGAACATGACGCATGAGAGGCAGATCTTGCCCCCAATGTGTTCAACCACCGCGCTGAATTCATTTGCAAGTCAGAGCACGCTTGGCTCATTGGAGAGTTTTCTGAGCTGTCCCTGATGTTGATAATTATTACATGCCTTCGTTGTCTTCCTTTATAATAAACAGGAAAAAAAAAACCTATAAAAATCCTAAATTATGTTAACACATTTGCTCTGAACTTTTTTTCTTTTTTTTTTTACACAAAAACTCCAAATTTATATCAATGTGATATATTTATCCAAAACTTGTACCAGTGTGATCAATTTACTCAAATTTTTTCTTGTGACACTAAAAACTTTAAATTTGTATTCGTGTGACACATTTATCTCAAATTTTTTAGGTAAATATGTCATATGCCTAAATGTTTGGGATTTTTGATATCACAAAAAAATAATTTGGGGTAAATGTGTCACACGGGTATATGTTTGGGTTTTTCGTGTCACGAGTACAAGTTTAGGATTTTTTGTGTCACAAAAAAAGTTTTGATTAAATATGTCACATTGACATAGTTTAGAGTTATTGGTGATTTTTTTTCCTAAGCGAGTCTCATTG
The DNA here is from genome assembly GCA_029784005.1 of Lenwebbia sp. NSW1173648. Taxonomy (NCBI): domain Eukaryota; kingdom Viridiplantae; phylum Streptophyta; class Magnoliopsida; order Myrtales; family Myrtaceae; genus Lenwebbia; species Lenwebbia sp. NSW1173648. The sequence continues at coordinate 7,301,883 of JARCGZ010000010.1, forward strand.
TTTACCTATATCATGTAGACTTAAGCAAATTTGCTTAGTTTATTGCTGGAAGGTTCGGTCGTTGTTCTTTTTTCTAAGAATGATGAACCCGACCTTCGATAGATAAATCTCGAGTCCATGAAATACACCGCAATTCTTGCCTCCACCCACGTCCATATTATAGGTGAAGTCAACCGCGGGACACACCTAAACCTTTAGGTTCGCACTAGCTTTTTACAATATCACTAGTTGATTATGTCTACTAATGAATAAAACGGCTCTCGTGCTCTATCTACTTAGACATTGACGTTTTTGCTGTTCTTTCTTTCTTGGTCCGACGCAAGCTCAATCACGCCCACCACTCCGACGTCCACCACGACCATGTCCCCGCCGGGCACCATCACCACCACACCGACCACGGTGTTCAACGGCGGCACGGGGTTAGGCCCCACCGGCATCAACGACTCCAGTGACGCCGCTGATCTGGCTCTCTTCAGCAGCATCAATTCAGTCCTCTTCCTCTCCCTCGCTATCATTCCCTTGTTGTGGGGTTAAAGTTCAAGGGCCAAGCCAAGTACTAGTAGAAAGACATATGTGGTGGTGGGTGGGGTTTTGAACCTGGGAAGGTCCTCAAATAGGACATAGAAGCAACAAAGCCTTGGACCAATTTTCTTTAGGCTTTGGGGATTTTATGTATATGTTGACTAGGAGGAACATGTTCCTTAAAATTGGAGGGACTCTTGGTGGTATGCTAACTTTGTTGTAATTTATTTATGCTTTTATGGGGTTTTGTGGTCGTTCAGAAGTTTATTAGGATTGTTTGGTCTTGGATTGATTGAATTAATCGAGCCAGCCAACCGCTGTTCCCCCCGTGTGGCCGTACGCATCTTTATTCGTTCCAATTTTCAGGGATTTTCCTGCACCGCGGTCTACTGGATCAAATTGATCTCCACTGTTGATTTTGTGGAATCCGCCGATGGAACTGGCCTGTCCAACAATTGTCATGAATACAGGCCGAGGCAAGAATTTCCCCTCTTATTATGTAATGGAAAATGCTTTCTTGGCAGCATTGTCAGAAACGACATAATTTCAATAGTAGATTTACACATCATCATCGTGTGTTTTGCATAAAACACTCATTGATTGAGAGATCGTGTGGTAAAAAATAACTGACAGTACTGTCATATTGTCAGGCTAGCAACTTTATTATATAAAAAACTTTATCAAAGATAGAGTTGTTTCAAGGATGTTTGCGGTCTTTGGCTGGGAAAAGCATGGCTGATCGCCTCGCCTAGGATGAACAGCCGAACACAACTTTAATCAATCAGGTGTCGTTTTCACGTCATGTGATCGTCACACGAGAGAGATTCTCTTCTATAGCATTGACAAATTGATAAGATATATTTTCAGTTAATCACTCCCAAGCTCTCAATGAGAAATTCACATCATGATTACTAAGAATTTTTGTGCGACCCTAAAGTTTATTATGCGAGGATTTTCGTTCAATCGCTCACAATCTTCAAGTGGAAATTTTGTACGTGGTGTTTACATTGAAAAAGTTTGACCCTAAAGTTTGTTTTACCATGGTTTTTGGATGGTTAGAATATTGAAATTTATGACATTCAATTGATTAAATCTTCTTCCTTAATCATTTACGATGTCACTAGAAGTCCTAAAACTTATCACGAAAGTGCAATTAAGTCTTAAAACTTACAAAAAGTGCAATCAAATCTTAAAAATTGTCAAATTGATATGATCTAGTCCTTTCGTTAATACCGTCTAACTTGGCTAATGAAAAATGCTGACATTATTATTTTTTCATTATTTTCTCTCTCCTACGTGGCTAAAACACGAATTTAATGCTAAAACAACGTTGTTTTGGTCCCGATATGATTTATCGTACAATTTACGCTATAGTTTTTTTCGATCATTTTAGTGTCATAACATTTAAAAGTTGTTCGTTTGAGTGCTCGGTTCACCTTACTGATAAAACCTAACGTGACATTATTTTACCATAAATTCGACTGCATGGCTCCCGGGAGAAATCCAATCAGCAAAAGAGTGCAAAATGGACGTCGTTGGCTCTTTGTTTTTTGCCCCAAATTGAAATTGGGGCTAATAGCTTCAATCGAAACCCTAGTTTCCATTGAAATCCTAACCTCGAGAATTGATGAGAACTGTAGTTTTCTTCACCACTTAGCGTGACGATTTGCAGAGATCAACATGTCGAAGTTGCTTCTTGTCTTCCTCTTCTTGGTTGAGAATGGCCATGTCTATTCCTCCTCCTTCCTCCTTCCTTACCTCAAGACATCAACTTCTTCTTCATCGCCTCCCGCATCTCTCAACTCAGACCATTATGGTCGAACTCAGAGATCCTGGCGATCATCCACCGTTCAATCACTGAAGTTAACCCCTCCTCCCCCAAACCCTCCCAACCTTAGTCCTCCGTTCTCCGCCGTCCAATTGCCCCTCTGCTCAGCCCCACATCTCCCTCGAGATTCGTGTCGCCTCACCCTCCTAGCACACGAAGAAGACGATTTCTCCTCCATGGAGGTGCAACAATGGATGAGAACACACCTTCATGGTCGACAATTGAAGAAATTGAATTCGAGAAAGAGAGAGAGAGAGAGAGGAGTTTTCCCTTGCTTCAAGCTAAACATCGTCGTTTTGGTTATTTACGCCACGTCAGACGTAGAATTTTCCACGGTGAACTTTAATTTCCTTTAAAAAGCCACGTGGTCAAAGTTTAGTTTAACAAGCAGATAAAACGAACTGTCAGAATAGGCACTCAAGTGATCGGTTTTTCACCCATTTGGCACTCAAATGATAGGGAAAAAAAAAGTTATGACACTTAATAAGCGACGTCCAATATAAGCATCATGCTTTAGAAATATAATTGGCAAGGTATAATTAACATCAATCACTTTTCTACTTAAAAAAAATTAAGTAATCTCTTCCTTGGTTATCGTATTAGCTAAATTTTTGACTTAATTAGATCTTTTAAGTCAATTATAATTGAGATTCTTAATCAAAATTAATATTATTAAGTGTTGAATTTATATTTTAGCCCCTTTATTCAGATTGTCAAACAAGCTAAACTAGAGTTTAGAAAAGGATCGAATATCACAAGGCCTGTAATTTGGCGCTTGAGAGTTATACACGCAATAGATGGGGTGGTAATTTCGATTATGGACTTATTTATTACACGTGATGCAGATTCAGCATCTGATCAGCACCACGTCAACAAAACAAAAGTTTGACCCAAAAAAAAAAAAAAACAAGACAAAAGAAAGTGGAAAGGTACAAAAGAAAAGGGTCATTATTATATTTGTATCAATTTAGTCATAAACTTTTCAATTATGTCAATTTAGCTTTCAACCTTTTCACATATTACCAATTGAATCAATCTGGCTAATTTAGGATGGAAATCGATGAATACCAATGCTGACGTGGACATTCTTTTTATATTTTGTTTTTGGAAATTTTTCTTTCTTTTTATTTCCATTCTTTTTCTATCAGGGTGGGTACGACAACAATAGTTCTATTTCCCTGTTTTTCTAATTTTTTTTTTGTCGCGGGGATACGTTTGGAAAATAAATCAGTTTAGTAACGCATTTTCATTGGGACAAATTTTTGGCCTAGAACTGGGTTTGGAACAGAAATAAAAAGCAGAAATTTTCTACTACTTTCTATTTGTGAAACAGAAATAGAAATAAGAATTCTTCTCATTGCTCACTTCTTCTCTCTTGCGTCCCTACAATTGGTCTCCGTCCATCGGTCGCTGTCTGCTGCCGGTCGCCTCTCTCGAGTCCTTGCCACTATCTGTTGTTCGCCGATTGCTAGTCGCCTTTTGCTATTGGCCGGCTGCCGGTCTTTGGTCCTCGACTCTTGTTCGCCCTTCGTAGTTCGCCGTCCGTCGGCCGCCGGTCCCTTGCTCCTGTTCGCCATTTGCCAGACACCGGTCTCGTCTGCCTGTCGCTGGTCTTCGGTCTGTCGGTCGCTAGCTGAGGCCCAACGGCCAGCAACCGTATAATTTTTATATTGTTATCAAACAAATTTCTATTTCGAGAACAAAAATTTTGTGTCATTGTCAAACGCGTATCTGTGCTCAGAAGCTCATCCACTGAATAGAAATAAAAAAATCTATTTCTGACCAAAAATAGAGCCCGAAAAGAAAATAGTTGTCATCATGCCTTCAGTGGCCGGCGAGGAGCCCTTTCCGGCATGGCCTGTGGCCAGTTGTTCGGCCACTGAACAAAAAAAGAAAAGGGAAAGGGAAAAAGAAAGGAAAAAATGGAAGAAAAGAAAAGTGGGAAAAAATGAAAAAATATTTAAAAAATGTCTATGTCAATGTAAGTCGTGTAAAGTAGAACAGTTGACTTCTACGTCAGTAATTTTTTTTTAAAATTGATCAGATAAATTTAATTGACAATACATAAAAAAATTTAGAATCAAATCGACCCATTTAAAAGATTTAGGGTTGAATCAATATAACATCGATTAATTTGGGACTATTTTCAGTACTTTTCCCGAATGAGAGGGTAAAAGATGACAGTCTTTTTTCATCTTCCGACACTATTTGCCGAAATCACATGAAGGAATTTCGCTCGTGATTGCGATGTTTGATTGTGGCGCCCGTTGAATCGTCGACTGGTAACTCTCTGTTTCTCTCTCTGGCTCTCAGCTTCGACGCGACACCCTCAGCTGGCATTCAGAATGCGCTAAGCTCTTCACCAGTCGCTTGTTCTGCTGGATTCGGGACTAGGTCTTTGTCGATTCACTACGACAATGGTGAGTGAATCGTGCCATTAGCTGTTCCATCCTTTATTGTATCTCTGATGGAGGAATTGAGATGTGTTTCGGCTTTTGAATGACGATCATTTGTTGCTTGCTATCTGCCCGTCGCTGCTTGGGTCTGATTTAGCTGTGCTTAATTGGGTAACTTATCTTCTAGTTGTCGGATCATCATATAATGTTCTGCCCTTTTCCGACATTCTTTGGTTGGCCATAGTGGGTCGTTTTAGTTGTTAGAGAGAATTGGGAAGCATGAGCTGTCGGGTGATCGTGAGTTCCGATGGTGTCTGATAACACCTCTTCCGCTTCCCTTGATGACTTTCTCCATGATTCAAATAGATGCCCTCTGCTGTATGCATGGTCGGCATGCTGTTATGTGTTGTTGTTCTGTGAGTTAATGATGTGGTGTGTGACAAGAAGGTTGGACACTTAGCTAGAGCAGCGGTTGATAACCTAGTGATACTTGCAGGAACCGCGGTAATTCTGAGTTTAGGAGTGTCGAGCGTGTAAGTTCTTTCATGATTGAAAGGCCAAAAGAAAGGGAGTAACTTGTCTCCAACTATCCATTTCTGTCTCACAGGATTTTTCGTGGACACCTTTCTTGACTTTTTCACCAATGGAGGGAACAACTGCAAGTGGTTTGAAAATGTATCTCGTGGAGAACAAAGTAGGAGCCATAGCATGCATGCTGCTTTCCCTCTTCTTCTTGGGAACGTGGCCTGCCATCTTCACTTTGCTGGAGAGGCGAGGCCGCCTTCCGCAGCATACTTATCTGGATTACAGCGTCGCCAATCTCCTGGCAGCTGTAGTCATTGCCTTCACTCTCGGGGAGATAGGCAAGGGCACCACGGATTCGCCTAATTTTCTGGATCAGCTTTCTCAGGTACTTTCTCCTTCCAAATTGTCAGATGTGGTTTATGTGCTGTTCCATTTTGTTTGTCCTCACACTTTCCGGACTATGCTTATCAAAAGAAGTATTCTGAGTGCTCGACACTTTGTCGCTGCTTGTATGTGTCAGTCCTATTTATTGTTTTGAAATCTTATAGAAGTAATCGATGCAGGATAATTGGCCATCCGTTCTGTTTGCTATGGCAGGTGGAGTGCTCCTCAGTCTTGGAAATCTTGCCACACAATATGCGTTGGCTTTGGTTGGCTTATCAGTGACATTAGTGATCACGTGCAGCATGACTGTTGTTATAGGTACTTATCCATTTCTCAATGCCTCTCCATGCTCGATGTTTTGGTCATTGTAGGCACTTAATTTAGTGCAAACCAGAAGTACCCCGAGCTGTGCAAATGAATTTGCCGACCTTCCTTACTAACTGATACAACTGGGTCATAGTATTGGTTCTGTAGCTTATGGTCTTTGTTTTTGTTTGTGACACTTTGACAGGCACAACTGTAAACTACTTATTGGATAACAGGATCAACAGTGCGGAGATTCTTTTCCCTGGAGTTGGTTGCTTTGTCATTGCAGTTTGTCTGGCCTCAGCTGTTCATGCATCGGATGCAGACGACAACAAAATGAAGCTCAACCAGTCAGCTCTTGGCAATGTTGATGCCAAGTATGTATAACTGCCTTTGGTGAATGTGTTGTCTTTTTCTGAGCTTACGGGTCTGGATACATCCACTTTTCTCCTGGAAGCATGATGACAAGATGGATGTGTATTTTACTTCTAAAATAGATGGAAGTGCCATCTAGAAAAAGTGGTTTAGGAATTCATTGTGTAAAACTTAGAAAAGTTGGGTTTCCTCCACTATTTTCAAATTTGAGAATCTTTCTGAAGATCCTTATGATGATTGCTCTCAAGAAACTTCCCATCATATATCCCCTTCGGTGCCACTTCAGATTATCAGAAGATAAAAGCATGGTTTTCTCACTGATCCTTCTTGACTTGTGGTACTTCTAATTGAATTTCAACAGGACTTCAAGCTTTTCTGCCTTGAAAGGAGTACATCGAAACTATGGTAGAACTTTAATTCATTATGCAGTGAACAGATTTAATCATCAAATTGATTTCCATTTCCCAAAAACAGCATCTTTAATTCTTCATATCTGCCTGCTCTAATAATAGACTTCTTTACAGAAGATGAGGAAAATGCCGGTGGTTTAGCTGACAAGGTGGAAGTAGGGACAGCAGATTTTCTGATTGAGCTTGAGAATCGAAGAGCAATTAAGGTTGTTGATTTTATCTCACTGAATTGATAATCGAACCCAAAGGAGTTTAAACTCCTCTGAACATTAAGATTATCAGTGAATGCATGTCCAACTGCTATAGGAAATTTAAGTAATCCATGTTTTTCTTCTGCAAGATAATCCAAATGATAACTTAGTGTTCGTTCTTCATGACTTCTTGTAGGTTCTTGGGAGGAACGCTTTGTCTGGTCTTGGAATAGCTTTCTTCGGTGGTGTCTGCTTTGCTCTTTTCTCGCCTGCTTTTAATTTGGCAACAAATGATCAGTGGCAAACTTTGAAGGAGGGTGTTCCTCACTTGACAGTTTACACCGCATTTTTTTACTTCTCGATATCATGCTTCATTGTTGCCGCTGTTCTGAATGTCAGCTTCCTCTACCACCCTATTCTTGGTTTACCCAGATCATCATTCGAAGCTTATGCAAGTGACTGGAATGGAAGAGGTTGGGCTCTTTTAGCTGGCCTTTTGTGCGGATTTGGTAATGGCCTCCAATTTATGGGAGGCGAGGCTGCCGGATATGCTGCTGCAGATGCTGTTCAGGTTTGTTGCGGAGCTTACGAGTATGTGTGCATGGCTGATTTCACTAAGAGAATATTATGAAGCATCCTCATGACGAAGCGATGTCATCCGTGTTCCCCCTAGTTTGTAAAGCCTACAGCAACCACTGTTAAATTGCTATTATATCAACCGCTTTTTGGTGATCAAGACTGATGCAAGTCAATTTTAGATCAACGTGAAAAATCCTTTGATATTAAATCATAAAAACCAAATTTGGAATGATTAATAAGCTCATTTTTGTGCTTAATTATAGCTCTGCAATATTGCAACAACTAAAGAGGGTATGGCTGTGATTTAGTTTCGACACAATGCTTTCCGTTATTGTTTGATGTACAGAAGGTTCAAGCATGAAATATCAAAGTCTTACCATGGCAAAAAGCATAGTTGTTGCTTATGAGAAGTAGAAGAATTTTGTAACATTGAAGGGAAGAATTGCTCCCATCTAATCTTAGCTTCATGCAGGCACTCCCACTTGTTAGCACTTTTTGGGGCATGCTTCTGTTTGGAGAGTACCACAGATCATCGAGGAGAACCTATGTGCTGCTTGTCAGCATGCTGGTCATGTTTATCGTGGCTGTCGCGCTTCTCATGGCGTCAGCGGGACAACGCAGCGTGAGCGCAAGTGCCTAGTTCTTCCCAACATTCATCGTCTACATAAACAACGATCGCATTTGATATGTCATGGTGGTGAATTCCGCGGTTAATAGAGCAGTGGAATTGCACACGAGTTCGTGTCGAAGTTCATACCAATTGGAATAGGATTTCGGAAACCGGGTGAAAGGATCATCATTTTTGAGCCGGAGAAATGGAAGGAAGTTCAGACGTTGGGATGTAGACATCAAGGAATTTCCTAGCTGTCTATCGGCAACGAACTCCGACGCCTGGGAACTGAATGCATTTGGTTGATTTCCTACGACCATTGTTTTTGGTCGTGAATTATTATGGGTTTGGGGTTGTCTGTTATTATTTAGGTTCACCAGATTTTCTAGAATTTGAATAACAGAGAATCTGAACGATCAAATTTGGAAGCGTTGGCATGATTGGATCTGGATGTGATTTAAGTGGTGGGGGGCTGAAAAAGGAACGGGTGAGCCACACCCGTCGTATCGAATGCTGTTCGATAACTCTAACGGGGGTGATAAATCCCTGCACAATTCAATAGTTTTTGGGCCGTTTGAAGAGTAAGGTTAGTGTCGCCATCTCCCTTTCTTAGGGTTTCTCTCTTCCCCATCTCCTCTCCCTCCCATCTTTCTTTCCCACTCCTTCTTTAACTCTCTGCCTTCAAGACTCCTTCAAGCTTCTTCGTCGAATTCGTGGCAGACGTTGTCGACTTTCTCCACCGAAGTGGAAAATTTTGTCCCCGTGAGTTCTGAAGTTCTGAAGATTGAAGTGCGAGTGACTCGAAAGAATTCGCTCTCTCCGGGTTTGCTCGTTCGCTTTGACTTTAGGCGCTTGCTCTCGAAAATCGAGGGTTCCGCAAGTCTCCGAAGCTCCTCTCCCGCGATGTTCAATGGTGAGCATATCTGAAATTTTCTGATCAATTGGTACCTTAATTTTAAATTTGTGTGCTTTTCTATTCCGATCTAGATATAGATCTGGAATTTACAATGCGTTATTTGTACTCTTTCAACCTTTTGGTGGTATTGTTATCTCTAGGGATGATTGGTTTCAGGATGGGTGGTTCCCACCCTAGAACCGAAAACCACTCGCTAAGGACCGGTTTCGCAAAATGCGAATCGTGAACCACTCGCTCGTTCCATGGATCCACTCGAGAACCGAACCACCGGTCCGGTCCGATTTTCGATTGGATCCCCGGTTAAGGTTCTACCGAGCACCAACATCAATTAAAAAAGAAAATGGAACCAATCCCTAGCGATTGAAGGAGGAGGGCTCAACTTGGGACTTTGGCAGTGCATTCCCTACGTTTGCGTTCAGTATTCTTATCATATGAAAAACTTAAGGACAATATCTTTGTAGGCGGCAGTATATTGTCAGCAATGGAGTCGAGCATCGTGAAAAATACAATAGTAGTTGATCAACTAATTAACGCAGGTTTTCAAATGCATCCATAGTGTACAACACATACACACATGAAAATAAGTTGGGTCTCGACTCCTTTTTTTTTTTACGGATAGGTCTGGACTCTAGGCCTTTAAGGGTGATGGCTTCAATTAAAAGAATATACATTTGTATTATATAAAGGAACCGGCTCAGTTGGGCCGGTTGGATGGTTCCCACCCAAAATCGCGAATCGAACCGATACCCGCCGGTTCCAGAAAATTGGAACCTAGAACCGGACCGGTACTCGCCGGTTCCATCCAAAATCAATCGATTGGATACGGTTCGGTCCGGTGTGGGTGGATCATGATTTTTTTGCTCACCCCTAGTTATCTCTACACGGTGATGGTACTGGGGACGCCGAACCTTGGCACGCATCGTCTTTTGGCAAAGTTGTAGTTATTAGAGAGAAATCCTTGGCATGTGCCCATCATTGATGATGGTGCAAGTTTGGGCGATTGGCCGCCGGTGGTACTATGATGCTATGACAAATCCGTTCTTGTGAAATAAGCTAGTTTTTGCAGGTTGTGCTAAGTTCATTAATTTTTCAGATTTGCACTGAATTGTAAGTCGTTGGAATTGGTTTTGTCTTGAAGTTATGTATTTCTCTTTCATATGAAATGAAAATTTTACTTTCGACCAAAAAAAAAAAAAAGAGTAAGGTTATTTCTCAATAGGCATGTGATTCTAATGGTAAAGGGATCAGGGGACGCTAGTATCACGAGTGTGAGATTCGACTCTTACCCTCTACAAAGAGGCATGGCAAAAGTTAGAGAGAAAAGAGTTAGAGATATGATAGACCACAAAAAAAAAACGAGTAAGGTTATTTATTTTTCGGGATAAATGTATTGAAAGTACTAAAATTTACCACGAAAGTCCAATTGAGTCTTAATATAAATTGAAGGACCTACGTCAACCCTTGCCTTGCCTTCATCCAGACAAATTGCAGCATAAGGGTGCTGCAGGTGATTTTCGTTGGTCGCGTGATGCATTCTCTGCCGGTTTGTAATTTTAGGATGGTCAGAACACATTCTTCTCTCAAAAGAAAAACAAGGCGGAGTCCTTCGAGATCGCTGTACTTGCTGGTGTTAACTGCTAGGAGTGATCGGTTCCTGGTCTGGTTCAGTCCTACCTAAGAATCGGGAACTGGATGGGTGGTCCAATAGAACCGGTGGATTATTAGTATGGGTGAGCAATAAGAATTTTAATTTTAATATGATGATTAATTAGGTTTGTATTTAAGAAATAAAAATTAATCGGTGGATTATTTGGTTTACATTTAAGATATAAAATAAATAAATAAAAAATAATCGATCCAGTTCGGACAGTCCTGTTCTCCCCTAGAACTGGGAACCGAATCGATTCCAACTTTATGGAACCAGGAACTGGTCCGGATGGTTCCCGATTTGGTTAGTCTATCTTGCTCGCCCTTATAAATCGCAATTCATGAGTTGCGACATGATATTTAAGTAAAAAAGCTCTTAGGAAGGTATTCCCTGCTCTTCTATGCATTTGGTTATGTCACTTTTCAATTTGGGTAAAGGACATAAATGATCAATGATCTTTGATTTAACGTGCAATGTAGTCCCTGAACTTTTACCTAATGTGCAACCTCGTCTCTGATTTTCTAATTTGTTCAATGTGGTCCCTGAACTTTTGTTACATATTCAATGTAGTCCATGGAATGTATGCAGATGGTCAATATTGTCTTTCTATTAATTCAAGTTCAATGATAACATTGGACATGTCCATATATTCCAGGCATCACATTGAACAAATTAAAAGTTCAAAAACGACATTGCACATTGAGATAAAATTCAGGGATTACATTATACATTGAACAAAAATTCAAGGATTTTTTGTGTCATTATACGTTTCAATTTTCTTATCGTCTGATTCCTTTGTTTTTCTGTGTCCGTGTGTCAATGTGCTCTCGCTTACTCTGTTTATGTTTGTGCGGTGAAATAGGCAAAACACATTCTCAATTGATTTGTCTAAGCGAGGAATAACTGGGATGTTATTTTTGCAAATTTTTAATTTTTTTAATTGTTTATTTTTTTTCAGTTTCCTTTCTTACCTTTTTTTCCTGGTTATTGCATGTTTTTTACTTTACTTACTACCAATTGTTTATTGTGCTAATTTGTTTGATATGAAATTCTAATCCAAGTAACATATTCAGATGAAGACTTTTTTTTTTTTTTGGTTGAACATTCACATGAAGAGTTTAAAGTGAGTTAAATGAGTATACATGGGATTTCATAGTTTGGATTGAATATGAACGTATTTTAGAAATATAGATCAAGTCGGATTGAGTAAGGGTTACTAGATTATAATGCACATAAATGGGCCAAATTAAGTCGAACTATTTTCGATCGGACCCACCCATTAACGACCCAGCCGTACCTCATTACACTACAGGTATTGTTTCATTAAACACCACGATGACAGTTATTGCAATTTAATTATTGTGATAGTTATTGCACGAACCCTCATATTTGCTATTACTATATGTGCTATTAATGATACTATATGATTTCATTAAACGTCACCATCTTGAATAAAAATAGCTAATCATAGTTAAAACCCTTACATTTGCTATTACTATATGGCTCGAGGTGAGCCCTGTCATAAGTGATAAAAAAGATCCGAAATGAGTTCAAACTTAGAGCCCGAATAAAGGCACGGGATATCGTTCTCATGAATGCCGTTATGGTATTGTCTCGTATCTTCGAACGAGAGTCATGAATAACACCAAAGTGAATTCAAATAATCGAGCTTTAGCATGGTCAATAAATATTATGTTGTAATATCTATGAAAATGAAATGTGGTGAAAAATGACCCAAATTAATGTGAATTTATAACTCACAATTAATGCGGTGGCGACAACCCGACCAGGTTGGCTGATCATAGAGCGTCCTTTGTTGGCGGAAACCTGACCAGGTTCCGGCGTCGTCTGTCGCCGAAGACGGCGCGCGTGCCGGCCTGTCGAAGCCAATATAGATAATCTCTGATTCGGTATTCAAATTCGTCGAGCGATTTCGGCCCGAATCGAATCGAATTATGCTCCGCAATATTCCGATTCCCATCGAACCGTAACCAGCGCGTGTTCATCTGCAACGACTGAGAAAAAAGTAAATCGATTCACACTACGTCGCGCCTCTCCCTCCATCTCTCTCTCTCTCTCCTTTTTGGGCGTGGAACTTGACTTTTTGTGCAGTGGGGGCGCTGTCGATTTCGTCGTTTTGCGGCTTTCCGATTCCTTCGTCTGGCTTTTTTCGAGCACGCCATTGTGACCCACCTTCGTGTCAAGTAGCAAGTCGTCGTCTTGCCTTTTGCTCCGCCTTTTTCAGCTCTCTGTTTGTCGGACTGGGTGTTTGAATGCGGATGGGGAGAGGTATGAGCGTTGTGGGATGGGCTTCGTTGGCTGCTTTGGCGTTGGTTGCGACCTTGGTCGAGCGAGTGAGGTCACATGGTGACCAGCCTCTGGCTAGGATCGCCGTTCACGAGACGGTCTTTGCTCTTGATGGAAGAGCGAGCATCAAGGCGTCTCCTTCAGTTCTCGGAGCGACGGTGAGGCTTCGATTGCTTGTTCTTCTTGTTGAGCTCAACGCTCTGACTGTTCCAGGAAACTTAACGAAATAGCTGATGCTGGATATCCTAGGAGGCTAGGCTTCGTCGTTCACTCGGGTCCTTGAAATGCTTTACAAGATTTTTCGTACTGTGTATTCAAGACTCGGGTCAATCATAATTGTGAAAAACGAAAGCGGGGGTCGAGGTTGACGCAAGCTACATTAACTGTTTTAGGGGCAAAATACGGAGTGGGTATCATTGGAGTATGGCTCTCCGAACCCATCGGTTGAGGACTGGATTGGAGTATTTTCTCCCGCGAATTTCAGGTGATTAGATCGCTCTGCATTGCGGCATTCCTGATACAGGGCTTGTGTTTTATTATTTTTCTTTTGGTTGACCGTTGAGATGATGATACTGTTTTCTTGACGTTCAATTCTATTTTGCTACTGTGCAGTGCTTCCACCTGTTCACCTGAAAATCCGAAAGTTCTTCCGCCTGATCTATGTTCAGCACCGATCAAGGTTAGTGTCGCACTCCTTGCATTCACTCTCAGATTATCTTCTGTGATTTGTGGCTTCAACTATTGTTTGTACTCCCTTGCAGTATCAGTATGCGAATTACTCAAGCCCTGCATATATAAGTACGGGAAAAGGGTCCCTAAAGTTTCAGTTGATCAACCAGAGATCAGATTTTTCATTCGCACTTTTTTCTGGTGGTATATTAAATGTAAGTGCTCTATGTTTTTTTATTATTTGCATACTGAGTCCATGACTGGTTTTGGCCTGAATCAGCTACTCCAATTGAAGCAAGATGTATGAGCTATCAAGTTCAGATGATATTTCATGTACACTAACAGATATCTGCCGAATGCTGAAGTTGATCTTAATTTATTATTTTGTCCCTGAAGTTTGCGCCATCTCAGTAGCTAACTTTTTCCTCGACTTTTCCAACTTTTTCACTTGTGTTTCTCGTTTATCTCTTGTGATGTTGGATGCACCACAGCCAAAACTGGTTGCAGTATCAAATACAGTTGCATTTGCAAATCCAAAGGCTCCAGTTTATCCTCGCCTAGCTCAAGGAAAAGAATGGAATGAAGTATGTCTAATACCTTTTCATGTAGAAACGTTTAGCACATTTATAGTTCTTTCAGATATTGGCAGTGCAATTGCTTTTGACAAATGAATAAGCTTCTGCTTTTACGCTAGGCAGCCTCTGCTTGCACATGTATTTTCCTGTTTTGTCTACAAACACCGATTCCTAGGATAAAATATGTTTTGAAATGTGATATCAGATGACTGTAACATGGACAAGTGGATATGGAATAGCTGAAGCAGAGCCATTTGTTGAGTGGGGTCCTCAAGGTGGAGGAAAAATGCGTTCTCCAGCTGGAACATTGACTTTTGACCGTCGTAGCATGTGTGGTGAGTTTTAACATTGTTGGAATGAATTGTAATGCATGACAAGCCTCTGTATCATTCAAGCACCAGTTTGAGGTGTATCGTGCTATGAGTTTAACTGAAAGCTGAAAGTTTTTTAAAGGCCTGTCTGGGGTCCTCATCTTAATGATCCTAAACTTTTGGTTCTAAATCAATGCACACAAAGGTAGAATTTTGACTTTATCCATTGGTAGTCATCCTTAGTAATTGTACCGTACTGACACAGTGCTTAGCAGACCCGATCATTCAAAATTCCAGCCATGGTTTGAACTTAGAAATAGACATTTTGATGTTTCACGAATTATAATTCTCTTAGTAATCGAAATTTTCAGGAGCACCTGCAAGGACAGTAGGATGGCGTGATCCGGGATTCATCCACACGGGCTTCTTGAAGGAATTATGGCCCAACTCTATGTAAGTGTGTGTGTCATTTCTTCTACAGATTTACGGTTTTACACTAGACTCTTTAGCATTATGTTAAACCAAGATGCCAATTTTTATTCATTACCCGTTATGCTGTTCTTCAGGTATCGACAAGAATTTAAATTTTTATTCATTACCCGCTATTCTGTTCTTCAGGTATCGACAAGAATTTAAGTATTCTTTTTAAATGAATAAAATCAGCAACAGTCGTGTAAAGCATCTCAACATAACTTTTCTAAGAAACTCCTTGCCACCTTAAATAAGTTGACTGCCTCAGTTCCTCTCCTTTTCTATCATGAGGTGAGATGTCTTTAACAGTCAGGATTTGTCTGTCTCTCCCTGCTGTGATGCTGAGTGAATACCGCTGGAAATTAGATGGGAGTTTTATCACATTTGCGGGTTCCTTGAAGTTATTAAGTACAGTTGCAGATGTTAATATAATTTGGATCAAGAAGATTTTTCTCCTCCCCAGAGAGAGAGAGAGGGAGAGTCCCGTCAGCTTTGTTCTTCAGCATTATATAGAATCGGCCACTGAATGATTTGTAGTTGTGAGACTCATGGATTATTTGCTGTATCAGCCTTAGAGTTTACTTGTCATGGTTAATGGTTTTGAATTGATTATTTGATTTTAATGTGAGTTTCTGGCTATATTAATGTCAATTTGTACCTGACTACTACTTTTACTGATAATCTAGGTATTATTACCAGTTGGGGCATAAGCTATTGAATGGTAGTTATATTTGGAGCCAGAAATACCGCTTCAGAGCATCTCCATATCCTGGTCAAAATAGCTTGCAACGTGTTGTCATTTTTGGGGACATGGGAAAGGTTTGATCTCTCTTGAACGAGCAGCGCATAATGTCAACATTTGATACCTTTCTCTTATTTATGGCATTTTCTGGTATTGGCTTCAAGCATGGAAGACACCATATATAGTCATATTCTTGACTAAAGATATAAGACATTTGACTTTGGTGAAGGAAATTAATTGGGCGATCTCATTCTCTGAATATTCATTAATCACGTGCTGTTGCTTAACTTACCAAAAAAAACCTCCATAGTTAAAGAAATCATCTGTAAAACTCCTTCGCTTATTAGTAAGCCCTATGATCTGTACTCATCAGCAAGCACCCTGCTTATCTGTGTCGCTGTTGTCAGGATGATGGACTACAATTTCACATTGCAGGATGAAGCAGATGGCTCAAATGAGTACAACAATTTCCAGCGTGGCTCTCTTAATACCACCTATCAGCTTTTTAAGGACTTGAAGAACATTGATATAGTGTTCCACATTGGAGATATATGCTATGCAAATGGATATATTTCGCAGTGGGATCAGTTTACAGCGCAGGTTGAGCCAATTGCCTCAAGTGTTCCTTACATGATTGCGAGGTTTGTCTTGGTTTTTCCTCCTCCTCCTTCCTCCTCTTGGCATAGAGGTTTGGCTAATGATGAAATTGCAGTTTTCCTGATTGTTAACGGCTTTTGGTCTGAGCTGTTCTGTTTACGAATTAATTTATTGGTCGATATTACAATCTGGATCCCAGAGTCATCCCGCTTTTTCTAGTTGGACTTACTAGTTTTGGTTTTCAGTGGTAATCATGAACGAGATTGGCCTGGAACTGGATCCTTTTATGGAAATACAGACTCAGGAGGTGAATGTGGTGTCTTGGCTGAAACAATGTTTTATGTTCCTGCAGAGAACAGGGCTAAGTTTTGGTAAGGATGAGAAAGAGCGCATCATGATTTGCGAATGCAGCTTTTTTCCTTGTCTAACAAAATCCCTGGCTGTTCTGAATGTTGGTCTTTGCTTGATCTAGGTACTCCACTGATTATGGCATGTTCAGATTCTGCATTGCTGATACAGAACAGGACTGGAGGGAGGGAACAGAGCAATACAAGTTCATCGAGCACTGTCTAGCATCTGTTGATAGACAAAAACAACCATGGCTGATTTTCCTTGCACACCGGGTTTTGGGTTATTCTTCTGCTGACTTTTATGCTGTGGAAGGATCTTTTGAAGAACCAATGGGCAGGGAGAGTCTTCAAAAACTTTGGCAGAAGTACAAGGTTGACATTGCCCTCTATGGCCATGTTCATAATTATGAAAGGACTTGTCCTATTTACCAGGTATACCTGTGACTTTACTCTGTAGTGGAGTTGCATCTTATCTATAATTGCTCCGTTATCATCAACTTAGCACTTGGATATCATGTCAATTTGTTCTATAATGGCTAGTCTAGCATTTCATTGTTTTGCAATAAAATGGACATTATCTTAATTATCTGAGTTATGAAAAACCTGTTTTTCTCAGCAAAACAAGCTATAAATTTTGTATGTGATCGCATACATTTCACAGAAGATGAAATTATATTAGCAATTTACTTGTTTTCAGTAGTGATAATCTTTTAGTTTTCATTTCCTTGTGCAACTTGTTCAATATGTTAGTATTATTTTGTTGTTGATGTCACTGTTTGATAGTCTAAAAAATGGTCACCATTTGTTACACATTGTTTAAGTGGAAGTCGTCAACCTGCATAGTGGTTGTTCTAAAGACGATCCATATCTGTGGCTAGATTAGCTTATTTCAGGTAGCTGAGACTGAGAATCCGAATTGATTGTCCTTAGTTGAGTCTCACTGAGGGGAACTTGAGGAAGATGGAGTTTTCTTTTTCTATTTCAAATCGCCGAATACTCTTTTGACCAAAACATGTGCATGTGTTTGTCGCATCTTGTGCATTGCTTCTCCTGACATAAAATGCTTTGGCTCGTCACAGGACTTCATCTAAAAACTTTAGACTTCTAAATTTTGATCCTCCTTTTTGGTTTTGGCTACAGAATATCTGCACAAATGAAGAGAAAAACTACTACAAAGGAACCCTGAATGGAACGATACATGTCGTGGCTGGTGGTGGAGGAGCAAGCCTTGCGGAGTTCACTACTCTCCAAACAAAATGGAGCTTGTTCAGAGACTATGATTACGGATTCGTAAAGCTAACTGCCTTTGATCATTCAAACCTATTATTCGAGTACAAGAAGAGCAGCGATGGGAAAGTTTACGACTCTTTCAGAATCAGTAGGGATTATAGGGACATCTTGGCTTGCACAGTTGATAGTTGTCCAAGCACAACACTGGCATCGTAACTCGGAAACATAAGGCAGATAGATAGCCAAACGGCTACCGGAGTTTGTCATCCTTGTATTACGAGGTTTTGTACTGCGTGACTTCTTCTCCTCCGATTTATTTCTGTAAAGCATCACATAAAGCCTTATATTTGCCTCTCTGACGTTATTTCTCTAGGCTGTTGCGCCGTCTGTCTTGATATGTCGATTCCGAAATCAGTAGGATAATGTCGATAATGCGTGTCTACTTCAAAGTCATATCCAAATGGTGATATCTTGGCCCTATTAATACAGGTTGGACCTGCCCAAGTGCTGTCTCTTTTCGAGCAATCCGTTTATTCATATGAGTTACGCGCACAATCGAGAGATCATTGGATTATCTTGTCAAGTGCAAGTGAGAGATGTTACAAATTCGATATTCTAGTGCTTTGGACTGACATCGTCATGCAAATGGATTAGTTCTTGTCCCTAAACTGTTAGCTTATACGTCTAATCGGGAATATATCTTCTCAAGGCGAAAGTTTTGCAATCTCGACGGAGTAACCTGGTTCAAAAATCTGTGCCATTCTCAAACGACAACACTTTCTGTGTCTGGTAAATGCATTGTCGACATGAAGTGCATGGATTGCAATCGCAAAACCATCAATGGCAAACTATAAAGATACTTAATAAGCGCTCAAAGATAGTAAACATTGAAAAAAAAACAGAGAGGATAAAAGATTCACCACATGAGGTTGTCATAAATTTGCGGTCTGCAGTGATATTTGACAAGATTGCAGCATGCAACCTAAATTTAATGCAAGAGCAATGTTAGGACACCGTAAAATCTTGACAAACTTCATTGCGATACCGGTCATATGGAAAAGCTTTTTTTTGGCCGATACCATTTGTTTCTGTCCATGCAAGAAGCAGTATAGCAAAGCTTGGTTGATTGTTGCTCGAGGACGAGTCGTTAGATTTTATCAGACAGTTACACCTGGAAAACATAGACCAAACAACGTTGTGCGTGCGAGAGAGACGAGAGATGGTTAGTTAGTAACAAACCTGATGACCCACCGAAGGTGTCTCCCTGCCTTACATCATTGTCTATCTGATTGCAACCTGCAGTAGCTTCCTTCATTTTTACTTTCAGTTTTCGCGTGTTGGATTGATCGGATCCTAACCATTTTTACAGATGCAATCAGGATAAACAATCAAAGCAACAAAAGCAGGAGAAATTCAAGGGACATCGATCGGTTTCATCTGATTATCATCGTTTGCTTGGTGCTATTTGTCTTACATTTACATTTATCTGCACATCTGGCCTTCCCGATAGAAGAAGCCGTCCGTCAATAGAGGTTCCGGCGGTGCAATCACGAGAAACTGTCATTATTACTTTATACAACCATCCCTTTTCCTTTTGTGTTTTTTCGTCTGGATGGTTGATTAGGTCGGCTGACGTGAAGCTAATGATTCCAGGAGCCAATCGCTCCCAGCGAGTTATGTTTTCTTGCTCGCAAGACGCTATAGGATTGGCATCAGGACACTGCGTGATTTCAAGGTTTGAAGTTTCCCGTGTTACCTACTGTGCTCTCCTGTATATTTGCATTCGTTTTCGGTTCTATGGCAGTTAATATAAGCATATGTCGGTAGGACCAAATTAATGAAGATGTACACTCATTAAATGAACATCCATGTATCGGGATGTAGTAACACGTGAAAACCGGAGGATGCTTGGGAAGTATGATAACCACAAGAATTGTTATTTTGTGATTCGCAAACCGGCTTTAGCTGATATCGGTTTTTCTTGTTCTTTACGCGCGGTGATTGACGTCGTCATAAATAGGAGTTTAGAACTTTTTAAGTTTATGTGATGACAGTAGGTGATGCGGTTGTTTGATAGCAGGAGATGCGATCACTACTACACGACTGCTTTATTCTTCGTCGCCGCTGTCGCTTCTGCGATTCCTATGATTACTTCCTTCACTAGTATCCACATGAAAGATGCATAACTAGATTGACTCATCTTCTGTAACATGCTCCAATTATATTCCTCTTCTCCTGAAATGTATTCGGTTTTCTACACCAATCAGTATTTGTCTTGTGCTTTCATAGTTGTCTAATCATCTCCTGTTCGTCCCACAGTTACAGAAGATTCATGTTGTATGCCGTTGCAATTCCTGGATTATTGAACATGACAGTGAAGATAATACAGATTGTTATTTCTCATTTTCTTTTTACTAGGTTACTTAGGAATCAAAAATTGAAAGTACTCCAGCAATGGACAAGGGATTCAAGGGTGAAAGTACTGAGCCTCTAAGGATGCATTCGGAGAATCTCGATGGGAGTAAAAGCAGCGAGCAGTCGACGTCTGCATTAGATAGAGAAATAACAGGTAGGATTGGTAGTGGCGAAAACAGTCCGAAGAGTAACAATAGGAGCAGAAGTAGTAGCAGTAATCAGTCGACACGAAATTTTGATGCCTCGAGTCCTGGACGCGATCTATCGGCACTGTCCGAGAGAAAATCAGGGTCTATCACTTCCCTGTCTTCATCTTCATCATCATTAGACGATCGCTTCCAAGCAGAGGCAGGTGAATTAATTAAGCCCAAAACAGATGGTATTGCCCCTTCTCCGGGACATGATGAGTATTGTCCATTGAAGTTAGGGAAAGAAAAGGACGCGGCTAAGGTATCTTCAAAGGCAGAACACTACCCGGAGTCCTCCTCAGGTGCCGCATCGACGTCGCCCATGTCCGACATCACGCACGAGTCGCTACATCATAGTATGCCGCCGACGCAGTCTCCTACAATCCAGGTGATGGACCGATCGGGTGGGTACAACCCTTATAGGATTCCGTCTACTGTATTCGAAAGGAGCAAACCTTCAACACCTGTTGAATGGAGCATTGCTTCCAATGAGTCACTCTTTAGCATACACATAGGGAACAACAGCTTCTCAAGAGACCATGTAACTACGCCCACCGATTTGCCGAAGTTCGACGAGTTCATTAGCATCAGCCCGCCGCCTCCGCACGTGGTGGCATCGCTTGACCAAATCGTCGACATGGACAAGACCCCCGCAGCAAATACCAAGAGCACAGAATTTACCGAGGCCGTACAGAAGGAAAATGAAAATAGCGCATGCGAGGAAACGGCGAATTCTCATGTGGCGACTTGGGGTTCCTCTTGCCTTTCCAATGAAAGCAGAACGAGCGCCCCATCTTTCTCTTTCCCTATGTAAGTCAATACTAACTTTGAGCAGATGAATAAATAGTTGATGTCAAACTCGAAATGCGTTGATCTTTGAAGGACTCCTTATAAGCAAGCACCTCTAAGTTTTTACTTATTCATAAAAGGTAAACGATTCTGTTTGCTTGTGAATAAAGAAACCGCCAAGAAAGCTTATTCCATGTGATCATGTATGTACGGTTGCATCCGGGAGAATTTGGTTGCCTTTTCTGTTTACTGATGATGCATAACCTACTCATTGAAGCATCTTTCAATCGGCATTTCAATTCAGAAAACTAGTTGACAATCTTAAGAATGTATACCCTTCGTGTGGTTGCAGAAAGAAGAAGAGTTCATGTCCGAAACCTAGGTGGATGAGGAAAATGTGTGTGTGTCGGAGAAAGAAGTGTGTGTGGCCGTCGTGCTACTGTTCTAATTGTAGCAAGTGGACATGTTGCTTCTACAAATGGCCGAGCTGCTTCTGTAAATGGCCGAGTTGCCACTGTAATTGTTCGAGCTGTTATTATCCTAAGTGTAGCTGTGCGTTCTGCTACCATTGGAACTGTAGCCGAAAACGGTTTTGTTGTTGTTCTTCTACCATGTATGATCCTCTCTCCTTTTACCTATTTGTTAGTCATTTCACCAATGTTCTGTATCATTGAACATTTGACTGGCAATTTTATAGTTTAGTGAAGCAAATTTCTCATTTGTCTGCTTCACCAAATTAGATGAAACCATATGGTTTTCTTCATCGTGGATTTTAATGTCTGTGTTAACTTGTGCAGATTGGCGGACGTGGAGAAACCAGATGGTCGGGGACTGTATCAGCAGCCTTCTGTTACAGAGACAACTCCCAGCTCGACGGCCAGTGATCGTGCTTGTTGCTCTTGCCATTCTTGCCGCCCTTGCTGTTCTTGTAACTTTTGCGATTGTTGCTGTCATCTTCGACTCTGTTGCTAAATTTTCGCGTTCTAGTTCTTTTAACGACCTTACATGAACTGGCCCGTATTACTCGGATGCAACAGGATTAATACCCAAAATTATTCAAATTTACGATAGTGCCATCAAAAGTACATAGGAAAATACCAGCTAGGACTAGGAGCACGACCCTAATAAAATATCAGATGCAACAGGATTAATGCCCAAAATTATTCAAACTTTACGTGCTGGTTTTGGGCAAACAAAATGGAATATTTATGATTTATCCCCTTTTGAAGGACGAAACTATGGACGCAATCTTTTGCAATATCTGCTTCTCCGAAGGGAATGTCCATTCTTGATATCTGTGTAGGCTACCCGTGAAATCTGTGAAGAGTCCATCCACCCGCCTTTTGTTTATCCAGTAATCATATTCGGCGTACGGGTCCTGATGGAAGTTAAAGTGCAAGAACGAATTCTCGTTGCGGTACGTGTAAGGGTGCACCTACAGTGAAAAACCAAAATTCCCAACCAATCACATTTTCTGAGCAATTTTGTATCTAACAATTGTATAATATGCTTTAGCGGCCAAGAACTCACCTGCATGCCAAGAGCATGTGCTTTCGCTATAAGATCGGTCGCCTTCTCCAAGTAATTATCCACCGGAGGAACAACAGTATCCTTCCATGGTCCGATTGCCATCACATAATCTTTGATGTAGTTAAAATAACTATCCGAGGTGATTTGGTTGTATGTCTGCACAATACAAATTCTTTGTCGTGTGAATTTCGAATAGAATTTGGCTGAAAAAATCAAAGCATTCTGAAATCAAACCTGATTAGTGTCCTCTGTCCGTATGGTCACATCATCGATCAAGAAAACTTTCGGCAAGTCTGTTTGATTGGAGATATATACAAGTGAACTAGGCGCAAAGCTCTGGATGAAGCAAGGTTGCCTTAGCCAGTCTTCCGACAGATACTGGCCCTTGTATCCAAATTTTTGAAGAGTCTCCACAAATCTATCTTCGAGCTTCTTTCCATCGGACCACTTGACCTGTTCTAACAATATTCGACAGTTCTTAGCAAATGAAACACCCAAAAAAAAATATTGTAAGGAAATAACCTACATGTTTGTTAACAAAAACCGGATTTTTTATCTCTGGATATATTCCGACAGTTCTTTTCGCATCGAGCGCAATTGAGATGAACTCTTCAAAGGTAATCGGGGGAAACTTTCCTGAAAGTCACAGAATAATAAATAGCCACAGGGAATAAGGTACTCCTTGATTGCCCATTTACAAAGGTCCGAATCGATTTTAGTAAAAAGATAAAAAAAAAAAATTGTGTTTACATTGACTCGATTGACCAAAACACGAGAACAAACCATTGTATTGCTGATCCCGGAAATCAAATCGTTGCTTTGCTCGCAATGTTTTTAATTCTTTCAGAGTGAAGTCAACTGCACAGTAAATAAATATAGTATATATGAAAAAGCTATAAAAATAAAATAGATGAACTCTACAAAGCAATAAAAATAAAATAGATCGAGTCAAATTTGTCCTTACCAACAAACCATCCGGTGGTGTTGACCCATTGAACTTCGTATGTGGTTTTTCGGTCGGCAAACTCCTTACGATCCGCAACATCGGTCGTAGCATCCAGCGTCACGTCGTGCATACAGACCAAGACTCCATCCTTAGTGGCCTGGATATCTGTTTCTATAAAATCTGCTCCTTCTTCAATAGCTCTCTGTAATGGGAAATAAAAAAAGCCACTAAATTGGCACTTTTCCTAATAATTCAGATGAAAACAATTTCCAAAAGACGAAAGCTGCTAAAAGCGAGACTTCACCAGATGAAAACAATTTCCAAAAGACGAAAGCTGCTAAAAGCGAGACTTCACCATGTAAGCTGCAGCCGTTTCTTCTGGAAGCTCACCATTCGATCCTCGATGTGCGACGTTGTACGGGCGAAATGTCTGCATGGGTTTTTTCTCGGCTTGAGGGATGCTGCTCGGCAGAGGATACGTCAAGGGCCTTCCGGCGCCTACACTGACAAGCCCTGCTAACATGGTCGTAAA
Organism: Lenwebbia sp. NSW1173648; assembly: GCA_029784005.1. Taxonomy (NCBI): domain Eukaryota; kingdom Viridiplantae; phylum Streptophyta; class Magnoliopsida; order Myrtales; family Myrtaceae; genus Lenwebbia; species Lenwebbia sp. NSW1173648. The sequence goes on from JARCGZ010000010.1 coordinate 7,326,225, forward strand.
AACCATACAACCTGCGAATGAACAGTACACGATTCAGCATGGAAAAAAGTCAAAACATAACAAACAAAAGAAAAGCAAAAAAACAATTTTTTTTTTACTGATCAAGGCCATATTTCTCTTCATCTTGGAAGTGCTCTGCAGCTACTTTTGGAGTTCCTTGTTTTCTTTTCTCTTCTCTTGGTGTTGCCTTATAAGGGTTTGGAGATTTGCATTCTGTTATTTGGTATTGACTAAAAATCTGCATTCAAACTTTTCAAGATTTGGTAAAGATCGGTAGTTTGTTACGGTCGATCAAAAGAAATCAGATTTTCAATTCTTTTGAGTTTCCTCTGGATGTTGTGGATTTTCAGTTTCCTTTCTCTCTAATCAAACGGCTCATTCGTTTGCGTTTTTGGTCTTTTTCAGATCAAGACGTCGTCGTTTACCATCATTATCCATCATCTACTTCCCTCTTCCCTTTCGAAGAGGCCAGATAATGCGTACCAGATTGACCATCATCCGTTGAATCATTTGACTCGTACGATCTTATTCCGTTCTCCTCAGGAGAAAATTCGGGGGAAGAAGGAACAGAAAATAGTTACAAGTCCCATTCTTTTGCGTTTTCCGTCTTCTCCTTTTTCATCGTCGTTCCAAACGCAACTTTGCTAACAATGACGGAACTCGAGACCTCGACCATAGGCAAATATGGACGGACATGCGCATGCAACTTATTCCGGCACCGGTGATCGCGATCGTAACAAGCATTTACTTGCTTAATCCCTGTCGGCCAATGTTTCTTTTACCTTTTTTTCTCGAGTAGTTCATGCGACCGGCGGCTGCCCTCGACCAGAAAAGGCGGGTACATTCCGACACGAACCCATTTCTCGAATATACACATGAATAGAAAACTCCATAGTATAATATGATGCATCCTAGATGGTGAGAGTCTAGTAGTCGAAAGCATCGCTAGCTTACTCTCTGACTCAAGTAGCACGGGAATTCGACACGTGCAATTTCTTTTCTGTTGATGCGACCTGCAATTTGTACTTAGTGAATCCCCCAGTTTGATTTGATTCATATTTCGAACAAAAACTTTGCAATAACCTTTTTTTTTCTTTCTATCCCGAATCGCGAGTCTTTTCTCTAAGATCGAAAGAAAAGAGGTAAAGTGGATATGTTTGCTTCGGAACAAAACAATTAGAATTAGGCTCGGTCAACTGAAATGTGTAGCGGATATAGTCATCATTCAATGGGCTAGGTCTACTTACTTTTTCTTTTGTTTGTTGATTTCTAATTTTTAGAATAGACTTGATTGGAATAATGAAAAATAGAATTATTTGGATATGGGCCCGAATCGGGTGCGAGTCTTGCTGAACCGATTGGTACCACAGAGACGCTGAACCGATCGGTACCACAGAGATGCAGGAGACAAGAGTAACCTATTGGCAAAGAAGCACGTCCAACTAGATTCTAAGACTAGTAATTCTCAAAAAAATTCGTTTCTTTTCTAGGTTCTACATTTTTTTCCCATATTTATTAGAAATTGAAATTGTCTTTTCATATCATAAATTCCCACCCTCGCAGCTAGTTCAACCAACTCTTCTACTTTCCGCGAAAAAAGAAATTTAAAAAAATTTCTTTCTAGATGTAAATGATGATGTATATACAAATGGATCTTATACACAAATAGAGATTCATTGAAATTCTCAAATTTGGAGTATTCTTCTTTCTTTTTAGGAAAAGGAGGATTCGGACAAAATCGATGAATAATAAGAAAAGTACGGTTCTAGCAAGCAAGTAAGCCCATCAGTGCTGTTGTTCTGTTCCTAAAAGTCGTTCAATCCCACCCGATAAAGCCATATAAAAAAGAGTAAAAATAGAGCAAAAGAAGAGATTTTTTCATTGTATTATTACGAATTCGAAATATTATTTCTAAATGGAATTGGAGACTAAACCCGAATTTCGCCTAACAAGTCACACACTCATATTCCGCAAATATAGATACTTCGGTGATTTTTAATCATTTCAAAATGGCAGCAATATATAACTCTTCTATAGAGTTCATTAATATCCGAGCTCGGCTCGTTTATACGAGCAGAAATGCATCACTTGACTAGGGCTGCGTATGGTAACCATTCTGTTCCGGAAAATTGATTCTGATTAAAATGACTTTTTCTGATTCTGTTCCTAGATGAGTTTTAGAGAATCAGAACGCGTTTGATAACTGCCCAAAATTTCTATTCCTGGAATAGAAACGCGTTTGATAATTGCACAAAATTTCTGTTTCGAAAACTGTTTCTCTTCTTAATTTTTTTCATTTAAGTCAAATAATTATGTAGTTACTTTGTAAAATTTCATCCTAAATTGAAGGCTAATTTCCAATGCACACTAAAATAATTTAAAATACATTTTTTTTAGCATGTCATAAATGAAACATAAATTTTAATACATGACGTTTGAAGTTCAATTGAAACATGGGATAGTTCCCATATGAAGAACTCATTTTTTACATTAAATGTTGCTTTGTCCAAAATACATACAAACATAGCAGCTGAATAACCAAATTATCCACTGATAAAAAAAAAAAATCAAATTATCCTCCTTGATACGAAGTACAAGTCCTTCACTATCATTTTGCAGCTTTTGTCCTAAATCCAAGTGGGTGTTTGGCTCTAGCTCCACATAGATGGTCACATTTTATAACGCACGGCTACGAGTATATATACTATCATTCGCATGTTGGATGCCATCATCTTCTGCAACATTTTTTTGCAGAAAAGTGAAATCTAGAAAATTTAGGCCCAAATTTATGAAAATGATGTCAAACTAGCCTAATCTAAGCTTTTTCTATTTTTAGGGATTTTCTAAATTTTTTGTGATTTTTTAAAAAATTTCCAATTTTTTCCAATTTTTTCCAATTTTTTTTATTTTTATTAGGATGAGAGAAAAGTGACGAGAGAACTGAAAGGAAAAAGTGAGAGATGTGAGTCTTTATTCTGTTTTGTGATTTTCAAAAGTAATTTTTTTTTTCTAGAACCAACTTTTTTTTTGTTTTGGATTTTGCTCTAAAACTGATTCTGGGAACAGAATCAGAATCAGAATTATTTGCGTTACCTAACATGATTCTGATTCTTTACTGTTTCGAGGAACAGAACCAGAGAATGAGAATGGTTACCATACAGGCCCTAGGTAACGCGACACAAATCAAACTCCCTGGGGATAAACTAAAATTAGAAACAAGTTTCAGTTACTAAGGTGTAATTTCTTTTGTGTCATTGCACGCCTGACTGATCATCCAGGGAAAGAGGGCATCTCGGACTTGTATAGATCTATTCAGATGAAGAATGGGGAAGCAAATCAAGAATTCAAAAGATGCCAGAGAGAAAACAAGAAAATTTCGGAAAAATCTCTATCCCTTCCAGGTCCGTCCCCGCTATTTCTTTCGGGGCCGACAGAGCTACTACTGCTATCACTGAGAAAAAACAGGATTTGTGCTGATAAATATATGCCTTCGAGGGTTAGCGACGTCACCTCCGCCGGCGTGCTTGACAAACTCCGCGGGCGAGAGGAAATTCCCATGGCACACACACACTATCCGAACTTCCTCTCCCTTCCCGTACTTATACAGTATGCCTTCTATTCTCTTCCCGTCTGGACCGTCGCCGCGCGCGAAAACCCAAGGCATATCCACTGTTGCGTTTGCGACAAAATCTTTTCCCGCATTATCCACCAAATTGGAATTCTTGGTAGGACTCTGCGTCTCTGCTCTTATTAGAGTATTGCTCAGATTCTCATCCACCGTAGATGTGAGCATACGCACCAGTGTATTGTTTGGTTCTTGCAGGTGCTGGTTAACGATGGAGCCGTTGTCATCCCTGCAACTGCTCGAACCTGGGGATAGAAAGGACAAAAGTTAGGACGACTCCATGAGCTGTCAAAATTGGACAAGAATTACATATTATGATGACCCATTGGCTACCACACAAGATGAAGACATATAATTCATGAATGTAGCTCTTTGCAGCTGCAGAGGTTGCAAGCAAATGAGAGGATGATTTCTTATGTCCAGATAGTTGAAACGCCGCAAACTTTCCTGTAACCAATCGATACAAATAAATCTAAGCTAATTCCATTTTTCCTGTTTTTGCTTAAACTTAATCAACTCTGTTCTAAAACAGCCATGCACCAAATAGATTTGTCCTGACAGCTTAATTTAAGCAAACAAGCAACACGAGTCAGGAAATAAGTGGGTCAATTTTACAGTCCTAGCGCTTCTCGACCAAAGATCACAATATGACAGACCTAACCATTATGCAAGTGAAGTGGGACCTGCATGATTCACAAATGGGAAGAAGATTTTGCAAAGATCATTTCATGAATAATATGCCTACTCAGCCAGGAAAAAAAAAAACGATTCTAAGTTCCCCCTAGAAAAGTTATCTTCCTGTATTAATTTCTCCAAGTGAATTCAGCTCAATTCAGATGGATCATACTCGACTATGTTCGAACCAACTTTTACCAATTCTTTACCTACACATCACAAGAGGGACATTACTATCGAGCTAGAAAGTCCACATCCACATAAGGCTCAGTCCAGATGAATTCTAGTTCAGTAGTGTTCCCTTCTGAAGCCACATCTACAGAAGGCAGTACTAGACATGAATATCACTTCTGATGAGAGAGCATTCAACTCATAGTTATCAAATGAAAGTCAGTCAAAGCTAGGGCAACTCTCGCTGATCTTCAGGCATAGTGGCAGAAGACTGAAAGCATTATCATGGAAGATAACTTCATCAAAATGACTCGTGCTCCGGGAACAAGATTAGATAAACTAAACAACTTCGTTATTTTGAACGAGGCTTGCTCACGCTTGCCATCATAAGGTACATGTATCAATTACATGCATTGTAGCTGCAAAAGCCAGCAGCATGCTCACTCATTGCCTGAAACGTGTAAGAGACAATGAAAGGGAGATTCTCGGCAGTCCTAACCACAAATGTCTTGCCCCTTCGACTATACTGCCCACACTGATGGTTCTCGAGCTCAGTTTATCATATGAATACAAATGTAATCTAAATCATTCAGCACTGGTTGATAGAGCACTTAAATAGACATTGTCAAGTAAGCACTCCAGACAGTAACCCCTGGCACATATTCATAACTTGAAAGAAGATAACAGATCCAGCAGAAACAAAGAAGGAAAAACTCATCACCACGTTACCTTGAATTAAAGCAGTTTTAATATCTGATTCTGACCTATCTAATGAGATCTTTCCTTGTGCCTCCACCCCTGGCACCGCAGATCCGCTGCCGCCGCCGCCGCCGGCGGATGCCCCGAACTTCCCTTTGATCCCCACATCAACCCCGGCACCAATTAGGGCCTGTTTGGCTGCTTCGGCCCAACCGGCCAGCCCAAACGGCGGCACCTCACTGTTGTAACACCTCATGGCATTTTCAGGGCGTTGGAGGATTCCGTCATTTATGTAAGATTTGATTTCTCGTACATGGCACACCCCATTAGCCACCAAAAACTGATGCTTATCCCTCGAAGTCAACCCCAATTTGCCCTCGATTTCGGGCCTCTCTTCGTCACAGCCACCTTCCCTGTCGGTCCTCAAGCTCCTCTGCCTCTCCGACCGCCTCCTCTTCGCCTCCATCCGCCGCAGCGTCTGCATTTCCTTCCTCTTCCTCCACTCCTCCTCTGTCTCCGTGGGCAATGAGGAGGTCCTCATGAGAGACGGGTACGGTACAGACGGCAAGGTCGTGGGGTTGTCCTCTTCGCCCAGAAGGGTCATTGCCCCAGCTAACGACGACGACCGGAACAACTTGCCGGAGCTCTTGTCGACGCCGAACCTGCCGCCAAGCGACAGCCCGAGATTCAGTTCGAGCTCCTCCGTTTCATCGTTGGGTGTCCTGTACTCTGGTCGGTGCGCGCTACTACTTGAACACGTGAACTTCTGCAGCAGATCCCTTGAGCACTTCTCCATTTCTTTTCCCAGAAAAAAAAAATCGAAGATTCAAGTGGCTCTTGTCCTTCTTTCCTATCGAGAATTGGACAGTTTCAGCAACTATCAGCCTCGATGCGAAGGAAAAACAACTTCTCGATCTGATTCAACAGTACCCACATCGCGAAACTTTGATTTTAATCTAATTCTTCCCGACTCAACCTCCAAATTGCAGCTGCTCCTCTCACGACGGAAAGAGAAAGAAAATGAAGGGGGGGGGGGGGGGGGGGGGGGGTTTCCTTTTCTCGTTCTGAGAAAGAAAAATTATGATTTGAAAAGAGAGAAATATGAAAAAGAGAGCTCGCAGAGGGGCGCGAGAGAGGGCGAGGGAGAGAGAGAGAGAGAGAGACCATGTATAAGAGAGAAGACGGAAGGAGGAGGGAGGGTGGTGGCGCAATTAGCGAAAATGCCCCTGGGGTGGCCCGCGAGGAGACCCCCAAGTGGATGTCAGGAAGGAGGATCGGACGACACGTGGCCGGATCGAGGCACTGTTTCCCGAGTGGCAGTGTCTTTTTGGCGCCTCTCTCTCTACCCAACAAGTTGCCTACGCGGAGACACGTGTCGACAATGCACCAGGCAGGGGAACAGGCCACGCGTCGCTGTCTTCTACGGGGATAGTGGGGAGAGCCACGTGTCCAGATAAGTTTGGCCCCGGACCTGACGAAAAGAAGCTGCGGCTTGGTTTGTCCTCTGGTGCAGCTGAGGTCATCACCGGCACGGGTCGCTCCGGCCACTCGAGCCCGACCCGGTTCGAGGCGCAATCGAACGAGCTTAGACAAGCCAATTCGGCAAATTCCTGCTTCCTCGGTTTTTAAGCCAAATTTCAATATAATTTGCCATGAACTATATAATCGCAAATATATTAACCATGGTTGTCATTTACTTGGAAAACGAGATCATATCATGTCCGAATCGAGAAGACTTTCATATTATCATCTAGAATTTAGATCCACACGATATGATAATAATGATTTATATACTTAAATTCCATACGGTTCCCAATCTTTTAAATTCGGTCTTTTACATTTTTTTTTTTAATTTCGATTCTGGTTCATGTTCCCCTTTTTTTTTTTTTCCACCAGAAATAAAATATGTTGCAAGTTGTCTCTGTGAGGGGGTGGGCTCAGTTGCTGTCGTAAAGAAAAAGAGATGATTCAAGTGTCCACTAGCTCAACTTGGTCCCCACTTGAGATTTGAATAAATGATTGCGAGCGTTGGGCGATTCCAAAAAAAAATTTCTGACCGTCCAACATAATGTTAGGGCCGTTGAATTGGAAATTAGTATTGTGCAAGTTGATCGATAAATTATTGACTAAACTTACTTTTTTTTCCTTCCCAAACGAGGGCCGCCGAATCTTTGATTATTGAATAAAATCCACAAAATTCGCGAAGATTTTCAATCTCAAGTTGGTGAATGAACGATGATGATCACTTTAGATGAAAATACGATGATTAAATTCGGTCTTTAGTTCTCGAAGAAGGAAGCTTCTCAACAATCAAAATTGATGGCGTGGGGCAACACGGAAAATATTCCCATTTTTCTTGTGCCCTCAAGAAAGGTGTCGGAAATTTTAATAAAACGAAATGGTGGGACAAGGGCGATCGATTTGACTAATTGTTTTCTGGATTTGCTGCTTCTTCTTCTTCTTCTTCTTTTTTGTGTGCTTTGCTTTGCTTTTAGGTTAATCTTTGCTCCTACCCACTTATCCAATTCCAAATTAAGATTGGATTATTATAACCAACTTAGTCTTTCGATCAGCTAAAAGCCACGTTCCAAGTCTCATGTCAAAATTCCCACCAAAAAAACAAAAAAGTCTCGCGTCAATTTGACCACCACGTTGTCAGCTCTGTTCGTGATTCATACTCCAAAATCGATGATCAAGTATCGATTAGAATTTCCGTGTGTTGGGGATCGGATGTATCTTTTATCCCACGTTATTCAATGTCGGGATTATTATCTTGTCGGACAAATAGGTTGTAACTTTAAACTAACGCGGCGCGTTTTAAAAAAGTGTCGAGGCAAGTGAGTTCTGATTAGAACGGGGATATATTATTCTGATAAAAAAAAACCTCGAGTAAAGTTGCTTGCAATGTTAGCAAAGCCAAGGGGCGATGTTAAGCATGGGATATTTTTCCTACTCCAACGTCGATGATGTCCGGATTGTTACGGTGGTAGATAAGTGCAGCATCTCGAGGCCTCATATGGGATTTACAGAGATCATCTTGAGCGATATATACGTGAACACCAGTTTCGTACGGACAACACCTTGCATGGGTACGTAGAGTACACCATGCAATCAAGATCCTCTAAAAATTGAGGACATTGGTTTGGACCGCATCTTAAGGACCGATAATAGGAACTTAGGTTGTCTGAAAAAGCGAAAATCGATGGATACACTCAACATCTCACGCTCGTAAAAGGAATTATGGCTCACTATGGATCTTGATAATTGATATTAATATGCCACGTATATATCTTAGATTTCAGATGAGATCCCATTTTTTCGACGACATTATGTATTATACCAAGGATCGCTATGAGTTTATAGATAGAAAAAAAAAATTGAGAATTGCATTGTCATGCTTAGCGTTCCATAAAATCTAAACCCTTAGGAGTTGCTACGGTTGGTTGGGATACTATGAGATTTCCAGCACAAGAATAGGATGTCATTTGTTCAAATCACACCAAAAGAGTGTAAATTACTTTGGATTTGGGTAATCCGCACAAGCCAAAGGCGTGAACTTAATTACTCTGCATTGGCCTTGCAGGGTATTCCTTAGTTGAGTCTCTGGAATGTCAATATGAGAATACAAACGGAATGAATATTTTGACTTTTTATGCATGGTGAATCTAAGTATGTTTTATTCATCCATATTATACGTTGACTTTCAGCTTCTGACTTCCAGCTCTCTAGAATGACAGAAATTTTTTTGTGATTGCGAGATTTGGATATCGAACTTAAGAATTGTATATCACTCGATAAAAATATGAAAAAAAAAGGAATTCGTAAACCCTATCAATTGATTGATGCTTTCCAAGCACAGTGTTTGGTAACCAGGGGTACAACGCCGACACGTCGGTTACCAAACACTATGCAGAGCACGGGCCGATGACTCACCCCAAGCGTGGGATGCTATTATACCTGCCTACCCAAAAGTAGCCAATCGAAGTTGACGTGGAGTTTACCTTCCCCACCGTCACCCCTCTAAGTTGAGAAAAACTATTTTTCTTCCCTTCTTCCTATGGAATGCCCTCGAATTTTTACATCCCGGAGTTCAGATAAAGCAATTTAAGGTTTTGCTCAGGTCCAAATTCTTGCGTCCAGATGAACAGCTCCTATATTTTTCTTACCACAGGAGCTGCCAATACCATTAAAGTTTAACGTCGTAAGGGCACTCCAAATAGGAGCCGACGGCTTTGTTTTGAGATAACAACTGGTGTAAAGCTCACCAGCGGACACAGTTTAAGGACTTGCTCAGGTCCAATAACATCTAATAATTATGGAAAAAAAAAAAACATCTAATAATCTCCTCCTCAGTTTTCGCATCATTTGGAAAGCAGTATTCAAGTCAGCATCGCCAACGCCCACAACTGATTAAGCTCTCGGGGTCGTCGGATCAGACGAAACCTCGACCGCCCGTCGATCGAACGGTCAAAAACCCATATCAAAGTCGCAGTACCGTGGGTCCCACAACACATTGACTGAGGTCTCGCGACATAGAGCGCGGCGAGAATTGATCGTCTGACAGCAAACCAGCGACCACGTGCACGCGTGAGCCACGTGGTCCCGCCCCGCCCCGCCCCGCCCGAAAGCACGCAGCAGCAGCGCCGGGTCCCACCTCTCGGGCAAGTTGCGACGGACGGACAGAGCGTTTGTCAATCGCTGCCACTTGTCGGAAAAAGAGAGGGAGCGCCCACGTGTCAAGAAGCGGGTCATGGGTCCCCGCCGCGGGTGTCATGGCCACATCAACTGGAGGAGCTTGCGCAGTTTAGTTTAGGTGCTTTCTTCTGTATTGCCAGTTGGGCGACATGAGAGAGAGAGAGAGAGAGAGAGAGAGAGAGAGGAGTAGTTATAAAGTTGAGTGTATTTCAATTTTCACGAGTGGAAATAAGAATCGACCGTCGAATCTAATGGAATTTTGGTGAAAGCTATCGTCTTCAATTATTCCAAACTCATTTTAGTTCGTATAATATATAACGTTCATTCGACGGCTTTCAATAAAAGTTGTCTTCTGCACTTTTGTATCAATCATCAATGGTACTAGTGACTGATGCAAACTTTTAATTAAGAGGACGCACCGAAAGACTTAATCACTTTTCTTTGAGAGTTTACAAAATTCGAGTTAATATAACACGAGATAGATAGAAATTGCACGAAATGTCGAGTGATCAAGAAAGTCGGTGGCCGCTGGTAACCCACATAGGGTCTATACCTGTTTAGTATAACGAAAGTTATGCATGAAAAGAATAGGAATCTAACTATTGTAGATCCACATGCCTAAAAGAATTTAACAATTCTCTCACTCCCAAATCTGAGGAAAAGATTCAAATATACCCACCACTAGAAACCTCTCCTAGTTTTGAGTTTAAGTTATATTTTCTCCATCAACAGCAAATTCAAATTCACTCCGACAACATCTACAAAAATTTTTTGCATCGGTAATATGTCTTGCCTATATTCCACTATTATTTTAGATTAGAGTGAGCGGTTTCAGGTTCATTCCAAATTCCACCCGGAACCTACCCGTCGAAATCAAATTTTCATTTTTTTAAACCTGGAACCTACCATGCATATCTTAAAACACGAAACTTACACTATCATAAGTTCCAGGGTCGGTTCTATGGGTTTACCCAGGTTCCTCCTGTATTATTATTTGAACAATGCAATGAATTATCACTTGTAATGACCATCATTTGCTGCTACAATCCATTGAGCATAACTCATATTTAAACGCATGAAAAATATGAAACATTAAATAAGTAAAAGTCTCAATCATAAATATCGCCGGAAATAGAAGCTCGGGATCATGCCAAGACATAGAACAAGAAAGAACATAACGACTCGTTCCAGGTTTCAGGACCTACCCGTCGGAATCGGTTCTCCAAATTTTGGAATCTAGAACTTACCGTGCATACCCTGGAATCTGGAACCTACGATACTTTTATCGGTTCGATTCTATTTTACCTTGGAACCATGTTCATCCATATTTTAGAGTATAGAATGTAAGTAGCTCTCGAAATCAAATGCTAAAGTTTTGGATCTTTCGACTTCGTTTGTTGATCGAAAAATGAGTGACGTGGAAGATATTTTTCTTTAACTGATCGCTCGTATCGCTTGAAATAATTAGTCAATAAAAAATATTTTCATTATAGACAATAATTTATGTCTAAATATTTTTGTAGATGATAAAAGTAATTTTCATTCATTCATTTTGATAAGCAACATAAGCGATTATTTTTTAAATATATATATTTTTCAAATCCTGCATCATCTCATGCGAAATAAACGTGTTCTCCCACGAATTATTTTCAACGTATAAAAATCTTCAGATCATCGGATCAAATTTACTTCCTCCACACGCCCACGTCCACGCCACCGTCCAACCATTAATAATGCTTTGAATGCATAGATATTTCTATTTGAAGCAGGTCACATGCTTTATTACTATTTTAAACGGTCTTAACAAGTATGCCCATAGTTAACAAGACCCTATTTATAAATTGTCATTTCAAAAATCATCCTAATCTATAAGACATGAGAAATTCTTGGCAACGATAGAGATTTATCTCTCTAATTTGTTTGACGAATATCAATCTTCGAGGAACAGCTCCTCGGAGATTGCAGAGACACTCGAAATGAGTTTCGACAAGTGAAATGTTGAGTTGGACGCGCGAGAGTGTTAGATGAAAGAATTCTCATATCAAGAAAGTGGTGCAATGGAGAGCGGTAAATATCATTTTACTTGGTCCGTAACTCATTGACTTAATCTTTTAAGTGAGAGTGAGTCGACGACATATATTAGCGGGCTCGAGCTTCATTTTGACAATGTTTCCGTGTGAAGATATCATGCTTCTGCTGCAGGAGCACGGGGGAAGAGAGGAAAAAGGAAAATTTTCTCAATTTTAGAAGAGTATTTTCTTTATTTTCTGTTAACGTTGTTTCATCACTCATTTTTCGCGCTCCAAGCATCAGAGAACATATCTTCGTAGGATGATTTGCTGGGGACATGTCGTTGACGTAGGCTGAGGGGGAGAGAGCGAGAAGATTCTCCACACCGCTGCACGCCACGTGTTGCTCAGATAAAGGCAACATGACATTTGTCTGACACGACACGAGGGAAATTCTAGTACAATATGGACAAGTCACGTAACGTTTTTTTGTTTTTTATGTTCTCTAAAATAGAAAAAAGGAAAAAAAGAAAAAGAAAAAAGAAACCCGTTTCGAAATATAAATTAATTTTTTGTATCCGGAAATAAATTTCTATTCTAAAAAATAGAAACAAGAAGTAAAAAAAAAAAACAACTTCTTTATTTTGAAGAATAAAATGAAAAACAATGTCATTTTAGAAAAACAAATTCAGTATAACTTAATGCTTGTCTTTACAACCACGAGCCCATCGCCCCCGTCGTCGGTCGCCGATCGTTGCCGCCGGCCGCTGGTCGCCACCGCAGCTCATCGGTCCCCGCCACCTCCACTGACATTTTTATAATAAAATAAAATAATTGGGAAGATAAATTTTTAAAGTCGTACCAAACGCGTTTATGTTGTTTTTCTATTTCGGGAATAGAAATTTTGTGCAGTTACCAAACGCGTTCTTCTGCTTAGAAACTATTTTCGAAAACAGAATCAGAAAAAGTCATTTCTGCTGAGAAATTATTCCCGAAAACAGAAACGTTGCCGAACGCACTCTAAAAGATGTGTCCTATACTATCTGAGCCGAGACTAAAAACCACTTGCACGCATACATACCTACATACACACATATATATAACACTTGGTTCAATTTTGGATTACTTACTTTTGTACGACAAACTTTTCTCACCAAAACCTACGATTCTCCTTTATTTCATTTCTTTAGTAGGAACAAATTTTAAGTGCACGGGCGAGCATCTTTCTCTCCATGATATTTTTTGTTCCGTCTTGTCAATTCAATTAATCGATAAGTTCAACGGGATGATGCAATTTCTAATTTCTTTGAGCGAGAATATTATGACTACTCGAGTGCCAATGTTCGATGCAATTTCTGATTTCAGAATTTTATTTCGATTTGAATTGTTCTATAAGTTCAATCGAAGGTTCCAATATTCGTATTTTTTGTTATGGCTACTTAAGTTCCAAGTCGGATGTTCAAAGTTGTGATTTTGAATCGATTTCAACTTTTATGACTTTTACTTTGTTCTCCATATCATTTCAAAATCCGATAGTTCAATTAATTAATCATCGACAAAGATTTAGTATTCTCTTCCATTATGTGATAGTAATCATTTTTTTTTCTAGGATTAAAGAGAAAGTACGAGAACAAAAGGTTGAGGCGTGCTACACATCGAGCCAGAAAAGCCAGGCCCAAATCTTACAATAGAATCAAGCCCTAAAACCTAGCCCGATCTATTCGGGCTAAGGAATGTCGAGCCCAGCCGGGCCGGATCGGGTTTTGGAAATTTAATTTTCACCCCTCAGGAGAAGCAGGAGAAGGGCGGATTCGAATTCCACAAGCAAGCGAGCAACCAAAGCCGCACCAGAGCTCACACGTTCCCACGCGAGGCTACAAGCAATATTGTTAATCAGAGTCTTTTTGGTGCTACCCATGGAATCACAAAAAGTTCATATAGACAGTAATTCTAAACTTCGCATAAATTTGTAAATTTTTACAGGGTACGATATTGAACCTAACAAAAAGTGCTAATGCATAGTCGAGATATTACTATCAAGAATAGGCCACAGACTCCCATTTTAACCCGTATTTATTAATGTGGATCATATATGAACAGCCTCAAATTTAAAATACGGGTCATATTGGATTTCAAAAAGAAAAACCCGAATTTAGATACCTCTTCGACTCGAGCTATCCGATCCGATGTCAATTCAAATGACAACCTCAGGTCTTTCCCCCTTCAAAATTCAGACCAAATTAATCTAAGGAAATCAATTCAAACACCAGAGCTAGACCACCGCATTAGACAAGGTAGAGACAGACAGGCAAGCCAGAGATATGAAACATAGGGCATGGCGGATAATTATAAAGATGGAAATTTTTCCTAAAAAAAAATAAAAAGGCAGATAATTATTCTGTTACAAGGGGAAAAATTATTCCCCAACTAACTAAAAGGAGCAGAAAGTCTAAAAGAAGCCCATAGAAAATCGTCATAGTAGAAATTCGAAGGCAAACTCTCTGGAATACTACCCGATCAAAATCTGAAAAGCCGCAATCTAAACCCGGAGAATCTCCTATAAGATGACCTAAAAATTGTAAGAATCTCATTTTTACTACTCAAAAGCAAGCATCATCGGGTGGCAGAAAGACGGTACTACTATCGCGGCTTGGGTGTTGGGCGGGGACCTCTTCCTCCTCCGTTCTGATACTCCCTCTGGAAGGTCCCGCCGTTGCGCCCTGCACCGCCAATCCGTCCCGAGAAGTCGGGCTTCCTGTCGGAGAAGCTACCGTGGCTTCTGAAATGATCATTCCGGAACCCACCCCTTCCTTGCGAAGCCTTTCTGTCACCGCCATCTAAAGCAAAGCACAAAATTGACCGTCAATTACAATACTATTACTCTTACCCGGAAAGAGCCAGGAAAAGTGCAATAAATGACCTTTTTTCTAAAGGAAAAAAAAAAACTGTTTTCTGAATTCATTTCGTTTATTTTCACAGATGATTCAGGTGCAGTGGTAACAAAAGAGAAAGATACAGGACTTGCCTTTTTTCTGCTCCTCAATGTGAGCCTTTCGGGTACCAATCATGATGGAGTTTTCCTGGAATCAAAAGCATTTGACACATCAATATGAGTAAATATGGTCAAATTGCGCCAGCTCTTGATTAGCAAGCTCATGTCAGACAAAGAAAACAAACGTCCATTTAACCAACACTAGGGTCCACCCTAGACATGCTCATTTAGACCCGCCCCTTAATTATTTCTTAGGAAATAAATCGGCTGCCATTATCTCAGACAGCAATAACAGCATCAAAGTAATGCGATACATAAGCAAAAGCCAGACCCAAACATGCCCTCACTACAGAATATGTAAAGAATCTACTACGATTCAGTTGTAACAAGGAAACCAAAGATAATGCGTGCAACAACACTGCAATACGAGATGAATGTAAGCAAAAAAGAAAGTTTGTAAAACCACAGAAGAGCCGTAGTTAGAAAGCAATGCAACTTTCTTTACTTGCCAAAGCGAATAACTCAATCATTGTGTAATCAAATAGTGAAGAACATCTAACTTTAGGACTGCAGAAAAGAACAAAATTTTCAATTATAGCTTCAAGTGAAAGGAAAAGAAAAGTACCTCAAGAGCACTTAGCATAGAACTCTCAGCTTCAAATTCTACAAAGCCATAACACGAGCCCTGCCACATGCATACAAGTTCCACAAATTACAGAGACATCTAGACTAAATATCTGGGCATGTCACTTATTTTTCACCAAGGGACAATCCCTGACCTTACTACTTCTAACTTGAATGCCGTTGGGTTTGATAGACCCGAATCTCTTAAAGGCAGCCTCAAGTTGATCTGGCGTTGCATCTAAAGGCAAGTTGCCGACAAATATAGAATGGCGCTTTACTGAGGGAAGGCACCACAAATAGCAGAAGTTACACTCATGATACAGACGAAGGTTATTAACAAACTACAGAGATGTCCCGGCATCATAAGATCATAAGATCAGAAAGGAACCTGCTTGACTTTCATTCTTTTCAACAGGAATGCTTTCATTAGGTACAGGAGCTTTGGGAGCTGTGGGTGCACGCGGTCGTGCAACAGGCTTTGCAACTGAAGCCCTCATTTGAAATGGCGCAGCACTATCATTCAGAGCACTTACCTAAACCAGATCAATAATACATTAGACATGTCAACTCAGCAAGATCAAAGGGAACACTTGAACAACACTTACAATTGATGCAAAAGACTTCTTAGGAGGATCAACTTGAACATCAGAAGTTATAGCGACCGTGCTAACATGCTTTTGACTTGAATCAGCTATGGGATCAACAACAATTTCTTTTCCATCAGCAGACTCCACCCCGTTATCCACAGCATCAGCAATTTCTTCGACCTGAAGAGTCTCTACCTCCGCAGGTGCATCAACAATTTGAGCCGGCTCTGTATTGAAAGCAATTTCTCACTCGAAATAATCAAGACAATAGATCACACGACAGCATCAGAGAGGAAGATGCATCAAAAGAAAATAGGAACGAGAAATCAAGAAACACATTAGCCAACCAGGATCTGGCACGGGAGGAGCTTCAACGGCCTTTAGCTCTTCATGTTTTTCTGCTGGAGAGACAGGCGAGGGAGATTCACCTTCCACATACCTAAAAATATCATTCAAGACAAAGTAGCCACTATTGTCTTGCGGAGCTAAGAAAAAGGACTGCGAGAATATCCTCTTGATGTTATCCTCTCCCATTAAACAGCCTGTAACTAAAACTTGAACTCCACCCTTGTAAGAAGCCTGAGCATCAGCAGTCAAAATCTCAATCTTGTACTTCTCATAATCCAATGAGAGGATTTTTTCATTAATTTCCTGCACCGAGATAAGTAAAAGAGTCACTGCACATGTATATAGACATAAGGGTCTGACAGTAGAGATGAGTCACGAGCAGATCCATGTGCGCACAATGTTATAATGAATGGGAGTTTCTATTAGTATGCAAAGCTGATTGTCATCAGCTCAGTAACTCTCCCAAGTATGCTACTCCAAGGAAAAGAAATATGCTGATATAATGGACAATTCAGCATCGGGCAACTTAATCCACTCATGGCAATTTGAGCTGAAAAAAATTGTGCCTCACAAGTAAAACAAATAGTGTATCCCAAAAGAGAACCAAACTTTCCTATCAAATCACAATATTACCCTGGAGTTACATCCACCCCAACCTCCACCAATAATAAGTCTGCTACCAAAAAGGCAACGAGAACAAGTGCGAAGAATGTGGAAAAACACTCCTTTCCAATAAATCCTCACCTGCAACGTCGTCACAGAGATCATCTGACCATCTGGTCCCGGCCGACTTAGCTCACTTATGTCGTGATAGAATCTGTGAGCAACTTGTGGGTTGTCGTGAAGAATACTATAGTATTGCTCGATGAAGGCGTTGCCCACAGATTTGGGGTCAGGTGGGATGCCATTGGTCTGTGCCGCCATCTCTGCATCCCAACAGTAAATACGTTAGGCACGACATGAGTACAAATGAAATAGTACGCAAGAAAGCAAGAAAATACCGTAACCATGGTCCTCGAGCAACATATGGGATAGTACTCTAATCTAAGAAAATTGAGCAGCAACAAAATTGGTAGTCTCATGCTTTATAATAAAGGGATCCAGCATACAAGTTTCTTATTAACTTTTTAAGCTGTAAGATAAACAAACAAAGACCAGAAGAAAAACAACCCTATTCAATGACGACCCGATCAAAACAAATTCGATATTTCGATATCGAGTTCAAGAGGACACCAACCAAAACAACCGACGGTAGGTATAGGCATAAAGTCAGCTGAAACCCAGATCTATCGGAACAACACAACCTTTCTACACAATCAGTCACGAACATCAACAATTACTACAACAATTCATAAGCAAGAAAGCAACAAACAAGTGCCTCTTCACTATAGATCCATTCAAAATCCATGGCGGCTGATCTTTCGCACAAAGATGCAGACAGACAAATTTATTACATCAAAAGCCGAAAAAGAGAAATAGCAGATCGACTAAAATAGAAGAGAAAGACTCATAAACCTCCGGGCCAGAGACCGAGCTAGAGAAAGAGCGAGAGCGCCCGCAGTAGTTGACGCACGAGAGTGAATGGGAGAGTCCAGCGATCTCAAGCCCCGCAAAAGAAAGCTTTTATAGTACTGATCGAAGGGCACGTGTGGCGCGTGCGAACCGGAGAGAGATCGAATCCAAGAAGACTTATTTTTGAATTTCGTTTGAACGGCCTTGATCAAATCACAAGGAAATTAAAAATATTGATCCGACCAAAAAAAATAAAATAAAAATAGTGCAAATTGATTTGTCCTCTCCTTTCTTAATTAGAAAATTTGAATTTATGACCCGATACTCACTATTCAAGGAAAGAAAATCCGTGATATGAGAGTAAATTCGGGGTACAAAATAAGTTTAGAATCTTTTAATGTATGCTTTGATTTAATTTTGAAAGAGAATAAGTTATTCCCACGATCGCAAAAGAGAGCTTTTTATAATACTGATCTAGGGCACGTGTGGCGCATGAGAGAGAGAGAGAGGGAGGGCTCGACTCATGTAATTTGAGTATATGGATCACTCGGAATAATCTATTTTTGCATTTCATTTAAACAGCTTAATCAAGTCATATGCAAGTTAGAAACGTTACAAATGGGTTTGTCCATCTTCCTTAATTAGCAAGTTTGAATTTTTTACGTGATACCCACTATTCTTTTTTCTTTTTTTTTTCGAGTGATACCCACTATTGAGGGAAAGAAATTTCACAATTTGAGAATAAATTCGAGTACAGAGTAAGTTTTGGGTCTTCACATTATGTTATGATTAGAGCTTTGATTTAATTTTGAAAAAGATATTTACAAAATGACAAGTTATTCCCACGGCCGCGAAACATAGCTTTTTACAATGATCAAATGGCACGTGTTGGGCGTGTGTGAGAGATAGAGAGAAGGGGAGGCTCGTAATCCGAGTGCAAGGATTACTTGGGAGAATCTATATTTGGAATTCATTTGAACAGCCGTGATCAAATCACATACAAATAAGAAACATTGCAAGTGAGTTTATCATTCTTTTTTAATTAAATTTGGAATTCATGACGTGGTACACACTATGTAGGGAAAGTAAATTCATGACTTGAGAGTAAATTCGGTATGGACGTATAGGGAGGGAGGGATTTTTATAGTACTGATCAAGGGCATGTGTGGTGCGTGAGAGAGAGGGAGGGAGGGAGGGCTCGACTCAAGTAATCCAGTATAAGAATCACTCTGGATAATCTCAAATTAGAAACGTTACAAATGGGTTTGTCCACCTTCCTTAATTTGCAATTTTGAATTTATGACGTGATACTTACTATTCAGGGAAAGAAAATTCAAGATTTGAGAGTAAATTCGAATACGAAGTAAGTTTCGGGTATTCACATTATGTTATGATTAGAGCTTTGATTTAATTTCGAAAAAAGACATTTACAAAATGACAAGTTATTCCCACATTTGCAAAAGAGAGCTTTTTATAATGATCCAAGGGCACGTGTGGGGCGTGCGAATCGTAGATAGAGAGAGGGGAGGCTCGACCGATGTAATCCGAGTGCAAGGATTACTTGGGAGAATCTATCAGAAAGTAAATCCATGAATTGAGAGTAAGAAGTAGGTTTTGGATCTTCGCATTTATGTTTTGATTAAAGCTTTGACTTAATTTTGAAAAAGATATTTACAGAAAAAGGAGTTATTCCACGGTCAGTATTAAATGGTGCATATGTTTTCAACTTGACTTGTACGTTGTTTAGAGTTTCCAGTCTTCCAATTGGAGGGAAAAAGAGAGTCGTACGTTGTATGTAGGAAAAGGCTTCCAATTGGAGGGAAAAAGAGAGTCGTACGTTGTATGTAGGAAAAGGCAAAAAACGTAGAAAGAAAGCCCCCGGCGAGGATCGAACTCGCGACCTTTCGCTTACGAAGCGAACGCACTACCACTATGCTACGGAGGCGTTTGCTTTTGAATTACCAACTAGACCTTACAAATAAGAAAACACCATTGCTAAGCTAAAAACCCAGGCCATCGCTCAGTTACAAAACCCTCAACACCAAAGTCCCGTTGCGAGAGAGATGTGTGGAATCGCGTTGATAGTATCTGGAATTCATTTCGATCCAGCATGTTCGGCGCCTGACACTCAGCCCGTAAGTTTTTCCCACCTTCTCCTCCTTGGTTAGTTTTTGATTTGTGCATTCTTCGGTGTTGATTGGCCATTGATCATTCGCCGCTCGGTGAACGCCGGTCACTGGTCGCCGTCGCGAAATCATCCCAAAGCGGCCGGTATTAATTTGTGTTTATATGTGGTGTCCTCGAGAAGGTAGAAATTCGAGTCAATGTATTGGATTGATGGCTTTGATTGAGTTGGCCATGCCGTGGCTTCTGTCATAGCAGCTGAAAACAGCTGGTGACTGAGCCGGCAGGGCACTGTATTGAACTGGTGGTTGACCATTCAGAATACGATCTGTGATTTTCTACGGTTGACCATTCGGAGTACGATTCGTGATTTTCAACACGGTGTTACGCTCCAAGGACGCGTGCCCGGCCTTGCTAAACGTAATATTGGGACTGATAAGATAGTTGTGATTGAGTTGATGTGACGAATTCACACTTCACAGAGGAAAATGAAACATGCAAAGAACTACTGTTGCCATTTCTAAACTGCGGGCATTGCAGCCTCACCGGTGCCATTACCGCACCCTCGAGACATTTTCCAATTTTTATGATCCGTTCAATGTGGAGGTGAGGTTCATAGGCTTTGCGTTCGTATGGTGCACCAGCTGGTTTTGCCTTAATACAAGAAACAAGGACCACTTTTGCTTGTTGTCACGAGATGGGAGAAGCCAATTTAGTCCACCAATCGCAGTGGATTACTTGCTTGCATTGTGATATCCTGCTGGTCTAGTTGAAAATTGCAGGAGTTTCATTGGCAAAGTTGGAGCTGCATGCTCGGTACCGATGGATCATGTCTTAGCTCGTGTACGGTGCTGTGGGAGATTTGAGATTTTCATACTTTGTTGTTAGTGGGTGCCCAAGTGCCCTTGTCCATCATTATCTAAATAGCAACCCTTTACCTTTGATATGTCCATGATGAGTACAGTTTAATGCCATGGCGGACAAAAACTAGACTGACCAAAGTTACCTTATGTGTTTCATTTCCTATAACTTGTTCTCAAGCTCAATAGATGCCCTTCCTTCTTTTTTTTTGTGGTGAATTTCATAGTTTTACTCTCTGTTCACATTTCATTGACTGGTATGTAAATGGCCACCAGCTGCTGTTGTCTCTTGATGATCTTAAGGAAGCTCTGCGGAGGAGGGGACCTGATAGTCTGGGCAGTAAAAGGCTATTGCTTCATTCGAAGAGTTTCAGTTTAATCAACAAGCAAGAGACTGTTACTTCTATCGAAGAAGAAGTGACTATAGATACTGAAAACTCTTATTCGGCAAAGGAAAGTTTTTCCAGTTCGTTTCAAAATGGAGAAACTCCTGTGGAGGAGAAGACCTTTGGTATCCATTCATTTGTTGGAGAGCTGCTCTTTCTTGGTGCCACATTGCAACTTAGGGGAGTGAGTCCTATCGTTCAGCCATTGGTGGATAAATTCGGGAATATCCTTGTTTACAATGGTGTGTCCATTTTAACGTGCATGGATATGATGCAGAGATTATCTCATGCATATTTAATTTCTTGTGATAATAGACGCAGAGATTATCTCTTGGTTGCTTTAAATGTTTTTGTGATGCATTCAGGTCAATGACGTGCTCAGTAGAACATGCTGCTAAATTGTTTCAGTGTTCTTTATAAGATTTGTTGGTATGTTTTGCTTATGAATTGACATTATTAGTATGTTTTTTCGACTTCTGTTGGTGGGTACCTTGATGTTTCATGCATCTTGTACTGAAATTGGATGTTACTCACTATTGTTCACCTCCACACCGCCGGTCACCATACCAGCGTCCCTGACTGGTTGCTGCCTTTGTTCCTTGTTCGTTTTGACTAGTGCTATGGTCAACTGTAACCAATCATCGGTTTTCACTTGCATCAGTCACCACTAGGCAGCTGCCACCATCACCAGTTACTAGTATCGTTTGGTAGCCACTACGGTGGCTGGTTGCCTATCACGATCATTTTCTGAAAATTTTCAAGAAGAACTTCTTGTAAACATGCCAATGCAAATGCTGGAAATGTTTTTTTCTAAGTCAAGTTTCACGAAAAAAGGTTCTTGATGAAATCTCCTTTCAATAGGAAAAGAGTTTATTGCTACAAATGAAGCTTTTATGATAATGGACTCCTTACATTAATAACTGTGGAATTGGCTGTCCAGAAGTTGTCTTTCAGTCCTGGGAGCTCTGCCGCTCTTCATCTCTGTGCACATTGCGTCTCCTTCTTATTGTCCTTTCCATTTCCTTTTTGTGCTGATTGCCAAGAAAATATGTGGACCCTTCATAACTTAATCCAATCTATTTCTTGCTTCTGTGTTCTTTCTGGAAATGAATAAGCAGGTGAGATATTTGGAGGAATACCTGTGGGATGTGACGAAAATGATGCTGAAATTCTTTCGCAATATCTCGCAAGATGCTGCTTCGGTAGCTCTCATGGGGATAATTGTTCATGTTGCTGTTCTGGCAATGAGGAAGATTCTGTTCCAGATGTTCTTTCGAGAATAAAGGGTCCATGGACTATCGTTTATTGGCAGGTAACTTTGCGTGGTAAGTTTCCACTTATGTTTTGCGAGCTTGTCCTTTATAATAGATGTGTTTACACTGTCTACCCTTCAACTGCCAAAAGCGTACCGAGCTTTCCCTTTTTGTTTGCAATATTACACAATATCTCTGTTCTCTTTTAGGATCGTAAACTGTCTATTTTATTTTATTTTTTATGTTTGTAAAAGAGCTTTTGAAGATCTCCTCCTGTTACTCATTGTGGTTTTGTTTGATGCATCAGAATAGTTCAAGAACCCTCTGGTTTGGTCGAGATGCATTTGGCAGACGGAGCCTCCTTGTGCACTGGCCAACTGAAGAAGACCCCCGATTTCTGCTTTCTTCTGTAGCACCTACTTTGGTCGAGCACAGTTCTGGTACATAATGCTTGTAGAGTTAACCATCACCAATGGTCACCGATGATTTGTACGTGTCACCATTTTTCTTTGGCTAAGTTGTATCTTTCAGCTGCAGATTTGCAATTCGAAAATGGAGTCAACCAGCGGAAATATTGGGAAGAGCTCACCTGTGGGATATATAGCATGCAAATTGATGCTTCGATTTTGAATGGCCATCTAATTGGTGATATCCAAAGACATGAGTGGAATAATTCCATGGTTAAGAAACTGATTCACTGGGAAAGAACTCATGTTGAGCCGACTGCTGAAGAGCTAAACTTGTCCCAAGGTATGGTGAGAACCATGACATTGTACCAACTTCTTTTGCATCGTGCTATCTAAATCAAGTTAAAGTGGCAGAAAACACCTTGATTGTCAATGTCATTTTTGTGATTGTAAATATTGTTGAGAAATAGAAATATTACTTTCTCAACAATCCATAGCAAAGTGAAAGTAGTTTTTTCTTTTCCTATAATTCGGAAGTGAGAGTAATATTTTGTCCTCATCCATAAAAAGATACTAGTGAACTAGGGGTATTGTCTTTGGACCAAAAAAAAAAATAAAAAAAAATAGTGGTATTGTCTTGCTGAGGACCTCATATATTCTCCCCTTAAATAGGGTTTGGAAAAGCCTCTCCATCAGTGCCAGCTGAGAAAGTTCTGACTGCTCTGACGGAATCTGTCCTGCGTCGGACTTGTCATAAATTTTTTCAGGTATCATTTGATTGAATTTGGTTGTTAATTCGACATGTGAGATAAATATATTAAAGCTGCCAAATTTATTGTTAGTTTCATGGATTATAGATGGATTATTCTCTTATCTGTTGAATGGGGGTAAGTCTTTTTTAGGCAGAAGTTGACATCAACTTTAGATCTTCTAGGATTTCATGATTTTTTTTTTCCAAAGACTTCCTTGAGCTTTGCAGAAGTATTCATGTTTTTATTATTCTGAGTTTATCCTTCTTGTATCATCATTCCCAACCTATTACTAGGCTATCATTTCCATTTGCATGGTTAATTGGAGCAATTCTTTGAAATACTTCTGGGCAGCCCTGCCTTAAGCTAGTCTTGACTCTGGTTCTTTTTACCATAACCAGATAGGATCCTTGTGTGAAAACTTATACTAAGATTACACATGGAGCTTCTTTTTCTTTTTCCTTTTTCTGTCTCATATAACACTCACATAGTTCGGTCACTTTTGCTGATAATTTTTTTGGAATTTGAGACAGACTACTGCATGCAATTTTAGAGATCGATTCTCTCCTGTGGCTGTTCTTTTCTCGGGCGGATTGGATTCCATGATAATAGCAGCAATTTTGGACCAGTGCTTAGACCCTCGGTGTAAGTCTATTACAGTTCAATGTTGTACCCTGGTGGCTGAGGATGTGAAGCTTGGAACAGCATCACATGTTTCTGGGTCAATGCTCTCAGGATAGACCATGGGATAGAGGGATTCCCCCCCTCTAGTTATCACTTCTGTTTTCGTTCTGTTATTGTTTTGCTATTGGATTTGTCAGTGGTCAACTTCTTACTTCCTTGTATTCACTCTCTGCTTAGGATTGGGTGGTTATCTAGTTTTATGTTGGTCCAAGATTATTGTGTTCTTCTTCCGGTCCTTTCTTTGGTTTATTCGGTGCTGAGAATATATTATTTCTACCATTATTGGACGTTACCAAAAGTTTTTCTTCGCTTATAATGGCTAAAGACTGATGGAAGTCGCAGGATATTTTAAGTGCTGCTGCCCACCTTTAGCAGGATAAAATTGGCCAACAACAAATTTTTGCTACAAGATCAGATTATTTTTGCATTTGCATATGTCTCAATTGTGCTTTTTACAAAGCTGCTGAACGAGTTCTAGAACCTGCTGTGGTACACTTCGGGAATTGCTTTTGAATCACTGACATACCCACCAATAACATTTCTCTTGGCAGTTGACATTGATCTGCTTAACGTCAGCTTTGATGGTCCTGCTGCTCCAGATAGAATCTCTGCAAGAGCAGGAAAGAAGGAGCTGAGAAGAATTGCTCCATCGAGAAGGTAAGCACAAGCTTTCTAGAGGTAAAGATTCCTTTCTATAACTAGGTCAATTGGCTTGTCATAAGGCTGTGTCAGAAGACTGCTGCATATCTAGACAAAGGTACATACAGTTCTCTGAGAGTGTTTGTATATAAGCAAAAAAAAAAAGGATAATTTAGATACCTTACCTCCCTTCTGTAGGAGAAACACTTTGAATAGCATATACTGGTGAGGCCAGCATCTCTTTCTTTTGATCTATTGTTCTGTAGGTGACTTTTGCAAACCATAGTTTTTCATGAAATCTTGTCCTGAGCGATATTTAGTTTGTTCTCTCTTTGCTTTGTCCATTGTTAAAATAAAGAAAAGTTGTGTTGCTTCTTTTAAAAAGTATTTCTATGGTATAATTGCGAATTGTGGGGAAAACGATTTTTTCCACCTTAGAGGTACTTTTCCCTGTGAGAGTGGCGGTCATATGACTCACACGTTACTTTTTTTTTTTTTGGGTTGAAACAAGTTACATAATTTCTCTCATTTGTATTAGCTTGTGATTCTCTGTCTGGTCATTCAAAGATGAAACGTAATGTCATTTCTGGTCGCCTAGCTGGGAGTGGTTCTTCTTATGGCTGGATCATGATAGTGGCCTAACTGTGGCAGAATATATCCGAGATGTTGCTCAATTATTTGCCTCTGCATGTAGTGTTGTGTATACTCTTACAATCATATCTTCTTCTTACAATCATATCTTCTTTGGTACTAAGCGGGCAGTACAATAATCCAATGGCTAATTGAGTCTACTAACTGTGGCAATGTAAGGGTGTTGAATTGATTTTTCTCCTTGATAAACAATTATTAATATAGGTTTGTCAACTGACACAATCTGGTATACTAGACATGTTAGGTAGTCCTTTTTTGTCCATATCATGTGTTGATTATGGGATGAATTTTGTTTTAGTTTTGACATTTGCCATCTTTATGATTCTAATTGTTTTTGTGGAGGGTTATGATATCTGGAAAGTTAAATTACGTACTTCTTGATTGTTGTAAAGATGATTACCTTTCTTCTTAGTCAAAAGATGCTAAAATTATATCCTATCCGACTTGGAAAGATTTGACTGTTATTCTAGTATGGTTGGGCTTTCTAGACCTGAACTCTTAGTGGTATTGGAGTGCAGGTGGAGACTTGTTGAGATAGATGCTGACTTGTCAAACTTGAGCTCAGAAACGAAGCATGTTATGTCACTTATTCATCCTGCTAATACTTACATGGTACTGTTCTTATAGTATCTTTCTATTAATATGTGAAGGATGTAATTATCACGACGTAGACATTATACATTTTCCCATTTGTGAACATACATAATGGTCATTAATTCTTTATGTATAATGTCACAAAAATTCTGCTCCTTCCTCAAAATTATTAACATTCATGTACTGCTTCAGCTAAGTGGAATTAATTTTCACCTCACATTGCAGGACTTGAATATTGGAATAGCTTTATGGCTGGCTGCTAGTGGTGATGGTTGGGTGTATGAAGAAAGAGATAATAAAAATGACGAAGATCTTCAACTTCATAATTACAAGAGCGATGCCAGAATCGTACTCGTTGGTTCTGGTGCCGATGAGCAGTGTGCCGGCTATGGTAGACATAAAACAAAATATAAACATGGAAGGTATTGCTTGAATAAATCATTCTTGCATCGGGTTGCTCGTACATTCACGATAGGTCTCTCTTCTGCATTCGCTTAGATCATTGCATGCTCTTGTGTTCAAATGTAGAAAATGGAATATATGGGGTTTACTGACCATAATTACAAAGTGGCACATGCCATATCCATACGTAAGCTTTTGCGTTTCCATCATCCAGATGATAAAGCCTGTCTTTGATTATAATAATCTGAACTCTTTGAAACGATTCGGAATCATCAGTTGGCTTGGGCTTGATGAGGAGATGAGATTGGACATGCAGAGAATTTGGAAGAGGAACCTGGGAAGAGATGATAGGTGTATAGCTGATCATGGGAAAGAGGTGTGTATAAGCATATGCGTTGTTGGTTCCTCAATGAAATACCTAGTGTGATGATGATTCAACTCTATTCTAACAGGCAAGATTCCCATTCTTGGATGAAGATGTCATAAAGGTTTTGCTTGATATTCCTTTGTGGGAAATTGCAGACCTTGAGCAACCAAGTGGTACTGGTGACAAGAAGATTTTGAGAGAGGTCAGTGTAATCTTTTTCGTTGAACTTCTGTTTATCTCGTTTTTAGGAGACATACAACAAAAGAATATAGTTCTTTGATGAGTTGGTAAAAACTGGGAAGGTACTTTCAATTACTGCTTTTGCAAGTGTACACAGTTTGAATGCTTGAATAGTATCTTGGATTAGAGACGTGTTACTGGATTCGGTAATTCTAGATTTCCCTCAAAAGTAAATCCACCTGATCTTGTTAGTGTACCTATCCATTCTGCAAAGAAGCTACTGCAAGCAAGTAGTACATGTAGTTGTGGGCTAAGAACTCAGGAAGTAGGCTACAATTGCTGTTCAACAACGGGGAATACCATCTACGAAGCAGCCTGGAACAAAGCAGTTGGAAGTTTCGATCCAATTGATTTCTATCCCATTAATTTAGCTGCATGTTCTTCCTTCTATTGTTGCTTCCATCTGTTTCTAAAATTAGGACTATTTTGTTTTTTTCTTCTAGCATCAAGTCTATTTACTTTGGCACCCTTTGCACTTCAACTATGTTCTCCATTATGTAATGGCTTATTACATGCAATATAATCGCAGTTCTTTATTTGGTCATGTTTCATACCGCATTCACGTGCCATTTTTTTTGTTTCTCTTTTTGAAGGTTGCAAGGTTGCTTGGTCTACATGAAGCATCAGCTCTACCTAAAAGAGCAATTCAGGTTTGCACTTTTATTGGGTCATTCATTTGTTCTTATGTGGAATTAGGATGTGAGCTCTATGGCGTTTTACTATGCTTTTTCTTGAGAAAGCAATTTCTTATTTTCAGTATCTTCTTAAGTTTATTTATGGAAGCATTCTTTAGGATAGGGTCAAGGCTTACATCTAAGTCTTTTCATATCCTGCTTATGTGCTAGCAGTGTATCTGGTTCCCCTCTACGAATAATGCCGCCACATTCATCATTATATGGCCTTACATATTCGCAGTATAATGCTCATCCTAGCGATTCGCATTTGTACCTCTCCCGCTTCATTTTTGACATCACTTTGTACTTGTCATTTTCCTTGATGAATGCTGAGGCAAGACTTCAAGCACGGATATATGAGACTTTGTTTGCAGCTATCGTTATGTTGAAATGACAGTGTCCAGTTTCCGCGATAGCACCTCTTTAATCTGCTATTTGTAGTAATTTACTACATCTAATATAGAAAAATTGAACAGACAATAACATATCAATGTTTTACTGTTTAAAGTTCGGTTCAAGAATCGCAAGGGAATCAAACCGGAAGAACTTTGGAAGTAACCGCGCAGCAAACCAAGCGTCTGCAGGAAGCGTGGCGATTCACATGCCTTAGGGACTGAGTTTTGAGGAAATACCAAAATTGTCAGAGTCTTCCTCCCCGGTGGTACTGGTTGCTTCACCATGCCCCTTTCGACAGTATCAGTATCAGGTCCAGGATCCAGCTCAAGTATTCATTTCTGCTCGTTGGATAGTTTTTGCTGTTCGAAGAGCAGCATATATCTTCTTCCCAAGCACAAAGTTATCAAAGACGCAGTTTTGGGTGATTAATTTGGCGAAATACTCACCTTTTGTTTACCTTCTGGGTAGATTCTTTTATCTCTGGGTGGGCTTAGGTAGGCTGGAAACCTACTGAGAGAATCATTCGAGATCAGAAATGTTGAAGAAAGAACAGGATGTTTCTTATCTAGAGAAAGCCTTTTTAATCTCCTGCTAACGTCACAAGACCTCTTATTTCAGATTTACGTGCTGCTTGACATTAAATAATCTTTTATTTTTGTCACTGCTTGTTGGATTTACAATAACTCTCTTCAGCAGAAAAGAATTTCAAGTATTTCCATGTTTGCATATCCACATGTGTGCTATTGCTGCATCTCTCACGATTACTAATCCGGGAATTCAACATTCCAATCAAGGCTGGGTTTGTTTGTCTGAAAGAATTTTTCGCCAATTAGCTTTTAGGACTTTCACACATTTTGTTTGTTGAAAAAATGGAAAATCATTTACTGTCAAAGAAAATATGCATATTTGAAGTTAGGAAAATGAATTCTCTAACCCGAAAAGGGGAAAATATTTTTCTTTAAAATGATTTCTAGAGAATTATGTTCTTTTATTGTAATGCTTTTTTCGAAATAAATATTTCTCATGAAAATTATTTTTAAGGAAAATGTTAGTTTTCATTTGTTTAGTGCTTTAAAGAAAATGTTTTCCTGCTTGCTAGAAATGGAAGTTAGTTGTTTTAGTCCATGTGAAATATTTTTCGTAGATCGATTAATTTTCAGTAATTCAAACATCGAAAAGTTAGAAAATGATTGTTTGGAAACAGTTTCTTTCAAACAAATGGATCCTTCATTTTGTCATCAAATTCGGTTCTTGTTGATCTTTTCACAAAATAAAAAGTTCTCATCAAGATCAATTCTTTCACGTTTGATGCACGTGCCACAGAATTGGTTTGTGTTTTGAAGATGGTTTGACTACAGACTATGGGCCTATTTGATTCAGCATTTGGTAAAGAGACTTTGAAAAAATGCAAATACTTTTGAGCTAAAAGGGTTTGGTGAAATGTAAGTACTATTTGGTAAACTGTAATTGAAAAGTGCATTTGGATGCAATTTTGGGGAAAATGCTGTTTGATAAACTTTTAATATTTGGTGTCCCAATTTAAAATTTTTAACTTTAATTTGTTTAAAATTAGGAAAAAAAAAAAACAATGGCCGACGGCGGCGACCGACGAAGGAAGGAGGAAGGATGAGAAAAAAAAAAGAAAATAAAAAATTATAGTTGCATTTTCGAAATGCAACTTCCCAAAGTACCTTCGAATGTATTTTGGGCTAAAGGCCTTTTGAGAGCATTTGAGATACAATTACATCTCCCTAAAGTGAGTCAAAAAAGTAGCCAAACAACATTTGTATTTGCCCAAGAGACTTTAGATTTGAAATGCTGAACCAAACAAGGCCTATAACTAAATTGACAAGATTAAACAATATAAGACCGAATTGACAAAATGACCAATTTTTCCCGCGACATATATATATATTTGATTACAAATAGTTTCTGCATCCTCCGCGAACGATTGGGTCTCTTGCATGAAGAGTTGAAGCATTTGAACCATAGAGAGTGAAATTGAGAATGGGTGATCATGAGAACGAAGAGGATGTGAATCCAACATTCTTATAAGACTTCAGTATTTGTTTCACGGAAAACTTATTGTTATTCAATTTTAGAGAAAACAAACCATTTTGCGGTGTTTGTTTGTATTGAAAATAATTTAAGAAAATTATTTGATTTCAGTTTATTATTCATTATATGTCAATTTTAACTATACAAATCGGATTTGGTGGGTTCAATTTCCTTGATTTGTTCTGTGATCCATTAAAATTATATTTGGGAATGCAGAAGAACATGAGATTTAACGAAGTAAATTCAGAAAATGGTTAGGTAAGATGTATGGAGAAAAAGAAAAAAAAAATCGATGAGTGATAGAGAGCCGAGAAATTGAGACCGAGGGAAATCACACCGCTCGCTGGAAAAATTCCAGCCTTTTCTCGGGAAAATGTGAAATTTTTTCTTGAAGAACGACATTGAATGGAGTATAAACTCTGAATCCCACTTGAAGTCTCTTGGATCGCCCACACGCGCATCGCGCGCACACAGAAACGCAGAGGACTTAAAGAATGACGAGCAGAGGCAACCGCCACGGCGTCGACGACCCTGACAACAGCAGCGGCAATGGTGGCGATGACCGGTGGAGAGCCGAAGAAGCCATCGGCGGCAACCGAGAAGCGCTGGAGGCTCTCAGAGAGCTCATCACCTTCCCTCTTCTCTACTCCCGCGAAGCTCAGAGGCTCGGCCTCAAGGTGTCGCTCGCTCCGTCGATACGATTCTCTCTCTCTCTCTCTCTCTCTCTAGCTGCAACCCAAGAATGTCCCGTTTCGATTTTGACGTGACCACGTTTTGCGATGTTTCTCGCAGTGGCCGCGAGGCTTGCTTCTGTACGGACCACCGGGCACTGGAAAGGTACTCGATCAACAATGTCCTGTTACCTGTAATCTAGAGCAATTTGTTTCATTTTCCTGGAGCGCCTTTCAGTTGTCATAGGAGCGTGATTGGTTTTCTTTTCCCTGATCGAGTGATTTCATCTGGGTTCATCTACCTTGCTAGACAAGCTTGGTTCGTGCAGTTGTACAAGAATGTTCTGCGCAATTAACCATTATCAGGTACTCTCAATGTACCTCTGTATTATGCATTGGCTCTATAAAACAATCTGAAAACTATGAAAATAAAAACCGCTCACTTTTCAACTAATTGCTGTTTGCAGATGAAATTAGGCTCTTAACTTTGTAATCTTCTGGTCTTGCTTTAGACGCAAGGTATTGCTTACAACTGAATTCTCGTGGTCTGTACTGCAGTCCACACTCTGTTCACAAAGCTCATGCCGGAGAAAGTGAGCGTATTCTGCGAGAATCTTTTTCTGAAGCATCTGCTATGGCATTGTCGGACAAGCCATCGGTTATCTTCATAGATGAAATAGATGTGCTCTGCCCTCATCGTAATTCTAGGTAAGAATCGCAAGAGTCTCCTACTCAGCAATCAATTATTGGCTTCGGGAAGCATTTTGCTCTGGAGAAACCGAAAAGTCACATCATTTAATTCAAGAAATGTGAAAACAGGAGAATATGATACAAGCTGCATTAGGATTTCCTTAATCAGTTATAGGCATAACTCGGAAGTTAGTAGCTGTTTGCTGAAAAACCTGTGTAACCTGCGGACCCTTCAGAACTGGCATGGTTGGGTATGTTCTAGGGTGGGTATCAGAGCTGCTCCAGGTTCCAAAATTTTGGAACTGGTGAGTACAAGGTAGGTTTCATGGTTTGGGGTCATATTACCGTGCACGCAACCTATACCTTGCCCCCCATTACTTGTTCAGATAACCATATACGATGTTACGTGAGAAAATATATGTATTCTTAATACTTTACGACTTCCACTCTTTCTTTGTGAAATCTTCACATATGAGTGCGTGAAAGCTCTAGCTGTATTGGCTATCTCCAAGCCATTAGGAAAAAAAAATCTCCAACCCCATTTCACCCCTCTCTCTCTATGACAAGCTTGGGTGTGTCTACACTGATACCATTTAATTCATTCTTTCAGTAGAGCGGGATAGGTTTTCATGTAAATTAGATTCAAATGATTTGCAGAAGCTGATTTATTTCTTTGTTTTTTCACCTTTGATGTTATTATCGTTTTAGGATTATGGTTCTATATATCATGAACGTGTATTTTATATGTAATCCATTTTAATTCCTTAAAATATTCAATGTGTTAATAACTAGAACCGTGACAAATTTTTATGCTATAAATTTTCCTTCAAAGTATTACAAGGTAGTACAGGGTACCCCGAACCCGTGGGTGGTTTCAAGAGCCTAGAGAGCGAGTTCCAGGGTAAAGTAAATACCCTACCCACTTTGAAACCCGCACACCCCTAGAAATCAGGACAAGTATTATCCTTTTACCATAAGATAAAGTTATTCAAACTATAACTCTTACAGTAAGTCGAGGTACTGAGTGTGACATCAAAATAATTGTGATATATGTGATCATTCAGAGAACTAGTTGTTTTTTGGCTGAGAGAACTAGTTGTTCAAAGGTGATTTTATGGGACGATAAATTGTTACATGGTCATATTTGTGATTGTGCAAGCTATGTGGTGGCATGTATAGCAGTCAATCAAATTTAGGTGCTCAATTTTGGCACATCATTTTGCTGAGTGCGATTAGTTACTGCCATAAATGTCATCTTTGCCTTCATACTAGTATAACCTTTTTGCTTTTTTTGAGAAGTAAAAAGCTGTTCATGTGTCGGTCAGATTTTATGTGGACTCTTTTTTTTTTAATTTACTGTTATCAAACTCAAAAGTTCCTAGGAACTGTCATCCTAATGTTGGGGAAACATTGGTTGGCAATTTTATCACAATTTCCTTGATTCAGACATATTCAGTGTGTTTGGATGATTTCATTAGTATCAAGCATAGAGTTTACTGCCATGTTCATATGCTAGCTTGTAGATGTCTTTTCAAGGTGTTGCGAAAAAACAATCTCATCTAAAACTAGAGATGTACTCTCTCTCTCTCTCTCTCTCTCGTTTTGTCGAGGACTTTACCTGCAATTAGGTGGTGACATAAAAGCAGCTAGCAGAACAATGACATTTTGGACCATTATCAGTTGTATGCTGAATTGCAATTTCTCCTGTTTGTTTCCCTCATTTTTGCTATTACTTTGTCATAAAGATTACTTGGCAATCTTCAGTTTAATTCTAGTTATTTCTTAAAGTGCAGAAGAGAGCAAGATGTCCGTTTGACGTCTCAATTATGTACCCTGATGGACTCTATTCAGCCATTATCAGGATCATTGCCACAAGTAGTTGTTGTTGCATCGACTAACAGGTTAAATCTTCACATGTGGACAAGGGCTTATTGTTGTAGGAGACATTAGGGTGTTGTTTAATAATGAGATTATGTTAGATTCATCCTTCTGATAATTAGTCTTGGCCCCTTTTGCATGCCTCCCCTTTTGCATGCCTCCTGAAACTTGATACCATAAGCTTTTGTAGATTATTATATTATGAAGACTATAAAAGAGAAGCCACATTTCATTCGTTCCGCTGTTCCTTCTTGGTGTGAAACTTTTTATCCCTGCTTTTGAGAAGAATTTCAGTGATCCACATTGGTTGCTGAGAGCCAATAACCCTAATCTGTATTGCTTCAGTTTTTTCTAAGAATGGAAAATCACAACTAGATGACTATTTTGATGAGGTTCCCTAAGTACATTTTGTCCATTTTCTTTGTTCGTTTGTTCTCTTCGTTCAGTACTTGCTTTCTGTATTTGCAGAGTAGATGCAATAGACCCTGCACTTAGAAGGTATGGGCGTTTTGATGTTGAAATAGAAGTTACAACACCCAATGAAGAAGAGCGCTTTCAAGTTCTCCAGGTATCTTAGAAATTATTGCATCAATTGGCTGTTTCCAAGATCACACTGGATGTATCTGCCTCACTATCTTATTAAGGCTGCACAGATTTTTGAAACCTGAAAGCTGTGAGTTTAAGTTAGTTGAATGTTAGGTTTACTCAATGTGGATATAGCAGTTTGACTCCGTGTTTCTTGATTGTCAGCTTTACACAAAAAAAGTTCCTTTGGATCCTACTGTTGAGTTGAGATCCGTTGCTCTAATGTGCAATGGTTACGTTGGAGCTGATTTAGAAGCTTTATGCCGTGAGGCAACTGCTTTTGCTCTTAAAAGGTTTTCAGATGTAGAGCAGGCACTTTTGCTTACAATGGAAGATTGGGACTATGCTAGATCTATTGTTGGCCCAAGTATAACAAGAGGTGTTACTGTGGAAATTCCTAAGGTATCATGGGATGATATTGGAGGATATAAGGAATTGAAGGTCAGTAACTCATTTTTTATGTGCTCAGGTCTTGGTCGTCCATTTTTTTACTTTTGTACCTTAACTTTGATCAGAGGAAAATTCAGCAAGCTGTTGAGTGGCCTATCAAACATTCTGCTGCTTTTTCGAGGCTGGGAATATCACCAATACGTGGAGTACTTCTGCATGGACCTCCAGGGTGCTCAAAAACTACTCTTGCGAAAGCCACCGCTCATGCTACCCAAGCTTCTTTTTTTTCCTTGAGGTTTGACGTCAACAACTCCCTGAACAATTGTATATGCTCTGAGACTTTAAGGAGAGGGGGAATGTTTGTAATTCCATCCTTCACCCTAGGCAATAAAACAAAGTTCCACCTTCCACTGGATCCAAGGGCTTGTTGTTTCAGGAGTCTGGAGGTTAACTTTAATATATGCCAGGATGGGCAAAGAAAGGTGGAATATGAAACTCTGTGGAATGGGCTGCGAGCCGTTACATCCAGTATGAGCAAACCTACCCTCAGACAAGATATTTGTTCATGGGAACAAACTGTTTATGGCTTTTATTTAGATATGAACGATGACTGAAGGATTATTAAATCTGTGGGTGGATTGATTTCTTGGATTGTCTTAAAAAATTGCTCCTAATTAAGTAAATCGTTGGATCTTCAATCTGAGTTAAAGACCAAAATCTTGGAAGGACTAAAATTGGAGATTCAACATCTTTCCTAACTTACTTGTCTTAGTAAATCTTCTAACTCTATCATCGTAAAAGGATACTCCATCCTTTATTAATTGATTCTTCAGTGGAGCTTGACTTTGGCCATATGCTGTCGCTAATTTGTAGTGAAGATAAGAGGATGAGGGCGTGATAATCTAAGAAGTTGCTGATGGAATTAATTTCTTGAGCCATTGAGAGAAGGAAGTTGCAATAGTGTGATAATAAGGGTACTTTCCATTTATATCTTGAAATAGATTCCAACTCTATGACACGATTAACTTTAGCTAAGCACAATGACTACGCCAGAAGCTGGATGTTAGAAAAACCAAGATTCTGTGCTGTTGACAAATCGAAGTTGCGACTGTACAAAATATCTCCTGTTTGTTTGCTACTATGTTAGCCAAAAGTTGAGAGGATGTAACCAGCCTAAATGTTCCCCTTTTCCTTTTCTGATTTTCTGATGTTATTATCACATTCCTTTATTTTGAGAATTCGCAAACTTTATATTTCAGTGGAGCAGAATTATATTCAATGTATGTTGGAGAGGGAGAAGCCTTATTGAGGAATACCTTCAGGAGAGCTCGTCTTGCGGCACCGAGCATCATATTTTTTGATGAGGCTGACGTTGTGGCAGGCAAGCGGTGAGTTTATTGAGGGTTGCAATAAATCATTCTTGGGGTGTTCCATGCAAGCTATGGTGCTCTCGTATGTTCTCTTCACATATAGTTGTAGACCAGGAAGATTTTCCTTGAGTATATGAGTTGGTCTTTTCTTAGAAAGCATGTGTACTCATCACTGGTATTGAAGTAGAATGAACCCAATGTCGTTTTGGTTGATGTAATGAACATGGAGGAATGAGTGAAGGGTGCTACTTCAACATGTGTGAAAGATACCCTCATATCTTTTCTCATTTAATTTGTCAGGTGAACCTCCTACTATGTGAAAAGTTCTTAATGTTTGTTGACTTCCTGGTTATTTTTCTTCTCCATGATATCTGACTTATTGTTGGACGATAAAGTTGGCAAGTGGAAATAAAAGTGGACGTGTAATGCGGCTTCTGTATTTTGGTTCACTTGCAGTGGAGGTAAATCAAGCAGCAATGCCATAGTTGGAGAGAGGCTACTATCCACATTGTTGACTGAGATGGACGGTTTAGAACTGGCAAATGTGAGCATTATTGTGTTTTTGATAATAGTAACTTATTATTAGCTTCCATCTCATGCTACCTCATATGGGCAGGGAATCATTGTGTTAGCTGCTACAAATCGCCCCCATGCAATTGATGCTGCACTTATGCGGCCTGGGCGTTTTGATTTGGTAAGGCACTTTACTACTTCTTTATATTGACTTCAGGCTGTAATTCTGCGACCTTCTTCTCGAGTCTGCTGAGTTCTTTGTGGATTATGTACTCCGTTAAGTGCTTATTTCTGATCCACCTTTCTGAAGTCAGTGAGTCCAGATTGGCTTTAGCTTGCTAACAATGCCATATAATTCCTTAATATTGGCAATTTATTTATTCTCCACATAATTATGGTTCTAGTCCTTTATTAACGTTTAGTTTTACTTTTTAGGCTAAATAAGATGTTTGTTGAGCTAATTTCAGTTCCAACTTTTGAGTAAACACTCTTTGAAGTATTGTTTAAAACTCAATCCAGTATTCTTAATATGAAAAAAATTTATCTTCGTGCTTTTATTCTGGAATGATGTTTTAAAAAAAAGAGTCCATTGTCTAATGGATAGGACAGAGGTCTTCTAAGCCTTTGGCATAGGGTATTTTTTATTTATTTACAATTTTGTCTATATTTGTCCGTTGAAGGTTGTCTAGTTTAGAATGTGTACTCCGTGATGGAACAATTAAATTCTACTTGATTACCTTGTCAGGCTCATGATTACCTTTTCTTTTTCCTCTCTAAATTAATAGGTGCTCTATGTACCACCGCCAGATTTGGTGTCTCGCCATGAGATATTGCGCGTGCATACTCGAAACATGAAGATAGGAAATGATGTTGATCTCAGAGATTTAGCAGAACATACCGAACGGTTCACAGGAGCCGAATTGGAGAGCCTGTGCAGGGAAGCAGGAATAGTCGCTCTAAGAGAAAACATACATGCAACTGCCATTTATGACCGTCATTTCCAAATCGTTAGGGAGTCCTTGAAGCCAGCATTGTCCGAAGCAGACATTCATTCGTATGAATCGTTCCGAAGGACTCGATAGCTGAGGCCTTGTGACTGTGCGATCCAAGCTGACATGACCCTACTTGAAGCCGGACATCTGTTCACCTGGATCGGGGGATTCTGGATTATGGTCAACGGTTATGGTCTCCAGGAATCTGAATATGGTTGCATCATTTCAACGGACGCGTCTAGATTATGGGTGTCGATAGCGGCTCGGGATCAAGCTTCGCCTCATTGATTGTTAGTTTGGACCTACCGTTTGATGCAGAAACCGGGCCGGCACGTGAAGTGCAGTTTCAAATGTTGTTGGGTTCAAAAGCTCATGAAAGGGGCTTTTTCACGGAAACGTGGATTAGCTGGCAATGACATCATGAAAATGCTGCATGGTCGATCAGTTTGGTCCTCTTGACTTGTGTTTCGATCTATTTAATGTCATCTGCTGATGTATGCTGGATGTGATCCGTGAGTCGATACATTTTAGTAAATTTGTCCAATGTTTTAGTAGTTATCCAGTACTTTGGAAAATGTTTGTGTTGATAAGTTACCAAGTTGCATTTGAAATTACTAGAGTTGATTAACAATTTGATTATTTATGTTTGAATTTTCTTGGTGTTTGTCAAAATTTAAGGGCATTACTGGTAAAGTCATTGCAAATATTTGAAAAAGATAAATAACAGAAAGTCTGAGTCGCCAATCATATTAATTTGTGTGTCTATTGTCGGGAAAAGTGTAAGAAAAGTCTTAAGCCTATTACATTGGTGCTAATTTAGTTTTAAACCTTTTAATAGTGTCAATTTAGCCAGTGCCAATCGTGTCATGTAGGCCGTTCAGCGTCCGCGTCAGTAATATCTGGCCAAAATTAGTCGGAAAGACTGAATTGGCTCTAGGTCAAAATGTCTCAAACTAAATTGACATAATTAAAAGGTTTATGACTAAAGGGCTTTTCTGACACTTTTCCCGTTTATTGTCCTACAATTGAATTTTAGTAAACTCCGTTGACATGATGTTGCTGTAAATATATAATTGGAAAATTACAAACTTACCTTTGAAATTACAGATTTTTTGTTTATATGCTACCAAACTTACGCCGGCTATTATCATCTACATTATTGTTGAGATGTAACTACTTTAAATATTCGAAAAATTTACTAATAACAGTAAAATTTAGTTATATTTGGTTGATCCATAACTCACTAGCTTTTGTTTCAATTTTACGAGTGATTGTCAAAATCTACGAGAATACACACGGAGATAACACTAAATAATTGAAACAATTGCTTTTTTTTTTTTGTATATTAGATTGAGCTTTTAATTAATATCCTAAACTTATTTTCTGGATAATTACTTATGTATTACAAATTAGACATATAGAAAATTACTATTTACGCGTAAAAGTTACTAATTGGTGATAGACTTAGAGTTAATCTGAACCTTGAGAAGGTATTAAAAACAAGAAAAATCATTACGTATTGATGGATACATGCTTCCAATATGAAAAGTTTCTAAACATTCTTAAATGCTTCGAACTTTACTTCTTTTTCTATAGGCAAAGTTACCATCCAAAATAAAATGATTTTCAATATGATAATACCTTACCAACCAAAATAAAAGAAAAAAGAAAAAAACGAAAAACCTCGGGGGGGTTCATGTAATTTTGCTCCTCCTTAGAGAGAGACCTATACATTCTTCGCAGTTCACACTTAACCGAGGGCTCCGCCTGGGGGGAAGAAGATTGCTCTCTCCATTCGATGGCTCAAGGCGTAGAAGGCGGCGCAACTCGACCTCCTCCGTTCAATGGATTGCCCTCCCACACCAACGTCGCCAACAATGCCAAAACAAATCCCTCCTTCAATCGGTTCTTCTCTTTTCATCTTCTTTATACCCTGACTTGTCGCTAGTAGTCTCCGTAATCACGATCAACCCTCGGTTGGCTAGTGTATGGATGCTCCGAGGCGTTTTGGGGATTTAGTGAATGTCAGGGGTTAGAAACAGAGCCTGTGAACTCTTTAGCTTGTTCTTGGGGAATAAGTAAATTGAATGCCCTCGGATTTTTGACTGGAATGCAGGCGGCAGAAGATCGCGCAACAGAGGAAGTCTCTACCAATCGCGTCAGGTAATGTGGCCTGCCGTTGGTGCTGTTTGTTTCCAATAAATCCCCTTAGCTGGTTGTGGGTTTGCCTGAGTTTCAGTCGATGCTTTCTTTTTGTCCCAGTTGAGAGGCGACTCGTCCAGGAGGTGCGAAACAATGACACTTTGATAATTGTTGGCGAGACGGGAAGTGGAAAAACAACACGTAAGTATCCATGTAGGTATTGTCTTATGATACAACACCGAATTGCACAACATTTCGTCATAACTAGGTCCAAAACATAGTACAATGTGATAAGTTTGTTTCATGATGTTTAGTCATAGATTTAGTGGGACCACTGCTAACTACTCTAAAAGCTTAAACTGATAGATGATGGTATAATTTAATATTTAATTATTCTGTCAATATCCAAGCGTAGAAATGTCAAAAGAATAAGGTTGCACAGTGCAACATATTACCATTGAAAATCCCATGACATGTATAATTGTGCCTTTTGCTATTCCTTTTTCCCCTTGAGGAAGTTGTTATATCCTTGGCATTTTTTTTCCAGAGATACC
This sequence comes from Lenwebbia sp. NSW1173648, assembly GCA_029784005.1. NCBI lineage: Eukaryota > Viridiplantae > Streptophyta > Magnoliopsida > Myrtales > Myrtaceae > Lenwebbia > Lenwebbia sp. NSW1173648. Next base: position 7,366,431 of record JARCGZ010000010.1, read on the forward strand.
ACAGTTTCTATTCAACGCCGGGTTCTGTCGCGATGGGAAAATTGTTGGGGTTACCCAACCACGGCGTGTGGCGGCTGTTACTGTTGCCAAAAGAGTGGCAGAGGAATCTGGGGTTGAGTTGGGCCAAAGGGTCGGGTATTCCATCAGATTTGATGACATGACATCCGGTTCAACAAGAATCAAGTACATGACGGATGGTTTGCTTCTAAGGTTAGGTTTCTGCCATTATTGTTTCCTGTAATTTGTGTAATATGTTCAGTCAGTTTCATGACATCTGCTTGTGATAATACCATACTAGTTTCCAATTGGGACATCCAGTGTGTTATCTGTGAAGATTGAAGATTCCTGTAAGATTCAGTAGTTGGGTGCATCGGTATTTTACAGTGCGCTAGCATGTCCAATCAGTCAAATCATTTTTACCGAATTGATTTCATAATCTACATGTGATTGTAAAAAGAAGACTTGCTGGTCTTATTTCTTTAGATCTATAGGTGGAACAAGATCTACTAACTAGCTGAAATTATTTTACATATCTTGCTAATTGGTCTGAAGTCTGGCAAAGCTTTAGTTCTTATTTTTTAGATCTTCAAGGGAAGTTTGAACCAGTAGAAATTTCATACTTCCAATTACAGAGTATAGAGAAATCATGTGAAACTTGTCTTCTGCCTAATTAGCAACTTATGTTGATTCCAATCTTTGCTTGCGGAGCTGATATGCTCTTCTACAGGGAAGCACTGTTGGATCCATATCTTTCTAGGTACTCCGTGCTTATTGTGGATGAAGCTCATGAAAGAACAGTCCACACTGATGTGCTGTTGGGCTTGTTGAAAGATGTTCAAAATAAAAGGTCTGCATCTGCCAATGGTTGTCCAAATACCGAAAATAAGCAATTGAACGATGGCGTGCTCTTGGACAAAGGGCAAGGTGTTTGGTCCGGTACTATGAAACAATGCCAAAGTAGACGGTTTTCTACATTGAAGTTGATTATTATGTCTGCTAGCTTAGACGCACGTGTCTTCTCTGATTACTTTGGTGGTGCAAGAGCCGTCCATGTCCAGGGGCGGCAATTTCCTGTGGATATACTATATACTCTTCATCCTCAACCAGATTATTTAGATGCAACCCTGATTACCATATTCCAGGTTGTTTTTTAATCGTTATTTGGTTAGGCCTTCTTTATGTCTTTATAAAAAGGAATTACCACCTATTCTAGGAAGTTCATGTTTTGGTTCACAGTTGATTTGTAACATTGCTCTAACTTTTGATGTGGTAGTTTTGGTGCATTTTTGTTCGATGTCGTGCCGTAAGTACGACTGCAATGAGTGTTCGCTAAACAGAAACTTTGTTGTAGTGTCTATAGAATGCAGTATTGATTGGGTTAAAACTCTATACATATTTAAGATAAAAACATAGAATTTTTATAGATGATTCATAAGCTAGAATCTGCAGTAGCGCCTCAGGGTTTCTAGTTAATTGGTTTTTTGATTGCTGTAGCTTCCATATATGTTTCCTTTTGAAGGCTTTCCAAACATTCTATGTCTCGTGGGTTTCCAAAATCACTTGTCGTTTATTCGACTAGGATAGGATACATAATTTGCCATCTGACCTGATTCATGAAAAGGCATTTTAAGTGTATCCACGTAGAATGTGGTGCATATATTCACTCAACGTCATTAATTTAAATGATGTCTCAATAAAGTTCCCTAATTTGTTTTCTCCTTGGAAATATTGCTATGCGAGCTACTCCTTTGTTTGATCCCTATCAGTTGGCTTGGAATATTTGCAGTATTTGATAAGTGCATGTTTTGCATTACTCAGATCCATTTGGAGGAGGGTCCAGGAGATGTCCTTGTATTCTTGACTGGTCAAGAGGAAATTGAATCCGTTGAAAGACTTATTCAGGAGCGACTACGGCAGTTGCCTGAAGGCAACCGTAATATGTGGACTGTTTCTATATTTTCGTCTCTTCCCTCTGAGAAACAAATGCGTGTCTTTGCACCCACTCCTCCTGGATTTCGTAAGGTGACTATCCAAGCTGCTCAAATTTGTGCAATTCTTATATGTGCAGTGCTCCTGTTAAAGTCAGATCCGTTTCTATAAAGTCAGGATTTGTATTTTGGATCATGTGGACCTTTCTTAAGATCATTGCCACCTTAATGTTTTTCTCTAATAGTAGTCACGTCAATGTTTTTCATTAACTTTTTGTGAGGCCTAACTGCCCACGCATCTTTCTTGTCATCTATTCTTGTCTTGGTATGGTGAAGCATGAGAGTATAGTTGATATTGACGTCTATTTACTTCACTTGTAGGACAAGTGATAAAAAAGTATTATTTGTGATATTTTTCAGCTTTATCCTCAGTATCTTCATATTTTGACATATATAGACTGGTTGCACGCCTCTTTTGTGCTGTTGGCAGTGGGTTTCTTACATTAATAAACTCTTTGAATCTGGTTGTTGTTGGTGGTTCTATTGTGATAGCATAACATCACGCTGTTTGTGGTCAAGATGATTTATTTCCTCTCATTTCCTCAGACAATCTATTTGGATTTATGAACTGTTGATAAATTGTATTTGTATTCCTCTTAGTGTATTGTTTATTCGCTAATGTTGCTTAGACGTCATTGTCATTAGGTAAGCTAAAATAGTTTTGTGGAAAATATATTTTCGTAATGATTATTACTAATATAATTGGACTCCCTTTCAGGTTATATTGGCCACTAATATAGCCGAGACATCAGTGACAATACCTGGGATAAAGTATGTTGTAGACCCTGGATTCGTGAAAGCACGGTCTTATGATCCAGCTAAAGGCATAGAATCATTAATTGTCATACCAACTTCCAAGGCTCAGGCTCTTCAAAGAAGGTAGTCTGCAGTCAACATTCTGTAATCTATACTTCTCATTGTTCTCTAATCTATATTTCTGTAGTGCGATCACATTTCAAATACAGTCCAAAGAAGAAATAGGGGAAGGGATACCATTTTGATGCACAAGTATATTGAAGTCCCAACGTGTTGCCATTACAAATTTTCTTGACTGAAAACGTACGCTATCTTCTGCCCTAAAATGGCGACATATGGATGGTAGACAGTCTCTCGTCATTCCCTTGTGGATGCATACTTTCAGACAGTGCGAATGTTCAGAAATTGGGGTCTCTGTCCTTTAATTTAACTTCAACTTTTTAAAGATAGGTATCTTGTGGCATGAAAGGGGGTTTTGTTGCCCACGTGTGGACTTTTTGAATCAAATTCATCTGTCTTGCCTTCTCTTTTCTTGTAATTGACGATTTGGATTGTACTGAAGAGTTGAATTTGCATTCAATGTTTGCATGGTTACTTCTTCTTTTTTTATAAGCAAAAAACATGATAACGTGGAGTTATTGTATCATTTCTGCGTGTTTTGGATCTTGCGTCTATTCAACCATTCATTTTGGAACTTTGACCATATAAAAAATCTCATGTTAATAGACTAAAACCTTGCTACTGCAGTGGACGAGCAGGGCGTGAAGGACCTGGGAAGTGTTTCCGCCTCTACCCAGAAGCTGAATTTGAGAAACTTGAGGATTCGACAAAGCCCGAGATTAAGAGATGCAATCTTTCAAATGTTGTTTTGCAACTCATGGCTTTGGGCGTGGATGATGTTATTGGGTTTGACTTTATCGAAAAACCACCAAGGTTATTCCCTGAGAGATCTCATTGCTTTATCATTTACTCTCTTGTGCATACTTAAGTGTGTCTACTAGGCTGTGGACGTGTCATCTTTCTTTAGCCTTGTTAGTGTGATTTGATCTAGTTTTGTTGGATTCATCTTTATCAATGATCTAATTTGGCGTAAATTGTCAAAGGACAATTATCCTTCATTTCACATCACCCTCTCTCTTTTGCCCGAGAAATTTTCTATTTCACCTTCATTTTCACCATTTTTCTGATGGAAAGATCTGGAAAATTTGGTAAAAGTCTTTTAACTTTTTAAGCAACGTCTGTTCCCACATGAATTTGTTATGGTGCTTCTCTTGTGTTGATGCTTCTTCAGGTCAAATTGGCTGATAATTTATAATGAAGTTATGTGACATAAAATGGGTTATGATGGGGCGTCCTTACATTACCTGCTACTCTCCGTTTATGTTGCTGGGTAATGACACCTGTAAGCTTTTGATCAGGGCAGCTATTGTGAAATCGTTGGAGCAGTTATTTTTGCTGGGTGCTCTAACAGAAGACTGTAAACTATCAGATCCATTGGGGCACCAGATGGCTCGGCTTCCCCTAGATCCCATTTATTCAAAGGCACTCATCCAGGCTAGTCAGTTCAACTGCCTGGAAGAAATGTTGATTACAGTTGCAATGCTTTCAGTAGAATCCATATTTTATGCCCCTCGAGAGAAGTTAGAAGAGGTAAGTTATGAACTGATACTTGCAAGGCCATATGCACGTACCTTTGGGCTAAAGGGGATTTCTGAAATGCAAATAGTGTTTGGTAAAGTGTATTTTACAAACACATTGGAAAGTAACTTTGACGTTAATGTCCCTTAATTCAGTTTTTTAATTATTTTTTATTTTTTCGAATAAAAATTATTTTTTATTTTTAATTATTTTATTTTTTAATTACTTTCTTTAATTTTTTTCTCTTTTTTTTCCTTCTTCCTTCGCTAATTTCTTCTCAGCCCGTCGTCGGCCATAGGCCAGGCTCGGCTTCGCCCCGACCTCGTCAGAGGCCGGCACGCTGAGGTTGGGCCTTGTTGGCCTCGAGTGAGACTGAGCCTCGCCGGCCTTGAGCGAGATCGAGCCTCACCGGATATGGCTCGACCTCGAGCCATATCCGGCAAGGCGAGCCAGATCCGGCGAGGCTGACGCTCGCATCGCCAAGCCTCGAGCTCACCGGCCCGCGTATCATGGTTGATCGTCGGGCGGCTGCCGTCACCGAGGTCCGGGGTCGGCGGGGGAAGGAGGAAGCCGGCCGAGGAAGGAGGAAGGAGGAGGAAAAAAGAAAAAAGAAAAAAGAAAAAGAAAAGAGAAAAAAGAAAATAAACAAGAAAATAAAAAGAATAAAAGAATAACAAATTGTAGTTGCATTCCGGAAATGTAACTTTCCAAAGTAGCTCTGGAGCTACTTTGGGCTAAAGGCCTTTAGGGGGCCTTTGGAAATGCAATTGCATTTCCCCAAAGTTGAGCAAAACACGAACCAAACGCTATTTGCATTTGGCCAAGGGACTTTAGAGCCCAAAGCCCCTTCCAAATGTTGAACCAAACAGGCCCTTACTTGAAAGGATTAGCTAGGTATGTTGTAACAAAAATGTGGCTACACACACACACATATAAGTATGTGCCTGCAGTGTTATCTTGCAGGATTTGTGAGTTCATGAATGTCCAATAGCCTTAACTGTGAGTTCAACTGTGATAATGATGTGTTCAAGACCTTCAGTGGGCAATTGCTTCATTAATCTGCAATAAGCAGAAAATATATTCATAGGGTCTTTGGTCTGTTTTAGTCTTGTTTCGTTGGGCTCTTTCTGAAACAACCATTCTGGCTGGTTGATTGTTGAATTGTTCTGTTTGGTTGCACCTCATGGACTTCCATTACTTTGTATGTAATTGGAGAGCTGACTAATCTTTGTCGGGCCAGGCAAGAACTGCAATGAAATGCTTTTCAAGTGCAGAGGGTGACCACATCACTTTGATTAATGTATTTCGAGCAGCTGATGAGTTCTCAGAGAAGAGGAAGAGCGGTCAAAGTAAACAAAAAGATGATAAAGTTCTCAAAAAATGGTGCAAAGAAAATTTTATCAACAGCAGGTCCCTTAGACATGCGCGTGACATTCACAGGTTGTCTATGAACTTTTGCATGTTGCCTTTGAACAAGCATTATTGATCCTCCAACTATGCTTTTTTTTTTTAATGTCATACAGACAGATTCAGGGACATGTAGAGCAAATGGGGCTTCACATTGCTTCCATTGGAGATGACATGGTTCAGTTTCGGAGATGCCTCGCTGCTTCCTTTTTCCTCAATGCAGCTTTGAAGCAGCCAGAAGGTTCATACAGGTGCTGGTTGCTGATTCGGACCGCTTCCTGTTATCTTTAAGATGTTAACATAGATCCAACTTATGATCAATGTCTTCTTTCCAGTTCTCTTATAGACTCCGTTTCCTAATATTACATATTTGGTGTGGAAAATAGGGCTTTGGCAAGTGGTCAGGTGGTGCAGATCCATCCTTCTTCTGTACTATTTCGGACAAAACCAGAGTGCATTATCTTCAATGAATTAGTTCAAACTAATCACAAGTACATTCGCAACATAACCAGAATTGATTACTTGTGGTTAACTGAGCTGGCTCCTCAGTATTATAGCATGCAGAGATAGCATCCCCAGGATCAATTTTGACAGGTATGGTGATGCTTGGTGATGTGTGAATGCCATGTATTGTATTCGGCCTATCCTTAAATGTAATGAATTTTCGGTGCTTTCCTTCCATTTTAGTATATTTTATTCCTGGTGAAGTGCCATGGTAAAGAAAAGTACTATAAGATGATGGATTACTTATTTTGTGTGCTTTTCTTGTTTGAGAAACATTTCCTTGTTTGTGCTGTATTTAATTGATTTCGAGGCCTTCCTAACTACTTGTCATTATTTGGTTGGAATTCTATTTTAGGTATTTGATGTCGTCAACAGCAGAAGATACGCGTCAACAACTTTACTATTCGATGGGTTGATATCTTCTGGCAAAAAAAAAGGGCTGCTATCTAGGCTGCATGGTGGGAACTATGATGGAATTGGGGATGGATTCAGGCCGTTTTCAATGATTCATGTCTCATAAATTATCTGATGATAATGTACCTGAAAGGTGCAGCGCGCGATACAAGAATGTGCGGTCTAGTTAATTGGGACTAGCTAAGGAAGGGCTCAGCATGTTTCGAAAGTCCATACCTGATTCTTCGGTTTCTCAACCAAGAATCCTTCTATTTCATGGTCTAAAGAGCCCTGTTTTGGTCTTGCCTTCGAATAATTGTTGGTGAAGCCATTCTATATCAAGAGGGTATTTTGCCAGACATGTCTTCAGTAACTCTAGGTCCGTGGTGGAAACGATTACATGTTTTGACATGTTTGGGAACTTGAGGCTTTGAGGCAGGAACTGTCATTATTATGTTCTCATACGCCGGTTTATTCAAGGGCACAATCACCTCGTGGCACGCTTCAACATACCGTATCGACAGCTTTACATGGGAACTTCGGCAGTAGCTGAAAATCAAGCTGCGTGATTTTGAAATCCTAGGCTAGTCAGTTGTATCAGTGTGTTTTTACCTGGTTAAAAAACTAGAGAAGTTATATATAGCAAACAAGTGTATGCGGATTCACCTCCAGTTTTCATGATATATGATATGCAAGGCCCGGTTTGTCATTCTCTTTTTGTGCACTTCCGTTTGATGCAGCGATTTGCAGAGCGCCCCTTCAAATCGAAAGGCTCGTGAGAATTTCTTGCGTGGACTGTGATATCTTTTGGTAAAAGTTGATGGTAAGGTGCTGATCCGAATGCATTTCCTTCTTAGTTGTTGCATAATGTGGAAAAGATTATGGAGAACACGGCAGGTCCACTGTCCAGCCAAAGGCCCCATTGATTATCATCTAAAGTCACCCTACCAGAAACTCGCGAGGACGACAGAAGGTTGAAAAGGACGAGCCTTGTCCTGTATAGGGTATGTGCCATTTGTCTTCAATTACAACGTTTTTCGTTTGGATTAATCTTGAGAATCATACTAGTCACTTCGTGGATAGAAGCTATCCTCTTGCGTATAGGAAAATTCGGTTCACCTCATCATGTGGTTATGTGCCTATTCATTAGATACATACCCTCGTGCTATTTTCTTCCTAAATTTCGTACATCTTTCGAAACTCCAGCTCAAGTTTGATCGAATAAAGATTTACCTTCTACACTTTCTTCTTCTTCATCTTTTATTTTAACATTTTCTGGCGGGCCGGACGACTGACTTTGGTTGAGGAAAGGGATAACAAGCAAAATGACTCAGCAATTGGAAATATTTTCGACAAAAAGAAAAAGCTCCGTCGGTTCGTCAACGACGGAGCTTCGACTTGTGCATCTGGCATAAGGATGATTGGATGGTTCAACGGTAGCGGGCTCGCTCCTGGATTACAGTTTAATTCGAACGTCCCAATGGCAGGTTTGAATTCCTTGGACAACGGTCAAAATTGCCGGTGGGAATAGGGATAGGAGGCGGGTTCCCCTGTCCGTACGGACGTAGAACTGGCAATGGCGGTGGCTTGGCGGGCTCCCAATTTTCTTCACTTTGACCTAGGGTTGCACAAATTCCTTTTGATATAAGTTTGTTGTATGGTAAATATGAAATTGAAAAAAGAAAAGAAAAGACAAATCGAATGAGACATGCAAATCCCATCAGAAAGTCCAACGTAGATCTCCCCATTTCTTGAGTTTGACATGCATATTGATTTGATATAAAATTCTTGGAAAAAATGTGCATAAAATAATATCATTTAAATATACAAAATTTAGCATCTAAACTCGAGTCACTATAGTCAACAAATTGCATTCTCAATAAGTAGTAGGAGCCATGCTGGGCTTCAAAAGGTCAAAAAAAATTCATATGCACCAAAAGCACACATCTTTTCTTCTAACCAAAAAGTCCTTGATACAAATTCAGCATAAATATTTCTTTTCTTTTTTTTTTGTTGCCAATTGAGTCATAAACATTTGGTATTGGTGTCAATTCAGTCTATCCGATCAATTTTGATCGGAAATCGGTGACATGAATGTTTGCCGTCCTACGTGGCACAGGCGGCGCTGACATGGATAATTTTTAATAATATTTCAATATTTTTTGAATTATTTATTTATTTTTTCTCTTTCTTTTTCTTTCTCTTTTTTTTCTTCCCTTTTTCCTCTGGCCAGTTGTCGACGTTCGTCGATTGGCTAGAGGAAGAAGGGATTAAAAAAATAAAAAATTAATTAAAATATTAGTAAAAATTGTCTACGTCAACGTTTGCTACGTCACATAGGACGGCTGACGTCCATGTCAACGATTTTCGGAAAAAATTGGCTGGATGGATTGAATTAACACAAATGCAAAAGGTGTAGGTTTTAATTGGCCAACAAAAAATTTAGCACTGAATTAGCACAATTGCAATAGATTTGAGACTTTTTTTTTGCGTGTGGCAATTCTCCCCTTTTTAGTATAAAATCTTTGCACTCTAGGGCTTCGTTTGTTTCGCTAAAAATGAACAATTTGGAGAATATTTTCCTAAAAATGATTTATTGGATCGCTTACAAAAATTGAACAAATATAATTTTTTTTCATTGCCGACAAAATTTTTTTGACATAAATTGCTGTATATACTGAAAACATTTTCAATTGACTAATTATTTCAAACGATACAATAAATCATTTTTAAGAAAATAAAATATTTTTCAAATCGTTCATTTTTCGCGAAATCTAAGTCTTGACTTTACATACCACTTTGCAGTTTGCACCCACATCAATTATCATTTACAAAACGGTCATTTTCTTTTTGAAAATACGTCATCCACATCCCAATTTCCCCAACCCACTCAAAACTATAAACTCAACTCAAACACTAATCAACCGCCGTTAAGTTGTAGCAGTCGTGACGACCTTTGCTAAGCTCCTGGTCGGCCACCATCGACCTTGCTTGCAGCCCCCTTCAAACGGTCGTGCTGCCAAGGGGCTGACCTCAATCGAGGCCACCGTCTATCTTTCAAGCCACGGTGAAGGCTTGGAGGAGTCATGCTGGCTCAGCGGCCTCAGATCAAGGTTGCGAGCCGCGGTCGTCCATGGCATTCTTGTGAGAGGGAGAACAAGAGTTTAGAGTGAGGCGAGAGAGCAAACGAGGCAAAGAGCTGAGATTGAGTCAGGGTTGGAGTCGGAGAAACAGATTGCGTAAACGGCAGTCGGGGGAGGCGGTCGACGGCCGACATTTGGGTTGGTGATGGAGGTCTGTCGGAGAAGAAGGCCCAGGTTGCGTGAGTGTTTAGGGATTGTTGGTACCAAAATAAATCACCCGCTGAGACACGTGCTGCACACGTTAGAAATCGATACATGTGAGGATCACGTGAAGAATCAACACATGTGCAAATCACATGAGGAGTCGACACTTGAGCAGGACGCATGAAGGGTCGACACACGTGATAAACACGTGAAGAGAAGACGTTTCTATAGAGAATAAAGAAGGCCCGATAGGCGTCATTTGAAGAAGTCATCGAACTAGTCAGTAAAATCGAGCGCCAACAAGAAGCAATCTCGCAGGATTCACAATGTTATGATGGATAATGCGAAAGAAAGATAAGTTTGCATTGTTAATGATGGATATTTCACAATGTTACATACCCTCATCAAAATGGAAGAGATTGCGTGAAAACAACGAAACATAGCCCACTGACGCCATCACGAACATGTGATGGCTAAAAGCACACTAAAACATGTGTTGCTTGAGTCCCGAGACGAAAGTGTGGAGTCTCATCTCTAGGTCACTCGTGATGGTGAGACTTTGGTCTCGAGAAAAACAAGCATAGTCAAGCTTGTCGTCCATGAACAGATAGGAGGTTTCAAGTTCATCGACTAATTCCAACTGAGATAATACAGCTTGCTTAGAGAAGGTATCATCAGCTTGGTAGGCCCGAAGAGTATTGCAGGCAAGATTCAGTTTGCTCTGCCTGCTTTACGATCATAGAAGTTTATCTGATCTTGTTCGTCCTTGAATGTCATAACATTGCGAGTGAAGGACAGTGAAAATTCTTTAACTGCGAATATCAAAGCTCTACACTTCAGTGGAAACGGCAGGGTGGTTAAGTGAGCAAGGAGTCGTTCAATGATAGATATGTTTGCCGGGTTATTGCAAAAGTAATCATAGCCTGGTTCCAACAACTCATAAAGTTGTTTCCACTGAGCCTTAGTAGTGTGGGCATTCTCAGAAGAAGACAACTGGACTAGTCGATAAGAAGGTCCTTGGTCAGAACCAAATACATCTTGAGGCAGTGTTTTTGGGAGAATAAACACCATCATCTACTTCTGTGGAGTAATCGGGAGAAGAATTGCTACTTAGACTCGCATTTTCTTTTGGCGTCGGCAGCTCATCTGGAAAGATAGATGATCAGGTTAGGAGAAAGGAATCGAGAGCTAGAAGAAAGTCAGTCATACCTGTATCAGAGAGACGATCGATAGAGCCAAGTCTGGGAGTCTGGCTTCGGCGGAATTGATGGGACATTATATGAGAGACTCGTGAGGCCCGAAACAGAATTACATCTGTCTCTAGTGGGAATATTAAACGACAGTACTCCTCCCCACCATTTGCGAAAAGCAGCTGTTTCTTCTGGGGAAGTTGAAAACTCACGAAAGATTACACAAGTAAAAATGGTCTTAGTAACCTCAAGGCATGCTGGGAGTAGTTCTTTCCCGCGAACTCCATTGTGAGGTGAAAATGGATATTCCATCGAAAAAACGATTGGTGCAGGTATTCCTTGGGCTAGACCAAATTGTCGAGCACAAAAGTGAAGATTATAAACTTCAAAACCAGGACGAAATTTCCCACTTTCAGAGAAATCAAGGATCAAATCTCCTGAGATAAGCATACTTTTCCAGAATAACTCGAAATCGGGGACCAGTGTAGAAGCGGAGTGCTCGATCAATGCCCGCCATGTCAAACTTGAACTCGGTAAGGAGTAAGATGTGTCGTAGGAAATACTCTAAAGATGAAAACCCTTTTGGAAATGAGTTAGCTGGGCAAGAGCACAACCAAAAATCAGGGTCAGATTGAGGAGAGATTGTGTCGACATGCGGCTATCACCTAGGATGCAACAGAGTTCCAAGCAGGGATGGGAAATAAAGCCGAACCTAGCCAAGGAGAACCCATAACGGATCATAGAAAGGGTCTGGATGTGCACTATATAGAGATGTCTGAGCGTCGGATAACGATCGATATAGTGCAGCCAGGACCATTCTTCCTAGTCCAACATCCAAACCGCAGGCGATGGCGTATGCAATATCAATGAACTCGCGAGAAACTATCATGTCGGGATGGCAAAAGACGTACCGTGAGAGTCAATACCAAATGAAGGCAGTATGTTCTTCCAAGGTTATGTCACCATCCTCCTTCATGAATTTGCCCATGAAAACATCGTATGGAAGATGCCTTATGTCCAACAAAGTAACGGAAGTTGGGCCAGTTGGAAAATAAAAACAATGGGAAGAGCGTGACTAGAAACAACAGAGGCTTCCAATAAACCCAAACTCGACAGGATCGAAGACAAGCAACACCAGCGGAGAAGTGAGTCGATTCTTGCCTGAGACCAGGTGGATAACAGCTCCTCATGTAAGCGCATATACCACTGGTGGAAATGGGCATCAAATGTTGGGAAAGCATTGAATCGATAGTTTGGTGCAACCCGAGCATGCAAATGGATAGCATCCTTGCTAACCGGAAGGACTTCCGTATGATACATAGGAAAGCAGCTTGAGAGCATAGAAGAGACATGAGTCCCCAAAAGATGAGGGCCTAATATAGTATGGTTTCGAGCTGGATCATGGTCCAGAAAGGATAAAGAAATGCGATGGGAATTGCCTGGGCTACGTAAGTCATCTAGACGTCTTAAGTATATGTTAGATTGAGTATTGGAAGGAAAGTAAGAGCCAGACGCCACAAAATTTACGATTCAAGCTAGCAAGCAAGTTATGGTGTGCTTCAATAAAGACTGGTAGTGGATTTACATAGAGCCTTGTGGCAACCGCTCATAGCATTACCCGACAGTTAAAGGGTTCGTGGGGTCAAGGCCCGCGAAACGTGAGGTTAGTGGTTAAAAGTTTGAAGTTCCCGCCATGAAAGATGAAAGATTCGCAAGGGAAAAACAATACTAAAAAAAGTCATTTTCATTAACGAAATTCTGAGAATAATGCGTTCCTAATCTCACGCTGGAAATGGGACAAAGCAGTTTCAAGGGCGATGTTTTCCATCAGAGAGCTATTTTTGGCTTTCCTCGACCTAGAGGCTTCCATCGACAGGCGGACACTCTTGGCCTCTTTCAATTTCTTGAGAGAGAGACCTTGGCAATGTAAATTGGCTTCGAGTTCAATCATTTGGGCTTGAGTGAGCTGCCGTTGTTGGGATAATCTTGCAGCTTCTTTTCAATCTCAGCCAGCTGTGCCCGGAGCGCTTGGTCTTGCTCATCGATAGTTTCGAGACTCCCAATCAAGTTCTAAAGAGCAGTTCGTTTGGCCTCGATGCTTTGGCTAACTTCTATTACCAGATCACTGAAACTTAAGTGACCATGATCTGGTGTAGAGATAGATGCTATCACCCCCAGGTTCCTACGATAAATATATGTCTTGGAAGCAAGGTCTCGAGGAACGCAATGAAGTGCCTATCGAAGCTCAAGAGTCAGAAAGGAGTCAGCCTCGTGGAGACCATTCAACAAAGATTCGAGCTGACTCAAGAGAGAAGAATCGTGCGCGATTGCTGGAAACCCTCATGATGAAAGGTCATGAAATGCTAACAATGCATTTTTGACTTCCTTTTTTGGGGCAAAGACTCTCGAAAAAGCAAAGCTCCAGGATCAGCAGCCATGATATTGGACACTTACTCGATCACTTGATTAGCCTTGTCTAAGGGAGATAGTGAACTCTCGACTGGAGTCGATGCACCTTGATCGTGAGCTGATGGACCAGTCTGAGCAGGATTTCAAGCATCTTGACCATGAGGTGGGGCACCCTGGATCTCGGTTCACCCAGACAGGTGAGCAACATCTTGAGCTCTATCTGATTGACAAGATGAAGATGTGCCATGAACTGGAGCAATAGGAGAAGCTGGAGAGGGACTCTGCGAGGTTGGATCTGATGAATTGACAGGCACGATCATAAGTTTAGAAGGATTAGTCCTGACTTCAAGGGTTGGTAGATGAGGCTGATTATCCCATGTGAAAGGAATGATGGCGGAAGTGGGATCTGGTGCCTGAGAGACAGCTGGAGCAAATAGAGAATTAGACTCCTATTTCAAGATCATCAAAAAATAGGATGGGGAGTTAATAGCGTACCCAATTCAGTAGTCATAGAGGGCAGGTCAACAGACTCAGTAGTCGGAAAGTCCTAAGCAGCTAAATCACGAGAGCTCTTGATACCTTTAATAATATTGCCATATGAGAAACAAGCACCAGAGAAGAAGACTAACGAAAATGTAACTAGCACATCGTACCTTGAGAAGCCAAAGGAGCTAGTGCTTTGTCTACTAAACTCAAGTCCGATAGGATTGGAGTTACCAGGGAGATTATGGGGGAAGCAGATGGAGGCACAATAGATGTGTCGATAGAGACGTTACGGACTGAGCTAGAAGATGGAGGCAAACTTTTGGAGATAGTGGATTGCCCTATTTGTCCCAAGACATGAGGTTTCTTCTTAAATGACCGAGCTAGTGGGATGTCATCATTGGTGTCTTCACCCTCAGAAGAAGATTGAGCACGTTCTGAAGTAGGTTAAAAAATGATAACGCCTTTTAAACTTGAAAGGAAGATGAAAGTTAGGAAGGCCAAACAGGCTTGAGGATAGGATGAATAATGAGAAGCCTGCGTCCTTTGGTTTTTCTCTTTCTGTCATCAGCTGCAGTAGCAACTCCTTTACCTTTCCTCTACACGAATACGTTAGGATAAGAAGACCGAGTTGGCACTTATGCAACAAGCTGCTTGCTGCTTTTTTCAACAGGAAGATTGTCAATCAAGGCACGTAACACTTCCTTTACTTTGTTGCTATCAGGAGATGATCTATCAAGCCTACAAGGCTTAACCCTGGAGGCAATAGTCTTTAAGGCAGACTCATAAGGACGCTCGAGAGTGAAAAAGAGCCACCAGCTAGTCCATTCTTGAGTATGATAGGGCAAACGGGGGAACTCATGAAGCTGAAGAAAGAATCGTGCCCTCACTACCCTAGTAACTTCAGAACAATGAGCAAAAGCTGCTGAATTTTGAAGACTATACTGCTTCCTTGACATATGGGAGAATTCCAGAGAGTAAGGGATTGGCATTGGGACAGATTGAGTCAATCCAAACTGTCTAGCACAGTATGGGGAGAGCAGATTCCAAAACCTGGAAATAGCTTTCTGTTCATACATATTCTAATGGGCAAATCAACAGGAGTAAGAACATAGAGCTAGAAAAAAGATCGACTTTGGTTGGAAGAGAAGCTGAAAAAGGAGTCAAATTCTTCACTATCATACCCGAAGAAATTGACGCAGGCCTCATCCAGATTAGCAAACATCTGGAGGTAAATGAAAAAGGAAGAGATATTGTGAGGTGTGGAAGTGTAAGAACAACTCAACAGACGACATTCAAAAGACAAAGGGACACTGGAACTTAGGTGAGACCCAATGAGGAAAACTGTGAATGCTGGCCGTGGAAAACGAAGGCAAATGAAGGTTCCACCAGCATTGCAGAATCCAAAATGGTCCATAGAAGGTCCCACTCCCTTTAGAGTTCGGCTTGGAAAATGAAGTCCTCATTGCTCAAGTTGCATGGGTAAAACCCCTATACAAGGCGGCTAATACCAAAAGACCCAGAGCAATCTGATGACCTACTATGAGATTAGAGGCTATTCCCAATAGTTTTTTGAATACTTGTAGAGATGGATTGAAAAAGAAGTACTTAAAAAGCCAGTAAAGCAGGAAAGCAACATGTTTATGATGACTGATCAACCTGGAGGACGAACGAAACTGCTTTATGAACTTCCCATAGGCCAAGCAAGACTCGGAGATATAAGGGACGTCAACGTGTTTTAGGTCATCGATAGATTTACCAAGTGGAGAAAGTCCGACAATGGTGTAGACATCTAAAAGAGTTAACGACATGGTTCCCCGTGGAAAAAAGAAGCAATTCATAGAAGGTGACCAAAAGCTAACGGCAGCGCCTAATAATTCAAGATTGAGGCCGTAAGACAGCATACTGACCTCTAAAGCGGTACCTAAGCCGTTCGACTCCCAAACACTCATGATCAAACGATCACTCTACATGCGAAGGTACCATTCATGGAAATCCTAGTCAAACGAGGGAAATCCTCGGAACTTGGAAGGTTTGGTGGTCCACATATCAAATATAGCGGCCCTCTGGAAAGGAAGCAGTTCCTCGCGTCTCATTGGAAAACAACTTTGAAGGGAAGACGGGATTTTCAGATGCTGATGGAAATAGAGGCTAAGGATTAATCGATCTGGATAGGTTTTCGGGCAAGTCAGGACATCAAGACAACAATTGCTGGAATGATCACCATACTTTAGTTTGTCAAAGCTGGCTATGAGATCTTTAGGAACAGTATTGGAAGAAGGCTCGGAAGGAGTTTTGGAAGAGCGTGGCGCCATCGAAACCCAAGGACTCAAGGAAGCGAGGGTTTAGGGTTTAAGAGTTCGAGAACGAGGAGGCGAAAGATTGGATTTTTATTCTTTCGAAAATGAAACCCAAGAGACGCTGATCCAAGAAGACTATAATTACAAAGGTTCGAAAATCACGAGAGATCAGATGATGTGGCAAGGTATTACGGGATTATAACCTGGTTGTCATAATGCAGAATACGAAGCGTTTGGATTGAAATGACACACAAATCTGGGATGCCGCGAAAGATCGAGGTATGGTTGAAAAGAATTAAAGTTCTTTTAATTCTTTTAAAAGGGGGCACATCTTGGCACCAAAATAAATCACCTGCCGATACACGTGCTGCACAAGTGAGAAATCGATACATGTGAGGATCACGTGAGGAATCAACACATGTACAAAGCACATGAGGAGTTGACACTTGAGCATGACACATGAAGGGTCGACACATGTGATAAACACATGAAGAGAAACGTTTCGATAGAGAATAAAGAAGGCCCGATAGGCATCATTTGAAGAAGTCATCAAACCAGTTAGTAAAATTGAACGCCAACAAGAAGCAATCCCGCAAGATTCAAAGTTTTTCAAAGAGTGCCAAAGGAAACGAAATTATCTCCTTGAATTTCATGGTGGGAGGATTAATTCGAGGTGATTAAGGACAGGTTGAGGAGTCCACAGAATGCGGAAGACGTGAGCATACCCCCCACGATCGAGAGTAAAATGGTAAATGTCCTGTTGACAGTTACTGGAATGACAAACTTCAATGCGCCAAGATACAGAGAACGTGGGCATGACCGACACCAATGGAAATTGAAGAAAGGTACCAACATCATCAACTATTTGGAGTCAAATAACTGCTCAAAGACTGGGTCAAAAAAGAATTCGAAATGGCCAAGGAAAGCGGCAACTATTGGCATGCTCAGATTACAATCGCTGATGAGTAGTTACCACTCCAACCATTATAAATACCACCAGGCATCCACAGAGGAGCCTTTGAACAAATCAACAAATTTATCTTATCTTTACTTATCATACTGCATTTACTTTTCTTGGCTGTAGCTTTCAGATCCTCGTCGTCGAGTCAAACTCCGGCGTTTATCTTTATCCCAAATATTATGCCATCGAGTCAAACTCTAGTGCATTATCGAAGCGTATTCAAGGCATTGTCATCGAGTCAAACTCTGATAGAGTTTTGAGTGCGTTGGTTCATTATCATTGAAGAAATTGTGCTTGCAAAGCCATACCATCGAGTTAAACTTTGGTTTGGTTTACGTTTGTGCACTTTCTTTCGATTTCATTTGTATCGATTCCTTTAAATTTATACTTGTAGACTCTCACCATCGAGTTAAACTTTGATCGAGACAATATTTGTGTAATTCTATTGGATTCTATACTAACTTTGCGCGTTGATTCTTCTAACTATCTGAAACTCTACTGTCTAAAATTGTCACAGAACCCCTCATCACATTTAAAAATCGAAGCACGAATTTCGGTGAAAGATATTTTGTCGCGGAGCAATTCCGATGAAACATGGATATGGAGATCCGTGAAGGGAGGACAATTGGTATTTTCAGCATTTTATTTAAAATAATAAGAAAAAATTTTAAATAAGGGCCTGAAGTAGATCTTATTTCAAATAGGGGTCTGAGCTGTCCTTATTATTTATTTTTTTGATTTTTTTTGTCTTTTCTTTTTCTTTTTTCCTTCTTCCCTCCCTCTCTCTGCCATCACCGACGTAGCGTTATCCTATCCTATTATACCTTACAAATCATACTGCGTGCGCTATATGCTGTGTGCAAGTTGTGAAATCCTACTCCCTCAGTTACGCGTCCCCACCCCTAACCGCCCCTGAAAAGGTGGGAATGGAACTCCCCACCTCCCGAATCGAACTCCCCACCTCCCCTAGCTAGTTGGGATTAAAAAATAAGTCTAGCTTTCCATTTTATTTTTTTTGGTCAGTTTTCAACTCCTACTGTTCCATCCCATTCTTAAAGTAATTTTCAAAATGCTGTGATTGGCTCCATTTATTACGAATTTTATAATTATTTTCTTCTTCTCGGAATACAAAAAAGAAAAAGTCTTCTCCCTGTTTTCCCATGCACCACCACCATAACCTCCTCCCACAGAACCCATTCTCCTCCCAGTCGCGACCTTCGCCTCTCGATCCCCACCAATCCTCAGAAACCATGGGAAATTCACTCGCGTGCTTCTCCCCCAAGATCGCAGCGAAATCCTCCGGCTCTGCCAGCCCAGCCCGTCGCGACGCTTCGCCTCCGCGAGCCTCGTCGTCGTTGTCGTCAACCGCCAGAAGAGCCACCTCGTCGTTGTCCGGCTCGACCTCGAGCAAAAAGAACAAGAAGAAGATGGAGACGGCGGGGGCGGGCGAGCTCTACGACGACGCTCTGATTCGCGAGCAGGCGATCGCGGCGGTCATGCTCCTGAAGCAGTACCAGAGCGGCGGCGGTGGCGGCGGCGGTGACGAGAATGACGATTCTCTTCGGTTGTTCAGTCGGTCCACGAGCACTTCGGCTCTCTTCCCTTCTGTGTCCGGGAAGAGTGGTGCCAAGCAGAGCGTCGCCAGGAGCTCCACCTCTCGGAGGCGGACGTGCAGCGACTTTCCTCTCCCGCCGCTGCCGCAAATTCTGGCTGATGAGGTACGGTCGAGAGCCGACGCTAAAACTCCTCTAGACACGTTCATGTCTCCTTGTGTGGGATTTTAGGCGATACTTCGCTCGGGAGGTGTAGATGTAGATGTTGACTAGAATCGATTGCGATAGCTCTGCTAGATTAGTTACGTATCAACTGATTGAGGATTAAGGCGTAGTTAGTTACTCCGCCACGCTTGTTTCAAGGATTTATGCTCTGTTGCCATTAACATGGAGGCTTAGCGACCGAATATCATTTCTTCTTCTTCTTCTTTGGAATTTTCAATTCCCGTTGGCTTTTCCTCCTCGCTCGGTCAATTTTGCATTGCGGATCCACATTTTTGTGCTTTCATAGAGTGGACAAATGAGGACTGTTGAGATAATGACTTTTGGCAGTAGAAAATATCTCTTCCGGTTTTGTTTCTCTTGGACCTTTCTGCTTGAACGAATCAACGCGCTTAGTCACGCTGAAACAGACATGCACATCCGAATCTCTATATCCACCGTTAGATGTTTGTGATTTCAGTCACTGTTGAGCATGTAAGCAGCATTAACATGACCAAGAGATATAGAGATGGATGGGTTCGTTCCTATTCACGTCCTCTTCCAGTCTTTTAATATTCTACAAAATCAAGTCTAGCAAGTTTTTCTATTTGGCCCAGGCAGGCAATAGCCAATTGATGGAAATTGCGACTAGGGTCTTTTCCGTCTTCGTAAATCTGAAGGATTTAGCATAAGAATTGGCTTATAAATGGGTTAACTAAGTGCCAACTGTGGGGAGGTTCTTCTCCCTAAAAGCAAAACCTGCCCTTGTTCTCAAAACAATAAACCGGTTGCTAATTGGTGGCTGCGGAAACCATGGTGTATAATTAATATTTGGTAAGTTTAATTGGCTTTAATCATACATGTGGGAGGATTTAGGGTCAGTGGTTCAATTTAATGCTAACTAATGCCGTTTTTTCGGTTTATCCATACCTGTAGCTTTTTCATTGATTAAATACAGCACTGCTAACAAATACAGATATTAATGCTGTCTCTATTACACAATGATTTATTTCTTAGGCTTTGGAGGCTGATGGTGTGGAAACCAACCATTTTGTTCTTGTTCATGGGGGAGGATATGGCGCATGGTGCTGGTACAAAACAATTACACTTCTACGCCAAGGAGGATTTAAGGTGGATGCAGTCGACTTAATGGGCTCAGGAATTCAATCAACTGATACGAACAACATTAACAGCATGGCAGAATACGTGAAACCATTGATTGACATAATTGACAAGTTAGGAGATGGAGAGAAGGTACTTTCACTCTCTTGATCTCTCATTTTGATCAATCCCCTTTCCTCTTTTGCTTGTCACTCATCTTCGGCCAACTGTCATTTAGTTCACTTATTATCCAAAACAAATGCAGGTGATCTTGGTGGGACATGATTTTGGTGGTGCTTGCGTCTCATATCTGATGGAGTTGTATCCTCATAAGATAGCAAAAGCTGTTTTTCTTGCAGCAGCAATGTTGAAGAATGACCAAAGCGTCCTTGATATGTTCTCTCTACAGGTATAGATTCCTTGGAACCTTCGCTACTTTTACTAGACCCTTGAGGGAAAAGAAATAGAGAGGCAGAAAAAGAAATTGACAAGGACGAGGAATGAGCGGAGACAAGTGACGAAACCTTTCAGCAGCACTCTATATCTGGACTTAGTCCCTCTGAATTCAGCATGGGCTTCTTTCATAGACAATTACATAAACAGTAGGGCAACTTATAATAATTTGATGAGCTGAATCTAGAGGCTCCAAAACGATACACTAGCATGTTCTGAAAAAAATAAAAAAATGATGCAGGTGGTTTATCCGTGGCTTGTTCTATTACTGATATTTACTTTTGTCTGCAGGAAGGTCCAAGTGATCTGATGCGACAAGCACAGATATTCTTATATGGAAATGGAAAGGATCAACCTCCTACTGCTATCGATCTGGACAAAGCATTGTTGGAAGACTTGTTATTCAATCAAAGTCCTGCAAAGGTACATACTTAGAGAAAGTAAATTACAGTGATGCAAAACAGCCCTACCATGACTCCTGAAACGCTGTTCGACAGAAATTTGTTGCTTTTGAATTCCATGCTACTTCCTAAAGCCCTTGAAGAGTTATTTGATGAATCTGGAATATGGATTTTCAGATAGCTTAATACCTTCACGCTAGTATGACATAGGATAAGATTCCTCCATTCTAATGCAGAAAGTTAGCAATTTTGAAAGGTAGCGGTTCTGTAGATGACGAAGTGAAGGGTCATTTATGCTTTGTCACCATAAACGAGGGATAACTTGTATGTTTTCACTTTATGAGAATGCAGATAAAAAATTGCAAAATCTCTTCTGCTATTGATTTCTAACGCTATCCTGTCTAACATAGATATTCTTTCCTGTCTCAGGATGTTGCATTAGCCTCAGTGTCGATGAGGCCAATACCTTTTGCACCAATCCTGGAAAAACTCAATTTGTCGGATGCAAACTACGGATCTATTCGTCGATTCTACATAGAAACCCAGGAAGATCATGCTATACCTGCTTCCTTGCAGGAGGCCATGATAAAGTCTAATCCTCCTGAAAAGGTTTTCCATCTCAAAGGCTCTGATCATTCTCCATTTTTCTCAAAGCCCCAAGCCCTGCACAGGTTTCTGACAGAGATCTCAAAAATTTCCTGAAAGCAAGTCCCAAATTATCTGGTTACACAAGAAGTCTTCATCCGCGGATGACTAAAACAGTTCGATGGAGGACGGAGCTCCTCATTGGCCAAAGAAGAGGTTTTGGTGCAATTATTTGGGTTTTGGTTTTTAACCTGCTAGCTTCCACGCATCGCATCTGCGTCACATCACATGCTGCGGTTCCACAGTCTTAGGTGTAACGTCGTGAGATGTGGCATCTTCAGGTCTCCCTGAATGGTTTGATTGTACATTAGCATTTGTAAAAACTGAAAATGGCCAAAGCTCCAAGACTTGATCAGTTTCTCCTGAATTGGATCCTCAGCATGTCTGCAAGTGCTTCTAGTTCTACTCTCTGTGTTTACATTCACCAACTCGGCGAACTGCAGAATGGACGGCTAGGAAAACAAACGGATAGCCAAATTATTTAACCAACGATACTTGGTTTACTAGATTACACACTTGCTAGCCTCTTGGAGTTCCGAAAGGAACATCACGGGCATACTGGTTAAGAACGGGAATTTAAGTTTCCGAGATCGAATCCTCCATTGCAATTTCTTTCTTGTGTATGCTAATCTCTGCCGCTTGTGATGAATGAAGTAACCCGTTATGACAAAGATAGATGAATAACATTGGCTTCAACTTATCATTTCGGATTCAGAGTAGGAAAAAAGGCTTGGAAAAATTACTAAAAAAAGTCCTAAACTTATTGCACTTCGGTCAATTCAATCCTAAATCTTTTAAGTGTACCAATTGAACCTTAAATCTTTTTTACATTTTGCCAATTGAGTCATTCCAACAAATTTTGAGAAATTATTCACGTGGATGCCGACCGACATTGACATGAAATTTTTAAAACTTTTTGTTGATTTTTTTATTTTTATTTTTTTATTGTCAAGGTCCGGCAAGGGGGCGCCAGCCACGACGAGGACCGCGACCCTTGCCCATATCTAAGCCGGGGCTGTGAGCCCTCGTCGGCTAGAGCAAGGCCACAAGCCCTTGACTGCCACTCGGCGAGCGCCCTCACCGCAGTAGTTACCTAGTGGTCAACTAGGGTTGGTGGCCCTCACTTAGATCTGGGTGAGGGCGGGTGAGGGCTGCAAGCCCTAGCTGACCATTGGGCGAGGTGGTCGCTACCCTTGCACGCGACCACCTAATAAACAATTTAAAATTTTAAAATAATTAAAATACTTTTCATGTTAATGTTGATCATGCTACATATGATGGTCGGCATTCGTGTCATCAATTTTCAGCTAAAATTAGCCAGATAGACTCAATAGGTAGAATATGAAAATATTTAGGACTAAGATGGTATAATTGATAGGTTTAGGACTAAATTGGCGAAAATGAACCAATTTCTTTTGTTTTCAATTTTTCCGGAAAAAGACAAATACTCGGGTCACGCTAGGACCCGGTTGGAACAGATGGAGCCCATCGGGCGAGGCCCATCGTACATCTGGCTTTATCCATAATCATCATCACATCACGTCCAGTTGGACTCGTCGGAGCTCAGAATTCGGGTCGGGTCTGCATCGTCGCGTCCACTGTCCAGCGAGTTCGGCCAAATCTCTGCGTCATTTTTCGTCTCCGTACTCCTCACTCCCCCCTCCACCCCCCGTGCCATGGATCGCAGGGACCGCACGCCTCCGACGAGATCCGAGCTCTACTCCACCGTCGTCATCCACAATAACTCCGACTCCGATGAAGAGAAGCAACAAGAGGGAGACGACATATACGCCACGATGGTCTACAAGAACGGCGCCGGCGAAGAAGAAGGAGAAGAGGAGGACGACTCTTCTTTGCCTCCGCTCCTCAAGCGCCTTCCCAAGGACTTCGGCGGCGGAGCCTCGATCGACTACGACAACGACCCCGACGGGGGAGTTGAGGACTTCGGCACCATGATCGTCAAAACCGACCGCAACCGGAACATCAAAGCTTCCTCCTCATACTCTTCCTATTCTTCTCCGTTGCCGGCCTCGGTGAAGCACAGGGACTTGGATTACTCGGATTCCCACAATAGCAGCTTGAAGAAGAGGATCGAGACTTTCGAAGATGACGACGAGGACGACAATGGCGAAGGTTTCTCGACGTTCGTGGTGAAACCGAACGATAGGGAGTCCGTTAGCGGGACGGTAGTGAGGAGGACTGGTGGTGATAGTTTTAAGGATTCAACCATGGGGAGGGCCGTGGCGAGCATGCAGGCCGTTGGAGAGGCGGGGCTTGGAGGTAAACAGCAGAGGAAGGGAAGTGGATCCTCTTCTTCGCAGGGAGATGCAGGGGCTAGGCCGGCCAGTAAGATCTCTTCAAGTTCGATGCCAGAGAGCATCACGAGAGAGGATCCCACTTCTAAGTATGATTTGCTTAGTGAGCTAGGTAAGATTTACTTGTGTATTGCATGTATGAGTTAGAATTTACTTAAAACTAGTGGATTTGGTGGAATGCAAATTGCAATTGCTTGCTTAGCTGTTGTGCTTTGGTTTTTGTGTTGAGTGAGGATGGCGTTTGGGTTTGGCAGGAAAAGGTTCATATGGTGCTGTTTATAAGGCTAGAGATAGAAGAACGTCTGAACTTGTCGCCATCAAAGTGATATCATTGAGTGAAGGGGTGTGTTCCAGCTTTTCTTCTGTAGTTTGTTGAATTTGTAATTGCTTTGAACTGGATTGAATTGTTTTAAGTAGAGCAGCTGGTTTCGTTGCACAGGAGGAGGGATACGAGGAAATTCGAGGCGAGATTGAGATGTTGCAGCAGTGTAATCATCCCAATGTTGTCCGCTACCTTGGAAGCTACCAGGGGGAGGAATATCTGTGGGTAGGGAAATCATATTGGTCTTTTGCAATTATGTCTCATGGTCCAGCTTATTTTCTTCTGGATAAAGTTTTTGAATGTTATGTAAAATTTTGTTTTTAATTTATTAATGAGGTCATGGTCATTGGGGTTCACTCATCTTGGTTTTTTCACAGATAGTCATGGAGTATTGTGGGGGTGGAAGCGTCGCTGACCTAATGAATGTCACTGAAAAGCCTCTAGAGGAGTATCAGATAGCATATATTTGCAGGGAAGCTTTGAAGGTAATGGTAGCCAGGCGCCAGTGTCGGTATATGACAGTGAAAATGAGTGAGCCTGATCATAGATATGCGCTATTCTGTTCTAGAGTTTGTTATAGATGCTCACTTTAACCATCTTTAATCAATTTTGGCAAGGTTATCTCATCTGCTAGTGAACTAGTGCATCTCATTTGTGTATGGATGCATGTTATTGCCAAAAACTGTGAGGTTATAGAGAATGTACATGAGTAATGCTCTCGCATTCGCCAGCCACTAGCCAATCTTCTGATTCTCAAACATAGTTTCACCTGCACTTACACTTTTCTTATCCTCGTGTAGGGCCTCTCTTATCTGCATTCAATTTTCAAGGTCCATAGAGATATTAAAGGGGGAAATATTTTGTTGACTGAACAAGGGGAAGTCAAGCTGGGTAAGTAAGGCTGATTATTTTTCAGCTGCAAGTTCAATCAACAGTTTTTCTCTTTAACAGGGTATCCTAAAAACTATGTTTTCGGTGATCATGCGAGGTGATGATGAGATAAATGTGATTCTTTATGAGCTTGCACATTAGAGAGCCAAAAAGTGGTTCCACAATTCTCACATTAAGAGAACCTTGTATGATCTTATTTTATGAATTTGGTGTCAAAGTCCTCACTTCATGTATCCGACAATTTAAAGTCGAGGTATGACAACAGTGACAATCTTTTTATGCTATGTTTGGAATATGAAGGCAAAAGGGGGGAATGAAAGTTTGGGTGGAAAATGGGGGAAAGTTTCAAACGTTATGTGAGTAAGCCATATTTTGTCCCCTAATTTCCCTCACCCCTCCTCCCAAACATAGCATTAAGGAGGAGAATTCGTAGGTCCTCGTCTGCTATTGCTTTTTAGGAGGGAGAAGTTGATTCATTCAATGGAGCTTTATTTAGCAAGTAACACTATAAATCTAGAATGTTGGTTATGAGAGACATTCCAATTTAGTGCAAGGCCTCATAATGGAGCTAAAACAATTTTACAGGTGGGAGGTGGTTTCAATTTTCTGAATAACAAACTTCCTATATTAATAAAATATGAATAAATATAAAGAACAAGAAAGACCATATATTTCACTCCTCAAAATACTAAGTAATTTTCTGATAAATAATTCCTTACTTCAAAATATGAGGGGAACATGTGCATGGTACCTACATGAGTCGAGCTACCTATAGATAATCTTCCTTATGAGAAAATTGAATCCGTAGGACTTTTAAGACTAATAGGATACCAATCTCTGATGTATGTTAACTTCAACAGTGGGAGTGTGTCGTTCTTTTGACATCTGGAGACTAACTCTTATTATTGTTATGAAATGAGCAGGTGATTTTGGGGTAGCTGCGCAACTTACCAGGACCATGTCCAAGCGTAACACGGTAAAACTCTTCTCCTGTCTTCAGTTGCAAAGCAAGTCTTGAGCGTTGCAATTTGGGTTTTTAGAGATTTTATCTTAAGTTTGATAGAGATCTGAATCATACAAACATGCAAATGCATAAAAAGTTTGGAATTTCAAAAGACGTGTGGATAAGCTGGAATACCTGGAGATATTCACCACTCTACCAATCTGCAGGTCTTGAAGTAATATTATTTTTCTGGGATGCTTTTTGGCAGTTTGATTCGAAGCATGGATTATTTTGGCTTTTAAAATGAGAGGGAGAACATATTTACTAGGGCTTTTCTGTCTTTTTTTATTTATTTATCAGAACTAGGGCTTTTCTGTCACTATGCGTTTGTTTAGACTGTTAGGTGGTTACTATTTGTCGCTAGATTGGAAGTGAGTTGTTTATCAGAAACATTTCCGAATGAGTTTGTTCAGGAGCTGTTTGGTCAGTGGATCATGCTGAATGTTTAATGAGCCAAGAAAATATAAGCTCCATGTACGAAGATTATCTGAAAATTTCTGAAAACACTCATGCGGGGTATACGGAGAGAAATGTCTGTTGTTCCAGCGTCGCAGAGCACAACCTTTCCATCGGTGTTTGAGATGAAAACATTTATCATAGTATTATCAAGCTGCTGTGATCTCAGGACTGTGTCGTCGGAGAAGTTTTTGTTATGGAGGAAGTTAAGTCTAAGATATTGACAAAGACCTGTAATACAATCATCTTCTATTATTCCCCTTGGAATGTTTTCTGGCTGGTTAACAAATTGAAACTTATTGCATGTCATGTAGCTTAGGAGCTGAACTAAAGAAAAGGTAATACACACTGTGGATCAACTTTAAGTCTCTGACTGGTGAGCATGTAGTCTTCATAACCATCTATGTTTCCTAATGCTACTTTTCCTCCTAAAGTTCTCGTATCACAAATTTGCTTTTGTAACTGTGATTGCTCACAATAAAAGATCTCATTCAATACCTCATCTGTGTGCAGATAGCACTCTTCAATTATGAACTCACTTTTCACCACATGCTGTTTCTTAACATTTTCCCTCCATTTTGCTGAGTGGGTTGCTGCTTAGATGTCTGTTCTTGTGGAAACAATTGTGAGACCACATTGGTTACTTTGTTTGTATTTCTTATGTATGAGGCCACAATCTTACTTGACTATATGTAATAATGCAGTTTATTGGAACTCCACACTGGATGGCTCCAGAAGTTATTCAAGAAAACCGCTATGATGGAAAGGTATCTTATCTACTTATTGATCTGGGCAATTCTTTTCATCTGAGCAATTTTTTGCCTTTGAGCTTTCTTGCCTCTTGTTTGCAAATTAGAATTGTAGTGGTTTGCAAGATATGCAAGTTCACTCTTCACGTGGTTCAATTCAGATGAAAAGGGCACAAGTATTTAGTATTCTGAATGCATAGAATGCCTGTTGAGTATCTTTGGATGGAATTGTCGTCAGTCATAAATTTGTTGGAGAATGTCTTTCTAATGCAATAGTCCTGTATTTTGCCTTTTATAGTGTATAATAGAACATCAATCGTACTTTGCACTAGATGGCGGGGAGTTTTCTTCTATATGTACCTTAGCAATAAACAAGGGAGAAAAAGACTGACAAATTCTTGGCATACTGACTAGAAGCCTCATTGTTTTATTTTCCAGAAGATGATACGGGCATATACTAAACTTGATCGCTGATATCACTTACATGTTAATGCAGTGGTATGTTTATTTCTTCAGGTGGATGTCTGGGCGCTTGGTGTGTCTGCAATTGAAATGGCAGAGGTGCACGAACTTAAAATATGTCTTATTGTCAGTTAGCATGGGCAACATGTACATATTATTATTATTATTATTATTATTTTTTCGGTTCTGGTCCAGCTCATGCTGCAACTGTTAGTTACTAAATAGAGAGGAGTAACGAAAGAGCTTGTATAACTAATTAAAGCTAGAAAGCTAACTTTTAATAATTGCAAATCAAAATCTTGTATTGTGCACCTGCTCAAAACTAAAATTATCTCTTCAGGAATTTACAATTGTTTTTAGGTCGAAAGCAAGTGTACATTTGACTTTCATCGGATTGACTTTGATATTGGGCCTGCTTAGGCTATGTTGAGTCAGAATTATTGATCTACTTCAAAAAGTTTTGGAATTGGACATGAATAAGCAGTAACATCAGAAAAGCATGTAATCCGCTGTTCTGTTGAATTTTCAGGGACTTCCTCCTAGAGCATCAGTCCATCCCATGAGGGTGAGTTGGTAAATTTGTGCAATCAAAATTTAGCTGCTATTTGTTCTCTTTTGATATGGCTCACTGTTTGATAATGCCATGCAACTCGTAAGTAGCACGGATGTATTGATGCTTTGTTCTATGTTTCTAACTTCTAGGTGCTGTTCTTTGTTAGTTTTTTCGACATGTCAGAGACTTAATAATTCTTTCAATGGAAGCCAGATTTAGAGCACATCTGAATGTTGCCCTTTATTTTTCTAGGGGATTGGAATACTGAATTGTTGAAAGAACTGACATATTGATAAATGTGACTCTGCTGTACCGTCTTTGGAAGTACTTGCATGGGTATAGGATCCTAGATTTGCCGTATTGTTCTTTCTCATACCTACCTACTTTCGAAAATCATGTGGTTAAGAGAAGTTTCTAATGAAACATTTATCCGTCGGACCACGTGAGGCCTGTCACCCACCCATACTTTGTTTGAAGTGGCGTAGCATCATTGGCTCATGCATTTTTGCAATTCTTTCCAGTCCATTTCATGCTTTAGGATTTAGCAATGTCTGTACCTGTTGCGGCCTGTGCATGTTAGATGTTTATCATGAATATCAAGCGACCAATTAGGAACAAATGAATGATGCATCTTTTCCTTTCGTATTTTATAGTTCCTTTGTCTTGTTGGTTTTGATTTTTCTTTTTGTGCTTTACATATTATACAAGTTTCTTCTCTAACAGGTATTATTTATGATATCGATTGAACCAGCTCCAATGCTCGAGGACAAAGAAAAATGGTTTGTACCAAGAATCCCCTAACACTGTGTGAATGTTTGCTGGACTCTCTGGCTGGCCTTCCAAATTTTTCTTCTGGGTATCACAGTGGTTATATAATATATTATCTTGGATGACTTGCCATGAAAGCTCTCTCTTAATTTCTGTCTTGTCTGATTGGTGCACCATAATGTTTCAGCTATCAAATATAGAATTAAATGAGCTATGAAGGCCTCTTGTGAGGGCAGATTTAGTTTTCAAGCCATTTATGCACCCTTATATTGGCATATAATTACCCTTCTTTTTGTGCTTACAGCTATACTTGTAAATGAGTTTTCTCTGCGATACTAAAGAAAATGACTCATATGCAAACAGATTATGGAACATTTAGCATTTGATGCCTATTCATACCTTATGGCTTATACTGGTGACTTTGTGCAATAATATAGTCCATAGCAACTGTTTTGAAGATTGCTTGAGCTTGGAATGGAAATTGGTTGGTCTGATCTCTGCTTATTGTATGCTTTAGGTCCCTTGTTTTCCATGATTTTGTTGCGAAGTGCCTTACAAAAGAACCGCGTTTGCGCCCTACTGCATCTGAGATGCTAAAGGTATGAAACTTATATCCGTACATTTCACTCCCTGTTTAATAAGAGTGCAAGTACAACATGGATTTCACCTGAACATTTGAAATTAGAAGACTGCGTGAAAACCATTTCATCTTTGAAACCGTGACAATGGTTCTTGTTTAGTTTCTTATACTGGAGTTCCATATTTCTTTTTAAGATACTGATTTTCTTAAATGCTTATTTACCTGGTGAGTTTATCCGAGCCTCACGTGCTCCAGAGGTATTAACCTCTTTCTGAGTAATTAGATTAAGCTGGGTGATGATGCTCTATAATGGAAATTTTTCTGGTAATACCATGTGTTTTCGGTGCAAGATTTTTGGAGCTTAACACCGAATGTAGGGTCCTCTCCAGAAATTATTTTACATGTCGACCTTGGATAATACGTTTTAGTTCCCTGTTCTCTTTTGGTGGTATAGTTTTTCTTCTTCAGTGTCCCTTTCTTTCTGGTATCTTTTCTTTTGATCTATCTGGTGTGGATTCATTGTTGATGTTAACTGAAGGTTATTCTTCCGTGATGAAATTTAGCACAAATTCATTGAAAAATGCCAATGTGGAGCTTCTGCGATGTTGCCAAAGCTTGAAGAAGCAAGGAAAAGCAGGGCCTCGATGGAACAAGCACTAAGTGTTGCTCCAATTTTGTCCGTGGATGGTGTATGAATAATTTTACTCCTTTTACCTGCATAAATCATTTTGTCTTTTGTCATTTACATTTTTCCATATAACAGGTACCTGAAAGTCCACAGTTTAATGAGGACTATGGCGATACTGTTCCTTCCAAACCTCACATTGTTGGACCAAAAGTAACAAATGAGATATTGGCAAGTAGCACTATAAAGAAGCAGCCGGCATTGGGTAGCTTGGAAGAAACCAAAGAAGGTTAGCACTGGCATATTTCACCATGAATAGTCCTCAATCTTAAAAAAACAAATCATGAAGAATGCATATTGGAATACGAGACTTCTACATTGGATGTTCTTATGTCAAATAGCTGCAGCAATATTAGCCCTTCGTTGCATAGAGGATATGTCCATGACCTGTAGATGTCGTGGTTCATAATGACGAACCTTGCTGTTGCACTGGTTCATCCACATCAAAATTGTTTGAGGAAAAAGTCACTGTATGCTTAGCTTATTTATCTTTTTTCTCTCTTAATGAAGAGGCAAGTGATAGCAATCTTAACCTTACAACCTTTTTTTCCATACTGAGAGACAACATTGATGATGCTAAATGTACTTGTTGCCTTATTTCCTTACACGTTGTGGTTTACGCATGTAGGAAAGAGATCTTTTGTGCATACCTAGTTAGTAAAATGGTGTCAATAAGTTGTCATCTGAAGATCTTCTCCAACAAAAATTCTTTTTTCCCCTTTTTTTCTTTTTGATAAGATATTTGTAGTTAAATTAATTGATGTCGAAACTGCTTAATCAATCTGTGACACATTCTTATTCTGGTGCAGAGTTTTAGCTATGGATTTTTATTTAGTTGACAGTAACACTCACTCAATTATGCAAATTACAAGTTATTATCAGCTATTGATTTGGGACTTGTCTTCCAAACTAGTGAGTTGCCTCTTATAGCAGAGAATATTGCACCTGTCATTCGAACTGCAATGCCACAAAGATGATTTGATTTTATTTATTTATTTGCGGGGGTGCTGTCTTAAGAAGACTCCTCACATAAAGCTGATGTTGAACAGGTGATTTTGGGACTGTCATAGTTCATGATGGGAAGAAGATTGACAAGACAGTTTCATCAGCAGAGACTTCAAATGCAAAACAGTTGCCCGCACTTTCACATGTAGATAGCCCTTCATTGCCCCAATATGGCAGTAAATCAGCTCATTTCAGGTGCTTGGTATTCTTATATAGAATAGACTAAGCAACCCAGTTATCTGTTTGTGGATGATGCTTTTGTTTATGCACGATGAATCTCTTCTAATTCCTGCGACTGATGACTCATCCCTTTCTGTTAAGAAGGCTAATTTTTCAAGATAACCCGCACTTTCAAATTTGTTAGATCTCCTCATCCTTATGCATCTACATTTCTGTTGGATATTTTTTCTTTCCTCGTTTTTGTTTTATGCAATGCGTTGATCAAGATATTTTGTCATGGTGGATAATAGTGTTGGTGTTGCTGTAAATAGTGCTTCAGTTGGAGAATTACATCAAAATGCGCACAGCCTTGAAGTAGCTTCACCATTATTTGGCTCTCCTGAGCAAAATGTGAAGATGGCAGAGAGTCAAGCACCAGTTGGAAGCGGCAACGATGTGAACAACAGCCTTTTGAAGAATGAGACCATCAGTAAAAAAGCTTTTGCATTACAGGATAAGGTATGCCCCCTTATGCCCACAAGAGAAACTCAATTATCAGGCTTTTACTGTATTTGCCTCTCTGATTAATACCACGAAGAAATGCATTTAGCAGATTCTCCTTATCATTATTTTCTCTTTTGGTTCTTTCAGGGTTTAGCTTGGGTGCTTAAGGCATGACAAGCTTCTTAGAACGAATGCTACTTGTTGGCCTTCTCATATAAGTTCTGTTTATCTTGCAGCTTTGGTCCATATATGCAGCTGGTAACACTGTGCCGATTCCTTTCTTGAGGGCAACCGATATTTCCCCTATTGCTCTCTTGTCTGATAATGTTCTTGGCAGTGCACAAAGAGATAATAGTGGTAGCATAACTACAGAAACATTGCAAGAGCTTTTTGCTGGTGATGGACAGATAAAGAAGGGCCGAAGGGGGCAAAATGAGGTGCTCTCTCTCTCTCTCTCTCTTGCTGTTTTCTCTCTCAACACGCATGGGCATTCATCATCTGCACAGTGCCTGTGTTTGCTTGTCAAATTATTAATTCAAGGAACTTTCGCTTGGATATGCGACAGATGCCTCTTCCTCCGAGTGTTTACCGAAGACTCGCTTCAAGCTCCACACTGCTTAATTTGGCACAAGCTTTAGCCTACCACAAAATGTACGATCCTGTTGGCTACGTGCTTTCAGTGTCTCTTGTCCCTGATTTGCTTCTCCCTCCTTGTATCTAAACTGGTCAGCTCGTTCCCACGTTTCTCTCTTAATTCTCAGGTGTCATGAAGAGATGCCACTCCAGGAACTGCAAGCAGAACAAGCACAACAGACTATTCAAAATCTCTCGGACACACTCCGCACTATACTCCGATTGTAGATAATGCATCAAGAAAGTGTACATAATTGTTTGTTGTTTTGTGCAATAGCTGTTCTTTTGCTTCATTCTTCTCTGTACTTAATTTTCACGTGGGTAGACTTTCGAGAGCACCAAGAAGCCAGCTTTGGCAAACCTCTGGTTAGCTGGTGTTCGACTCGCAATATGAAGCACAACAATTTTTCTGCCTGGAGCACGTCTTGGATCCATACAGTCACCGAGTGCACCGGGATTAGTAATTTTACTGGGATATTTGCGAGGAATGGATTGTGGTAGTAGGAATTCTTCCATTTGAGCAAGAACAATCCTCCACATACAGACCTTGCCAAGATCCTACAAATACTTCGTTCACTGTCATGGTCGATTTCCGGCTGTGTGTCCATGAAAAACAGATGATCTTCCGCCGAGAGTTGATGCCGGCAATTTAGCAATCTGAGTAATGAAAAGTCGGGAGAATCGATAACTGCATTTTTTATGCACTTGCTAGTTCCAATATATCTGGAAATTCTTAATTGACTAGTTGTAAACAGCCCCACCCCAGGACTATGGAACAAAGGGTTATCCTGGACGATATTGACGGTGATTCTTAAATATCGAAGAACAGAATGTGATATTTGTAAATAGCTCCACTTCAAGACTATGGAACAAAGGGTTATCCTAGATAATATACCGAAGAACAGAATGTGATATAATGAGATATAATGTAATAGAAATAAAGATATAGGGAACAAATGGATTATTTATTCTTAACAGTCAAAACGAATTTTTTCATTCATTCGTTTTTCATTCTGAATTCTTTAATTCGAAATGACTTGAATTTTAAATGAATCAAATCTCCCCATAGGATTAACCAATCACTCTATCACTAAGTACAGCATCACATTACCGAGGAACGGTACTAAAACATAAATTGTATTGTAATGTAAGGAAGACGGAGATCTGTCCAGGTCCAACCAACGTAGTATTATTTGCTTCCGGAAACAAAAACGGGATCGTCAACTTTTGCAAGATAAGCGACAAATGGACTCAAAAACATCACATTTTGATCACGAGTTGATTTAGAGTTCGGTCGTAACTCGATGACTATGGAGAGAGTCGGGCCTGGGGTATAGCGGCGGCTGCTAAGCTGCGATGGCGGTGCGCCTAAAACCCTCGATCGAAATGAACCGCTGGAGTTTATAAAAGCCGGAGTGTCATGTGGAGGGGGACTCGGAGAGAAAGGGGGGTCGCATAAGACAAGATGGCGAATCCGATGGGCAGGATCCTCCTGGGCTCTCTTCTTCGACGTTCTTCTCGCAGTTGCAGAACCATTTCTGCTGCTTCTCTCTTCTCTTCTGCTGCTGCTTCTTCACAAGCCTTGCTATCTGCGAGAAGGCTCTCTCCCTCAGCTAGCAACTTCCGTACCTCCTTCCTCTCTCTTCTGGGCTACGCCCATCTCTCCTCAAGAGCCAGCTCGTGCCTGTTTCCTTCTTACCTTCCCCGTCTGCTTTTGAGCACCAAGACCTCTTCCTCTGACGATACTGAGGATGTTGACGAGGCCCCACTTCCTGGTGAATCCTTCGTTTCCTCGTTTGTAGTCCTTCCTTTCTGTGGATTTTTTTGGACCTTCGTTTTATTTGGTGGGTCTGGGAATATGTGCATTGCCATCTATTCTGAATTTTTACCATTTGCTCCTCGAGTGGCTTGTGCAGTGTTGTTGTTTGCTTGCTCTGGGATTTTCTTCTGGGGAAGATGAAAAGTTTTGAAATGAAAAGTCATGAATAGGGAAGTGTAACGTTTATCTGATGTCATTATGCATTCATCGAACCAGTTGAACCTCCAATTCTCTTCAGTAGCATATTGTTCCGTGGAGCTAAGGTCCAAAATAGGGAAGAAAGATAGTTGATGATGCATAATACTGCTGCTTTTGCCTTTACATCCTGGCATTGATTCGGGAGGGCTTGCAACTGCATTGGGTAGGCGAAGGTCCTAATTTTCCCCCTCCGTTTGTAATTCTTGTGGTTTTGACAGAGTTTCTTGATGTGATTCCGTGGAGCTGACCAAGAAGTCTAGTTCTTGATGGTATTGGAGTTAACTGACTAATGAGTTACTAGTCTGTTGCAGTGATTGAGTAAAGTGACGTCTAGTGCCATTTTGTGCTCCTGATACTTGGTGGGTTGATTATGTTGGTTCATTTTGGCTTTGTAAATCCCAAAAGGTGTGATGGGGATTAAACTAGAAATGATAGAACTGCAATTTCAAGTGCATCTGCACACTTACAGCTGACTTACAAGGTTACCCTTAACACGTACTTGGCACTTCCTGTTGATTCCCATTGCACTTATGTGCACTTCTTCCCACAAGCTGACAGAGTTCACTCAAGGCACTCAGACCGGTACACCCTTAAAATCCACTTAGCTAAAAGTCATACACCTCACTCATCACTTGTGCTCAAGGACATTATTTTCCAATTATAGGAGTCTAATACGCACTTAAGCACAGGCTTCACTCTCTTATTCTTTTTATGCAAGCTCTTTTCATTTGTTTCTTGCTTGATGAAGAACTAGCAATAAGGATCCCCGTTTATACATATTACAAAACACAAATAGGCCGATAGATACTGGCCTCAAAATTGACATCTTTTCATGTTTTTGAAGAGTTGAGGTTCTAGAACATTTCCTTTCTTATCATGACTTATCAGCGTTCAACAAGAAGCTAGTTTTTGTTTTTTGTCCCGACAAGAAGCTAGTTTAAAGAGTTGATTTTGCATTGTATAACAATCTACCTGAAAACATCATCCGAAGTTGCAATCTTTGAATGCTGCAAATTTTCAAAGGTAACTTGTGCAACAGCGATACCGCATGTCATGCTAACGTGGTATTACTAAGCTAATCAAGTCCCTCCAAATTTCGAATTTAAAACAAAATAGAAGAACATGATTAGCTCAGTGATATCACGTGAGTATGACATATGGTGTCACTGTTGAAGAAAATAGTTTCCATGTTAAGGTAGAGCCTTACAAGATAGAATCATCTCTCTAAACTAGCTTATTCTTCCCGAGCTGTCATTTCGTAATGCGAAAAGACATGTTCGGGAACCTTGGCTTTTCTTCATCATGAAGAACATCGATTCAGCCAAGTAGTTCTAACCTGTGTAGTTACCAACTTTACCATGTGGCTGTTTTGTGTCCTATGTGTTCTTTTTGTAGTTTGAAGAGGAACCTTGTTTGTTTTCATCAAGCGAGAAGCAAGCAATTGGAACTTGCATAGAATAATACAAGAGCATAGGATGTACTCGTGAGTGAGTAGCGTGAAGCTTCTGCTTGTGTTTATTATGTGCTCAGGTGCATCAGTGAGCTCAAGTGATGATGAGTTGAGTGACATGTAGTTGAGCTTATAAAGAATGAAGTTGGGGACTGTTATAAGTGCAGTGATTCTTCGTGGGTATGTCAGAGTACGTGAAAATCAAGAGTGCTGTGGATGATGTTAATTGTCATGTTTTGTGATCTTGGAGGTGTCTAATTGTGTTTGGAATTGTTGTCATACTGGAAATTCAATTTTCTTCTCTAATGCCCGGTCGACCTTCTTTAATTGTACTTGAATTATTTGCACTCATTGCATCTTCTTTGTTGAGAAGAAAGCTGTCTGATGTGTGTGCATTGACATAAATCTGTTAAATTTTAAGCCTTTTCTGTTGGCCGGTTTTTTTACTATCCCAATGTTTCACCATATATGTTTCTTGATGCATGATATATGTTGTTTCTCATAAATGACATATTGTATATGTTTGTCAATGACATAAAGATCTGCAGATGAAGTGGAAGAAGATGGAGAACTTACTGTCGAGTGGGAAGACGAGGAGGAGGCTGAGCCAAAGGTTCATCATTCATTTCGAGCATTTCATTGCGCAGGTTTGCTTATGTTGTTTGATACTGCATTGAGGAAGTTGTGAAATTACAGCTTGGCGATGGAGCCGATGGTGGTGGAATTGTCTTGCAAAATGTACCATGGGGAGAGCATGCTCTTTCTATTGCCCGAGAGGTGTTGTCACATTATGGTGATGACATGAAGCTCTATGCCTTCAAGACTACACCTCATGGATATATCTATGTGAGAATTGACAAAATGTCTAACAAGTGAGACTTCTAAATCAAACAATTGCTCTTTTGAGTTATGTTGCACAAGTCTCTCTCATCGTAAATGCAAGCCCAGCCCATTTTTTGTAGATTTTTTTTTTGGTCAATTTTTTTTTTTTTGGTAGAGTTTAATTTATATATGCTCGTCTTCTTTAAGTCTTGCCCAATGTTACATGAATTCGTGTTACCATGTCAAGGATAGATATGCACCTATACATAAGTTTCTCTTAACTTGAAATTACTTGTAAGTGGAACCTTTTGTTGTGTATATGTGGACAAACTCTTGTTCACATTATCTTTTTTCAAATGTGAGCTATACAGACTGAACTGACAATTTTAACATAACAAGGCGGTTCACCTCTCACCTGGACTTGATATTATATTATGTTCATAGAGGAAGGCTGCACTAACGGTCTAACATTGATACCATTCCCTTCTTTTCTGGTTTGTTGCTAGAAACTCGAGCCTTCTCAGATATCGAACAGTTCCATTCCAAATTCTTGAAATTTAATTTGCCTTCTCACCAGATATGGATGTCCCAGCATGGAGGATATTGAAAGCTTTAGTCAGGAATACAAGAAGAGACTAGATGAAGATGGGGCACTTGGTAAAATTCCTGACAATTTGGCTCTGGAGGTATGTTATGCTTTTTTCCAGCTAGCAATTCATTTCTATTTACTGTGATGTTAAGAATTTTTCAAGCAGCATGGTGCCGTATGAGCATCTGACAAAACTCTCTCTTTCCAAGGTATCGTCTCCTGGGGCAGAAAGGTTACTGAAGGTGCCTGATGACTTGTATCGGTTCAGTGATATGCCAATGAATGTATGCTATGTCGAAGATGAAGAGCCCCATTGCCAAGAAAAACATGGAGTTTTCTTCCTGGACTCTGTTGAAACAGATTCAGAAACTTGTATATGGAGGTTGGCTGATGTCAAGGAAAACAGGGACCCGCAGAGCAAAGGTAGACCTTTAAGCCGCAAGCAGAAGGACTGGAGATTAAAACTTCCATATGCAATGAGCAGAACAGTGACCCTTTATCTTGATTTCTGATTTTGACAGCAGCCTAGACATTTTCTTCTTGGATAATCTGAGTAAGTTTGCTACCTTTCCTGGAACATGTTGAGGATGAAACATTACACACTGTTTTGGTTGTCCCATCTCTCTTTAGTAGAAGATATCGTGAAATGAAGTAGGTAGCGGGAAATTCTTGGCCTCCCTCTGCTCAAGCAGTATGGACTCCGAAAACTGTAGCACGAAACTAATGGAAAGCATGATACAGGCTTGTGAAATTTGTATATTTACGATTCCTCGACTGGATCGTAAATTGACATCTATTTTTTCGTAAATTGATTTTTGTTTTCCTTTTCTTCTCTTGCATTCCAACTTTATTGTCTATTCTGCCACTTGAATTGTATCCTTCTCAAGCTGCTGCTTCCTGTAAGCATTAGCTCTGTGATCTCTAGGATAGCCAGCCTAAAATATGCAGCTTAGCAATATGAACCCACCCATCATGTGGCCTTGCTTTGTCTGTGTACATCCTTCTGTCTCATACGTACATCCGTACACACACTGTACGTACGCAGATAAATACATTAGCAAACACGAGTATACACTGGGCATTGAAAATGTCCACAGTATGAACAGAGAAGGCTTGTTCTTACAACCCAAGAGAAATTGTTCTGCACATGTCTGGCAGAACCCCAGCTACCGAGCAGGTTGATTGTAGATAAGATTGACAGCCAACTAACCCGATTTTTATATGTTGTTAGATTGCCATTAGTATAAACTTAAATCTTTCTTTCGATAAAAAATAATAATATGAAGGGCATATAATTGAGTTGTAAAACTTTTCAGTTGAAGCAAGTCCGATCATAAACCTATTGGAAAAAGCACAATCAAACCCGTTCAATCATCGTTACTCTGTCCTATAATTTCTTCTAAGGAATGGGTTGATTACATCTTTTCTTGGAGATTTAACCCTTAGTTGCACCGATTGAAACGTTTAGAACCCGACGATGTTTCACCATGAACTTGTCTTTCTACTTCATGGTCTCTTGTTTTCGTGAACGGCTCAATGACTTGCCTATGCGATTAAACAATCGACGAGACGTTAAATGTCGACATTAGCAGGTGTAAAATGACCTAACCCTATGTCCAAAAAACAATCCACTAATATGTGGTACCAAATTAATGTGAAGATGCATCACTGATGATGACACTGCAAACAGAATAAATCTCGTCCTTACAGACGCTTTATTCCGAATTATAAGATGTAACAAGTACGTCACCATATATATTGACAAGATATTTTTCTCAATCGATGGTATGTATTCAGGGGAGAAAAGGACAAAAAAAAAAAAAGTCACAAGAATCATTGGGCTTTGTAGGCCTTACCTAAAATTCTCATCATTCAGACAAAGTCAGCCGTCAGAAATGTTCAAGGCGTTAATAATGCATGGCATAGAAATCGACATGTCGCTCCTTTGATCGCAATTAAAAAAATTAGTCCCGGACACCAACAACCACAAATGAGAAAGCAAAGTGCATTGGTCTAAAGTTTACAGCTTTGATAGAACGGCCGACCATTGAGGTCGTTGGTTTATGTGACACCTCTTGGACAGTGGTGATCAAAGAAAAAAGAGTTTTAGGAAGCTAATTCCAATTGAAGAATCTCCGATCGCTAATTAAAATAATGACCATCGACCGCGTTAACGCGAGTATTCGTCGTGCTGCTAACCGATAAAAAAAATCGTGTCGTTAGATTATGTTAAACTGATGGAGAGGGCCATGTGCATTGTGAAAAGATGTCTAATTGGATTGATGCTTTCAAGAGGAAAGGCAGGTGATGATGAAGTTTAGCACAAGTACATTGAGCAATTTCAGTGGGAAATCGATGGGATGAAAATATTTTTTTCATTGCAGGTTAGATGTTTGCTGCTTCAAGGGCCACTCCTTTCCTTGGATGGGAAAGAGGTCGAGAGATGAGTTTTTGGCCCGTTGGTGGGGGTGAGATGAAGGAGTATTTCCCTAAAAGGAGTGCTTAGAAGCGCCGACCCGCTCGCCGGTATCGGCTGATGTCGGTTCATCTTTGTCCGGCGACAGCTCTGCTATTCGATGTGCGAACCTTTGCGTTCCATCTCTTCTCTCTCAACCGTACCGCGTCTTGTCCGAACCCTCTTACTTCTGTCCAGAGTGTCAAATCTTCGAAAGGAACCCTTTTCAAGCAAAAAATGAAACTTCGAGGGACCTCATCGACGGACGAGTGACCTACTTGACTCGCCTAACTTAATGAACCTCAAAGAAAAAGGATTAGCACCATGAAAAAATCTAAACTTGCGACAAATTTACTATAAATTAATTTTTGGGTTACAAAAAATCTCAAATTGGTACATTTATGACAAATATATCCCTAAATAATTTTCACACGCGTGACACATTTACCCTCCTTTAGCTTCCGTCAATTTTATCGTTAAATTGCTGAGCTGGATGACATATGACAATAATCGAGTTGACCTGACAAGTCCACGTGAAAATTCGAGAGATGAACATATAGCTTTCTCGAAGCGGAACTTCTATTAGTGGTGGAGTTTTGTTCATAAAGCCAAACGATCAAATATCCGTTCTTCATCAAAAGCACATATGAACATATAGATTTTTCATTCTACTTGCCAGATCAACTGTGCTATTAGCTTGTGTCATCCAGTTCAATAACTTCACGGAATCTAACCGAGGGTAGATGTGTCAAGCGTGCATCAATTGGGATCTTCGGTAATCCAAAAATCAATTTATGGTAAATTTATCATGCGTGTACTAGTTTATAACGGCTAAATTTATGGGAAAGTTCACCGGTTTGGAGTGTTGGATGATGTTAATCCAAAGAACTCATTTCCCTTCGCGTGCCTAGTCCGCCCCCGTACAAACAAACACAACCTGTCAAATTTTAACAATTCAATTATGGACGGCCTGAAAAAGTACACTTAGGCCTAGTACTAGACCCAGTCCGTCCGTCCGTCCGGGACTCACCCATTGATCGCGTCCTATCACAGGGCGACTCTTGTGAACCGTGAGGACCCGCCTGTCGTCTTAACAATAACAAGAGATCTGATTAGTATGAACCATCGTTGATTATCGGTTCTTGCTTGATTATGTCCTCCTTTTCCTGATGTTGCAAAGAACTCGTCCAATAATCTCAATCGTTTCTGGATATTGACTCTGCTGTACTTTGTAGCGCAACCTTGCTACATTGACTATACACGCCAGCTAATCTGACATATCAAAATGTTCTGCGGCAAAGAAAGAAAGGGACCACAGAAGTTGATTCTAGGATATCAGCATGATTTCTTTGACCCCGAAGAATAATCCTAGTGCCATCCACTAAAAGCCAGAAAAAGAAAATTAATAGCGTAAAAGCATGTGCATAAGGTGTGTAGCTGACACAAATTTTTCTAACCCCGGATCATAACATATGCTGTTAGGATCCGGCGCATAACCACTACGAAACAGAGGGTAAAAGCGAAA
Organism: Lenwebbia sp. NSW1173648; assembly: GCA_029784005.1. Taxonomy (NCBI): domain Eukaryota; kingdom Viridiplantae; phylum Streptophyta; class Magnoliopsida; order Myrtales; family Myrtaceae; genus Lenwebbia; species Lenwebbia sp. NSW1173648. Next base: position 7,408,044 of record JARCGZ010000010.1, read on the forward strand.
AAGAGAAATTGATACATAAGATTTTTCCTGATTCATTCTTAAACTAGGGCTACATCCAGCAGAGCGAAACCTCGTGCTTTTCCGTCGATGGAAAGTATGGCTATGGCTACACCTCTAACGCACGCAACCAAGAAGATGAGGCTGAGCATTGAGCCGTTGCATGTTCAACATCATGCAATGATTGAGCAGCATGGGGGGATTTTGGTTTCCTTAATTTAAAAGATATGCAGAGGGGTTGGGAGGCACCAGTTAGATGGCCTCAAAATTAGCTGGAATCTCGGCCTCAGAGACGTAAATGAATTGCGAAATTCCAGACATCAAAGCCCTCGTCAATGCTGGAGCACCAACCTTGGAATCATGAGTGGTTGCACGCATCAATGGCCTTTCCGTTTTGGGGAAAATATGTTGGCAGTTCGGGTTGCTGTCTCCCTTTAATTTCATGCAGACAAATGGGAGAGCACTTGCTGGGGACATTGCTTCATCAATGTGACATGGAAAGACAGGTTTATATGGCACCCAGAAGACTTTGTCATTGTAACAGACATAATACATAATACTTGGTTAACTAAGAGAGACGGAGAGAGAGGTGTTAGCCGCGAAAATAGCGCCCCAAGATCACTACTATAACTAGAATGCAGAACACAATGATAGAGAAAGAATGGATTTGCGCACCTAATTTGAAATCCATCGTTCTTGATGCCGAATTAGACGATCCAGCCCTCTGTATCAGTACAGTGGCTCAATGAGACTGCCCTCACGAATCGCAATATTTATAGAGTTTTTAGCCAGACCCTCTCATCACAGGCCGGGTTTTACTCGGTCCATACTAATCAGCCCATATTAAATTAATTAACAATCTTTTTTTTTTATCTTTTCTTTATTAGACGAACCCCGTAAAACGGTAAATTACAATCTCAATTGATGTAGCGCACGTCGAAAAAATTCTTACAAAAGAGAGTTACGCAATCCATCTTGAAACGGGTCTTGGCAAGAAGTTGTTGATCAAGAGACAAAGTTCAGGGTTTGGTCTCGAACAACCACCGGCATGCACGTGAAAGCTCAGAAGAAAAATTCGTCTTTGTCTCTAGCGAGCCTTATTGTATTTGGGCAATGTAAAAAAAAGCTACGTAGATTATAAAAGTAAATAACGAATAAAGTGAACCAAAAGTCTTTCAGCTGTATGCCAAAACAGGATGCATCATCAGTGCCTACCAAGTTCAAGTTCACAGCCCCAATCTTTGTTGCTCATATAAAATCATGTATGCTTATCCATTTTCAGTAGGTTGCTTCTCTGTATATAACTTCGCCAAAATTCAACTCCATCTTCTTCCTCTTAATCCTCACACGTAAGTCTCCATCTACTCTTCTTCCTCCTCCTCCTCCTCATACGTTCGACCTTTTGTTGTACTTTTTCGGTCTGTTTTAATCCGATTCTTATCGACTTTTCTAGTTTACGGTCAAGGTGATATCATGTGAGGATTGTTCTTGCATAAGTCTTCTTCCTTCAACATGCTGAGAATCTGACAATGATTAATTGTTTGTTTTTGTCAGAAAGAGCTTGCCAAACTGCACTTGATAAACCATCTTCGACATTTTCACGATGTTGTTGATCGTAATGTCGATGTTATCACTGCGGTGATCAGCGTCTGGTTCTCTGGCTTTGATATTGGTACCTTACGAGGTCATTATATTATACCCTCTAAGTAGTTAATTATCATGTTTAGCAAGGTTAGCTCCTTGCCATTTTTGTTAGCTGCTAGTGTCAGACCCCATTTATTTTGCTTCGTCTTAACTTCTAGCATGACTCGTCTCATAGTTTGCCAGTTCTTATAGTGCTATAACTCCACTCCTGCTGCTGTTGTCCTTATTTCTTTCTTCTTCTTCTTCTTCTTTTCTGTTACTATCCCTTCATTAATTCCAGTTTCCTGAATATTGTGCTTCAATGGTTTTTAGACTCTTTACCCTTTAAAAGAGAGCTTATTAGTGCTTTCTTGGATTCTGCTGCTGGGTCTCTCATTTCTGAATCTTGGCTTCATAACTATACAGCCCTACTTTATCGGAAATCTCTATCCAATTTGAGCTCCAAAGAATGGCGCTTTCCTCGGTGATTCGCAAAGATACAAGAGAATTGAGAATACATGAGAATTTGGATGAGCTTAGCACTGATTTAGCAGACTACATTGCTGAATTATCAGAGTCATATGTTAAAGAGAGAGGGGTATTCTGTGTTGCTTTATCTGGTGGCTCTATGATCGATTTACTGAGGTACTAGCAGCTCTGCATTACTATTGTATACGCTATGAAACGCATTTTCTAAATTTTGCTGGCTAAACAGGAAAATTTGCGAAGCACCTTACAACAAGACTGTTGACTGGGCTAGATGGCATATCTTTTGGGCCGATGAGCGCGTCGTATCGAAAAGGCACCCTGATAGCAATTACAAGTTGGCAAAGGATGGAATTTTGTCCAAGGTAAGTCTCTTCTTACAAGTTAGTTTGCTTCCGGCATGTCGAAGATTAAGGTTTGTTACTATGACATCGTTTAACGGTTTAACCGTCTTTAAGTCTTTAGTTTTGTAGTCACTTTTAGTTTGGAAGGGCATAGTACATCCTGTTCATAGTCATCGCACATTTCATACTCAAACTGGTCCTTTTGATGAACTGCGTTAGTGGTTCAGCCAGGAACACTCAAAAAGAAGAGCCTCCAGAGGTAGATGGTGTTTAGCGTTCTCGAACCTTGAGCACGTCGGGTTATAATTTTACTGTCGGTTTGCTGAAATGTTTGCTTGAATTTCAGGTTCAACTTCTAGAAGCATTAGCTTTCTGGAATGATGTTTGATTCTGGTTTTCTTCAATTCCTATGCTTGTGCATTATGGAACTTGTGCTAGTGCTCCTTGAAACTGAATAAGTTGCGGAAAACGCATCATTCGTTCACATTTTGTTAGTGAGCTAGGTTGAAGTTCGCAGTAAGAACTTAAATATTGGATTTGAACATCTTCAAACATACATAGGACATTCCAGGAACCAGATTTGAGTTTCGGTCTCTCAGTTTTATGGAGAAACACAGAATTAAATCATCTACTCTAGTCCTTACTCATGATACTAATCCTACTAGGCGCTCTTAGTATTCATGCAAATTTCATGGTTATCCGAACTGTTCGTCAGGTGCCAGTTATTCCCAGCCATGTGCATTCACTGAATGACGCAGTGTCTGCCGAAGCGGCCGCAAACGAGTATGAATTCACTATCCGGCAGCTAGTACGGACCCGCATAATAGACGTATCAGAGATCAGTGACTGTCCCAAATTCGACCTCGTTCTTCTGGGAATGGGGCCCGAGGGCCATGTGGCCTCGCTGTTCCGTGACCACGATGCACTCAACGAGAAAGACGAATGGGTGACCTTCCTAACTGATTCGCCGAATCCCCCTCCGGAGAGGATCACATTCACCTTACCGGTGATCAACTCAGCATCCAATGTTGCTGTAGTTGTATCGGGGGAAAACAAAGCGGAGGCCGTTAAGTCAGTAATGAACGGTGCAGGAACCGACTGCTTGTCGCTGCCTGCACAGATGGTAAGGCCGACTTCAGGTAAGTTGGTGTGGTTCCTGGACAGTGCAGCTGCTTCGGAACTCGACATTTCTCCATGTTCCTAGTAGGGTCAAGATCTCGCAGATAAAGTGGAGCCTTTGATGTAGCAAAGCAAATTTCACCAAGTATCTTCTTTTTTCCCCTTTCCTATTGTCGACTGGAAAAAATTTAATTTCCTTCGGCTGTATTTCTAATCCTCTTTGTTTAGAGGCAGCATGATCACACCCTTCTCTAACAGAGTCCTGACCCTCAGCTGAAAGCCCCTTCTGTGGTTCCTTCGGTTACTCGAGATCCTGGAAATTGCCATCGGGCAAAGCCAGATGCTGCAGTTCTCAACTTCTCATGGCAAAACCTCTGATGATCTCTCTTAGACTGCTTGTATTGGGAAATCAATGGATTGAGATTCAAACAGACGAGCTCTTTGTATTCTGTTTGCTTATGTTAGTGTAGTTGAAAGATGGCCACAGGTGACTTCAGCAACTCTCTTGAGGATTTATGGCTGGAAAAATGAAATAGGATAGGACTGGTGAGACATCCGAACAAATAGGAACAAGATTGGAATCCCCCAGGTTGTGGTGATTTCTCAGCACAACTGGATAAGTAAAACCAAGAGTCTTTCTGAAGTAAACCCTTTTCACTCTTGCGAATACACTTAGCGAGGGACCGAAGTTCAACTTGAACGAAATCATCAAAATTCAAAAGTAAGGGAAACATGATACCCGAGACTTTTCAAGTAGAAGATCACAGTAGGAGAGAGCAATCATCGTCAAACACGCAGCTCCACATTATGTATACAACGCAAAGACAAATTTTAAGGGACTCTCATAATAGGCACCGACACAGACTATGTCCTTGCATCATGGAAATCATTTATGATGGAGAACAATGGCGTTCTCTCTTATCTCCACCAATGTGCATAATAATCCATAAGCTTTTTAGCCCGTAGTATACACGGTGCGGTCAATACAAATGACATCCTAAGGACCAGTAGTTACAAAATGCAATGCTCAGGTTAAGTAACCGATTGGCAAAATTGATCAGCTATGTTACAACTCCAACTGCTAAAATTTGATGTTACCATATTCCTAAAATCCAAAATCACTTTAAAACCAGCAACTTCAGCTCTTCTGTTCCAGAGCCTCTGCTTCCGCCCTAGCCATGGGGTCATCCTTCAGCTCTGCATCATCTTCCTTTTCCCCTTCACGATCTTGTGCCATTTTCTTCCTATGCAACTCCTCTGCAGCCTCCATAGCTGCCCTGTTCTCTGCCTGCATACGCTGCATTTCCTCCTCTTGTTGCTGACGCTCAAACCATGTGTCAGCGTCCGCCCAAACTGCATTAGGAGAGTCAAATACAAATCAGTCAAAAAAGCACGCTCGTGATTCTTGGAGAGAATTACAGTCATGTATGAATTCCATATTGAGCTTCCGAGCATGGGAGAGCATAACAAAGAAAAAGTCTCAAACAAATCTTTCTTTCCTTTCCCTATCATATTCTTCTCACTGCAGAGTTGTGTAGATAATAGAGTCAAAAGCAAATTGCTATAAAAAACATTAACCTGAAAAATGGGGAAGAATAGGTAAGGCCATTTAGGTAGCTCTTTTGCCCCTAGATATCCGGGATTAAAGCCAACAGGGTGTTACTTAAGTCAGATAAATAAGTACGATATTTCCCATTCAAGTTTGTGAAGCCACACATGCAATAGTGAAATGACACTCCATCCAAACAGAGATCCAACATAATTCACATCAGTGCAGCATTGCCATAATTCGAGTGAAGCATAGGACTGAAAAACATCAGCAATCCAGAAATAAGTCCAGCCACAATACTCCAGTACCATATGTCAAGACAAGATGAGTTTCCTCTCGAACAAGAGACCCCAAATGGACACCTGATTTAGCTTACACAAAACGAGGATAACCAAACAGCAAAATGTATGCTCCTTTTATTGCCAGACATTCTTCACACAAGCAACAAAAGGCAACAACCTAGTTTTAGCACCTCATGCCGCACCGAAACATTTAACATTTTCATCTGAAACTCAATTTCAGTTTCTTGTAGCTTAGTACATTGGCTGAGATATAGCAAGACATATACACGAATGCCATTATGCCAACAAAGCAAAAGCTCACTGCAGGAGCAAAACTTGAGAAAAACTGTAAATAAATCCAACTTAGAGCTTATGATTGCTCCTGCAGAATCCTACAACACCAACAAAAATTTTAACACATTCAATCCGACTCTAACAGCAACCCAAATACTTCAGACATAATCGCCCTCCAGCCTCGACAAGAAAACAACGTAATTCAGTAAACGACCCCACCATATCCGCATTGTAAGAAGTTAGGGTTTAAGCCAAAAAAGAAAAAGAGAGAGCAAAGAGGGGGACGTACTAGGCTGAGCGGCCCAGCCCTGTTCACCGCCCTTGATTTTCTCGGGGAGGGCGTAGTTGACGGTGAGGACGCGGCCGTAGAGCTCGGCGCCGTCCATGTTGTCCATGGCGGCGGCGGCGTCCTCCCTCTCGAGGAAGGTGATGAAGCCGAAGGATCGGTGCTTCTGCGTCGCCTGGTCGAGCGGCGTCTTCACGTCCTTTATGTCGCCGAACGGGATGAAGGTGGCGTGCAGGATCGCCTCGTTCACCTCCTCCGCCAATCCACCTGCTCAGTCGTCGTCTTTTATTCGTGATTCACTTTCAGAAGATCAAAACGAAGAAGAAGAAGAAGAAGACGAAGTTAAAGCGCGACGACTTACCTACGTAGAGAGTGTTCTTCTGGACGGGATAGTTGGCGGCCATTGCAGCCGTGCTCGAGCTCCAACTCTCGGCTTTCCTCTCCGTTTGGCGTTGGCTTTTCCCGAGCGTGACTGAGGAGTGGTGTGGTGGGGGTTGGTGGGGGAACTCGACTCTCGAGTAGAGGTGGATCAATGAGCGGCCCGGTTCGGGCTCAAGTGGGCCTGGTTGGGCCTATGGGTCTCGAGGCCCTTGTCAGGTCTACTAAAGGAGGAGGAGACTTGGGCTAGAGCCATGTGAGATTGGGCTCGGCTCAAAGAGCTTAGGCCCATTGCATATAGGTCAGACGATTGATAACTTTTCTTCTGATTGAGACACACATGCTCAACGAAAATGCAGTTGACATCGCATCAGATTCTCTGATTTTGATGGAGGATCGGATGTCTCTTGGACTTGAGTGCCGAACGCGCACATCTGACCAGTCTCTGGGATCAAGGGACCAAATGCAATACGCCGAAATGATTGAAGCTCCACGGTTGCAATTCGCGCAAGTCTTTTGTGGATTTGAGAGACAAGGGTTTAAAAATACTTGATTCATATGGAGAATCCTCCCAGGAGCCCAAAAGCATAGTAGATGTTAGGGCTGTGGGGAATGTGGGCGAACAGGCCAAATAGGTCCGGTTCCCTGTTCGAAAAATTGAGAACCGCAGGTAGGCTCCAATTTCTGAATGCCGAGGAAACTATTTTATAAAGTTCGAAGAAAATGATTTATCTTTCTTAAATGAACTTAACTTCTCTATTGCCTGTCTATTTTACTTTGAGCCATTTTGTTGCTCATACTATTTTGCCGCAACTGCTATTGATCTCCATTTTTTGAAAAAAAATGAAGCAAAAAAAAAAAAAAAAGGATTCCCAAGGAGACCCAAGAACCGAACCATATAAAACATTAAATATTCTAAGGTTGGTTCCAGGACAAACAAGGTAGGTTTCATGTTCCACAAATTGATAACCGGTTCTAACAGGGTAGGTTTCAAGTTTCAAGTTTCAAGTTTGGAATTTACCCACTCTGGAACAAATCACCCTTAGTAGATGTGGCTTGACACACAAGTTCAAGAGCCCTTGATCACACTGCATGCATCATGCTTTACTCATTCCGGGAAGAGCTGTCAAAGGGAGGCATACCAACTAGCCAACTATGCCCTTATCATATCAGTTATGTATGTTATTCACAATTACAACCCTTTGGGTAGCTTCAAAAGTGAATTGCACAGACTAAAGTAGGGGAAAGATCTTCGACCGAAAAAAAAAAAGTTGGGGAAAGAGCACTATTGTTGATCAAATGGCGGCTCGACCACCTGTTTCTTCGAACAGTTAGGTATACATGTTTTTAAGAAACCACCTTCACTGAAATCACTTGCAAAAAACATCCTGAAAGCTTGGGAAGACCCAAACCTTATGGCTGCATCATTTCCTGTCCGTTGCCTTAAACTGAGAATGCCTATAAACCAGCAACTTCCCTCCATCACCAGCAGCTGCAAAGACAGCTGGAGTAGAATCATTGGTAGCAATACAAGAGACACTGCCACCTGCCACACAAGAAAAATCAGACAGGGTATTACATCGGCCTTCTTAGATTACGGTATGGTAATATTAGTGCATGGCTTCTCAACTCTCCCTATCTTTATTGGTTCTACAAGTAATTGCTTTTTAGGCAAAATTCACGATTCTGAATTTGTTAAGGCAGCTGCAGTCCACGAGGAAAACTTATAATATCAAGTTCTTAGTTTGATGACAAGATCCACTTAATCCCTAGATTCAATTCTAACTCAGGTTCTGATCCTTAGAAATTTATGACAAATATAGGGAAAGGGTACGAAGCCATTCAATGGATGTTTAAGGCCAGCATACACTGCCTCCATTACCAATAGTGTCACTCGGCCTGAACACCCAAAGTGGCTGTTCGTGCAATGGCACCAACTCCCACTTTATAAGCACCACAAGGTTTCCCTTCCTTGTAACGAAGGGTTTGGGGATGGGGGAAAGGTCCTGAAAAAGGAAAGAATATTATCTTTCCTCTTGCTTGCTGCTGTGTCACCCGTGACGTATTTCACATGATTACTCACGTTAACCTTGTATTTCTGGACTCCCTTTCCGTTCCCAGCAAAACCACGGAGTTAATTTGGTAGATGAGATATACTTCCAGAAATTTTAAGACAGGCCAGCATAGGGACTTTTTTAAGTGAATTGCAACAATAAAATATGCTAGAGGAATTACTATCGAGATTCGTTACTCTTCAAAGACGAAGGAATGAGAAAGGATTATGAGTAGGGGTGAGTATGAACCTTGTGGGTCAGTAGACAAAGGAATGATAATGAATCACGACAAACTAGTAAGTGAATTCACTTTAGAAAAAGAAAGAAAGAGAAAAGGTAGAAAAGAAAATCTTTCTACTTCAACAATGCTGGCAAAGCTGATAGTTTTACAGATTATTAACTGGCCAACCGAATTACATATACATATGCATACATGCATACATACATACATAAGCAAAGGACATTATGAGATTACTGCAAGAGAGACTTCCAAGTAAATTGGACTTCATTGAAGCTCAATCGTGAATTTATATGTGCAGAGATAACTTGATGACTATCATAAGCAAATCAGAGAAGAAAAGACGAACATATACCTGGGAAATAATGAAGAGTCCCCAATCTTTTTCCAGTAGATAACTCCCACATGTAAACATGTCCTTCATTTGTAGCAATGATCCCTTGACCAGCTAATACACCAACTGAAGCGACCCTGTAGAGGCAATCCTATATATTAAGCATCTGCTATGTGAAATACAGAGTCTCTGTCTCAAAGAAACGCATAAAATCTGGAATTCCATATTAGGCTACTAAACAAGCAATCACTCCTGACAGCTTCCTAAAAGCTTAAAACGTGAGAGCTCTTTGAAACCAAACAGTACGAATGGTCAGCACATGCATCACAGGCTTAAAGAGTTCATATCAACATCCACCCTTCTGTTGACAAAGCAAACTACCGTCTTCATGACAAAGAAAATCTGAAATAGCCTTTGCCAGAGTAAATTCTCAGAATCATTGTATAGAAGAAACTTTGTAGAGAGCAAAAGGATGTTTTCAATCTATATTCTTGTGTTTTGTTTCTTACAAATTGGCATAAATCTGCCGATAACAGTAGCTGTGACCCTAAGATAATGTACAATAAGCAACATTCCCATCTCCATAAGGATAAAATGGTCTTTCTATAACCGATCTTTGTTTGGGAATTAAGCCCTACATACTGATAAGAAACATATCCACCTTCAAACCGCTGCAATAAGCACTCGGAACCTAGCCTGAAAGGAAAGCTAAAAGTCTCATTTAGCAAAAACAATGTCTTGATGCCAGTAACATGTTCTAATAACACCTAGCTAGTAATTTCATGAGCCTCAAGCACAGTGCTTAGTGATCACTTTAAGCCATTCGTGAATGCAGGAGGAGAATATAAACTAAAGAAGGCTTTAAACTTCCAAGTTGGGCACCTTTGATCCAACGTATTTCCCAAGATAACCATCTTCTCCGCCAATAGAGCTAGTCTCCATTCTACATCTGAATCTGTTCGGCGAGCATTTGATTGATAGTCATGTTCAACCTCAGAAACAGCAGCAACTAGAAGCCATAAAGCAATATCCTCCTCTTCTAAATGAAGAAAGGTGGGGTTCGCATCATGCCCTGAGAAGCCCTTCATTGTTGCTTCCATAATTACATCGACATGCTCCTCTAAATTTCTTTTACCAGAAATAAAATCTTGCCTTCTCCATCTAAATAAGCTGATTGGAAGGAAGGTAGAAAATGAAGGATTGGGATGAGAGAACCTAGACAAGAAAATGCGCTTTGAGACATCCCTGAAAGAATCGTGAAAAAACTGACGTGTTAATGCAATGAAGAAAATATGACAACGAAAATTGAGAAGTGCTGCAGGATAACAAAAAGGCCAAAAGCTGATGCAATAAGGGAAAGGATGGGCTATGAGAACTACTGTTTTGAGGAGCTGATTGTATTACTTTTTCTCTCAGTTTTTTCCCAAAACTTTTGTATGTCCTTTCTTATAAAGGTACTCCACAGCTTTTCTCATCATATTCGGACTTTTGTGTCCCCTTGCACATTAACTAATGCACAACAATTTCACTAATTCTTAACTCCACTTACAATCTTGCCACAGAAAAATGGATTTTTAAGCAGGACCTGGACCTCAGAAATAAAGCGACGTACCACAGACTAAATTCCCCCAGGCCATTATGTCCAACAACCAAGTATGCATGTCTCGGGATTTTCTTCAACTCCACAATGCAAGGAGAAACGCAATCACTGGCTGGTATATCAAATTCTTCTGTCTCAGCACTGTAAAATAGCTTCTTTCAGATACATATAAATAGGCATTATTTTGCAGTACTAACTATAGCATACACAAGAAGGCCAAGTAATGCAGTATATAAGCTCCAGGTTCCAGAGATAACGCCAGCATAGAGAAAAGGCAGGGGGAAGAGCAATCAAATGCTTTTCCATATCTCCATATGGCATGTACCAAAGTTTCCCCACTTCCACTGATCTCACAATGTCCAGTCTGTACAGAGAATGCTACAAGATACTCTCTCTAGTTCACAAAAACAAGGAGCTTGGAAATTTCCACAACTCCTATAGATGTTAGCAGGTATTATTGCTCAAGTATGAAAGTATGGGTAGCGAACAAGATCACTATAGCCAGTTATATTGTGACATGTAACAAGTATAATGATTGCTAGTCCAAGACAAACATCCCTGACTGTGCATGGGCATTTTATAATAAAGGAGGATACACACTCATGTAGAAATCATCTTCTTGACAGAAACTTTGGAAGGGCTTCACTTCAGAGATGAAACTAACTTCACAGCTATTTATTACAGCATTTAATATAGTGCCAAGAATTTACACCTCTGCAGAAGACATGACACAAGCAATAGTCCAATGGTTTTCTTTGCAGCAAGCACAAGAAGAAGAAGAACAAGCTTCAATTAAAGCAGGTATTTTTAATAACCTCCAGGCTGGATTCATGGCCCACAGATGCAGTCTCCCACTCTCTCCAATAGCAACCAGATAATTAGGTTCGCAGACCAATATTGAGTGTACCCTGTCAATAGCTTTCAGAGTTGCCACAAGAGTTACGTAACCCATGTTTGCTTGAACAATCCTAACGGCATTCTCATCAAATGAGACCAATGCACATGTTGAGCATGAACACGAAATTCTTCTTTCCCTGCAAGTATTAATGTTATAATTAATGTCTTTTCCCTTACCTTCGTGGTTATTGTCCAAATATAAATTATACCTGCAACATGGTGCTTCCATACAGCCAAGAAAGACAAGGCCTTTTCCATGCGGTGTGAACTGTAAGTAAGATATTTCTGGCGCAATCTAGTGAGAAAGAAGCACATACCAAACAATAGACTAATCATATGCAGATCACAATAACCAAAGAAAACATGCCAGATATTTCACAAAAAGAAGCTTACCCGACCACCATATATATTTTGTGGGATTGGCAAGGTAACTGGTGTATGACCAAGAAATGAGGGGCATCCTTCCCCTGCATGTTCAGTGGGTACGTTGTAAAGAAACAAGGTTTTCACCTTATCCTCTTCAAGGCCACAGAGTACACAAATATATGTCTCATTTTCGTGTGTATTCAACCACACTGCCACAATTGGAAGAGGATGAACATAGCAACCAATGAGCTGATATATGCTTTTGTGCTCGTTGTTGGGCTGCACATTCCCATACGATTTTAACTGTGGAACAGCCTGATCTTTCTTAGCAGTATCTTTCATGCAATCAAGCATATCTGTGGCTGACACCAGATATGGTAAAGAGTTTCTTGGTTTCTCGTCAATTGAGGGTTGAGCTGAAGGGAAGCTCAAAATATTTTTCTTGACTAACGCACAGAGAGACGCTTGAACTTGTGAACCATTGGGGTCCTCATTCGTACTATGCTTAACATTTGTGGTAGGCATCTCTGTGGGCACATGATTGGACTGTCCAATTGCGAGGACTTTTGCAATATCACTATGGCCTGGTTCATCATTTAACTCTTGGCAAAGGAAGTCTCCAGCAGCAGTACATCTTTCAGCACTGCAACCATTTCTGAAAATCCTGCACACGGTGCCTTCTGATGGTGGGCAATGAGACTTGCCAGTCAAAAGTGTTTTACACTCAATCATGGCACAGTCGTTGTTACCAAGACCTGCTTTGGCATCAGCTTCATGGTTAGTCCTACCGCAATCATATGCATCTGCAGGGAAAATACACATATCGATGATTAAGCTTGCACCCTTAAAAAGAAAACCCGTTAGATCTATGAAGTTGGACTTTCCGCTCCTTGTTCCAGGTCCTTGATATCAACAAAAGTCCCACACTGATGTAAAACTTATCCCTATGAATAAATGATCTTCCCACATTTTCAGGCAAAAATGACAAAGCCTTGTCAAAGCTCACCGTCAGAGAAATGGTAAACGAAACTTCTTTTTCTACATAAGTTAGAAATTAGGTCCATCATAATTTACGGTCCATTTCTACTGCCTGTTTGTCACACCATTATAGGCATGCTAAATAAGTGATCTGCAAGCAAGAATAGGAAATGAAATCACCTGAAATACAATCAGATGCAGCTATGAGGCCATCTTCAAATGAAAACGAGTCTGTGCTCATATTAGCCCATTCAGGCGGAAGGTCCGGAGATCCGTGTTGAAAAACATTCCTGGAATCAGCACAATATCCTTGAATTTTTTCAATGGGGAGCACATGCATTTCATCAAGACGAAAAACACTATTCGTGCCACTCGTATTGACATCATTCGGTTTATCCTGCAAGAAAACAAAACAAGCTTCCAATCTCTGAACGGAATATATGAGCACGTAGTAGCTTCATAGTGAGCCGATAAAGAAAATTTAGCAAGTAATTCACATTGCCATCACATTGATCTACCTCAAAGCAGTCGGGAGCTATTGCATTGCTATTCTCAGAACTTTTTATGATAGAAGCAGAATCTGCAGCTAGGACTAGCATGTTTTCTTCCTTCACTACTTGTGCATTTCCATAGTTTGCTAGATCTGCAACATATAAGTGATATGATTATCATTCAGTACAAATTACACAAAGCATGCAACCAACCTGTGAATTGTGTAATATTTATGTTAGTCTAGCAGTGATAAATGGTGTTTCCCCGTACCACCACTAGATGACGTAGTAACAAACGGACCAGCATTTTTCTCCTCAAATTCCACAGCACCTGAAAGATGTCTTGGATCACTAACACCTTGCTTTGCTTCGCTCTTCTTTTTTGAGGCCTCCTTGAGCAGAGGTAGTGCTTGTGGAAGCAGAAGTGTCATCATAGACTTGGCTACATCTTGACCAACAGAATCAAGATCACTTTTCTCAGAGCTACAATTCAAAGGGTCCTTGTCCATCTCCCCTCCAGGATGTGATTCAGCAACCAAACCTCCAAAATCAGACTTGTAGTCTGCAGCTACCACACCTCGCGAATTGAAAGATGTTTTGCCAAGACTAATCGACACGTGATCATGCGATTTATCTCCATTGTCTAGCAAGCCACAAATTAAGGGAAATTAGCCGCCCCATTATGACGTGATACGTCTTCATTTTCTAATATTAACCCAGATTAGGAATACCTTGCAAACTATCATAAGTATCGAGTGCACAAAGAGACATATCACTGACATTGACACCAGAGTCATTCACAAATAGAGGTTCTTCAATGTTGTGTTCCATTTCCACAGAAGAGCTCAACCCAGGGGCTGCACCATCTTTTAACCTATCAAGCTGTGAGGCATTAAGAATGTTTCTCCATTCAATAAGCAAAGTAGGAAACCTCATTCTTAGCTTACTGCAAGAATAAAGCTTTTCCAGAATTCTGACGATGAAAAGAAAACTGATATAGGTATTCCCGCCTCAATAGGCGAGTTATTAATAATATGATAAGGTCCAGGAGAAGTACTCAAATATCATAGCTAAGAGATTAACAAGAAGCTTCATAACTGTCAAATTTCTGTCAGGTGATTTCAATGAAAGGGACTTACGGATTCTTCTGCTGCGGATACACATTGGGTTAGGCCAGTAGATTTGGGATCTTCAGGGCCTTCAAGGTTCTTTTCGTCTGCAGCTTGGACCCCATCATACTTGGTCACAATGTTTGAGTTCATTTTCTTCGACAATAGTCCAGGAGATCCACAGATGATTTTATCTCCACCTGAAGCTGAGTAAATGCATGAGCTAACACCGTTACACTTCCACTGACTTCCCTGTCCTGGTCCTCCTGGATTCGAGTTCTTAGAATTTTCCAGAACTGATGTTTGTAGTCTTTTATAGGGAACTTCAGAACTAGACCTTGTACCTCTGTTTTCCGGTCTCCTACTTCTCTTTCTCGTAGTTCGTGGCTCAACCAAACATGCCAGTAAATCAGGATATGAGCATGAATCAGGGCATCTAAGGACTTGCTCTGTTAGGGAAGGGCCACTGCAGAAGCTAGAAGATAGCAGATTGGGTTCTGCAATTCCCTCTACATTGGCCACTAGCTCCCTAAGCAATCGCTGGACCAATGGATCCTTAAAGCCAAAGAACTGCACTCCATATAAACAGATGGGAATTTATGTTAAGCAGTAAAAGTAATTGCTTAAACATGCTTAATATTCAAATCAGAGGCAACTCAAGAAAAGTAAAGGCTTAGCATTCCTTTGCACCAATACCAAAAAGATATTACTGAAGCAATCACTCTAGCAAGTAATATGAAACAAAAGTACAAAAGACTCTTGTGCAAAAGCTCGCTGTAGATTTCTAAAATATTTCAGGAGCTCTAGCTCATGCTCTTGTGATATTAAAGACAATTATGACTAGTGAACTTTGTCGTGGAAAGAGATTTGGTCGAAGAATCAATGCCCAAGAGCTACATGACATACTCTCTGGGAGGAACCAACAGGTTCATAATGCACATACAGGGGAATGTGACATATTTCAATCAAGTTTGCAAACATATTGCAATCAAGTCATTTGAAATACTTCCAGATAAAACAACAGCAGTGAGAGCATATTTCATCAAAACTTAAAAGATGACACCCATGCCTTTTCAAATGGTAGCAAAAGATAACAGCACCGGCAATATCAATTTGGGGATTGATGTAGAGGTCTCAGCATCAAACATGTATTGGGTGCATTTCCTAAGAAATATAGTGATTACAACATCTGAATTATACCATATTCACATTCTATGAAGCCCGACACATCACACTAAAATGCCAAGCACATGAATTATTATCAGTAGGCATGTCATACGAATGTCAAAAGATGAAAAACACGATGATGAGATGATATATGAAGTCTAAAGCATGTGTCCACATCTTCGAAGCCTCGTGTATTTCTAGATAGAGTGGATATATGTTAATACTTTCAGATCATGTAAGAATATTCCGTTTCATCCAACGACACAAGGCCGACACACCACTAATACCATTCCTCCGTGATTCTTCAATCCTGGCAGTTCATTAGTCGAGAGTGGCTTGTTCCTTAATCAAAAGAAGCAGAGAAGTCAAGTCTGAATGGAACCAAAAAACTCGTGAAACCTATTGATCAAGATCAGTGCCTTGTATTCAGACCAATAGGGGGACAAAGGGCAAGGGGATGGAGCGAGAAAGTAAGAACATGAAGATCTTTTAATGACTAAAAGTGAGAGCACAAATTGGAAAGCAACACAGTACTATACATGTGAAATTTTGAAGTTTAACACTGAAGTACCAGTATACCTCAGTGCCATCTATCTTGCAAGAAAATCTCTTTCCATGCCTTATCTTCATACGAGGGAAACCTTTCTTTTGAAACCTATCCCAGGCAATATTTGGAGTTTGCCCAGAGCATGAATGTCCATCCGCAGCAGTAACCTGTATAAGAGTGAAGTCAGTTAGATTGATTTCTGAAACAAGACCTCAACAAAATTAATGAGTACATAGCCACACACCATAAACAAAGGCCCTTTAGAACCTTCACGAACTTCTATCTTACATCTGCTCCCACCATGAGCTCGAACAGCTTGATATCCAATTGGATAAGGGTACCGGTCTTTTCCCTACAGTGGAGGAGGGAAGTCAACTGTGAGATCTGCTCAATATAGATTTAGATTTACCTAGGTGATGGACGTAACATGCAGTTAGTTAGAGCCAACCAAGCGGCCATACTAAAGTTCTCCTATGCATTAGAAGAATTACTGACGGCAATCCTACCTCATTTTGACCAAAGGTTCTTCAACACATGTTCAAAATAACTCTTTGGAGTTAAGATGAATATCATTATTCAAATTTTTGTGGCATAGTTAGAAACAAGGGTACTTAAGAGTTGTAACGAGAAACACTGAGGGCCCCTTATTAGAGGAAGTTTAGGTGCTTTTGGATAATGAAACTAGTATAACAAATGTCAGTCTTCATTGAAAAAGGGTCTCCCCACTATGTATGAGTAAGTTGTAACGTGCACGTACACATGGTTTGCACTAAATCATGGTCTGACTTCTAAAGAGAAGCTCTGGATGAATAACCATATTTTCATGCTAAAAGTTCCCTTGTAAGGAAAGTATGTGAAGATGAAAATTCCATTTAGCAGCATATGTGATGCTAGCACTAGGCATGGGGTCTCTTATTGAGCCGCTCTCGAGTTGATCCTTATCTTGCACAATCTCAATGAAGCAGGAAGGTATTTAATGAAACTCGCGATGTAAAAATTAACATCAAACAGATTCTTCCAACAGTAAATTGCTAACCATGAACATGAATACAGCTTCTTTAGAACTCACCTACGTCAACAATATGAAAAAATGATTGACAGCTGCTGCCATATATAATCTGTTCTAGCTCCCATCACTCTCACTTTTTCTATCATCGTTCACTAATTGAGTCATTCTCCCCCCTCCCCACCGCCCCTCGACGCGTACAATGCCACGCTAAATTTGCAGAAAACATAGATATCACAGTGTATTGGACTCCGCTTTCCTTTCGGAGCTGAATTCTCAACACACTGCAGAGTGCACACAACTCCATCTTGACCATAGCCCCATCTAAATCATTAGCTTAGCCAATCTAGCCCCCGTCTCCAATATGCAAGTTCACATTATATCGACCGAATATAGCTCAATAAACCATCGCGTTGTCCAAAATCCATGTCATTGGTGAGCGGAAGTAACCTATTGCCAGCAACCTCAACTGCGTCACAATCCAAGATGCGGAGCGACTGTAAATCGGGCATGCTTATTGAAATCCATTCAGATACACTGACAATGTTTGATCGAGAGAACGAAAAAAAAAAAAAAAAAGATCCGAGTGGGAACGAACCCTAGAGCAGCTCCAGTACTTCTTATCCCACGGTCCTCTGTACAAGCGCCCAATCGAGATTATCTCCAGACCGTCCGTCTTCGCCGCTTCATCTTCCTCCTCTTTCGATTTCGCCATTGATGTCGCAACCTGAGGATTGAAGGAGGAAAAGGAAAGCGAGAGAAATAGAGTTTAGAGAGGGGGGGCAGTGGAGGGAGATGATATGGCGGGAAAGAGAAATGGGAGGGGACCACATCACCTTTAACGCAGATATGCATCTGCGTGAACAAAAGCCCTCGTGGAGTGTCGCTGACCGTCCGATAGAGTGGAGTGAGTTTGGTCCGTTGAAATGTTTGACTCGGAGGGACAGATCGACCGACTAAAAACTGTGAAAAGGCAAAATGAAAAAAGAAATCGCCGTTGCCGGGGATCGAACCCGGGTCTCCCGCGTGACAGGCGGGGATACTCACCACTATACTACAACGACCTTATTGCAAAAAACACGCCCAAAATTATATAAAAATAAAATTTAAAATCAGATTCTGAGTTGTTAAAATTTACCTGCTAAATCAATGGGAGAATTATTAGTTACAATTACAATCTACAGATAGGTGGTCAACTAATTTTTCCAATTTTAAAATTATTTATCGCATTGAAAGGCTATTTATCGTAACCACTCGTATATAGAAACCTGCCCATCTACATGAAAATTCTGCTATACCCACATGAAGAAGTTACTATTTCTTGATAAATTGAATTTTAGTGGCAATAAAATCAAAAACTGCAATCTAGTACGTCGGTTACACATTTACCGAAAACAAATTTTTCGAATAATCCAAAATCGGTATACCTGTAAGAATTATGGAAAATTTGCTTGTCTCTTCCCCCCCCCCCCCCCCCCCCACAAAAAAAAGAATCACCAAAGTCGTAGGGAGAATTAGTAATTTAAGGTGATTTACGAAACACAAGGGAGCTCTTATTTGGAACGAAAACTGCCAGAGATGGCAATAATGGAGAGGAGTTATATTGTCCACCCTAGAAAAGCCAAAGTATCATGATTCTCTTCCTTGCAAAACTGGGATCCGTCGGACGAGCATGGATTTCTAAGCCGACATCATTTTTAAGAGGCATTTATGCTGAGATTTTGCATCGGATCCACGTCTGACGAATAGTTTGTCACATGTTTTTTTGTGTCAGCAATTTAACGGAAGCAAGCTTAGGGTAGATTTGAGAAAATTAATTTGATTTAAATGTGTGACGGGGTATCCAAGATCTTTGATTATTATCAATTAGTCTCCTTTTCTTTTCTTTTTTTTTGTGTTCTAAGTATTTAGAAGAGAGAGAAAGTAAACAAGGACGTCATTAGCTAGTAACCGACGAAAGCATGGCATTTACCTTCTTCTTCTTCTTTTTTTCTTTTGGGAGGGGGAAAAGGTAAAGGGCGGAAAAGGCAAAGAAGGCCAAAGAAAGAAACTAGGGAGGAAGCGAAACGACCAGCGGGAGCGGAAAAAAGGAGTGGCCCCAAGACGGAAAGCGTACGGAGGCCGGGCCTGAACTCGACACGTGTCGAGGGGGGGTCCTCCTCCTCTTTTCCCATCCATCATCTTCCCGGGGGAGGCCGTACCGTCTCGGACAACGCGCTTGTCGGCACGGACACCATCGGCACTGTGTCCTTGTTGTTTTATGCGTCACAAGCGCGACGCCTCGGCACTTTCTTCTCCCTAACGGACGAAGCCCCCCGGTCGCTAAATTCTATTCAGTGACCACTGGTTCATAAGCTCTTCCCCCACTTTGAAAAAGCGGCTACTGCACTATACCCGCCTGATGATGCACCTTGCAAGCGATTAATAAGCGTGGACACCGGCCGTTTCACGTCTCGAACCATGATCTGTGTGTGATGAATGAACTATCTCAATAGCTTTTACTTAAATCGGCAAACGGGAGCTTTCGAAGTCCGATACCCCGGTTCTTCGAACCTCCTTTTATGGCAAACTCAACCCTTTATTGTTAGGCTATTGAGACATACATGGTGATTATCTGACATGTTTTTTAAAATATTTCATCTTTTTTAAAATCTTAGTTTAGATGATCTTATGCTTGAGTTTTTAGCTACGGTTGAATGTGAAGAACATCTGACATGTTGGTTCTATCTCCTGGTTTCCTTCTGGTTCTTGATCTCCATCTATTGAATTTTATCCCTCCTGTTGAGGGATCGTTCACCTTAAACCTTTAATGCAGTGTTTGTCTAGCTCGGTCATTTTCCTCGTTACCCTTTTGTTATATCTCAGCAACTTCGCGATTTTCGTCGTATAAATCTTCATTAAGCTCACTGCCAATGTTAAAGCAAGTCGCACAAGCACCAATAGACGAAATGCATACTCATCCTTCATGCAATGGTAAAAATTTCCTTAGGAGCAGACCTAGTACAACTGTTATGTAGCGTGAAAGATACGTAGCG
Source organism: Lenwebbia sp. NSW1173648 (assembly GCA_029784005.1). Lineage (NCBI taxonomy): Eukaryota > Viridiplantae > Streptophyta > Magnoliopsida > Myrtales > Myrtaceae > Lenwebbia > Lenwebbia sp. NSW1173648. The sequence continues at coordinate 7,428,223 of JARCGZ010000010.1, forward strand.
ACGTATCAGGTTTTTGTTATTTTCCAGCCTCTCCTTAACTCTCAAACAGGCATAATGTGCAGGTTGGTGAAGACTGCAGCTAGGTTTGATGGAGGTCTAATGTTGCGAATTCCAACCCTGTAATGTAGAATTTGCTATGCGCAAAAAAAGTGTCGTGAGTCGCGGCTACCAAACATGATAATGTCGAAGTTGGTAATAAACCAATTTTACGACTCGGTTAGCTGATGACCTCGACAACTTGGAGGATTTCACTTGCATTATCTCCTTTCTTTGTCCATGTGATTCTAAATGCTGTGAAGACCAAACCTCTTTGCTCAATTGCAACTTGTGTGTTGTGCAAATGGTTGCTGATCACCCTAGACCTAAGGCTTCAAAATCGAGGCAATATCTAGAGAACTGATGAATTTAGTCCTTTTTTTTTATAGCATGGCTGCGACCATCTAGAAGTACCAAAATGTTCAGGAAATGGAAGCGACCCAAGATCGGAATAAGATTTAGGTGTTAACTCAATGTCTTTACAATTTGTAATTGTAACTTAGGGCTAGTTCCCTTCTATTCTCCAGCATGAAGACTGTATCCCCATTGAATTGTTTTATGTGACATTTAGTACCTCTTCATGAATTAGTGTGTCTGACACATCTCTCATGTACTTGATTTCAAGCAGAGCTGTTACCGAGAATATGTAAAATTGAAGGCAGGACATCGATCTGGAGAGGAAAATGGTTTTTTCGCTCGTATTGCTAGAGATGATTCGACGAGTAAGGAGGAAAGGTTCCTTGAGACTAATTAAATGCTCGGCATTTCGCAGGAGTATTCTATGAGAAGACTTGGCGGAATTCAACGTGAAGGATCTGGAGGACCAGCTGGAGGATAAGCTGGACAAGTTGCCGAGGCAAATCAGATCTTCCGAGGCACTTCCAATGATTATCGCATTACTTCTGTCATCTACAATTTCCTCAATTTATCTTTGCAAAATGTCATGATGCTCTCTACTTCTTATAGCGCCATAAGATGTTTGCTGGTCAAGATTTTTAAAGTTTAGTTGCTCTGCAAAAGTAGAATGCTATCTGAACTTCATGTCATATACTGTCAGCAGACTAAGTTCATGCTCGGTCCACCGGATGAACTTCGCGACAAAGGTAAAAAAAATATATGAATATTCGCTATTCAGTGCGGTCGATTTACAACCGGTGTTGATGTGCTGTGTTAATAATTGGCTTAATTTTCTTGATTTACAGGAGGCCATGCTACTTGAGACCAACAATGCCCTAAGGAGTTGTTGCATTTTTGCTTTACCCCAAGTTACGGCGCGATCAGTTCACTTCCATACCCGCACATTGCAGTAAAAGAATATATTGATGATCTTCGCTTGTCCGCAATTTCCCCGCCGCAACATCTTTCTGTCTTCCCCCTCTCAAACGATTTGCCGACTTCATATCAGCATGCTAAAGATTTGTGTGCATCAACCTCTTTGTTCCTTCAGAGTTGGAGAGCTCCGTGACACAGGTTACAGTTCTGGTCTTTAGGGACAGCGCCATGGTTGTTCATAGTTAGTGAGACGGATAACCGCTGTACAAAAGATGAAAGTATGATTCACAAACATTTTCGCCAATAACCAGGCGTACATCCAGTCCCTAGTACGTGATCTGAAAAGGTAAAATGCATACTAACACTTTCCCTAGTGCTGGGTAATGCAAATTTGAGTAGATCTGCTGGATAATGCAAATTTGAGTAGATCAGAAAGCTTATCAGTTGCATTCAAATGGGGTTGACCTAAAATGACAGCGAAAAAAATGCAATGGAGCATGCTCGAATGAACATAAACATGAGTCGGTTCGGACCTCGGCTTAGTTTCACCCAAGCTTCATCCTGGTCATGGATAGATCACCCAGGTTTGGAACTGATGGCAGAGTGTGATCTGTTTCCATTATAGTCCAATACAAACGTGCCGTGCTGTGTTATCAAGAAACGATCTAATTAATTAAGCAGCGGTTTCTCGAACTGGTTTGGAGCGAGATTGATGCCTAGCTGCAATCGTCGTGGAACGCGAATGCAGGAGACCCAAAACCCGATTCACAACAGTCAAGCCGCTCAGTTGCAGCGTAACTTTGAACCCCGCAGCTATAAGATGCGTCGCGGATCGGGCAAAAGTTTCGTCAATTTTCCATCAATCCAGACATTGTTTACTACCATCGAACTTTTGGGTGCCCCGCCTTTTGAACGCAAACAACTTCCTGAAAAGCAGCGTTGGTCGATCGACTATTATGTCCAACGTTTGATCTCAACTCCAACGTGCACTTGTAAATTTCATGGACGCTGCTCGTGGGAAGAATTTTTGTTACAATTCCAAAAATTATTTACCGCATCGAAAGGCTACTTATTATAACCACTCGTATATAGAAACTTGCTGATCCACGTGAACATTTTACTATGCCCACGCGAAGAAGTTATTATTAGAAATCCCAACTAGTACACCCGCGACACATTCACCCTAAACTAATTTCCAATGTCGCAAAAAGTGCCAAATCGATATACAACCCCGACAAATCTATTCTATGTTACTTTGTCTGTGTTAGGGAGCACGCAACAGAAGCCCTGGGGAGCACCAAGAGTGAGCCCAAAGTCTAAGCCTGTTAATATATATAGTTGGATCCACCTTCACTCAAAAGCTTAAGCCAATGAGTTATGAGTCAACTAGAATATATTAACTGCTCTAACATTACACCAATTCTCTGATGTGAGATTCTCTAGCACAGCTCATATGTGCATTCTAACAATCTCCACCTCACGTGTGAGTTGAACCGAACTATGAAGTCTGCTACCGGGCCTGCATTGTTATACCACAACGCTCATTGCCTGGAAATTACACCTAACTTCACCTACCAAATTTCAGAACTTAATTGAACCATCGGCTCTGATACCAATTTGTTAGGGAGCACACAACAGAAGCCCTAGGGAGACCCAAGAGTGAGCCTAAAGTCTAAGCCTGTTAATATATATAGTTAGACCCACCTTCACTCAAAAGCTTAACATGTGAGCTATGCTAGAGAAATCCCACATTAGAGAATTGGTGTGATGTTAGAGCAGTTAATATATCCTAATTGACCCATAACTCATTGGCTTAAGCTTTTGAGTGAAGGTGGATCCAACTCTATATATTAACACAGTCTGGTATCTCGTTAAATTGCTTATGCAGAACCACACGTGCAAGCAACTTGTCTAACATGCATATGATGTGGAAATCAACATAAATGGCTCTAAATGACGTCGGTATGGGAAGCCAAATTTGAAGGAAATATCTGATATTGCACATTAGGGCCAACTTGAATATGCTCCTCTCACTCACAAATCACCAAAATCTATAAATAAATAAATAAAGGATAAGTGCACCAGAAGTCTTAAAACTTATCGCGAAAGTGTAATTGAATCCTAAAACTTTCAAAAAGTGCAATCAAATCCTAAAACTTATCAAATTTGATACAATCGAATCTTTTTGTTAACACCATTAATTTGACTGACGAAAAATGCCTAGGTGGCATTTTTAATTATTTTTTATTCAAATCCCATTTAAATTAAATTTAAAAACTAAAAAATAAAAGCTAAAATTTTATTTAAAGAAACAAAAATGAAAAAAAAAATGGCAAGATCGTCGGTGGAGCTTTGCTGCCACCGCCCATCATCAGCCCTTGCTCGGCTAGGGCAAGGCCCACCGGGCCCCAAGGGAAGGCCGACAACCCTCGCCTGGGGCCGGCGAGGTACATCTACCCTAGGCGAAGGGCGGCCTTGCCTAGATTTGGGCAAGCCTCGCCGGCCCCACGCAAGGGCCGACAAGGTCTTGCCCAGGCCTAGCAAGGGCCTGCGTCGTCCAGATCTGGGCGCCCGAGCACGGCGAGGGCCGGCAACCTCCAATGGTCCCTCTAGCGACGAGTGGCGGCGGTAGAGCTCCACCGGCGATCCTGCCATTTTTCTTTCTTTATTTTTAGTTTTTGTCTTTTTGTAAATAGAATTTTAGCTTTTCTATTTTAGTTTTTTAATCTAATTTAAAAATTTAACAAAAAAACTATAACTTAAATAAAATCTGAGTAGAAAATAAAAAAAAAATTGTCACGTCAACATTTCTCGTTAGTCAAACTAACGGGGTTAAGGAATGACTTGATTGAATCAATTTGACAAGTTTTAAGACTTAATTGCCCTTTTTGCAAGTTTTAAGACTCAATTGCACTTTCGCGACAAGTTTTAGGACTTCTAGTACACATATCCCTACAAAAGAGATTTCAACGTATTTCCGAAACCCGAGGGAGCTCTTGCATGGAAGTCGGAAGGGAAGCTGCTGAAGATGGCAAGAATGGAGACGAGTTGCTATCCACGTTCATCAAAAGGGTGCTCGATGGAGATAAGACAAAGGAGAATCTGTGAGGCTTCGCACATTCTTTGCTCAAGAACGATTACCCTCTGGACTTGGCATTTTTCCAAGACAAATTTTGCGAAGAGATACGTTGCCAGCAATGTAAACGCTCGCTCGAAAAAGGCCAAAGTTTCGTGACTCTTTCCAAGATATTTTCTTCCTCGGAAAATTTAGATTCATCGGACGAGCTTGAATTTGTAAGACAACTGTCAATTCTAAGAGTCGTTTAAGCTGAATTTCCATGTCGGATCCATGCAAGATGAATCGCTTGCCACACGTGTTTCCAAGTCAGAAATTTAACAGTATAAATGGACGGAAGCAAGCTTAGAGTAGATTTGTCCTCATTTGGAATTTATTACGACGCAAAATTAATTTGAAATAAATATGAAGGAGGTGTTTGGGATCTTTAATGGTATTGATTTTAATATTTATCATGCATTTTTGCAGAGAATTTTGTGAAAATTAAGTCAAAATTGTTGGAAATGCTAAAAAAAATAAAAAAAAATTCAACTGTCTGAGTCTTGCATGCACTATTCTTAAAGAAAATTCCGCCCCTCGGAGTATGAAACTCGATAGCAACATGCTCTAGCGGTTATCCTCCCAGGATGCAACAGACCTTCCTCTTTACTCTGCGCTAGATAATAGAGGGAACAAAACAAGGAAAAAAAAAATTATATGTAAAGCCCAACATAGAAAGAAAAGAAAGAAAGAGCCGTTTTTCCTTCATCAACTATTGCATCAAATAGAAAATCGTTACAAATTGGCCGTGGTTAAAATCGTTACCAAAACACTATTTTTATTTTTATTTTTTTTTATGCGGGTCATAACTATTAGAACTGTTAAAATGGTCGGATAAGAGTTCTCGACAAGGGTCTCTCTTCTTTCAAGTATACTAGGGCGTGTACACGGGTCTCGACATGGGTATATTCCTTTTCCTTTTTCTTTTGGAAGGGGAAAGGAAAAGGGCAAAGAAGCCCGACGAAAGAAACGAGCAGCGGGAGCGGAAAAAGGGCGTGGCCCCACGGGGGAAAGAGTACGGATCGCGGTCTGAACTCGACACGTATCAAAGGGATGATGTGCGGTCCACAGGCCCCCATCGTCTTCCCCAAGGAGGAGGAGGCGTACCATCTCGGACGACGTGCATGTCAACACAGACATCATCAGCGACTGAGACCGTTCTGCTTCTGATCTGGTAATCAAAGCTCTCCCGGTCGCGACAGCAAATCCCAGCTCGACACGCACGAGAATCTTGGCGGTCCGACACGGCTTTTCGCTTTCGTCTGTCCCCAAAAGCCCAGAGAAGACGGCCAGTTTCTTTCAGCGGGGTGCTCCGGCTTCCTTCTGTGTTTGTGGATTGATGGAACACAAAGACGCCACCCCCTCCAAAGGATTTAACCCTTATCGACCAGCAAAGTTTGAGAATTTGGGGGATGCACTTCGGTCACGATAAAGATTTGAATCCTCATCGCCATTAGGGTTAGGAGCTGATAGATTGAGGGATTCATTTCTAATGGGACATCGCATTAACGGAGCTCCAATTTGATTAAGGGTCTATTTTCTTGATCTGTAGTGTGCCCTCCTTGTCTCCCGATCAGCTTTCTCCCCCACATTACCAAGCCGCGGACCAGGAAGGAGCCATTCGATCGCTCTAGCCCTTGTCTCGGATACATCGAGGATTTAAGAGTTCAGGATGTTAACCCGCCTCGCGATTTTGCTCGCGTGTGCAGATGCTTTTCTCTTGGAGGAGATAGTTAGGGCAATGCTCGTGATCAAGATCCATTTGAAAATACAAGAAGGGACGAGAAGGAATCATATGGTTCGTACATTGAAACCATTCCTTCCTTTTCTCTTCTTCATTCTACACTTTTCTCTTGGAAGTGTTGTACGAATTAAGACACAAGATCAGCCCTTCAATTCATTTTCCCAAGAGAAAAAAACAACATTCCCTCCTATTCCTTGGCTATTTAGGACCAACTTTTGCGAGGGAACTGCGTTGCTGAGGGGGTCTTTTTCTGCCCTTTTTCGGTTGATTCATTGAAGCGAGCACCAAAACTTTCTCAATTTCACACACGTACACACATATATCGCATATTCGAGAATTCCCGAAATCCGAAACCTCCTATTTTCATGTTTATAGGATGGTGGTCCTCATCTAGCTATTCGACACCTATTCAGACTGAGTCACCTATGATCCATAAAAGGACCATGCGGACAGCTCATGCCCGTTCATTGAAGTCGTTTTGGACTATACATTAGTCATTGTCCCTTTCAACTTGATTTGCATACCCACGTTAATGTGTATGTGGACTTTTATCCTTTCTGGTTAACACTCGTTACCCTTAAGAACAAAAAATATCTCTCCCCATCTCTCTCTCTCTCTCTCTCTCTCTCTCTCTCTCTCAAAGTGGCTAGCTTGTGCAATGAGGTCTGTCTGGTACACAATAAGTAACCTAATACCTAGGAACGGAATGAAAAGGAAGGAGTTTCCTTAAGGAGGAGGGGGGGATAGAGAGAGAAACCATTCATTGTACTACAAAAGATTCACAGCACAAGAAAGGGAATCCTATGTTAGTCTAGGAGAATTGGAATAACTGATCAGGAGATTTTTTTCATTTCGAAGCGAGGCAAAAGGAAAAATAAAAGCTATGGGAAGAGGGAGAGTGGAGGTGAGGAGGATCGAGAACAAGATAAATCGGCAAGTGACGTTCGCGAAGCGGAAGAACGGGCTGCTCAAGAAGGCGTACGAGCTCTCGGTGCTCTGCGACGCCGAGGTCGCTCTCATCATCTTCTCCAGCCGCGGCAAGCTCCATGAATTCTGCAGCGGCTCAAGGTATCGCGGATTTGTTTGTCGTTACTTGTTTTCGTTATTGCAAACGTTCTTGATGTTATGATGTCACATCAGGGGAAGAAACCCAGAATCGAGATCACACTGTTTCATTAATTCCTCTCGTTCACAGTTCTTTTTGAGAAACCCTCGAGTCCTTGTGATCTGGATCTTGGTGCTGCCGTATGAAAATGGTGATTTTTATCGTAATTTTTCTTGGGGTTTCAGTTTTTCTTGGCTCTTCTTTTGTGATTTTACTTTTCAGTTTCAGCTTTCAGCTGCACAGTTTTCTTGCTTCATGGGGGTTTCTGATCATCTCCTTTTGTTTTGAGAAGTGGGCTTAGCTCCTCTTCCTCTTTGTTCTGGCCTTCAATACATCTGCAGATACACACGGTTCAACATCTCTTGTACGGAACTGAAACGCTCTTACAGAATTACAAGGAGCGGCATGTTTCCTACATAAATTTTTGCGAAAATTCACGCGTAAAAAGCACCGAGTTGTCTTGTCTAAATTTTCCTCTAGGCCTTTCTTTTTGCCTCTACCTGCTAGTCAGTAGCGGGATGTCCCAAAAACAAAAAAAACAAAAAAAATCTTGCAGTATAATCATGAATTGTCATGCAAAAGAACAAAGTTATGCTTACATAGCTTGTGTTTCCAGCAATCACAATTCGCAGCTTGAGCCTAACCACAGGTTTAGAGCTTTTCATAATCTTTGTTGAAGTTCTTTCCCTTGCTTTTTTTGTTCCTTTTGTATTTTCCTTAGCTTTTTTCGGAAAGGTTTGATGGGGGGAGAAACCCTGGATGCATCCTTACATCAGTAAGGTCTCTGCCGAATGGTTAAGCATGCAAGTGATCTTCCCTTTGTCGAAACCGAAACTGATTAATCAAGCAAATCTGCCCATCATTTTGTTCTTTGTCATACTATTGTTTTTTTGATGATTTCATGATATAATTTGCCGCGGCTTTTCAGTCACTCTTTTTGTATCTTTCGAGCTTTTGATAGTCAGCTCTAGCTTTCCTCCATGTACTAAGTAATTCCCACTTTGAAGAGAGGCTACTATACATTCCTGATGGACCATAAGCTTTTCATTCCCCCTCAGAAGCGATTAATAAGTGTGGACACTGGCTAGTCAAAAAAATTTGGGTTTGCCTTTTTTTCTCTTTGTGGGCACACTGAGGCCTATTGACAATTTTTAAGCTTAATTGATAACTTAATCGAGGGACGTTTCACATCTTAAACCATGATTGTGTGCCATAGACATACAATTACATGTATATTCCAAAGATAAACGAATAATCTTAATAGCTTATTTCGACCCAATTTGCTGTTTGCGGACTTAAATTGGCAAACATGAGCCAGTTGTTTGAACTTCTTTTATGGCAAATTTAGGCTATTGAGATGTACATGCTGATTAAATGAATTCCCTCACCTTTTTTCCCCCCCCAAAGACGAGGGTAAGTGTCATCAATTGACATTTGTGATAGGATCAAGTAGGACAGTGACGTAGTGATTTAAAGAGGGGGAATTCAACTGAAAACTTGTATCCGATTAGTAAACATTTTATGACAAGATTTGATGTCTTCTAATGTTCTTATGATCAGTTTGTTTAGTTACTTATTTTCCTAGGACTCTTTAGTTTAGATGATCTTGTGCTTCCACAGTTTCGGAATATTTTGCTATGATTGAATATGAGAATATCCACGGATCGACTTTTTATTTCTTTGATAGTTTTTGCTGGTTCTATCTCCTGGTTTCCATCTAGTTCTTGATCTTCATCTATTGAATTTTCTTCCTCTCGTTTAGTGATCTTAATCCTTAAACCTTCATGCAGTGTTTGTCTCATTTGGTCCTTTTCCTTGTTACCCTTTGGTTAGACCTCAACAACTTCACGTTCTTTGTCATATATATCTCTATTAAGCACACTGCAAATATTAAAACAAGTCACACAAGCACCAACAGATGAAATGCATACTTATCCTTCATGCAATGGTAAGTTTTCCTTAGTATTATTAGTCCTAATAAAAATGCTTGCTAAGTGTTGACTTTACAACTATTATCATAACATGCTATAATAGTTCGATAAACATTTTTTTGAGTTTGATTGTGGCTGGCCTTTCACTTTCCCCTCATTTCACCATTGATTTGGATGATTGGATTGCACGTATCACTACATATGTAGTGATGTATCTGGTGTATCTGATTTCCCAGCCTCTCCTTACCTCTCAAATAGTCATAATGTGCTGGTTGGTGAAGACTCGGACAGCCTCACTTAATACTAACGACTAGGTTTAATGGAGGTCTTATGTTGTAGATGCCAAAATGTCTAATGTAAAATTCGCTATGCACAGAGAAAGTGTCGTGTCGCGGCAACTTAACATGATAATGTCAAACTTCGTGACTCCGAGTCTCCGACAACTTGGAGGGTTTCGTAGACACAGATTGAGCAGTGAGCGGCAACTACTTAACCCGTTTCACCTGTTAGAGTAAAGCTTCAACTGTTTTTGGCTATTGAATCTTACTAAAGTTATTTCTGGAAAAAAAAAAATAAAGGAAAACTTTGTGATTAAGAAATATTTTCGTCCTTCCGTTTGGTATATATCATCATTTCAACTTATCTTGTACGTGTATATGGTCAAAACATTGCGAACTAAATCTTAGATCTTACATAGAGTCAGGTAGATAATTTTTTTTATTGTTGTTACATGTAAACATACGCAATCACTGATTCTAATGTTTGATTGCTCAAAACTTGGCTCTTGAATATGGGGCACGAAAAATCGCGACGTATATTTGAAAGCCAGGAAACACATAATCTTCTTCCTAGATGATCATCTTGAACCAATTTGTTATATTGCTTTGGTTTGGCTCTTAGGGCTCGCCTGTTTTGCGGAAAATGAATTGGAAATCGTTTTCCTAATATTATTTATATTGCTAACAAAAATTAGTCAAAAGAAAATATTTTCACTATCAACAACAATGTGCCTAAACATGTTCGTTCATTATGAAAATAAATTTGATTCGTTCAGTTGTGCAAGTGATAAAAGCGATTACTTTTACAAAATTGTTTAACGAATTATGGATTCCCTATTTTCATTTTGATTAGATCGATCACATTTTCTCTTCTTTCCTTGTCCATGTGATTTTGAATGCTATAAAAGCCAAACCCCTTTGCTCAATTGTGCAAGTATTGCTGATCACTCAAAATCTTAGCCTTTAAAGTCACAGCAATATCTAGAATTGATAACTAAAATCCTTTTTTCTAGCATGGCTGCGACCATCGAGAAGTACCAAAGATGCACTTACGATGTCCTGGAAATGGAAGCAACCCAAGATCCGAAAAAGATTCAGGTCTTACCTAGATGTAGAAATTTACAATTTGTCCCTTAGGGCTAGCTTCTTCTCTTCTCCGGCATGAAGACTCTTTCACTTTAAATAATTTGAATTGGTTTCGCGTGACATTTAGTAAAAAAGTCTCTTGATGAATTAGAATGCTGACACATCTCTCATGTATGTCCTTGATTCCAAGCAGAGCTGTTACCAAGAATACGTTGAATTGAAGACTCGAGTCGAATCTCTACAACGCACACAAAGGTATGCGCAACATCGATCTATAGTAGGAAACTAGTTTATTTGCTCGTATCGCTAGAGATGATGCGACGAGTATTGAGGAAGTTTCCTATAAGACAATTTAAATGCTCGGCGTTTCGCAGGAATCTTCTAGGGGAAGACCTAGCGGAACTAAACATGGAGGATTTGGACCAGCTGGAGGATAAGCTCGACAAGTCACTAAGGCAAGTCAGGTCTTCCAAGGTACTCCCAAAGATCATCGTGTTACCGCGTTTTTAGTTTGTTATCTATGTTTTCCTTGACTATGTTCTCAAAAAGTCATGATGCTCTGAAAACAATATACTTCTTATAGCGCCATAAGATGTTTGCTGGTTTAAAGTTTAGGTTGCTCTGGAAAAATAGAATGCTATCTGAACTTCAAGTTTTATACTGTTAGCAGACTAATTTCATGCTCGGTCAACTGGATGAATTTCGCAAAAAGGTAAAGAATACGAATATACGTTATTCGGTGTGGTCGATTCACGACCGCTGTTGACGTCCTTTGTTATTGGCTTAATTTTCTTGATTTACAGGAGGACACGCTACTTGAGACCAACAATGCCCTAAAAAGAAAGGTAACAGCAATGCTAACATCTATTGAAGTTGTAGCATTTTACTTAATCCTAAGTTATGGCACGATCGGTTCACTTCCATACTTGCACATTGCAGTAAAAGAATGTTTTGATGATCTTCGCTCGTCCGCCTTGTCTCTGCCGTGACATCTTTCTGTCTCCCGCCCCTCAAACGATTTGCTGGCCTTTTTTTTTTTTTTTTGGTCATAGATTTGCTGGCTTTTATCATTATGCTAACGATGTGTGTATATCCACCTCTTTGTTCCTTCAGAGTTGGAGAGATAAGTGCCATAGGTTACAGTTCTGGTCTTTAGGGATAGTTGGTGAAACGGAAAACAGTTGCGCTAAAGATGAACGCATGATTCACAAATATTTTGCCAATTACTAGCCGGCCGTTTCGATAACAAAAAAAGAAGAAGGTGTGCAGCCAGTTCCTAGTATCGGATCCTAGTGCTGGATAATGCAAATTTGAGTAAATCAGAAAGTTTATTAGTTGCATTAAAATGGTGTTCACCTAAGATTACTGCAAAAAACAAATGCAATTGAGCACGCTTGAATGAACATAATGATGGCCGAGTTTGATTCGTTTCCACTTAAGTCCAACACATAAGTGCCGTGTTATGTTATCAAGAAACAATATAATTAAGCAGTGGTTTCGGGAACTGATTTGGCAGATAGAGGAGATTGATGCCGAGCTTCAATCGTCGTGGAGCGCAAATGCAGGAGACCGAAACATGATCTACAACAATCAAGCTGCTCAGTTGCAGTATAACTTTGAATCCCTCAACTATAATGATGCATCGCAGATCAGGTAAAATTTCAGCAATTCTCCTCAGTCAAAAGATTGTTTATTGTCATTGATACTTTGTGTACCGCACCATTGGAAAACAAACAACTTCCTAACAAGCAGCATTGGTCGATCGACTATTATGTCCAACACTTGATCTCAACTCCTACATACACTTGTCAATTTCATGGACACTGCTCGTCGGAAGAATTTTTTACTACGCAGTTCCCTAATGCTGTTTTAAAAGAAAATTTCTTGTCGTGCAGTTTCAATCCCATGTCTACCGAGCAGCGGAACAACTTGGCAAGCTCAGCTCAAACTGGTACTAATCGGTACATCCCCGGATGGATGCTTTGATGCGATTATAATCGCTTCTATATTCATGACCAACCACAGTGTGTTCACAAAATATAAGCATTGGCATGCTCGTGGAGGAGATTAATAAGTCTGGTATTGTAGATGGCCCTCTAATTGCCTTTCAAACAAGGAGCAATTTACAAAATGAATGGCTTACTGTATATGTTGTCATGTAATAGTCCCGCTGCGCCTGATTGGAAATGAGTTGGAGGTTGCCAATAAGAGCTTCGGAGGACTTAGTTGTTTTGTGTTTGCTGTGTTTGGAATTCCGAATGGTCTGTAAAGTGATGGCATCGTGCAGAAGGTGATCAAACTGATTATGTTTATCTGATGACATAATTGATGTCCTGGAACAAGTATAACTCTTTCATTTTACCATTTCTTGACCTGTTTTTCCATTGGTTTCTCGGCTTAAGTACGAGTTCGGTTATTGGTGAGCCGGGGGTAGCTTGCGTTCCTTGTTCTAGCAAAGAACTTGCTCCTCATGATCATGCCCCGGCTGGCGATTTTCGTCGCTTCCATTTCTGTCACTGAACTTCAAAGTTCATCTAATTTCGCGAAATATCACAGGGATTCTCTCATGACTCATATTTGTTGAACTGTTATCAGCCACCATATGATCCATGGCGATCCTCTGAGACCCTAGAATGCGAATGCTAACATCAATCTTGTATTGTTGTATCGAAGATTGTTGCCTTTTGAGCTAAATTATATTGAATGCCTTGTCTGTTCATCTCCTTCGTTTCCACTTAATTCTGATGATAACAGCAGAAGATGAACTAGCTAGCCTAGGATGTACATTTTGTGAGGGAAGACCAAAGAAGTACATGTTTTCAGAAAGTTATTAGTTACTTCAAGTGGAAAATTTTACATTTTCAAAGCATATTCAGTGACGCTTAACAAATGCTCTAGTGGGCACTCCCATTTTTCGATCTTTGATAATCGAATACAAGCAAAAGAGAGGGATAAATTGTTGTCTTTGCACATCAAGATGTATAGTTGTACTATGGGCAAAATCAACAAGTTAAGCAGAACAGATATGGTAGTTCCTCTATGGCTTCGTTTGTTTCGCAATAAATGAAATTTTCGGAAAATCCTATCCTGACAAGTTAATCAGTTTTATTTAGGGAAAATTGTCCAAAAAGTCCTAAACCTATTGCATTTTTGCCAATTCAATCCTAAATCTATCAGTTTTGCCAATTAAGTCCTAAACATTTTCACGTTTTTCCAATTGAGCCTATCCGGCTAATTTTGGCAGGAAATCTTTAACTTGGACGTCGAGCGTCTTACATGGTATGGGCGAAGTTGACGTGGGAATTTTTTAAATAATATTTTAATATTTTCCTAATTTTTATTTATTTGTCTATTTATTCTTTTATTTATCCTTTTATTTTTCTTATGTTTTTCCTTCTTTACTTTTCTTTTTCTTTTTTTCTTTTTCCCTCCGCCGACTTCAAGCGAGGGCGACCCTTACCTGAGGAAGATCTGGTGAAGGACTGCACTCGCTAGAGGCCGACACCTTCCGCTGGCCATCGACGAGGCCCAGCGATGGGCCGACGGAGGGAAAAAGAAAAAAGTAAAGAAGGAAAACATAAGAAAAGAAAAAAAAAGGAAAAATAAAATTAAAATCGAAATATTATTAACATATTATTAAAAGTTGTCCACGTCAGCGCTGATCGTGCCACGTAAGACGACTGGTGTCCACATCAGTAATATAACTCAATTGGCAAAACGTGAAAAATTTTAGGACTGAATTGGCAAAATTAAAAGGTTCATGACTGAATTGGCAAAAGTGTAATAGGTTTAGAACTTTTTGGATAATTCTCTCGTTTTAGTTATAATTAAGTTAGAGAACAAAGGGAGCGCTCGTGAGATCATTTGCTTCTTACGGTTAGAAGTCGAAGAATACATTAAGAAGCCTCGACATATATCGCATGTCCATAACCCATCAACTCCTAGGCATACGTGAACCATTGGTGCACGGGTTATATCTCTAAAATTTAAAGGGCCGGTAACATTCAAAACGTGCGATATCTATCCCGATGAGGTATGTTCTGTCTTGTTTTTTCACCAATTACATGAGACATGTAGAGAGGTTGAGGATTGAGATTAGATCTGATTAGACCCAATTAAGATAAATTTTCATGGGTCATGTCGAGTCCCTTTTTTCCTAAAAGGCTCATTTCCTCTCTCTCTCTCTCTCTCTCTCTCTCTCTCTCTCTCTCTCTCTCCCTTCACTTCGAGGAAAGTAGTCGAGAGGCTTCGGTTGGCTAGTCTTGTCCGAATCATTAACGAAACTATGAAAGCCCTCTTTTGGTTGTCGATTGGAATTGGTCATCTTCTTGACAGAAGTCAAAGAGGGTGGTTTTTTTTTTGGGGGTCAGAAAAGTCAAAGAGGGTGGTTGGTTCATCAACCTTTGCAAAAATTGGAATATTGTCCTTCTCCATCAATCGACATTGTTCGCGTGAATGTGGCGCATTTGCTTTTGCATCATGAATTAGGAGAGCATCTTCCATTGCAGTTCTGAAAATAATTTGATACTATAGTTCATCGCGTCGTGCGGTCCGTGTTCGATTCGGTTATTGAATTTTGATCACAGAAAAAATTACCAAAAAAGTCTTAAACCTATTGCAATTGTGTCAATTCAGTCCTAAACATTTTTTTTACCGTTTCAGTCCCAAACCTTTTGCAATTGTGCCAATTCAATCCATCCGGCGAATTTTGGCCGGCTCGCCCAACCATGGCCAAGGGATCGGCTGGAGGAAGGAGGGAAGGGGAAGAAAATAATAAAACAAAGAAATAAAATTTCGATAAAATATTATAATATTATGTCGCCCGTTGGCCAAAATTCGTTGGATGGACTGAATTGGCACAATTGCAAAAGGTTTTGAAACTGAATCGGCAAAAAAAGAAGGTTTAGAACTGAATTGGCACAATTGAAATAGGCTTAAGACTTTTTTTGGTAATTTTCCCCTATAGTATATAGTCAACACGAAAAATCTAAATGAATCTTGAAATTTCGACCGGTTATGGTTTATGTGCATGTGGTAAGTCATTGGTATGTCTCTTGTATTGATTGAGCTAGGTTTGAGTGTTGAGAGATTAATTAAGTCTATTTTCTCTTCCAAATCCGGCCTAAAGAAATCAAGTAATTTAAAGGGATTGACCACTTCGTCTATACTATTATATGTAACAATCTTTTCTTTTACCCCAAAAGAACATCCTCAATTAGTTATTTATAAATATTCCACCAATGGACAAGTTTGTAAGTTAATAATTTTATCTTCTCTATAACGTGTTTCGATTTTAAACTTTGAGTCTTTTCTAACATAACCTTGCAAGAAAAATTGACCATGAAATTTTATTATCATATGTATGTGTACAATTTCTTGATATCATGTGACTTGGCAAACGTTTACACGCATCGCGCATACGCAAAAGTTGATATATAACGAATTTTACAAAGTTGGCTTCTTGCGAAATATTTGAATTTATTAATTATCAAAATTGAAATTAAAGATACAATATAACGAAATCGCATGAAAAGAGAAAAATGCTTGAGGGTTTTAAATTTTTTTTTTTTTTTGTAATGTTGCCTATAAGATAAAAACGGATTTTTGGGTTAACATCACGAAAAATCCCAACCTGGTACACATGTGATAAATTTACTCTAAGCTAATTTTTTTGACCACGAAAAATCTCAAACTGGTACACTTATGACAAATTTACCCTCTGTTAGTTTTCATTAAATTTTACATCAAATTACTGAGTTGGATGACACGTGGTAGTTGACGGGTGTACCAATTTTGGGTTTTTTCCCTCCGTTTGTCATAGATATACTAATTTGGAGTTTTTCGTGGTATTAACCCAATTTAACGAAAACTAACGGAGAGCGAATTTGTCACAAGTGTATCGATTTTGGGTTTTTTGTAGTCAAAAAATTAGTTTATGGTAAATTTGTCATAAGTGTACCAATTTAGAGTTTTCATGATATTAACCTAATTATCAATTACATTTGGTCATTAAAAGGACATTTATGAAATAACCAATCGAGAACATTCTAGGTAAAGAAAAAAAGAATTGTGATCCCTTAAAAGTAGGAGACCAATTTGCTTCATATAATAGAGTAGATGATTTCTTACCATTAATCAATAACTCAGATATTGAATTTGCAAAAATATTTATAAATGTTAGGGATAATAAGACGAATAGTCCCTGAACTTTGGTCAAATGTCCAATATCATCCCCAGACTTTTATGTTGTGCAATGTGGTCCCTAAAGTTGGGCCTAATTAGGGGTGAGCAAACGAAACCGGACCGGCCGGGTTGGTCCGGTCCTTGAGGGGGGTGGTCCAGTCCCCAGTTCCATGGCGGATGGGCCCGGACCGGACCGCCCAGAATATTAGAAAAAAGAATTAAAAATATTTGACTTCAAACATGTCATCGGTCCTCTGAGTCCTCTCCAGAATATTGTAAAGAAAACAGTACAAAATATTAGCAAGATCTGTTCTTCAAACATGTCACCGGGTTGCTATGATCTGTTCTGACAACTTCCTCCTTTAATAACAAGCGTTTTTCTATATATAACAATTTATGCAAGTTTCTCAGGTGGTTTCATCTCGGTGCAGGTATTCATCATAGGACCAGTAAAGCAGGTAAGGAAGGCAGAAGCCATACTGCGGGGGCGAATGATGGATCTGTAACGAGAGGTGGCAGTTCCAGTAGTACATTACAGAGGAAAATGGTACTTGGAGCAATGTGTCCTGTGAAAAATATTAACAAGAGAGGTGACTGAGTTATTGGGACTAGTTGTTCCTGTATGGTGGATATTTGGATTATCATCATGATGTGCTTTGCCTTCATGTGAATATAGTCATGTAAATAGTTCATTGGGGAATAATTATCTGTAAAAGATTGAAGTAATTGGAACTTCTCCTGATTTGATGTTGATGTATCTGTCAAATTGGAGGCATGAGGAACCATTGAACAGACCTCTCCATATTATATACTCCAAATCTCTCATTGTCTTGGTTATTCTTCTTCAGGAATGTCCAGCTGGAACATATAAAATTGTAACTGGATCCGATAGATCCCTTGGTCACCATTGTCCTGCTAATGAGCATATTCGTGGAGTAAAATTGTAGTAAATATCCATGTTCCGGACCGGACCGGCCCGGACCATGCACACCCCTACGCCTAATGTGTAATGTGATCCCTGATCTTTTAATTTGTTCGACGTGGTTCCTAAATAATTGGTAAATATTCAATTTAGTCCATTAGCTATTTATATATGTGCAATATAGTTCTTCTGTATGTATTATTTCACATAGTTTAGGTACTAAATTAAACATTTACCAGTATTTCATAGACCGGATAGAGTAAATTAAAAATTTCTTGGACGACATTACACATTAGATTGAAATTCATGAACCATTTATGTGGTTTTTCCTAAAATTAATTAACTGTGTGTGCCCTTTTGCTGGAAGGGAATATAATGATAGCCAAAGCGAGGTTCTTTTGTGCATATGCTTTTGATATTCTTAACAAAGGACATGTTTCCCCACAACCATCATGACTCTTTAGGGGCGGGCCAGCTACCAACTTTTGGTTTCGTGTATGCTTATTCTGCAAGCAGGTCACATAAGAAAAATAAAGGCATCAACTTAATTTTTTTATTTGCATAAAAAGTGGTGAAAATATATATTAAGAGCTAGCTGGATATATTAAACTTAATTGGACGAGATAATTTACCATTTCCCATATTTTAAAGATGTCGGGCCTATATTTGTGTGGCGTGTTCACGACGGTACCGCACAAGAAAAGAAAAGGAAGAATAGATGTTTTAGGTAACTTTTGTCTAGTGGTGGCCACGGTTCGGAATCGGCCGGTTCCGGTTCGTGGCCACGGATGAACCGGAATCTTAAGGGGTGGTTCCGGTTTCGATTTTGAACCGGTGGTTCCAGTCCGGTTCAAGGCCCGGTTCCGGTTCAAAACAAAAATGGAACCAGCTGAAGACAAAGGAAAAGGAGGGAGAGGGAGAGGGAGAGGGAGAGGGGCAAGGGCTCGGGTCGGGGGGTCTCGGGCTCTCCGGGGAGGAGGCGACCGGCGGCGGCGAGCGGAGGAGTAGGCGGCGCGGGTGACGGGGGCTGGTGGACGGGCGGCGGCCGGCTGGTGATGGTGGTGGAGCTCGGCGAAGAGGGAGGAGAGGAGGGGGACGAGTGGTCGGCCAAGGGGAGGAGAGGGAAGAGAGGAGAGAGAGGGAGGGAGAGAGACGAGAAAGAGGGGGGGAAAAAGGGGAGGGAAAAAAGGAAGAGAGAGAGATTGATGGGATAGGTAGATGGTGAAATAACTAGGTTGGTAGGGGGCATTAATGGGGTGAGAAGGAAGGAAAGAGGAAGCCGTTGTGTGGTTTTTTTTTTTTTTCTTTTAATTCACGGTTCTGAATCGATCCGAATCGCCTGTTTAGGAGCCCGATTCACGGTTTGAAGAAATCGAAACCGAGCCCGGATTCCATGGGCCGATTTCAGTTTGGAACCGCCGGCCTGGTCAATGGGCCGATTCCGGTTTTGACCCGGGCCCAAACCGACCCGTGGCCATGACTACTTTTGTCCTTAAAATATTGATGCTTTATGTGATTTAGCCCTAAATCTCCAACCTTGGCACTATTTGGCTATAAATTGCACAATTAAGAATTGTGGTAGTTGACCTTGCTCTAGTTCACACATGAGCATTCTCACGAATCGAGAAAATATATCGCGCTTCTGTTTGATTGATGTAGCTTCACTACCGAAATTATCGTCTTTGGTGTCGTTGTACTTTACACTTTATTGTCACATGTCAAGAAACTAACAATGTTTCGATCCAAAAGAAAAAAAAGGAACTAACAATGCGTGCACGTCTAGTAAGTCTAAGTGTGGAGTACCATATATAACTCGAACTCGATTAGCTTGAATCCAAATGTGTTATATTCATGTTGAAATCAAGGTGTATTCTTAAACATTATGCATTGGAACGTACGGTATTTTAGCATGTCAATTATTACCAAGTACATAACAAATAAATTTTTTGAGACAATTGCATAAAATAAAGGAGAAATACATTAAAAAAAAATATTTTCTTTTAGGGGAAAAAAGCATGAAAAGGGGAGTAGGTAAGGGTGAGAGTAATGCAACTCTCCCTCATGTATGCAGCTGATTCCTTTTCTTTTAAAGCTACCCGAAGTCTAATTCTTTTCGTTTTCCATGAATATTTTAAGTGATCCAGAGAAACCGGGGAGACACCAGCTTGAAGATCAAAGAGACAAATTTTAATTTGACCATTAGTTGATTCTTGCAAATTACTATGAATGTAAAATTGATGCCGTGATTACTCGGACAGTAATCTGTCCTAATCAGACGAATGTTTTTAAGTAGAACCCACGATTGTGTAAAGCAAAAGAAATGCATCCGGTGACGGTGCTGGGAACGCCGAATCTAGGCTCGCATCGTTTTTTGGCAAAATCGTAGCTACTGAAAAGGGATTTCTCGACAAGTGCTCATCACTAATGATGATGCGAAATTCGGTGATTAGCCGCCGTTTGTTGCTTTAATGCTATAACAGATCAATCTTTCAGGAATGGGCGAGTCTCTGCATGCTATACCATGTTGATTCACTTTTTAGATTTTCCCCTCTTTCATGTGAAATGAAGATTTGGTTCCGACCAAAACAGAAAAAAGAAAGGCATACAGACGTGCAAATTGCATACACTGGCCTTCACATACTCTCCTTCCAGAAAGTAAAAGCTGTTCTTGTTAAAAAAAGAAAAAAAACAAGAAAAGCAATTCAACATGCTTCGATGAAATCACATGGACCTTCCAAGACAATCATCAGAAACATAAAGAAAGACAGTAATGGAAAGACCAAAGAGCAAATCAAGATCACTTAACCACCCAAGATTATAATTAGCTCCCCAGAAGAAAAGCCACTTTGTGCTGGGATTGCTGGTCTAAGAGGGGTCCTGGCCCTACAGATTCATGACAGGCACGTTCAGGAATTGCCCCCACAAGAAAAATTCTAAAGCAACAAAGCAACCAACATGATTAGATTGCCCAAAAGTGCAGAGAAGAAACGAGGGAAGAGAAGAAGATAAAAGCAGAGCAGGATGGTGAGATTTTGGCCGAGACCAACCTCTAGAAACCGGCACATCATTTGTACAGATTTAGCTTCAGCATCTTTCTGTATTGTGTGCCTCACCTGAAACATTTTTGCACTTGAGGAAAAATGGGGAGGACAGGCACAAGATTGCCGGGATTTTGCCTCAACAGGATCAGGCCTCATGTGAGAGTCCGGTCGCCCCCCACACAATCAAAGCCGGAACCGAATGCCGTCAAAACTGATCGACAGACGGCAAATCCGGGTGGCTGCGGCAGCGTCGAGGAAGAGAAGCCCGGGAATGGGGAGAAACCCAGGCAGGCGACGGGGCGGCGGATAATGATCGTGGTGGATTCGAGCATCGAAGCGAAGGGAGCTCTCCAGTGGGCGCTGTCTCACACAGTTCAGAGCCAGGACATCATGATACTTCTGCACGTGACGAAACCGGCTCAACAAGGTCTGAATTTCTTCGTGCACAAGTTCATTTTGGGATTCATCTCCGTGTGGGCATATGTCTTGATGAGTGGTTCTTGAAGCAAAACAGGCTTCTTGTGCTGATATGATTGATTGCAGGAACCTGTGAAGAGTTCAACAATGAGACAGCTCCAAGGGCTTATCAGCTTGTTCAGTCTCTGAAGAATATGTGCCAGTTAAAGAGACCTGAGGTGGGTATATGATTGTAACTCACTAGAGATCAAGAACTCTGCTTAGAATCCTTTAAAACCAAGATTTGCTCTCTCCCATTCTCAGTGATCTTATGCATAATGTGTCTTTTGTACAAGCGTTTTCTTCACTCATTTTCATGTCCTAGAGGGTATCATAAGTTCTTTTTCTCTCCCATGGACCCTGTAGTTTCATATTCATTCTTCTTTTTAGTTTCACAAGCTTTGGATGCTTTCTTTGAGTGGATGATTAGAGGAAAAAAGCAAAATTCTCACTCAACCACATCATGGGGTTCACTTTCTTTTCCTTTCTGTGTGAGTTGAAAGTAGTAGTTTTTCTCATTTATGTGCATTCCTTGCATCAGTTGGACATTAAATTTCCAAGTTGTAGCTGTATTTGTTAAACAAAAAACTGGGTTTTGGTAGGTGCAAATTGAGACGGTGTTAGTGCAAGGGAAAGAGAAGGGTCCAAAGATTCTGGAGGAGGCAAGAAAGGGTGGAGCGTCCCTGTTGGTGATGGGCCAGAAGAAGAGGTCGGTAAGCTGGAGATTGCTGATGATGTGGGTCGGAGGGAACCGAATGGGAAGCGCCGCCGCCGCCGGAGGAGTCGTGGAGTACTGCATCCAGAACGCCGAGTGCATGGCCATTGCCGTGCGGAGGAAGAGCAAGAAGCTCGGCGGCTACTTGATCACCACCAAGCGCCAGAAGGATTTCTGGCTCCTTGCTTGAATCTGAATCTTCCTGCTTTGAGCTGTTTTCGTTGGGAATCGCCCCCCATCTGATGACACAGTGTATGTGAAGTTTTCTGTCTACTTTTTCTTACCCCACCAATTCATATTCTATGTACATACTGAAGTTATCGAAACGCCGGACCACGTTCCGGTCTCGGAGTGTGTCGAGAGAAAAAGGGTTGCGGATTCTTCTCTTTGATGGCCTAATTGAGTTTGCAGCCAAAATAGCTTGGAAGGCACCGAAAAAGACTCAAGCCTATTGCATTTCTACTAATTCGGTCCTAAACTTTTCAATTGGATCAATTTAGTCCTAAACCTTTTTACATTGGTACCGATTCAATCCATCTGGCTAATTTTGGTCGGGAATCGCTGACGCGGACGTCGGTTATCCTATGTAATACGGTTGGCGCCGATGTTGTTTTTTTTTAAATAATTTTTTGATTTTTTCTCTTCTTTTCTTTGCATTTTTTGTTATTTTTGTTTTCTTTTTTACTCCTTTAATTTTGGCCTTCGACTCACCCAAGCCCTCGCCGGCAAAAATGAAAGGAAAAAGAAAGAAAGAAAGAAAATAATAATAATAATATAAATTCAGTTTTCAAAAAAAAAAGTAAGAAAAAAGAAAGAAAATAATAATAATAATAAATTCAATTGTTTTTTAAAAAAAAATATAAGAAAATGTCCACTCAATGCCAATCGTGCCACGTAGGACGGTCGGCATCAATATCAGCGATTTTAGGCCAAAATTGGGGATGAACTGTATTGGTACCAATGTGAAAAGGTTTATAGCTAAATTGGATTAATTGAAAAATTTAAGACCGAATTAGTATCAATGCAATAAGTTTAGAACTTTTTTTGATACTTTTCCCGCTGGGAAGGGTTATAGTTTCTGTTTGCATTTATTCGGGGAAAAGCTACAAAACCGTAAAGTTCACTCACAGTAACCCCTGCTGTAGGAAAAACGTACCAAACAACCTCCAGAAGTGCGACTATCGCTAATTACATGTTTGCAGTGAGCTGTGAAAAAGGACAATGGCAACGGGTTTATTGTTGACACCTAAAATTTGACTATTTCACCGAGTCATTCATCGCATGAAGAAATTAGGGACCGAATTCGACCCCTAAACAAAAACCGTCACTTGCACTATACGCGTTCGCATAGGTCATCGCACATGACGATGACACTTAGTTCGTACTGACGCCGCCTCCGCGGACAAGCGTAGGATCCACTTTCCCGACACATAGGTCGTGAGTTGAGTTCATATGACATTTAAAAAGGAAAAAAAAAATTTAGACTCGAGATTGGGCAGATAAGGAAGTACCAAATAAGGATAAACCGAATATGATCATGGAAAAGATTGGCCACAGATTTGAAAATCGCCTCATTGAGAACGATCGTTGAGATCGTGAGGGAGAGGGATTGATCGAGAAAAATGCAGAGAGGTTCGCACGAAAAAAAGGAGAATCGTGGGAGAGAGAGAAGACAACCAGAGAGGTTCGTTTGTGTGTTTTCTTGAATTATGCATGTTAACTAAACAAAGAACATAATACAAAGTTAGTGTAGATTGGAGCATACTAGTTAGTCTTAGTTCATGTCAAGCATAACATTCATGCATTCTGTCTGCATATTTTTCCGGCTAATACCTCTTGGCGATGGATAGTGATGATGCCCTTTACGCGCTTAGCGCATCCAGGTTCTTAAATTCTTTCTGTAATCTATTTACTGCGCTTTGATTATTCGATTGCGCACCCGCAAGGTTGGGTATTACTTTCTGGGCCAAAGTGAACATTCAGCTGTTGTGCATCTTAAGAGCACAAACTGAAAAACCTACTGTTAGCCATTAGCAGAGTCGACAAGAGGCGTTTGGCCAAAAAAGGAACTCCATAGCGAAATCCGAGTCTCACAGAAGAAGACACCAATTCTCACCCTTTCAACATAAAAAGCTCAAAAGTTGTCAGCACCTGAAAAAACTACACTTCTTTAGTAAAGGACTCTGATGGTATGTGTTACAGACATCCACTCTATACATACACCTTAGAGAACTTAAGAATGACACGTTATGGACAACAAAAAATCGCTATCTGATCACGGTGTCCGAAAAGAAAAGAAGAAACCAAGGCAGTAGCACCGCGTGCTGCTGTGTAGTATGCTGATCGTTTTAAGCCCACACAAGTTTCTCCTTCATGCGTGCTAGTAATTTAAATTTCTCTTCAGCTTCGACCTGCTGGCGAATGTCATTTCTTGATGCCCGGTCTGGGTGAAATCTCAGCAAGGCCCGTCTATAAGCTGCATGTACCTGAAAAACCAACATCACAATCCTCATTACAAAGGCTGATGGAAAGATATATGAGACCAACGTAATTCAGTCGACGGAGCGCCAAATCCTGTGGAAGCCATTCCCGTCTAACAAAGAAATAAGTAAACTTGCCTCCTGTGGTAAGGGACACAAACTGCCTCCAATATGTATCCCCAGTCCACGAAGCAATGAGGCCATATCAGTGCATGTTATTTCCAGTTTAGTTATCTCCTTCCTTATTTCAGCACGAAGTTGCTCTTTCAGGTTCATATTTTCCTCGTCCTGAACATTAAATCAGTTCAAAGATACAAAAACACATTAGTTGTGGCATTTAAAAAATGAAAAAAAATTACACCACGAAAAGATATCGACCTTCTTTTGTGTCTGTCTCATTTCTTCAATCCGCTGCTTTTGCCTTCTTTCCATATCCAATAATCGCATAGTTTCAGCTCTTCTTTTCTTCCGCAACCTCTGGGCCTCTTCTGCCTGCAGAACAACACTCTGTAACTAAGCACATGTTCTTCTATAACAATATCCAAGGGAAAAATTGACTCTTTGAAATTGCAGACTCTAACAATACAGGGTAAAACATATGAAGTATGCTTTTAAAAACGAGAAAAAGTTCTAACGATAACAAACTGCATCTACCAACACCTTTCCCGATGGTTCTAACATAAACAAACTGCCTCTACCAACACTTTTCCCGATGCCATAAATCAACGTAAGCATAGAGGTACCAAGAAAAGCAGGTCAAAGTACTGGGACTGAGACTGGAAGTGCATGGCAAAGATCCAAGGCCCCAACTTTTTTCACAAGAATGTCGTCTGAATATCCAAAGATTGATACTTCACAAAGTATTTCATCATCTCGGAAATAAAAATAACACCCTTAAAACTCTTTTACTACAGATATGTCTATGTCAACCATCAACCAAACTAATTTAACATATCATCAACAACAGCAAAGACTTCTTAAAGCACAAAAGATGTAATAAATCCAGAACAATTATGGAAAGTTAAGGAGGTAAAAACAATCACCATACATTCAGAACAGGACATTCGATCTATATACATGCATTCGGGAGTCCGTCAATGCCTATTAGCATCCCAAATCAAAGAAGAAGGGCAAAAATAATTACATCATCAGAACAAATTGAAAGATGTAGGTAAAAACCAATGGAGAAGATTGCATGTACTTAACCACTGAGTTATTAAGTATGGTCCAACCTGTAGTTGTAATTGCCGCTGCCGAGATGCCCATTCTTCTTCTTCTGCTCGCTTGTATTCATCAGTTTCCTTAAGCATTTCCCGTCCATTGATAATGTCCTTTTGGACACTAGGCACACAATCACCATCTTGAGCATGTGAACAATCCTTTTCTTCACGACTTTGAAGACTAGATGCTGATTTAGCAACTAAGTCTTCCTCTTCCACAATACGAGTTCTCCGCGCAAGTTGTTCCGCGGTTTCATCATGACAAGCCATTGCATGTCTAACTCCAGACTGGCCAAAAGATGAGGAAGTATCTTTACCGTCACCAACTTGGTATTTTGCACCACAATCAACATGTACTTTGCCTGTATGGCAGGATTTTGGCACCAATGGTTTGCCAGAGAGATTCTCTTTGTGAGGAACAGTTCTTTCATGCACTAGTTCATCTGAAACAGAATTGTTGCTACGAAAACGCTTATTCTGTAACGCATCACCCGCTTGTATATCTCTTTCACCAATTTTGCTCTTCAACGAAGAAAACTCTTCCTTCAAAATACTTCTTCCCTGATCAGATTCATCAGGGATGTCCCTGGCTGGGGTAATATTGTCGAAAAAAGATTTTCCCATACATTTGTACTCTTTACCCACAGTATTATGTTGTCTATTGGCTCTGTCTTCACTAAACAATAAAGAGGGCTCCTCATGATCATGTCCGACTCCTAAATTGACAGGAAACCCCTCACCAGAAGAAAAGTTTTCGTTTGCTTTTGCATTGCGTGAACTAGAACACGCTGGATTATACGAGTAATAGTCCTCTCCACTCGTGCAAGCATCAGTATGTAAGCCAGAAGCCTTAACTTGATCTTCCGAATGAAGATGCCCATTAAAGGTATCACGTTTTCTTTTAGAAAAAGCATTTTCCCACCGTTCACGAAGCTTCCCAGAGGGATCTTCCACAACCTCACAATCAGAGAAATCACTATCAAAGGAGACATCTTCTGAAACAGGACTGAGACCATATCGATTTCTACAGGGAATTTCACCTTCACCGCTATAGGAGTTCTTGCTCCTAGATGACTTCAAAGCACAACACTCCTCGGGAAGGACACAACATTCATCAGCATCGGAGTCAGCAGATTCTCCCAAGTTGGAGGAGGGAGAGGACGTTCTGCTTGGTGTGGCGTCGCTATCCGACTCACCACCACTTGCCACACTGGGTCCAGGAAGCTCAACATCCCCATTATCATCGTCATCATCAATACTAATTACACCCCCATTTGGAAACCCCCTATTCTTTTGTGGTACACCAGCACCGCGCAACTTCTCCTGTACAGCTTCAGGGACATCAATAATAATAACCTCATCGAAATCATCACAATCTACATCGATGAGAACAATGTTTTCGAAATTCCTTTTCGCATTGCAACTCTCTGGAATTGTCTTGCCAGCACAAGCTCTAGGATGCCAATCTGTGGATACTCTTTTTCCTCTCATTTCCTTCTGCAAAGAGAGATGTCACAGATGCATGAGTTTCCACTCAAAAATAAGCACGAGTTTAGAAAATTAGAAAACAGAATTTCCAGCTTCAAACCAACAGTAGAAGGTACCAAGTTCTGTGTCCCAAACTTTGATAGGAAAAGAAATGAAATGTCACTGCTAGTAACTGAATCCACTTCATGTTGAAATCATGCAATGTGAAAATGTATAGACAAAGTTTTTCCAGATGACTTGAAACTCAACATACAACAAACCATTGACCTAACCGAAATAAAGTACAGATCGATGATTAGCACACACAAAATTATCAAAGCATGCACTAACCACACGGTAGAACTACTGAATCCAAATTTGACTCTTTGTTCAAACATCTCCATAAATGTCCATCTTTCTATATTTGAATATGGTAAAACGTTGACCTAAAAAATTTCATCAGGCTGATCGTTCTAGATATTAAAAAACCAAATCCAATATCTATATACAAATGGGAGATTATAACTATGTCAATTGTCAGCTCCTTCCAACCCAATCCAATTACCAGAGTTTACGATGTTATCAGAGCCCATCTCCAATATAATTCAACTGATAGTGACAAAAACCAAAACGAGTACAAATACAGGCGTACAATCATCGATAGGGCTATAAAATGATCCCAGTAATCAAAAGGAACCCATTTCCACCTATTGGAAGATAAAGTAGAGCAAAGGTGAAGCAAACCACAATCACAAACACCAGAGTTCTCTTGTTTGAAAACAAACTACAACATAAATCAGTAAAATTTCAGCAAAAAAGAAACTGCGATGAATGTTTGAGATTCAGCAACCAAGTGCATATCGAACTTTATCGAGATCGGCAACGTCCTCAGTTCTAACGCCAGTACCAATACCCACCAAAGTACCCAAAAAACTCCACAATTACAGGGAAAAATACCATCTCACCAGCGTGAAAAATGAAGCAAGAATATGGACAAGGAAAGAAGGAACAACCTCAAAGACGATGACACACCAAAAATTCCCAGAAATGATCGAGATTTCGAACAGCTACCATCACAGTTGAGCAAGCCAACCCCTAATCCCAATCCGAATCGGAACCAAATGGAGGAAAGAAATAGGAATTCACCTCGAAGCAGCGAAGGCCCGGCTCATTCGAGAACTTGAAAATTTCAGAGAGTCAAGCAATTACGAATCAATAGCAACTGCGAAGCCAATCGAGATCGAGAGAGAGAGAGAGAGAGAGAGAGAGAAATCGAGCACCGAGCGAGTTAGGGTTTGACAATATAAACCCCCAAACGCCGTTGAGTCTTCTCCTTCCTCTCCATTTCCTGGGCAATTTTCCGGAACGGGAGACGAGACGGCGTGGCGTCAGGTACGGAATCCGAAGAAAGGTCTCATCTTTTGCCACACGTGTCGCGGGGACGGGGAGAGAGGAAGATCGGTCGGTGATGTAACTGACTTTCACGGACCCGTTATAACGCAACGACGGGGTCACCGAACGGTTTGCGATTGGTCGTTGCTGTTGCAGGTCGTCACCGATGTGTTCCACGAGCGTAAGGACGAGGAAAGCGAGGGTGGACTCTGAAGTTGGTTCGGCGGAGTCGAGGAGGCCTGCTCCCAAAGTCTTTCTTTCTTTGTGTCTGGGTTCTCGTCTACGTAATTCGAAGCTTTCATACGACAATACGAAATGATCATTTAAGATTTTCACCATTCCCACAATCAAATCCTTTTAAGTGCAAACATGGATTTACGTACACCAACGAGCGAAAAAGTTCAGGAAAATGTAGAAATTGTAAGTCAACTTCTAGTTTCGATGGAAATGCACTACAGACAAGAAAATACATATTATGTGTGTGTGTGTGTGTGTGTGAACATATCAAGCCCAAGGGCCAATACATGGGCAAGCCCATCTGCTAATCTTTGTGGGCCTTCTTGATCATACACACACAGCCTTTTGACATTACACCTGCAAATATTCTGCTGTGTGGATTGAGTGGCGGTTCTTTTAGTTGCAGATTATCACTGAAGATCTTGGTCAACTCTGTGAGAGGGGGAAATGTTCAGGGCAAGAATTACTTCAGTGGGAGCCCTGAACTCTATTGCTCGGATCTCGCCCTTCCGGCAATTCGCGGAACGATCCTAGCAGAAAAAAAAAACAGACAAGCAGATATGTTTGAAGTCACAAAAGTATCTTACGGTGAAAAGAGAGAATAGAGTAGGCAACCATTGATTGATTGCATCATTTTCTATATGATAACTAAGGAGGTCGACGATGACGAGGATTGTCTGTGGAAGAGCATAAACGTGCTTGGATTTGGATCTGGTTCGCTTTTCATCCAAGGCCAGCATTGCCCTCTTACAGATACTGCTCGTTTCTGTGCATTAGAAGTTCAACATGAACATTCAGGGTCCCCAGGGAGTTCCCATCCCCAAGCTGATGTTTTGTGTTCAAGGTTGAAGACTGTGTGTGCGCTTCCATCGGCGGCTTAATCTCGTGTCGGTAAAATAACTGAAAGAACATTGTCGAGAGCTGAGGCGGCGCGGATGTATGTTTAGTTCCTGCAGCAGGAGACTCCTAAATAAAGGAATTGTTTGGTCTGATTCAGGTTATAATTACCTTCTTTTGGGACTAACCAGAACACCTAGAACCGGCAGGATTGAACATTTAATCAATCAAGAGCAGTTTTCGTGATCCGTTGGTCTATGAATACTGCATGTGCGAAGGCTTATCCCATCATCTAAAGCGGGCAACAGGACTCTTTCACGCTGGAAATTTCCTGATCTTGAGGTTTGGGGAAGGTTTTTGCTAGAAATTGCGAGGTTTCAACCACAGAAAAGGAAAACGAAGGTCGAATTTCAATCGATGATCCTCATATCGGACCATTCAGGAAATCAATGTCCTCGATCGCGAACGTCTATATTTGCAAGTTGAATGGTAGTGAAGTTTCACTCACACCAAGTTAAGGAAAGAAGACAACAAAAGCCACAACATTTGACAGTTCTTTTAAATCTTATTTCAGGGAAAGTGTACACCAAAGAGAATTTACACAGCAATGCATGACCATTTTCATGGAGATCACCGGGAACTCTTTCCACATTTTACCAGCTCAATTCAATGAGATCTTGCCGAATTATCCTGGGAAACGCATGCGGCCACATTACCCATCAGGGAAGGCATCACAAGAGGCGATAGCAGAGGGATTGGATCTTTCTTCTGATAGAACGAGGACGACAAAGAGGAGGAGGACATCGACAAACTTAAGCCGCACCCTATTTCACCGGATTCAGCCCTCCTCTCCAGTGAAATCTGTGGCTTCAGTGGCAGAGGACACGGAGCTTTCTGCCGCAGTCGGCTCATAGGCCTCCTGCAGGCGTAGACATCCTTGTGACCGCACATCTGGAAGCCCGGAAACTTGGAACCCGAGTCCTCGACATTGCTTCCTCGATCTGATATCATTTGGTAATAAACTCAGTTCGGTTTTCCTAGCTTGAGTAAGTGACTCTCAGAGTCTCAGCAATAGATGCTCTATATGGTCTAGACGGTGAGGACTAATTGGCATTCCTCTGAAAGAGGCGCATCCACCGCGCGGACAAAG
This sequence comes from Lenwebbia sp. NSW1173648, assembly GCA_029784005.1. Taxonomy (NCBI): domain Eukaryota; kingdom Viridiplantae; phylum Streptophyta; class Magnoliopsida; order Myrtales; family Myrtaceae; genus Lenwebbia; species Lenwebbia sp. NSW1173648. The sequence continues at coordinate 7,458,890 of JARCGZ010000010.1, forward strand.
AGGATCGAATCGTTGTACGACGGCACAGCATCTTTAAAAAAAAAGGAGAAAAACAGGGAACGGTGATCGCGATGGACTTGGTTTTCAGTGAGCCGTTCATTCATGTGGGCGGGAGTGTTGATTGCTTTTGCAGTAAGGAACAATGAATTGTTTTTCTTGGGCAGCTTCATGTGACGAATAAATTTTGTGTTGTTTTCAGTGACTGATTGAAGATGCAGAAGAAGCACATGAATGCCATTTGAATACATTAGTTGTTCTGGCTCTGACATTTTCTTCATTAACTTTGAGACAAAGTGACAGAGACTCCTTAGGGGGCGGATTGATAGTGGGTATTATCTTATTCAACTTAAGGTAAGCTCATAGTTTCTGTTCATAGGTGGAACTGATGCCGTGTTGATTAGTATAATCATTCTAAGTCGGTTTTGACCGGTCAAACCCCCGATGATTCTGCAATGATTGTCTTGCCAACCTAGTTCATCAAATGGCAATCACACAGCACAAGCAATACAGGAGTTGACTGTTCAACAGCAGTCTAAACTCAAAGCACATTTTTCTGCATCATCCCTCTCCTAGCCTGAACGTGTGTGTGAATGTTCCTTTCGTTTTGATTCTGGTGTCCCTAGCCACTGGTATGAGGCTAAATTAGGAGGCCATTTCCAGAATCTAGAGCATCGAACAACAGTAAAGTTTGATTATCTCGAGATCATTAGACGTGGCTTCGGATAATCCCAAGACGCCATTTGGAATTTCGGACTACAAACGTCGGTCCACATGGCGAAACCCCGTTACAGCAGTTGCTCAGGACAGATCGTGATTGTGCCAATCAGTCTCTGATCGAGAACATGTGAGAATGAGAGTTAGCATTCGTCTATCTCTCTCTCTCTCTCTACTTCACACCCAACTCCGAAATACACGGTCGAAAAGGCTGTTCGAATCGTTTTCTCGTTTGGAATTTGAAAGGATTTCAGTAGGACCAGTTTGAGCTGTCCTGGGAAAGAGATGGGTGGACTGGACTAACTACTTACCCAACTAACAATTTGGTTGCACCAACAATCATCACCCATAATTGAACCTTCACATCTATGATCTGTATAAAACTGAATTGTATCTATGGCGTGATCCATGACCCGAGAAAAAGCAAAAAGCAAGAAATAATAACATGAATAAAGTTTGAAGCTCTCTCTTTTCCCAAACTGCTGCATTCTGCAGGGACCGCGAAAATCATCAACTGATATTGAAAGACTCCTTCAAATGGCCGAGCCATCTAGTTATCTTTAACTGCAGATGGAACACCCAATTCTTGGTGTTACAGCACATATCCAGCCACATACATTGCCTGTTGATTGACTAGTCATAGCAAAATGGAAAATTTCAAGGTTGGTAGATCCACCCAACTGCTAAATCTGTCAGATGTGAATGGCCAACTTTAACGAACAATCCATCTGAGCTTATTTCTGCGGTATTTTGGTATATCCGATGGTAAGACAAGCCGTTCGCTCGAATCCAATAAACAAAGGACACAACATAAACTGGTTGACCTCAACTCTCCCATTTGCCAAACTGAAAAATGGGTCTTAAGTTTTCAGCTGATGCAGAAACTATCTTCACCCTCGCCATACAAGAGTGTCTTGCGAGACACAAACTCTTAACAGCCCCGACGAATAAGTAAGAACATTAGAGGGCAAAGAATGATTATATGCAATGGTCAGATGAAAATCCTTACACAAATCAGGTCTCTTTCGTCACTTTTGTGGTTCCAACGCAAGGTTGGTTCCACAGTAACCAAATAAATGTCAGGTAGGCGACCGGCAAACATTTACAAGGCCTCACGCTTTTCTAATGGCTAACCCTTCTTCCTCCTTCAGGAAAAATGGCTCTTCCTAACATCAGTACTCGCATCTACTTAAAAGAAAGAAACCGAAAAGATATTTTCCGGGGGAACTCCAGAAAACTGGCTAATCATATATACATGAGAAGATAAGCTGTGAGTTTTGTCAAGAGTACGACCTAACTAAACCGAAGTTGACGAAGGATCTCGACCTGAAGAGACCACCAAAGAGGAACCTAGTGGGAGATTCCTGAGCAACGAGCTTTGACTCTTCGGAACTTCCTTTGACGTGAAGTATGGTCTGGCCAATAGTTTGGCGAATTGAATCGATTGTCTTGGAGTCCACACGGTATCCCGATGAGTCTTGCACGTAAAATGTATTCACTGCTTTTCCGTCTTTGGTGGTGACTTCCGCTCTAGTCACGGTGAGGCTGTTTTCTCTGAAGATGCGAGTGACATCAGAAAGCAGCCCAACTCTGTCAGTCGTGCACAATTCTAACTTCAAGCCCTGCATTGATGCAAAAACTCACTGTCAGAAGAACACTGCAAATACAACTGTTCAATCAAACAGAAAGCAGAAAATTGTCTTAAGGTATTCTGGAATCTCGGCATACAATACTCGTAAGAACATGTTCCCTTCAAAATCAGGGCATGACATCTATTCAAATATGTGAGAACACAACAAAAGTGTGGGAATAAGACATTAACAGACTTTTGTCTGTTTCAGGGCTTCTGAGAAAGGAAATGGTCTTATACAAAAACTCTCGATAAGATTCTGATTCTGAAGGACTCTCCCAGTTCACGAATTTTAAATGTAGGCAAGTACAGAAATTCAGATAATACATGTAGATAATCACTTCAACAAAAGTTCGGTAAAGAGATCATCCATGCTAGATGCATCCTTTGGTATCTAAATAAGTTTACGAATGAAAACAAAGTGAAAACTATAAAACAGGATAAGCATATGAAATTCTACAAATAGATGGCTTTAGTTCATTGTCTCATATGCACCATTAACCAAAAGCAGTAATAATATATTCACAAGATTCCCCTAACCTCAGATACCCTTCTCTCAATAGCGGCTTCGAGACAATGCATCAATCTTTCCCTTTCTGCATCTGAGTTCACAGGGGATCCATCCAGATGCCTGATATAGTACTCCTGCACAATCGACCAACAATGTCATTAACAAAACACTCCAATTGCAGTCCAAGTGCCATGAAATCATCCATTCATACGTCAAGGCTACAAAAACACGTACCTGATAAGCTTCAGGCCCCTCTGCATCGATGTTCGCATGAAACACAACATACTGCATGTCAGTCAACGTGCAAACCGTGTCGAACAGAAGCTTCGGCCGATCTTTGCTCCGAATAGTGACAACAGAGTAGTCTTTGTCATACCAATTAACAACCTCTACATTAGGCCTTTGCTTCTCATCCAACACTTCATCATAAGTTCGTTCATAATCCCGATCGGCAAACATCATCTGGTGAAGCCTTCTTGCAGTGAGAGTGACCCCATGCAAGACCACGGTCTTCGCTCCCCGGGATTTGTTGCTTCCCTTGAGGACATTGCACAGCAGTTCCTTGATTCTAGTTAGCCTCTCCGGGTCGGTAATAGCCGACCCAGTTTCCTCGTCTGTGACATGCATTACTGCGGCGGCGCGGGTGTTGTGGGTCCACACCTCAGCACTCACCACATTGCACTTGAGATGGGTGAGGACAGCGCTTACTTCAGATAGGAGACCTGGCCGGTCACTTCCAGTCAACTCAATGGCAGTGTGGTCATCCGAGGCCTTAACCCCGACCGATCTTAAGGAGGAAGTGAAACACGAGTCTGGCCCGAGAACCTGAAGATAAATGGTAAAACTATGAGCAGAGAGATGCAAGGAGCAGAAGAAAGAGCAAGAATAAGAAAACCAATGGGAAAGGACCAATTGATAGTGCTGACTACCACTTACCTTCTTAATGTAATCAAGGATCTCATCATCCATAATTTTGTTTCCATCTTGACCAGTAACATTAAAGACTGGTCAGAGCAAAATAAGGACAGTTAGGTTTCGGAGACATAGTTGATGAACCGCTCTATCAAGAAAAGCCATGGAAAGTATGCAAAGGCCTACCGTCCATAAACCATCCACCATCAGAGGAAATGTATGCTTTGGTAATGATAAGGTTGAGATCAGTGAGGACTTGTACAACTTCCAGTAGTATTCCAGGTCTGTTTGCACTATCAACCTGAACCATGAAGAGATAAGGTGCCAAACAGTTACAAAAAAAGACAACTTTGTTAAAGAGATACAGGAGAGAACAAAAAGAAGCCATGCCTGGATTACTGTTGCGTTCTTGCAAGTCTCGTTGTCAATCACAACTCTGCAAAAACAGAGCAGATAAGTGGAACAAAAACATGAATACCTAGTTGTCTTACATATAAGCAAAATCAAATTGAGAGATATGAGAGAGAAGGAAACTGCTAACCTGGGTGGATTCATTCTCCGGATGAGTTTCTCATATTCATCATCCATGTTAGGTGAAAAGCTCATGTTGATGTCTATAGAAGCAGAAAAGGCAAGAAAAAAGGAAGGAAATTTCAAATTTACTTCCTTAGGTGAAGCTGATGCAAATGAATAGCAAGAACCAATCCAGTCGAGTGAAGAAAAAGGCAGTTGACTAGAATCCCCCAACACCAATCAGAGAAAAGATACCGAGGAATCACCCACAAACATTATAGAAGAAAAGGGACAATCGCAGAAAGGTACTTGAAGACTAGGGGGTGTTAAATAAGATAGACCAATCAACAACATCTCCAAAATCTAGAGAAAATTATAATATGTAAATCGTCACCAAACCCAGTCCCCTCAACGAAGATCCGAAAAAACGAAATGACCAAAAAGCAGAGATTCTTTCACATAACAGAGATGCAGGACGTCCAAAAGATTCCTAAAAAAGGACTCCAAATCCAAGGCGGAGAAGCTAAATCTGGTCTTTGATATCATAAATCCAAAAGAGTTCATCAACATTAGCTAACAAGGCAACGGAGCAATGGCCAAGGACAGAAGACAATGCCACCATGAGCAACATTCACTACAGAATCTTAGACGAAAACAAAGGATTAACCAACCAAACAAAAGAAAGGCTCTGAAATCATGAGACAACCATCCAAAGAACAGAGCACGAGAGACGCAGAGACTCGCCGAACGAAGAAGACAGGACGTACCCATTTCAGTTTTTTGAGGATTTCTTCGTGATCTGCTCACTCCTGAGAGTCCTTTCTCGGTTCTCTCAATATAAGAAGAAGAGGGAGAGGATTCGTGCTAACAACTATGACGCCAAACTCTGAACTGCGCGTGTACATATATATATACACGGACCAAGGTGAGATCTTTAACCAGCTCTCTCTCTCTCTCTCTCTCTCTCTCACCTGATTTCTCTCTGCCTACTAAGGAAGAAAATAAAAATATTTCTATTACAATCACGTATTCCCTTATGTATTTTCGCAACACGTATACCTTAAAGAGACGAAACGAACACAACCCCCCAAAAACAAGAAAAGAAAATCTCCTAAATCAGACCCAACCCCGACATCATACTCCCAAAACCTGCGACTCCCATAAAAGTACCCACAACCCATCTCTCTCTCTCTCTCTCTCTCTCTCTCTCTCCTCCTCTGCGTTATGCGTGGCTAATTTCAGTTTCGCTCTCAATGGGTATGTTTCAGTACTTAAAGAGCAAGTTCCTAAAACGTGAAAGAGAGAGAGAATCTGAATCTGAATCTGACTCCGGCGCATGTTAGCGGGGGGCGACTGTACACGAGGAGAGGAATTGACGGGTGGCTGCTAGATGGCACCGGTGGACCTAAATTTCGTTTCTTTTTTGAAGGCTTTTTTTTGGGTTTGATTTCTCGGAAAACAAAGAACTATCACGTGCTGCTAAACAACAGTGACAGAAAAGGACGTGGACAGGAGTAGTTAATAATCTCCAAGGTTTGCGGAGAGGACCAACCATAAAAAACCATTTTAGATTCACTTTCAAGTAATACACTCGATCGATATCCATTGCCGGCGGCACGTCGATATAGCCGCCATTTCATTATAGGGCTATTACATATCGATCGCTCGTTACCGCGATATCTCTCTATGTAATAGTTATTTCAGTCTGCCTAATACTCGTATCTATCATGCCTCGCTTAATTTATCAATACTATATTATCAATCATAAGTTAAATTCATATGATGCGTGACAAGCTATTTTGTGTAATTCTTTTGTAATGATAACACCGATCATAATTATTTCGAATGACTAATAAATAAGCTATCGAATAGCAAGCAAATAATTGACCTGATAATATGTTATTTGCATTGTTTTAAAAGTTATTTAAAGCATAATAATTGGCATTATATCAGTTGCTGCTTACTATTACGTACAACCATCTAAACTTTCGTTGCTACATAGTATATATGACGCGATTATTAATTTGAATCATACTACTATTTATCTGATAAATATATCCACGTATTATATGATAACGGAATTGGAATTATAAATTGCATTTTAGAGAAACCATAATATCTTGATGAGAAGTATGGGGTGTTACATGCGTGTTTGCTTATTAAAGATAAATCATATATCTTTCAATATAATCATATGTTATGAGGTTAACTTTCAATTACAATCATCAATAAATGTGAAATACACTAATAATATATATGGCGTGCTAAACTCGTGAATCACGATTGACTATTAAAATGATAACTATTATATTGTCTGTAATCCAATTTTAGCGGTTCTTTGTGAGTTTTGGCTATCCTTTCTAATTATATATGTCATTCGTGAAACTAGACGGTGTAATGAATGGTACATTATTGAAACCACATACCTTAATAATCGTTATAGCTTGATTACTTTATAGCGCGATAGCTATTACATTACAGTCTTATTCCTTTACTACAATCCAACGAGTTACAAACATAATCGGATACGTTTAATTGTTGACGAATCACTGAATCTCAACTTGTGATGATTAATTAATTCCTCGCGATATAATTACGGATATTAATACTAACGAAGTTCCTCATCTTCTTGCCTCATTGAAACGCATTTAGAGTAACTCATGAGTACTTTCCAACGAACAAAAAAAAAAATCAAAATCTAATTAGCAACATTTTTTTTTTGGTCGAAATTAGCAACATTTGATATCACATGGTCTATGTACACGTGAACTACGAGACGTAGATAGAAGATCTTTTTTTTTTTTTTTGGTCGGAATAGGTAAATAAAATATCTAAACATGTCATTTTTTGGTGTAGGTATTTATTGAATAATTAGGACATAACACATATAGAAAACTTATTCGCAATATGTTTTTTAATATCGATGAATGCTTAAAGTAGGAAAAATTACCAAAAAAATCATAAACCTATTTCAATTGTGCCAATTCAGTCCTAAATCTTTTTTTCTTTTTTTTTTGCCAATTGAGTCCTAAACTTTTTGGATTTATGTCAGTTCAGTCCATTTGGCCGGCCTCGCCCAATGGACGGCGAACACCGGCGACCCTCGTTGGACACAGCTCATCGGCCACAGCGAGAAGAAAAAAAAAACTAAATTAGAAACAGAAAAAGATAAGATAATATTGAAATAAAAAAATTATCGAAAATTGTTCACGTTAGCATCGGCAGGCCAAATTGACTGAATGGCATATATACAAAATTTTTATGATTCAATTGGCAAAATAAAAAATTTTAGGACTGAATTGACACAATTGCAATAGGTTTAGAGCTTTTTTGGTAATTTTTCCTTTCAAGTACGAGGCCTAAATATAAATTACTTCGAACTTTCATAACCTCTTAGCCTATTTAGTATGGAAAATTACGAACTCCAACCATTAAAAATCAATCTACGCTCTTAATAAATAAAAGAAGAAAAACGACAAATCTATCACCGGGCATAGAAATGCATAAAAACATAATTAACCAACCCTAATCTCGATGGTTTTTCCTCGTAAAACTCTGTCTCTAGTCCCCAAAGTCAAACGTAAATAAAATAATATAAATTCCATATATACATAAGATACGAATATAAATATAGTATCAGCCCTAGCCAAAGCAGGCTAAAAATTAGCCCTCAAACTTAGAAGTGGTCAGTCGAAATAGTTGGTGTGCGGCGTGGGCGCACCCACGCGTGTCTTACGGTTCATGCCGGTCGCAATTCCTCCACTACGCGGTCCCATTGTTTGCCCTAAAATATTCCTCAATTTGTACCGCGGAATTGAGTAGTTGTGTATCTCGTGCGTAACTAAATCTATTGGTGAAGTCGACTTGACATAGCAGCGATGTCGATTCAGTCCTGAATTTTCAAACTTTATCACTTCAGTCCTAAACATTCACGTGAAATTTCAATGTATTGCTTACGGCCAATTTTTGAGGAAAATCACCAACGTAGAGGTCTAGCCATCGCCGGCTGTCCTACGTGGGCAAAAATTGGCCGGAAGAACTTCATTGAAATTTCAAGTGAAGGTTTAACACTAAATTGGCAAAATTTGAAAGTTGAGAACTGAATTTGTATCCATAAAATAATTGGATAATGACCCCACTTTTATACGAAGCACCAAGAAATCCTTGAAAATTTGTGAACGTTCAAAAGCAGACGAGCTCTTGATCTTCGGCACGCTGTCGTAATCTCGCCAAGTTTGTAGGCAGTTATCACCCCCTATGGCCATAGATCGTCTACTAAGCAATGGCGGAAAGTACCAAAAAAGTCATAACCTATTGCATTTATACAAATTCAGTCATAAACTTTTCAATTGAATCAACTTAGTCCTAAAATTTTTTGTATTGATACCTATTCGGCCTAATAGGCTGATTTAGGCAGAAAATCGCTGACGTAAAGGTTGGCCGTCCTACGTGGCACCACCGGCGCTGACGTGGATATTTTAATGTAATTTTTAATTTTCTTTTTGAAATTTTTTCCCTTTCTTTTTTTTTCCAATTTCTTTTTGCCGGTGGCCAGCCGACGAGGGCTAGGTGAGCGCCGACAAGGCCCCCCTTGCCAAATCTGGCGAGGCTAACCCTTGCCTAGGAGCGGCCCGGTGAGGGCTACCCTCGCTAGCCATAGCCTGTGGCCCGCTGGCCATCGGCAAAAAGAAAAGGAAAAGAAAATAAATAAAAAATTATTAATTATTAAAAATATTTATGGCATCGATTTTCGGCCTAAATTGACCGAATGGACTAAATTAATATCAATGCAAAAAGGTTTAAGACTAAATTAGTCCAATTGAAAGGTTTATGATTGAATTGGTATCAATGAAATAAGTTTAAGACTTTTTTTTGTACTTTTGCCCTTTATTATTAGTAGATTAAGGTATAGGACTCAGATTAAATAAATTAACAGCTTGGTCCTGCTTAGGGTTGACTGCAGAGGAGCAAGGACAAGAGTTGGACCATGATCCTTCATTTCTTGTCTTTTTTCTTTACTGACTATCGTCTTTGGCGCCAACTGCTATATACATATCGATTCTATTGCACCAAGACAAGGGGAAAAGAAGAAAAGAAAAACCCTTCTCGAGAAGCACCAAAAGTAAATCATCCCGCAGGATCTTTGCACTAGATCTACCTTTTTTTTTTTGGGTAAGGAGATCTACCTATTCGTCTTAGGTTAAATAAAGAACTCACGGGTACACATCAAGTTCAGAAATTAAGTTCTAACATTACGAACGAGACGGTCGGTGCGTCGGCTTTGACAATCTTTCGATCAAGACGCAAGAGCAAGAGCGTGATTCACTACCACCTCGAAGGGGGTTCTTTGTTTTCAGTCCGCCGAGTCTATCGGTTCGGCTTATCCAAGTCCGAACATCACCGGCGCGTCCTCGCCGAGTGCTGCTCATCAAGTACGCCAAAATGGGAAATTTCTCCCTTTGGAAACCACTCTTTTCCTATTGGGAAATTGAACTTATTCACCTTCCATTACCAAAACATGTGCAAAGAATCGGTGTGGACGGAGTGTATTTTCATTCGAGGCTTCGTGTTGTGGGTGACAGAAGTGATTGGTTGGTGTGGCTCAAGATGCTTTGCGTTGGGCACCTGAACTTTTTTTTTTTTTTGCGCTTTGGCATATGGCAACAAAGAGAGTCAGAGACCCACGCGCGTTAATGGAGGCAACGAAGCATTGTCTTTCGTGCGTCGGTGGAGGTTGGATGATATTCATTGTGGGAGCAAGGATCGGTCAACAAACGTCCTCGAAACCCTAATCAAGAAAAACTAGGAGTAGCCAACGAGCCTTGGTGGATAGAATTTGGGAGCTCAAGAATCATGCACTACACCCTACCAAAAAAAAGAGAACAGAGGTTCTAAATCTATTGTATGGATGCCACGGCCCTAAATATTTCAATTTTGACGATTTGCCAATGCAGCCCTTCTGATCAATTTCGTTGATGTGGACACTGACTGTTATACATGATACGATCGGCACTGACGTAGATCAAAAAAAAAAATTATGTGCAGATTTTTAGATACTTTTTCTGAATTTTGTGTTTTTTTATCCTTTATTTTCTTTTTTCTTTTCTTTTGGCGTCACGGGCAATGATAAGAAAAGAAGAAAATAACAAATAACAAAAAAAAATTAAAAACTAATTGTCCACTCCAGCGCCGGATGTGCCGCGTAAAACGGCCGACGTCCACATCAGTGATTTCCAACAAAAGTTGATCGGAATGACTGCATTGGCAAATCGTCAAAAAGTTTTCCATTAAATTGGCCAATTTAAATGTTTAAAGCTGAATTGACATCTGTACAATAGGTTTATTACTTTTTAAACAACTATCCCCATGCAAATCACCTGCATCGATAAGGAAAACTATGTCCGATCGCAAAGGTAAAGTTAAATAGCACGAGCCAATCGTAGGCACGAACATTCACTTAAACTCCGACTTTATATATATATATATATATATATTCTCCAAGGATTCGTTAGGAAGCGCGATCCGTAATCCTCGGAATCTGCCTCTTGTCATTGTTTCCCGTTCTCAATGAAGCTGGTCATCCAACCACGAGATGATTCCTAGTGGCTTCCTCGTCAGATTCTAAGGCTGGGGATTCTTATCTATGGATGACATCTGCATTGTGTCTTGGTTCAGGGAAAAGTAGCTGGATAGATGCACGATTCCAAGTCCTTTGAGCTCCATTTGCTTCGGAGATATAGATAATATAAATAAAAAAAATTCTTTAAGATAATCATTTATAACGGTTGAAATAATTTGTCAACGAGAAATATTTTTGTTATCGACAACAATTTATATCTCAACATTTTAGACGATAAAAAGTATTTCTCGTTTGTTCATTTTTAGGAAAATATTTTCTCTGTCGTTCATTTTACTCGGTATGACTAATCTTTCTAAGTACGCAAATACCGACGTGTAATATTATGGATAGTATTTTTATAATTTTTAATTCATATCTTTTTTTTTTCTATTTATGAGAACGAGTTAGGACCACATTAATAACCATGCATTGATTCTTATACCATCCCATGCTAGGATTGCTCAACCAACCTACTTGTAAAGGTCAAAAGAGCTAAAAAGCATCGTGCCATATTTTGGTCTCGTGTGAAAATGTACGATAGCGCCGAGAGCTTTAAGATTTTGTAATCAGATGCTTTCGATTTTATTGAGGGTCTGTTGATCGAAAAATTAATTTAGGTTCCAATTTTCTTTTAGAAAAATCCAAAATATATCGGCGGTAATATCTTATCCGACAACACGATTAAGTGCTGAAAATTGAAAATCTGAAGCACTTAATGAGATGAAGCTTGCTCAATAATCTCGAATACAGTTGACTTAATCAGTTCGATTAATTCAAAAATCCACTCGATATGATTAGTAACCACGTGGGTACATAATTCGGTAGATAGAGATACAATTATGGGCAATAAGTGATTTATCGAATATATAGATAAAACCTATCAAAAGTGGCCTCTCTCTTTCTATATTGGTCGAGAGATCAATAATGTACAACTATCAACTTTCAATTATCATAAACAAATTCAATTCCAGTTTCACGTCAACATTTAAAAGTAGTATCCAAACCTCCAGCACTTAATTTTTGGTTTTACCAAACGTGTTCCTATAGCTAACTACCAACCCAATCCAATTCTGACCCCGCAAAAAAAAAAAAAAAAAATGTTTTGCCCCCCCGACATTCATTCGTTAATCTACTCCAATTCAATTAAGAGGCGGGTCTTGTTAATAGAGTGTTCTCTCAACGTTTGTAAAGAAGGAGTAGCACTTTTAATACACCGACGGCGACTGTGCATCATCAAAACGGGGCTTTAGGATCCGTTTGTTTCGCGAAAAATGAGTCGTTTCTGAAAAATATTCTTCAGAAAGTCAATTTCCAGGAAAATAACTATATTTTCTGGTGTTTGGTTGAGACCTGAAAATGCATTGAAAAATATTTTGTCATTTGGTAAGGAAAATCTAACTTGATTTGTTGCGTCGTCTTTTGGTCGAAAATTACTGACGTGGACCCGATCATCCTACGTGGCACGGCCGTCGCTAATGTGGACAATTTTTTCTATTTAAAAAAAATCAAACTTTTTAATATTTTTTTATTTTTAATTTTTTTATTAATCTTATCTTTTATTTTTTCTCTTCCTTTTTTTCTTCTTTCTTCTTTAATTTATTCATCAGCCGATCGCCGATCGCAGGCCTTGGGCAAGGCTGGGGAGAGCCTTTGGACGGTCACTGGCATTGCCCTGGCCAGCGACCGACGGAGGAAGTAAAAAAATAGAGAAAAAATAAAATTAAAAATCATAAAAAAAAAGAGAAGAGAACAAAAGAAAAAGAAAAAAACAGTATAAAAGAAAATGAATGCAAAGGAATTGAGGAAGCGAACATAAGGAAAAATGTTTTCCTCTTCTCAAACAGAGGAAAACATTTCCCCACTTTTGAAGTAGTTTTTCATAGGTGAAAAATGTTTTCCTAGACTAGCTTATTTTTCGCGAACCAAACGCCGAAAAATCCGAAAAACGTTTTCCTGGAAGTTGTTTTCAGCAAAACAAACAGAACCTTAGAAATGACAAATTTTCTTATCTGGATATAACGATTGATTGTCCGTGGTAGGGGTGAGCGGTTCTATGGTAGGTCCAGGTTTCACCTAGAACCCGAAACCTACCAGTCGAAATGGATTATCCAAATTTTAGAACTTGAAACTTGCCTTTGAACCTACCTTGTCACAGGTTTCAAGATCAGTTTCAAGGTCTACCAAGATTTCATTTGTATTATTAACTGAACGATTCCAGTGAATCATTACCTCTAATGACCACAGTTTGTTGTTTCAATCCACTGACCACGACTCATATTTAGATTCACGAAAAATATGAAACATTAACAAAGTAAAAGTCTCGGTCATAGATATCGCCGATAATGAAAGCTCAGTCTAGTAGTTCAGAATTACACACTCATCATGAGACGCCATGAAATCCTGCAGATTCGTGCTAAATCATAGAACAGGAAAACACAAATGACTAGATTCGAGTTTCACGTCGAATCCGGTTCCCTCATTTTTTAAACCCAAAACCTATCTCACATGCCCTGAAATATCAAACCGGACTAGTTGCAATCAGTCCGATTCTCGCTTTTAATTCTTCTCCGGAGCCATGCTCACCTTCAAATCTGCGGCACCCGACAACAAGAACGCTAACAAAGTAGCCTTATAGATTAAGTTAAGGAATTAAAATGGTCTTCCGACTCCCGTTCCTCCACCTGTCGCCGAATTGACTCCTGAGTCAAAGGTCGACTGAGCCCACCCAATTTTATTTTTATTTTTTTCGTTTTTTTTTTTTCCGGCTGGCTGAACTCATCCTATTTTATTTTATAAAAACATATTTCTGGCAGAACAAATAAAAAGTAACATTTTGAAGTGATAATGACAAAAAAGAAGAAAAAATGCTTCGAAACTCGCGCCGGGGTGACTCAGGGTCACGTGACGGAGCGGCAGACCCGTGAGCAGATACCCACGTGGATACAGCATGGCGGTCATGCCCGTCGGACGTGCACATGATAATGTTTCCTTTTTCTTTTTTCTCTTTTTTCTTAATGTTTCTTTATTTCTTATTTATTTTTTTTGCGCCAATTTTGCGCCTTATCTTTGAAACTTCAGGACTCGGCTTCTCGGGGACGAAAGGGAACTAACTCTTCACACCCGCGAAGGGTCATCGGTTGGATCGTTGCCAGCTCATCATCCACGTCGGAAAGTGGTGGCTCCGACGTTGTTTGTCCGATGCCCCTCCCTTTTATTTTTTCCTTTCTTTTTAGGTCAATATATTCTTAAGGGTTTTGATTGGGTGAAATATCTGTTCGGGTTCGCCCTCGACTTTCTGTAATTCATTAGCTTTCCTTAAAAAGAAAACGAAAAAATGAAAAAAAATTAAATGAGCCGACATTTTAATATGTCGATTTTTTTAAGGTCAATTATATTGCATATCTAATGAGAGTCAAAATTAAATGTCGCGACCACATTGCCAAAAAAAATTTAATAACTCTAAGTCACTCTAAGCAGAGCATTTTGACGGAAAAAAAAAAAAACCAAAGCATGAGTCGAAATATATACGTTTGGATTTACCGTAATATATACACTCCATTTTTTTGTGAACAGTAAAAAAGTTAACACTTTAATCTTAACTTATACCGAAATAACTGTTTTTAGGTGCAATTAAATTTTACTTCTCTAGCTGTCCTTGTATATATTTACTCATTTAAACTGCATTGCTCTTTATTTCAATACACTGTTATTAAATTTAACTATTGTCTAACGCAATAAGCTCGTCCAATGGTAAAATTAGATGAAGATTTCTAAGCAAGTAAAGATTTTTTTGGCTATTCACTATTTGGTATGCGAAAACTTTTAGGCTGCTAGCACGTTGCTGCGGGATCTAGGTATGGCGAGCGCTTAAGTGGTTCAATTTGAGCATTGAACCTTATGCCCTAGTGTAACGGGGTTCGGAGAGGTAGATACGTTGGCCTCTTTCATCCGTCGTGTCGACTGGTTATTTTTTGTTCTATTTAAAAGGGCACGTATAGAATAGGAAAAATTTCCAAAAGCTAGCCTCGCAATGGCGCCATTTTGTCAAAATTTTCAAAAATTCCACTTGAAGTTGGCGACTGTCTCTCAAAAGACTCCCTGAAGTCATCGGCGGCCACAAAACACGCCGGACGGTGATCACACGCTTGTCACGTGCCTGATTTTGCCCCATGGACCTGTTCATTTTGGTGCCCATAATGCCCAAATAGAAGGAAAAAAAAAAAAAAAAACCCCGCAAATTTCTCCAATCAGATTGTTGTTTGAGGTACAGACGCCAACTTCATGGAATTCTTTTTTCCAGAAAAAAAATTTTTTCCAACTTTAGTGAGAACTTTGAAAAAATGACGTATTATATGGGAATCTGCCGGCAGGACGGAAAAGACCGACACGGCAGCCATCACAGCCCCGACAGACCGGAAATCCCGTCCAGAAAAAGCGTGGGGACAGACGTAGCTGTGTCTTCCCTCCGACTAGGGAGTCCTTGTACACGTTTCGGCCAGTCTACGATGCCACGTCACCTACTGAAGCGACACGTGGGCCACGTTCGTCTCTCCTTTTGCCCTTTCTTGTCCCTCTATGACCCACGAATAGGCCCCAACTCTATGGTCCGAACCCGGCCCACTGCTCAACCGAAGGCATTTCAGACAAGTGCGAGTTTGAGTTTCAACGTAAAAAATTTTGTGGGTAAAAGTCACCAAAAATCATAAATATATTCATTACGACACGTTTAATCTAATTTTTTTTTGTGACATCAAAATACCCAAACTTATAACGTACGGTAACACAATTTCATTTTTCTATTTCATTTTTATTCCAGAAATAAGTTTGGAATAGAAATAAGAAGTTAAAATTTTCAGCTTCTCTGTTTCTAGAACAGAAATGAGAAATAAGAATTCTTCTCATCCCTCACTCCCTCTCTCTCACTTCCCGGTCGTTGGTCATCTGCCGGTCGCCCATCCGTCGGCCCCCTGTCGTCGGTTCACCGGTTCATCGATCGCGACAACCCTAGAATTTTATGTTGTTATCAAATAAATTTTTATTTGGAGAATAAAAATTTTGTGGCGTTATCAAACGAGTTTATTACTCAGAAACTCGTTCAAAAACTAAAAAAAAAAATTATTTTTGACCATAAATTGATTTAAGAAATAGA
Source organism: Lenwebbia sp. NSW1173648 (assembly GCA_029784005.1). Taxonomy (NCBI): domain Eukaryota; kingdom Viridiplantae; phylum Streptophyta; class Magnoliopsida; order Myrtales; family Myrtaceae; genus Lenwebbia; species Lenwebbia sp. NSW1173648. Next base: position 7,474,938 of record JARCGZ010000010.1, read on the forward strand.
ATAATTATCATTCGCGCTCTTACACCGTCGATAAAATTTGCGTCCCTTGAGTAAGGTCTCAAAGAATCGGTTCTCAAAATAAGTAGAAGAGTATAGTATTATTGAGATCATGAAATAGATCGATATAAAAAGCGAGGTGACGAGGTTGATAAATCGAAGCAGCATGTGGATTGTTTCGATATTCAATAGTAATTTAAGATGGATGTAATCCAGAATGATCAGTAATTTTCTGGCGCATGGATTGGAGATTGGAATTTGCAAAAGCGAATTGGGAAAGCATGATGAAGAATTTGACTTGACAGGGACAAAAGGTTGGGTCAAGCTGGCCTGGTGTGGTGAGAGAGGGTGGGGCAAGTGACAGCTGGCGGGCTGGGGGAAGTGGGGCGCAGAATCGGATCTTTGGAGGAGCAACAGTGTCGTTTTATTCGACGGCCTCTTTTCTTCACGTCGTTTTTCATTGAAAGCAGGAAAGCAACGGCAATAAATAACAGGCCAAAAAACCCACAAATTACCCCACCAAAAAAAAAAAAAAAACCAAGAGAGAGAGAGATAGACTCGTCCTCTCTTCAATATCAAAAACCCACTGGTCCAATGGCTAACGGGATAATATTTTATTTTTTTTCACGAGATCGTGAGTTCGATCCATGTCATCGCCGAGCCTCTTAATGATTTGTGTCGCGCTGTCCAATTACGATATATTACGTGTGGAGAGGCTTCACAATTACGACGAGTTCGCTAACCTCGGATTTTCAAATCGCAAGCAGATAATGTGGAGTAATTACGGTTCGAGCGTACATTCTGCGACAGGAATTAGCTTGTCACGGCAACACGGTTCGTAGGAGGTCGCTAAAACTAGTAAACCCTCGGCATCATTTTGCTTTAGAATAAATAAACGAAAGTCAATAAGGAAAAACAAGAAATCGACCACGTCTGGAACTTTGGCTCGGAACAGGTTCTTTAACACGACACTTCTACAGTTTTGAGTAGGAAAACCTCATAATCATTTGTAGTGCTAAATTCACAATGAAGAATCTTTTCTCGGCACTCTCGCCAGATTCCTGGTCTGAGTCTGACTCCCCAATGACTAGACCATCTAAAAATTGGACCTTTTGCCCAAGACAAGGATGACGTGGCAGCCTGGAAAGAAAATCGTACTTACTTTTATTAAGCCAAACTCTTTATTAGTGCTGCCCTTTTCCGTTCTCAAAGTACTGAGTCCTTTTTTTTTAAGTCTATTTGTTAACGTTTTTTTGATTCTTTATAATAAAAAAAAGAATAAAAATCTATTCGCGTACGTTAATTAATTTTTTATTTACGAGAACAAATTTTTTATGTTCCAGAGTCAAGAGTCAACAGGGACGGCTTTCGACTCCGAAAATCGATCCAAACCTAACGAAATTTCAAGTTCAAAACCTATTCACTTTGAAACTAATTACCCCCGTTTTAATTCCTATTGGAATACCAAAAATGAATTCATTCAGCGGGAGCTAATACATGCCCACGGGAGTCTAGGGTTTACTTTTTACGCGTTTCTATTGGTAGAATCTACCAAATTAAATTGCCTTGTCGTTACGGACATAACAGTTGAGTAGAGAGCCAGGTTTATTGCTAAAACCTAATTCTACGTACGGCTCTAAGTCAGTCTCAAACATCAATAGCCGAATGATTAATGTAACTGATGTGCGCCCTCCGTTCTCACCTACGACGCCAACCCCTACGCCGGCCGGACGTGCGTAGCTGGGGACAACAAGGCAGAAACATTTGCCGACGTCTCTTCGGGACGTGCAAAAGGCCAAATCCAACTATAAAACACGCACGTGCTTTGTCGCAAACTTCATCTTTAAGGCCTAGTGGCCACGAGCCCATCTCTATAAATGGTCCTGCCCTCCGCCGTCCCACGCGAGCCATCAACCATCGGAGCCGCTCTCGAGACCCTTGGCAGCCACGCCCATCAACAACCAAGACGGAAGAGGGCTGCGGCGGTCGCAGTTGAAGTTTGTTTGCGAAACAAATAATATGTGCCCTTTTTCCAATCCCACATAGGATTGAAGGAAGAGTGTAAGTCTCTTTATTAGTTATAAGTCTACTATAATCTTTCAAAATAAAGAAATAAGCAAGTCCCCACTATACTCGCGTGCAGGTGCGCGATTATTAGGAGCACTTTGCACGCTTGCGCGGTCGCAGTTCGGAACTAGCACAATTCAGCAAATATTTGCGACTGTTCACGTGAGAATTGAAATTAATTTTTATTTTATAATTTTGAATTTTACATTAATTTCGGACAATGAAGAGTTGCAATTTTTCAGACGAGACAGTTTTCTGACAATGAAAAGTTGCGTCCGTCTGAATTAACAATTTTTTAACACGAATAGGTGTGTCCGAATGTGCGGTTATTTGGACATGAAGAGGTACATCCGAACTAACCGTTATTGGACATGAAGAGGTGTATGAGAATTAACTACTTTCCGGACGCGAAAAGGTATGTTCCTTTCTCATCATATATACAACTATTCTGTTCATCTCCAGAACGACACTTCTTCAAATTTTCAGATTTTCGTTTCTTTCCAAAATAGATACAGCATTTCTTTCTAATTGTTTTCTAGAGAGTTTTGGGAGAAATATTAGAATTGCTATCTAATATTCTCGCTTGAGACTCTGTTGTATCCTGAAGGATCTTTACTGGTAACCATTAGCAACGTTGTGGGGTAAATAATTCCTTAAAGAAAGTGCTATCACGCCTCAGAGTCTGATTCTGTTATTCATCCCATTCACCAAATTTCCCAACAGTCGCGAGTCACAACCGCCACAAGCAACGGCATCGGCTCGTGTAAGAGTTTTTCTGATGTAGTCTATATTAATTGAGATTGATATTTATTGTTTTACAGGGTTGGTATAATAATGTAAGATAAAAAAAATTCTTAATTAGTCTAATATGAGGCTGGCTTGTGTGGGCCAAATAAAGCCCGACCTGTGATGAGAGGGTCTATAATTGAAAACTCCACTAACAGTACTCAAGTCTCTCCTTTAACCCTGGTGCACAAATCACATCGCATAAGAAGCAGTAACAAAATGGGGCAGTCTCATTGAGCCAATGATGAAAAATCGAACTGAGGCGAATTGTTCAAGTGAGCGATTGAACCGAACCGAAAATCATATTCAGTTCGCTTCGATTCAGTTTTTTGAATTTTTTCCTTATATATATATATATGGTTTAAAGGGTTGGCGGCCGTGGGAAAGGTTGTGAAGCCCTTGCTAGCCGCTGGCAAGGGGTCGCGGCCCCTCGCTGTGGCCCGCGAGGGCTCACAACACCTGCGGCCGGCGGCCCTTTTAACCAAAATAGGAAAAAAAAATAAAAAAAAATAAAGAATGATTATTTTTTCCCAAATTGCTAATATTAAGAAGAAGGGAACCATTGAGGGATTGCCCTAGTGGCAACTCTTCCCAAATGGGAAGAGGGATGTGGGGGGTTCAAATCCCCACCTTCGAGGGGGGGAGTGGGGTGAGGACGCGTGAGGAGGGAGCAGGGTTTCGCAACCTGCACACGGCACATAGGGCACACAGTGTGTGGCTTGTATAGTAGAATAAGATAGGATAGAATCAGACAAAAAAAAAGGGAGATTTTCAGTTAAGTTCGATTAACCGAACCGAAAAAGAGAATGGATATTTTTCAATTACTCGAACCGAAAATTAGATCTAACCAAAATACACGAAATTTTCGGTTCGAATCGTTTCGGTTTGATTTTCCGGTTCAATTTTGACACCCCTAAATGATATAGAGGGCAATAGAGGAGAGAATGTACTTAAGCTCTAGATAATCGCTATTCGGCATAAAAAAATGATGAATTCCAAATCAGATACGTAAATCTTTTTTTTTTTCCGTGATTATATTTTATATTCTGGCTATGATAAGGTGTCATTTTCGCGGCTTACACCTCGGTCCACCCCGAGTCCCGCTAATACGCGGCTAAGTTCATTCTAAATGTACAAATTAGCGCGGAATCAAATCAATTGTCACCACTGCAAAATGTTAAAGACGTAGGGTTATGCCTATAGTGAAGTACTGTGCAAAAGGACGACTCCACCGACCGTCGGAACGTGGTGATTGCGGGTGGTGATGTGACCAGCGAGAAGACTAATGGCCAAATCTGAAACGGTACAAATGCATATGCCAGCTTCCAATAGATTGCCTCACAACCCCACTTCGCACCTTAAGCGTCCTCAATTAATAATATGCACGACTTTGGTGTCACCTAACTCCCGCCTAACTTAAAAGCGCACCAGCTGCATTTTGCGTCGTTCTTGATCATCCGCGCCTCAAGCCACCGTACATAGTCGTTGACGAGGAGCGTCGGTTTCGAATCGCGCACGTGTGAGATTCTCTCCGTGGAGGAATTGTTCCATCCTAAGGGGTTAGTTTATGCGACAAGTATGTTCAACCAGAGGTATGGTCAATTCCTAAGTAGTGGCCGAATGTCACGAACGCGGAGGTGGTGATGTCGACCGGACTTCTTACCAAAGTAAACATCTCACTGTCTACCTTTGAAAGCAGATTTCCGCGCCTTAAAGAAAACAGGTCACTATGTTTTGTAGCATGGGAAGAATTGATCGATCGGGTTCACTAAGTGTCGTCCGAAAACGTATACAGTGTCGTACGGCCCATATTGCAAATTCTCCTCTTCTTCTTCTTCTTTTTTGGGGGGATTGTTGGGGGATCCGGATCACCTAATATTGAACGGCCTGATTTGAGTAATATTACCCATGTCACAGGAACCCCAATGTTAGGTGATCCGCTTCCTGGTGTTGGGGGTGGTAGAGGGGTACGGATATATAGAGATGGGCCCACTTCACTCAGTTTTGGCCCACAACCTATTTAGGAGGTTGATGATGACGGCTTAACTAGAATTAAATCCCACGTGCGTGCACTTTTGATGCTTCAAAGTTCAAAAACAAGAAAAATAACCAATTCTAAGCCTGAAATGAAGGGAAAAAATTTGAGTGTTTACAAGCTCGTGCAGTAGATGCTCGCAAATCGATCATTCGTATGACCGGCGCGAGTGGCGCGAGTGTCGTCTCATCGTGGATTGCATCAAACACTTCGTTTTTCTTCTGATTGAGTGGAGCGAGAGCAAAAGAGAAATCAGACAGTTGATGTTCAAAGTCCAGCCGTGTGACCTTAGTCAAGTTCATTCACTCGACAGTTGACGTTCGAAGTCCAGCCGTGTGACCTTTAACCAAATATCCATTCACTCTCCGTCTCCGGCCTTCTCGACCTAGGCACGTCCTTCATCGACAACAATCATGTGTCCCAGAGTAATCAAAACGCTCGCTCCCAGGAACTAGTTCGCCTTTATATCGAGAGAGCCGAGTGGGGCTTCTGCATTGGGCTGAAGCTCAAGCTCAGATGAAGCTGGGCCTTTTCTGTAATAAGTTTGATTCGACCTAACATGTGTGCTTTGATGATACCAAGGTGAGAGAAAACCAACATAAGTTTCGGAAAGAGGGGATAATAGTCCTCTTAGGTTGTCAACAAAGCTTGTGCAACTTGAAAATCCAACCATCCCATGTCAAAATCTCCTTTAACCCCCCCATAAGCTCAATTACAATATACCGTTCAAAACCTGCCACAAGTAAAACAGGATCCAGACAGGGAGGCTTTCAATGGGATACATGACAGAGCTCCTTTCACTTAAGTAGTTGCAGAAGCTTTGCTGTTTGTGGGCCCCAAGATCTTCGCTAGAAGCAAACTCGATACATCTCGACCTCAGAACCGCCTGCAAGACGCAAGTATTCGTGGTTATCATTTTGACGAAAGACGAATAAAATTGACCATAATGTAAGGACTTAGAATGTGAAGAGAGTGTACTTTATAGATCAATTCCCTCGGCAACCCCCATCAAAGAGTAACTTGGGTCATCAGATCCGAGCAGTGGGATATATTCTGATCCTCTCACGTGGATGCTAAAGCAAGCTGAAGGAGGAAGAACCTGTCAGAGCTTGGGGGGAATTCAATTCTGATGCATGAAGAGGAAGTGTGTTCCCAAGCAACCAAGCACAGAATAAGATTTTAAATTCACTGCAATATTTTCGAAGTTACATAACGTCTAGTCCCTTCCAGTCTCAGCACAACTCTGAAATGGTTAAAAAAGAAAAGGGAAGAGTAAATGCAGAAGGATATTCACAAAACTCAAACTAGCAAAGGTTCAAGCTTAAATCATTGGAAAAAGCTACTCGCATAGCACTTTCCATAACTGAACTAGAATTCATGACTAACTCAGTGAAGTGACGATTTAATGCCTCAGACTCAGCTAAATGATCTCTATCTGTAATGCCATCAAACAAGAAGACCTGAAATGATCATTAAGCAATAGTAGATACGGTGATGTTAGCCATGAAAGTGGCAGCATGATACCATTCTCAATTTTCATCACACTTTGCAGCATCGTCTCCATCTTCGTCTTCATATCATGAGGTTCGTCCATGTGTGGCACTAAAAGGGTCAGCTCACGATGTATTTCACGCACAAATGTACATATCTTTCCAGCAAATTCAAGTTCACCATCTGATATTCGACCAATAGCCAGCCTCATAAGCTCCCCTGTCAAATCTGCAAGCTTCACAGGAACAAGTACCAGCTTTAAGTTTCTGAAGAAATATCAGCTCAAGTAAATTTGCTCGCAAGCATTTCAAGTGTTTTCCAGCACATGCGCGGCCTTTGCTTAATCAAGCACACATTTGACTCCTCTAGACGACCAGAATCAACTGACTCAGAACAGACTGAACTAGTTCAAAAGATCAATTGAAAAGAGCAAATAAAAGATATTTCAACGCTTTATCCTGAGTGCTTTTCCTATGCCAATGCTGTGACTTGTCCTGGGTATATAGTATCTCCAGCTTCTCTTTTTTTTCCCCATCCACCGAACTCTACAAAGATGCAAGAGTTATCCTAAGAATGTAGACTCCCGTCATTCATTTCATCCCCGAAATGCATAAATAAAAATACTTAATAGTTTCTATCACTTTCCGACAAAAATAGATTCTAAGAGCTCAGACACATGAATGCAGCTAAATATGGCTAAGAAGGGTATGGTTCATAACTTCAATACTTCAATTTGGAGGTTCTTATATGTTTCATAACATGTATATGGGAAAGAAATATTACGAGTCCTTACAGTTGGAAAATGACTAGAGCACTAGATATTTTCTCATGTTAGAGATTTTATCTATGTATAATGTTGTAACCAAGAAACACACAATTATGCTTCCTCTTACTGCCAGTTGGAACAAAAGCTAAAACATGTTTTCATATACTCTCTGACTTAACACCTTATGAGGGAGTGCACTTATTTACTTTTCAGGCAAAGATTGATGTACTCAAGTGGGTAAAGTAGTCACAAGTGCACATATTATAAAGTTTTAGGTCATTACCCCAAGAATATAATCAAGGATATTAATCTGCAAAGGTACATGAGATGGGTTGCTCAGTGATGATAAAGAAGCATTCATCTCCTCGAGATTTAAAAGGGTCCCAGATTTACAAAATCTACAGAGAGTGGCGGCCTCGACATACTCCTGTATCTGCAAATCAAAGCGTAAAATTAGGCAATTGCAGTAATCTATTTAGGCCTTTGAAGCAGACAGAGAAACTATCACAAACCCCTGGAGAGTATGCCCGTCGTAGTTTCCAAAAGTCACTGCCTTGCAACTCTTTTACCAGTCTGGCTATGTACCGATCCATAACAGCTGCTAAATCATTGTGTGCCTTCTCCAAGACTTCCTCTTTGTTGTTTTTACTGATCCTGCAATAAGCACGATATGGGACGTGGTTCATTCCAAGAAGACTGGGAAGGTAAATTTTAAGAATTGACCATGCAAAACTAGTTTGATGATGCCTGCTACTTACAATTTTATCAATTACAGCAAGAATAAAAGAATTAGATCATTTGACCCTTTTTAATGGGCATGGCATTAAGGAGATAAAACTATACCAAAAAATATTACCTGTGCACCTGAAATATAACCTTCTTGCTGTTCATGGTTATGTCTCGACTTGCTTTTACTACCCTTTCGCGTTTTTCATTCTACAGATGCAAATTGAGGTTGTCAGCAAATATTTGAACAGAAATGAGAGAAACCAATAGTAGGGAAAGGTCATATGGCAATAAAAGGCCAAGGTATGTAAGCACGACTCAGATAAAAGGCCACGATCATAGAGCAATTTCCATCTATACGCGATTCGAAGGAGCATGTATCATGCCCAAAGCATACAGCTTCATCTGATTTTTAACTTCAGACAACAAAAGCAATCGGGGATGCTCATTGTTAAGCTATCAGAAAAGGGTCAAATGATCAATACCCTGACCCTCTGTGTTTCAGCGCAACTTAGTTCTTATGCAAGCGAAGGCTAGTGCCAACCGGACTTACTCACCGCATTGTGCACCAATAAAAACACCCTTTAACGTGAACACTATGCACAGCCTCAACACCAGTCCCTCGAGTGAAAAGGCAATCCTAGAAGCTTACTATACAGAATCTTACACCTTTCAATTTCTCCATATACTCAGAAAATCGCTTTAATCACACTCACTGCTGTCTATGCCCACATCTCGATAACAATGAACCAGTGAGAGAGAGAGAGAGAGAGAGAGAGAGAGAGCGAAAACATTACGAGATTGTTGAGGTAATCGGCGTAGGTGGAGAAGGCGTCCTTGAGAGAAGATTGAGTCGCCATCGTCCTGGCCTTCTTAGCTGAGCTCTGGAAATTTGCCCCTGCCAAGTCGTATCCCGCAGAATAAGTGATACACGCGGCAAACGTAGAGAGAGAGAGAGAGAGTAAATCCTAGGGTTTTGCAGGAAAGAGTGAGTTGCCAAGAAGAAGAAGAAGAAGTTGTAGTAGCAGACATTGACGGAGGCGCTGGGGCTTGGAGGCCATCACATATTATCTTCTGGATTGCGGAGGAGCCCATCATCATCTGCGTCGCTCCTGCCCCCCACATCAGTGAGCTTAATTTTCTCTTTTATTCATTTTTCAGTAAGCTTAAAAGTTCATTTACGAGCATAAATAAATAATTAATAATAAATATTTTTCGTCCGTTCACTTTTCTAAATAATAAATTCATCGTTTTTAAGAAAATATTTTTCAAATCATTATTTATTTACGAAATTAAAAAAATCTAATAATTAATATGATGTCTAAACTATTTTTCCCAATTTCATTTAATTTTGAAGCGCACGTATACTTTATGGTCAAAATAGAATCTACATTCCAAATTTTATTAGAACTAACTTATTTAACACATTTTTCGAAAGAATAAATTCGCTGAATCGTACACTAATATTATTCCGGGAAAATTTCTTAGCTTTTTTCTTTTTCTGCCATAACGGTGTCTTGTGCTATTTTATTCACTTTCACGTGGACCGAAAAAAGCGCAATAAAGTCCAACATATAATCTTCTCCATTGGTTAATATAATAACGAAATAACATAATTGTCAATATTAAGTAACCAAAAAAAAAAAGGAAAGTCATTTAACAAGAGTATTATTAATGAAGAAATCGCGAAAATTTTATGCTCCATGTAATAGTAAAAGTAAAATCCCATTTATCGTAGTATGCAATTGATATATTCTTGCTTTTTTAGTTTCCTAATTACAAACTTAACTAAAATTAACGAAGATATCATGAAACATAAAAATGCGGAAATTTTATCTTTCTAAAACAAGTAGGAACAAAGTTTAAGTTGATACAAATACGATATATAAATTAATAGCAGTCGTAGATATCCTTGTGATTTTTTTTTTGTGTAAATGGAAAAGGCTAATTATCTAAGTTGGATATTATTGTGCTTTGGGGAAAAAAAAAGACAAAAAGTCTATTTCAGCAACGCGTATTTTGAAGATCTGGGCCAGCCTATTCCGGGTCACCAAGAACTATGGGTCGAGAACCGGGCCGATGGGCTTCGTAAGGCCCATACCCAAAAGGAAGACAGGAATCTTGGAAGTACCTTTTTTATTTTTTTTATTTTTTTCGTAATACCACAAAAAATCTTAAACCTATATACTAGGACAAATTTACCTCAAACTATTTTTTTTTACCACTAAAAATCCTAAAATTACACATCTGCGACAAATTTTCCCCAAACTATTTTTTTGACCACAAAAAATCGTAAACTTATACATCTGTGACAAATTTACCATCCTTTAGGTCACGTTAAATTAGTTTCATACCACGAAAAAACTCCAAACTGATACACCCGTGACAAGCAGAGAGTAAAAATCCAAAATCGGTACAACCGTCAACTGTCACGTGTCATCTAACTCAGCAATTTGATGGTTAAATTTCACGAAAATTAACGATGGATAAATTTGTCACATATATTTCAGTTTGGAGTTTTTCGTGATGTTAATTTTTTTTGTCCCGTTAATATATTTTTGGCCAAATCTTTTCCTCCGTCAATCAAAATTGTCTCTCTCTCTTTTTTTGGCAAGTGCCTCTTCGCAATATGTTTTTTATTTTATTTTTAACTATGAAAAGGACCCAACAAAAATATTGGGTGCATATGTCAGTAGAGAGATGTGATTTAGGTGCATATTTCGGTATTTTTTTTTTCCCCAAATTTTTTGCTGTCTAATCGCATGAGCACGCGTGCACGACAAGGTTGAACGGTGGAGTTGATGCAGAAAATAAGGGGGTGCGTGGTAACTATTCTGTTCTAGAAATAAATTTTTCTATTTCTATTTCTGGATGAGTTTTTGAGCAAAATAATGTGTTTGATAACGACATAAATTTTTGATCCTGGAACAGAAATTCGTTCAAGATCAGAAATTCGTTTGACAATAGTTGAAAATGAGCGGTCGGCGATGGCCGGCAGCAATGAGTGGTTGGCGGCAAACGGTGGTGGTCACGGCGGTGGGCGGCAGCAAACGGCGGTGGTCGGCGGCAAACGGTGCTGGTCATGGCGGTGGGCGCGGCGGCAAACAGTGGTGATGACGGCCGGCGGTTGTGGCAGCAATAAGGGGTTATTATTTCTGATTTATGTTTTTTCGAGAAGTAGAAAATTTTTGTTTCTGATTCCCCTTCCAAATCTATTTCTGGAATAAATATTTGTTCTAAAAATATAAAAATAGAATTGCGTTACCAAATGAGTTTCTGTTCCAAACCTGTTCCAGAAATAGGTTTAGAACGAAAATAGAGAAGTAGAATGGTTGTCATGCACCCCCTAAGAATTCAAGACCTTGACCTTTGGATTCAACTGCTAATTTTACATCATCAAGACTGTGGACATTTGCATGGCATTCGCCAGGAACCATCTACGAAGATGCCTATGGCTTCCTATATAACAAAAGAAAGAAACGGCGTATAAAATAATAATAATAATAATCTTACGGATAGAATCGCGTTCTTCCGAAAGATTTCTTAGCAAGTGCCGAGAAAAATCGCGTGACTATTACTACAGACGTCGATATCTCCGGACCGATGAATTGTTTAGCCGCGACGGGGCCACGACAATTTTTCTAATCTCTACCTTTTACCCAATCGATTTACGAGGAAGTTTCTAATGTCATAATTTTATTTGCATACGCATGGAACTATATGTTTTTTTTCCAAGAAATTTCCCTATTCTTTATCTTTATAGGGCCCGGGCACTTCTGCTGCATTTCTCTCAGCGGACTCTCCATTTGATGGTTTTTTTTAGCACCTCTCGTGCGTATAGAATGTGAGGACACCAATTTTTAATTTTAGGAATGACGTACAGCGTAGGAACCATCTCTGTAATAACTTGAGAGCGACAGTGCCAGCTCCTTCCATGATAAGGTTTTATTTTCCAATCTCACGCGTTGGATGTAACGACCCTAGGTTCCACTTGCACGATATTCTTCGCTTTGGACACATAGTCATTACGATTTTGTTTTCTCCGGAACACTCCGGAAAAAGGGCTCATGCAAGTTAAGGGAACCCAATCTTTATAAACCAGCCCAGGACTCCCCCCAAGCGATGTGGGACGGGGATATCATATCGGAAATAAGGATAACTACGTAGATAGTTTTCGAACTTTGAACCATTAGGTAACGTAGTCTCTGAACTTTAGCCTACTGTTCAATATAGACCTTGAACTTTTGATTCGTTCGATATGATCATTGAACTTTTGATGCATATTCAATGAACACTCAATTATATGAAAAAGTTCAATGCGGTCCTTTCATTAGTTTGAGATCATGGACAACATTAAACATTTTCATATAATCCAATGACTAAATTGAACATGTACCAAAAGTTCAGGGGCCCCATTGAACATATTAAAAGTTCAGGGATCGCATTGCACATCGGGCTAAAATTCAGGGACTACGATGAACGATATTAAAAGTTTAGAGATCACTTTGCACATTGGATTAAAGTTAAGGAACCTTTTGTGTCGTTTTCCCTTAGGAATATTGTCCGTGTCATTCAACGATTATAATATGAAGAGGACTATGCTATTAAATAGACGGACTCTAGTAAGTGTTGATAAGTTACTAATGATCTTTTTTCCGATTAAAAGATAAGAAAAATTGGTAATCTGTAGACTATATATATATATATATATAAAGTCGAAGATCTTTTCAAAGCGTTAGTTAAATTTCCAATAAGCTATCAAAATGACGGGGAATTGGCAACTTCTTTCACCAGTGATGAGCACACACCGAGAAATCGTCCCTAGTTTGTTCAATGTGGTATGTAACAAGGTCTTTTTACAATTGGAATAGTAGCACGATGGTTCTTGAACGTTGGTTCAATGTGTAATATCGTCGTTCCTAATTTGTTTAATGTGGTCCATGAACTATATAAATCGGGGGCCAGATTGAAACTTGACTAAAGTTCAGAGACAGCATTGAACAGATTAAAAGTTCAGGTACGACATTGCACGTTGTACCAAAATTCAAAGACCACACCGAACAAATTAAAATTTAAGGATCACATTACGCATTGCACCAAAATTCAGGCACCATTTATATTATTATTGTTTTTTTCTTTTACATTTTGAGCAGCCGGATTACTTCACCGAACCGGCGCTCCTATATTCCAAGTCACTTCACGGCTCTTCTAAATTCAATTCTAAGACATGCACGAAAAAGTTGAAATACAAGTAAATCACAGTGGACGGCAGCTTAACTATGCAAGGAAAGTCACGCGTATGCTGTCCTAAGTGAGAGATTGCTGCATAAAGTCGTTATTTAACGGGGTCCTTTTTTCTTTGTCTCAGAAAAAAGTGAGAGATTGCTGCATAAAGTCGTTATTTAACGGGGTCCTTTTTTCTTTGTCTCAGAAAAAATCTTAAACTTTGGGTCAAGTCCTAAATTTACCCAATTTTTTTTTTTGTCTCGGAAAAAATCCCAAACACCAGGTCCAGTCCCAAATCTGCCCCGACCATTTTTTTTTTGGTCTCTGGAAAAAACCCTCAACATAAGGTCCAGTCCCAAATCTGCCCCGAATTTTGTTTTGTCTAAAAAAATCACAAACTTTCAATCTATTCTCGAATCTAACATGTGGTCTAGTCCCAGCTTGACGTGGCATTTCCAGGTTGATAAAGAATCAACATTATCAAAATAATGGGACAATTATATATGGACCGACTTGACATTTCCACGTGGATAACACATCCATCCCAATTAAAAATATTGAAATCATCCAAAATGAAACCATAATAGGATATGAAAATTGGAACGAATAACGGCGTTTTGGGACAGTTAGCTAATGGGGGCAGATTCGATATTAGAATGCAAATTGGTAATTCTTAGACAAAAAAAAAAAGTTCAGGGTAGATACGGGACTTGACTTAAATTTTGAGGTTTTTTTTTTAGATAGAAAAAAAAGTTCGGGGCAGATTTGAAACTGGACTTCGAGTTTTAGAGTTTTTCGGAGATAGAAAAAAGAAGTTCAAGACATATTTGGGACATGACTTAAAGTTTGAGGATTTTTTCCGAGACAAAAAAATAAATCGGAATAGAGTTGGGGAGCTTTTAGGGAATTGGGCCAAATTTAAGTAAATGTCTTCACACTAATGTAATTAGACTCGTGTCTCGTTGTCCGATGTGGGGAGCTTTAGTTTGGTTTGGTTTGGTTTGGTCACCTCATAAAACAAAGCGAAGCAACCCTACCTACAAATCCAAATTCTTGCCATTATAACAAATACTTTAGTACAAAAAAAAAAAGGGAATGTTAATGTAAATATCTATTGCATGTTTAGCGTATCTACCGACCAACCTAACTTTTACTGCGAAATTCCTTCTTGTCCTGCGTCACAAAATTGGCACCAGATATTCACTCGCATTTATTAATCCTGGCGACAAAATTCTCGATTTGGTTGTCGTTTTAAATTGCTATAAGTCGAAAGTGCTGTTGTTGTCGTGCCCTCGGTGGTACCTTCAACAACCGAGAATTAACTGACCCGAATCTTTAATTGGGTTGCATTTGGCATTCCTAATGCTCACCAACTACATCGCAAAAGGTCTTCGGAAAAAAAAAAAAAAAATTACGTAGATAATTTCTCAACGTTATGATTCATGAACTTTTAATTTGTAGAATAGAGTTCTTAAACTTTCGGTACATGTTCAATTTTATCACCGCACTGCATTAATTCAAGTTTAGGGACGACGTTGAATCTTTTCATATAGTTCATAATTTACATTGAACATGTACCAAAAGTTCATGGGCTATATTATAATACTTTAAAAGTCTATGGACGACATTGCACATCGAGTTAAAGTTCAAATGCCATGTTGAATATATTAAAAGTCCATGGACCACATTGAGCTAATGTTCATCGACTATTCGTTTCATTTTCCCAAAAGAACAAAAATCGTAGCTCCAGGCGTGATAATAATGTCCCACGTCACGCCTTGTTCCTTACGATTTCAGTTGGAATTGCATGCGAGAGGAGAGGGTTGTTGGAATATTGTTCCACGTCGCTCGACGATTGGGTTTGGCTAAGCTTTCCGCACGCGGGGGCACGTGATCTCTTCTGATGCAGTAACTTAATTTTTCAGATCAAATTTCCCGATGAAGTTTCTTCTTGCTCGATAAGGAAATGTCAAATCCGCTCTCACGGCGCACTTTAGCGAGCAACAGAGCAACGGGTCACACCGCACGTGCAGGTGACGATCATACGCGAGTGCAACACGTGACCAGCCGGTCCCCCGCGCGCTTTCCCGCACGAACGAGGAATGGTCAGAACTCAGAATGATGATTCTATGACCATTTTAAATTTCTATTTTCTACCTTTCTTTCTGGCGAATTTAATCGAGACATTATGATTTCAATGCAACATAGACACTTCGACCGTTATCCAGTTAATCATCGTTAAACTATGCTTAATTTTTCGCCTAAGTTAAGCGATTACTTCATTTTAGAAGCATTTTACATTTATACAGTCAAATTATTGAAAACGCTAATGATTTATGAGCACTGCCACCGCAGATTTATGTTCCTTAGGAAAATCCCAATTCAATTTGACTTTGTGAAAATTAAACGGAATTGGTCTGGTCGTTGGAGTTGATCGTTGACCCAAAGTAGCAAGATCGGGAAAAAAAAAAAAGTAGTTAAGCCCTTATTTTTTTATTTTTTGGTCGAAAGTTAAGTCCTTATTTGCAATGATACTTATTTGCCCTTTTGATTTCTCCCTTGAAGTCTTAAAAAACGAAAGGGGAAACTCGTTTTTGAAGACTATGAAAGCACGATTTTATATGAGAATCAATTTTATATTCTCGTACGCTTCGAATGTTTTTGTCAAATTAAAGGTAAGTCGCAAAGGATAAATTAATAGTATAAGTTATCACCTCGTAAATTAAGAAGGCATTTGTTGGCCCGAATAAAAGTCCGGATAATATTAGAATGATTCCATCTAGCTTTTGGGGGTGCACATTGAGCAAGACACCGCTAACAACCATTGCGGTTGATCAGATTTAGGCAAATCTAGCCACCACGGACGACTGTTGCGGTTGCCTTTATCACCGAGAGATGGTCGTGTCCTACATGATGGCAACCACATGTTGTCCCCGCTTGCGGGTCTGTCGCTCGCAAGTAAAATTGCGAGCCAACCTATTCCCCGTCACAATGGTAGCTTGCGACCACCTTGATGGAGGCGACCCCTCGCCGCCGGAAATAGCGACCACCACAAGCGGCGGTCCTCTTGCTTGCACTATAGAATGGGGTTTCTGTTTTTTTTCCTTCTAAGATATTCGTTTAATTTTTTGTTATTCACTTAAGGGAAAATTTCAAATAAGGGGCCAAAGTGCCCTCATTTTCTCAAATGAAGGACTTGAAGTGGTCGTTGTTTCAATTAAGGGGCTGAAGTGACAAGGCAGTTTCAAATAATAGCCAAAAGTGGCCATGACTGTTTCAAATAAGGGCCGGTGTGTTTTTTTTTATTTTAACTTTTACTTTAAAAAAAAAAATTAAAAAAAGAAGAAGGAAAAATTAAAAAAAAAAGGAATAAAAAAATAAATGATGAAAATGTACCTAACCAACCGGTGAGTTAGGCCATTTTACTAAATTGATATTGTCAATTCAGACCCTTATTTGAGAAAATTCGTGGCTTTATTTGAGATAATGTCCACTTTAAGTCATTATTTGAGAAAATGGTGGCATTTCATGCCCTTATTTAAAAATTTTCCCTCGACTTGATTTTAATTTAGGTCATGTCCAATCATCTACCAAATAAACCATAGGATATGATGGATCTCTCGAATTCCCGATCATATTGTACCTTATCTCAATTTCAATTTTTGTCCTGTCCACAAGAAAAACAAAAACAAAAAAGAAAGAAAGAAAGAAAAGAAGAGATTGGAAAGATGGAAGTAAAAGCCACAAAAGGTGTATGGTTCGGGATCGGTGCCGTAGAAAGAAAAAACCATTAAACAAATCCTCGGTTCCTCTCCTCGTCTTATGTCAATTCCTTAAGCAGGGCTGGTCAAATCCCCTGCCAGCGTTTCGCTAATGACGAGGTTGTATCAGGACTAAGTTAAACTAATGATCCGCTTATCTTCCTAAGTAATGGATTTTTCTGTTTCTTTCTTCTTCTTTTTTGGTCATAATGATTTTTCTATTTCACCCCCGTGCAAAGACGACATTTTTAAGCTTTGACTTTCCGAGGGGCGTCCAATTTCCCTAGGCCCCCCCCCGAGGATTTTCTCGGGAAAATTTGTTGCCGTTTCTGAGGAGGTACGAAAGGGAGAATAAAATAAAATTGGGGAGGTGATGGTGAACAGCTAATGCGATCGAGGAGAAAAGATTAGCACAAAAAAAAATATAAAAAAAATAAAAGTGAAAGCGATAGGTCGGCTTATTTAAGGCGAGAAAATTAGGGAGTGGAAAAAGCAAGAGCCAACATTAAGATAAAATTAATCGGGGTGCGTTTTATAGGAAAAAGAGTTCTGGTCATAAAACATATAAATCCAGGAAAATGGTAAAAGTATTCCACTAATTGATTGTTTTGGGTAGACTTAATAAGAAATAAAATCAGATAAGATTAGTTCCTAAAACATCAATTTTTTATTTTTTTTTTTCCGAATTCTTGCAACGAGCAAAGGTAGTTGCAAAATATTTTGTTTTTGAATTGGTTGAACGGGTTTTGTTTCGATACTTTATTGCTCATCCGGCGATGCTGACGAGTGCTTTCGAGACACTTAGAAAATGACAATAAGAAAATGGAAATATAAACTTTCTTTCTTAAAAAACACTTGCGAGTCACTTATTAACGTAAAACCAATTAAGGTTTGTTCGCTGTCCTCTTGATAAAACCTAGTTGACTTTTTTTTTTTTGGGTTAATATCGCAAAAAACCCAAAATTGATACATATGTGACAAATTTATCAAAAATTATTTTTTGATCACGAAAAATTCCAAACTGGTACACATGTGACAAATTTACCCTAAACTATTTTTTTATCACGAAAAACCCCAAATTATTACACATGTGACAAATTTACCATTCGTTAAATTGGGTTAATACCACTAAAAATTCCAAATTAATACACCTATGATAAACAGAGGGTAAAAACCCCAAACTGGTATACTCGTGAACTGTCATGTGTCATCCAACTCAGTAATTTGACGTTAAATTTAACGAAAACTAACGGATGGTAAATTTGTTACAAGTGTACCAGTTTGGGGTAAATTTGTCACAAGTGTACCAGTTTGAGATTTTTTATGGTCAAAAAAATAATTTAGGGTAAATTTGTCACAAGTATATCAGTTTGAGATTTTCGTGATACTAACTTTTATTATTATTATTAAGGAAGAGCTTGGATAAAAAATGGGCACAACTCACCATCTCTCTCCACTTCCCTCTCTCCCTCTCTCTCTCTCTCTCTCTCTCTCTAGCCACCTACTTTAATGTAGCATCACCTCCTGCTGTGCTCTGTCTTTCCTTTTACATGCTCGCTCCCTGCGTCGCTTTCTCCGCTTCAACGAACTCCTTTTCCCTTGCGAGGCCGGCTTCTGCTGTTTGTCCGCGGCGATCTCTCTCTCTCTTGATCGAGTGCAATTTGGACTCATCCTTCGTTTCGAAGCTCAGGTGTCTCTCCCCATCTTTACTTTTTGCCGAGTCTGGAATCTTCACGTTTTGATCTGAGAAATGAGTTGCAGAAATGGTTCGATTCTTCCTTTCTTTCTTTTTTCGCGTCATCTTTTTTCCCAGATTTTTGCGGTGTTGCTCAGGAGTGGCGTTTTCTTGGTGTTTTGCCTTCTTCTTCTTCTTTTTCTTTTTTTGATCTTTTTACAGTCGGGTGACTCGAGAGAATGGTCCGCCTCTTCTGAAACAGAGCGAGAGAGATAGAAGAAAAAATGGTTGTCCTCTTGTAGCTGATCGGGGCGAAAGGTACCTGAGGTTTCATCTTCACTTTTGGATCCTTGTAGTTTGTTGGATTTTGAGGTTGTTTTCTTGTCGGATCTGATTCTGGTCTCCTGTATTCCCTTCTTTTTGGATTTTGCCCATCTCACTCGGTGATTTCGGCCAAACCCATTTGGCTTTTCCTCTTTCTCTTTCCCTATTGTTGGAATTTATGTTTATGTCCTGTGTTTTGAGATTGAAATCGAGTTTTGATCTAATTGATCAAAAGCTTCGCGGTAGGACAAAGGTGGTGAACTGAGAAACGCTCCAATAGAGGGCCATCTGAGGTTTTTAACCTTTTCGAGGAATAAAAGAATTGGGGGTATCATTAGGGGGTTGAAAGTTTTGGAAGCTTTTGAAAAGTTGAAAACTTTTGTTTCCCTTGTACTTTTGTACATTGGCCACTTACTGTTTGTTTTCTCTTCTTCTTTTCCTCCCCTTTGGGATGATGAGTGCAAATGGGTTGGCCACCCCAATTCACTCATTAGCTCTTGCTTTTTCGGCCATGGACCGATCCGGGTATATACTCATCATAAAAATTCTACGAGATTTCCGTAGGACAGTGCTTTTAAGATTTTTGGGGCAATTTTTATTTTTTTTGTATATTGGCAAACTGAGTGCGCATTATCCAAAGACAATTTTGGCTTCCTTTTTGATAGGCTTAAGAAGACCACATCAACCCACCTGTCTCCCCTGTTGTTTTTTTTGGGTCGAAACTGTCTCCCCTGTTTACCAGTCATGGTTTTGGCCTTTTTCTCCAGTTTTGTATTTGATGCTTCATGTCTGTCTAAATATCAAATGGTGCCTGGATCAAGATTGGGAACGACTTGTCTATATAAGCTGATGCCCATTCTAGAACCATTCGTCTCCATGGGCTATCACGAACTGTTTTGGAAAAACAAGAAGACTTTGAAATGGTCTAGGACTTCCTTTCGGTGATCCTTTTACCTTTCCGCGTTCTTATTCCAATGGTAATGACTAACTTTGATAAACCAGCGATGCTGATCGAGGTTATTGCTGGTTGCACTGTGCTGGTGTTGCCGGATGCTTGAAAAGAATCTGCTGGTCGTGATCGGGTTTCAAGTTCCTCTAGTCGTCCTTTAGGATTCAAGCTTTCAGACTCATATAGGTTTCCTGTTATGTGAGGTCCCCTGAAGGCCCATACGTACACAATAGTTGCTTACAAACATAACTCTGTTCGATTTCAGGATCTCCTTGTTGCAGAGAATTCCAGTGTGGCGAATGACACAAGTAGCTCGCAGTTCAGGAAGAGTTCTTCTGACATTTGGCTTCAACTATGAAGATTGGTACTGAATCTTTTTCTGTTATATGTCCCGTATGTTATCCTAGTGGAAAATGTTCAGAATTCGTATTGGTACGTTTTTACACACATAAAAAGAATTCAAGTTTGGGAATGGTTGCAGCCTTTTTTTTGTTTTGGTCTCGAAGAGCAAAGGCTGGAAAAATTCTCTTCCTAAAAGATGATATCTCCATTAATGGGCTCCAAGCACTTGCCAACCATCTCTCTCATTTAGATTTTGTTTGGAAGATTCATCTGTCTAGATGACTTGCTTAAACCTTAAAAGTCATAACGAGTTTTCAGAATTTTTGGTTCAAGTGGAAGTTGCAGTTACCACTCTAAATCATCCATAATTCCTTAATTGCATTTTTCCTTAAGCGTTAGTGGTAAGTTGCATTGCAGATGGTGAGACGGTGGTTCAATATCTGGTCCATAATGCTACTGCAAAGTCCTTTCAGCACAATGATGACCCCGTGACAACTGTTGAACAAAAGTCAAACAAGGACAGCACGAAGGAAAACCTAGATGATATGAAGTACAATGAGAATATTGCTGCTCCAGTGCCGATTCATGTCAATTCTGGAGATGGATTTTGGCCAGTGCCAGGATTGAGCAATCCGGAGCCTGACGAGGTTCTCACTGGGAGCGACAAATTGACCGTAAAAAGTTCTTTTGCTTCATATACCGATTCTACTGGAGAAACAGAACTGGTTAAAGAGGACTTGGACCTTTTCACTGATAAAACTGTCACGGCATGTGAGGTTGATAAGTCGATTCCTTGTCACAAGGAAAATCCTTTCTGTGAAGTGAAAGACATCTGCGTAGACGAAGGCGTGCCCTCTCACAAGGTTACCTTGTCAGAAACTGATGGAAATAAGGATCTGCATGCCTATTTGCCTATAGAGAAGGATGCAAATGGTGACTTAGACTCTCTGGAATGTCCCAAAAATTGTTCTGAGGATTTGGTGCAGGCAGACACAAAAGGAGACAAATTTGGGGATGAGTTATCCAAAGACAAAGGGACTCCTTTAGTCCAAGAGCTGGCTTCACAAAATCTTGAACGAGAGTCTTCTGATGATATTGCTGATGGAATGAAGCCACCTTCCGCCGTGGTATGTATTTCCTCGTTTTGGAATGTCAGGTTTCAGGTTTAGCTTTGTATGTGTAGATCATGTGTGCTGCTTTTGAAAGATGACATGAATGCACAGGTGGCAACTCTTGTACATGTGTTCCAACATTGAAATTCTTCAGAACTGAGAAAAGAAGTTGTTACCAGTTATAATGTCTCATTGTTAAGTTTCAAGTGCGATCTTTATGTCAGCCGAGGCTATAACCTTTTGTTCTTTCTTCTGTTCCTGTTCTGAAGTCTTGAGTTCGAGATACTTTGTTGTCCTCAATTGGAATTCATAAATACTTTGTTGTCCTCAATTGGAATTCATATAAATGCGTCGCATAGAGTTGGCTCTGTAGGCTAAGCTGTTATTTTTTGATCCTGAATACAGGGCTCAAATGACGAATCCATGATGGCATGCTCGAATTTGTCCTCGGTTAAAACCCAAGAATCAGTCGAAAGGAGCGAGGAGGACGCTCCCCCATCCCCCGCTTCTATCATCAAAGAATCGAATGGTACCACCCTCATCCATGACTCGCGAGATAAAAGCGAGATGGAAAAAGGAAGCCCCGAGAACCGTGTCGCAACTGAACCGTCTCCATCCGAACGGTCAGAGTACAGGGATCTTGTCAACGAGTTTTCTTACTGCAGGAAAGTGGAGAGCGGAAGTATTACCTTCAGTTTCAATGCTTCAGCACCTGAATCGAGCGATAGAGGGGAGAGTTCTAGCAATGGGAATAAAGAAAAGCATGAGGGCCAGAATGCGCATAGACTGGATGAAGCTTCCGATAGGCGAACTGATTCTTGCCTAGGACGGCATGATCTCGGAGAGTCGAGTTTTTCTGTGGCAGGCCCCGTGTCCGGCTCGATAACTTACTCGGGACCGATAACTTATTCAGGAAGCCTCTCTCTCAGATCCCTCTCTCTCAGATCGGATAGCAGCACGACCAGCGCTAGATCCTTTGCCTTTCCAATGTAACTATCCTGTTATAGTGTTCCAGCTCGAAGAATTTCGGCTACATATTTTGTCTCATTGGAAGTAACTTACATTTTTCCTTTTCCTTTTCCTTTTGGGGTGTAGATTGCAGTCCGAGTGGAATAGCAGCCCAGTGAGGATGATGAAATCTGATCGGCGACGGCTCAGGAAGCACAAGGGTTGGAGGCAACGACTTCTATGCTGTAAATTCTGAATTGCATCTCCTCTCTACAAATTCGTTTAGGTCATACTAGTTGTTAGATAGATTGTATACATCTGCTTGTTTTCTGTTTTTGCCCTTGTAGGATTTGAGGGTTGATAGATAAGAGTTCTTTGGTTGGAGTTTGTGGCTTCATGGCATGTCTAAAGTTATGCAGGGATGTGTTTTTATTTGCCCCCCATTTCATGTATTCTCTCTCTCGGATTGAGTTCTTCCCTACATGATCCTTGTATGTCCTGGTAGTGTACAAGGATCATGTAGGAAGCAGTGGGGGGTTTCTATGACTCCATAGGGAATTGTCCCTTTGGAGATTGGTAAACTCTTTTAAACACAGAATGAATCGCTCTCGGTCATTCGATGAAGTCTTTTGAGCATTTGCGCTTTGATGAAATTTGTTGAGAAATCGAAATGAAGTGGGCCTCGATACGACGTGTTTCAACATGGATCGATCCGTCGAGGGATCATAGAAATTCCCTATGAGCGCGCGGAAATTGGATTCGATGGTGTTGGGTGCTTTTTGAAGAAATATTCGATCTGAACCTTTAAATGCCCATAAAAAGTCTACGGAGTTACGCTCTTGAATCCTATTACGTGTGTCGTGTCCGAATTGCGCTTATGCGTCAATTTATGTGAATAACATATGACTAAAAGAACCTTTCGGTGTAGCTCCTAGATTATTTTTTCAATGTCATCGTTAAACTTACAAATTCGGTTCGATCCGGTGGACAAACTATTCCACTAAGTTCATACATTTCCGTTTGTTTATTTCAACTTCTTCCTTCAACTGTGCTCGTCTATACAATCTTAATCCCCGAGCTATCTTGTCTATCATTCCCAACTGCCCCCTCCCCCTACCGTTCCGACCGCGAGCCACCAATAGACCTCCCTCCTGCATGGGGAAGAGTCGTCGGACCCTAGCCGACGGTTGCGTGACAAAGCTACGAGCAACATCTCTCTCTCTCTTTTCGATTGGTCCCGGACTAATGTCGAACTCCCCAAAACGACATTAAATATGGAAAAATCAACGTTAGAATACATTATATAGTACGCTAGATTTTTCGTTTTACTATACTTTCGGTGTCCGAACTAGAGATTAATTTCCACGCAAGATGCACGAGCAAAGACAATAAGGTCAATCCTCTCGCAACGGCGTCGTTTCGGGGAGATCCAGCGTCGGAGTTCCCTCGATCCCGAAGCAAAGATTCCGTAAAAAAGGCCCAAAGGCAAGGCGTGTTCTCGATCTCAATTGGAAGAGGAGCAGAAATGGAGGATTGGTGGAAGAGAGCGAAGACCTTCGCGGAAGAAGCCGCGAAGAAGTCCCAGACCCTCGCCACCTCCGCCACCTCCGCCAAGATCTCCGATCTCATCTCCGAGACCGCCAAGAAGTCCAGGGAGCTCGCCCTCGAGGCCTCCAAGAAGGCCGACGAGCTCAAGGTCGCCGCCCTGAAGCAGGCCGACCAGATCAAGTCCATCGCCGACTCCATCGCTCCGCAGGACTCGGGTCCCTCCGGCAATGCCGCTCCGGTGGCGGAGGAGGACTTCGAGAAGCTCGGCGTCACCGGCGACCTGCGGGAGTTCGTCAAGGGGTTCACACCCGCGACGTTCCAGAACTTCCCGATTCGAGGTACGTTTCTTGATCTCGAGGCTTTTCCTATGGAGGATTCGGTGTTCCGGGGATTGATTTTGATGGTTGTGATGGTAGATGAGGGGGAGGAGGAGGAGGAGTGTGATGTTGCCACGACCGGTTCGAACGTGAGGCAGGATCTTACGGAGTGGCAAGCGAAACACGCGACTCTCGTTCTCACTACCGTGAAGGTATGTCGCCGAGTTCTTGTGGCTTGGTAATAAATGTGCCTGTAAGTGTTTCGGATCGGTGCAATTAAGTTTTGTTTATAGGAGAGAGAAGTTATCATTCTGATTAATGTCGCTTAGATTTGAAAGAGTTCCCTATGCTGCCTCTGTCCTAACGTGTGCCTTGGTGATCTCTGTACGCTTTTTGCTGCGAGAGGCCATGATTGGACTCGTTAACTTCTCCTTGTTGTTGTGATCTTGTCTACGCAGGAAATTTCACGGCTACGATATCAATTGTGCCCTCGGGTCATGAAAGAAAAGAGATTTTGGAGGATATATTTTACTCTTGTGAGCACTCATGTGGCCCCGTAAGTCATTTTACTTCGTGGGTTGGGAGGAAATCAAGTAATTTTCTGGGTCAAGGGAGAATGTCTCCTTTGCTTTAGTTGATACGCCCTGCAAGCTCAAGTCTCTTCTTTTCTAGGTATGAGAAAAGGTACTTGGAGGACGCTAAGCTCAAGGCTGCGGAGCAAGCTAAAGCTGAGAAGATGATGCAGGCCTCAGTTGCAGAGATCCAAAATCCTAAAGTGGTGGATAAGAACACAAAAAGCAGTTCGTCAACTTTGTCTGCTCAGCAAGACTTGGATACTTTTCTTCTAGGGGATCTTGAGGACAGCGATGGAGGCCAAGGTACATTCTTTCGATTCCTTAGTGTAGTTCATAGAAGTTTGTGATTACAGCACAAGTGATATGACCTTACATCTAGGTGTCTTCTCTTGATTGTTACAGCTAGAGCGATGCTTGTTTCTTATAATGTTGAAAAAATTGCAAAAAGTAACTATTCGCATGCTGTCCCCACCTCTTATACCTGAATGGCTTCCTCCTAAGAAAGTTATTGAATTGGCTGCACCTACAGACTGGCTGCATGTCTGACTGACATTTTGTATGGAGCCAATGAGTGGGAGCTGTGTGAGCAGTAATTCATGTGAATATGTGTCTGCTGAGTTTGAGTGTTATCCTTTAGGAAGTCGAATACAGAATGTACTTGTTAAACAACCCAAAAAACTATATTATTGAAGTGAGACGATAGTTTTAGCGTGCTGATATTCCTTAAAGTAAATCACTTCCTGACCGGGGCAAAGGACTTCCTGCTTGAGTGACATTGATCTGTCCAACCAGTTCAGGTGCCAGATCAGTTTTATATTGCAAGCACGAGAAACCTAAGTGATATGACTCAAATAGTCAGCCTATGGCAAGTGTTGCCTGTAATGCTGACATACAATGTTGACGACATACCTGCAGCACCTTGATGTTCTTTTTTATCTGGAAGCACCGATCGAGTGCTAAAACCCGCACAAACTTGGCTGAGTCTACCAATATAGAGCTAATTCAGATTGATTGGGTCCCACTTCAGTCAGGATTCTAAGAGTTTTATCGAACAGTTCATCTGGACTTGGCTGATTGAGCTAGCCGATCGATTTAGTGTTTTACAGCATTTATTCCATAAAATTCGGGTAGCTTGTTCACATGAGCTGGTTAATGATGCTAAGTAAATGTCGATAAAGAATGAAGCTACTTATCATACGTGCGCCCACTTGTTGGACTGATATTGTGTGTTGATGTACTGTTGCTTTTTTTATATGGTTATTCTTACAAATTTTAATGTATTTGACAGCGAATGTGGCCAAACATTAGTGATTATAGGTATACGTTTAAGGGAGAGATCACTTTGGTCTGTCACCCTCTTAAATCATTGATAATCTTTACTGAAAAAACTTCCACTAACCTATTTTTTTTGGGTAACCGCCTCTCATTACTTTCTAAAACCCACGACTACATTGAAGTTGTCATTTATGCGGCGACTATTGTAGTGTAAGAAACACAGAGCATAGGGAGAGGGAGAGAGAGGGAGAGGGAGAGGGAGAGGGAGAGAGAGAGAGAGCAGACCATGCAGATGTGTTGATGAATTTGTTATGCGAGTCTTCTAATAGATCCATACGCAATCATTCAGTTGTTAATCTTTGTTCTGGTCTTCTAGATGATGGGGAAGGGAGCTTTGGTGATGATTTTGATAAGATCGATAATCTGGTAAGACCATCTTAGTATCTCAACCTTCTTTCCTGTTGAAATGTGGTCTTGCATTTGGTTGATGAGGATTCCCTAGACTCGATTCTTGATGGCAGCTAATTAATGGAAATCTGTAGGACGATGAGGATGAGCAGGATCAGCAGAAACCAACATGATCAAAGACACTGAGGAACTTTGCACCGTGGATGTTTACTAGAGGCTCGATCGAGATAATATTTGTAAATATGCATGTTTTTACCGCTCCCGTCCAATTGTCTATGTATAGTATCTGGAGCGAACTTGGTCTCTCCTTGTTGCTATGTTCGACACTACTTGAATTTATTCGCTCAGGAACTTGCAGGCCTGCGTAAGAAATGGTAAGAGAACATGAATATGAAAATTTCGCGGGCTTGGTTTCTTCTGATCTTTTATTTCCACCCGAGATTTTCGCACCGGATCTAAACAGTTGAAAAATTGGAGTTTGACCGTTGACTTTGAATGGTGACGAAGAAGTTCGAAAGGCAGAGTATCACCATTTATCAGTCACGCTCCGTTGAAGCAAATCAGACGCCTGCGCTGCACCCGATTCATTGCGTGACAGATGACTTGCCGAGCTTGGTGTCCTCGGTTGAGCAAATTTAACCAGGTCAGGTGAATTGCTTCCTTAACAAAATGCTTTTGAGATTAGTGGAAACTCGCGCTGGCGCCTTGAAAGAAGATCTAGCTTTATAGAGTCTATTTCTACACAACTTTGATCATAAAGTCGAAGAGGTTGGTGGGGAATGAGGGGTTTCATTTAAGGCTGATCTCGGAAATTTAAGCAGTGGAAGCCTCGTACGTCTTCCAGAGAGAGAGAGAGAGAGAGAGAGCGCGCGCATTGAGTAATCGTTACTCCTAAGCCACCGGAGCCCACTATAAATTGACCCAAAAAACTCACCGCTCACCGAAGCCAACAAGTCATATAAAATCGACATGGGAGGGAGCGAGAGCAAAAGCAGAGACGAAAATGGAGAGGCCGAGGAGTCAAGTGGCGCCTCCACGGCTGCGGGAGCGATCGCCGGCTTGGCGATCTTGGCCGTAGGGGTGGGTGTGGCGACTCTGATGGGCGACTCGTCCAAGTCCGGCGGAAGAAGGACCATGAAAGCTCCCGGGAGGGACACGCGCATCTTCCGGGACGACTTCGAGAAGGACACGGCGTCCTACTTCCGCAACCTCCGCAAGAAGTAGTCACTCTAGCTACTAAGTGGAAACGATGAATTTGCGCTGTTGCTTGTCTGCTCTAATGTCTCTCTTTACGTTTTTTCTTTTTTTTTGGGGTCAGAGTCTCGCTTTAGGTTTTGCATGGTGTCTTTATGTGGTGCATTTTGTGCTCGATGCTCGTGGTTAATGCTAGTGTGTGGTTTCACTTCAATCAAAAGCGAGCGCCTCTTTACATTTTGGCATCCGAAGCATGTGCTGATCTCCTTAGTCAAAATGGAAGAATTACAAAATAAAAAATAAAAAAATAAAAATCCCAAAACATATTGTAATTGTGTCAATTCATAGGGGTGATCGGTTCTCGGTTCGATCCAGTCTCACCCAGGAACCAGGAACCATCCTTGGTCCCGGTTTCTAGTTTTCGAAACCAGGGACTAGACCGGACCGATCGGTTCCTGGGCGGTCCAAAGGAAATGGTCACATGTACTTGAAATACCTATTCACATTTTAAATGTGTAGAAGTTTTCCTAATAATTTAGAGTTTAAATGATTTATTCAAAGATTTTTAAGAAATAAAATTAAAACAAAAAAATTGTCGGTCCGGTCTTGGTGGTGCGAGTGGGCGATTCCATCCCCGGAACCAGAGCCCTTTGACACTGGACCAAATCGGCCGGGTGGTTCCTGATATGTTATTTTTGCTCACCCCCTAACAATTCAGTTCTAAACTTTTCTCTTTTTTTTGCCAGTTGAGTCTTGGATCTTTTGTATTTGTGCTAATTCAGTCAATTTTGACTAAGAAAATCGCTAATGTGGCGCGGGCGATAATTTTTAATTATATTTTAATATATTTTAAAAAATTAATTTCTTTTCTTTTCTTTTTCTTTTTTGTCTTGTCATTCTCTTTCCTTTTTCCTCCACAGCATTTCAGGCATTACTTAGGAAGCTCGCTCTTGCTAGTGGCGAGCAAGTCTAGCCCTCACCTCTTGGCCGGTCGTCGGACCTCGACGATTGGTTAGAGGAAGAGGAAGATAGGGATGAAAAATAAGAATAAAAATTTCAAAAAAAGTATCAGAATAAAATTTTAAAAATTGTCATGTGGCAATGCCACATCAGTGATTTTCGACCAGAAATGTAAAAGGTTTAGGACTGAATTGGCAAAAAAAAAAAAATCGGACTAAATTGGCACAATTGCAATAGGTTTAAGACTTTTTTTGATAATTCTCTCCACGGACCACTAACAAAGAAAAGAAAGATGTAGTTTACACATATGTGTTAGTTAATATTAATCCATGAACTGTTTAGATCCGGTGCGAAAATCTCACTGATAAACTATAGTCTCACTGGAAAAATCCCAGTTCCCACGAAGAATTCCCCTAGAGCCAGAGGCGTAGTTCATGCCGGTCGTGATCTTGCTTCTCTCAATGCCGGCGAAACTCAAGTTTGGAGGTGGCAACGGAGAGCTGAGAAGTTCAGCTGCAAAATTAACCAGATCAAATGCTTACGTAGCTGTGGGAAAAAAAGATTACAAATGCTTGATTTTCGTGTAATTTTCCTAGATGTGAAAAAATTATCCCAATGACCACGTATTCGCACTTTCGGAGCACAATTAAGTCGGGTTTTAAGGCGTGTGGTGCACCGTCTTCTTAAGTAATTTGATTAGACACAAGTGATTTTACTATGATGCAAATGTTCCATGTCCACATTTGCGTGCTGAAAGTTAGATCGACGTCCACCGATTCTACAAGCAGGTGAAGTCGGCGAAAGTCATGCCGTTTGGTGAAGCGGCCTTTTATCGTGCCGTTGAAGTCGATGCTGTAAAGGAAGTAATCAGCCTTAGCCTCAGTGTTAAGATGTTAATGAACGTCGGCCGTCGGCCATGGTCGAGTCATGCCCCGAATTAATGGTTGCTTTTTTAAGCAACCGTGGTGTAAATTCTGTTTTCCTAAGCTCTCATCGTCTGCACATTCTAATTTCACAGCAAAGAAACCACAATGCAATAGGCACAAATCTGTTCACCTTCGTCTTTGCTACATGCTCAGCAAATGTTTGCTCATGTTTGAAGGGTTGTTTCTAGTTTCGGGGGATGGATTACGACAGGGATGGGTTTTTCGTTTGAGGCATTTATTCAAATGGCTAATCTGCGGGCGCCGGCATCGCCCACTGATTAAGTTTTTGCAGGCGAATCAGCAGGAACCGGGTCAACCTTAACCGTGGGATGAGCGCGCGGGGATGTCGAGATGAGACGATTGCCTGCTATTGGGGGGGGGGGGGGGCGGCGGAGCCCTCCTCGGAATCTTCGCTCTCTTTGTTTGTCCGACCATTGACGATGAATTTGGCTCTGAATTTGTTATCCCGCTTCGCGTTCGATGCACCGGCCACATCAGACAAGGCACGGATCTTGAGAAATTCTGTCCATGAGATCCGGTTTGCGCAGCTTGTCGATGTCTAGTTGGTTAGGAAAACCAGCTATCAGAGGCACGGAAACAAGCACCGGGTGCAGTTGAGTCGAGTCGAGTCGAGCCGAGCCGAGCCGAATGGAGTCCCTGATCGATTTAGGGTATGTTTGGTTCAGCATTTGGAAGCCGCTTTAGGGCTCTAAAGTCCATTGGCCAAATACAAATAGCGTTTGGTTCTCTTTTTGGTCAACTTTGAGAAAATGCAATTGCATTTCCAAAGGCCGCTAAAGGCCTTTGGGCCAAAGTAGCTTCGGAAGTACTTTGAAAAGTTGCATTTTCGGAATGCAACTACAATTTTTTTTATTTTTTTTTTTATCTTTATCTTTTCTTTTTTCTTTTCTCCTTCTTTCTCCTTCCTCCTTCCTCCGCTGACCGCGGACCTTGGCGACGGCAGTCGCCCGACGATCGACCATGACACACGGGCCGGCGACGCGAGCCTCGCCGGATCTGGCTCAGCTAGGCTCGGCCTCAGCTCGTCGGCCTCCGGCAAGGTCGATGCTAGGCTGAGCCAGGCCTGTGGCCGGTGACAGGTTGAGAAGAAATTAACGAAGGAAGAAGGAAAAAAAAAGAGAGAAAAAAATAAAGAAAGTAATTAAAAATAAAATATAATTTTTATTCGAAAAATAAAAATAATTAAAAAATCAAATTATTTACAAACGGTATTTTTTACAAACGTCAAATTGCTTTCTAATGTGTTTGAAGGTGGTCTCCACTCTTGGAGAAATTATTCGCTGCACGGCGCAAACAGGCCACGAAAGTTCCCAAATCCCAATCACTGCATAGTCCCAAATCGAGGGGGACACCAATCGGTCCTACTCCTTCAATCATCGTCTCCTTCACCGAAACAATGTTGAGACATTGGCAATATCTCATTGAATTTAATTTACACTTAGAACGATATATTTATGAAAAATATTTTTCAAAATTTTATTTTCTATAAAAATAATATTATTGTTAGGTATTTGGATGAAATCTTAAAAATAATCGAAATATATTTTCTATTGTTGAGGAAGGAAAATCTGATTTGATTTTACTAAATAGACATATATAATTTGGGCGCTAGTGACATCCGCACGGGTAGTCGAGTAATTAGGCACGGGCACCTGAGTCCCGAGTCCAACCTCGATGGACCCGGGTTCGAGCGTCGAGGGACCGGGATCTAGCCTCAAAGGACCCAGGCTCGTGCGTAGGAGATTCGAGCACTAAAAACTAGGGTCTCGAGCTCGTGTGTCAGGGATCCAGGCACGAGCGTCGAGCTTTCGGGCCTCAGCCTCGAAGGATTCAGGCTCTGGAGATTCAGATGGGCACTAGCATCCCAGACCTGGCCTCGATAGACCTAGACTCGGTTTCGGGCATGGGCTTTGGTGTCCCAACTCCGGCTTCCATGGACCTGGGCCCGACCTCCATGGACCAAGACGTAGGCATTAGGAATCTTTGGCACAGGCACCGGGGTCTCAGGTTGGCCTTTGTGGACCAAGGCCAGGGCGTCGAGAGCCAAACAACGGTAATGGGGTTTTTGTGCCTAAGTGTAGAGGTTTCGGTCCAAGCATTGATATTTCTCATCTGATTTCATGAACAATTTTTAACAATGCTCATTGCAGAAATCCAACTAATCTATTTAAAAAATCTGCTCTTGATTTCTTATTCCCGAAAAGAAAAGAAAAACCAATGAGCGTTTGTCATATGGGTTGGTGTCGTGGACGAACCGAGAAATCCGACCCGCCAAAGCCATGTCTTCTTTTTGCCTTGACGAAGGTGGGCTCTTATATCTTAAGGACACACAATAAGAGTCAAAATTGGAGGAGTCAAGGTCAAGCCCATCAATTAATGGATTCATCTCCTCGACTTGTGCGGGGACAGCTGCCCCCACTCTCCAACACATAACATCGCCGCCGCTGCCGCCGCCGCAAGGCCGTCTATTCGAAGCAAGGTCGCAGCCCTCACCGCTTGTGCCCGGCGCCGAGGGCCACTAACCCTCCCCTCAAATTGGGCTAGGGTTGCGGCCCTCTCCATCGTACTCGAGAGGTCCAGCGACTTTCACAAGCGAGTGGCGAGGTTGGAGACGGCTTGGACCTTGCCTGCCTCGGCTCAATGCTCGTCTAGACACTCTCTGTGTGCCTTTGCTCTTGCCGATGAAGACATCGACAGCAACCCCTTCCGATTAGCCTGAGCTAGGCAAGGGACGCGGGCCCCTTGCTAGTGCTTAGGAATCGACGTCTCCAGCATTATAATCGCTACTATAATTTAGGGACATATTTTATGATGTCACATGGGACGACTTGTCATCGTCTAATGACAATTTAACATCTTGTCAGCATTTTTTTTTACTCTTTTAATAGAAGGATTTTTTTTTGGGTCGAATTGACTTGAGCAAAAAACTATATAATTTGGGGACTCGTTTTAATTTTTTTTATTCTATTGATTTTTTTTGTAATTAATGTAAATATTCCAGCGTCTTTATCCCTATTATAATTAACGTACTTATTAAATAGTAATTAACTTCTCTCTTAAAATCGTGGATGGTCGGATTGTGAGAATTTGAGAACGATTAATCGAAACTCCTGTGTTAGTCAAATATTTGTTATGTATAATCAAGTTTCTTTGAGTACTTGAATTAATCAAAATTAGAATTGACGCTTTGAAGATACTTTGCAAATGAAAAACACGTATTCGAGAAAAATGCAAAGTCATACGTTTTAAATATAAAAAAAAAATTACACTTTACTGTATAATTAGCAAAACTCAATGAGTGTCCATGGATCCAGATCACTTAATATTGGAGTTTCTGTGATATGGGTAAACATTACTCAAATCAGGCTGTCCATTTTCATTTGGACGGCCAAGAATGTGCCACGTCATTTGTTGAGGGGGAGGGAAAAAAATTGAGCGGGAATTTTTTTGGGGTTTGAAAAATTTTGAATCCCAACTCTCTCTCAAATCATGCCGTACATTTTCATTTGGACGGCCTGATTTCAGTAATGTTACCATGTCACAAAAATCCCAATGTTAAGTGATCCGCTCCCGTACAGGTGACACCCTTTTACAATTTTTTTCCTTAAAAAAAAAAGGCCCTTGAAAAATGAATATCGAATAACGACAGAGACACGTGGCAGGATAATACCGACAGGTCGCATATGAGCATCAGTCGCCATCACGTGCAGTCTTTTGTTTTGAATTTACTTTGTTTTTGTTTAGGTCGGGATTGTAATGATTTTAGTTGACCAAGGGAATTACGGATTTTTACCATTTCTTTTATTTTTATTTTTAATTCTTGTGAGGACCCAAAAATATCTCAACGCTAGATAGAAACCCCGACCGCCCTGCACGTTGCACGTGCCTTACCTACTCCCCTTAATCAATTTTAATTTCACCGATTAAGAAATTGCAAGGTAAAATGAAGAATAAGCAAGAAATTTGTGTTATCTCAAATCATGTAATAAGGAAACTAGCCATTCTATGTGTGATTTTCATTAGGTATGCTTCCAAATGTGAATATAGGAATGAATTATTTGCATGCATTGGATCGTCCCGGCTCAAACATCACCTCTTAGTTAATAGGGTCGCGTCATTAATATGTATCGGTACATTTATTCAACCTTACTTGAAAAGTGAATTAATATCAAGTATCGACGAATGTAACCTGTGCTAAATTAGTTTAATGATGACTATTAGTCTCTTCACACCTCGTGCCTGCGTTATTTGGCATTCGATTTCTTTCATTACATGTGATTGATAATGCTAGTGTGCCTAGAGCCGACATATGACTGCGGATGTAGCATACTATGCGGAAAATTCAAAAAAAAAAAAACCTAAGTAAAAGATTTCAAGGATCTCTAACAAAGATTGTTACTCTCGCCTCTAAGATCCGACATTAACCGGTTCGAGCGGTGGAGACCATCAACACGCCTAGATTCAAGCACAAACTGGTCTCGATAGGAACTTTTTAAACTTGAAATCAGGCGTGTCCCACCTTAAGTCTATCCTTATCCTCAATCAGGTCTAATCATTAGTGTTGGTTTATGCCTTGATCGACTAAAAAATGGCATAACGACTCGTTGGCATAAACGGAGAAAGTTAAAAAGAAGTTGATTGGAAAAAGGAAAAGGAAAAAAAAAAGAAAATTTCAAATAAGGGCCTCAAGTGCCATCATTCTCTCAAATAAGGGCATAAAGTGGACATTGTTTCAAAGAAGGGCCAGAAGTGCACATTGTTTCAAATAATGATGTGAAGTGACTATATTAGTCTCAAAAAGGGCACAAGTCACTTTAGTTAGGGACATTTTGGTAATTTACGATTTTATTTTATTTTTTATTTTTCTATTTTTTAAGAGATTTTGAAAAAAAAATAAAAAGTACAAAAAAACAAAGAAACACTGGCGGGAGGTCTGACCTCCCACCTGTGGCCGTCGCCCCACAGGTGGTGGGGTGGCGGCTATGACCGTTGGGGTAGTCGGCCCCTCGACGAGGGCCTACTGGCCCTCTTCTGAGCCGGGAGAGGGTCGGCAACCCTTACCTAGGTCCGGCCAAGGGCCGAGGCCCTCGATGTTAGTGGGGACCTGGGTGGGTCGGAGGGTGCTGTCTACCCTAGTCCCGGCCGACGCCGAGGGCTGCGGCCCTCTCCCGGCTCAGGCGAGGGCTAGCAGGGCCTCACCTCTAGTCTGCGGGGTTGTCGGTGATCCCGACGGCCGTGGCCGCGCCCCACTGGTGGTGAGGTGGTAGCCCAAGGGGGGAGGACTTCCTCTCGCATGTGTTTTTCCTTTTTTTTTTTTTGTGGAATTTTTTGTTTTTTAATTCAATTTAGCAAAAAATTAGCTTAAATTTACATTTTGACCTCGCCGGCTGGAAAATTTGGCCGACCGGCGAGGTCAGACCCTTATTTGAAACAATCATAGCTACTTCAAGCTCTTATTTGAAACAAAGTTCACTTCAGATCCCTTTTGAAAAAATGAGAGCCCATTTTTTGAATTTTCCCAAAAAAAAAACTCAAGAGCTGTTTTTTTATTGGTTAAAAAGTGGACATTAAAAATCAGAAGTATAATGTACTTTTAACCCATCATTCATTTATCGCGGTAATTACGCAAAATTGGAGCTACGCTGCAGAACCTAAAAAAGCGTCCCATTCGCGGACATTTTACCTGAACAGACGGTGACCCCGCCGGGTCATGGCCCAATCCCTTATCTCCACGTCACGCCCCATCACTCGTTCTTCGCTCCACGCACACAGTCCCCAATGCACTGCCTTGACGGACGAGGAAAAAAAAAAAAAAAACAACGTCAAAAGAGTCGAGCGAACGGGCCGAGGAATCGGGGCCAAAAAACCCGACCCAAAAAAGAAACAACTGGAATTCCAACGTCCCAGATTCTCTTACCGCTTCCCATCCTGCGGCTCCGATTTCGTGTTCTAGAGTCTTCGAATCTTGTGTGTGTGTGAGAGAGAGAGATGGTGCGAGCAAGTAACCAGGGTTGGGTTAAATCTAACCAGAGTGGTCGAAGCCGCGTTAAGTTAATGTTGTACCCTGCTCCCAGAAAGCGAGAGCAAAGGTTGAAGAAGAAGGAAGGCAGAGGAAAGAGGGTTTTGTCCTGGTTTTGGTGGCTTGGTGGGACAAAGAATCGCATCCGGGACCTAGTCAGAACTCGAGCGATTCCCACCGTCTCTCGCTCCGGCGTCGCTCCTCCACTCCTCGCGTGTCTCTCCTCTCCTTCCCCGTCTGCTGGCCCGGGCCGATTCCGTTTTCGAGGGCCGGGAGTTTCCGACCTCCTGCTCCGCGGATTCCGCAGCTGATTGCGATTCGGATCTCATGATCTGGTGAGTCCGCGCGTCCTCGATTCGATGAATCCGTTGTTTGTCCCGCGTGTGTTGCGAGCGCGGAAATATTTTGAGCTCGTGCTCTCGGAATCGAGTCTGGTGGAATGTTGGGGCGACGAGATCGTCCCTCGAGTTAATCCGATGGTGTTATCAGTGTGAGATGATTAGCATCTGAATCTGTGCTTCGGCCGACTCGTTTGTTTTTCTAAATTAGTACGTTTCTTTTGCTATGCCGTATTTTATTGCGGTGGATTTTGGTGCTTACTGCATTGACGAACTGGTGACGGAATGTTGCAGTTACTGCTTTTGAAGCGTGAACTGATAGGAAACTGATGTGTGAATCTTACTCGCTTGCTTGTTCAGACACTCTATGCTTCTCTGAAATCCGTGCATCGTTCATGCATTTTTGTTGTTTGGTGGGTGATTCGTATGAAAGGGGGTCAAAATGCTTCGTATTCATCTGAATGACATTCATTCGTCTCATGTTATGCAGATTTTCTTCCATTTCTCTTTGGGCTTTTGTGAGATGGCGTCCTATATGTAGCAATTAGCATCAGGCGGTCTCTGTTATCTCTCCGCTGGCATATCCTTGCCTCGGTTGTGGTTTGCATTGATTGTTGATGGGATCTGATTTTGGATTTACCGATTGATGATCCTCGGGTCTCGTTTACTGCATCCACTCGTCGTCGCCGGTGTTGCAGTTTGGTGCAATCTTGGGAGGGAATTGCTCTTCAGCTGCCGCCCCTGTTGCTGGCTGCCAAAGCTCAAGCTCTCCCTCTCCGTTTCATGTCTCGTGACTTAGACAGCCCTGTCCAGACTCAGATGGCTGTGGCTATTTTCAAGACCCCTCTTAGCAGGGAGTACCACGGGACTAACAGAAATGAGGGGAAGCAACCTACTGGGAGGAGACGGGTTTTCGTGCAGACTGAAACGGGCTGTGTGTTGGGCATGGAGCTGGATCGCAGTGACAACGCCCACACTGTGAAAAGGCGGTTGCAGATCGCTCTTAACTTCCCGATAGAACAGAGCTCTTTGACTTGTGGGGATAAGGTACTGAAAAATGATCTCAGTGCTGTCCTAAACGATTCCCCACTTCTCCTTACGCGGAATTTTCTTCATAGGAGCTCATCAACACCTTGTCTTTCACCAACCGGGAGGGATATCCAGCAAAGAGATAAGAGTGGTCCGATAGAAATACTTGGCCGGTCAGATCGATTTGATAGAATCAAGCAATTGGTGAAGGACGTTGTGAAGGCGATCAAGATGGGAGTGGATCCAATTCCTGTTCACGGTGGTCTTGGGGGTGCATACTATTTCCGAAACAGTAGAGGTGATTTTGTTGCTATTGTAAAGCCGACTGATGAAGAACCTTTTGCCCCTAATAATCCTAAAGGCTTTGTCGGCAAAGCTCTAGGACAACCGGGCTTGAAGAGATCTGTGCGAGTTGGAGAAACAGGGATCAGAGAGGTTGCAGCTTATCTTCTGGACTCTGAACATTTTGCTAATGTGCCTCCAACTGCTCTGGTGAAGATAACTCACTCTATCTTTAATATTAATGATGGAGTGAATCCTGACAAGCCAAATAAAAAGAAGATGGTCAGCAAGATAGCATCTTTTCAGCAGTTCATACCTCATGATTTTGATGCCAGTGATCATGGGACCTCAAGCTTCCCTGTTTCTGCTGTGCATCGAATTGGAATATTAGACATTAGAATTTTCAACACAGACAGGCATGCTGGGAACCTTTTAGTAAGGAAACTCGACAGCATGGGAAGGTTTGGTCAGGTGGAACTGACTCCTATCGATCATGGCCTTTGCTTGCCAGAAACTTTGGAGGACCCATACTTTGAGTGGATTCATTGGCCTCAGGCTTCAATTCCTTTTTCCGAGGATGAATTGGAGTACATAGAAAAGCTGGAATATCAAGATGATTTGAAAACACTGCGTAAGGAGCTTCCCATGATCCGAGAAGCTTGTCTCCGCGTGCTGTCCCTCTGCACCATTTTCCTGAAGAGAGCTGCTGCATATGGCCTCTGTCTTGCTGAAATCGGCGAAATGATGAGCAGAGAATTTCGCAGTGGTGAGGAAGAACCGAGTGAACTGGAGGTCGTGTGCATCGAGGCGAGAAGGTCTATAGCTGATAGGGATGTTTTGTTCACCAAGGCAGACGTAGACGACGATGAGACTCAATTTGATATTGACTGTGAGGATGCTGAGTCAGGCTTCATGCCAAAGATGACCATGGATGAT
The DNA here is from genome assembly GCA_029784005.1 of Lenwebbia sp. NSW1173648. Taxonomy (NCBI): domain Eukaryota; kingdom Viridiplantae; phylum Streptophyta; class Magnoliopsida; order Myrtales; family Myrtaceae; genus Lenwebbia; species Lenwebbia sp. NSW1173648. Next base: position 7,512,971 of record JARCGZ010000010.1, read on the forward strand.
TATATGTATAGAGCACCTTTCGATTTTGGAATAGGTAGTAATGGCCGGAATCCTCTGTCTAGACTGGAGGAGGGAAGTGAGGAGGAAGAAGAGAGTGAAGATGAAGAAGAGAAGAAGGGGGAGGATGTTACTGGGGTCGAGGCATTTGAGAGGATTCCCTCAGTTTCAAAACTTTCCATGTCCCTTAAGAACACTCTCTTGGGTAAGAAGGGTCCAAAGGAACCCAAATATTCTGGTATGATGCAGGAAAATGGCTCCATGGCTAATACATCATCTGGGCACAGAAGTGCAAATGAGCAGCTTCCTGCAAGCGTGAGCTTTGTGAATCTCGCGGACATGAGTGGCGATGAATGGCATCTGTTCCTCGAGATGTTCCAGGAGCTGCTGCGTCCAGCATTCGATAACAGGAAGTCTGCTACCTTAGGCCAGAGGCAGAGGCAGAGGCTTGGGACTTCTTGCCAGTTTTGAGACTCACAAGTTTGTAATATATGTCCCGATGGAACAGAATCTTTTCCAGGACGTAGGTTTGTGGAAGTGGAGGATTGTCAGTAGGATTAGATTGCTTTGTGATCTCCATGAGGGGGTTTAGTTTGAGCATCAGTAGGATGAGCTACTGTAAATATTCTTGGCATCGGCTGAGTGCAAGCTGGGTAGATTGGTTGTATTTTTTTCTCTTCTATGAGTTCGTTTTCTTGATTTCAACCCTCACTCATGGACTTTGTTCGATAAATAATTTGTTGAATGAATATAAGAAAAAGATGTTATGTAAATTTAATGGGCGCGTTTCTTGAGTATTGTCTTGTTTCACTAGAGCTGTTGATGTAATAAAACACTGAATGTGGCTGATCTTCCATTGTCTTCGAGCTTAAATAAGTTTCTGGTTGATTGGCAAATTTCACACTATAACGATGGTGTTGGGATTTGTCCCTTTTGCGTCGGATCTCCGTTGTCGAATAATACCGTCGCGGTACGAAACATCGGAAGGTTTCTGTAGATTGTTTCCTAAAAGTAGCAAGTGGGTTGATCTGATGGATTTCCCGCCCGTCCTTCTTCCAGTTATGTTACGGACAAGTGCTGTTGTCGGGCACAACCGTGACATCTACTCAGGTTTTTTAGAATTCGGAGGAGTTTTGGTACCCGAGCTTGTTCATGCAGATCGTACGTCTATCTTACAGGCTCTTTATCTTGTTATAGAGCACCGCCCTGGCTCTTTCTTTTCTTTCCCTCTCCTGGTTTCTGCACGTTTTACTCACCTGTGTCTCAATTTGCATGCGTGTTTTTTTTTTTTTTCTAGGAGTGGTTCTTCTGAAGAGGCTTCTTCCTGAAATGACACTAGCCTTATATAAATAAAACAAAACGAGGGCGGGAATCTTGTTCTCTCTGCCTGCGGGATGGTCCGGGGGAAGCCGGAATCGGCTGCTTTTGGGTCCTGTTGTACGTTTATCTCCTTTCCATTGCATCTCATATCCGGCCGGATGTTGCGATTTTAATATGCTATCTTAAAGCGCATTCCCTTATCGTCTCAGATTCGGCGATAAAGCAGTTTGTTCTCTAATTGATACTACCAATGCTGAAAGGTACTCCAGTCTTTGTTTATGTGGGTTAGCAACGCGTCATGGTTGTTCAATTTCACTGTTGAGGAGTAGGACTGCCAAGAAAACTCCATCGATGTTTCGACCAAAAAAAAAAAAAAGAACTCCATCGATGTCGACGCAGCAAGGGAAGAAAGATATACTGAGCCAACCAACCGAGAGATCATTGGGGACCAGTTAAAGAGTTGGTCTGGTTTTTTTATACAGGATTGGATTGGTTTTTCAAATGGTGGAGAGGTCAAACAAGTCACTCTGTTGAATTATTGCCCTTTTATTCTTCTTCTTCCCATTTGGAAGCCGCCAACAGAAGTAGATTTTCCTGCTTGTTTATTCTCTACGTACAGCTTTTGATCGAGTCAGCAAGAACATAATGTACAATCAGAAAAGCATATGTACTTTAGAAGATTGGTCCACTGGTCGAGCACGCCGAATGAAGGGTACAACTAATCGGATCGATTTCTTCGAGTGACATTGGGAGGGTTGGAGCACGGTTATAGCTTCCGAGGAAGCTCATCGATGTAGTTACGACCAAAGCCATTGATCACGAGAGATCCAAAGCATCGACCCAGCATCGATGCGTCGTGACATCGCTAATGATGCTTAGCTTGCATTGATCCCGACGCGTGGGCTGATCCGTTGTCGTCTAGCGGCACCAGAACCTGGCCAGTTTTAAATTCTCATCCATAGCAGCCAAGGTTTTATCCAAAATATGAAAAGGAACACAAATTGATTGGCCTTTTTAAGGTTTGGTGAAGGTTCACCACCTAACAGTCTATTTCTCAGCGGATGAGGACTCTGTGTCAAGTTGGCCACAAATTTCCCCAATTGGACTTGAATTGGTGAGAAGGAATGATGGAGCTGATGAGGAAAGTCGGTCTGGAAAATGGCATGTGAACGTGGCAACCTGAACTTTTTCGGCTTGCAAAAAGTTTGTTTCCTATCTTCTTTTCTTGAACCTTTTCGATGTCAAGTGGGTTTGGGGTGGGCACAGCCTTATAATGTCTTGTAATGAAAGCATCGAATGATGAGAATGAGTAGAGCCCCATGAGGAAAAAGAGTTGAGAGGACAAAATGGGACCAGGAACTTGTCTGGTTGTCCCCTTGTGGAACACCTAATCTGCATTCTGAAGCAAAAGTTATGGCCATGCCCCAGTAATACACTGAAGCCACTCCCTGTCGCCGTAGGCGCCGACCGGTCAAAATTGGCCAAATGGACTGAATTGATACAAATGCAAAATATTTAACACTCAACTAAAAAAAGGGTTTATGATTGAATTGGTACAATTGCGACCGGTTTCGGACTTTTTTGGTAATTTTCCCATGTCAATAATGTCTAACTATAATGGATAACCCTCTTGGGTTTGCTTTTATAATCTTTGCTTTGAGGAGATTCTGACCCAAGTTTGGCACGAATCCGTCCTTGTTCGAATGCAAGTTAGTGAAAGGCACATGCTGGCGATTTCATCGACTGAGTTTGAAAGTAACATGGAGTTATATGAGTATACAAAGAAGGAGGAGGGACTAATATCATTGTCTATGATTTTTGTGTCTACCACATGGGAAGTTCAAGGTCGTTTACTAGTTACGTCTTGTGGGACATTCCTGTCATCGACACCAAAAAAATGTCCAAATCTTTGACCTCGACTCGGACCGGAAGAGACCGAGCAAAGATGCGACGGATACAAAAACTGGCTTAGTGTTGAGAACTCTTAATTGGCAAATTCAGTTAGTCGACAAGAAAGCTGGTTTTAATCGACAGAGGGTATAAGAGAAAGTAGCCAAGTTGTGGAGTTAAAATGTCGACAAATGGAGGTTTGATTCAAGTCACAAAAAGGCCATGATTGACGTAACTGCTGGTGCAGCAAGGATGAAGTAGCCATCCAATTGTTAGAGCCGATAATCTTGGATGCAACTCTCGGAGAGATATTTGTAAAAGGAGAAATTCGACGCAACCGTCAAGTTGTGGAATCAAAGATTTGAGGAAAGCAACCGGAGACGAAAGTCGTGAAAGAGTGGACAAAAAACAACCTCTAAGTAGCGGAGTTGGTAATTACCAAGTTACTGTTTCTAAATAGAAATTGTTGAATTGTTAAGAGTAATGTAGGATGTGTTTGATTCCTTCGTAATCGCTGTTAAGTGTCAGTAATATGTATAAATACTTGAATCATAGTTTGTAGAAAGGACCGTCAATCAATCAAAGATTTATAGGTGTTCAATTTTACTCCTATTACCTTTTACATGGTTGCACACGATTATCTCCGGTCTCAATATTTTAATTATTCTCGTCATTTACATTTCTTGTTTGAGAATCAGCATAACCTTTGTCGATTCACTCCTCGGTCCATGCTTTGAAAAGTATTTCGTTGGTAATTTTCGGCGAAACAGCTATCAACGGTATTTAAATGCTAAATTGTTTTCGAGCTATGCAATAGAATGTGCAATCATCACAAATATCTTTAACAGGACCTACCTACATAGTATAAGGTCGCGATTGATCCGGTCCATGTTGACTAGGTTTGGGGCAAGTCTCGCCCCAAATGCCCTTCACTCAAGCCCATGGTCGTCTCCAACAAAACCTATGGTCCTGTCAGCAAATCTTGTGGAGTCATCTGGTTTGGTGATTGGCACCAAACAATTTGTGCTTCAGTTAATCCTTTTGAAGTATGGTACGGCCCATAAGCAAATGAATAATGCTCTAGGAAATCCACAATCCACTTTCTTTGGTCCCATATAGACCCAACAAATGGGTAAGTTGGATCAAAGATGGTCTAACCCTTTTGACCCATTTCTATATAAAAGGTTTTGGCCCCCATACCCGACCCGACTCGTACCCGACACTAACCGGCATTCAATTCTTAGAAAATTTTCTCCTCAAATTGTTGCCTTTGAAAAATGGGTCCATGGGGGCTGAGCTCAAAACTCCAGTGCATGTACCCATGCTCGTCGACGCCCGGGCTCGAGTTCATTGAGGCCGGGTCTGAATCCATAGAGGTCGAACTCGAGACCTTAGAGCCCGGGCTTGGGACAATTGAGGTTGGGCCCAGGTCCATCGAGATCAGGCAAAGACCTCGGTGCTCGTGCCTGGATCTCCAATGCTCGAGCCGGGTCCATCGAGGGGTCCCGAGCCCAGTTTATGTAGGCATGAGCTTGGTTCCTCGGTTGCCTATGCCTAAGTCACTAGCACTCGAATAGTGCATTATTTTAAGAAAGTGAAAGTAGGTTTTCCTTTTCAAACGATGAAAAATAATTTATAACTCATTTTCAGATTTTATCCAAAAATAAAAAAATGTTTAATTGCTCGCGAAATAAATGGAACATTACATTGGTCAACTTGAAAATTTTGAACATGCATATTTAGAAAGGGGAAGATAATTCCCTAGTCTACTTACGTATCAAATCGGAGTTTTTACAAATTAAGTGTGGAGAACACTTTGATGATAAAGAAAATTAATTTTAGAAAAGATTGAATAATCCAAAAGCAACCCCTTGAACTGAATATAATGGGAATATTGTGTCTCCATTTATAATTTGCCATTTATTTTTTGGACCCATTTAAATCTATTTCTAACACTTTAGCCAAATCATTTATGATCCGACTCATAAAAAACGAGTTAAAAGAATAAGTTTTGGACCCATTTTGAGACCCTCAGCTACACAATTAAGTTTGGAATGAATCCTGATTAAACCTGTCCATGAACCTGACAATCCTTATATGGGTAAGAGTTTTGTAGTTAAAGGCTTGAGGTGGTAAGTCATCCACTTGCCTCAGCTCGGAAATTGAGCTGCACATCTCCTTTAGCAATCTACAACTATGAATTTGTAAGTTTTATTTGATACAAGTTAGAATGATGATAGCCTTCCCTTTGATCCAACTAAGTTTAATCTGATCGTACAACTTAAATACTAAACAAGGCTCCAGTTTTGTGGAAGGAAAGAGGGCATAGCATAGTTACCTTTCTACAAATACAAACACGTGGATGTAGGCGATTCCAAACGAAAGGCCAATCGTATGGTTACGTTCGTTGATTTTGCAGTCGGCCCAACTCCTGCACGAATTCGTCCAAGCCTCTCCAAGAGCTCCCACCACCGGGCTCCACCGCCTCCACCGCCTCCCTCCTCAGCTCCCGCACCCTCGCCCGCTCCGGCAAGTCCTCCCTCATCGACCCCGCGATCGCCTGGCCCAGCTCGTCCGGGTCCGGCACCGTTCGCGCCCCCTCGCACGCCCTCACCGCCACGCCCATGTCCTCCACCAGCAGCCGCGCGTTCACGAACTGGTCCGCCTCCATCGGCCATGCCAGCACCACCTTCCCCGCCACCGCTGCCTCCTGGACCGAGTTCCACCCGCAGTGGCTCAGGAAACCGCCCACCGCCCGGTGGCGCAGTATAGGCACCTGCGGGGCCCACCCCGTCACGACCTTCCCCCGGCCCGCCATCCGGGCCTGGAAGCCGTCCGGGACGGCCCCATACCCTTCCTCCGCCTGCTCGGCCGTGGGGGTCTTGACGACCCACACGAACCGGGCCCCGCTCCTCTCGAGCCCGGACGCCAGGGCCTCCATCTGCTCTTTGGTCATCAGCTTCTGGCTGCCAAAGCACACGTAGAGGACCGACCCGTCGGCGCACCCGTCGAGCCAGCCCAGTACGTCGCTGCCTGGTCCCGTGCCGGCGGCGCCGGGGTCTCCCCTGCCCAAGACGTCATTGAGCCCAATCAGATTCAGCGGGCCAACGCTGTAAACCCGCCGGTGGCCCATTTTCCGCCTCAGGTGCTCCAAATACTGGCCTTCCGAGTGATCGAGCGTGTTGAACACGCAACCCCAAGAGGCCATATTCCCCAACATGCTCCGCTTAACAATCTCCCAGTCCGGGTCGGACTCCTTGTAGAGGCGGAATATGGACGGCAGGTGCTCCTCCCGGAACGACGGCGCTCCGGGCACATCGGAGAGCTCCACGGCATCGGTGCTCGCCCTCCTCACGCTCTCCATGTTCCGCCAGCAGGAGTCGATGACCAGCGTGAAGAAGGCGGCGACGGAGAAGAAGGCGATCCGGGGGATGCCGAGCTCGGCGGCCAAGTCCTGGGTCCAGCCGAGGAAGAAGTCGGAGAAGATGGCCACGGGAGGGTTGGGGTGGGAGGCGAACCACCGGGCGAGGGGGAGGCGGAGGGCGGAGAGGGCGGAGATGATGTGGACGTTGCCGGCGTTGCCAATGTCGCGGACGTTCTCGACCCCCGAGGGGAGCTTGGGGTGGGAAGGGAGGGGGAGGACGAGGGGCTGGACGGAGGGGTGAGCGGAGAGGAGAGGGGCGAGGAGGGGGAGGTTCTTGGGAGTGACCAACACGGTGAGGGCGAGGCCGCGGAGGGAGAGCTGGTGGGCGAGGTCCAGGTGCGCAAGCATGTGGCCCTGCGCCGGGTACGGGAATATCAGTATGTGCGGAGGCGGAGGCTCCATGGAGACGAAGAAGACGAACAAGAAGAAGAAAAGAGAGAGAGAGAGAGAGAGAGAGAAAGAGAAAAGCAGAGTGGAGAATATCTTTACGTTCATGTGCGCACTTCGTGGGATGGCGTTCTTTCCTTTTCCTTAGGTGGGGCAACGGGACTAAGACCGGAGCGACCTTGACCTGTCGGAGCTCGGACAGGACAGGGAACACTCACGCTTTTCCATGCTTTTGGATTGGGCGAGGAGACTTCTGGATTGACTTTTAAATGTCTACTAAAAAATCCATCCCACTTCTTGATCATTTAAACAAAACTGAGGTTTACTTTAGGGGCCCGTGAACCGCCGTGTAAGTTCCGCAATCGTTTTTGTCCAGGCCTTTGGCTCGTGCAGACGGCATCCGCTTAGAGCGATTTGCACGGAAGTTGATGGAGTCATCTCCCCAATCTCGCAACCAATCACCCTAACTTTATGGGCCATCTATCACATCATTTTATTATTATATCCACTTCATGAACTGCTCTTAATACGGTAAGAATTGCTCTAATCCATGTACCTAGCGAGCGATGAACCTTCATTAGTCTATTGGACCTATAACTAGCTAATCATGGGGATGGATAGAAAGTTTAAAGAGGAAAGGTAACTTTGGATCAATCGAATATCATTATCTATACATACAGAAAAGTTGGTTCGAATAAATCATGCAGATATAATTAGGAACCTTTGTATAGCGCAAAAGTATGCATATATTAGTAAAGTTTTGGCGCTTAAAAATGACCACAATATTTATTAGCATTTTGAAAAAGACATTGAATTGTGAGGCATCAATGATATGAAGTAAGATATCCGATTTTTAATTATGTTAACCAACTTATGATTGACATTGATTTCACTAATAAAGTTTGTCACGTGTAATATCACCATTCATCACGTGGGTTCCTCTCTCTCGGTTTCCTTAGGGTTTCACACTTTTCCCTGTAGTAGCCACCACGTGCAAACGCTAAGCGAGAGAGAGGGGCATTTCCTTCTCTCTCCCTCCCTCCCTCCTCACTCCTCTCCATCCTCTCTCTTTTGAAGCACTCTATCTTTCTTTTCTCTCTCGCTCTATTTTGGGAGTTTGTGTGTGTGAATAATTTTATACAGCTGATCTTGGGTATACGTGGAGACCAGCTCGACCATTCGTTCAGTCGGCAGTTACCGAGGAAGATGTTCGTGATGTGGCTCTACAATCCCGAGATTAGGCCACTCACCTCTCCCGATTTAGATTGAGGTCAAGTTTTGCGGGTTTTACTCTCTCGAACTAGATCTAGATATAAATTTGGGAGTTCCTTACAGGTCTTTGATCTGTATTCTTTTAACATTTTGATGTTGGTGTCTCTGCATGATGATGGTGATGGAGATGTCTAACCTAGACGCGCACCGCAAGTCGTTGCATATGGAGTGAGAGATCTCGGCTTGTGCTTATCACTGAATCTGGTGATCGGCTGCAGGATGTTTACGGTGATGGATCTGATCTTGAAGGATGAGAGTGTACCTTTAGCTACAGATGTTGTTTTGTTATTTATGGCTTTTGCATGTTGTTATTTGGGATTTGCTAGGCTTGAAAGCCATCTATCTACCTCTCAATCTCGTCGAGAATTATTTTAATATATGAATGACATCTTTTTTGACCAAAAAAGAAAAAGAAAAAGACAAGTAGAGGTTGTTAAGGACGCGCATGACATCACTTCTGATGTATAATTTCTGCTCTAGAAGTGTTTCTGAAGCAGAAATTCGTTTGGTTAGGCAACTTCATTTTTCTACTTCTGGAGCATTTTTTTTACTCCAGAAGTAATTTTGGAGACACTTGAAGAAGTAAAAAAAAAATTACTTCGCTCCAGAAGTAGAAAAATCAACTTATACTCAGAAGTGTTGCCATGCGCGCCCTAAGCCACAACCTTGGAATCACGGGATGCGAGGATCATGGCCATACGTAAAGTTCGCTTGGTATGATGCCAAACCGGCAAAGTTAAAAAAAAAGTGTGGAAACAATTATTTCCTCTTTAAAGCTCAGTTTGTTTTGTTGAAAAAGTGACATTTTTGGAAAATGTTATTCAAGTTTGAGATTTTGGAGATAAAAAATTAGTTTAGGGTACATGTGTTACAAATGTACTAGTTTGAGATTTTTGGTGGTCAAAAAAATTAATTTGAGGTAAATTCGTCACATGTATACTAATTTGGGGGGTTTTTCGTGGTATTAACCCATCAATCTATTATACACTATCCAACAATGGTCACAACATAACTCCCAGTGACACGGCACAAACCGGAGTCTGTTCGAATGAAACTTAGTAAAGGCAAATGCTGGTTGATTTTACAGATTGAGTTTGGAACTAACATGGAGCTTCACGAGCTCACAAAGAAGAAAGAGGGTCTAGCAACATCGTTGTTATGATTCCTAGGTCAACCACATGGGAGGGTGAAAGTCTTTTACTAGTTGTTTTCCGCGGGACATTCCCGTCAAACCTGTTCATGGGGACCAGACTCGAGAGCAAAAGTCTGTCGTCCACGAGCCCCAGCTCGAAGATTTGATTGCATAATTCAATCCTAATTGCTCCGGTTTTTAGGGAAAAAGAGTCCACGGTTACTTTTCTAGAAGCAACAAAACATGTGGACGTACACGGTCGTAATCTGCCGAACGCAAATTCTACGGTGCTTTATTCAACGATCCGGTCTGTCGTTCATCTTTCTCATCCGTCTTAATGACAGGCCGACCGTATGATCACAATCACGGCTTTTGCAACTGGCCCAGCTCCTTCACGAGTTCGTCCAAGCCTCTCCAAGAGCTCCCACCACCGGGCTCCACCGCCTCGAACGCCTTCCTCCGCAGCTCCTGCGCCCTCGCCCGCTCCGGCAAGTCCTCCCTCACTGTCTCCGCGATCCGCCGGCCCAGTTCGTCTGGGTCTGGCACCGTGTCCGCCCCCTCGCACGCCCTCACCGCCACGCCCATGTCCTCCACCAGCAGCCGCGCGTTCACGAACTGGTCCGCCTCCATCGGCCACGCCAGCACCACCTTCCCCGCCACCACCGCCTCCTGGACCGAGTTCCACCCGCAGTGGCTCAGGAACCCGCCCACGGCCCGGTGGCCCAGTATCAGCACCTGCGGGGCCCACCCCGTCACAACCCTCCCCCGGCCGGCCACCCGGGCATCGAAGCCATCTGGCACCGCCCCGTACACTTCCTCCGCCTGCATGGCCGTGGGGGTCTTGACGACCCACACGAACCGGGCCCCGCTCGTCTCGAGCCCGGACGCCAGGGCCTCCATCTGTTCCTTGTTCATCAGCTTCTGGCTGCCGAAGCACACGTAGAGGACCGACCCGTCAGGGCACCCGTCGAGCCAGCCCAGCACGTCGCTGCCCGCTCCAGCGCCCACGCCCAGGTCTCCCCGGCCCGAGAGGTCATCGAGCCCGATCAGATTCAGTGGGCCGACCCCAAAAACATGCCCGTGGCCAATTCTCCGCCTCAGGTGCTCCAGATACTGGCCTTCCAAGTGATCGAACGTATTGAAAACGCAACCCCAAGAGGCCATATTCCCCAACATGCCCCTCTTAACAATCTCCCAATCCGGGTCGGACTCCCCGGTAGAAGCGGAACAGGGACGGCTGGTGCTCCTCCCGGAACGACGGCGCTCCGGGTAGATGGGGGAGCTCCACGGCGTCGGCGCTGGCCCTCCTGCCGGTCTCAATGTTCCGTAAGCAGAAGTCGCTGACCGACGTCAAGAAGGCGCCGGAGGAGAAGAAAGCGATCCGGGGGACGCCGAGCTCGTCGGCCAAGTCGAGGTCCAGCCGAGGAAGAAGTCGGAGAGGATGGCCACGGGAGGGTTGGGGTGGGAGGCGAACCACCGGGCGAGGGGGAGGCGGAGGGATGAGAGGGCGGAGATGATGGCGACGTTGCCCAAGAGACCGATCTCGCGGACGTGCTCGACGCCCGGGGGGAGGTTGGGGTGGGGAAGGAAGCGGAGGACGAGGGTGTGGAGGGAGGGGTGGGCGGAGAGGAGAGGGTTGAGGAGGGGGAGGTTCTTGGGAGTGACCAATACGGTGAGGGCGAGTCCGCGGAGGGAGAGCTGGTGGGCGAGGTCCAGGTGGGGAAGCATGTGGCCTTGCGCCGGGTAGGGGAACAGCAGTAGGTGTGGAGGTGGAGACTCCATGAAGATGACGAAGAAGAAGAAGATAGATGCTTAAGTTTCGATTTCTCTACGTGGGTTAATGTTTTCTCGGAGAGTTTGAGGGTTTCTCTTGGGTTGGGTACAGTAGAGATTATTCTCGGATGTTGGCGACGGGACAAGTCAGTCAACGTCAAACTTATCAAAAGAAGCGACCGTAAGAGTTGTCGTAGCTCCATGCTTTTGGCTGTTGTGCGAAGAAGACATCTCTTGACTTATTTTTGTGATTGGCATAGATTCGCTAACAGGGTTTGGTACGTGTGAGACTGGCATTGATCAATTGTAATGATGCTAACATGGAGAAAGAGAAGTAGATACAATTAGGCCACGACCCTAGAATCAAGGGACGTATGCGTGGCGCTGACGTTTGGCAAACTCACGGTAGAAGTAATTGGCAAATGTTGAGTTGCATTTGCCATTTGGAAGGATGCCAAACCGGTTAAAGTTTGAAAAAAGAGTGCGGAAACGGTTATTACCTATTTTAACGTCATCTTAAAATGTAAGATTGATGGAGATCGTGACAAGACACATTGTAAAAATAGATTGACACAGTGGAGAAGCGGTCGGCATGAATACCAAACCTATTGTTAGAAATTAATACTAGCTTGTGGGGCCCACATCCAAGACTTAAAACCTGGAAATGAGATCTAGAGGCTCATAACTATAAGGGTCCTGGTAGCATGATAGTGTGATAGTATAACGATAGAATGCTAGATATAAAATTAGAGGTGGGTCCCGCCATAATTGTTAAATATTTTTTGCTATTCATGACACTTGCGATTGTGATGACACTGTTATACTGTTATACTGCCAGCTTCTCAAATCTCTAACTATAAAGATGATGTCTTAAAGAGAAGAAGGATACACACACTCAACCAAATCGCAAGATTTAAGGCATGTTCGTTTATGCTTTTGCGAAAGCAAAAAGTGAGCTTGTGAATCTATTGAGAATGAATGAATCTTTAGTGTGTCGGTAATTTGATATCCAATTTCAAAAACATGAATGAATCATGTAGTTATAGTTTGTAACCTCTCCATGTTGATAATTAACTTTTCACATAGAAAACGGTTAAATGTGCTTATAACTAACTAGTAACTTTTTAAGGAAAAAGTACCCAAAAAGTCCTGAACCTATTGTATTGGTACTAATTCAGTCATAAACCTTTCAATTGGACCATTTTAGTCCTAAATATTTTTGTATTTGTACCAATTCAGTCCATCTGATCAATTTTGGTTGGAAATCACTGACGTGGGCAATATTTTTTTCTATAAAAAGCTATTTTAATTATTTTTTTATTTTTTTTTCTTCCCTAGTTTTACTGCCGGTGGCCGGGCGGCCATCGGCCAAGGGGGGGGGGGGGGAGGGGTGGGCCTCGCTGGGCTGAGGGGGAGCGCCGGTGAGGCCCCCCTCGCTAGATCTGGCGAGGCTGACCCTCGCCGGACCTCGGCACCGTTAAGCGGGCTTAGCTCAATTCATCCCAGGCAACCCAATGATATGATTGTTGACTCAGGGATTTCGGTTTCAGAGCGCCGAACTGAGTAGTAAGCATGAGGTGTTCGAGTGGCGTATCCTCCATCACTTGCCTCATTCTGGTGATCGCTGCCTGAGCATGTGCTGAATCGTAAGAACTCCACCTCGGATTTGCTCGCGTTGTTTTCCAGGTTCTTGTTCCTGACCTTCGCACGGCTTCGTTGGAAAAAAAAAAAATTTCTTTCCTTTTCTTTGCTCGATTGATACGCGAGATGTTCGGCAGCTTTGGGTTCTGAATTGATGGTGATTGCTTTCGTTCTATCCGCTGTAGACTAATTATGGGGACATCGAATTTGGGTTCTTTTCGAATGTTGCTCCAAAAACGGTGGATCACATCTTCAAGCTCGTCCGTTGAGCTCCGGCGAGGCCAACCCCCGCTTGTGGCCAGCTAAAACAGGGAAAGAAAAAAAAAGGAATAATAATAATTTTTTACAAAAAAATAATTAAATAATGTTTACGTCAGCACCGATTGTCCTACCTAGCACCGTTGGCGTCCACGTCAGCGATTTCTGGCTAAAATTGGGCGGATGAACTGAATTGGTACAAATACAAAAAGGTTTAGGACTAAATTGGTCTAATCGAAAGGTTTATGACTAAATTGGTATCAATGCAATATGTTTAGGATTTTTTTTTGATACTTTTTCCAATTTTTAATGTAATGAGAAGCTTCGTCAAAGAAAGATTTTTCAACATGTCAGAAAATTAGCTAACGCCACAAAGTGATTATTGAGGGAAGTAGTTTTTTTTTAATAGGGAATAGTTAGTAATTAGTGATCCGAAGTAGGTTTTTCGCTATTGTTAGGAACCTTTGTATAGTGCAAAAGTATGCATATATTAGTAAGTTTTGGCACTTAAAAATGACCACAATATTTATTGGCATTTTGAAAAAGACATTGAATTGTGATGCATCAACCATATGAAGTACGATATCCCCTTTTTAATTATGAGATTTTATATTAATTATGTTAACCAACTTGTGATTGACATTGATTTCGCTAATAAGGTTTGGCATGTGCAATATCACCATTCACCATGTGACGTCCCAGGCGTCACTTACTAAGTACGTGCTCTACTTTAATCTGATATTAAATACATTTTCTGGCACATGCGGAAGACTCTAAGCATAGGACACTCAGACGGCCATACAAAACATACAAGTGCATACAGGGGTAGGCACGCCTAAGGGGTATGGCTTCATAGGGTTCCACTATCTGTATCGGACACACAGCAAGATCACACAGCAAATTGGGCAAATTTCTTACTTCATTAATATGTAATCAGTTTCTTACATTATCCGTTTCAAAATATAAACAAACATCTGGGAGACAACAACAAAATATCTCTGCGCCCCATCACTGCTTCCACCATTGGCGTACTCCACTGACGCCACCATAGCATGCTTACTACTCTTCATTGCCATCCTTTCTGGCTAACAATCTGAAAAATGGTTAAATCCACGAGGGTGAGCTAAAAGCTCCATGAGTAAAAATCTAACACCACGACAAATGAATTGCCAATCTCCAAGCTAACAAGCAACACTCAACTATAGCATGGCAAGCAAGATCAACGAATCGATACCCAAATAAAGGAACGACCCACATTCCATTTTAGTGCATCGCCTATCAAAATCGCACCTCCTCAGTCTCGGTCTCTACTGATGATCGCATACGTTCGTCGAACCGACCATCAATCTCGTTCGCCCAACACTCAGATACCTCAATTACACCCATTAGAACAACATGCAAAGTGGCTCGATGCACCACAAGGCAAAACCGAACTCCCTTTTTACACGCCAACCTCATTTCACGTCTCGGACTTGATGATCCAACAATCAATTACACGAATCCATAGCTCAAGGATGACGATCAAGCTAAACAAAATGACATGCTAGCCGAAAATCAACAAATCAGAAGTCGACGGGTTAGAAATTCTACTCGCCTCGATTTCTCGTACGAAACGACCACGAGATCGCCGTGCCGACCTCGAGCTCCTCCTTCCTTCACATGAGCACGAGTGAGGGACCAACGAGAGTGAGAACATGAGCGGCGCCGGGCTGAGGAGTCGTCGGCTTTTGGACAAGAGCAAAGAGAGCTCGCGGGAGGGAGTACCATCGAAGAAGAGAAGAGGAGAGGGAGAGAGAGTTTGAGGGACTTCTTGAGACTTCCACCAAAGAGAGAGGCAAGAGGGAGAGGTGGTCTATATATAGGGAGATGGGGCTCACGCATGAAGGACACATGGCAAAGGGGAGGTGTGACATTCCGAAATTTCGAGATTTCTAAAATAAATAAAATTGAATTTTCGAGGTTAAAGGTATAGTTTTTGGAAGTCGATTTATTTGGTTTGATGAGGGATTTGGAAAATCCTAAAGCGTCGGTCAGAGAAATTTAGCCGGAATAATTGAGCAGTCGAATCGAAGCATTGAGACCGTTCGCGCCCGAGCCTAGTCCTGGCCGACCCTTAAAAGTGAAATTACCAAATTGCCCTTACATTATTCATAAGAGACAAAACCCATTATGAGAGACTTGACTTGTGGGCCCCACCTTTTCTCTCTCTCTTTTCTTTCCCCCCAAGTTTGGCCGTGACCCTCTCTCTCTCTTCTCTTCCTCCATTCGGTCGGCCAAACTTCCCCCAAACCTGAGAGCCCGTTTTCTCTATTTTCTGCACGCGTCGGAGAAGAAATTGTCTGTTTGAGCTCGTCCGGAGGGCGAATCGAGCTTCGTTTTCTCTTATGCGACCGTAAGATCGAGGGAAACTTAGATTTGAGGGCTGATAGTCGAAAGAACGGTTGGATTTTCGTGAGTTGGGCTGGACAGAAGCTGGTCGGTGGAGACCCGGTTCGTTCGACGTCGATTCAAGCTCCGCCGCTCGTCGTTCGTCTCCGCGCCGCCACGGGTTGTCGTCGCCGAGTCATCGCCGTCGTCGCCAGACGATTTGTTTGTGAGTTAACCCCTAATCTCTAATTAGGTCGTTAATTACGTTTAGAGATTAGATTAGATTATGTTAATAGTGGTCATTTTAAGTTAATTATGGTTAGTTATTGTGAATGGTGAATTAGATGTTAATTAACCTTGGTTAGGTTAGTTAACTATGGTTGGGTTAACTGACCCTGGTTAAGTTAGTTAACTGTAGTTACTTTATGGTTAACCATATATAGTTACTTTTTGGTTAACCATGGTTACTTTATTAAACTATAGTTACTTTATTGTTAACCATGGTTACTTTATTAAACTGTGGTTACTTTATGGTTAATCATGGTTGGATTAATTAACTAAAGTTGAGTTAATTAATTATAGTTGGGTTAATTAACAGTAGTCGGGTTAATTAACCGTGCCCGGAATAATTAATTAGAGATTAGTGATAAGTGGACTTGATAGGTTATCAAGAAATGCGATAAGCTATCGGCAATTTATGCGATAAGCTATCGGAGTTGTTGTGATAAGCTATCTCCATTTAGGTGATAAGCTATCAAGGTTTTGGGCGATAAGCTCTCGGATTATTATTATGTTATTTATAGTTTTAATACCAATCTATGATTGTATTATGCTTGAATTGTGGACACCTAAATTAGTAAACCCAAAAGTGTGGGGTTTATATGTCTATTTTTATGAGTTAAGTAGGGCAAGAATGTTTGGATAGAAAAGTATATTAAGTTTGATGGCTTAATTATGTGTATGTGATCATGTGTAATTTATTTACTGTATTTTGGCATGAGAGTTGCATTACTTGAGAATTGCCCGGATAAGCCAGAAGACCCCCGTAGGAAGACGGGCGTGCCCTCAATCGGCCGTAATTGATCAAAAAGATAAATGCTTGGATGAGATGGAAGACCCCCGTGTGAGGACGGGCGTGCCCTCGATCGGCCGTAATTGATCGAATGGATAAATGCCCGGATGAGCCGGAAGACCCCCGTGTGAGGACGGGCGTGCTCTCGATCGGCCGTAATTGATCGAATGGATAAATACCCGGATGAGCCGGAAAACCCCCGCCTGAGGACGGGTGTGCCCTCGATCGGTCGTAATTGATCGAATGAATAAATGCCTGGTTGAGCTGGAAGACCCCCGTGTGAGGACGGGCGTGCCTGAGTGGTCATTAATAACTGGAACACGTGTGATGCATTGTGCATGAGAAATTGTGATGAGTGTTCTGGTTGTGTGCCTTAGTTTGAGAGTGATTTGAGTGCCATGTTGGGTACTATACAATGTATGGACCAAGGCGGGGTAAGCTTGCATGCGATTGACGATTGACTATTAAGTTTGTGTCCGATCATGTGGTAGTTAGAGCATTGCGAGAGTCGCACGCTATTGATCTGTTATCGACTCTGTCTTGCATGTATAGGCCGCCCTGAGTGAATCAATGACCTACTCGGAATTAGGCGCTGACTCACAGAGATTTTATATCCCACCCGTTTTTAGGACCTCAACGTTGGAGAGCCGACTTCTGGCTCTAAGGAGGGCGTGGACGTTGACTGAGCTTTTTGAGTAGCTTAGAGTAATGTTAACCCTAACCCCGACCTAGTATCTTTTCATGCTCGTAGGGGGCTTGTAAATGCGCACTTCCTAGGGTTAACAGTAAATTAATAAAATGAGCTTTTGCCGTATGATGATTGTTGGTTTCCTTTCTAGCTATCCCTGTTGTTATATTTGTCTGGGGTTGTAAGTCGTTTCTGCATGCGCTTAATTGAAAGCTAAAAATGAAAGGGTCGACGACGTGCCTGGGACGTCGCCCTTATATGACCTGAAGCGTTTGGTGGGGTTGTGGCGTGCCCGAGAGTCGTGGCGTGCCCGAGAGTTGGGGCGTGACAGGAGGCGCCACTTGTCCTTTGTCCGCGCCACTTGTTCACCATGCACATGTACACATGTCATTCGGCCCATTATGTACAAATCTCACTAGTTGTACTAATTCTCTCTCATAATTAAGCTCTATTGAGACCAAAACTAACTACCGGGCGCCCTCGTACTTCCGACGATAAAACTTTCGAGCCATCGAATAATGTCCCCATAGTCCACCGCACTAAATATTTTACACCCCCAAAGTCTCTTTCACTATTAATTCAAGGCCGATATATATTATTCCGCTTATAAACTTAGCCCAGTGGAAACGGGTCGTCACACACCACTATGCCAACATGGAGAAAGACAAGTGGAGCTTGTTAAGCCTCAACCTTGGAATAACGGGATGCGAGGATCATGGCCATACGTGGAGTTGCACTTGGCTTGATGCCAAACTGCTAAAGTTCGAAAATAGTGTGGAAATGATTATTTTCTCTTTAAATCATCCCCAAGTATGTGAATGATGGAGATCGCAACTGCACACATAGTATGAACGAATCAATAGACGTAGAGAAGCGGTTAGTAGGATTGATAGGTTTCCGACCCGGTCCAGTCCCACGCAGGAACTGGACCAGAAGGACCGGCTTGACATTGATTTAGCTTATAAGGTTTGCCACGTGTGATATGGCCATTCATCACGATGCCAACATGGAGAAAATCAAGTAGAGGTTGTTAAGCTGCAACATTGGAATCATGGGATGCGAGGATCATGGCCATATGTGGAGTTGCACTTGGTATGATGCCAAACCGGCAAAAGTTCAAAAAAAGTTTGGAAACAATTTTTTCCTTTTTAAAGCTCAGTTTGTTTTGTCGAAAAAGTGACATTTTTGGAAAATGTTATTCGAGTTTGAGATTTTGGTGGTCAAAAAATTAATGTAGGCTAAATCTGTCACATATGTACCAGTTTGAAATTTTTGGTGGTCAAAAAATTTAATTTGGGGTAAATCCGTCACATGTGTACTAGTTTGGGGGGTTTTTCGTGGTACTAACCCATCAATTTATTGCCCATTATCCAACAATGGTCACAACATAAGTCCCAGTGACAAGGCACAAACCGGTGTATGTTCGAATGAAACTTAGTAAAGGCAAATGCTGGTTGATTTTACAGATTGAATTTGAAACTAACATGGAGCTTCACGAGCTCACAAAGAAGAAAGAGGGTCTAGCAACATCGTTGTTATGATTCCTCGGTCAATCACGTGGGAGGGTGAAAGTCTTTTACTAGTTATTTCCCGTGGGACATTCCCGTCAAATCCGTTCATGGGGACCAGACTCCAGAGCAAAAGGCTGTCGTCCGCATGCCTCTGCTCGAAGATTTAATAAAGGCGAGCTTGGTAGTCGAAATCAAGCCCGGCGGCCGGTCCAGGCCGACGGCCAACCCTTGTATTTGACCTGCTTGCTCTATTTGTTTCGCGAAAAATGCGAAATTTTTAAAAAGTTATTTTTCAAGAAAATGACAATGTTTTCTGATGTTTGGCTAAACTACGGTATGGAAAATTGGATTTCACTTTTCTCCATGGACTCCTTTTAATAATTTTTTATTTCTCTATTTTTTATTTTCATTTTTTAAAAAAAAAGTCAATTTTTTTAATTATTTATCCTTTTCTTTTTTATCTTTTTTTTTTTTAATTTTTTTCCTCTGGTTTCGACCAGTCGCCGGCCACGGCGACCGGCTGCAAGCGAGCTCGAGGCTCGACTTGTCCCGACGATCTCAAGCTCGCCATATCCAGGCGAGCCCCATAAAAGGAAGAGTTTATCCGGTGATGGAAAAACCTGTGTCAGGACTTGGGAGGGCTAGAATGGGGGATCAATGTTCCGGACGGAAGGTCGAAGGTACGTGACGAGGGCCTTGAATTTAGTTATGAACTTATTATTGCAAACCTTGGTTGGCATTGAAGGGCTTGGTCGGAGGGCTCGTGGCGAGGGACCTGAATTTTCTGGAGAAGGCGTGGGCATTAGGAGTTCCAGAGCCTAAGAAAGTCATTTACGGCATCAAAGTTTGGATTGCTCTGTCCGTGGTTTCGCTGGGCATTAGAAGATCCGGGCGAGCTCGAGATTACCGGGATCGGCCGAGCCTCGAGCTCGCCGGCCCGCTCATGGCCGATCGTTTGGCCATCAGCCGTTGTCGTGACCCGCTCTCTGATTTTCTACGTATCGAGTGGAGGGCGAATGGATTGTCGAGAGGCCTCGAAATCGGGCTCTTGGCTCGGGCCCTCCAAGGCCCATTCCAAATCGCGATGTCGGGAATTCGAATTCGATCTTAGTGTGATCGTGTGGCATGTGCGAGTGTACATGCAAAGGAGTCGCCACCGACCTTTGAGGAAGGTAGGTTGGAAATCCTATCGAGCGGTCGGGAGAAACCGCTCGATTTCGTGCAGCCAGAGATTTTTGGGTCCGGAGATTTGGTTACCCTAGTATTTCTACTAGAGTCCTTTCGGTTATTGTCTGGTTTGTTTTGTTACCTAACGTGATCATGCAAGGTTTAGCCGCTTTTAAGCCCTAAAAATGTTCTTTCCACCGCACTAGGCGTTCATGCAAAATGATTTTGTAAAAGGGTTCATTTCATGGCATTTTTTAGTTTTTGATTTTATCTTAAAAAAACTGAAAATAATCCAAGGCATTCAAAAGGAATAAAAGAGGAAATAAAAAAAAGGCTACGCTAAAGTAGTAAATATAAACCTGCGGCCCTCGGGTATTTAGATATAAGGCCGATAAATTGAAACCCGAGACATGATCGGGTGCACAACGAATTGGACCGGAATGGACATCGGTCACCCTCCTTCGCGAAACAAAGTCTAATTACTCTAAACGTGCAATAAAAAGGTCATTTTTGAGTTTTCCAAAATTTTCCAATTTTTTCGGGATTTTCTTAATTTTTTTATTTTTATTTTTATTTTTATTTTTATATTTTTATTATTTTTTTTAAAAATGACAACGGTGCGGGGTAGGCACGACCAACGATGAATCGGCCGAAAACACGACAAAAATCTCACTTGAAATCGCAATTTTGACTCATTTTCCGGAAGAATTTGACTTGAATAACCAACCACCAAGTGGTTTTCTCAGGCGATTATCTCGGTGCTAAAAAAAAATCAAGGGAAAATGATCATACCACGTGAAACTAGGTATGACCAGGTTTCTAAAACAACAAATAGCTCAAGAAATGATTGATCAAGCGCGTTGTAATGATGTCGTGAAAATAGTAAACTCGCAAACGAACGCTTGGACAAAAACCGACCTCTAACTTCGCAGTTCACTTAGGTGTTTTCATGGCCGATTATCTCAGCGTTAAAAAATAATCAAAAGAAACCGTTCATACCACATGAAACTAGGTAGAACAAGGTTTCTAAAACAATCAACTCTCAAGAAATAATCAGCCGAGCGCGTCGTAATGGTGTTGTGAAAGTGCTCGAACGCAAGTCCAGACTTAGGAAAACTTCAGACCTCTAGCTTTGCAGCTCACTGAGGCCTTTTTTTGGGATGATTATCGTAATGCTCAAACACAATCAGCAAAAACCATTGATAACACATGAAATTAGATCAAACAAGTTTTCCAACGCAATTGACGGTTCGCGAAAAACTCAAGTGAGTACACTGTATCAGGATTGTGAAAATGCACACTCGCAATTCCAGACTTATAAAAATTCAAGGCCCCCTTACTATGCAGTTCACCGAGGCAAATTTCGAGACTTATAACTTAATCCACAGAGACAATCAAACCCAAAACCAAGCATCAACGTAAAATAATACACACAGGGAATAAGACCAACTAAAGAACGACCTCGAAAGCCCAAGAAATCATCAAGAAAAGTGACTCCGAAGAAGCGGGTTCGCACAGCTCAAACCAAATTTCAACACCTCAAAAAAAATCTCTGCCCAAAAACAGTTTACAGAGGCATATTTGTGGATGATTTTCTTGCGTTATAGTCATAACCAAGGGGAGATCTATGCATGGATGCAAAGTACTACATACCAGGAACAACATGTACAAAAAATTTGGCTTGAAAAACGCACTAGATCACGTTAAAAACCGACCCCGAAATCACCCACTTGCACTGTTTTCAGGTCACAAACAAATCAACAGGGAATATTCCTGACTCCATATCTCATTCCACAAGCACAATCAAGAGCAAAGACTCACATATACGCATTATACTTCGTACGCAGAACGTAAAGAGCCTAAGAACGACAAAAAACGAGCACGAGAAAGCGATGAAAGACAAGCTCAAAATAGGGGGTTTGGACAGTTTTTGTTTCCAACTCCTGGAAAATTTTTCTCGCGCAAACACAAGCAGGCCATAGAGGCATATTCTCGAGCTTAAATCTCGACATCCATGCACCAACAGCAGCAAAACTAAACATCAATGCGATGTATTACACACATAGAATATGATTGAATCAAACATGACCATTAAAGCACGCAAAATGGCGAATGAAAAACGGGCTCGAAGTTGGGGTTTTGAACCACCCAAGACATTTCATCAAACACGTAATATGAGAAGTTGGAAATGCAAAACCAAGCCACTAAACTTGAAACCGAGACATTCAAACATTCGAATGAGGTTTTATGAGCATGGAACGACGAGTGGGAGTGGCCGGTTTGGCTCCGTCTGATCCGAAAGTCGAACGGAGCCAACTCGGCCAAAACGGGCACGAAAATAGGGGAGGGGGGTGACCAGACCTGTTCGGGGGGAGAAGCACATCGGCGGCGATCGGCGGGGCTCGGTGACAGTTTAGGACATTCGTGGATCAAAGTAGAGCTTGGCCGAAACTCGAGGACCTCTCCAAAGCTCACTGTTCTCTCTCGGTTTCTCTTTATTTTCTACACTCCCTCTCGGTCTCTCTCCCTCTTTCTCTGTTTGTCACACCAGAGGGGACTCCATGGAACCTCCCCCACCACCTCTGGCCCTCTCTGTAACTTTTTGTTTATTGCTCCAGAAAACTCACTTCTCTTTTTTTTTGTACCGCCCTCCCTCCCTCTCCCCCCCGAGATTCCTCGTTGAGGAATAAAAACCGTTGTGCTCCCCCTCCAACGCCAGCTTGTTGTATTGTCCATGGACAGCTGGCTAGAGGGAGGAAGAATCTAGAATATTGGTGATGCAAAAGACAACATTTTTTGGGCGCGGGTGGGGACAGATTTGGCATTTTCTTGCTGTACCGTGCGTGTGTGAAGGAAAAACAGGTTTTGTTCTTTGCCTCAGACCCAACCCGACCCGACCCGACCCGATCGACCCGGTTCAACGTTTTTCGCTCAATTCGGCCTCCATTTGACCTATTTTCTCAAAATTGAGGCTGAAATTGGGTTCTACGACATTTATTCCATCTAAAAATGATGAGATTGAGCAAAATTAGTTTAAATTTGTGCAAAAACCCCAATTTTTTTATTTTGACCTGAAAATGATTTTTGAATAATCCAAAGCCTAAACGGTTGAATCGAATCAAACCACCCCCATCAATGGATTCAGAATGATGAAAAGTATAGGGTAATGGTCTTGGATTTGCATTGGCATCCCTAGAAAAAGTTTAATTGCACTTTGAATGAAAATCAGGAACTAAATTGCAAAGATTTTAGGTTTTTTCCCAAAGTTGGCTCAATCTGTGAAATAATTGAACCAAAATGAAATTGAGGTCATTTGAAACAAATGTCATAACTAGCCCGAAGTGAGAAAATTCCTAGAAAATGTTGAATTTAATATTTTTGAAAAACCAAGGACCTAAATGCAAAAATCTGAAAAAGTAGGTTCCCGATCGAATTTTTGGATTTTAAAGTGACCAAAATGCAATTAAAAATAAAAAAGGACTAATGAATATATTTTTTGTATTTTTCTGGTCACAGATGCTATATAATTTTTTTTCTATTTTTGGGGTATTTTCTAATTAAAAATAATATTAAAAAATGTAGAAAAAATCCGAAAATTATTTTTTGTTCAAAAATAATTCCTTAGGCTTGGCTAAGGCTTCCGAGGTTGATTTTTCAATTTTTTTTTGATATTTTTAATTAAATTTTTAAAAATAAAATGATAAAAAATCAAGTGTCAACATCCGTCTCAGAGACACGGTCGGCAGAGGGCGGAGGAAGGAGAAAAGAAAAATAAAAACAGGAAAAAGAAAAGAAAAAATTTTTAAAAAAGAAAAAGAGACTAAATAAATTTTCGAATTTCTAAAAGATAAATAAATAATGAAGAGAAAGTAGAAAGATAATTAAAGAAAATAAATGTGAAAGAGAGGAGGAAGGAAAGATGAGGAAAATATTTTCCTCTTCTTAAAAAGAAGAAAATATTTTCATCACTTTGAAGGGGTTTTTCTTTGGGTAGAAAATATTTTTCTAGATTAGCTTATTTTTTACGAACCAAATGCAGAAAAATATTTTTCGAGAAGTTATTTTTCGCGAAACAAAAGGAGACTTAATCTCAGCAAACAAGATTTCCACAAAAAAAAAGAGAGACAAAACATGTGGATGCACACGATTGTAATCTGCGGAACACAAATTCTACGATGTTTTAGGGGGTGCATGACAACCATCCAGAAATAGAATTTATGTTCCAAACCTATTTTTGGAACAGGTTTGGAACAGAAACTCGTTTGGTAACGTAATTCTATTTTTCTATTTCTGGAACAAAAAGTTGTTCCAAAAATAGATTTGAAGGAGCAATCAAAAACAAGAATTTTCTACTTCTTGAAGAAACAGAAATAGAACTTCTGTTCCAAACCACCGCCGGCCGACCGCCGCCCACTGCCGCCGGTCGGCCGCTGCAGCCCACCGCAACCGGTCGGCCGCTGCAGCCCACCGGTGCCGATCGGCCACCGCCTGCCCCCAATGTCGCCCATCACTGCCGGCCGCCGCCGGCCTCCATTGCCACCCATCACAGCCGGCAGGCCACCACCCCCCACCATCGCCGGCCACCATCACCTGCCGACGCCGCCCCACTACTGCCGGCCCCCATCGTCGCCCACCCCCGTCGGCCGGCCCGCCACTACCGCCTACCCCCACCCCCACCTTCGCCGGCGCCCCCCGTCACCGTAGGCCGCCGGCGCCGCCTCCGGCTGGTCGCCGTCTTCGGCCGCCGGCGTCGCCCACCACAGCCACCGGCGCCCCCAGCCTTACCGCCGGTCGAAGTAAAAAATAAATAATAATTTTTTATTTTTAAATAGTAAATAATAATTTTTAGAAGTAGAAATTTTCAATTGTTGTCAAACGAATTCCTGTTCCAGGATGAGAAATTTTATGTCGTTATCAAACGCATTTTTTTGCTCAAAAACTCGTCCAGAAACAGAAATGGAAATCTATTTCTTCCCGAAATCTTTTTAGGGGAAAAAGAATCCACGGTGCTTTTCTAGAAGCAACAAAACACGTGGACGTACACGATCGTAATCTGCCGAACGCAAATTCTACGGTGCTTTATTCAACGATCCGGTCTGTCGTTCATCTTTTCTCATCCGTTATAATGACGGGCCGACCGTATGATCACAATCACGGCTTTTGCAACTGGCCCAACTCCTTCACGAGTTCGTCCAAGCCTCTCCAGGAGATCCCACCATCGGGCTCTACCGCCTCAAACGCCTTCCTCCGCAGCTCCTGCGCCCTCGCCCGCTCCGGCAAGTTCTTCCTCACTGTCCCCGCGATCGCCCGGCCCAGCTCGTCTGGGTCTGGCACCGTGTCCGCCCCCTCGCACGCCCTCACCGCCACGCCCATGTCCTCCACCAGCAGCCGCGCGTTCACGAACTGGTCCGCCTCCATCGGCCACGCCAGCACCACCTTCCCCGCCACCACCGCCTCCTGGACCGAGTTCCACCCGCAGTGGCTCAGGAACCCGCCCACGGCCCGGTGGCCCAGTATCAGCACCTGCGGGGCCCACCCCGTCACAACCCTCCCCCGGCCGGCCACCCGGGCCTCGAAGCCAACTGGCACCGCCCCGTACCCTTCCTCCGCCTGCTCGGCCGTGGCGGTCTTGACGACCCACACGAACCGGGCCCCGCTCGTCTCGAGCCCGGACGCCAGGGCCTCCATCTGGTCCTTGGCCATCAGCTTCTGGCTGCCGAAGCACACGTAGAGGACTGACGCGTCAGGGCACCCGTCGAGCCAGCCTAGAATGTCGCTGCCCGCTCCAGCGCCCACGCCCAGGTCTCCCCGGCCCGAGAGGTCATCGAGCCCGATCAGATTCAGCGGGCCGACGCCAAAAACACGCCCGTGGCCAATTCTCCGCCTCAGGTGCTCCAGATACTGGCCTTCCAAGTGATCGAACGTATTGAAAACGCAACCCCAAGAGGCCATATTCCCCAACATGCCCCTCTTAACAATCTCCCAATCCGGGTCGGACTCCCGGTAGAAGCGGAACACGGACGGCAGGTGCTCCTCCCGGAACGACGGCGCTCCGGGCAGATCGGGGAGCTCCACGGCATCGGCGCTGGCCCTCCTGACGCTCTCAATGTTCCGAAAGCAGAAGTCGCAGACCGACGTCAAGAAGGCGCCGGAGGAGAAGAAAGCGATCCGGGCGACGCCGAGCTCGTCGGCCAAGTCGAGGGTCCAGCCGAGGAAGAAGTCGGAGAGGATGGCCACGGGAGGGTTGGGGTGGGAGGCGAACCACCGGGCGAGGGGGAGGCGGAGGGATAAGAGGGCGGAGATGATGGCGACGTTGCCCAAGAGACCGATGTCGCGGACGTGCTCGACGCCCGGGGGGAGGTTGGGGTGGGGAGGGAAGGGGAGGACGAGGGTGTGGAGGGAGGGGTGGGCGGAGAGGAGAGGGTTGAGGAGGGGGAGGTTCTTGGGAGTGACCAATACGGTGAGGGCGAGTCCGCGGAGGGAGAGCTGGTGGGCGAGGTCCAGGTGGGGAAGCATGTGGCCTTGCGCCGGGTAGGGGAACAGCAGTAGGTGTGGAGGTGGAGACTCCATGAAGATGACGAAGAAGAAGAAGATAGATGCTTAAGTTTCGATTTCTCTACGTGGGTTAATGTTTTCTCGGAGAGTTTGAGGGTTTCTCTTGGGTTGGGTACAGTAGAGATTACTCTCGGATGTTGGCGACGGGACAAGTCAGTCAACGTCAAACTTATCAAAAGAAGCGACCGTAAGAGTTGTCGTAGCTCCATGCTTTTGGCCGTTGTGCGAAGAAGACATCTCTTGACTTATTTTTGTGATTGGCATAGATTCGCTAACAGGGTTTGGTACGTGTGAGACTGGCATTGATCAATTGTGACGATGCTAACATGGAGAAAGAGAGGTAGAGACAATTAGGCCACGACCCTAGAATCAAGGGACGTATGCGTGGCGCTGTCGTTTGGCAAACACAAGGTAGAAGTAATTGTCAAATGTTGAGTTGCATTTGCCATTTGGAAGGATGCCAAACCGGTTAAAGTTTCGAAAAAGAGTGCGGAAACGGTTATTACCTATTTTAACGTCATCTTAAAATGTAAGATTGATGGAGATCGTGACAAGACACATAGTAAAAATAGATTGACATACGTGGAGAAGCGATCGGCATGAATACCAAACCTATCGCTAGAAATTAATACTAGCTTGTGGGGCCCACATCCAAGACTTAAAACCTGGTAATGAGGGTCATAACTATAAGGGTCCTGCTAGTATGACAGTGTGACAGTATAACGATGGAATGCTAGGCATAAGATTAGAGGTGGGTCTAGTCACGATTGTTAAATATTTTTCGCTATTCATAACACTTGCGGTTGAGATTGCTGCCAACTTCTCAAATCCCTAACTATAAAGGTGATGCCTTAAAGAGAAGAAGGATACACACACTCAACCAAATCGCAAGATTCAGGGCATGTTCGTTTATGCTTTTGCAAAAGCAAAAAGTGAGCTTGTGAATCTATTGAGAATGAATGAATCTTTAGTGTGTCGGTGATTTGATATCCAATTTCAATAAAATTTAGCCGATGGTATTAGGGTTTAGTACCAAAATATCATAGATTTTTGGTGGGAAAATTGTTCATAAAGTCTTAAACCTATTACAGTTTTGTCAATTCAGTCCAAACCTTTTAATTTTGCAATTGAGTAGTAAACCTTTTCATGTTTTACCAATTGAACCCATTCGGCCAATTTTGGCTTGTAACCGCTAACATGGATGTCGACAGTCTTATGTGTGCCACGGACAGTGCTGACGTGGATAATTTTTAATAAAACTTTGATTTTTTATTTCGATTTTTTCTTTTCTTCCATTCTTCCGTCTGTCGGCCTAAAACGAGGGCCGCCCTTGCCGGCCTTCGACAAGGGACGCTCGGGCCTGGGTTGGTGAGGGTCACCCTCACCAGAGGAGAGCATCCTCTACCTCGTAACTCTATTTTCCCCATGATTTCCGATGAGCCACCACCAAGCTTCGCCCAACCCTCGTTGCCACCGTTGACTATCATCGGCAACCATCACATCACTAAGACCATCAACTATAACAACTTCATCTTCACTGTTATCGTCTATAATCGATGAGCCTCAACGTTAGAATGCTGATATATAAAGTCATGCTTTTGTATAACAGCTTAAACTTTAAAAACAATTGACAGTAACTTAGGAGATATTTCAATACTCCATGTGCCGGGTGCACCTCTGGATAAGCCTCCCAACTGTCAAGTAATTCAGGAGGAGTTAAAAGAGGAGGCCGATAGAGAGGTTTTAGAGTAGCTGACTTGGGGTGAATATGCCTTGCTCGGTGCCTCCCTCAATCTATAGATGACGAGAGGTTGCTCCCCCCTTGAGGTCGTGTCTAGGGCTGTCAAAAAAGCCCGCGTCGGCCCGGCCCGAAAATTTCTTAAATTTTCGGGCCGGACTTTGGTACTGTAGCACTACAGTACCGGTACTGTTTTGAAACAGTACCAATACTTATTGAAACATTAAAGTTCATGGAACACTCATTCAAAGGTTCAGATCTGAACATCAAGACGCAGAACTCCATCTGATTGAGCGCGCCGTCGCCGTCGAAATCTCCTTCCTTCAGCATAGAGCGCAGATCATCGTCGCTCAAGTCCTGCAAGCCCAGAAGAGTGGAGTTCTTCTTGAGGCTATCGGACATGATGACCCCTTTATCGCCGTCCATCAAGAGATTGAACCCATTACACAGCTCCCCGATCAGGCCCTCGCCGCCCAGTTTGTGGACCATGGTGGGCAAGAAGTCGTGGAAGCTCGACTCGGCTCTCTGGGACACCATCGAAGATCGAAACAACAGTAGTTCGAAGATAAAAGATTCGAACTTTCTGCAGAAAGGTGGATACTTCAAGAGGTTGGGAAGTTGGAGGAGATGAGGTGCTGGAGGTTGAGGGGGTTGGAGGTGCAGACCCCGCGGGAGAGGCGGAGGAAGACGGCGGAGGAAGGGGAGGGAGCAGAGAGAGAAGGTGTTGACCCGGGACCACCGGGTGGGGCGGTGGGAGACGGCGGAGCGTGAGAGGCGGAGGAAGGGGAGGGAGCAGAGAGAGAAGGTGAAGAGATTGAGGTCGAGCATCATCTGGTGGTCTGGTTCTGCCTTTCGGTGGACGATGGCGACGACCGATTCTGAAGCGAGATTCATGCTCAGATAGCTGAGAAGAGAAACGGAGTAGTACGACTTCACCGAGGAAGGAGATGAGAATGGGCGTGAAATTTGAGGATGGGAAAGGAGTAGGTGAGAGATGAGGATGGGCGTGAAATTTGAGGATGAAATTTGAAATTTGAAATTTGAAATTTGATTAAAAATAATATTAAAAAAATCCACAAAAAACCAAAACCGGGCCGGTCCAGCCCGATCCGGGCCAAGCTTGGCGCTGTTTGATTTCGGGTCAGGCTTATATGAGATCCGACCCGACCCGGCCCATTAACACCCCTAGTCGTGTCTGCCCTTCTCGATCTTCTGGATTTTCGACGGATAAGAAAGATCCACCAGCTGACATTAAATTGCTTTGGTAGGATTGCGGGGTCAGACTCATTCAAGTTTCGATCTTCCTTTTCTTACTTGGTCTAACTGGGGAAAAAGTATCAAAAAAGTTTTAAATATATTGCACTTCTGCCTACTAAGTTCTAAATTTTTCAAATGTGCTTATTTAGCCCTTAATCTTTTAATGATTTACTAATGTAATTTATCTAGCCAATTTTGACTGAAAATTGCTAACGTGGACTCTGACCATCGCTGACGTGGATAGTTTTTTAAAAAATATTTAAGTAATTTTTTGATTTTTATTTTATTTTATTTTATTTTATAATTATTTTTTACTTTCTTTTTTTCCCCTTTTATTTTGGCTGGCAACCCTCGCTAGGTTTGGGCGAGGTTGCCCCACCTGCAGTCAGGGGGGCCGTGAAGGCCTTGAGCGAGGGCCTTTGCGCCCTCACTCGTGGCCGATGAGGTCGCAATGGCCCTGGGCGAGGCCATCGCAGCCGCGGGTGAGGGCATGAAGGCCTTGGACGAGGCCTTCGCGGTCGGTGAGAGCTTGCTAGTCCTCGCCCAGCGACCGTCGAGGGTTGCCAGCCAAAATGAAATGGAAAAAAAAGAAAAATAGAAAGAAATCGATTTTTTTTTTAAATTTTCACGTCAGCGCTGGTTGTGCGACATAGGATGGCCAGTGTCTACGTTAGCGATTTCTAGCCAAAATTGATCAAAATGACTTTATTGGCAAATTGTGGAAATATTTAGGATTCAATTGGTATAATTGAAAAATTTAGGATTGAATTGATATTATCACAGTAGGTTTAACCGTTTAAAACTTTTTTGTACTTTTCCGGTTTTACTTCTGTTGATTTATTGCCTACCAACAACCATCACTTTTGTCCTGTTTAATACGTGGGCACCCATACAGATCTAACTCTAGTTCGTCTAACTCTAGTTCACGATCCATTGTGTTCGCTTTTTCGTAGGAAGAAAAAGTCGAATTAGAAGTCTTGTCTTGGTAAAAATTTTCATTTCCCCGTTTTCGACACCACCTCTTGCAATTTGGGTTGCCACCAATTCTGCGATCATGATATTTGTAATTTTTTTTTTTTTTGTGTGCGACGTAGATAATACCCAATCCAAGTCAACCCAGTAGCCAATTTTCTCTTACCAAGTCATCGGTGTCTGTTGGGGTGGTGTAGAAAACAACAGAGGAGGTCCATCGGTGTCTAGACCGATTCTTTGATTATGAACTTTTCTGTTGATGTTCATCTACATTATAATAGCTCCAAGAAGTTTTCATTCATCATCATCGTGCGTATTCGATCAGTTGTATGATGTCGAACATGTAGCGCCATCGAACTAACTAAGTCGCTGATCGTGAATTTAAGACACTGGAAAAGGGTTTTGTTATCTCTGGGAATGCACGACTTCTTCTCAGGAAAGTTCACTCCGCAAGAAATGAAAATTAGGTAGACGCCACAACAGTTCCAGGACATGAATTTTCGTTTCCCTAGATGTCTCGAGACAACGATAGTATATCATAAAAAATTTGCAAATGATGTTTACTGAAAGTGTTAATTATGTTTAGCTTACATGATTGATCAAGAATGGTATGACCTGTTCCAAGTTTAGTCAGCAGCAACTAAACAACCACCAACAGGGAATATTAAAAAACCTTAAGCTCTTTGCAACTGGATCTTAACTTGCAGCACTAGCCATTCTATCAGAAGCAACCTTCTTCATCGCGCAGAATTCGACTTTTGACTTATGAGTTGAAGTTGCAGACCTTCATCTCCAAGGTTGGATATAACACTGGGAAGCCATCGAAAAGAGCAAGACTAATTTGATGTCGGTAGGAGAATTGTCCCTTGTTCCGTATCCGCTTTCGTCCTTCGTCACTTATTATCGTCGAGATATGTAGTACAGATGGTTTGGTTAAGATGTTTTGGTGCTTGGTTTTCGCATTTCTTTGTGAAAGGAAAAGTAGGGCAAAGTTTTTTTTATCTGAGCATTGTTTGAGCCACCTAAAGGAAAAAAGTTCAATTTCCTTCATGGCAGTAGCTGAAGGTTTAGTTCATGTTCAGTTGCTGATAAGAAGACTTTAGCATGATGATGTTCGTATATATCATCTGTGTTTTTTTTTCTGATCTTGGAAACAATTGCAACTATTCTATTCCTCTTGCAGTTGAAAACAGATGATTCTATAGCGGCAGCTCTTGCTTTGTCCTTACTTCAATCTACTTCCGAGGTCACGGAGTCTTTACTATGCATCGAGATTGAACGAGAGAGCTTCACCGTGATCGCGTGCTACTTATACCGAGCTACTTTTGCCGTCATGGAGTTGCAGGCGAGTCAAAATGCTCCACTGAACGCGCTAGAGATTGTACAATCCATTTCGAAGAAGATCGATTTCGCCAAGGGTTTGGTCTGCAGGTGCCAAAGGGACACAAATCCCATCAAAGATCATGAGCTGAGAAGCGTCATAGTTCAGTTAGAGAGCGTTATAAAGCATATTGGGGAAGACTTGAGCATGATACCTGCTTCGACATATGGGGACCAAGATTTCGCGGCGCTGGCCGTGAAGTCGCTGTCGCTGGAAATGAAGAAAGCACAATTTGAAGTAGGTGATCAATCGGAAGTACAACTACCTAAAGAGGTTGTGACTATGGAAAAGCAGAGCGAACAAGTACCGCCCGAAACAGATTTATATTCTATTGACACTGCAGCTTTGGTGGATAATTCGCGGTTCTTGAGCGGATTGCAGTTCGTTGAGTTCCTTCAAAGCACGAGCACGAGCGGCAGCCACATGAAGCAAAGGAGTGCGAGTTGGGCATCGATAACATCGAGCCAAGTTGCTGAGGTTATCGAGCCAACGTATGGGACCTTCTTCTGTCCACTGACGAAGAAGATCATGGAAGACCCGGTAACCATAGAAAGCGGAGTGACCTACGAAAGAGGCGCAATTGACGAGTGGCTTAAGAAGCACGAAAACTCGGAACAAATAGGTTGTCCGGTGACGGGGAAAAAGCTGGTTTCTCATGTTCTAAGCACTAATTGTGCCTTGAAGACCACAATAGAAGAGTGGAAGGAGAGGAACGAAGCGGCGAGAATCAAAGTGGCACGCGCTGCGCTTTCTTTAGCGAGTTCGCCGGAAATGGTTCTCGAAGCTTTAAAAGATGTCCAAAGCATCTGCCAACACAGAAGCTACAACAAGATTCAAGTTCGTAATATTGGAATGATCCCGTTGCTGGCCAAGTTCGTGGAGTACAAGGATAGAAATGCGAGATGTGTGGCGTTGGACATACTGAGACAATTGGCAGAGGAAGATGAAGATAACAAGGTTTGATCTTTTCTTAATCCACTAACTACTCTATGCAACTCTATAGTTTGTGCTCCAAGATGTTATGGCCTATGACACTTCTGGACGAATAGTCATTATCGGTGTTATAAACACAGGAAATGGTCGCCAGAGTAGTAGATACGGCGGCTCTGATCAAGTTGCTTTCTAGCAGTCACCAACCCACGAGACATTCGACGTTGCAATTTCTGCTGGAGCTTTCCGAATCTCAGTCCCTATGCGAGAGCATTGGGTCTGCTACTGGTGCCGTTTTGATCCTGATCACAAACAAGTACAACTCGCTCGATGCTTTCGCTTCTGAGAAAGCCAGCGAAATCTTAAGGAATCTGGAGAGCCATCCGAGTAACATAAAGATCATGGCCGAAAATGGTTACGTGGAACCGCTTCTGGAACATCTAATCGAAGGTACATCACTCAGAACCACACAATAGGAACTTTTGACAAACCACTCACTAGTACCTAATATTCAGAGGTTTTGACAAATCGGTATAGTGCGTTATGCAGAGTCCTTATGCATTGCTAAACTTCAATAGGTTTTACCTCGTTGTCTTTGGAAATGTAGGTAGTGAAGAAATGAAGCTGGAAATGGCAAGCTATCTCGAGGAAATTTTTCTTGGCTATGACAGCCAAAACTACGTGGCGGTAAGAGCCGCTCCGTCGCTCATCTCAATGGTGCAGAGCGGACATGGATTGATCAGGAGGGCAGCTTTTAAGGCTCTCGCTAGGATCTCTTCTTACCATCCAAACAGCAAAGTGCTTGTGGAGGCAGGAATTTTGCAGATCATGGTCGAAGAAATGTTCAATCGCCATATTACCGATGACACGATGAACTCGAGGGTGGAAGCGGCCTCAATAATCACCAACATAGTTGACTCGGGGCTTGATTTGGAGAAACTTCAGGTGAACGCGCATGGACACACAATGGCTTCTGATTACATCGTCTATAACATTATCAGCATGATGAAGAACTCTACGCCGGATGAGCTCAACACCAACATTGTGAAGATTCTGTTGTGCCTGACCAAGTCTCCTAAATCAACAGCGACAATTGTTTCTGTCGTCAAAGAGACTGAAGCGAGCTATGTTCTGATTGAACTTATCAATAACCCGCATGAAGAACTCGCGGTCGTTGCAATCCAGCTTCTCATAATACTATCATCATATATGGGCCACACACTTGCCGAAAGACTCTGCAGAACTAGAGGTTTGCCCGAGAACCTGATCAGGAGCCCGAATGAACTGAATCATGTGACAGAGAAGCAGTCAATTTCAGCAAAATTTCTTGCCAAGCTACCCCACAAGAACGTGACACTTAATCTAGCCCTTTTGTACAAGGACTTGATCCCTGATGTTCTACAAAGAATCAAGCGAATGCAAGTAAGCGGAACAAGGACAAGTAGGTACGCGATCGCATACTTAGAAGGCCTAGTGGGCATTCTAGTTAGGTTCACCACAACATTATATGAACCTCAGCTATTGGCTCTTGCAAGAAACTACAACTTCACCTCTGTATTCACAGAGTTGCTCATGAGAACAACAAGCGATGAAGTGCAGAGGTTATCGGCTATCGGATTGGAGAATCTGTCGGCAGAATCTGCGAATCTATCAAAGCCCCCTGAAATCAAGAAAACCAAAATAAGGAAGCTATTTCACTTGCCAAAGTCTCTCTCCTTTAATTTCTCAAAGAGGAAGAAGTTGTCAATGTGTCCGGTTCACCGAGGGTCTTGTTCTTCGCAGAGTACATTCTGCCTCATCGAGGCAAATGCAGTGGAGAGGCTCTTAACATGCTTGGACCATGAAAACGTTGAGGTGGTCGAAGCTGCATTGTCTGCTCTGTGTACCTTGTTAGACGACAAAGTCGATGTCGACAAGAGCGTGGACATGTTAAGTAGTGCCAATACCATACAGCATGTGCTGAATGTGGTCAAGGATCATAGGCATGAAGGACTGAGGCAGAAGTCATTTTGGGTCATCGAGAAGTTCTTGAGCAAAGGAGGCGATACTTCAGCTTCGTACATCTCTCAAGATAGGTTGTTGCCCTCGACCTTGGTCAGTGCCTTCCATCATGGAGATGTTACTACCAAGCAGATGGCGGAGAGGATCTTGAGGCATTTGAATAAGATGCCATATTGCACTACTTCCTTTTATACTATGTAATACATTGTTTAGGATAAGATGGTTATGTACTCAAATCGAGCTTCTAGGCATTGAAAATTTGTATCTAGCGGGCGAGGAATCGTCCTTTTCCCTTTGTGCCACAAGTAATTTCAACCTGGAGAAATATCTGCATAGATTTGAAAAGATGTTTAGAGAAGACTAATGGGAAAGACACTGTAAATTTGACAGTTTCCTATTGAACCCAGAGAAGTTTGAATCGGACGTCACCACCTGAACTTGTATAATGGTTATAATATCATTATAAGTAACCTTTGGTGGCCAAACAGAACCACCTATCTTGATAAACAAGCATTTCCTAAGAACGAAATCAATCCAGATTGGCGACTCTTGACCAATTCTAAATGAAGGGCTCAAACTATGTTGCTCTGTGTTTCCGCTAATCAAAGATATTCCAGCATGTTTAAGCATGAACTAATTACCGCCTTTAAAGGCAAATATTAAACGAACTGGTTCATCGAATTCTTTTTCGTTGACCTTCTCTCTTACATAAACAAGCAACAATTTGTACAATTTTCGAACTGCGCAGGCTAGGTTCACAAG
This sequence comes from Lenwebbia sp. NSW1173648, assembly GCA_029784005.1. Taxonomy (NCBI): domain Eukaryota; kingdom Viridiplantae; phylum Streptophyta; class Magnoliopsida; order Myrtales; family Myrtaceae; genus Lenwebbia; species Lenwebbia sp. NSW1173648. Next base: position 7,548,466 of record JARCGZ010000010.1, read on the forward strand.
GCGCTAATCTAACTGATGTCAGTATGATCTTGAGGAAGAATGAGCAATTCACAGATCATGAGCTGCTCTGAAAATTAGGTTCCTGTGAGCAGAACTTTATTGATATGTGTGACAAAACCCCGTCAATTCTTTTATTGAAAGCTTGAATAAGGAGAGAGAATATGACCAAATAGGTAGGCCATTGACACAGACGTGACCGGCTGGATACTAACTACGATTATATAGTAACCTTGAAGTTTCCATCTGCCACGCGAAGTCCGGCCTAACAACACAATACGCAAGCTTCGATTTGAACAAAGCTCATAGACAACAACACATGGATCATTTAAATCGAATGTCTGACTTCAGACACAAATAGCAGAAAAAAAATGGCATCTTTCTCCATGGAGGATTTTGTTGGAACTGGAGCTCTAAAGGAGCTGCTACCCAAGTTGGTCGAAGCAGGTTGGGACGATGTCCCGACCTTGAAGCTCATGAACTCAGAGGACATGGATGCAGTTTCCATGACACAACAGCAAAAGGTTGGTTGTGATTTTTCAGATGTCTGATTATGATTCCTAGGATCAAAGATACCTTAACCAGACTAGATAAATTTTTCTGTGCGAAGAGATCAATCATATTCTGTCATTTGAAAGACGTTTGAAGTTAACTGCTCTCTTACTGGAGTGGGAATATGTGTATCATCTCCATTTCTGTGGAGTGTAATTGCCACACCAACCTGATCAGTTGAAAAAGCCTCTTTACTGATTTATTAGGATGCGCTGGGGATCAGATCCTACCTGCACGACCGTGCGTTGTTGCAGTATGGAGACCGGCTCGAGGCCTCTGGAAGATCCCTGCCTGAGCTTTTGAACCTGAGCACCGGCGATCTTTCTTCGCAGTTCCGGATGAAGAGAGGCCACATGGCCCGGTTTTTGGACAGGACAAGCCCCTGTGCAGACCCTCTGCCTAAATCCTATGAGGTTTCGGCACAAGGAGGATCTCGTGCTGACGCGTCTTCCAGGACCAATAGCTTGTACCAAAGCCCTTCGTCGGCAAACTTTAGGAAGATGAGCGTGACAAGGTTATCCATGAAAAGTAGTACTGGTACCAATGATAGGTCTCTGGAGAAGTCACTGTCGGATCTTAGGATCAAGGATGGGCACGTCTTTAAAGGGATTGTTGCGGCAGGGCCTGCCGAGCCTCGAGCCTGTGGCTGCATCAGTGCTCCTCCTGTAACCAATCAGATTGCTCCATACTCTGCCATCGAGAACATCTCGGTCCAGAAATTAACGCCAGAGCATAAGATCGCAATGGAGCGCCTGGTGAAGACTAGAACGCCTCCGATGAAGGCCTCGGAGCTCTGGCGAGACAAGCCAGCCGTCTTCGTCTGCATCAGACGGCCGGGGTGAGTTTCTTGTCTTGTAAAATCATAGCAAAACATCCGGATCTTGGTTGGGTTAGATAGACAAGAGACCCTCAATTCGAAAAGTCAAAACTTTTTTTTTCCCCCGCCAAGGTTTCTTTGTGCTATGGTTTTTGTTTTCCAAATACACATTCCATCCAGGTTGCTACCTGATTTATTTGTGATGATTACAAATCTAGACAATCACATAATTGGACAGAATTAAGGTTCAGAAAGGTGAAAGAATGAAGCGAAAAGTACATCGGACATTGTATAAGAAAAAGTTTGTCTGGTTTCTTGCATTTAAGGGTTGCTGCGCAATATTGGCGATTGTCATCATCGATATAGCGAATTGTAAAGCATTTATGCTTGTGCTGATACTGCTTTCTTCTTCACATTTTATGAATGGCAAAACAGGTGCATCATGTGCAGAGCCGAAGCCTACCAACTCTATTCGAAAAAGCCCATCTTTGACGCTCTCGGGGTCCAACTATTTGCAGTCCTTCACGAACACATAGAGTCCGAGGTAATTCACCGATCACTCTCTCATTCTCTTTTTTCTCCTCATCCTTTTGTTATATGTTCTCCCTGGTAAAAGAAATTCCAATACAATAGGTTAAAGATTTCTGGCCCCGGTACTGGGGCGGTGTCGTGCTCTACGACCGCGGGATGGAGTTTTTCAAGGCACTTGGCGGTGGGAAGCTGCTCAAGGACAAGTTCATGTCGGGGTTCCTTCTCAACCCGATAGCGATAGCTAACTACAAGCGCGCGAAAGCAATGAGGGTCAAGCTGAATTTCAAAGGAGAAGGCGAGATAAAAGGCGGGCTCTTTATAGTTGGGAGTGGCAAGAGTGGGATTGCTTATCAGTTCATTGAGAGGAACTTTGGTGATTGGGCTCCTCTAGCTGAAGTCGTCGAGATCTGTAGTAAATTGCAGGTGAGCATATACAGATTTCTCTCTGGTTTATGATGCAGTCGCTCCGACACTTCTTCAATGCAAGTGACTTCTCTTTTACTGCTTGTGCATCTCTTTTGGCTGCAGAATCAATATCAAATTCGAGGGGAGCCTTCACATGAATATCAATGAAGTTCTGTCTTCTGTAACAAAATTTCGGTCTCGTGTTGCTGTGAATTCTGCAGACAAAAGTGACAGTTTTGCTGCTAGGAACAGCATAGACTAAAAAGCTGTGAGTATTCATTGGTTTTATTAGTTCCTTCATCAATGAGACTTTGGGGTTGTAGCTTTGGCCTGAATGAAAGGACTGGCATTTTGGAGAGTTCTTGCCTTGCTAAGGATGCGCTCGGTTCGATTACTGTTCTTATCCTCAAACTCAGACTACCGAATTAGCGATGTTGAATATACTAATTCGCGTCATGCAGGACAGGATGATCCACCCTCTAAGAGTTCATAGGCTCCCTCACCAGATCTTGATGAGAAAATGGCTCTGGTTTTTCGACCGATCTATTATTTTTTTTTGTGCGCAAATGGAGAAGTCACAATCATAATATTTACAAGAAAGGAAACATGTCACGAAAAAGATAAGAATAGGGTCCCAAGTTTCTCTGTGTGATCTCCTTGAAAGCTCTGCTCCATCTTCTGCTTCTTGGGTAGAGAGAGAGAGAGAGAGAGAGAATACAGCATGCTCCCGGATTATTCACACGACATGGTTTACTGGTCAAGGTAGGACAGCATAAGAGATTTGCAACCAACCAACCAATGAGGTGTAATTTGAAATGGTCAGTTTGGGAAAGCCAAGGTCATACATCCATTGATCCAAAATGATGCCACCCATAGATCTCCATTGTCAGAAACAGAAAGCACTATCTCGGTATCTCCTGTTCGTCCCACGTGCAAACCTAACGGAAAGTTTACCTTTGTTTATTTTTCGAAAAATGAATGATTTGAAAATATATTTTTTTTCAAAAAATAATCGCTTATAAAAATGAATAAATGAATGAACATCGTTCACAAAAAATGTTTAGATATATATTATTATCGATAATGTAAAACATTTTTTATTGACTGATTAACTCAAGCATACAAATAGACATTTTTTTTTTTGTGAAGAAAATACGTTTCAAATCATTCATTTTTTGCGAAATAAAGGAAGCCGGGAAAGAAAAACATTTCCATATATACTATGGACTTAGGTAATTAAATTAAGTTCAACAGAAAAGTTCTATACAAAGCTATGGATACATTTTAACCACAATGCCTTCGATGTTAATGAGATAATGCTGTATAGAAAGAAGGAAGTTAATAAATCTTACTTTTACATCATAATTCAGCTAAAAAGAGAACTTACGTAAATAGTGCACCTACATTAAATGCTTGTGACTAGCAAAAGTCAATTTCAATTTCAGTATGAGTAGCCAACTATAATCTAATTCTAAAATTTAAAATCATGATGATAGAGAGGCATGAATATCAATGCTAAGATAACTCATGTTTGCATTTTTGTCAGTGGAAAGTAATTACGATTCTCCATAAAGGTTCGATCTTGAAGTAATTATTGAGTTTCGAGCGACATGGGTGTCGCTCTGTGTCATCTGTCAATGTTACTTTTTTGTCTCACCCAGAGCAAAAAGGCAATGATTGGACATGGAGCGAAGGTTTGGCCCAACGCGCACCGCACAACATTCTTTAACATTTGATTAATCCGCTAAATGATATGAAAACCACTCCACTTCGGCGGTTGTCATGGCTTCCGTTTGTTGACTTACCAGCTTCCTTCTCTCTTTTCTCTTTTTTGGGTCATCTCCAGCCCCTTCAATTCCCCAGATTCACACAGTCCCCTCCAGCCAATCTTGGTCGAGCAATTTTGTTTCTTGCTGATCCTCCCATAGACCCTTCTAGATTCTCTCGCGGCCAGGTAATTACCATCCTCAGCGCTCGATTATGATTTTGCATGATTTTGTGGTTTTGGTTTGCGAAAATGCTACTCGTGGGTTGGTGGGTAGTGCCCAGATGAGCTCCAGTTTCCTTGGTTAGTGAGTTGAAAGAGCTACTTTTGGGCCGATTCTTGCATTTTCGTCCAATGAGTGTGTTTGCCACGATTCTTGATCTGAATTTGACAACTATGGAGACACCGAAGACTTGGGAACTTAGTCGATAGTTGTTTGTTAGAGGATTGAGTTGTTGCTGTCGAATTTATCCCGCACCGTCTGAGTAGCAGTGTTAGTAGACTGCATATTCTAGAAATGTCAAGTCAGATTAAGCAGATTAAAGTTAAATTTCCAATTTTGAATTCTAGGTAGCGCTCCTCTACGGCTCTGTTTTGATTATGAAAATTGGGAGTGGTGCACGAGCGTTTGCTGGTGATTGGATTTTTCCTTGAAGGGGGGGGGGGGGGTGGGGGGGGGGGGGCGCTTTTCTTTGAAGAATGGAGATTTGCCTGTGTCAATTTTAGTCAATGCACAGAAAAATCGTAGCTTTCCTTCAGCCCAGCAAAATGCCTTACAGAGTCCTACCATCAGGAGGCTTAGCTTTCCTTACGTCAGAGAAAAGCCAATCTAAAAGGAAGATGGGGGTGAAGTCACCCAAGCACTAGGACACATCCTCCTCCTGACTGGGTAGCTACCCAATTCGCACCCATTTCCACATCTTTATACAAGAGAAATAGACAATTGACAAAAGCTTTCGAAATGGTTCACTTTCTCGACACATCAGCAGTTTCCCGATTCCTGTTCTCTGGTGCACTCCTATGTCTTTGACACTGCCTTGGCATCAGACTCGATAACCACTTTCTTCCTGTTACTAACTTGGCAACCTCAAATCTTCAAGCACAGCTAAAACCTCAGACCTGCTCTCTCGAACACAATGCCAATCGCTGCATCTGTATGTTGATTTAATAGTATCTGCGGAAGTAGGTTCTCAGGTGCCACTTTGCTTACTACTATCCCCAGCATTCATGTTTTCTCTGTGAACTATTAACTTCCTTTGTCAACAAGCAAAACTCCTGCCAAGTAGTATTAAACTTACTAAGCACCCTTTCAGGATTAGGTTTTACACTTTGAAACATTAAATGACTAAATGACATCTCTCTTTCCATATCAACCAACATGCCATAGTTATCTTGGCAATCAATTCTTTTATCATAGACTTCCTCTGAACTTTTGATCTATATTCCCAAGCAGGCATTTATCAAAAGTTGAGATTTCCTTCCTTTTTATTGTCATACCTAAGCAACCAAATTAAGCATATTGCACCCAGTCACAAAGCAACATCATATGCTCAGGAGTCTCTTCCAATCCACTCCTCTGACAAGCACTAAAAGAATTAATTCTTCTTTTAAAAAGGTTGCTGCCAGATGCCAGGGCATTAACACAAAGCTTCCTTACAAGTGCTTTCACTTTAGGTGGACAATCAATGTCCCAGATCGCCTTCCATACTTTTTTATCAGTCAAAATCAGAACTAGAACGTCTTGTTCCCTTTTCTTATATCTCATTCATGGAAGAGAGAGTTTAAGACTAAATGTTCAATACTTTTCACTACAATCGGTGGTGCTGAGTGAAGGGTGAAAGGAGGCGGCGAAATATTTATCTTCACACTCTCTCTGTAGTAGTTGCTGAGAGGATTTGACTTCCTGCTGTAGATATGCATTAAAAAATCGTGGATATAACTGCTCTTTGAATGCTCCTTATAATATGCAAATTGGGTTGAATTCTTTGTACCGGCGTTTATTCATCAATAAATGGATAGCCTAAGTGATGACTGGTCTTTTGAGGTCAATTTGCCATCTCTCTGGTCATAATTTCTATGCTGTTCAGTCTCATATGACATATTGATAATGGTTTTCTCAACACTAGCAGGTCAGCTAAGAGTATTAGGTTTGCTTTCTAAGGTTGCTGCATTCTGTGCTTGATTTATTTAGGTCTCTGATCCTTTATTGCTTTGTAGATTATACTCATCAAAAGAGAATCCAAGCAAACAAATAGTATATGAGCTAAGAGATTGTTTTCTCCCTTTGCTTGTGCAGGTTGCTGAGCTTCAGATTTAGCTGTCGCCTGTCAGTATGGATGACCTGGCAGTTAGTGATATTAGTTTGGATCTAGATGCAATTCCTATACCCGGGGTTGGTCAAGAGCTAGAAAATGCTATCAAAGTTTTGACAAAAGTCAACATGGACTTGGCATGTTCGTCAGAGAAGTTACTAAATTTACACTTTCTTCTGATGCATTTACTTGCATTAAATGATGAACTCGACCCAAGGGCAGTGGATAATGGCTACTTCAAAGAAGATTTTCTTGAGAAAGCATTGAGATATGATTTGTTAATTGGCATTCTAGATTCCGAGGTAAGAGAGGTGGACATTTTCTTGGCTACTTTACCAGCAGAAATCGATGATGCCCATCATGAAATATCTTCATGCAGACATTTCCAAGAAGTATATACTCTTATGGATGAGAAGTTGCATAAATGTCGAGAATCTCTGAAGCAGTCTCAGGAGCAGGCTTTAGAGGTAAAGAGGCACATAGCCAATCTTCAGAAGGACTTTGCGGCTTTCCAATCTGAGAAAAGTAAGTGATTACCCATCTACTTATTTGTTGAAAATTTTGATGATCCAATGAATTCCACGATGAATTCCTGCTTATAAATTCCACGATAAATTCGTGCTTACTCCTAAGCTATACTTTTGCAGGCGAAAAGGACAAGGTTTTGGATCTGTCTGACAAAAATCAACTCTTCAATCTAAGTTTCAGATCAAAAACGAAAGAGCTACCCAGATATGTCTCGAGGATGCTAGAGAAATCTCTTGCTAAGGAGCTAGCTCTCGAGAAGAAATTGTTGGAATCCAGACAGAATGAAGAGGATCTGAAACGGAAACTGCATTATACAGGACAGGTGGCTCTTCACATGGAAGAAGCGGCAGAAGTTGTGTGGGGAAGGTTTCTAGAAGCAGAAAATGCTTCGGAGATACTGATGGGTATATCCAAGGAGCTGGTAGGAAAGTATCAAGTCATTCAATTTAACCTTAACAGCTCAGTACAACGTGAAGCAGAGTTAATAACTAAAATTGAGAATGTAGTGGAACAGCTGAAAGCTAAGGATATCATCGTGCAAAAGCTTGAGAGCGTAAATGCTGATTATGTCACAAAATGCTCTGAGGTTGTAAATTTGAAGGACAAAGTGAAGGTACTTGAGGAGCAGCTCAAAGAAATGAGGTTCCATCTGAAGGAAGCAAACGCTTCATGGGAAGCAAGTCAACACCAAATCGATGAGATGGAACATCTAATCGAGACACTTAAAGAAGGTATTGAAGCAGCCGAAAGCAGGGTGGATGCTGCGGAAGGTAAGGTGACACAGTTAACTGACTCGAACTTGGAACTCACCGAGGAGTTAAATTTTCTTAAGGGTAGCGTTAATAGTAAAACCGAGAAGGTTAGTGTACTTGAGAAGCAGTTGAGGGAATTAGAGTTACAATTACAGCATGCGAGGGCATCCTCAGAAGCAAGTCAAGAGCAGCAGAACATGTTGTATTCTGCTATTTGGGATATGGAAACTCTAATTGAAGATTTGAAATCGAAGGTCTCAAAAGCAGAAGGCAAGACTGATAGCGTGGAAGAGCAATGTATTGAACTATCTGAGGCCAATTTGGAACTTAAGAAAGAAGTCGGCCTGCTCAGGGCTAAATTAAGAGACTTGGAGATGTCACTGGATGATGCCAATAGTTCCAAAGTTGCCATTGCTGATGATGTCAATCTAAGAACTAAAATCATGATGGATACGGTCATGCAACTAGCCTTTGAAAGGGAGCGGATCCAGAAGCAGGTATCAGGGATTCTTTTTTCTTCCTTTTGCTCTTATTTGTTTCATACTTGCACGTTGGTAGTTGTTAAGCTGCCGTGCCCTGGGATATAGTCTCACATGACGTCATGAAAAATCAATGTCCAATTGTTAGTTACTCTCTCTTAAAGTTGAATATCATTGTATGTCTTCAGGTCAGTTTATCTCTGTTGAGCAGATTCATTTGATTTATTGCTTCCATTTGCGCTTTTGTGGATAGAAAGGAATGGCCAACAAGATGCATATAGTTGAGTTACTCTAGTTTCGTGACATTGAAATTACCATCACAACTTAATTCACCGTTCGGTTTTATTGGCAGCTATACTTTTTGACAAAGGATGACACAATGTTGGTTGGGAAGTTAAAGAAAGTGAGTGAAGAGTCATTTAATTCCATATCCCGTGATAAGGATTTCAATGAAAGAGAGCCTCCATTATAGCGGTTCAACAGCTGGTGCTTACGATGATACATCTCAGAGACAGGAGTACCATTACATATCAGGTACTCTACCTGATACTTCTAGTCAAATTTTGAAGAGAGTTGTTAAGCATAATGTTGATCAGGTATTAAATACTCGGAAATACAAGGCTCTGATCACATCTTGAAGGCGATAGAGACATTCACTGGCAAGACCAAATGCTGAATGTTTGAACGATGAAATTTTTCAACTGTATTTAGTACCAAGCGTAATTCAAGATCTTATCATAATTTTCTCCCTTTTACAGCTAATTTATTGGAGTGATTAGCAAAACTAAGGTGAATCAGTGGAAATTGCTTTCATTCTTTTCTGTTAATTTTGCTTCAATCTCTTTCTTTGTTTTTTTTTTTTTGTTCAAAATCTGTCTTTGTTCACTTGACAGGTTTATACTATAAATCGGTTGGTGAGAAAGTATTGTACTTATGAAAACCTGAGCATGTGGTTTCTTTTTCTTTTGCCTATTTATATTGTGAATGTCTTGCTATCAGGTCTTTAGTGACAATTGAAGTTGGTTATGATTGTATACTGTGCTTATGAGTATGGTTTCCTGCTAAATGCCAGAGTCCAACCTGATGATGGTTTTAAGTTGTGTTGGTTGTCAGGTTTCTTTTGTTTCGCTGAAAAGCAATAATATTTTCTTAATTTCTAATGTTTATATGGCTTAGGAAAATGAATCAACGGATAATGTTATTATTATTAACAATCATCTATGCATTAACATTTTTGTTCTTCATGCTAACCGTTTCCGTTAACTAATCTTCTCCCTCTTTATGGTGGATGTGAGCTGTCATTTACACCTTGTCGGTTACATTTTCAGTGAGGTGGATGATCCATTCAGAGATGCACGTTGAGGTGGCCCGCAAAGTTTGGTTTTCCATCTTGGCAGGCACCTGTAAATACAATGAAGATGCAAGGCATTCCAGGTCAATGTACATTATCATGGATTTTTTTTTTGGTCAAATCATGTTTGGTATTTGTTCTGTATATGTTCAAAAGAAGCTAATTTCCAGGTCCGTGATGTTCAATTGTTGATTTATTCAAGAGGGCATGCCTTTAGTTCAGATGTGCTGCTCAGGGCGATTGATCTTTCAAAGTCCTTGTATGCTTCTCTCTGTCATTGGGTTTGCATTGCTTGTATGCACATATTTGTTCTGCTGTGTGAATTATATGATTGGTTTTTGGCAATGTCATGTTCCTTAGGAATCCTTTTGAACATGCGATATCCTCGGCTTGATGATATGTGTTTTCATAACGTGCCTGGGCATGGATATGTTGTCAAGCGCATATCAGCTGTCTTAAGCAAATATAAACAGTTGCTCCACCACTTTCGTCTTGTTTGGAACCAAAACAGTTGAAGCTCTCTGCTTTTTAGTCAGTCATTTTGTTTCCTCTAAGTCAAGTCTAAATAAGTGAAGCTCCCTGGCTTTAGCCGGTCAATTTTTGTATCATCAAGCTAAGTGTAAACAATGGCATTCAGGGGATCAAGTTCTCTTCCAGTTGGACTAAATCCCTGAAGATACCTGAGAAAGATCAAGCATTCGCAATATCACTAACCTTCTCTATCTTTGCTTATTTCGAACTGGTTCGCGGACTTGATTTGGTGAGAAATGGGCATCGCAAAGAAGAAACTGACTTTGGGCAGGATAGTTTTCTAGTCCTTTTTAAACATCATCAATACATACCTTTTTGCTTCAGAAAGATCAAGATATTGTTAAGATTTGGCACACAACCGCAACGAAATAGAGGGTAAAAGCGAGAAAGAGAAATCGAGACATTAAAAAATTTATCCTGATTCATCCTTAAAGTAAGGCTATATGCAGTAGATAATTATACTATAATTAGCACTTCCAACTTTTTTGTTATAACGTCAAGTAAAAGCGGAACACGTGCTTTCTTGTCGATGAGGAGTATAAACCACACCCCCACAAATATTATTTTTCTTTTTATAACATGGAAGGAATCGAGTTCAGTTGGGGACAGACTAGCTCCACAGGATGTGAGAATCATCGTTATGATCATATCGGGTACTTACATAGCCGCGCAAATATGTGGCTCTTAATTAAGGTGATATAGAGGGAGAATTATCAAAAAAATCTTAAATCTATTGTAATTGTGTTAATTCAGTCTTAATTTTTTTTGGGCCAATTGAGTCCTAAACCTTTTGTATTTGCGTCAATTTAGTTCATTCAGCTAATTTTAGTCAAAAATCGCTGACGTGACAATTCTTAATGATATTCTTATATTTTTTAAATATTTTTACTTATTAGTATTTTATTTTATTTTTCTTTCCTTTCTATTTCCTCCAGCTGGTTGCTGAGGTTTGGCGACCGGCTAGAGGTGAGGGCCGTCCTGTGGTAAAGCACTGATATACATGGCTGTTTGCATTCGAATAGGAAAGGTGGACCTAATCCGGTAAATCCCGTCTGTAAATTAGCTAAGTTGCTGGTAAATCCCGTCTGTAAATTAGGTCATCTAGAAAGTCCATCTGTTAACAATCTCTAGGACAAATCAGAAAATCTAACCCACTTCCATTTATTTGACATTTCAATTGGAAATAATGCCAGAATGCATGGCTCGTCTAAAGGAGCTCCAAATTACATGCCCAACAGAATAACCATTTCAATGCGCAAATTGTATGCAGTTTTATAGTGATGTTCACATCGTTTTGCCTTGGGAATTATGTTATGAAACTTAATATTCTAATTTTTCTTATACGATTTTTGCCCGAAAAGGTAGTTCATATGTACGATTCGAAACCGGCGGTTCTGAATCCACGATATCATTGTCTCTAGAATATATCTTACCTAACGTTGTTTGTTGATGGAGTAGTTTCCAAAATTGACCCTGTACCTAATGGTTGAGATGATATTAAGTCATATACTACAAATCATAAACTAACAATTCATTTTCCAGACATCTTTTGAGACGCTTTTTGGTGCTCAAAATAACTATTGTATCATCGTTCTGTTGATCTCTTGTAGCCTACTAAATAGAACTTTGACCATAGTCGGGTAGATTTTATTTGCTAATTTGAACTACACGACACCTTATTACATTGGTGTCAATTCAGTCCTAAACCTTTTGCATTTATGCAAATTGATTCAATCCGGTCAATTTTGGCCGAAAATCACTTACGTGAACGTCGATTGTCTTATGTGACAGGGCTGGCGCTGATGTGGATATTTTTTAATATTTTAAATAATTTTTTTTTGGGTTTTTCCTTTTTTTCTTCATTTTCTTTTCTTGCACTTTTTTTTTATTGGGGGCCGGCAAGGGTTGCTGGCCAACCCCTGCCGGCTCCAGGTGTAGGCCGGTGACCCTTGCCGGCCCCCAATAAAAAAAGTGCAAGAAAAGAAAACGAAGAAAAAACCAAAAAAATTACTAAAAAAATTAAAGGTTTAGGACCGAATTGGCACAAATGCAAAAGGTTTAGGACTGAATTGACATCAATAAAAGGTTTAGGATTGAATTGGCACAAATGCAGTAGATTTAGGACTTTTTTTTGACACTTTTCCCGTGTAGGGGTGAGCATGGTTCCAAGGTAGAATCAGGAATCGAAAAACCAGACCTGTGGGAACGGATCTGGTTCTAGGTTTCAGAGTAGGTTTCGGGCTTCAAAAATTAGAGAACGGGTTCCGACGGGTAGGTTTCAGGTGAAATCGGTTCCGACGGGTAGGTTCCTAGTGGACCTCGGAACTTCTCACTCCTAGTGTGTAGATAAAAATTCTATATGGCTACAATACCAACGAGTTGCATTTTTCCTTCTTTAGAAGAAGCATATGTATATGGTTACTCAAGGGTCAAATTGAACGAATCATGAAAATATAGCAAGTAAATAAGGCCGGGACTCACTTGTTAGGTAACCTAATATACCTCGATTGCCATATCTAACAGGATTTTCCAATGACTAAGGCTTTTATAAATCTAAAGATCCTGCAAATTACACTTGAACCGCTTTTGCAATTCAAGCAGAGAGGCTAAGATGGAGAAACTTACTTCTCCCAAGCTTGTTTTCTGCGTCATGCTGTCAGCTCTTGCACTTGGTACGTCCCTCAGAATCTCTTATCCAATCTATCTATATTTCGAACGACTCTGTCGTCTAAGGAGTTGCTAGTTTCCCGCGAACTCTTTTCAGGAGTTCTCTACATCGGTGGTCCGGCGACGCCGGCGGTTGAGGCGAGAAGCGGTTTCCGGTGTCCACGAATGATCAACTGCAGCCAAGTGTGCCAAGGCTTCGCTTCCCGCTGCGTGAAAGGGAAGTGCGTCTGCGGCGAAGACTTCCCACCCGCTAATCCACCAAGCTTCAAGCTCTAGCTAAGCTAGTCACAGTAATCTAATGGAATGACGTTCAGATTATGTGATCTGCTGAGCATAAATTGTGTTCTTAAATTATGTTCATAAATTCAAGTTTGTCTCAATTTGATCACTCAAACTTAGTGAAGTGCTTCCAAATTAAGGAACGCCCGGTGCAAATTTCATTCTCCAGGGTTCGATTCTCGTTGGCTGGCTTTCGTGCCTTGTCAGAAGAAAATTGATGCTGGGGTCCTTAATTTTTCCTTTTAGAAATAAGAAGTATATATTAATTTGGCAATAAATGAAAATGCCTCGTTAGGCTCCTTGTTATACTACGAGAGAAATATTTTTTTTTTTGGACATGCTCTCTCACCCGTGCACGGTTAAAAAAAATAAAAATGCGAGTACACTAAGACTAGTATACTAAAATCTACATTAGGGATGCAGCGCGACATTTAATAAGGAGATCATATTCAATACCTAAGAACAGTTTTTTCCATTTCAAGAAAATTTTAAATTTACTATTTATACGCTCGAAAAACTTCTAAAAAACTCTCGGTTTCAATCGTCCGATATTCATTAAAGTTCTTCTATTTAACTCTTGAAGGGAAAATTACCAAAAAAGTCCTAAACCTATTGCAATTGTGCCAATTCAGTCCTAAACCTTTTTTTTTTTTTGCCGATTCAGTCCTAAACCTTTTGCAATTGTGCCAATTCAGTCCTAAATCTTTTGCAATCATGCCATTTCAGTCCATCCAGCGAATTTTGGCCGGCCGGCGACCGAATATATATATATATATATATATATATATATATATATACATATATATATTTTTCTTTTTTTTTCTTCCCCCCTCCCCTCCCCTCCCGTCCCGTCCCGTCCCCTCCCCTACCTATAGCCGGTCGCCACGACGACCGGCGAGAGGCGTGGCCGGCGAGGCAGAGCCTCGCCCGGCCATGGTGGGGGCTCGACCTCGCAGTCCTTCGGCGAGGCAGCGACGGCGAGGTCGAGCCCCGCCATGGCCGGGCGAGGCTCGACCTCGCCGGCCCAGATCTGGGTTTGTGAGGTCGAGCCTCGCTTGGCCATGGCGGGGCTCGACCTCGCCGTCGCTGGGCGAGGTAGCGACGGCGAGGTCGAGCCCCGCCATGGCCGGGCGAGGCTCCGTGTCACGCCCCGTGTCCTTTAGACGCGCCAACATCCCTAACATTCACTTTCTTCTTCCAGGATCGACACAGCAATAAACTTAACGTAATGCAAATGCACATGCGGGAGCGACACGACACCCAAAAGATAAAATTAAACAGAATGACTTAAGGAGACAAGAGGTTCGATAGCATAAAACATGATCATTCATACAAAGAAGTTACATAATATTACACATAAAAGGGGTGACTACTACCTAACACCCAAGATGCTATCCTAAGGGTCAGGCTCGCCATCCGTGGACTCAGCAAGAAGTGAAGCGTACTCAGGCTCTGGCTCCTCGGACTCCAACTCCAGCTCGGATTCGGAAGTATCCATGGGGTCATCCTCGGCATCCCTCGGGGTCAGTGGTCTGAAAAGTGGGTCCCACAGAGGGGTGAGATAAAATCCCAGTAGGGTGGATCTAAGCCGACCCTATGGTATAGTACCTCCGAGCTAACTAACTACCACAATCAACTAGGCAATCGCATACAGATTATTCTATACATACGACTAGCCCAAACTGACATAGTATAACTCCCCAAGGCAATAGTCAAGTCACGATCACTACGGAGCTTTCAACTTAGGCACTATCACTAATTAGTCATACGTGGCATCAACTCCAGACAGTCAATTCTCGAGCCCGCGTCTCAACGCTTCAGGCGTATAACACACTCTTTCAATAATCTGGCCCGCGTAAACACGCCTCAGGCAAAAACTATACACTTTCATAAACTGGCCCGCGTAATAACGCATTAGGCTATCATATACATAATAATGAGCTCAATTCATAGACCCGCGTAATAACGCATCAGGTCAGTCCCGTGTTTAACGCATCAGGACGGGCACAAACCCCGCGTTTAACGCATCAGGGTACGATGTGCATACATATATGTCATAGTAATATACAATCGGCTATAAACCCCGCGTTTAACGCCTCAGGGTACCAATACTCATAATTTTATCTCCAGATATTTCCATTAACAACTTCATGATCGAATATAACAGATAAGCTCAATTTCACAACAATTCAATCGCGCTACCTAACACATGGTCCGCGCATCACAATCTAGCCGATTCCCACATCAACAATCCAGAGCACACCTATAAATTTCTCATCACTATGACATACTCATAATGCACTAAATTCTACTCGGTCCGACTAATCCACATAAAGCCTCACTTTAACCTAATCGAATTTACAATCGGTCCGGCATGCATTCCAACACATAATATCACGTTTCACTCTCATAACTGAATATATAGTTGTCCCAACTCAGAAATTCCCACGATTTTCACAACGATTCCGGCGATAACAAACAACCTCACAACAAGCTACAATTCGCCTCCAAATCACACCTAAAGCCGAATCTAGCATGCTCAGCCCGTAACCCTCATCTTAGACCATCATTTAACACCCAAATCAACCAAGAACATGCTCATTCATCAACCAAATTTTTGGATTAACAGCAGGTCAAATTTCCAGATCTGGTCCCCCCTTAGTTCACGCCCAAATCAGCCCACATCTCAACCTAATGTACAAACTACCAAGCCCCTTAGTAACCCATAGTCCTAATGAAGGATTAGAGCCACTTACTAGTCCTTTTGGCGAAGAAAACTCGGCGATTCCTCCTCTTCTTCGAGCGACCAGAACCTGAGCAAAGGAGGTCCGGTTCGGTTCAAGCATGGAAGATCAAGTTCGGTCCATGAAATCCTCAAAAAAACTAACTACATGCACTACCCTAGGTCTCACAAGATCCCAAGACATGAATGGAGCACTTTACCTCCAAACGGCGAGCAAAACCGGTGAGACAACTCCTCCCAAGCAGCTGCTGCACCGGCGCCTAAGGAGAAGAGAGAGAGACGGCGGCGGCTCACGGCGACTCACGGCCAAGAGGGGACGGCAAGGTGGCTGTGGTGATGGCTGCAGCTCCTCACGCCGGCGGGATGAGGGCCGAGAGAGAGGGAGAGTCGGGCGAGTGAGATGAGAGAGTTGAGAGAGTTTGAGAAAAAAATGAGAGAATGAAATGGGAGTGAGAGAGAGAGGGTTGCTTCAGCCCATTAGAAGAGGAAGAGAGAGAGAGATTTGAGTGATTGGCCATCCATCAAGAGTGACAAGATGATGGGGTGGTTGAAGGACATGAATAGTAGAAGTGGTTGTGGGGTTTTTGGGGAAAATGGGGTTTTTGGGGTTTCTTGAAACTTGAACTATCAAGAGCACTTTTCCCTCCAATTTGTCTTGTCAACTTTGGCTGAAGTGGTGGTTGTGGGGTGATCGAATTTCCTTCGCGGTTTCTCAAGATGCTGAACGAAATTCGGGACCGAAATGCACATCCGGTTTCGTGGTCTGATTTCCACTTTTTGTGACTTATACTAGCGATATAAAATCCTTATTAGCTCTAGCAAGGCGATGTCCAATTTATTTGCATTGGAATTCTCAAATACCCGGTCGTCGATTTCGAAGTCCACTTCGCGCTAAAAATTAGCCGATCGCAGTTTCAGTGCATCTCAGATTGACGGGCGGCTCTCAGGAGCTACGTGTATCGACCCGTGATTTTTATCACGTTTAAGAATTATTCGAACCACGGCGATCCTGGTTGTCATGAAATCGCGAGGGAAACTGCCAGTCCTGGCAGGACGCGATCGTCAGGAATCAGTTTAGGGTCATCCGCAAATCATGCTATGGTCTAGCGGAATCACCCGCGACCCAATCGCACGACGCTAGCAGATTGTTCTGACACTAATCTTAGATCGACCTGCATGGCCTGGAATGTACCATCGGCGATCCTTATGGTCAGGATATTAGTCTGCGGCCGAGTTCTTTAGTTCTCGTACTATCCTATTTAGCTATTCCCTTTTGGTCAGTCGTCTCTAGAGTGATCAATTCCGAGTGAGATTACTGAAATACATCGATGCTCATTTTATTCATAAACTTCGAAATGGGGTCGGAATTCAGAATGTCACACTCCGCCTCGCTGGCAACGCCTCTGGCCGGTCGCCGCGGCGACCGGCCGTAGGTAGAGGAGGGGAGGAGAAGGGACGGGAGGGGAGGGGAGGGGGGAAGAAAAAAAACGAAAAAGAAAAAGAAAGAAAATTTTTTTTATAAAAAAATAAAAATAAAAAGAAAAAGAAAAAGAAAAATAAAAATAAAAATAAAAAAATTAAAATATTCGATCTCCGGCCGGCCAGCGTCCACGCCAGCGCCGGCCGGCCAAAATTCGCCGAATGGACTGAAATGACATAATTGCAAACGGTTTAGGACTGAATTGACACAATTACAAAAGGTTTAGGACTGAATCGGCAAAAAAAAAAAAGGTTTAGGATTGAATTGGCACAATTGCAATAGGTTTAAGACTTTTTTGGTAATTTTCCCAACTCTTGACCATGGCACTCTTGTCATGTGGCGGAGTCTGTAGTTTATACTTCCAAAGACACTTGCTTTTGACTGTATTTCAAGTTGTTTTTCACGAAAGATGTTCAAGAAAGATACAACCTTTTGAATAGAGTCGCGGCAATGGAGGTGGCGGCAAAGTAGCGGAGAGAGAAAGAGCCAGATAGGGGATTAAAGTTGTTTCCGGTGGTTGACAACTCACACATTTGTTAAAGATCTATGCGAAGGATGAGTATAATTTGGTGGTGTATATATGTTTATAGTTATGACACCTGCTTTTTCTCGAACTACCATGTGAGATCCGCATGATCCAACGGTACATGTGAATTAGGCTCGCTAAAGGATGTATAATTGATAATCTAGCGTGCTATGCTCGCGTATGAGACACACACATAGAGAGAGAGAGTACTCATCATAAGATCTTATTCAATCTTGTGCTGGATGTGCGTACATTGATCATGGGATCATCTCATCAAACCCAGTGGAGGATCACCCGGGCAAAAACATCTGATGATGGGGACGGGACATTGGCAATTTGCTGGATCAGGACAATCTTGAACAGTGTTGCAATGGTACCAACGAATCCCATGTCGCGCTTCAACCCTCAGCTCCAAACCTTTCATTGATCAACATCTTTCACAGTTAAGTTAACAGTAAACTCACACACATTCACTAATTCATGCAACAAATACAATAATTAGACCCATCAAACGGGTGGATCGGATTGGGTTTGGGTCGGGTCATAAATAGTCCGGCCCAAATAGATCTATTTAACCAGTTTACGACCCATTTAGCGCAATGCAAATCTAGTGACCAGATCCATATTTCTAAACATTTTCGTATTTAATCAAATCTAGAAAAACTCATACCCAAATTAAGGTGAGAGTACGGAGTGAGTGAGCGCGAGATCGAGTGAGGGCGAGAGAGAATGAAGAGAGAGTTATATAGGTGGGTTGGGTCTAAGTAAGTTGTAAACTCATTTACGACCCATTTAATACTCATGTTATGTAAAATTCATTTATGACATATTTATTGAATATCCTAACTAACATAAGCCATATAACAACTCATCCAACATACATGGGAATTTTTTTTTTTTTTTGGGGGTCAAAACAACATATACGAGTTAAGAAATTGATTTATGACCCATTTTGAAAAGTATAACAATAACATATGAGAGAGAGAGAGAGAGAGAGAGAGAGAGAGAGAGAGAGAGAGAGAGAGATATATATATATATATATATATATATATATATATATATATATATATATATACCACATGCAAATATGAGAAGCGCAAGCAGTATAATACAGTTTGAGCAAAACTTTGCCATCGCTCTCTTCTGGTATGTAACCTTGTTTATGCTTCAATGTGGTATCTGTATGTTGTGTTGGGTCTGCCGTTTCGCAATATTCTCTCGTCATTTGTCCCGTTGCATTAAATTTGAGAGAGCCAATCTTCCCGACACTGTAACTCATCTTTACGACATGTTTTTTTGGCAAATTTTGTTTTGATTATGCATAGCTTTTAGAGAGGAATGTCGTGGATAAAACGAAATTTCTCGAAAATAGGAGAAACTATATATATATATATATATATATATATATATATATATATATCTTTCACCTGCGAATCCAGTTTTCTTGACAAGTAAATTAATTTCTGTCTAAACTTAGTGCCCAAAGATAATATGTTAATGCTTGGCTAGATCTCCATCATTGAATTTCCAAAAAATTAACACCGGGAAGTATTTCTTTCAATTAAGAACTTCCATTGCTTTTATATCTATTTGCCCAGCACCAAAGGAAGAAAATCTTATAGGATGGAAGTTTTAGTAGGGCAGTCAATGACTCCACTAACAAATGAAATGCATCTACATGTTGAATTGGCTCATGATTATGTCTTTGCATCGTTTCTATAGCCAATTTCAGATTTTGTGTGTGTCACAGATCGCAATTCGTTTGACAAAAAATTACAATCGAGTCGTATCTCGTAGAATTTTGATAAACGGTCTAACTAAAGTTGACCGCCTATAAGATGAATTTGGTTATGACCTTTGCAAAAATCGATCAATTTTCAAAGTGCACATTTAGTCGTATCATATTGGCGAGGCAACTTAGGTTACTAAGAAGAGTGATAACTCGACAAAGATTGAAAATTCTAATATGAAAAGAATTAATGACGATGACTATTAAGTAACTTTTCACAAGCAATTACCTTTATTTTGCCCGTTTCGACGTTCTCTCTCACGCACATGCACCTCCAAAAGAAAAGTGCGATAGTTGATACATTAGAAATTGATTTATAGAAATTGGAAAGATTGATTATTTAGTGAATGTATTTATGTGTAGTAAAATTGAGTCTAGACAGTTAAATCTGGCGGGACTGAAAAAATCGATATATTTAGTTATGTGGTAGACTGTAAGAAAGAATTAAGATAAATTAGTGTGTCATATCCAATTTGTCGTGTAATTTTATGTGCTAATTTTGTGGACTCTTTCTATTATGTATCAAGTTTTCCAAAAAGAGGGGTTCTTACATGTATCCATGCGTATATAAGTTGATATAATTGTTGCCTTCGTACGACTACTTTATTGCAATTTAAGACGTAAAAATATCTGAAGTTGGGTACATGTAAATGGAGGGAAACTGATGCCCTACAATCTCGATTTAACAACTTCTTCCCACCAATCGACCTTGCTAAAAAACATACAAAGACGAAAGCATGAGTAACTATAATTCTATATGTTCATGCACTTAATGTGAGATTTGGTGGGAAGATTAAGCTTTTAAAATAGTTGGTAGTGGTTCCATAAAATTTCACATGGTATTAGAGCAAGAGGTCCCGAGTTCAAATCTTTCCAGGTGTCATTTGGCTCCCTAATTAAAAATGTCCGCGCTTAGTACCAGGCAAAAAGACTAGATTAAGCGTGAGGGGGAGAGATATAATACTTAAGTGTTAAATCACGTATTCATTTAAAAGCTTAAGCTTTTAAAATAGTTGGTAATGGTCTCACAAAATCTCACACTGTATTTGCTAATGAACTCATTCATTGCCCTGTCAAAACTTTGGTACTAAATGAGATTTTATTCCAATTTCGATGTTGGGCGAATCAAACAGAAAATTGTTGACTTCGACGTTTACGGAAGATTAATTATTGGTGGCATTAATTACCATTATGAAATCCTTTCTGATGGTCATTTTCTGGGTATTACAATGATGGATCTTTAGCCTATATATATAACTCAAATCGTGAGACACCCAACACCACATCCGGATACAACGTCTGAGCATAGAAAAGAGAGAGATAATAGCAGAGTCATATTGCGTGTTGCAGGTTTCCATCAGCAGAGAGCGATGGAGAAGTTTTTCTTGAAGTCTATTGTTCTGCTCGTCCTTCTCGTGTTCGCATTCGGTATATATATATATATATATATATATATATATATATATATATATATATATATACCGAATGCGAACACGAGAAGGACGAGCTCTCTCTCAATCGATCGATGGATCGAAGTTTCTGTGAATGTTAACTGTGAAAAGATTATTGATTGGCAGGTCGGGAGACGAGTGTGGAAGCAAGAAGTGTGAGTCTTCCCTGCAAAACTGTGCAAGATTGTGGAGATCCAAGATATTGCAAGTGTCCTACGCCCCTCAACGTCTGTTTCTGCCTTTATCCTCCCCCGGGTGTTAGGGGAGGCAACAAGAGGAACCTAATGAAACACATGGTTCCATGATCAGATGATATACGCAAACACAGCACAAGTTTGAAATAAAATCTCATGACGAGTTATCCATGGCGTCATACCATTCGATCTGAATGGCAGTTTTGTTATTGCATGTAATGTCGGGGAACTCCCATGTCTTCCAAAAGCCGACACAACTTAGACGAGTTCGACACTAAGTATCAGCCAAAGCGCGATACTCGGGATTCACAGCTGGAATGTGACTTAATGGTTTGCTTCTTACTATGCGAATAAATGGAAGAACTGCCTAGGAAAACACAAAATCGTGTTAGGAGAAATGTCATCATCGACACCGTCGACATTGTCCGCATCCAAAGTAGGCTTGTAACTACAGGCTGGAGTTAGAAGAATAGTGAAGACCCTAAAATAATGTCCCCTCCACATAAGGCAGAAAACGTAGTACAATAGCATAGCGAATAGAACACGAAGCAAACATAAGCTAACTCACTGTATGAACTACGGAGGCTATGCCAAATGGCCGGCGATAGTGAGATATACTAAATTGCAAATCAACTATTACTAGTGTAGTATCTTAGAAGGGGTACCATCAAGGCGGCCCAACTTGGCAATGGGCTTTCTAGAAAGGTTGAAGTTACTCCCAATGTCATCTCATGTAATGATCACATCATCCACATATATAAAAATAAAAAAGCCTCGAAGGGTACAATGGTTCCATCATCACGAAATAATAATGCTTTATCACGAGGACAACCATAGCCAGGAGGAGATTGCATATGCACTCCCTGGGTAAGTAGTGAACAAGCGTGATGGGAGGGGGCTCTCGATTAAGATTATTCAACAAAACATAGTGAATTCTTTGGATTTTGCGAGAAAGAGGTATCTAGAAATTGCTCACACCCATACTTATTGCAGGGATCATTGAGATGCATGTGGGGGTGGCCGTTTAGATTTTAACTGGGGAAACTAATATATTGTATGGATGACAATTCAGTCTTTAACTTTTAATTTGGCTTGACTAGTCTTAAGTCTTTTGACGATTTGTTAATGTAGTATTTCCGGCCAATTTTGGCCGGCAATTGTTGATGTGGAAATCGATCGTCCTACGTGGCATGATTGGAGTTAACGTGGATAATCTTATGTAATTTTTCTGCATTTTTTCTTTTTTTCTTTTCTTTTTTTCCCCTTCTTCCTTTACGAGACGCCATGGTTGGCGATCGACCACAGGCGAGGGCCAGGCCGGCGAGGGTCGACCTTGCTGGCCTCAACCCTTGCTAGATCATTGCAAGGGTCGACCTAGCTAGTCTCACCTATGGCCAATCGTCGGCCTTGGCGACCGGCGGAGGAAGAAAGAAGAAAAAGAAAAAAAAGAAAAAGGAAAGAAAAAAAAGGAAAAAAAATAAATTAAAACTTCATAAAAGTTAAAAATTTTTACAAATATTGTCAATGTTAGCGCCACTCATGCCACGTAGGTCGGTCGGCGTCCACGTCGGCGATTACGTGCCAAAATTGACTGAAAGGATTACATTCACAAATTGTTAAAAGGTTTAGGACTGAATTGATATCCGCAGTAAAGATTTAAGACTTTTTTCGGCAATCATCACTTCCATTTAATAACTTGCCTCCAATCTAGGGGTGTGCATGGTCCGGGCCGGTCCGGTCCCGATATGGAACCGGGGACCGGACCGGTAGTCCCGGTCCCCAAATTTTCGGGACCGGGGACCGGACCCGGATCGGACTGGCCTAGGACCAAAGATCCGGTCCGGTCACAATGGGACCGCTAACACCAAAAAATTTTAATTTTTTTTTTACCTCGAACTTAACTCAAAGCTACTAGTAATAGTGCAGTTTAGTTGAGGGAGAAAACCGCCCAACTGGTGTAAATTCCTCTTGTGTGATAGTGCGATCTATCATATTTTTTCCGACTCTTTTCTGATCCATTAGACGGGTTCGGATTAGGCTAAAAAGATCGTATTGCTATAATATACCTTGAAATAACAAAAATGTCCGATCGAACATTTATTGCCAAACCCCTCAGCTATCAAAGCTTTATCCACATAACTTGAATGCCGCTCGATTATGATTTATTGTGTGAAAAACTTCAAATTCTGTAGTTTATTTTAGAAGCAAGGAAATTACTTTTCTCTTTTGATCAATAAGTGCTCATAAAAGTTGGATATCCCAGCAAGATAGTGTTGGCTACTTATTATTATTATTATTTTTTCTAGGCGGTCCGGTCCGGTCCCACCCGCCATGGGACCGGGGACTGGACTGCCCGGCCACCGGTCCCATTTATTGGGACCGGGGACCGGACTGCTCCCCTCAAGGACCAGACCAACCCGGCCGGGTTGGTCCTGTCCTGGTCCGGTCCGGTCCAGTTTGCACACCCCTACTCCAATCTAACTTGCTAGGAAAGATCGTGATTCGTGACTTACTATTATTCCATATGTTGTTGCGTTTGATTTGGCAATGAAGTCATTCATTGCCCTAGTAAAACTTTTAACTCGAATAAGATTTTATTCCCTCTCGATGTTGAGCGAATTAAGCAGGAAACGATTGTGTTCGCGTTTATTGTGGAAGATCAAGCATTGTGCTATCACCATATTCCATAAATAATATCTGAAGTTGTTGCACGAAATCCTCTCGATGCTTAAGCCAATATAAATCTCGTGGTGAAAGGCAAAGGGCCCAACACAGTAAACCGGAAGAGTCTTGCGTGTTGCAGGTTTCCATCAGCAGAGAGCGATGGAGAAGTTCTGTTCAAAGTATACTGTTCTGCTTCTCCTCCTCATATTTGCATTCGGTATATATATCTCTCTCTATCTCGATCTCGACCTCGATCTTGCGATCGAAGTTTCAGTGAATATTGATGGTGAAAGGAACTGTGAATTTGGCAGGTTGGGAGACGAGGGTTGAAGCGCGAAATGTTGTTCATGGGTGCAAAGATGCTCAGGATTGCGGAGATCCAGCGTACTGCAAGTGTCCTCCGGAGCTCCAGATATGTGTCTGCAAGTTTCCTCCAATGGGTGTCATGAGAGCTGACGAGAGGAACCAAATGGAAGCTACGACGAACCCATGATTCGATACACGCTAACACAGCACAAGCTTGAAATAAAATCTTATGATGAGTGATTTCGCAGTGTCATGCAATTCATGAGCAAATTGAATTTTCCACACCGCCTCTTTATACGTGCGTATGCGCACCAATTTCTATTATCTTATAGATTTGCTCTGGAAAAGGACACTAAAAGTGCTCTATACTCATTTCAGTTATAAAACTTTTCGAGCGATTACTTAAACTCAACCCGATAACAAATACGTACACACACACTTACACACACACACACTTGATAAAGAGGCCCTTTGGTTACAAAAATAAATCAGAGTTTGCTACTAAACCATCAATAGATATACACATATCTCTACCAAAAGGATGAACACATCTAACAACAACTCAAAGGGCTCATCATAGCCACATCCTACTCATAATTCATACCTAAATGTCCCTACTAATAAAAAAATGTCATTCACTAACGATCGCTCACGTCTTACTTGCGACTCTCTGAACCTGAAAGACAAGGAAGATGAAAGGAGTGACCTAACACGGCTCAGTGAGTAATACATTTCTTCTAAGCGGATCGAACAATCACTATGCACATTTAATACTCAAAACAAATATCAATGGTCTAACCCATTGGTTAATCTCGTCAAAAACACATGTCAATGGTCTATCCATTTACCAATCTCAACAAAACACATGTCAATGATCCATCAATTGACCAATCTCATGCTCAAGATTCTAACCATGGTTATACATAACGCTCGTGACAAAAGGCGACAAAGATTCCCCCCTTGGCAAGGTCTCCACCTATAATGCCGGTGGCTCGGCTCACAAGGATATCCTAAACTAGTATGCGCATACCCACAAACCCATCAGTCGAGTTCACAGCTATCTAGAGCACCACAAAATCACAAAACTCGAAACCAGTAGCATAAATCGTTCACAAACCGTCTCAAATAGGCAAAATAGCAGTAAATGTTCGATCCCATTTTATGCAACAAAAATGTTATTTCTCAAGTCATAACATAATTAGTACTATTCTTTTCAGAATATGAGCTTACAAACACAAAGAAGAAATAGTATCCCTCACCTGATGAAACCAAAAGCAATTACAACGGTTGCTCGAGCCGACACATCCGAATTCCTATCAAATGAACGAAAAACAGATCAAAAACGAGTAAAACGCCACTCTCAAGGACGACTCAACTAATTTACACCTATTTAATGATAGAACGGAAGCTCACCCATAGCGGATACCCTTTGCTGTCCGCTATAGACAGCTTGCGCTCCGAAATTGATAAGGCCGTAACCTCCTCCATCGATATCCGTTTCAAGCCGTCTTATAGTCCAAAAGAAGCTTACTCAACGTACTACAAAATTCCTAACATGGCCAACCCGAAAAGACAACCGAAAAATGAAGATATCAGGCCTTGAAATGTACTGTTCTCGCGGGTACTGTAGCGCACCAGAATTGAAAATCTTGTTTCGGGCAAACCAAAGTGTCAAATTAAAATCCGTCAAATCCCATGGCTTCACAACATCATAAATTTCCATCCTTATACAAAAATGCAGCCCAAAAACTCCTCAAGCGAACGCAGCAACTCAGATTCGACATAGTTCCGAAATTGAGCCCTAAATCCGAAAATTACTTCTATAGAAGGAACGAGAGGTGCAAGCACTTACTGGATGTTGCTAATCGGTGTCGGGACGGCTTGGCAAGGCGACGTAGAGAGAACCCCTCTCCTTTTCCCTCTCTTTTCTTTCTTTCTCTTCTTCTTTCTTTCCCTTTTCTTTTCTCTCTTCGTGCGTGCTGTGCCCCTTAGAAAAAGAAGCCGCTGCCCCTTTTCTTTCCTTTTCTTTTTGTTGAATTTTCCTCTTCTTCTTTTTTGAACCGGTGGTTCCACCACCTTTTTTTTTTACCTGATCAAAAGCAAATATTACAAAAAGTCCGGCGATGGTCGTGACTAGCTAGCGTTGACGGTAGGGGGCGGCCATCGGCGTCGGCGGTGGCCGACGGAGTGGAGGCGGTCGATTGGGTCGGGCCATCCCCCGGGGTTCGTCTGTTGGAGGCGTCGTCGAGCAGCACGCAGCGGAAAGCGCAAGGAAGAAGAAGATGTAATAGTGTAGGAGACTGGGCTTAGTCTTTAGAGCATGGGTCAGTGGGCCTGTGTTAGTATAGACTTAGGTTTTTGGGCCTATTTTCGGCTTTGTGGGTTGAAGTCCATGGACTAGGCTCAGGTTGTGAGCCCAACCCATGTGCATTCACTTGTCCGAGAGCCTGCAGGGGTCAGGTCCAAATGACATGACGTGACTCGGACCCATCTTATTGTTAAAATAATAGAAAATAATTAAAAATCAGCAAAATTCCGAAAAATGTAAAAAAATAGGAAATAGGTAGGAAAAGTCTCTATTAGCCTATATTGTCTAATTAGGCTTTTATGTGCTTAATTATTGATTGTTTTTCATGTTTAATTTGCATGACTTAGTTTTAACTTAACATGTGAATGTCTAGATATTATTTGTTTAGCAATGCATGTCTCAGTAGATAAATTAGCACGATAATTAGAGTTTAATTCGATACGCTCATTTTATCCCTTTATCGACTGAACTTTGCAAACTATCTGCTTTGAGTGAATGCATGAAATTGACATTCCAATGTGTCGATCGACGGTGATATCCATGGAGATGGTAGCCCATTGAGGCTTGATGATTGAAGGCCGACGTATAATTCGATTTGATTTCATGTTTATTCGATCCGCGTATCGGAGTTATTTTCTTTAAATATCGCCATTATAGATTTGGTTTCCATGTGTACATTTCAATCTAATATTTGGCATATTTTACCCGATTGGGCGTTTATTACAGCATTGTCTTTTGATAAATTACATGTTAATCATTTTTCTAGATGATAGGTTAAGGATAAATAGGTAATTGCATGAAATGACAGAAAAACATTATGCATGATCATCTAGCATTGGTTAGATACCTGGTAAGCTTAAAATGACATGCAGAATGTGTAATCACCTTAGGGATTATTAACTAGTTAGGTACCGAAAGGACACTAATTATCGAGTTAGCGTAAACAAGTCCACGAATCTAGAAGCTCCGGTTGCGTAGAAATCGAGATGACACTTCCATGTCTCGATTGGTTTCTAGCCGACCCCAATAGGCTAGTGGCGACTCTTAGTAACTTTCTAGGTTGCTAATCACGAAAATAAAATCCAACGTCATGCGAGGTAGGACTTGGGAGAGTTTGCTCTTAGACCGATAGATAATACCTCTAAACCTGCCGGACCCTCAGGAGAGGTAAAGACAGGTCGCGACAATGACATGGCTATTGGGAGTCCAAAATGACTACGTTTGAAGTAATTGATTCTCTTTCTTCCAAAAAAATTCTTTTTCTCTGTTCTTCTTCAACCTTTGTTTCTTCACCATAGCCATGTCTAAAACTAGGACACCCATAAGCTCCAATAGAGGGATTTGGCCACCGGTGAATGAATGGCTTCCTGAGAAAGTGACGAGCTCCACAGTCGCCACATATAGCAAAATAAAGAAACCGATTCTCTCTCTCTTCCCAAGATTTTCTTTGCATTTCTGATCCATGTTCTTCTGCAACCTCTTGTTTTCTTTGCCATAGCCATGGCTAAAACTAGGACACCCACAAGTTTCAACATATGGATTTGGCCACCGATGAACGAATGGCTTCCTAAGAAAGAGACGAGCTCCACGGTCATTAGTGAAAGAAGCGATGAGCATTTCTATTCAAATATCTTTAGCCTAAGTGGCTTTCGAGAAATGCAAATAAAATTTGATAAAAAAATCATTTGAAATGCAACTTTAAGTTAAGTAGTGTTTGGCAAAAAAAAAAAAAATTGCAAAGGGCTTTTGGCTTCATATTTCTTTTCTTTAATTCTTTTTTTATTTCGAAAAAAAATGAAAACCCTTCGCCAGTCGGCAAAGGATTCAAGCCGTAGACGAGCCAGATCTGGCTCCTTAGGCCGAGGCCAGATGGGGTTGCGTGACCCCAGGCAACGAGGCTTGAGGTCGCATGATCACAGGCGGCCGTCGCCGGGGCTGCGTGACCTAGGCAGTGACGGTCCCGCGACCCTAGGCAGCTGTGGACGGGGTGGCACGACCAGGCGGCCCTCACTAGTGCTTTGCCGATGACCCTGAAGAAGAAGATGAAATGCAATAATCTAGGATTTCACTTTTAAAATGGGTAAAAATGGAATTTTAGTAAGGTTGTGGGGACAAAATAGGTAACTCACTAATTTTCATTAATAGGGCCTTCAACCTTTCCAAGGCTGACATTTGGCCAAATGCCCATTGAAAAGACTTGCCAAACACGTCAACATTTTTCCATGGGGCTTTAGAGGCCCAAAGCCCCATGGGAAAGCTTAACGAAATGCATCATGAGTAGGCAAGCATGGTGAAGAAGACTGATTCAAGCCATTCAAAACACTGAAAACGACTTGAGTTTTGCCCCAGTTTATTAATTTGGAAAAAATGAATGGCTGAAATGATATCGTTTCGCACTATATTTGCTGACTTCACTTTGCCGACGAGCCACGACGCTAGATTTTTCGGCAGCTCAAATCAGCAAGACACGAAAGTAATTATTTTTTTTACCTAAGTCGTATTCAAGTGATCGATAGAAAATTTTTCGCACTAGATCGAGCGCCGTAAGAAAGTTGTCACAATTACAGTATCCTTTTCTCGATTTTCTCCCAAACAAGGTTGCTAGCATTTAACTCCGTCACCATTAGTGTTAATGAAATCGGTTGGTTTTAAAGTGGATGGTGTTGTAAGAAACTTAGAAGAAGAAAATCTTGGATGGATACATGATTACATAATATCGGAAGCAAGTCAGAAACTATCATAACATTACTCACTTGTTTTCTGTGTAAATAGTAAACATCTAAAACAAGCTTTAGATTCGACGGAAGAGTCACTTTGTTTGATAAAATAAAGTAATTCCTTGAAAAATTATTTTCATACTTTCCAACGTTTGGATGATGGGAAATTAGTCGATCGACGGAAAACCTTTGCCTTGGATTGAAAACAAGTTTAGATCGGGAAAAATGACTTTCCCTTCTGGCAAGAAGGAAATTATTGTTCTTGATTTCTTGTTCCGCATCCAAGTGAGAAGAATAGGTCCCTTTATGTCCACTTGTGCTTACCTTACTCAAAACATTAAATTTTGTTAAAAATCCAAAATTTGTTAGAGACCCTGTGTAATCATTCCAAACCCTCAACTTCTCAGGTGGGCATAATGACTTTCTAAGTATTCTTTCAAGAAGCAATCATCAACAAGAATGCTCTTCAAATGTCAATCGATTATCTGAGACCTCTCGTCGACTTGATGGGATGGGATTACTTGGTCATCTCGAAGCTATGCGATGGCCTGTCCATGTAAGTCCCTTAATTAATGCTATTTTTATATCTCTTTGTGTTAGATTTGTTAAAATATGTCTTAAATCCATTTATTAACCTAAAATTGTTTAAATGGTTTACCTTAAATTTGATAAATGAGTCCGAACGAGAAACCTAAAATCTAGAAAATTCAAGGAGTGATTTTTTTTGGGCTACCCTTTCGTCGCCTTTTCTGGGGTGAAACATGTCCTGGGATAGCTCCATATTCAACCGACTGGATCGGAAAGCCAAGGTGCTATTTTTATCTCCTCCCGCAAGCCCCTTTCCTCCTCCGCTACCTCGGCTCTTAAGGCCATCTTCATGCCCTCCTCCTCCTTCAAGCCCCTGGCTCCGGCATCTGCCTCGGCCTTCCTTACTTATTTCGGTATGTCGCGACAACTGTAGATATGAGATTGCAGTAGTGATAGCTGTCATTGCGGTAGCTTATTACATTGCTTGTATAGCCCAATGCTCTGTAGTTTGCTTGTAGTATTTGAGGAATAGATGTCGTGACCCTCTCAACGTCTTCTAAGTTTCGAGGTTGTTAACGAGTCCGGCGATCTTGTGAATTGCTCCAAATATTTGTAAGCTCTAGTCGACAAGCAAGTAGCCGCCCGCAGTTCTTTTGCTGCACATAGACGACAAACGGGCAGTGACTCTTTAAATTTAATCAGATTGAATCTCTATGTCAAGGTTTATATAAGCATCTATGTTTAGTTTTGTTCTTTGCTGGTTTATTACTACAATCTGACCGTTTTTTCCGGTCACACATCAGAACCCTACACAAGGCAAATACTGCACTTTGGATTCAAATATATGCTGTTTGTTCTCTCTTTCTATCCTAATCATCGATAGTCCCAGGTAAGAATAAAGCGAAAAAGAGAATTGAGTCATTTCTTTGTATTTCGACGTAGAGTACATGAGCCTATTTGTAGACTTTACATGATGACTATCTAAGGTAATAGAATAGTACCCTATCAATTCCAAATAATTAGAGAAGATATTGAAAATCTCTTGATATTTTTCAAATTATCTCCAACAGGGTGTCTTGGGAAAGACATGGCAGTCTGGTTAGCGGACGAAGTGGAGACAAGTCGAATAGCATCACGGGTGCAAAGCTGTTGAGGATCGTGGAGATCCAGCGTACTGCAAGTATCCTCCGGAGCTCTAGATATGCGTCTGCAAATTTCCTCCAATGGGTGTCGTGAGAGCCGACGAGGGGAACCAAATAGAAGCTACGATGAACCCATGATTCGATACACGCGAAT
Organism: Lenwebbia sp. NSW1173648; assembly: GCA_029784005.1. Lineage (NCBI taxonomy): Eukaryota > Viridiplantae > Streptophyta > Magnoliopsida > Myrtales > Myrtaceae > Lenwebbia > Lenwebbia sp. NSW1173648. The sequence continues at coordinate 7,579,435 of JARCGZ010000010.1, forward strand.
GCAGCACAAGCTTGAAATAAATTCTTACGATGAATGATTTCACAGTGTCATACAAGTCAATGAGTAATTGAATTTTCCACACCGCCTCTTCATATGAGCTCGTGAAGTGGATTTCTCCAAAAAACCTGCGAGAGAAGTTTCACCGGTTCAAGCTCGATCGACGGAGCAAGCTCAGAAGGAAGATGGTACGATTCTTGTAAATGCTCTTCTCTTTGTGTGAGATTGCAGAAATGGCTCTAGAAATCTTGTTCGTCGGCTTGCATTTGGCTTAATGTGGACTTGCCTGCACGACATTGATGCGTAACATCACAGTCTCCTGCTATGCGAGAGCTGATTCTACTTTCTTTAAGATAGAGAGACCTCGTCATCGTGGTCAGTAGCGTCGGGTTTCTTGGGGGGGGGGGGGGGGGGCTTTAATAATCTGGCAAACTAGGGCGTATTCAGTGAATTAATCGATTTCACCACGAGGAAGAGGGGGAAGAAAAATGGAATGAGACTGCAGTTTGCATGTGAATTTTTGTGAACAGATTTAGTTATATTTGGCTTTGGCATGTGGGGCATAAGTTGCTGAGGGTCATTAAGTTATTCTTAGCCGACACCAGAAAAGCTGGAACACGCCTAGTTGCCTTGCGGGATAAATCGAATTTTTGTGCTTGAAATGTGCCATGTAGTTTGTGCTTGGTCGGATGTTGAGTTTATTTGTTGGGGGTTTATGTGTGAAATACCAGGGGGAAGTGCTTCTACATTTCTGTTTGTTAAATGACTTTGCATTCTCATCTCAAGAAAGGGGTCGAGAAAATTATGGTGGTGAGTGTACTTTGAATCAGAATGAGAGCCCTAGATTCATGGCATTTCAATATTCGTTCGGCCACTTAATAAGTTTTCTGCGATGAGCAGATTTCTCTTTGTTTCATTTATTGCTTTTGTTGCGTATTCCTCTTCTGAATCATCATATTGTTTGCTGTAGTGGGGAAGATCAACTAATGGAATTGGGTTCACCTACAGCATCGGTTATATCAAACAACTGTTAACTATTTGACTACATTTATTCTCGGTGATTTTAAATAGTTGATTCTTCTTTGGCCTTCTGGTTACTATTTGCTCTGCTCCTCCTTATTCCTCTCCCATTGTCAATTTTAAACTTTCAAAATGATATTTCCAAATGCAGTAAAAGAATTTAGGACAGTCTCGTTTAAATATCCATCAACTAGAATCCTGTTCCTTGTAATCTAGCTTGTGGTCTTTTGCACTCTTTGATGGCTATTCATAGATGTCTCTATGCATTGCTCTTCCTCCGTAACAGTCAATCTTTGTTGAATGAAGATGATTAAGTTAATGCTTCCTTATTCAGATGTTTGACAGTAAGCACGACAAATGAGCTGTCTGTTTTCCGTTGAGTTTCTCTTCTGCTGCTATAGTTTAGGCCTGCGATCCTCCTCTCATTTTAGAGGCTCTGATATTTGTCTCTCTAAGCTTTTATTTGTTTTGTCATTTACAAAATTTTTATGTGATTTTTTACTTGTTTTATAGATAGATGGATTCAATGAGTCAAAATACTAGCATAGATAAAAGGAGGGCGATGAGATCCGATGTGTGGGATCACTTTAAAGAGACAGACGATAGCCAATGTAAAGCCCAATGTGTATATTGTGAGACTCTTATTGCTTTTAAGCATGGGACAACTGTGATGCGTACCCATTTAAGCAGATGTAAGCAATATCCTTATGGGAACGTGGAGAAAAGGCAAAAAGATGCATCGGGTCAACTTGTCGGGGTAGGTAGTTCATCTGGTCCATGGAAATTCGACCAAGATGCTAGTCGAAAAGACCTAGCGGCCATGTTCATTATTGCTGAATTGCCTCTCAAGTTTGTAGCAAACGAGGCATTTTGAAAGTTCGTGAGGGGAGAAATTATCGTGAAATTTTCATACCCGTCAATATTTCAATAGATAGTATAATTCTCATTTTCACTGTGAATTTAATGCAGATTTGTCAACTATGACCATGGAGCTTAACTCAATATTGATTTCTCTTGATGATTGATGAACTTGGAGGTTGGTACTTGTTTAACCATTTTCTTATTTTCTTTTGCTTTGGTATTCTGGATTCATTAAGCTGGTATTAATGGCCTCTACAATGTTTTTGAATATTGTTTGTATGCCATGAAACTTATGCGTGTGCGTGTGGTGTTGTACTTAAACTTTGTTTGTGCAGGGGTTGGACTGTTGCAGACTTTGTGGGAGTCCATTATTGAAGGACTGTGGAGATTGGAGATTCGGCCTTGTCGCCACTGAGCGAAGACGATGAAGATTCAGGGTTTTTGCTTGGTTTATTGATGCTAGTTGAGTGAGGAGATCATCGGAACATGTTACAAAATTGTGAGGGATATAGCGGATCTCTTTTGTAGCTTTAAATTCACATCTAGGTTTTAGTATCTGAATATACTTTTAGGAACATTGTATGAATATATCTTGTAAAATGGCCTTTGCAACTGAACTTCCTTGAAGAAGTTTGGAGTTCGTGCTGCATTGATCTCCTTTTGCTTAAATTGTCTTCTTCCTTTCTCTTTGCTTGTGCCCTGGATATAGACTTGCTTGGCAGGAAAAGGTAAAAAAAATTAGGCAAACAAACAAATTAGAAAGATCGAACCAGAAACAACAAACTTTCTCATGTTAGTCTGAAGGGCGAACCCGACAGGTATACAAGATGACTATCCCCTTCTGAATGCCTTGAATCAAAAGATGGTCAGTTGGGGATTTTTGAAACCATTTCAGACTTGTGGAACTGTGAACGTTTCATAGCTGAAGTGCCTAAGGTATTACATTATGAAGCAATATACATTTTCTTACCTACTTACTTTCTAGAGCAATTCTCCAATAAACCACAACATCCTAATCACCACGAAAATTTGTACTTCTGGTCGTTAATCCATGGAAAAGGTTCAGAGATCACTAGCTTTAAGCGAGATACAGACTTAAATTTTCAAAAAAAGAAAGAAACTACAGACTAGTCAATGGTACCCGTATGAGCGAAAAAAAAGCATCAGCAAAGGGTCATTGCTTAGGACTTGCCAACAGGTTATGATGGTAGCTTGTTTGAGATATGGAGGCAAAACAAAAAAAAAACACGAAAATCGAACTGAACTAAAAAGTTCAGTTCGATTCGATTCCGAACGAGTTTTGGTTCAGTTCAAGCATATTCTCAAATGGTTCAGTTCAGTTTAGTTTTTCAAAAAAATGAACTGAACTGAACCATTGACACCCCTAGTAATTCTTATGTACGATTCGAAACCGGCAGTTCTGAATCGAAACCGGCGGTTCTGAATCCACGATATCATTGTCTCTAGAATATATCTTACCTAAAGTTCTTTGTTGATGGAGTAGTTTCCAAAATTAACCATATGGACCCTGTACCTAATGGTTGAGATGATATTAAGTCATATACTACAAATCATAAACTAACAATTCATTTTCTAGACATCTTTTGAGACGCTTTTTGGTGCTCAAAATAATTATTGTATCATCGTCCTCTTGATCTCTCGTAGCCTACTAAATAGAACTTTGACTATAGTCGGGTAGATTTTATTTGCTAATTTGAACTACACGACAAGTGTGTGTGTGTGTGTGGGGGGGGGGGGGGGGGGCAGGGAAGTGTAAAAAAAGTCCTAAACCTATTGCATTGGTGCTAATTCAGTTCTAAACCTTTTATTGGTGTCAATTCAGTCCTTAACCTTTTGCATTTATGCCAATTGATTCAATCGGGCCAATTTTGGCCAAAAATCACTTACGTGAACGTCGGTTGTCCTACGTGACATAAGTAGCGCTGACGTGGATATTTTTAATATTATTTTTATATATTTAATAATTTTTTGGGGTTTTTCCTTTTTTTTCTTGCACTTTTTTTTATTGGGGACTGGCAAGGGTCTCCAGCTGACCCCTGCCAGCCCCAGACGAAGGCCTGCGTGCCGGCCCCCAATAAAAAAAAAGTGCAAGAAAAGAAATCGAAGAAAAAACCAAAAAAATTACTAAAAAAATTAAAAGTTGAGGACTGAATTGGCAACAATGCAAAAGGTTTATGATTGAATTGGCACCAATATAATTGATTTATGACCCATTTTGAAAAGTATAACAATAACATATGAGAGAGAGATATACCACATGCAAATATGAGAAGCGCAAGTAGTATAATACAGTTTGAGCAAAACTTTGCCATCGCTCTCTTCTGGTATGTAACCTTGTTTATGCTTCAATGTGGTATCTGTATGTTGTGTTGGGTCTGCTATTTCGCAATATTCTCCGGTCATTTGTCCTATTGCAGTAAATTTGAGAAAGCCAATCTTCCCAACATTGTACCTCATCTTTACGACAAGTTTTTTTGGCGAATTTTGTTTTGATTATGCATAGCTTTTAGAGAGGAATATCGTGGATAGAACGAAGTTTCTCGAAAATAGAAGAAACTAATATGTGTGTGTGTGTGTGTGTGTGTGTGATTCACCTGCGAATCCAGTTTTCTTGACAAGTAAATTAATTTTTGTCTAAACTTAGTGCCCAAAGATAACATGTTAATGCTTGGCTAGATCTCCATCCTTGAATTTCCAAAAAATTAACATCGGGAAGTATTTCTTTCAATTAAGAACTTCCATTGCTTTTATATCTATTTGCCCAGCACCAAAGGAAGAAAATCTTATAGGATGGAAGTTTGGTAGGGCAGTCAATGACTCCACTAACAAATGAAATGCATCTACTTGTTGAATTGGCTCATGATTATGTCTTTGCATCGTTTCTATAGCCAATTTCAGATATTTTTCTGTGTCACAAATCGCAATTCGTTTGACAAAAAATTACAATCGAGTCGTGTATTGTAGAATTTTGATAAACAGTCTAACTAAAGTTGACCGCCTACAAGATGAATTTGGTTATGACCTTCGCAAAAATCGATCAATTTTCAAAGTGTACATTTAGTCGTACCATATTGGTGAGGCAACTTAGGTTACTAAGAAGAGTGATAACTCGACAAAGATTGAAAATTCTAATATGAAAAGAATTAATGGCGATGACTATTAAGTAACTTTTCACAAGCAATTACCTTTATTTTGCCCGTTTCGACGTTCTCTCTCATGCATATGCACCTCCAAAAGAAAAGTGCGATAGTTGATACATTAGAAATTGATTATTAGAAATTGGAAAGATTGATTATTTAGTGAATGTATTTATGTGTAGTAAAATTGAGTCTAGACTGTTAAATCTGGCGGGACTGAAAAAATCGATATATTTAGTTATGTGGTAGACGGTAAGAAAGAATTAAGTTAAATTAGCGTGTCATATCCAATTTGTCGTGTAATTTTATGTGCTAATTTTGTGGACTCTTTCTATTATGTATCAAGTTTTCCAAAAAGAGGGGTTCTTACATGTATCCATGCGTATATAAGTTGATATAATTGTTGCCTTCGTACGACTACTTTATTGCAATTTAAGACGTAAAAATATCTGAAGTTGGGTACATGTAAATGGAGGGAAACTGATGCCCTACAATCTCGATTTAACCACTTCTTCCCACCAATCGACCTTGCTAAAAAACATACAAAGACGAAAGCATGAGTAACTATAATTCTATATGTTCATGCACTTAATGTGAGATTTGGTGGGAAGATTAAGCTTTTAAAATAGTTGATAGTGGTTCCATAAAATTTCACATGGTATTAGAGCAAGAGGTCCCGAGTTCAAATCTTTCCAAGTGTCATTTGGCTCCCCAATTAAAAATGTCCGCGCTTAGTACTAGGCAAAAAGACTAGACTAAGCGTGAGGGGGAGAGATATATTACTTAAGTGTTAAACCACGTATTCATCTAAAAGCTTAAGCTTTTAAAATAGTTGGCAGTGGTCTCATAAAATCTCACACTGTATTTGCTAATGAACTCATTCATTGCCCTATCAAAACTTTGGTACTAAATGAGATTTTATTCCAATTTCAATGTTGGGCGAATCAAACAGAAAATTGTTGACTTCGACGTTTACGGAAGATTAATTATTGGTGGCATTAATTACCATTATGAAATCCTTTATGATGGTCATTTTCTGGGTATTACAATGATGGATCTTTAGCCTATATATATAACTCAAATCGTGAGACACCCGACACCACATCCGGATACAACGTCTGGGCATAGAAAAGAGAGAGATAATAGCAGAGTCATATTGCGTGTTGTAGGTTTCTATCAGCAGAGAGTGATGGAGAAGTTTTTCTCGAAGTCTATTGTTCTGCTCGTCCTTCTCGTGTTCGCATTCGGTATATATATCTCTCTCTCTCTCTCTCTCTCTCAATCTATCGATGGATCGAAGTTTCTGTGAATGTTAACTGTGAAAAGATTATTGATTGGCAGGTCGGGAGACGAGTGTGGAAGCAAGAAGTGTGAGTCTTCCCTGCAAAACTGTGCAAGATTGTGGAGATCCAAGATATTGCAAGTGTCCTACGCCCCTCAACGTCTGTTTCTGCCTTTATCCTCCCCCGGGCGTTAGGGGAGGCAACAAGAGGAACCTAATGAAACACATGGTTCCATGATCTGATGATATACGCAAACACAGCACAAGTTTGAAATAAAATCTCATGACGAGTTATCCATGGCGTCATGCCGTTCGATCTGAATGGCAGTTTTGTTATTGCATGTAATGTCAGGGAACTCCCATGTCTTCCAAAAGCTGACACAACTTAGACGAGTTCGACACTAAGTATCAGCCAAAGCGCGATACTCGGGATTCACAGCTGGAATGTGACTTAATGGTTTGCTTCTTACTATGCGAATAAATGGAAGAACTGCCTAGGAAAACACAAAATCGTGTTAGGAGAAATGTCATCATCGACACCGTCGACATTGTCCGCATCCAAAGTAGGCTTGTAACTACTGGCTGGAGTTAGAAGAATAGTGAAGACCCTAAAATAATGTCCCCTCCACATAAGGCAGAAAACGTAGTACAATAGCATAGCGAATAGAACACGAAGCAAACATAAGCTAACTCACTGTATGAACTACGGAGGCTATGCCAAATGGCCGGCGATAGTGAGATATACTAAATTGCAAATCAACTATTAATAGTGTAGTATCTTAGAAGGGGTACCATCAAGGCGGCCCAACTTGGCAATGGGCTTTCTAGAAACGTTGAAGTTACTCCGGATGTCATCTCATGTAATGATCACATCATCCACATATATAAAAAGAAAAAAGCCTTGAAGGGTACAATGGTTCCATCATCACGAAATAATAATGCTTTATCACGAGGACAACCATAGCCAAGAGGAGATTGCATATGCACTTCCTGGGTAAGTAGTGAACAAGCGTGATGGGAGGGGGCTCTCGATTAAGATTATTCAACAAAACATAGTGAATTCTTTGGATTTTACGAGAAAGAGGTATCTAGAAATTGCTCACACCCATACTTATTACGGGGATCATTGAGATGCATGTGGGGGTGGCCGTTTAGATTTTAACTGGGGAAACTAATATATTGTATGGATGACAATTCAGTCTTTAACTTTTAATTTGGCTTGTCTAGTCTTAAATCTTTTGACGATTTGTTAATGTAGTCTTTTCGGCCAATTTTGGCCGGCAATTGTTGATGTGGAAATCGATCGTCCTACGTGGCATGACTAGAGCTAACGTGGATAATTTTATGTAATTTTTCTGCATTTTTTCTTTTTTTTCTTTTCTTTTTTTCCCCTTCTTCCTTTACGAGACGCCATGGTTGGCAATCGACCACAGGCGAGGGCCAGGCCGGCGAGGGTCGACCTTGCTGGCCTCAACCCTTGCTAGATCATTGCAAGGGTCGACCTAGCTAGTCTCACCTATGGCCAATCGTCGGCCTTGGCGACCGGCGGAGGAAGAAAGAAGAAAAAGAAAAAAAAGAAAAAGGAAAGAAAAAAAAGGAAAAAAAATAAATTAAAACTTCATAAAAGTTAAAAATTTTTACAAATATTGTCAATGTTAGCGCCACTCATGCCACGTAGGTCGGTCGACGTCCACGTCGGCGATTGCGTGCCAAAATTGACTGAAAGGATTACATTCACAAATTGTTAAAAGGTTTAGGACTGAATTGATATCCGCAGTAAAGATTTAAGACGTTTTTCGGCAATCATCACTTCCATTTAATAACTTGCCTCCAATCTAGGGGTGTGCATGGTCCGGGCCGGTCCGGTCCCGATATGGAACCGGGGACCGGACCGGTAGTCCCGATCCCTAAATTTTCGGGACCGGGGACCGGACCCGGATCGGACTGGCCTAGGACCAAAGATCTGGTCCGGTCCCAATGGGACCGCTAACACCAAAAAATTTTAATTTTTTTTTACCTCGAACTTAACTCAAAGCTACTAGTAATTGTGCAGTTTAGTTTAGGGAGAAAACCGCCCAACTGATGTAAATTCCTCTTGTGTGAGAGTGCGATCTATCATATTTTTTCCGACTCTTTTCTGATCCATTAGACGGGTTCGGATTAGGCTAAAAAGATCGTATTGCTATAATATACCTTGAAATAACAAAAATGTCCGATCGAACATTTATTGCCAAACCCCTCAGCTATCAAAGCTTTATCCACATAACTTGAATGCTGCTTGATTATGATTTATTGTGTGAAAAACTTCAAATTCTGTAATTTATTTTAGAAGCAAGGAAATTACTTTTCTCTTTTAATCAATAAGTGCTCATAAAAGTTGGATATCCCAGCAAGATGGTGTTGGCTACTTATTATTATTATTATTTTTTCTAGGCGGTCCGGTCCGGTCCCACCTGCCATGGGACCGGGGACCGGACCGCCTGGCCACCGGTCCCATTTATTGGGACCGGGGACCGGACTGCTCCCCTCAAGGACCGGACCAACCCGGCCGGGTTGGTCCTGTCCTGGTCCGGTCCGGTCCAGTTTGCACACCCCTACTCCAATCTAACTTGCTAGGAAAGATCGTGATTCGTGACTTACTATTATTCCATATGTTGTTGCATTTGATTTGGCAATGAAGTCATTCATTGCCCTAGTAAAACTTTTAACCTGAATAAGATTTTATTCCCTCTCGATGTCCAGCGAATTAAGCAGGAAACAATTGTGTTCGCGTTTATTGTGGAAGATCAAGCATTGTGCTATCACCATATTCCATAAATAATATCTAAAGTTGTTGTACGAAATCCTCTCGATGCTTAAGCCAATATAAATCTCGTGGTGAAAGGCAAAGGGCCCAACACAGTAAACCAGAAGAGTCTTGCGTGTTGCAGGTTTCCATCAGCAGAGAGCGATGGAGAAGTTCTGTTCAAAGTATACTGTTCTGCTTCTCCTCCTCATATTTGCATTCGGTATATATATCTCTCTCTATCTCGATCTCGACCTCGATCTTGCGATCGAAGTTTCAGTGAATGTTGATGGTGAAAGGAACTGTGAATTTGGCAGGTTGGGAGACGAGGGTTGAAGCGCGAAATGTTGTTCATGGGTGCAAAGATGCTCAGGATTGCGGAGATCCAGCGTACTGCAAGTGTCCTCCGGAGCTCCAGATATGTGTCTGCAAGTTTCCTCCAATGGGTGTCATGAGAGCTGACGAGAGGAACCAAATGGAAGCTACGACGAACCCATGATTCGATACACGCTAACACAGCACAAGCTTGAAATAAAATCTTATGATGAGTGATTTCGCAGTGTCATGCAATTCATGAGCAAATTGAATTTTCCACACCGCCTCTTTATACGTGCGTATGCGCACCAATTTCTATTATCTTATAGATTTGCTCCGGGAAAAGGACACTAAAAGTGCTCTATACTCATTTCAGTTCTAAAACTTTTCGAGCGATTACTGTCTCCGAGGTATTCCAGTAAAGAGTCAAACCACCTTCTTAATGAATGAAATGGCATGGCGATTGGGAGTCCAAAAGAAGAAATTGATTCTCTCTCTTCCCAAAATTTTCTTTTTCTCTATTCCGCTTCAACCTTTGTTTCTTCACCATAGCCATGGCCAAAAGCCTAAAACTAGGACACCCATAAGCTCCTGAGAAAGAGACGAGCACCGGTGAATGAATGGCTTCCTGAGAAAGAGACGAGCTCCACAGTGGCTACATCTGGCAAAATAAAGAAACCAATTCTTTCTCTCTCTCTTCCCAGGATTTTCTTTGCATTTCTGATCTGTGTTCTTCTGCAACCTCTTGTTTTCTTTGCCATAGCCATGGCTAAAACTAGGACACCCACAAGCTTCAACAGATGGATTTGGCCACCGACGAACGAACGGCTTCCTGAGAAATAGACGAGCTCCACAGTCATTAGTGTCGAAAGAAGCCATGGGCATTCCTATTGAAATGTAAATGACATTTTGTGAAAAAAAAAATCCTTTGAAATGCAACTTTTGGGTTAAGTAGTGTTTGACAAAAACAAAAAATAAAAATAAAAAATAAAAAATACAAAGGGCTTTTGGCTGCATATTTCTTTTTTTTTTTTTTGAAAAAAATCAAAACCCTTCACCAGGGGCCTCGCGACCCAGGCGGCCTTGACCCAAGCGGCCCTCGCTGGCCAGATCTGCCCTTCGCCATCACCCTAAAGAAGATGAAATGCAACAATCTATGGTTTCACTTTTACAAAGGGGTAAAAATGGAATATTAGTAAGGTTCTGGCAAAATAGGTAACTCACTAATTTTCATTAATGTGGCATTCAGCATTCGAAAAGTGTTGAAAGCCCAATGCTGGTCCCTACGAGCATTGGGCTTTCAGCTTTTCCAAAGCTGGCATTTGGCCAAATGCCCCTTGAAAAGGCTTGCCAAATACCTCAGCAGTTCCCCAAGGGCTTTAGAGGCCCAAAGCCCCTTGGGAAAGCTGAACCAAACGCACCCTCAGTGAGTCCCCTTGGTATTGTTGGTTCTTCTTTAGATTTGGAGTTCCTACCTCAATGGCCTTCGAGAGTATGCAAGCATGGTGAAGAAGACTGATTCGAGCCATTCAAAACACTGGAAACTACTTGAATTTTGCCCTAGTTCATTAAGTTGGGAAAAACGAATGGCTGAAATGACGTTGTTTAGCACTATATCTAAAACAAGCTTTAGATTCGAGGAAGAGTCACTATGTTTTTTATTTAAAAAAAAACCAATTCCTTGAAAAATTATTTTCAGACTCTCCAGTGTTTGGATGATGGGAAATGTTTCCCTTGGAGTGAAGACAATAAGTTTAGATCTGGAATAAGGACTTTCCTTTATGGTAAGAAGGAAATTATTTTTCCTGATTTCTTGTTGCGCATCCAAGTGAGAATAATAGGTCCCTCTCTATTTGTCTTACCTTATTCAAAACATTAAAAAATACTAATTTTCACGAGTTTAACCTTGCAAATTAGTGTTTTCCAACAATTCTAACATTTTGTAACTCTTCCTATTAAATATTTTCTTGAAACATTTTTGTTATTGTTCCTCAATAGTACAATAATGTAGTTGATTACACATAATATATGTGGCTTTTTAGACATACAGGCCGTGGATTTTACACCCAACCTTCTTCCAATGAGGTAAGCACGTGTCAATCCTATCCATGGTTGCATTCTGTTTCTTGGGGAAGTCATTCAGTCCGATAGCTGTCACTTTACTGGCAAAAACAAGATTTTATTCCCCTAATGTCTCATGCAAACTAGTAAGGGAACAAAGATCGATATTCCTGTTAATGGAAGGTCAATTATCATGTATACCATAGATATGCCATTTTTATGAGTATATATATCAGACCCACGTAACACAACCTCAAACCAGAAGAAAACGACAGAGACTAGCGATGGAGAAGCTTTGTCCCAAGTCCATCGTACTGCTTGTGCTCCTCATCTCTGCATGCGGTCCTCTCTCTCTCTCTCTCTCTCTCTCTCTCTCTCTCGTTGATGTTTTAGTTTTTGGTAATTGGCAGGTTGGGAGATGAGTGTTGAAGCACGATTTCATCTCGACTTAACCTGCTCAACTGTCGAAGATTGTGGAAGCAAGAGATACTGTATGTGCGACCAGGGCTTATGTAATTGCTGCTACCAGTGGGGGTGTGTCCACGGGAGGAGTCCACCCAAACTTGTGGTTCCGTGATGCGAGATACCCCCCAGAATCGCGACTTTGCAACCCTCGAAATAAAACTCCTCTCTTTTACTGACTAATTTTACAGCGATGTGCATTCAACAAAATGCTCTGGCAATGCATCTCAGTTATCGTGATCTAACGTGTTGCTTTCGTGATCTGTTTACCCGAAAAGCTCGTGCTTATGCTCGGCATCAGCTCGCGGTTCGGTTGCCCATTCGTTCGTCTTTGAAAGATAGGCTAGGACGAACCCCGAGCGGTGCACCGGATATCATGAGATAAAGGGAAAAATGTTATGAATATCTCCAAATGGAAAGCAAATAAAAGGAGTACATACCCTTTTGCGATCAAACTTTTTTCGATCCTATGTCGTAAAACGTAGCGTGACAAGCGTATGTATTGGTACGTTTTTGGGTTGTAGATTGAATCGTAGAGTGGATATGAACATCAAGAGATGCAGATGATGCAACTGGTTAGCACCTAACTTTAGGCACCAAGGACAATCAAATTGGAAGTGAATGGATTGGCCTGTACATGCTTCATTGCTAAGCAACGGACGCAACATAAGCTCACCTGAAATCTTTGTCCGAAGACTACAGTCACATTCCTGTGAATGCAATTTCACCAAACAGAGAAGCTTAGGTCCATGTCTGTTGATTCGGATTTTGCTTCTGATCTTCGCATCAGGTCTCGGGGCGATCCCAGCCAGAGATTTGAATTAGGGTTTGTTGTTAACGTCAACGAGAGTCGTCAGATGAAATTCTCCTGAACAAACCTCGATCTTATCTTATTATCTCATGGGATATGATAAGTTAGAAGCTTTTCGATTTTTGATAGTGATTCAACCCTTGGAGCTTTTGTCATTAGGCAAGTGTCAATATCCACTTATAAAGAAATTACAACTCGACTTGAATAAGATAAATTAAAAGAACATTCAATATGAAATATTTGTTAAAGCGAGAAAAAAATATATGTTAGAAAACCCTCTTACTTAATTATATGAGAATCTAAGTTAGAAAACTCTAACTAGAAGAAGAGCCTTTGATATTTCAGTCAAATTATGGGGTAAGTTCTATGAAAAGAACAATCATAGTTAACCAACTTAAAGGTGGCCCCCAAGTTGTAATTTAGTTGGACTAAATGACGGATTGCTAAGAAACGTGAAATTTAATAACCAGCTATAAATACTAAAATTTAGACCTAAATACATCAACTAGCTCGAAATTATAATTAGATGAAAACGGTGAAAGTAAAATTCAACAATAATTTCGTAAATATGCAATTGTATAGGATATAAAAAGGGTCACGCTTTTTCCACTCCCATGGTGGCTAAAACACTCTCCTATCACAGTGATTTGACAATATTAATCTTTGTAGGTCCCACCTTTTTAAAGCAGTTGCTTCTGTTTATTTTCTTCTCTCTTTTTTCGCGAATCCCACTTTCCTTCTTCTCATTGTCCCTATCTACTCCCTCTTTCCATTTATCGCTTGGACATCGTCAATGGCGTCGTTGTTGTGGCACTCCTCTGTCGTACTTGTTTGAAGGCCTGGCAACAATGCTGGGGCTCATAGGCTTTTCTCTCTTGATCTTGGCCTGTTCCTACTAGAAACTCTCCGGCAATTCGAGCAACACCCAAAAAGACGAAAAAAATAGAGGCGGAGCAAAGATGAGTGACGGAAAATGGCACAACAAGGTTGTGAATGTATATGAAGACATGATAGTGGTTATGATGACTGGTGGCGAGACACTTTCCTAGCCACGGCTGTGTAGTAGAGGCCCTTCTTTTAGTGGTTCTCAAGGCAACGGTAATGGCAATGGTCCGAGCTTCGATGCGAAGGATGAGAACGAAGACAATTTCGACAAGACCAAGGAGCTTAATAACATTAACAAGAATGATGGCGATTACGATGTTGGAAGACATGTTGTTCATGGTCATAATTCAGAGGTGAAGATGCAAGCGCTCCAACCTTCGGCCAGAAGCCTCTCCAGTCGAGGAACTCTTCGGCTACTCGTTCCGTCCATAATCAACCAAAACCGTAACCGAAATTGAAGCCAAAGCTTAAGAGGATTGGAATCGAGATCTCGCCGATCCTCTTCGAGTCAGATAAGGAGAGGAACGCGTTCTTGGCGAGGAAGATGAGGGAGGTCGAGGAGAGAGTCAAGGTCTAGAAGATGTTTGAGATTGAGGTCGATCAGTATACCGATGGAAGCACTCAAGCTTGTGCTCGCGATAAACGCTTGGAACTGATGATGTGAATGATGATTTTGAGCTTGATTTTGTGGAGATTCCCCGACTGAGAAATTCTAGGGTTTTTGTGTTCTTTTTTCTGTTCAGATCAGTTAGGTACCATTAAGGATTGAAACCCTGATCAGAATTGACAAGTATTAGAGAGAAGTATAGAAGAAGGAGAAGGCAAAATGGAATCCACGAGAAGAGAAAGAATAAAACAAATAGGACCCACAGGCCAAACAAAAAAGGAAAATACTTTCGTAGAATGGCAATCAAAGGATGCTGAAAAGGTGGACCCACAAAGGCTAATATTGTCAAAATACGAGTGTTTTAGCCGCAACAAGAGTAGAAAAAGCGCGACCCTATAAAAAACATGTGCAGAATAATAAGTATTTAATAAGGTTGATCACTAAAAAGCAATACTTCAATCCAGCTAATAAGAATAATCGGAATATGAAAAAAAAAAAACAATACTATGTTGGGATGCTCTCAATTTAGGGCATTCTAAGATCATACAAACATCATCAAGGAAAATAAATCGATGGTTTATGTACTGCTGATACCATATTGTAAGAAATTACTGGGTTATATTACAATAATGGGAAGAAAAGCGATAGTCCTGTGCCTGGTACAGGAAGTGGGCTAGCTTTCCTTGTAAGACGTGGGGAGGAAATTGATTTCGATAGAGGAAAGCATAACCCTTGAATCAACACTATGGGAAGGCTGAGGAATAAGATTTGAAACACAGAAATCTATTCGTACCGAGCTGGAAATTCCCCAACTCTCAACCAACTACGTCAACCCGGGAGTTTAAAAGTAACTTTTCGATCGAACGTCATGATCTGATTGGGATTTGAGGACAAGGCATGAGAAAATTCAAGATGATCGTTTCGTTACTTGTTAGGCGTCTGCTCAAAATCGCCTGCCTTGAGGTTGACATCGCTGTCCTTTCGGATCTTAGATGATCGCCGCCCAACATGAAACATCCCGAACTATACTTTTGGGTACTTGAAAATAGATATAAGATGAGGATGAGTGTTTTATTTGAATTCGAAGTAGCTCTAAGCTTTCCAATTTTGGAGGGCCAAAAATTCGGAAAGCACGAGTGGCTGCTGTTCCAGATCAGATGTACTCACGTCTAGATTCTCCCATACAAAGCGATGTATCCACTCTTGGAAGAGAATGGAAGAGGTTGTCTATGATGAAAGGAACAAAGGACAATCAAAGGCTTCGTTGACTTCTTTTTTTCCCCATTGACAATGCTTAGTCGATTAGAAACTACTTAAGCTGACATAATTGATTTAATCGAAATCAATCTTTGAGTGACGGTGAGAATAACAGTATGTTGTGGGCCACAAATTGTTAAAAGAGTGGACCCCATAATAATTTTTAATTAATCGTCCTTTATTTTTTGGGGCCCAAAATAGACGGCTAGTCTTATAGTCACCCAAAAACTGTTACATAATCAATTCTCAAAGTAGAAATTATTTGGTGACAATATTGATATCGCCATGCCTCATACCACCATAGATTTGGATTCACCCAAGGCTTCGCGACCACCACAAGTTCCCTATTTGCTGTTGGAAAATATCGTCGGGAATGGGAAAAAATGGAATCAATGATAACACTCTCTTTAAGGATTTATTTGCCTCACAACATTGCTAATGGTTTCTAGCAAATATCCTCTAGGATATAACAAAGTCTCGGTGAGAATAGCAGATAGCAATTCTGATATTTCTCCAAGATCTCTCAAGAGAAACAATTTAGAGAAGAAGGCTGTATTTCTTTTAGAAAACAAAAAAATGGAAGTAGTAGTTTTGAAAGCTCAATATATAATAGTCGAAGGAAGACAACTTTTCATGTCGACACAACTCTTCGTGTCCGAAGAACAATTAATTCAAACACACCCCTTCGTGTCTGACGAGCAGTTAATTCGGGCATACCCCTTCGAGTCCGTAGAACTATTATGTCTGAAAAGTTGCAACCATTGGACATAATTAACTAATTAAAATTCAAAAATAAATTTAATAAAATCAACTGCAACTCCTACGTGAACAGTCGTACCATTTCGTTAAGACTCAACAGTTTATTTTTATTGTAATTTCGAATAAAATAAAATAAAATAAAATGATTGTTGATCGCACAAAGTGCGCCTAATAATCGCGCACTCACACGCAGGTATAGTGGGGTCTAGCCCACTTGCCCATTTCTTTATAGTAGCCTTCTAACTAATAAAATGACTTGCACTTTTCCTTCCATCTTATGTGGGATTAGAAAAAGTGCACTTTTGTTTGTTTTACAAATAAACTTCAACATTTGCGTTAGGAAGAGAGAGAGAGAGAGTGTGTGTCTGTGTTTAAGTTTGGGTTTAGGTTTTTCTCATTTTTAGGATATTGTTTGATAACTGCAGAAGAAGCCTAATTATCCGATTTTATAAAAATACCTCACAAGCGGCATATAACACGCAAATGGGGTGTATTGATCAAGTTTTCATGTCACGACATACACTTTCTACTTTCTAGCAATAATATTAACATCGAGATTGGTCTAGAAAATTGATATGTTAAGCATTGCGAGATATTGTAAGTAGACCTTTAAATAAGTGGATTAAATGCCACACAAATCATAATCCGCCGCGTCACTTAATATATTAATTTCACAAATCAGCGTCAATTTTATGTATTTAATATTTCTCTACTCGATCAAAACAAGAACTGAGCATAAATAAATGAACTACTTAAAACCCTACTGATCTGTTGATGCCGGGAAGTACTGTACATTCCAAGAAATTGTGAAGAAATGGAAATTACGATGGACCGCGATCTCCGCTTCGACAGGTACATGAACATTCACGCATGGCTTTGTCTGGTCATTTTTTGTCTGATCTGTTCTCTACAAGCGTCGACGAGACGAGAGAAGCTCAATTGGGCGGGAGAGTTCTTGCACGCCGCTGCCATGCACGGTGCACCGTGTGCACGCTCTCGATGATATCCATGTCGACTGTCGAATCCGACGGTGAATGTTCACGCTAAACAGTACATTGATCCAGCCATTCCGGGCTTCTCTCTTCCCCTGCCGCCCCCGCCGTCAGAGGAACAAGGCACAGGAGGAAGGGCAAGCACGACAGGCCGCAACACAGCCAGCACGCCCACACCAGACTGGGCGGAAGGAAAGAGCTCACCAGCCCGAAGAAGGCGACCAGGATGGACCCCACTCCGAAATGCTCCAGCGCGCTCGCGACCCGAGGGCAGACTCCGCGCAGCAGCATGCCGTTCCACGTGGTGGCGAACCCGACCGAGAGTGCGAGCACGATGGCGCTGGCTTGCAGGTGGGTCAACCCCTGGTGCTTGTTGAAGAGGAGCCCCGTGGTCATGGGCACGGCAAACCCCATCACCGCCTTCCCCAGCTCCTGGCTCCGAAAAAGGGCCGCTATCGGGTGAACCGGGCTGGGCTGGGATGGGGCGAATGTTCCGGCCCCAGAGTTTGCGGCGGTGGTTGCGCTTCTGGTTCCCCACGCGTTCTTCTTGTCCAATGTGCGTGTGGCTCGATCATCCACCTGCAGCGAGACATCAACCACGATGGAGATGGAATCGTCCACCGCCTGATGGGGTGAGAGGCTAGCGCCACCGTGTGAAGCGGAGGCGGCGGTGGGGTTTGAGATCTGATTCTCGCATGATGATGTAAACGATGGGATAAGGGAAGTGAAGCTGTGGAGGAATGAGATGAGTGGCGAACAAGCCGCAGAAGTCCAGCTATGACCGGCCATTTCTCGTTTGGTCGAGTAGCTCTGCACGATCAGGGCCATGGAATGACTTGACAAGGAAAGATCCAATCGTTCAAACCGATCGGAGACCATGGTGCAGCAGATATCTGGAGGTTTTGGTTGGGAAGAGGAGGCCCCTGTCGAGGCACAATCCTTCAAGAGACACGACATGAATATGAGAGAGAGGAAGATGGTCGTCTGAGACTCGAGAGAGAGGTTCCGATTGGTGCTGCTTTTATAAAATGGAAGCACTTGGGAACTTTATAGGCCATGAGTCAAGCGAAGCCTAACGAGCGGTTTGAGCCGAATTTCTTTTTTGTAAGACCACAAGAACTGCCAATAGCTTAAACATCCCCTCTCTCTTTATCTTGCTTCCTAACCCCATCATCATTCATCAAATCAATGATGAATAAGATTTCTTCTTATGTGAAATTACTTTTAGACCAAGGGTATATTAAAATTAGGAAAATTCCAAATGCATGTTGGAAATGCCTTCATTTTCTCAAACAATGACATGAAGTGAACTTTCATTCAAATAAGGGTATGAAGTGGTTATGTCAGTCTCAGAAAAAGGGTCTGATCTTACTGGTTGGTCAAAGACATTTTCATCATTTACTTTTTCTTTTTTTTTCCTTTTTCTGTTATTTTTCTTTCCTTTTCGCAATGTCCGGTCTCAAGCGATAAGCAGCCATCGGCGATGCTTGAAGAGGGCCGGACGAGGCCGCCCTTGAAAGCCACAGGCCCTGCTTCGCGTTTTACACAAAATCTTAATTAAATTAGGTTTAAAAAATCCAAAAAAAAAAATCCATAAAAAGTCAAATTTAAAAAAGAAAAAAAAGGCTAAAATTAAAATAAAAAAACACACACACACACACACAAAAAGAAAAAACTCAGGCCCTTCACATGTGGCCGCTGCCCCATTGCAGATGGAGCGGCGACCCTCGCCCAGATCCTGGAGAGGGTCACAGCCCTCTCCCGGTTCTAGCGAGGGCCTTGTTGCCCCTCGCCTTTGGTTGGTGACCCCGCAGGCCATCACCAACTCCCCACCCGCCTGTATTTTTTTTTTAAGAGCTTTTATCTTTTTTAATTTTTAATCTATAACTAAAATTTAGGTTAAAATTGACTATGGACAAAACTACCCTTGATCGGCCGGAATATTTAGCCGGCCGGCATGGTCAGGCCTTTATTTGAAACACCCATAGTCAATTCAAGCCCTTATTTGAAATTTTTCATTTAAATTTACTCTTAACTCGTGCACGTCATCAGAAGGATAGAATGGTCAGTTTGCAATTAGGAGATGAGCATTTGAGTTGGGGAAGCGTTTTTTTTTAAGCTGTGCGACCTAGTGGGTACCGTTTATTGCTTCACAATGACGGTACATTTCGAGCCACTATTGCCATTTGGAGAAGGACCGCTACCTATGATTGATTCCACAAAGCAATTTGAATAATTTCCTAAGAAGAAAATGAAATTTAACACCATTTTTTTTGTTTGTTCTTCCTAACTACTTCTCGTGTCTCAATCTTCACCCCCATCTTTCCTCTAGGAACAACTTTGCAGCATGAGCTTTTTCTTCCGGTTCTACTCAAACTTGCATTTTGTTACAAATGAAACGTCATAACGTTCATAAGATAATAATATGCACGGTCAACGGCGTTGCAACGTTGCAAAACTAAAAGCAAAATTGCATTTTCCGACATTTTATGTGTACTTAATTACGATGGAATGTTATAGGCCTTCACAAAATATCATAGTATAAGATAAAATATACATCTGGATCTTACAATGTTTTTGTTAGTCGGTGTACAGATGACCCCACTAAAATCACCATATCTCAAATGGCTGACTTTCCTCAAGTTTGCCTGGACAGAAGTTGAGGTGCAAGAGAGAACCGTCAGTTTTCCAAAACAATGCATGAGCATGACGCCAGGCACACGAACAGGAGAGGGATGATCTGAATCAATCCGCGGATCATGCGCAAGTCTTCATCAGTCGTATCGGGGGGGGGGGGGGGGGGGGGGGGGGGGGGGGCAACAATTCCCACATCACTGTCGGTTTTCTCGTGTGCTGCGATATGAGCCACATGCCGCAGAACTTGGCCGATCGCCACCGACCGCAATTTCGACTCTCGAAAGAAGATCAAATCATCAACGACTTAGCTTGGTAGGCAGCAAGCAATGGAAGTGTCGAATATCTGAATACGATCCTATCAACGATGCAAGAAAGTAATAAAAATTCGCACAACACAAGAATTAACGTGGCTCAGCAGGGGAGATGTTAAGCCTACCTACATCCACGGGGAGATGAGATCTGTTTCACTAATAACGTAGCTCGCGGTCAGAACTCATGGCTACCTGGATCCAAGAATGAAACGAAAGTATACCTTCGCATCTCTTAGACTAACTCATTAAAATCTATCACACTATCTCACAACATCCCATATCTATACTCATAAAGATCATAATGTATGCTCTGATACCAACAAATGTCACACCCCAAAACACAATAACATGGGCCATGACACGGCCGTCCTTTTCTCAAAAGGACGCAGCCTCAACTTAACCAAAACTCAACCTGATAACAAATACGTACACAAACACATAGACACACACACACTTGATAAAGAGGCCCTTTGGTTAAAAAAATAAATCAGAGCTTGCTACTAAACCATCAACAGATATACACATATCTCTACCAAAAGGATGAACACATCTAACAACAACTCAAAAGGCTCATCATAGCCACATCCTATTCACAATTCATACCTAAATGTCCCCACTAATAAAAAAATGTCATTCACTAACGATCGCTCACGTCTTACTTGCGACTCGCTGAACCTGAAAGACAAGGAAGATGAAAGGAGTGAGCTAACACGGCTCAGTGAGTAATACATTTATTCTAAGCGGATCGAACAATCACTATGCACATTTAATACTCAAAACAAATATCAATGGTCTAACCCATTGGTTAATCTCATCAAAAACACATGTCAATGGTCTATCCATTGACCAATCTCAACAAAACACATGTCAATGATCCATCCATTGACCAATCTCATGCTCAAGATTCTAACCATGGTCACGCATAACGCCCGTGACAAAAGGCGACGAAGATTCCCCCTTTGGCAAGGTCTCCACCTATAATGCCGGTGGCTCGGCTCATAAGGATATCCTAAACTAGTATGCGCATACCCACAAACCCATCAGTCGGGTTCACACTATCTAGAGCACCACAAAATCACAAAACTCGAAATCAGTAGCATAAATCGTTCACAAACCGTCTCAAATAGACAAAACAGCAGTAAATGTTCGATCCTATTTTACGCAACAAAAATGTTATTTCTCAAGTCATAACATATTTAGTACTATTCTTTTCAGAATATGAGTTTACAAACACAAAGAAGAAATAGTATCCCTCACCTGATGAAACCAAAAGCAATTACAACGGTTGCTCGAGCCGACGCATCTGAATTCCTATCAAATGAACGAAAAAAGGATAAAAAAACGAGTAAAACGCCACTCTCAAGGACGACTCAACTAATTTACACCTATTTAATGATAGAACGGAAGCTCGCCCATAGCGGATACCCTTTGCTATCCGCTATAGATAGCTTGCGCTCCGAAATTGATAAGGCCATAACTTCCTCCACCAATATCTGTTTCAAGCCGTCTTATAGTCCAAACGAAGCTTACTCGACGTACTACAAAAGTCTTAACATGGAACCCAAAAAGACAACCAAAAAATGAAGATATCAGGCCTTGAAATGTACTGTTCGCGCGGGTACTGTAGCGCACCAGAATTGAAAATCTTGTTTCGGGCAAACCAAAGCGTCAAATTAAAATCCGTCAAATCCCATGGCTTCACAACATCCTAATTTTTCATCCTTATACAAAAACGCAGCCCAAAAACTCCTCAAATGAACGTAGCAATTCAGACTAGACATAATTCCGAAATTGAGCCCTAAATCTGAAAATTACTTCTATAGAAGGAACGAGAGGTGCGAGCACTTACCGGATGTTGCTAATCGGTGTCGGGACGGCTTACCAAGGCGACGTAGAGAGAACCCCTCTCCTTTTCCCTCTCTTTTCTTTTTTTCTCTTCTTCTTTCTTTCCCTTTTCTTTTCTCTCTTCTTCTTTATTTCCCTTTTCTTTTCTCTCTTCGTGCGTGCTGTGCCCTTTAGAAAAGAAGCTGCTGCCCCTTTTCTTTCCTTTTCTTTTTGTTGACTTTTCCTCTTCTTTTTTTTTTGAACCGGTGGTTCCACCACCTTTTTTTTTTTGACCTGGTCAAAAGCAAATATTACAGAAAGTCCGGCGATGGTCGTGACTAGCCAACGTTGACGGTAGGGGGCGGCCATCGGCGTCGGTGGTGGCCGACGGAGTGGAGGCGGTCGATTGGGTCGAGCCATCCCCCGGGGTTCGTCTGTTGGAGGCGTCGTCGAGCAGCACGCAGCGGAAAGCACAAGGAAGAAGAAGAAGATGTAACAGTGTAGGAGACTGGGCTTAGTCTTTAGAGCATGGGTCAGTGGGCCTGTGTTAGTGTAGACTTAGGTTTTTGGGCCTATTTTCGGCTTTGTGGGTTGAAGTCCATGGACTGGGCTCAGGTTGTGAGCCCAGCCCATGTGCATTCACTTGTCCGAGAGCCTGCAGGGGTCGGGTCCAAATGACATGACGTGACTCGGACCCATCTTATTGTTAAAATAATAGAAAATAATTAAAAATCAGCAAAATTCCGAAAAATGTCAAAAAATAGGAAATAGGTAGGAAAAGTCTCTATTTGCCTATATTGTCTAATTAGGCTTTTATGTGCTTAATTATTGATTGTTTTTCATGTTTAATTTGCATGACTTAGTTTTAACTTAACATGCGAATGTCTAGATATTATTTGTTTAGCAATGCATGTCTCAGTAGATAAATTAGCACGATAATTAGAGTTTAATTCGATACGCTCGTTTTATCCCTTTATCGACTAAACTTTGCAAACTATCTGCTTTGAGTGAATGCATGAAATTGATATTCCAATGTGGCGATCGACGGTGATGCCCATGGAGATGGTAGCCCATTGAGGCTTGATGATTGAAGACCGACGTATAATTCTATTTGATTTCATGTTTATTCGATCCGTGTATCGGAGTTATTTTCTTTAAATATCGCCATTATAGATTTGGTTTCCATGTGTACATTTCCATCTAATATTTGGCATATTTTACCTGATTGAGCGTTTATTACAGCATTGTCTTTTGATAAATTACCTGTTAATCATTTTTCTAGATGATAGGTTAAGGATAAATAGGTAATTGCATGAAATGACAGAAAAATATTATGCATGATCATCTAGCATTGGTTAGATACCTCGTAAGCTTAAAATGACATGCAGAATGTGTAATCACCTTAGGGAATATTAACTAGTTTGGTACCGAAAGGACGCTAATTATCGAGTTAGCGTAAACAAGTCTCCGAATCTAGAAGCTCTGGTTGCGTAGAAATCGAGATGACACTCCCATGTCTTGATTGGTTTCTAGCCGACCCCAATAGGCTAGTGGCGACTCCTAGTAACTTTCTAGGTTGCTAATCACGAAAATGAAATCCAACGTCACGCGAGGTAGGACTTGGGAGAGTTTGCGCCTAGACCGATAGATAATACCTCTAAACCCGCTGGACCCTCAGTAGAGGTAAAGGTAGGTCGCGACAATGACATGGCTATTGGGAGTCCAAAACGACTACATTTGAAGTAATTGATTCTCTTTCTTCCAAAAAATTTCTTTTTCTCTGTTCTTCTTCAACCTTTGTTTCTTCACCATAGCCATGTCTAAAACTAGGACACCCATAAGCTCCAACAGAGGGATTTGGCTACCGGTGAATGAATGGCTTCCTGAGAAAGTGACGAGCTCCACAGTCGCCATATCTAGCAAAATAAAGAAACCTATTCTCTCTCTCTTCCCAAGATTTTCTTTGCATTTCTGATCCATGTTCTTCTGCAACCTCTTGTTTTCTTCGCCATAGTCATGGCTAAAACTAGGACACCCATAAGTTTCAGCATATGGAATTGGCCACCGACGAACGAATGGCTTCCTAAGAAAGAGATGAGCTCCACAGTCATTAGTGAAAGAAGCGATGAGCATTTCTATTCAAATATCTTTAGCCTAAGTGGCTTTCGAGAAATGCAAATCACATTTGATAACAAAAATCATTTGAAATGCAACTTTAAGTTAAGTAGTGTTTGGCAAAAAAAAAAAATTTGCAAAGGGCTTTTGGCTTCATATTTCTTTTCTTTAATTCTTTTTTTATTTCGAAAAAAAATGAAAACCCTTTGCCAGTCGGCAAAGGATTCAAGCCGTAGACGAGCCAGATTTGGCTCCTTCGGCCGAGGCCAGATGGGTTGGCGCGACCCCAGGCAATGAGGCTTGAGGCCGCATGATCACGGACGGCCGTCGCCGGGGCTGCGCGACCCAGGCAGTGACGGTCGCGCGAACCTTGGCGGTCGTCGCTGGGGGCGCACCAGGCAGTGACGGTCGCCCGACCCTAGGTAGCCGTTGACTGGGTCGCACGACCAGGCGGCCCTCACTAGTGCTTTGCCGATTACCTTGAAGAAGAAGATGAAATGCAACAATCTAGGATTTCACTTTTAAAATGGGTAAAAATGGAATTTTAGTAAGGTTGTGGGGACAAAATAGGTAACTCACTAATTTTCATTAATAGGGCCTTCAACCTTTCCAAGGCTGACATTTGTCCAAATGCCCATTGAAAAGACTTGCCAAACACCTCAACATTTTTCCATGGGGCTTTAGAGGCCCAAAGCCCCATGGGAAAGCTTAACGAAACGCATCCTGAGTAGGCAAGCATGGTGAAGAAGACTGATTCAAGCCATTCAAAACACAGAAAACGACTTGAGTTTTGCCCCAATTCATTAATTTGGAAAAAACGAATGGCTGAAATGATATCGTTTCGCACTATATTTGCTGACTTCACTTTGCCGACGAGCCACGACGCTAGATTTTTCGGCAGCTCAAATCAGCAAGACACGAAAGTGATCATTTTTTTTTTATACTTAAGTGGTATTCAAGTGATCGATAGAAAAGTTTTCGCACTAGATCGAGCCCCGTAAGAAAGTTGTCACAATTACAGTATCCTTTTCTCGATTTTCTCCCAAACAAGGTTGCTAGCATTTAACTCCGTCACCATTAGTGTTAATGAAATCGGTTGGTTTTAAAGTGGATGGTGTTGTAAGAAACTTAGAAGAAGAAAATCTTGGATGGATACATGATTACATAATATCGGAAGCAAGTCAGAAACTATTATAACTCACTTGTTTTCTGTGTAAATAGTAAACATCTAAAACAAGCTTTAGATTCGACGGAAGAGTCACTTTGTTTGATAAAATAAAGTAATTCCTTGAAAATTTATTCTCGGTGTCCCTTCAATTTAAAAAAGAATAGAATAAAAAATATAATTAAATAAACGCCCAGCTCGAGCTGGCCGGCGGCGGCGGCGCGCGCGGACCGATCCACCTTTGTGTAGGTCCTCCTCCGTCCATAAAAGTGCGGTGCCCCTTGGGGCCCAAACCCATTTGTGAAGTTCCAATATTTAAACCCATCCACCATCTACTCTTTTTTCTACATGGGACTCTCTATCCTTTATTTCTCATTCACTTCCCATGGGATTATACATCAAAATCCCAACAAAAATTATGGTGGTGAGTGTACTTTGAATCAGAATGAGAGCCCTAGATTCATGGCATTTCAATATTCGTTCGGCCACTTAATAAGTTTTCTGCGATGAGCAGATTTCTCTTTGTTTCATTTATTGCTTTTGTTGGGTATTCCTCTTCTGAATCCTCATATTGTTTGCTGTAGTGGGGAAGATCAACTAACGGAATTGGGTTCACCTACAGCATCGGTTATATCAAACAACTGTTAACTATTTGACTACATTTATTCTCGGTGATTTTAAATAGTTGATTCTTCTTTGGCCTTCTGGTTACTATTTGCTCTGCTCCTCCTTATTCCTCTCCCATTGTCAATTTTAAACTTTCAAAATGATATTTCCAAATGCAGTAAAATAATTTAGGACAGTCTCGTTTAAATATCCATCAACTAGAATCCTGTTCCTTGTAATCTAGCTTGTGGTCTTTTGCACTCTTTGATGGCTATTCATAGATGTCTCTATGCATTGCTCTTCCGCCGTAACAGTCAATCTTGGTTGAATGAAGATGATTAAGTTAATGCTTCCTTATTCAGATGTTTGACAGTAAGCACGACAAATGAGCTGTCTATTTTCCGTTGAGTTTCTCTTCTGCTGCTACAGTTTAGGCCTGCGATCCTCCTCTCATTTTAGAGGCTCTGATATTTGTCTCTCTAAGCTTTTATTTGTTTTGTCATTTACAAGATTTTTATGTGATTTTTTACTTGTTTTATAGATAGATGGATTCAATGAGTCAAAATACTAGCATAGATAAAAGGAGGGCGATGAGATCCGATGTGTGGGATCACTTTAAAGAGACAGACGATAGCCAAGGTAAAGCCTAATGTGTATATTGTGAGACTCTTATTGCTTTTAAGCATGGGACAACTGCGATGCGTACCCATTTAAGCATATGTAAGCAATATCCTTATGGGAACGTGAAGAAAAGGCAAAAAGATGCATCGGGTCAACTTGTCGGGGTATGTAGTTCATCTGGTCCATGGAAATTCGACCAAGATGCTAGTTGAAAAGACCTAGC
The DNA here is from genome assembly GCA_029784005.1 of Lenwebbia sp. NSW1173648. Classification (NCBI taxonomy): domain Eukaryota; kingdom Viridiplantae; phylum Streptophyta; class Magnoliopsida; order Myrtales; family Myrtaceae; genus Lenwebbia; species Lenwebbia sp. NSW1173648. Next base: position 7,606,189 of record JARCGZ010000010.1, read on the forward strand.
GGCCATGTTCATTAGTGCTGAATTGCCTCTCAAGTTTGTAGAAAACGAGGCATTTCGGAAATTCTTGAGGGGAGAAATTATCGTGGAATTTTCATACCCTTCAATATTTCAATAGATACGATAATTCTCATTTTCACTGCGAATTTAATGCAGATTTGTCAACTACGACCATGGAGCTTAACTCAATATTGATTTCTCTTAATGATTGACGAACTTGGAGGTTGGTACTTGTTTAACCATTTTCTTATTTTCTTTTGCTTTGGTATTCTGGATTCATTAAGCTAGTATTAATGGCCTCTACAATGTTTTTGAATATTGTTTGTATGCCATGAAACTTATGCGTGTGCGTGTGGTGTTGTACTTAAACTTTGTTTGTGCAGGGGTTGGACTATTGCAGATTTTGTTGGAGTCCATTATTGAAGGAATGTGGAGATTGGAGATTCGGCCTTGTCGCCACTGAGCGAATAAGATGAAGATTCAGGTTTTGCTTGGTTTATTGATGCTAGTTGAGTGAGGAGATCATCGGAACATGTTACAAAATTGTGAGGGATATAGCGGATCTCTTTTGTAGCTTTAAATTCACATGTATGTTTTAGTATCTGAATACACTTTTAGGACCATTGTATGAATATATCTTGTAAAATGGCCTTTGCAACTGAACTTCCTTGAAGAAGTTTGGAGTTCGTGCTGCATTGATCTCCGTTTCCTTAAACTGTCTTCTTCCTTTCTCTTTGCTTGTGCCCTGGATATAGACTTGCTTGGCAGGAAAAGGTAAAAACAAATAGGCAAACAAACAAATTAGAAAGACCGAACCAGAAACAACAAACTTTCTCATGTTAGTATGAAGGGCAAACCCGACAGGTATACAAGATGACTATCCCCTTATGAATGCCTTGAATCAAAAGATGGTCAGTTGGGGATTTTTGAAACCATTTCAGACTTGTGGAACTGTGAACGTTTCATAGCTGAAGTGCCTAAGGTATTACATTATGAAGCAATATTCATTTTCTTACCTACTTACTTTCTAGAGCAATTCTCCAATAAACCACAACATCCTAATCACCAGGAAAATTTGTACTTCCGGTCGTTAATCCATGGAAAAGGTTCAGAGATCACTAGCTTTAAGCGAGATACAGACTTAAATTTTCAAAAAAAGAAAGAAAATACAGACTAGTCAATGGTACCCGTATGAGCGAAAAAAAATCATTAGCAAAGGGTCATTGCTTAGGACTCGCCAACAGGTTATGATGGTAGCTTGTTTGAGATATGGAGGCAAAAAAAAAAAAAAAACACGAAAATCGAACTGAACTAAAAAGGTCAGTTCAGTTCGGTTCCGAACGAGTTTTGGTTCAGTTCAAGCATATTCCCAAAAAATTGAACTGAACTGAACCATTGACACCCCTAGTAATTCTTATGTACGATTCGAAACCGGCGGTTCTGAATCCACGATATCATTTTCTCTAGAATATATCTTACCTAAAGTTCTTTGTTGATGGCGTAGTTTCCAAAATTGACCATATGGACCCTGTACCTAATGGTTGAGATGATATTAAGTCATATACTACAAATCATAAACTAACAATTCATTTTCCAGACATCTTTTGAGACGCTTTTTGGTGCTCAAAATAATTATTGTATCATCGTCCTCTTGATCTCTCGTAGCCTACTAAATAGAACTTTGACCATAGTCGGGTAGATTTTATTTGCTAATTTGAATTGCACGACAAGTGTGTGTGCGTGTATGGGGGAGGGGGGGGTAGGGAAGTGTAAAAAAAGTCATAAACCTATTGCATTGATGCCAATTTAGTCCTAAACCTTTATTGGTGTCAATTCAGTCCTCAACCTTTTGCATTTATGCCAATTGATTCAATCAGGCCAATTTTGGCCAAAAATCACTTACGTGAACGTCGGTTATCCTACGTGACACAACTGGCGTTGACGTGGATATTTTTTTAATATTATTTTCATATTTTTAATAATTTTTTTGGGGGTTTTCCTTTTTTTTTTCTTTTTCTTTTCTTGCACTTTTTTTTATTGGGGCTGGCAAGGGTTGCCGGCCGACCCCTGTCGGCCCCAGACGAAGGCTTACGACCCTTGCCGGCCCCCAATAAAAAAAAGTGCAAGAAAAGAAATCGAAGAAAAAACCAAAAAAATTACTAAAAAAATTAAAAGTTTAGGACTGAATTGGCAACAATGCAAAAGGTTTATGATTGAATTGGCACCAATGTAATTGATTTATGACCCATTTTGAAAAGTATAACAATAACATAAGAGAGAGAGATATACCACATGCAAATATGAGAAGCGCAAGTAGTATAATACAGTTTGAGCAAAACTTTGCCATCGCTCTCTTCCGCTATGTAACCTTGTTTATGCTTCAATGTGGTATCTGTATGTTGTGTTGGGTCTGCTGTTTCGCAATATTCTCCGGTCATTTGTCCTATTGCATTAAATTTGAGAAAGCCAATCTTCCCGACATTGTACCTCATCTTTACGACAAGTTTTTTGGCGAATTTTGTTTTGATTATGCATAGTTTTTAGAGAGGAATATCGTGGATAGAATGAAGTTTCTCGAATATGTGTGTGTGTGTGTGTGTGTGTGTGTGTGTGTGAGATTCACCTGCGAATCCAGTTTTCTTGACAAGTAAATTAATTTTTGTCTAAACTTAGTGCCCAAAGATAATATGTTAATGCTTGGCTAGACCTCCATCCTTGAATTTCCAAAAAATTAACATCGGGAAGTATTTCTTTCAATTAAGAACTTCCATTGCTTTTATATCTATTTGCCCAGCACCAAAGGAAGAAAATCTTATAGGATGGAAGTTTTGGTAGGGCAGTCAATGACTCCACTAACAAATGAAATGCATCTACTTGTTGAATTGGCTCATGATTATGTCTTTGCATCGTTTCTATAGCCAATTTCAGATATTTTTGTGTCACAGATCGCAATTCGTTTGACAAAAAAATTACAATCGAGTCGTATCGCGTGTTGCAGGTTTCTATCAGCAGAGAGCGATGGAGAAGTTTTTCTCGAAGTCTATTGTTCTGCTCGTCCTTCTCGTGTTCGCATTCAGTATCTCTCTCTCTCTCTCTCTCTCTCTCTCAATCGATCGATGGATCGAAGTTTCTGTGAATGTTAACTGTGAAAAGATTATTGATTGGCAGGTTGGGAGACGAGTGTGGAAGCAAGAAGTGAGTCTTCCCCGCAAAACTGTGCAATATTGTGGAGATCCAAGATATTGCAAGTGTCCTATGCCCCTCAACGTCTGTTTCTGCCTTTATCCTCCCCCGGGCGTTAGGGGAGGCAACAAGAGGAACCTAATGAAACACATGGTTCCATGATCTGATGATATACGCAAACACAGCACAAGTTTGAAATAAAATCTCATGACGAGTTATCCATGGCGTCATGCCGTTCGATCTGAATGGCAGTTTTGTTATTGCATGTAATGTCGGGGAACTCCCATGTCTTCCAAAAGCCGACACAACTTAGACGAGTTCGACACTAAGTATTAGCCAAAGCACGATACTCGGGATTCACAACTGGAATGTGACTTAATGGTTTGCTTCTAACTATGCGAATAAATGGAAGAACTGCCTAGGAAAACACAAAATCATGTTAGGAGAAATGTCATCATCGACACCGTCGACATTGTCCGCATCCAAAGTAGGCTTGTAACTACAGGCTGGAGTTAGAAGAATAGTGAAGACCCTAAAATAATGTCCCCTCCACATAAGGCAGAAAACGTAGTACAATAGCATAGCGAATAGAACACGAAGCAAACATAAGCTAACTCACTGTATGAACTACGGAGGCTATGCCAAATGGCCGGCGATAGTGAGATATACTAAATTGCAAATCAAGTATTAATAGTGTAGTATCTTAGAAGGGGTGCCATCAAGGCGGTCCAACTTGGCAATGGGCTCTCTAGAGAGGTTGAAGTTACTCCCGATGTCATCTCATGTAATGATCACTTCATCCGCATATATAAAAATAAAAAAGCCTCGAATGGTACAATGGTTCCATCATGACGAAATAATAATGCTTTATCACGAGGACAACCATAGCCAGGAGGAGATTGCATATGCACTTCCTGGTAAGTAGTGAACAAGCGTGATGGGAGGGGGCTCTCGATTAAGATTATTCAACAACACATAGTGAATTCTTTGGATTTTGCGAGAAAGAGGTATCTAGAAATTGCTTACACCCATACTTATTACAGGGATCATTGAGATGCATGTGGGGGTGGCCGTTTAGATTTCAACTGGGGAAACTAATATATTGTATGGATGACAATTCAGTCGTTAACCTTTAATTTGGCTTGTCTAGTCTTAAATCTTTTGACGATTTGCTAATGTAGTCTTTCCGGCCAATTTTGGCCGGCAATTGTTGATGTGGAAATCGATCGTCCTATGTGGCATGGCCGGAGCTAACGTGGATAGTCTTTTGTAATTTTTCTGAAAATTTATTAGTTTTTTCTTCTTCTTTTCTTTTCTTTTTTTCCCCTTCTTCCTTTACGAGACGCCATGGCCGGTGACCCACCACAGGCGAGGACTGGGCCGGCGAGGGTCGACCCTTGCTAGATCATTGCAAGGGTCGACCTATCTCGCCTATGGCCGATCTCCGGCCATGGTGACCGGCGGAGGAAGAAAGAAGAAAAGAAAGAAAAAAAAAGGAAAAAAAAATTAAAACTTCATAAAAGTTAAAAAAATTTACAAAAATTGTCAATGTCAGCGCCACTCATGCCACGTAGGTCGGTCGGCGTCCACGTCGGCGATTGCATGGCAAAAATTGACTGGAAGGATTATATTCACAAATTGTTAAAAGGTTTAGGATTGAATTGACATCCGCAAGAAAGATTTAAGACTTTTTTCGGCAATCATCACTTCCATTTAATAACTTGCCTCCAATCTACCTTGCTAGGAAAGATCGTGATTCGTGACTTACTATTAATCCATATGTTGTTGCGTTTGATTTGGCAATGAAGTCATTCATTGCCCTAGTAAAACTTTTAACCTGAATAAGATTTTATTCCCTCTCGATGTCGAGCGAATTAAGCAGGAAACGATTGTGTTCGCGTTTATTGTGGAAGATCAAGTATTGTGCTATCACCATATTCCATAAATAATATCCGAAGTTGTTGCACGAAATCCTCTCGATGCTTAAGCCAATATAAATCTCGTGGTGAAAGGCAAAGGGCACAACACAGTAAACCAGAAGAGTCTTGCGTGTTGCAGGTTTCCATCAGCAGCGATGGAGAAGTTCTGTTCAAAGTCTACTGTTCTGCTTCTCCTCCTCATATTTACATTCGGTATATCTCTCTCTCTCTATCTCGATCTCGCGATCGAAGTTTCAGTGAATGTTGATGGTGAAAGGAACTGTGAATTTGGCAGGTTGGGAGACGAGGGTTGAAGCGCGAAATGTTGTTCATGGGTGCAAAGATGCTCAGGATTGCGGAGATCCAGCGTACTGCAAGTGTCCTCCGGAGCTCCAGATATGTGTCTGCAAGTTTCCTCCAATGGGTGTCGTGAGAGCTGACGAGAGGAACCAAATGGAAGCTACGACGAACCCATGATTCGATACACGCAAACACAGCACAAGCTTGAAATAAAATCTTATGATGAGTGATTTCGCAGTGTCATGCAATTCATGAGTAAATTGAATTTTCCACACCGCCTCTTTATACGTGCGTATGCGCACCAATTTCTATTATCTTATAGATTTGCTCCGGGAAAAGGACACTAAAAGTGCTCTATACTCATTTCAGTTCTAAGACTTTTCGAGCGATTACTTAAAGCGTCTCCGACGTATTCCAGCAAAGAGTCAAACCACCTTCTTAATGAATGAAATGGCATGGCGATTGGGAGTCCAAAAGAAGAAATTGATTCTCTCTCTTCCCAAAATTTTCTTTTTCTCTGTTCTGCTTCAACCTTTGTTTCTTCACCATAGCCATGGCTAAAAGCCTAAAACTAGGACACCCATAAGCTCCAACAGAGGGATTTGGCCACCGGTGAATGAATGGCTTCTTGAGAAAGAGACGCTCGCTACATCTGGCAAAATAAAGAAACCGATTCTCTCTCTCTCTTCCTAGGATTTTCTTTGCTTTTCTGATCTGTGTTCTTCTGCAACCTCTTGTTTTCTTTGCCATAGCCATGGCTAAAACTAGGACACCCACAAGGTTCAACAGATGGATTTGGCCACCGACGAACGAACGGCTTCCTGAGAAATAGACGTGCTCCACAGTCATTAGTGTCGAAAGAAGCGATGGGCATTCCTATTCAAATGTAAATGACATTTTGTCAAAAAAAATCCTTTGAAATGCAACTTTTGGGTTAAGTAGTGTTTGACAAAAAAACAATTACAAAGGGCTTTTGGCTGCATATTTCTTTTCTTTCTTTTTTTTTCGAAAAAAAAAAATCAAAACCTTCACCGGGGGCCTCGCGACCTCAGGCCTCTTCGCCAGGGGCCTCGCGACCCAGGCGGCCCTGACCCAAGCGGCCCTCGCTGGCCAGATCTGTCCTTCACCATCACCCTGAAGAAGATGAAATGCAACAATCTAGGGTTTCACTTTTAAAAAGGGGTAAAAATGGAATTTTAGTAAGGTTCTGGCAAAATAGATAACTCGCTAATTTTCATTAATGTGGCCTTCAGCATTCGAAAAGTGTTGAAAGCCCAATGCTAGTCCCTACGAGCATTGGGCTTTCAGCTTTTCCAAAGCTGGCATTTGGCCAAATGCCCCTTGAAAAGGCTTGCCAAATACCTCAGCAGTTCCCCAAGGGCTTTAGAGGCCCAAAGCCCCTTGGGAAAGCTGAACCAAACGCACCCTCAGTGAGTCCCCTTGGTATTGTTGGTTGGTGAAGAAGACTGATTCGAGCCATTCAAAACACTGGAAACTACTTGAATTTTGCCCTAGTTCATTAAGTTGGGAAAAACGAATGGCTGAAATGATGTTGTTTAGCACTATATCTAAAACAAGCTTTAGATTCGACGGAAGAGTCACTTTGTTTTTTATTTAAAAAAAAAACCAATTCCTTGAAAAATTATTTTCAGACTCTCCAGTGTTTGGATGATGGGAAATGTTTCCCTTGGAGTGAAGACAATAAGTTTAGATCTGGAATAAGGACTTTCCTTTATGGTAAGAAGGAAATTATTTTTCCTGATTTCTTGTTGCGCATCCAAGTGAGAATAATAGGTCCCTCTCTATTTGTCTTACCTTATTCAAAACATTAAAAAAATACTAATTTTCACGAGTTTAACCTTGCAAATTAGTGTTTTCCAACAATTCTAACATTTTGTAACTCTTCCTATTAAATATTTTCTTGAAACATTTTTGTTATTGTTCCTCAATAGTACAATAACGTAGTTGATTACACAAAAAATATGTGGCTTTTTAGACATACAGGCCGTGGATTTTACACCCAACCTTCTTCCAATGAGGTAAGCACGTGTCAGTCCTATCCATGGATGCATTCTGTTTCTTGGGGAAGTCATTCAGTCCGATAGCTGTCACTTTACTGGCAAAAACAAGATTTTATTCCCCTAATGTCTCATGCAAACTAGTAAGGGAACAAAGATCGATATTCCTGTTAATGGAAGGTCAATTATCATGTATACCATATATATGCCATTTTTATGAGTATATATATCAGACCCACGTAACACAACCTCAAACCCGAAGAAAACGACAGAGACTAGCGATGGAGAAGCTTTGTCCCAGGTCCATCGTACTGCTTGTGCTCCTCATCTCTGCATGCGGTCCTCTCTCTCTCTCTCTCTCTCTCTCTCTCTCTCTCTCTCTCTCTCTCTCTCTCTCTCGTTGATGTTTTAGTTTTTGGTAATTGGCAGGTTGGGAGATGAGCGTTGAAGCACGATTTCATCTCGACTTAACCTGCTCAACTGTCGAAGATTGTGGAAGCAAGAGATACTGTATGTGCGACCAGGGCTTATGTAATTGCTGCTACCAGTGGGGGTGTGTCCACGGGAGGAGTCCATCCAAACTTGTGGTTCCGTGATGCGAGATACCCCCCCCAGAATCGCGACTTTGCAACCCTCGAAATAAAACTCCTCTCTTTTACTGACTAATTTTACAGCGATGTGCATTCAACAAAATGCTCTGGCAATGCATCTCAGTGATCGTGATCTAACGTGTTGCTTTCGTGATCTGTTTACCCGAAAAGCTCGTGCTTATGCTCGGCATCGGCTCGCGGTTCGGTTGCCCATTCGTTCGTCTTTGAAAGATAGGCTAGGACAAACCCCGAGCGGTGCACCGGATATCATGAGATAAAGGGAAAAATGTTATGAATATCTCCAAATGGAAAGCAAATAAAAGGAGTACATACCCTTTTGCGATCAAACTTTTTTCGATCCTATCGTCGTAAAACGTAGTGTTACAAGCGTGTGTATTGGTACGTTTTTGGGTTGTAGATTGAATCGTAGAGTGGATATGAACATCAAGAGATGCAGATGATGCAACTGGTTAGCACCTAACTTTAGGCACCAAGGACAATCAAATTGGAAGTGAATGGATTGGCCTGTACATGCTTCATTGCTAAGCAACGGACGCAACATAAGCTCACCTGAAATCTTTGTCCGAAGACTACAGTCACATTCCTGTGAATGCAATTTCACCAAACAGAGAAGCTTAGGTCCATGTCTGTTGATTCGGATTTTGCTTCTGATCTTCGCATCAGGTCTCGGGGCGATCCCAGCCAGAGATTTGAATTAGGGTTTGTTGTTAACGTCAACGAGAGTCGTCAGATGAAATTCTCCTGAACAAACCTCGATCTTATCTTATTATCTCATGGGATATGATAAGTTAGAAGCTTTTCGATTTTTGATAGTGATTCAACCCTTGGAGCTTTTGTCATTAGGCAAGTGTCAATATCCACTTATAAAGAAATTACAACTCGACTTGAATAAGATAAATTAAAAGAACATTCAATATGAAATATTTGTTAAAGCGAGAAAAAAATATATGTTAGAAAACCCTCTTTACTTAATTATATGAGAATCTAAGTTAGAAAACTCTAACTAGAAGAAGAGCCTTTGATATTTCAGTCAAATTATGGGGTAAGTTCTATGAAAAGAACAATCATAGTTAACCAACTTAAAGATGGCCCCCAAGTTGTAATTTAGTTGGACTAAATGATGGATTGCTATGAAACGTGAAATTTATCAACCAGCTATAAATACTAAAATTTAGACCTAAGTACATCAACTAGCTCGAAATTATAATTAGATGAAAACGGTGAAAGTAAAATTCAACAATAATTTCGTAAATATGCAATTGTATAAGATATAAAAAGGGTCGCACTTTTTTCACTCCCATTGTGGCTAAAACACTCCCCTATCACAATGTTTTGACAATATTAACCTTTGTAGGTCCCACCTTTTTAAAGCAGTTGCTTCTGTTTATTTTCTTCTCTCTTTTTTCGCGGATCCCACTTTCCTTTTTCTCATTGTCCCTCTCTACTCCCTCTTTCCATTTATGGCTTGGACATTGTCAATGGCGTCATTGTCGTGGCACTTCTCTGCCGTACTTGTTTGAAGGCCTGGCAACAATGCTGTGGCTTGTAGGCTTTGCTCTCTTGATCTTGGCCTGTTCCTACTGGAAACTCTCTGGCAATTCGAGCAACACCCAAAGAGACGAAAAAAATAGAGGCGGAGCAAAGATGAGCGATGGAAAAGTATGAAGACATGATAGTAGTTATGATGACGGGCGGCAAGACACTTTCCTCGCCATGGCCGTGTAGTAGAGGCCCTTCTTTTAGTGGTTCTCAAGGCAACAGTAATGGTTAGAGCTTCGATGCGAAGGATGAGAACGAAGACAATTTCGACAAGACCAAGGAGCTTAACAACATTAACAAAAATGATGGCGATTATGATCCGACGGTGAATGTTCACGCTAAACAGTACATTGATCCAGCCACTCCGGGCTTCTCTCTTTCCCTGCCACCCCCGCCGTAAGAGGAACAAGGCACAGGAGGAAGGGCAAGCACGACAGGCCGCAACACAGCCAACACGCCCACACCAGACTGGGCGGAAGGAAAGAGCTCACCAGCCCGAAGAAGGCGACCAGGATGGACCCCACTCCGAAATGCTCCAGCGCGCTCGCAACCCGAGGGCAGACTCCGCGCAGCAGCATGCCGTTCCACGTGGTGGTGAACCCGACCAAGAGCGCGAGCGCGATGGCGCTGGCTTGCAGGTGGGTCAACCCCTGGTGATTGTTGAAGAGGAGCCCCGTGGTCATGGGCACGGCAAACCCCATCACCGCCTTCCCCAGCTCCTGGCTCCGAAAAAGGACCGCTATCGGGTGAACCAGGCTGGGCTGGGATGGGGCGAATGTTCCGGCCCGAGAGTTTGCGGTGGTGGTTGCGCTTCTGGTTCCCCACGCGTTCTTTTTGTCCAATGTGCGTGTGGCTCGATCATCCACCTGCAGCGAGACATCAACCACGATGGAGATGGAATCGTCCACCGCCTGATGGGGTGAGAGGCTAGCGCCATCGTGTGAAGCGGAGGCAGCGGTGGGGTTTGAGATCTGATTCTCGCATGATGATGTAAACGATGGGATAAGGGAAGTGAAGCTGTGGAAGAATGAGATGGGCGGCGAACAAGCCGCGGAAGTCCAGCTATGACCGGCCATTTCTCGTTCGGTCGAGTAGCTCTGCACAATCAGGGCCATGGAATGACTTGACAAGGAAAGATCCAGTCGTTCAAACCAATCGGAGACCATGGTGCAGCAGATATCTGGAGGTTTTGGTTGGGAAGAGGAGGCACCTGTCGAGGCACAATCCTTCAAGAGACACGACATGAATATGAGAGAGAGGAAGATGGTCGTCTGAGACTCGAGAGAGAGGTTCCGATTGGTGCTGCTTTTATAAAACGGAAGCACTTGGGAACTTTATAGGCCATGAGAAATTGGTCAAGCGAAGCCTAACGAGCGGTTTGAGCCGAATTTCTTTTTTGTAAGACCACAAGAACTTGCAATAGCTTAAACATCCCCACTCTCTTTATCTTGCTTCCTAACCCCGTCATCATTCATCAATTCAATGATGAATAAGATTTCTTCTTATGTGAAATTACTTTTACACCAAGGGTATATCAAAATTAGGAAAATTCCAAATAGAGGCTTGAAATGTCTTCATTTTCTCAAACAAGAACCTGGAGTGAACTTTGATTCAAATAAGAGGATGAAGTGGCCATATCAGTCTCAGAAAAATGGTCTGACCTTACTTGTTGGTCAAAGACATTTTCATCATTTACTTTGTTTTTTTTTTTCTTTTTCTGTTATTTTTCTTTCCTTTTCGCAATGTCTGGTCTCAAGCGATAAGCAGCCACCGGCGATGCTTGAAGAGGGCCGGACGAGGCCGCCCTCGAAAGCCACAGGCCCTGCTTTGTGTTTTACACAAAATCTTAATTAAATTAGGTTTAAAAAGTCCAAAAAAAATTCCATAAAAAAGAAAAATTTTAAAAAGAAAAAAAAAAAAGGCTACAATTAAAATTTTAAAGAAACACACACACAAAAAAAGAAAAAACTCGGGCCCTTCGCATGTGGCCGCTGCCCCATTGCAGATGGAGCAGCGACAATGGCCGGCGACCCTCGCCCAGATCTGGGGAGAGGGTCATAGCCCTCTCCCGATTCTAGCGAGGGTCTTGTTGCCCCTCGCCTTTGGTTTGGTTGGCGACCCCGCAGGCCATCACCAACTCCCCACCCGCCTGTATTTTTTTTTCTTTTTTAAGAGCTTTTATCTTTTTTAATTTTTAATCTATAACTAAAATTTAGGTTAAAATTGAATCTGGACAAAACTACCCTTGATCGGCCGGAATATTTAGCCTGCCGGCATGGTCAGGCCCTTATTTGAAACACCCATAGTCAATTCAAGCCCTTATTTGAAATTTTTCATTTAAATTTACTCTTAACTCGTGCACGTCATCAGAAGGATAGAATGGTCAGTTTGCAATTAGGAGATGAGCATTTGGGTTGGGGAAAGCGTTTTTTTTTTAGCTGTGCGACCTAGTGGGTACCGTTTATTGCTTCACAATGACGGTACATTTCGAGCCACTATTGCCATTTGGAGAAGGACCGCTACCTATGATTGATTCCACAAAGCAATTTGAATAATTTCCTAAGAAGAAAATGAAATTTAACACCATTTTTTTTTGTTTGTTCTTTCTAACTACTTCTCGTGTCTCAATCTTCACCCCCATCTTTCCTCTGGGAACAACTTTGCAGCATGAGCTTTTTCTTCCGGTTCTACTCAAACTTGCATTTTGTTACAAATGAAACGTCATAACGTTTTCATAAGCTAATAATATGCACGGTCAACGGCGTTGCAACGTTGCAAAACTAAAAGCAAAATTGCATTTTCCGACATTTTATGTGTACTTAATTACGATGGAATGTTATAGGCCTTCACAAAATATCATAGTATAAGATAAAATATACATCTGGATCTTACAATGTTTTTGTTAGTCGGTGTACAGATGACCCCACTAAAATCACCATATCTCAAATGGCTGACTTTCCTCAAGTTTGCCTGGACAGAAGTTGAGGTGCAAGAGAGAACCGTCAGTTTTCCAAAACAATGCATGAGCATGACGCCAGGCACACGAACAGGAGAGGGATGGTCTGAATCAATCCGCGGATCATGCGCAAGTCTTCATCAGTCGTATCTGTGGGGGGGCAACAATTCCCACATCACTGTCGGTTTTCTCGTGTGCTGCGATATGAGCCACATGCCGCAGAACTCGGCCGATCGCCACCGACCGCGATTTCGACTCTCGAAAGAAGATCAAATCATCAACGACTTAGCTTGGTAGGCAGCAAGCGATGGAAGGACCCCGGCCTAACCCAGGAGGCTTCACCATCACCAGGCCGTCTCTAAACTGATACGAACGCAGTTCTCAACAGGACTCTTTTAGAACGTTCAAGCAAGGAAAAACCCCAGAAGGGGGGGGGGACTCGAACAAGAACTCGCTCTGTCATGAACGAGTTATGGCCTTTCGTCCTGGGATGAGTTGCGAAGCTTCTGCTACATATTCGAAAAGTTCATTCTCAGAGTTCACTACCGTGCCAAAGCGGGGAACCGGATTGACTTTGTTTTCGACCTCGAGAACGGTCGTTTTCCATGGGCTTTAGGACCCTTCTTCTCTATTTACGACCCGTTTTGTTTTCCTTGCCGCGTCCTGTTTACATTTTACTAGTTGATTTCGGATTTCACATGATAACTAGGGTTTCCATTGAACGGGAAAATTTGTCCAAAAAATAATAAATTTATTGTACAATGGTCAATTCAATCTTAAACTTTTTAATTATGTCAATTTAGTCATAAATCTTTTAACAACTTACCAGTTTAGTCCTAATATATTTATTGTGGCAATTTAGTCATAAACATTTTGATGATTTACCAATTTAGTATTAAGCCTTTTGACGATTTAACAATTTAGTCTTTTCGACCAACTTTGGCCAGAAATCGATGACATGACAGTCTAGCACTGTGCCATGTCGTCCTACTTTGCATGAGCGACAATCACTGACATAGACAATTTTTGTAATTTTTTTTTTTTGGAAAAACCCACCAAAAACCCTAAACTATGCCCACTGGACACATTTACCTCAAACTTTTTTTGGTGACACAAAAAACCCAAAACTTGTACCCATGGACACATTTACTCCAAACATTTTTTTGTGACACCAAAAACCCAAAACTTTTACTCGTGTGACACATTTACCCCCAAACTATTTTTTTGCGACAACAAAAATCCAAATCTTATAGCCACGTGGCACATTTACCCCAAAGTTCCAGCCGCGGTGGTGGTTGAAACTTTGGCTTGGCCTGCAGCGGCTGCTGCCATGGCAAGCTTAGGACCTGCGAACTTTCCTGCGAGTCGGGTGGCCGAAGTTTTTGGACTCTGAGTTCACCGGGAAAATAGAGGAGAATGAAAGCTGAAAGCTGATAAAGTCTGTAGTATTTGCATCGCTAGCCAGTTTTTTCATGATCAGTCATATATAAATAGGGCTTCTCCCCAAGAAAAATGTTAGAGATAACATCATCTGTTTCTGTCAAGATTTGATTACTTCCAAAGAATGAAAATGGGGAGGAGAAGATTAATTAGATATTATTTGAGGGTCTATCAACCTTTCCAATGCCAAAGCAGAGCCTCCGGGCAAAACAATTAGAGCAGTAACTTGCACAAGGCAAGGAACCAAAAGAAACGGAGAGGTCTAATTGACGACCTTGCTATTTTAGTCTATGAACTCTTCATTTACTCTTGTCAAGAACTTTCTCAATGCCCGAGCGACGGCGAGAGGGTTCTCCAAATGAGCAGCATGTCCGCTCCCAGGAACTTCGACGATCTCGCAGCCGGAATCTGGTGAGCCATCCCCGACTTCTCTATTGTGGCCAATTTCATCAAACATTTTTCGAGCAATTGCCATGAACTTCGCGTCGCTTTCCCCCACAACAAGCAAAAGAGGAGTCTTGCAGCGCTTCAAGTCTTCCCAAAGTGACCTTAACAGAGAGAGAGAGAGAGAGAGAGAGAGAGAGCAGAGAATCAGGGGCCAAAACATCAAATTTGCAAATGCCGAGCTTATAATCAGTCAATACCGTCTATAAACAAAAACAGCAATGAACTAAGATTGTTCTGTTAGGTTTGACCATGAAAAGATTGAAGTAAACTCACGGTTGTCTCCCAATGCTCAAATCACACAGAGCTTTTGCAAGACCATGTACATCCTTGTGCTGTAAGCGGCTCGAAATTATCTTCTGAAAATGCGGATGGCTCCTTAAGCTGTCAAGTAGAACACACACCTAAGTGAACGTTGATTCAAGTGCAGTAATACTTTTGACTGAACAAGCATGAATCCTGAGTTGATTAACAAACACTTGGGATCCAGAATACCTCTTCCACAGCTCTCCTTCATACCAAGAATCAAGAAAGACCGGTAAGCCATATGTGACGAGAATTTGTGCTCTGTTATCATCTTTAGCACGGCGAACTTTTCTTGCACTGGCATTTTTCAACCCAGGGCTACCAGATACTATAGCAGCTCCTTTAATCTTCATAACAAACATTCTACTCAGTTAGCCACGTTAATCAGATGCATCATGCATTCATCAATAATAAATCAGCATTTTGACCATGCGGAACATACCATGTCGGTAAATTTCAAGGTCATATACAACGATATCCTTGCTCCCATTGAGTATCCGATAAGAATAATCTTCTTAGAAGTTATCTGTTGTAGTAAGTTGCATAACACATCTGCGACAATCTCAATAGATAGTCTTGGTTTCTCAGCTGCTTCCTCCGCACGTGATTGGCCAACTGAATTCCCGTGGCCAGGAAGGTCGATAGAAATGCATCTAGCTGATCCTGAAATGGCCTTCATTATTGGTATCCATTCTTCGCAAGTTCCTAGAAAACCGTGAAGGAACACAAGTACATTGTCCTGCGGCAGCATTTGGCACATTAACATTGGATTAATAAACAATGAGGCTGCCTAGAACGGCAGCTACATATCTCATTATCTTAGAGTGCCAATAGCTAGAGATCATTTTTTTCCCCATCACACTTCAGCCATTTCACTAAGATTTGGCATCAAATGACAGAAAGAAACAAAAGTAGAAATAAGAAATTAATTTTCGCTTACACATGAGATGTACGCTAGCACCAGATTACAGTTCAAATAGTTTCATCTTTCATGTCGTACTGCAAGTTTGATAATTTTAAGATACTACCAGTTTTTCTCAATTATTACAGAGGATGATGTTCAAACATGGAGAAAATCATATGCACTTGAGTACCACGAATATGCACCCGCATTTGTGGTGAAAACATCGATGGGATACTTATTGATACCAAGTATCTCACCTATGAGATTTTTTTTTTAACACGATTGACAATACCAAGCACACAAGGAACATATATGGAACAAAATAGTGCGATAATTACATACAAGACAACAATCAGAAGAAAGACTATGTGCTCGTGCAGTGAAACAGTTATCATCATGTGTATCTCCAGTTGTCGATCAGAAATATTTCGGGGATACTTACAGTTTCTTGCCCAACTTCCATCGCATTGATTGAATACTGATGGCCCTTCAAGTTCACCATCAAGTTGTATCTACGGACTTCCTCATCAGTAGATTTTCTAACTATAACCTTGTGATTGACTTGAAAATTCTGAAGCAGTCTACTTGCATCAGCTATATCAGCTTCTACACACTCACTAATTGGATGATGAGAAATCTTCAGAGGATCAGTTGTCACATCATCTTTGAGCCACTGATAAGTTCCAAGACCGTGTGCGATGGGTGGATCAACTTTGTGGTTTCTCGTTTTGAATAACTTTGCTTGATGCAGATCAATATAATGGGAAAACAAAATGTATGCTGATAAACCCACACCACTTTCAAAGGTAGAGCTCACAACAGCCATCTTCTCCAGATGCTGAGCCCACAGAGCGACCGTAGCTGAGGTTTCAAATCCACCAAGTACACTTGGTTTAAGGACCTGCGAAACGTGCATAAAATTAACATGAAATCTTCCAAAAGTACTAGAAGAATACTTGAGCAAATAAAAGGGCTTCCAGCCTAACAAACACTTACAACAGCAACTATTCCTGGGTGAACATAATCGGCAAGCATCTTGAGAGGGTCTTGTTGACAGTTATCAATAGTCTCATCCAGTGCAACAGATAATCCACTCTCTTCGCAGAACTTTACAATATCATGTACATCCTGGACAGGTTCCTACATGGATGAGAAGGACCACATGGGGGCAAAAAAAACCGCCTTCAGTAACTTGTCAGTAAAGATCTTGATCCAAAATTATAAAAGAGGTTGCTGCACACTCATGAAAAAGGGTCTCTGCAGTTTTATCTCAAGTGTTGTCCAACATTTCTGCCATTCAACTCTATTCAAAAGCACTTGCTTCTGCCCATTCAAAAGAAGCCACTGTGGCCACCATTAAAGTGACAATATCACTGACATCGTTACCTCAATATACTGCAAATCACAGTTTTTAACAGAAGAGGAAAATCGGATTGCTTCTTCGTAAGTCCACTTCCTATTGGCATCTGCACGGAGTTGAATCTTGTAGCCGACCTTCTTTCTCACTTCCTGTATAATTATAGCATCTTGAATTGGATCTGCCTGGCGTGCTACCTATGTGTGGAAAAACATTGTAAACACCGACATAATTAATGGTATGCCACTAGAGCAAATTCCTAAAAGAAGATCAGAACAATGCAATCATCAAAAAGCTAACAGGTGATGCTCTGATGCTTTAAAATAGGATTACAACATAATGGAGCTAGGACTGTATGGGTGCCTTATATGTATATGGGCGGGAAACGCAGCAACTGACTATTCAAGGGGTATGACCTATCTTCATCAACAATAATGGCTTGACTCAAGCTATTAATAGATAGCTAAACCCTTTCTTGTCTCTATTCATGGTTATCAGCTGCCTCTTTCTCTATTTGAAAGTTGATAAAGATCAACATCAACTTTGGACTAACCATTTGCCACATGGCGAACCGGGTAATTAAAAGTCACGATCAGAAAAAAGGGAATTTGCGGGGATTGAAGTGATTCTCCTGTCCTTGGTTCGAGTCCAGCTCGTGACGAGGCCCTTGTATGGCTATAAAAAACAAAGGACTTTCTTCTTGAAAATCCATTAATAGATAATGATATGGATCGTAAATACGGAGTAGGGAATCCGGTCTTACACCTTGTTTTATTCCTTCAGGAATTTAAGGCTGTGAGAGGAGACTAGAAAGACTGATCGAGTTCAATCTATTCGTAGCACTACCTTCGTATATAGCCATAAGGCCAATCTAGGGCACCAAGCCCGCGTAAAAGTGCATCAGCTATGAGTTAAGTGAAGGAGTGGGCTACTATCCAAGACAGACTTGGTTGGATCTGTAAGACCCCCAAGTCGACAACTTTTAATTTATTATGAGCCAAAACAATGGATTCAATAAGTTCTTGCAAATAACCACGGACCGAATAGCGCTAGTTGATGAAAGTTACTTCGGAAATAAAATGAGGAAAGTCAAATTCATTTGAAATATTTTTTTCGTTCCAATGAAATGCAACCGTCAAAAGAAGGATCAACCAAATTTCACAACGCGCAAAAAAAATAATGCTTTTGATGAATTCAACTTACTTTCAACTTTATTGCTGTAAATCCCTCCTGAACAAGCACACTAGCAACTTGAGCCACCTCTTCAGGAGTCCCATGTGGATCAAGTAAAGCACATATCTTGACACCCTGTGACTTCTCAGATACTACATCTCTATTTGTATGGCAACTGAGTATGTTTGACAAATTAGAATCTTGTTTTCCTGCAATGGCATTGAGGATAGCCATTTCCAGACCACATCTGACACTCGGAAAGATTGAACATGGCTGTACGAAAATGACGAGATTAATGATGTCAAAATGTTCAAAATTAGGGAGTTTTACTTCAATATATTAAAAGTAATTCGCCTCTCCCTTCTTATGCATTACCAGCCCAGGCCCTAGACATACCAATACTAAATGGAACCACTACACCTACCATAATTCCCAATTCGCTCCTTATCCAAGAAGAGTATGAACCCTTAAGTGTAGGAAGCATATAATTAATCTTAGCTCCTTTCATCACATGGATCAGAAACCGAAGCTGCTCTTCTACATCTTGCAGGTTTTCTTCATGAATTTCAAGAGGTGCAATCTGCCAAGATAACAAACCAATTTACTTTTTGACATCAATAGTAAAAAATTTACCCTAAGCTGTTAAGTCCAATAAATCAACATCAGAGTCTACTATGTAAGGGTGCACATGTAGTAGTTTCGCAAGATGTTGACTTTTTTGTGTTTTCATTAGGATAATTGATGATGATCAAAGGAATAACCCTCTTGGTATTGATTTTGTATGAAGATTCCGAGAAAATACAGATAATAGCCATAAGAATGCCTCACGAAGCATCCAACCACCTTCCCACAACAATTTGAAGATGAGTTGCCATACTTAAGCCTTCCAGAAGGCAAATCAGGCTAACATAATCCCAGTTGGGTGGATATTGACTGAACCTGCTCTGCATTATTAACCTGTTATTTCTATCGAGAAGAATGAACTTGGATGCATTGATAGGTCGGTAGAACTCACCTCTCCAAGCCCGACAATACCATCTTTAAGATACAAATGCAACAGAAAGCCCTCTCTGTATAAAGTTGCACAACCAGGATCAGCTGAAGTGGGTGGCGCCACCAGCGGAATTCTGCCACCAAGAATTTAAAACATTGACAGCAAATAGAGCCTTCTTAGTCAGCAGAATTAATCTCGTACTAGGGACTCAAACTGAAGCCTGACCTGTACATGGAGAATTCCACCCTGAGAATTTCACAAAACAGGAACTGAGGCGAAAGTGAAACAGAGCCTGGTGCAGAAACCTTCATAAGGATACGTAAAGCATCATTTGCTGCTTGTGAAGCAAAACTTCTCAAAGAACTGAAAGGGCACAAGATACATTAGTAAAGGGAAATACGAGGTCTAGGTAATGAAGGATAAAAATCTCACAGCAAAGAATCTAATAACCTGTGAGTAACTGCATTTGCTTCAATGTAGCTTTGGACTTCAATGACACTATCCCTTCTTTCATAGTCAGATATGTTTAGAGCCTCTTGAAATTCTTTCTTCGTGTGCACCAGGACATGCTTCACGCTGCATAAGTTTTCTTTAGTTGAAAGAAGCAACGATGAAACTCATTGTAACTGCTACGAACAGGGAAAGAAAATAGTTCTGAACAATGTCCTGCGTGGAATTTGGAATGGCTTCCCAAGTTGGGGTAATACATATACAACCTTGGCTCTGGCTCGTTTTTGCTGAAAAATGTCTGTTAATTATCTTATTTGTTGTGCAAAGTATGAAAAGTCCCACACACGTTCTCTTTCCATGATGCAAAATCAAGTTTGAGTTCATCCAAGTAAGACGGATTGTTTCTCTTGTCTATTAGCCCGAGACAGAATGCGCTTAATACTCTGTTGGATATTTAAAGTCATTGTTAGAGTATTAGCAAGTCGGGGTATATGTGTAATTGTACTAGGCTTAACCCTAAGCCTATGAGTACTCCTTTTATTCTCAGAAATAGGATAACTCTCTCTTTTATCGTTAACATGGTATCAGAGCCAGGTTAAGCAAAATAAACCTAGTTAGACATCACAATCTTCATCCCCTCTAGTTCCATCACCATCGTCCTTCATCCTTCACGCCGGTGAATAGAGATCTGACTCTCGGAGGATAGTCTGACTCACACGCGACCTTGTTGAAGGTCGCCCGTCCAACACGACTCCCTCTGGTGGTCGCTGGTCAGAACGCAACTCCTTCCTGGTGGTCGCCCCACCCTGGTGGTCGCTGGTCAGGTGCGACCAGTTGAGCACGGCCCCCCTGGTGGTCGCTGGTTAGACACGACTCCTCCCTGTGGTCTTTGATTGAGCGCGACCTGCTTAGACGGTCGCTGGTGGTAGCTGATTGAGGGTGCGACCTTTTCTCAGACGTTTCCTGATGATCGCTGGTTGGAGTGTGACTTTTCTTGGTGGTCGCACGATCACGTAGTGGTAAAATTTTCTCGTAAATATGCTTAAGTTGTTGATTTTGCTACTGTGATGAGGATTTTGTGAAGTGAATGGATGTTCTGTGAGGTGAATGAGCTGAATTTGTGAATGGGTGTTAGTGAATGGGCTGAATTTTTGCATGGGTGCTCTGTGAAGTCAAATTTCGGTGTTTTTTCTGACTGATGTGGGGCTGAATTTACTGAATTAAATGCTGGATTCTCTCTGTTGTTGATGGGTGATGATTGAGACCTACATGTAATACATTGACGTGAATTTTCCTAGTGATTAGTGGTGTCGTGGTAGTTTGTGGAGATGTCTACTGGTTCAGCAAGTTCTCCGTCTATTGGTTTGGGGTTGGTTCCTCCTAGTACTTCTTCGAGTTCAGGATCTTTTGGTCCCTATCATAGTATGACAGGTCTACACAATACCTTGGTCAAGTTGGATGGTACCAATTATCTTTCTTGGTCAATGGCCCTTTCAACCTTTATATATTTTAATCGCCAGTCTAGATGGCTTGAAGAAGAACCACCTGAAGATTCAGCCAGTCTAGAATAAAGGAAGTTTGTTGATGCTACTTTGTGTACACTTTTATGAAGAAGTATGGCTGAATCTGTTCGCCATCTGTTCATGGATTGTGCGACAGCCCGTGAGGTATGGACAAAGTGCGCTTTACTGTATTCTAGACAAAATAATATGAGTCGAGTTTGTGATATGTGGGAGGCTTTATTTGAAGCCAAAATTGGTGATGCTGGGTCGGCAGAGTATTATGCTCGTTTAGCGTCTTTATATTAGCGTCTTAAGTCTTATTTTCCACCTGCTACCACGCTTACTCAGATGTAGCAACGAGAAGCGGACATGATAACCGTGCTCTTTCTCCGCGGTCTTGGTCCAAATCATAGTGCTCTTCGTCAACAGATTACCTCTCAGAGCACTCTCCCTTCCATTGAAGAAGTGTATTCTCGAGCTGCTCGTTACACTTCCAGTCCCAAGACTTCAGCAATTTCAGATAGTAGTGCTATGGTGGCTCATGGAGGTCAAGGGACTCGTGGTCGTATTAGTGGTCATGGACATTGGAATTCTGATAGTTCTTACCGTGGTCATGGTCATGGTCATGATCATGGTTTTCAGGGCCGAGGTGTCGTTCGTGGTGGTGGTCGAGTGAACCGTTTTTGTACTCATTGCCAGCTTTCTGGGCATACTATCGATTATTGTTATAACCTCCATCCCAAGCTGCGGGGTCTACATGCCTCTATTGATACCGAGCCTTGGGCTCCTTCCCCTAGATCCTCTTTTGGATATGGTACAGTACACTTGACTCATGCAGAATATGATGAGTTGGTCAGAGCACGACAGAGTGAGAGTGGTGTTGTCTCTGGTCCTACTGCTACTTTGGCACAGCATGATGATCCGACGTATCTACTGTCGAGTACTGCTGCTCCTCGTTCTTCGGTTATTGATTCAGGAGCCACTCATCATATGACTGGTGATCCTCATCTTCTCACGTCCACCTCGTTTGTTCCTTCTACGTCAGTCACCTTAGCAGATGGTTCTCAGTCCAAAGTAACCGGTACAAGTTGTGTATCATTGAGTTCCTCTGTCTCCTTACCTTTTGTTTACCATATTCCACGCTTCCCTTACAACCCATTATCTGTCAGTTCTATTACTCGTGATCTTGACTGCGATATTATCTTTTCTTCGTCTTCATGTGTTCTTTAGGATCAGAAGACTGGACGCCGATTAGGTGGTGGGCGTGAGGCTGGTGGATTGTACATCCTGGACCCTGAGATTATTGCTGCTGCTACAACAGTTCAGAATAAAGCTGTGGATGATCCTTATCGATTATATTGCCGCCTTGGTCACCTATCAGCAGACGTACTCCAACGTTTTCCTTTTGTGTCTAGTTCAGGTCTTCAGTTTAATTGTGAAACGTGTCAGTTGGGTAAACACTATCGTGTCCTTTTCCCCTCGTGTTTCTAGTCGTGCATCACATCCATTCGAGTTAGTTCACTTCGATGTGTGGGGTCTTAGTCTCGAGTCTTCATTTGGTCTTCGCCATTTTGTCACCTTTATTGATGATTGTACTCGTCCAACTTGGTTATATTTAATAAAAGATCGTACTGAAGTTTTTCATTCTTTCCGCCAGTTTTATAATGAAGTCCGTACTCAATATGATTGTTCTGTTAAGCGTTTGCGTACTGACAATGCTCGTGAATACTTTTCTTCTTCTAACTTCATTCCATTTCTCAAATCTCATGGTATTTTACATCAGAGTTCTTGCGCTCACACTCGGCAACAAAATGGAGTTGATGAACGTAAGAACCGTCATTTGTTGGATGTTGCTCGTTGTCTACTTCTTCACATTCATATGCCTAAGTCCTTTTGGAGCTATGCTCTTCTTACAGCATGTCATATTATTAATCGTCTTCCGTCCTCCGTGTTGAAAGGAGCTATTCCTTATGCTCTTCTTCATCCTGGTCATCCTTTGTGGTCTGTTCGCCCTCATATTTTTTGATGTGTCTGTTTTGTTCATTCTTTGTCTCCTGGGTTGGACAAATTATCAACTCGTGCTGAAAAATGTATATTCGTGGGTTACACCCGTACTCAAAAGGGGTATGTCTATTATAATCCTACTTGTTGTCGAGAGTATGCTTCTGCCGATGTGACTTTCTTTGAGAATCAAGCATTTTTTGGCGATGTTCGTCCTCAGGCACCATTAACCATGGATCTTCTGCCACCCTTTGCACCTACATCTCAGTCGGAGCCACCGCCCGTTACTTCTAATGATGCTCCACCGAATCCAGGATCACCAGCACCTACTCCTCTTCAAGTCTATACACATGGTCCTCGCTCTGTTTGGGGCCGTACCTCTCCACTAGCGAGCGCCCAACCACCACCACCTCCGGTCCAGCCTTCTGATTGTC
The DNA here is from genome assembly GCA_029784005.1 of Lenwebbia sp. NSW1173648. NCBI lineage: Eukaryota > Viridiplantae > Streptophyta > Magnoliopsida > Myrtales > Myrtaceae > Lenwebbia > Lenwebbia sp. NSW1173648. Next base: position 7,629,717 of record JARCGZ010000010.1, read on the forward strand.
TTCCACCGTCTCCTATCAGTTCTCTTATTGCTCACCGTACTCGGTTTCAGTACCCTCTTTCTCATTTTGTGTCTTATCATAACTTAAGCCCTCATATGTCTGTCTTTGTGTCATCCCTTGCATCTGTGTCTATGCCGAGTAATGTGCAGGAGGCTTTGGCCCATCCAGGTTGGGCTCATGCTATGGAGGAGGAGATGCCTGCATTACATCATAATAAAACTTGGAAGCTAGTTCCTTTACCGGCTAATAAACAATTGGTGGGCTATCGCTGGGTCTTTGTTGTCAAACACCATCCAGATGGTTCAATTGAGCGCTTAAAAGCGCGTCTTGTGGCAAAGGACTATACTCAAACTTATGGTCTTGACTATGATGAGACATTTTCTCTGGTAGCCAAAATTCCTTCTGTCCGTATTGTTATCTCCGTGGCTGCTTGGTCTCAGTGGACTCTTCATCAGCTTGATGTCAAAAATGAATTCCTTCATGGTGATCTTCACGAGGAAGTCTATATGGAGCAACCACCTGGGTTTGTTGCTCAGGGGGAGAAGGTGTGCCGGTTGCAAAAAGCTCTTTATGGACTAAAGCAATCTCCTCATGCTTGGTTTGGCCGCTTCCGTGATGCGGTTATCACTTTTGGCATGCACAGGTGCAGTGTGGATTACTCATTATTTAGTATGTCATCTTCAGACGGATGTGTTATTCTTGTTGTCTGTGTTCATGATATCATTGTCACGGGAAGTGATGTTGAAGGTATACGACTCAAGCAGTTTCTACAGAAGGAGTATAACACTAAAGACTTAGGTTGTCTTCGATATTTTCTTGGCATCGAAGTTGCCTATGCTAATGGCAATATTGCTCTCTGTCGGCGAAAATATACTCTCGACATTCTTAAGGAGGTTGGCTTACATGATGCTAAGCCTGGTGAAGCATCTATGGACCCTGGAGTGAGGCTTGGTAATGAACATGGAGAACTTATTCATGATCCAGAGAAGTATCGCCGATTAGTAGGCAAGTTAAATTATCTTACCATTACTCGTCCAGATATTTCATTTACTATTAGTGTGGTGAGTCAATTTATGAGCTCTCCTCGTACTACTCATTGGCAAGCCGTTCTACAAATTGTTCGGTACTTGAAGGGAGCTCCAGGTCAAGGACTTGTGTTCCATAATCAGGGTCACCTTCGTATAGCCGGTTATTCTAACTCGGAGTCTTTGGAGGTGACAGGTTATTCTGATGCAGATTGGGCTGGTTGCTCTATGGATCGCCGGTCTACTTTGGGATATTGTGTCTTCCTTGGTGGTAATCTTGTATCGTGGAAAAGTAAGAAGCAATCTGTTATTTCTCGATCTAGTGCAGAGGCTATGGCTAATGCTACAAGTGAACTTCAATGGGTTCGTATGTTGTTAGCTGAGATTGGACTTCCTATGACCGGATCATATACTTTCTGTTGTGATAATCAGTCTGCTATTCATATTGCTAGCAATCCAATGTTTCAAGAGCAAACGAAGCATATAGAGGTGGATTGTCATTTTGTTGGGGAAAAGGCGAACTGTGGAGACATACGATCGGTGCACGCGTTTTGAAGAGCAACTAGCAGACATTTTCACAAAGCCTCTTCGATGTGGAAGAGTTTCATATATTTGTCATAATTAGGTCTTTTTGATATATGCGCTCCAACTTGAGGGGGAGTGTTAGAGTATTAGCAAGTTGGGGTATATGTGTAATTGTACTAGGCTTAACCCTAAGCCTATAAGTACTCCTTTTATTCTCAGAAATAAGATAACTCTCTCTTTTATCGTTAACAGTCATTGTCACAGGCATTGTTGCATGCATCTAAGCATGATGATCCTTTCCAGGGTTTTCGATACTAGTAACCAAATCACCTATCTTTTAAAAAGCACTTAAGTCGTCATTGGCAGTGTTCTCAAATTTTATCCCTCAAAGCGCATCTAAGAAGGCAAGAGAGTAGTTTGTGACTGTTTTATAGCAGAGAATTGCTTTCAGCAGAATGTGATTTAAAACTAGTTAATGTCACCCAAAAACCCCTTTTTTCTATTTCGCAATTTGGTAAAATAAATAAATTCTCCAGTGAGTAAAAACATAGTTGCATTAATTTTCTTAAAGTCAAGAGGAGCTTCAGACAAAAATAACTAAGAGCAGCATTTTGATGATTCAAAAGCAACTGCTAAAAACAATATGTTCATCTGTTTCTGCCGAATTGTATGTACCATATGACTCATTCAAACAATCAATTCGCAAATTGTTGCTAATGTCGAGTTATTTAGAGCACGCATGGGTTTAGTAAAAGTTCCATTCCAACCTTACCTTTTTTAGGCTGTGTGTGTGGCACGTGTCATTCTTTTAGTCTCTCTTTCTTCATACCGTTTTGTCTTTTCAGGGCCAAACTCTTCATGCCCACTTGATTATAAAAAGAATAGAGGAAACATCTTTATTTTTTGGATCATACTGGTTTTGACATCCTACCTGGCAGTACAACTATGCAAACTTCACTTTTTCATTAGCACATTTTTTTAGTACACCCGGAAGGATTTTGTAGAAAAATCACAACCCATAATCAAAACAGCAGTTTCAGTGACAACATTATCAACAAAACTCCGAAATGATGAATGCAATAGTGCCAGAGAAGAGCCAAAATTATAAATCATTATCAATTCATACTAGAAAACATACTTGATGCACTCCACTTGGAAGGTTGAGAAATTACCCATGAGCAAGGCACAGCTTTCTAATTGAGACGTTATGGGAAGTGTAGAAATACTTATCCAGCACTTGAGGATCAGCATTATTTGCAATAGGAAGGAGACTGAAAATTGCACCGCCATGATTGTTTATGGCAATAATTGTCATTGGTTTTCTTGATGTCCTTCAAACACAATATGTTTCATAAAAGATCAGAATATAGCAGGTTCGGTGATTAGAGGACCAGTTATACAAGGGTGGAAAACACTAACACATTGCAGGTTGTGAGGGAAATACAGACAGAACTAATACAGGCTAACCCAATTGCAAGAAGGTGACCAAACATTTCATAACTAAGAGAAAGCTGTTACCTTTGGCTCAAAATTGCCAAGCCATTTGTATCATGAAGGAAAGAAACATCACCGATTAGACAAACTACCTAAAAAATTCACAGATGCAAAAACATCAACCAAACAAATCAGGTAGGTGAAAACCAGTAACAACATCATAAACACCAACCGAATGGATCGTATCCATTACATAATATTGGCACCCTTGACATTGTGAAAAAATGAAAACCCAAACACGACAAGCCTGTTTTCATAAAACACACACACACACACACAGAGAATACTAGCTAGCTGCTCAAAGTACAACGTAACTAATACATATGTGACAAAACATAGATGAACAAGTGAAGCTAATCTTCAACTAAATATTCAGGAGAAAACTGTAATGACTACCTTTGAACTTGGCTTGCAAAAACCTAATCTAGGAAGCATGCTTTCAGATAATAAATGTATAAAAAGCATAATTAACTGCTAAATCTGTCAATGTAGTCAAATGGCCTGCATTGGGGGACAGATGCATCTTCTCTGTGCATAAGATTGAGTACTGGAGCATGAATTCCATACCTCACTCCCTATTGAGGAATACTCCAGTCACTTAATCTAGAGAACTTTCGCTTTAGAGCAGCTAACTATTCATCCAATGGTGAAAATTGCTCTCACAGTTCCAGGACAAAGAGGTTCAAAAAATGGATTTTAGAACACCAGGCAAAAGGATTTTCCAGTTTTCCTTTTATTAAGAGACAAACCACTTTAAAGTATTTCAAACAAGAGTGAGGAATATAATCATAGCGAAGCAGTTAAATGGCCATGGCCAAAAAGTTCCTAATTACTTACTCGTTTGTTGCTACCAAGAGCAAAGCCCACAGCTGTGCTAAGTAAACCATCAATGCCGCTAGCTCCTTTATTTCCAGCTATTCGTATCAGCTGATACTGTAGTCTTGAATTGAGCAACATCGAAGTGACTTTGTCAGTAAAATTTGTCCGACTCTGTCCATACATGTCCATATCCCGAATTACCATGCTGTTTCCAACAAATAGAGCTTTCGCAGGTGAGAGTGTTTTTGAAATCACACAAGCAACTTGAGGTTCAGTTAAAGAGTGTTCAGCATCAACTTGAAAAGATAACTCCCTCGCAACCTGTGGAATAGGGGGAAAAGGCAGGCAAGGAGACAAATTTTAATTAAAAGGCGAAAGAGCACTTAGTTAAATGTGGACAGTGTACTGGGCAGTAGAAAACTAATTGGTATAGACAGAATAAATAAAAATTCAAAGATTATTGAGAAACTAGGGTGATATAAGTAGAATAAGTTGTACAATCAGTTTAACTAGACATTCAACAGTTTGCAGTTTTATTTTTCCAGCTGCTAGCTTGATGGATGATAGCTTTTGTCCAGTAATACATAACATTTTATGTTAAAGATATATTTTTTTTGGAATTAAACCAACATTAAGCAGTAAATAAGACTAAGAATTTCCAGATGATCAAAACAAGTGGAGCACCATCGACATAAATCCTTTACCATATTGTTTAGAGCTTGTAGATAGTCACTCCATGTACTGCTTTTGTATAAAAAGTGACCTCTAAGAAGGACATCAACAAATCCAACGATGGAACTCTGGATCCTGTGCGTCATCATGTGTGATGGGTCATGGCGACATGGATGTTCATCAACCATCATATACAAACGCGGGGGGGAATTCTCTAGCATTTGAGCAACTCTTTTGCTTGTAATTTTACTTCCAATCTGTAAATAAATAGAAAGTAAGGCAAAGATAAACATGGAATCAGCATTTAAGGAATGCTTCATAATCAACATGAAACAATAAGATGTGAATACGTTCCCAAGTTCTTCCCCAAGCCCAGTCGGTACTCTCACTTTCCAAGTAGCTTACCCAGGAAATGACTCTCTGCCTCCATCTATTTTCTTTTCTAGCAAACTGTAACAAGACTTAACAGAAAACCTTCCATCTTTACCACTATTCCAACAGAAAGTATCCCCAAAAGCGAGAGAATACTTCAGAAAGGATTATATAGATTAGCCATATGTGAGTACAGCGAGAGTATTGCACAGTACCAAGCACTATATATCCAGCGATTATCTACCCAATAATAGTGAGATCGTGTGCGTCTAGCCGTAACAACAAACCATGCATACCTGAATTACCACATCAACCTGCATCCAATTTTTGAAGGAATTTGAGATCAGAGCATGATCAAGATGATCTAGAAACAAAATGTTCTCCACAGATGAAAGCCTTCTTAACCTTAAACCAGATAATATGTCGGCTACAACAGGCCAACAAAGGTGCTTAGCCAAGAGAAGAACTGCCCATATATCATCCTCCGAGTGAATTGCACCAAGTAATAGAAGCCCTCTGTCCGAAGCTTGAATTGACTTCAAAATCTCTTCCATTTTACGCGTAGCATCAGCGTTTAAGTGGTCATGTTGCACTTGGATATACTTAGTGAATGGTTCAGCATTGGCCATCCAAAGATCTAACCCATTCAAACAGCTAAGCATCCACTTCTCTGGTCTTCCATCTAGAGGTTCCCGAAAAGGACAGTTAACATGAACAGGGCCACGCGGCGCAGAGGTCGCCCAATGCACAGCAGAATCAAGTGTTGTAAGTACCATTCGTGCAGGAATACGATCACTTGGCACAGGAAGACTGAAGAAGTACCTCACAAAAGAACCAAAGTGGTTTACCTAGTATAGAAATTTAGGTATGATTCACGAGAATGTACAGTATAATTTGATGTTCACAAGTACATCAAGTATTGCCAAATCAAGTCGTATTACAGTGATTGCTTAAATTATACCTGATTGATTGATTGGTTTGCTCCAACATCCTGCAGCTCTGGAGGACGGTCTGCACTGAGTAATAGAAGAGGCATAAAATCTTGACTCGCCTCCACAACCTGTGTCAAGATAGATATAATGATATAATCGAAAACTGAGAACATTAATTACAACTGAACCACAACAATAATCAACTTTCTAAGAAAATGGTGTTCAAAGGTAGCAACTATGCAAATCCAGAACACCGGAGAAAACCAAGGTTGACTACGATACAACCCAGTTAATTCCGGGGGAAAAAGAAAACCTTTTTTTTAAGTGCAAACAATTGAAATCGTGCTGCGAACATAATTTTCCTGGAAGTTCAGACGAATTGTTCTTGCACCTAGTCTAACATACTCAAAATGACCAAAATTTATACGCATTTAAATTTACAATTTGTTAGCTATTTAATAGAACTCACAGCAGGAAGAAGATTTGATACAGCAGTGCCTGATGTCGTTATTACAATGGCTGGTCTCCGAGATCCTCTTGCATAACCAACAGCGTGAAATGCCAGTGAACGCTCGTCAAAGCAAGCAATACACGTAGCCAAAGGATGACTCGCTGCAGCAATAGCAAGTGGAGATGATCTCGATCCCGGAGCTATACAAAAGTACTGTAATGAAGAAAAATCAGACAAGCTTTTTAGCTAAAAGTTAATCAGGTAATATATGTCTCACCGTCAAGCCAAGTCTAAAGCATTCTTCAATGATAAGTGAAGCCCAAACTGCATTGATGTTGGCAAAATCCCGCGCTGAGTAACTTCTTTCAGTTGCTTGTGACAGCTGGCAACAGAAAGAGACGTCAATTAAAAATGTTCACAACTGAGGTTTGTGATAGTTTTTTCTTACATCTGTGCTGATGGAGTAGCCAACCAAATCCCACAATTACCAGACTTCAAGCATCATATCCCAAATCGAAGTTGATTCGCATTTATAGTACCTTTAACAAACCAAATCCACTACGAAGCGTGTATTCCATTAAAAGAACGAGATACCATTAGACTCAAAGCATATGCATCGAATCAGCTTCAATCAGTTAAGAATGCGGTTTCACATCAATGGAAAAGACCTTACTAAATCAAAGACTCGTATTATCTCTTCATACTTAAGAAGCTTTGAGACCATGAACACCTAGGGAAGTTCTATTTTCCTTCTTCTCAACTTATGTATGCTACAATCTGCTGCCCACCTGTGCTTAAACTAGAGAACTACAAAGTCTCGCTATAAAATTAGAATTTATTACTCATCATAACTTGCGAGGAGAAAGGCAGCATACCATATTACTCGAGAGAGTAATCTTCGGCGAAAGCCTGACAGTAAACTGAGAGGAAGATGAAGCCTCTTCCTGCAATAACATTGACATAAAGAAGAATTAAGTTCATGTAAAGTTGAACTCATCTACGAAAAAAAAAACTGTCAAATAATGATGAGGCAATTGACAAAAATGAATAAGTTACCACAAAGAAGGAAATACCAGATCCATTGGGTCAGATAAAGCATTGATTGCATCTGGTGATGTCACAAATCTGTGGACCTACACAGGACAAACTAAGTGATAATTGGGCTGAATGTGTAAAACGAAGTCAGGAAAATATATCTCATTATTAATGTTGTGCATGGCTCATTCATGTGTATCTTCAGAAAATGTGATGTGATGCAGGTACATTACTTGCACACTAGATGAAGGTGACTTCTGTTGTTTTTCTATTAAACTCGCATTCCAAGCACGCAACATATTCTTGCATTGGACGTAATTGAAATCCCAGTAATGAATAAGCCGCTTGTCATCTAGTTTAACTTAGTCTAGAAACATATGTACATGACTGGGAAGAAGAGTGGCCTTGTACCATCGAGGATAAAGTATTCTCCACCACATTGAGCTTTTCAAGAGTAGATCGTATACGAGCAACAGGGAATTTCTCTACGGTATTCTGAATATATGAGATCACCTGATAGAAGGAAAACGAAAACAATGTGTGAACAGGGACAGAACAATACATAAGACGCGCAAGTTCCAGAGTACTACTCGATATAATGAGGATCACCATAGGATGGTCCGTGGAAAATAGCCAATTAATCAAAGATCTCTTAAGTATTCATCAAGACCCTTTTCTTCCGTGTGCAATTGATGAAAAAATTTGAATGAGATGTTGTGCAATAACTCATGGAGCATACATCCAACCAAAATGTGAATTTTCATTGACAACAGTGTAAAAGAGCCGCTATGCCCTGCTGTTCTGTTGTGCCAGCCCTGTATTAAATAATATTCTTGATAACAAGTACCAAAAACTAGCCAAAATGGTAACCTAAATGTTGTTTTTCATGACCCCCCACAAATAAGTATAATTGTGGACCAGGACACTGCTCAGATCCTACAATGCCAAGACCTGACATGGTTAGGTATTATGGTCCTCAGTAGAACCGGCACAACAATTACAGATTACCTGGTGTGAAGATGACTCGAAAGAAATGAAAGCCTCCTCAAACGGACAGGAGGAAGGCCCACTCCAGGCTAGTGTTGCTGACAAAGTAGAAACATTCTCACATTCATCCAGCTCAATCTGTCAAGATAGTCTGTTATAACTAATGAAGGATTTTATAATTCTCTCAAGTGTAGTGCAATGCTTTTAGTTTTCTCAAGGACAAGAACGTACTATAGTGGCAAAAGAAAGAAAAGTAGGGTTATTTACACATCGGAACTTCGAAGACGTGTACTGGAGCAAATTTACCTGAGGAATGAATAAGTAAAATGAGCCTGCCTCATGTTCCATAGAAGACAACTCCGTGTTGAAATTAACATCCAGAAAACCATAAGCCTTTATCAGTGTCGAATCATGCGACAAAAATCTGCAGATGAAATATGCAATCATTCTTTACACAAGAGCAAAGACAATGATCGTAATAGAGTAACAAACCAGACAAACTGCTAAAAGATTGATTTTACCAGTAAAGGAAATTATTACATAGAAAATGGCCTTACTCATGAAAGGAAAATAGACCACTGAAATCCATGAACAAAAGTTGGTCTCAATCCCCTGGGCATGAAAGCTCTAGGCTATTCAAGGGGCATGATCTAAAGCTTAAATTTACACCAAAGATTCAATTTCGTTCCAGTTATTTGGCACGAAGATCTTCAGTTCCCATGAAAAGGGAATCCAGATAATTGACAAGCCTTAACTACGATGGAAAGGAAAGCATACTCACCGCAGAGAAAGTGGCTAGCCAGCTCTTATTACTAATGGAAATTACAGTTAAAAGGAAATACACCGACTACACAACTTCGCAATCGGCTTCATAAGGCAGAAGATGGGGGACAACATTGCAATTGATAATGGAAGCAAGCTTTCTTCAGTTGCTTCAACCTAACAGAAATTTCTAGACTTCTCTAATTTCCACACTTTTTTATGATAAAATACCCACATGGGCAAATCTCCTTAGACCGACCTTGGCAGGTAAACTAAAGGCCCCAGGTAGAAGTGACACTGACTTTCGACAGTCTTTCTTTGGATGCTGCAAATATAGCTATTGAATCGTGAATACAGTTTGATGGCCATAAAAATCCTTGGACTACATAGACATTGACCTCCATGATATTCTAGGAAACAAAAAATCCAATGCAACAATTTTGTAAACCATAAGTGGGAAAAGCTATCTGACGGGCAAAACGAGCATATTCCAGTTTATTAGCAGTGTCAGAAGTAAGAGTCTAATCTGCAAACAGAAAATGCGATTAAACTCACGTGCTAAGCAAAAGGTTACAGATGAAAAAGGTATTAAACTAACCTTTTGATCGGAGTGGATTCTCCTGCCACTCCCGTAGAAGAGTACCTGAAATAAGCAGCCGCCCCAATTCCAAAAGTTCCCCTGGTCTCATTCAAGTACAATGTTTTATAGGTTGGCTCTTCCTCTTTGGACATAAAAAACAGAGGAAAGACCTTGGATGACTCAGGTTGAACGCAAAACCAATATAGAGCTTTCGCACTAGGAGGTACCGTAACCTGCAAATTCATATTACCCATCAGAGTTTTCTTCTCTTGATAAAAATGTACTTAGAACTCTCCGATTTCTAATACCAGTTTTTCTCTCCTTTTAGCATAAGAATACTTTTCCAATCAATGTTGAGAGTTCCTATATGCCTTAACTCTTAAAACAAATCGATCGCAACCCCAAGTCCAGGCATCTCATATGACCATACCGAGAATCTGAAAACTCCGTTAGCAGAAGAAGGAGGATCCAACTTCAGCTTCTCAACAGCTTCTTTAATACTCTGGAGGCCGCATTCGAGGGTCAATGCAGGGGGCAGAGTTCGCGTAATGCAATTCTCCACCACCAACTCACTGTCCTTGATAGCGGATAATGCATCAACATCAATAATAGGACCATCGAATCTCACCGCCTTAGCAACCTGAAGAAACGGCAAAGTAGTGGAGTAAAACCACAATCCATAAGAATTGCAATAACAACCGAGCTAAGCACCAAATGAATTTTATAACAGGCAATGGCCCCACATGATCCCACGATCACATAATGTGCGAGCGTCGTAGAGCACTGAATGGACACCCTCATTCTACAACGCTTCTCACTCTAATATATTATGACTGCAAACTGTAAAGTTACTGACTTTTTCACAAATCAAAGACCAACAAAATGGACAGATCCGGCGGAAGCAATCCAAATTACACGATAGACAGAACAAGTAAGAAGCCAAACCTCTGCATTCTGCATCTGATGGATGTGAAGAGGTGGGCAATGAGAGTCGAAGCGAGTTGTGCAAAGAAGCGGTGAGGAGTTGGAGAGCGACAGGGAGGGAGATGGGACAGAGGGAGAACGGAGAATCGACGGTCGTGGAAGGGAGGTGGCTGCTTGCGACAACGTAAGAGGAGGGCCCATCAAAGAGCGACGAGACGGAATAGTGTCTACAGGGTCGGGGAAAGGTTTCGGCGGTTGACGATGATGAGGGGTGAAGCAGCTCTGGAACTGTGCATGGATGAGAGAGAGAGGGGTAATGTCCGGATTTCCAACGGATAAGGGGGCAATGATGAGCCCGCCCAAACTACATTAATTAATATTTTATGAAGCTTATCCCATCATCTCAATAGCCGACCTTGACCCCTATTATTTAGAGGTTATATCTAGTATTCAAAGTTTGCCTTGATTTGGTACCGCTCTCGCGGTCTGCACCGAAATGGTGCTTTACCTAGACAGGGTCACGGGCCGGTTTGGGCCTGGAACCGGCTCGGGTAAAACTCGGTCCCGCGATTCCAAACCAGAACCGGCCCGTGGCTTCCGAGTACGGTTTCGATTTCTTCAAACTTTGAATCGGGCCAGAAACCGCTGGTTCCGAGCCGATTTTGAACAGCCAAAAATGAGGATTAAAAAAACAAAAAAAAAAAGAGAAAAGAGACGTTGCAAGCAACGGCTCTTTTCTCTTTAGCCCCAAAGCCAGAGGTGATCATCGTCAACGGTCACCTTTTTTTTTCTTTTTTTTTACTAATTTCTAACTTATGATATATTATAAATACCCCTTTATATCTCTCATTTTTTCACACAAATTCTCTTTTCATCTCAATTCTCTCAAATTCTCTCTAACTCTCAATTATTCACAACATCCAATTTATTATTTTCTTTTCTTCAATTACACTCTCTAATTCCTTATTTTCTTTATTTATTATCTCCTTTAATAATTCCATATTTCAAATTCTTTTTTCATACCCTATACTTTTCGCATTATACCATATATTTTTTCTCTATATATATATAAACAATGGCAAGTGAAAGTAGAACTAGCGGCAAAGGCAAGAGCAGGAAGGGAGAATCCAATTATCCTTGGGACTCGATTTCGAAGTTGATGTAGATAATGAAATCAATATTATTCCTAATATGGAGCAAGTCCAAACGCAAGAGAGCCTTCATCCTCTTACCGGTATCGAAAAAATGTCAACAACAAAGGAGCATGAGTTTACATCGGACGTATGGGACCACTTCACGAAGATTGAAAGATTTGATATAGCTCCAAAAATGTATGATGTAGTTTGTAAACAATGTCAAACAAAATACAAATATATCGATGGAGCCGGATATGGAACATTTAATTGGCATCTTCAAAAGAAACATCCAACCAAAGCAGAAATTGACACCAAGCAATAACAAATTTCCGAGTACGCCAATCCTAACACTCCTCCTTTATTTCGTTATAATGAAAAAAAACTTATAAAGAAGAATTAGGTCAATTTGTTTCCGTTGAACATTTATCATTTAGTTTTGGTGAAAGATTTGGTTTTAATCCATTTATACAAAATACATGTGCTCCACAAGCAAAACGTGTTCCTAGAAATACACTTAAACACATTATTAAAGATCTTTATAAAAAAAAGGAAAAAAAGATTTACAAAACTTTTTTATGAATTTTAATAGACATGTGCATATAGGTAGCCATATTTGGAGTGTTCATTGGCAAGTTAATTCTTATATGGGTATAATATGTCATTGGATAGATGATAGTTGGAATATTCAAAAAGAGTTATTGCATTTTGAGTTTTTTATGATAGGCATACGACAAATAATATTTATAGATTAATTAGGCAAATTTTAGAAGAATATTATTTGCTTAATAAAAAAATTTCAATTGATTTTGATAATCCCGCGGCAAATACCGCTTTAATTATTGAACTAGAAAAGATTTGTAAACCCGTTTTTGGTGGACAATTTTTTCACGTTAGATGTACTTGTCATGTTTTAAATTTATGTGTACAAGATGGTTTAAAAACTCTTGATATTTTTCTCAACCCAATAAAAATGGCAATTCAATTTTTTTGGAAACATTCCCAAAAAATGAAAGAATAATCAAATTTTTGTAGAGCAAGTGGAAAAAAAAATCAAAAATAATTTCAAGAGATGTTCCAAATCGTTGGAATTCTACTTACGAGTTGCTTAATGAATCTTTTGCATATAAAGATTTATTATGTGCATTTATTTCAGATAATATAACTCAAATTAATTTATACCCACAAGAATGGGATATTTGCAAAAACAAATTACATATTTTAAAAGTTTTTAATGATGCAACTTATACTTTTTTCGGTGTTTATTATCCTACTACGCATTTATTTTTAATAGAATGTATTAATATTGTTGGAGTTTTTGAAGAAAATGAAAATGATGATTTATTAAGTGACACTAATAGAACAATGCGAACAAAATGGCTATATTATTATAGGAAAATTCCTATTATTTATTTAGTTGCTTTTTTTTTATCCACGTTGTAAATTAGATGGTTTAGATAATTATTTGAATATATATTATGAATGTTTACATTTAATTGATTAGGTAAATATTAGAAATATACAAACAATGGTTAAAAACGCAATAATAGAATTATATAATGAATTTTGTAGTACATATAATCTAGGTAATAGTGGATCTTCTCAATCTAGTGACATACAAAGTGGGAAGATAGGTAAAATTAGTAGATGATACCAACTTCTGTTGCATAGGCAAAAAAAAGCAAAAAGGAGCAATAGGAAGTAATTCTGAAACAGAGAGCTATCTAACCGTTTCTTTTGAGTTTGATGAATCTGAAGGCAGCATAGATTTCACAATATTGGATTGGTGGAAGAGGCATTCCACCCAATACCCAATTCTCGCTCTAATTGCAAAATAAATTTTAGCAACCCCTTATTCAATAGTTGCGGTAGAACAAGCATTTAGTGCTAGAGGCAATATTTTGGACGAACGACATTCAAAATTAGCTCCCGATTCGGTGGAGGCTCAAGCTTGTGTTGATTATTGGACAAAGGCTCAATATAGACAACAAGAGATAGATCGCAATGATGAAGCCGAAATCTTTGATGACGGAGATACCACCGCCACCGGTACCGGAATGGATAGCGACGATTGATGATGATGTAAGTATGGGGTTATCAAAGGTAAGAGAACTACATAGGTTTTGATTCTTCTATCCCCAAGAAGATATGTAGGCACTTAATGATAATTCATTAAGTTCAAGCCCCCTCTCCCTCCCTTTTTTTCCTCTCAAATTTGATTACAATTTGTATTTGATAATTCATTATTTCATAATTTCATAATTCATCATTTTATTTTATTTCATAATTTGATTATAATTTTATTACAAATTCATTACAATTTAATTTTTAAACTCAAAAACCGTAACCGGAACCGAAATCGGCAGTTCCATTTTCGATTTTGAACCGAAACCGGGCCCGGAACCGCCACTTAGGGTTCCGATTCCGGTTCCCCCGAAATTTGAATCGGAACCGCCGGTTCATGAACCGTGGCCATGTCTAGCTTTACCCCTAGATGTCCAGTCAACTACTGCACCTCAATGCATTTCGCGAAAAACCAGCTAGCTCTGGGTTCAAGTGGCATTTCTCCCTAACCATAATATATAAATTCAAATTTCTTATTATTTGATTATTTTCATATTAGTCTACTCAAGAATTATCTAATGAATCCCTTGATTCGAAATTAAGGAAGAGATACATATTACAAATGATTAATTGATCTCTTTTTCTACCTCCCTTACTCTATGTTTTCATTTCTTATATATCCATAGGTGCTATATTGGATTTGAATCAGATTTCGGATCCATCGTTATTGGATACCGATGACTTAGAGACTCTCTAGATGATATTCAAAAACTTATAGATCCGATGTCACATTCAGTAAAGATTTATGATATATGTACAGGATGTACTCAATGTGTGCGAGCTTGCCCAACAGATGTATTAGTAAGTATAATTACATACCCCTAAACTTTGGTCTAATCTGTATTGCGATTTTCAAAATTTCAATCTCTGCAATGTTGGTCTCTACGCTTTAACTCGATGTGCAATGTCATCCCTCGACTTTTAATTTAATTAATGTGATCCATGAACCAAAGTTTAGACCAATCCGTAAACTATGTGGAAATAACCAATATTATCCTTTGCATCAATTTAAGTTCAAGGATAACAAATAGTGTAGGGGCGAGTTTGGACATGTACCAAAAGTTTATAGACCACATCGAATAAATTAAAAGTTGAGAGACCACATTTCACATTGGGCTAAAATTCAGAGGTCATATTGAATAAATTAAAATTTTAGGGACCGAGTTTCAAATGGATCAATAATTCGGGGGCCACTTGTGTCATTTTCTCTAATATTAAGAATTACCTTGATTTTTCGTTTTCAATTTTTCACCTAATAAAAATTTTGCGATGCGTGCATAAAATTCGACACGCGTGAAACTTTCACAAAATATAAACATTCACACGTAAAATCACATACAGTTTTTTTCCCAATTTTTTGAAATTTGAGTAATATTTCAATCGCGAAGGGAAATATCTCAACTCAATCAAATTGGCAATAAAAAATCAAAGTGGCAATAAAAAGAATTTCCCAATATCGTCGAGCATCTTACGGGCCAGGCTGGTCTGAGCTAAAGGTCAAAAGGGGCCGGCACGTGGCCAGCAAGTACTATCCATTGTAGTGGGTCGCGCCTTCCCAGACCATAAATGGGTAAAATAGTATATAACTTGACACGAAATGGGTTAGGCTGCCGGCTCAGCACAAACCCACCAACAATGGGTCATGTCGTGCCCGCTCGCTCGACATCTCTAGTCCAAAAACATTGACACCGCAACAAATTTTGGTCGAAGAGATTACATAAATTGGCTATAAATCCGCTTTGCAAGTGAAGAAAAAAATGCCCCAGTGGCCACTCTTCTCATTTGAGAAGGGGGAGGTGGGGATTCGAATCTCCACCTTCAGGGGGAGTTGGGGTGGGGACGCGTGAGGAGGGAACAGGATTTCACAACCTGCGCACACACATAGCACACATGGTAGCTTGTAAAATAGAATAGAATAGGACCAGACAAAAAAAAAAGTGAAGAAAAACTAGCCTTACTTGATTGCGTTGTTTCTTTCTCTTGGTTTGCGGTGGATCTATGTTCACAAATCTTCTGGTTTGTCACATCTCGGTGCTAAAAAAAAAACCACAACTAGAGTCGAAGAAATCTGAGGTTAAGGCACCGGCGATGGATTGAGGCCTCAGCTCCACTGGGGCTAGATTGCTTCTGTGGACAAGCATGTCTGGAGATCAAATGGAAGGTATAATACAAAACAAGAATACGTAAGGTCATTCATCAACTTGAAAGTGCTTCTCTGGTTCTATATCACAGATTCGTCGAAAGTCGAGATCTTTGAGAAAGGATTCGAGCTTGGAAGAAGAAAAGGAAGATGGGTGGAGAGAAATTTCAGCTCTTGATGTCTTGAGTGTAGATGTAGGCCAAGTGATCATCAGCTAAAGCTCTTCTTCCATCCCATTCCTCCTCCTGCAATAAAAGAACAGAAAATTTAAAACAGTCAAAGAGAGACAGTCGCAAGTCTGGTTTTTTGGCAAGAGAAGTCTTGGTATTCACTTACAGTTGCTGGTCTGAGCCGAAACTGAGATGCGGGCACACTCGGGACCCACTCTTGCCCGTCATAACTCGTGAAAACAAGCGCGGCTTCTGGTAAGTTTGCTGATAATGATAACAGGATCAGGAGGGCATTGATGATGGCGAGAAGACTCGAGCTTTTCGCCATCTCTTCTTGAATTGAGAGAATGGACACATCTTAGGGAGCTTGGAGTTATATACTTCGAAGTTAGAAACCCTCATGAAATGCGCAAAAAAACTTGGTGGGGGATGATTGTCGCTCCATAGTTTATTCATCGGACAACATGAAGAAGCATTGAATTTCATGCAGTGCAACACCCCCCAAAGTCAAAGCAGAGCTCCACCGTCGCGGTCGGCAACAAGGGAGGCTACTCTAAGTATCGCCAGGAAGAGAGGTTTCGGACCATCAAGTTTGGGAAAAGCAACGGCAACGGCAGAGGCGGCAGCAGCAGCTCAGGCTGACCAATAAGAAGAAATGAGGATCATAAATGACCTCATCTGATCCGCCGCTTTATCTAGCGATGTTTGAAGGCTCGGTTTTTGCTTCTAGGGATTTGCTAAGGGTGCGCATGGTAACACTTCTGGAAGTGAATTTCTGCTCCAAAAGTGCTTCTGAAGCAGAAATTCGTTTGGTAATGTAACTTATGAAGTAAAAATCTGTTTGGTAAAATTTTTACTTCTGAAATGAATTTTCACTTCTGAAGTTGTTTTTCCCTCAATTTAAGAATTTAAAAAAAATTACTTCTCAATTCAAGAAGTACTTCTTACCTCACCCTCTTTTCATTACGCCATCACCCTCTTTTCGACCACACCCGCCTCCGCCGACCTCCGCCGCCGCCCACTGCCCCTCGCCGCCAACAGCCTCCCATCGCCACCTACGACCACCGCCGACCATCGCTAGCCGCCACCCACCGACCGCCCACTACCGACCTCCGCCGGTTGCCACCACCGCCAAGTCGCCGTCTTCGGCCGCCGGAGTAAAAAATAAATAATATTTTTTATTTTTAAAAAGTAAATAATATTTTTTTAATAATTATTATTATTTTTTAAAGAAATTTAAAAAGTTTTAAAATGAAGTAGAAATTTTTCGGTCGCCGACAATAATTTTTCATAGAAGATTTTATGCTAATAATGTTTCAGAAGTAGAAATTTTCAATGATTACCAAACGAATTTCTCTTATCAGACTTCTGCTTCTGAGTAGAAGTAGAAAAAGCAACTTCTGACCAGAAGTTGATTTCTGAAGCAGGAGTGTTGCAATGCGCGCCCTAAGCTTCTGACCTTGCTTCTTGGGACTTTACAACAAGCCATGCGAGCCTATATGAACTCGGAGAACCGAGGTGTTTGTTATTTGATCTCTCTCATCGATTACTCTTGCCTTTTGGAGAGATGGATCATCGGCATGTTTCTCTGTTCTTTGCAATAGCTCGGCATCGCATTGAAATTCTATCTTAAGTTCGTGGCAATACAATCATAGAGCTAGCAATAATAATCCATTATAATCGGAGAATCATAGTTACAATCGCTCAATACGCATCCACAGCTGGATTATGCCCAAGCACAAAATGTTTACAAATAAAACAACTCAACTGGATATAAACTCACAGTAACAAATCACTGTGTTCAAGTCCAAACAAATCGCGCACGTACGACTGAAAACCAGAACTTCCTGTACGTTCTTTCCTTTTTCTTCATGCAGCTGTTCTCCGCAAATCCTCAACTTTTTCTTGTGCGGCTACTGTTCATGGAGGAAACCCACGCTTATTATATGTGTGCCCTTATTTTCCCTTTTTATTCTATTTCTTCTAAGGAAAACGCCGTCAAAGACGGTACAATCTCAACCGTAAATTCACACACCATCACCGTGTGTTTTGCATAAAGCACTCATTGATTGGGACATTGTGTGCTTAGAAATAACTGACAGTGCTGTCAGAGTGTCAGGCTAGCAGCTTTTTTTTTCTAATAAGGGTCAACCAATGCACCTTTGACCGGGACTCACCAAAATTTTTTTCTGCTGAAGACGTCCTTCACCATACGTCTTTGTTAAACATGCCCAAATCTCAGCCAACCAAAACCGGTCAAATCTTGCATACATAACAAACCCGTTTATATCCATAAACGGTTCAAACTCGAGACATAAATTAACAATTTGTGCGATGAATGCTATGTTAGACTAAAGAATAACATTGACTCTGGTCCTGTCATGCGCGTAGCTAGCTAGAACTGATACTTTACGTCCGAAAATAATAATGAGGTGGGAGAAAAAATGGTTTGTGCTCCACATCCTCCAAGAAAAGAAATACTTAAAATAGAAAACTTTCCTACTTCTAAAGATATGATTTCAAATCTTCCAAAATCGATAGCGCAATATTTGGTTGATAATATCCAAATATAACGATTCATAATCTTTCAAAATCGATAGTGCAATATTTGGTTGATACGGAGGTTCCGTGAGCCAACTGCCCGACCACATAGCCCGAATGAACCACAAGACCTGAAATGTGTGGGTCTCTAGGGTTTTCTTGAATCCTCTAGAATATTCTTAGGGCGGGCGATACGGTAAATATTCCATGTTCTAGAATTCTCTTCTTTAATGTCGGTAGTTGTTAGATGGGGAGATGCAATCTAAGCCATTAGATTAAGAGTAGATCGACGATTGTAACGAGAGGCCCTCTACTATAAATAGAGGTGTCATCCATTCATTTGTATCATCTAACCCCAGAGCTTCTCTCTGTAAAGATTCTCTCTTCTGGAGTGATGAAAGAGACACAAATAGTAAATCAAGAGCCCCAGTTTCTACAAAGTTCAGATTTTTCTTTAAAGAAAAAAACAACTTTGCAAATCAATCTTCATTTTCAAAATAAGTTAGGACACAGAGACAGAGAGCGAGAGGGAGGGTGCTGAGTTAAGTCTAAGAAGAGAATTAGACAATGATGATTATCAATGTATATTGTGTCGAGACGCACTTAGAGTAACGTCTGATCTAATTCTCGCATTTTGTCACCCACATTATAACGAACATTAGATTAACCACAAGCAATTCAGAAGCCATAGTCTGCTATAACAAAGGGGACTCATCTGAGAGTTTACTGAGAAGTGATGATAACACATGATGAGATAAAGATTGTGTCCGAGGAGTTTGTGAACCTATCACTGCCCGATCATATGGAGAATTGGGAAGAGGAGGGGAGATAGAGTTGAAGCTGGTGGAGCTCGGAGGGCGCCTCACCCTCTTAGACACGAAGAGAGCCAAGAATGGCAACGCCATTCCCATTTCCTTGTACAGTTTAGTGGACCGTGCAGGGGCAATGTGGACAGATCGCCACATTGAGTTGATCCTCGATGACCGCTCGGTGTTTATTGGGAGCGGGAGTGCCGGAGAACTCATCATTGTTCCAGAGACGCAAGATGAAGGACTTCACATGCTGCTGTACGATGTCGAGAGAGGTTTCAGGATCTGCGCGATTCTGTGCGGGAGCATTCCAAGACGGTCTCGCATGCCCCTATCGCATACGAGTTTAGCACTCGATTCGTTTGAATTTCTTTGTTCCTTTTAGATCTACCAAATGGGGCTTTGTGTTTTATTGTTCTGCTTGTTAGATAGAAACGTGAGTCATCTTAACCATGCCTTTTGATGTGGAAAGTGATGAATCTGTCGTCAAAACGGTAGAAATAGGAGTTCTGGACTAATTGTTTTTGCAGATCCTGCTATGCTGATTGAGTCGTTTCGAGTCTGTATGCTATAATGCTTTGCATTCTCGAGCTGTCTGCCTGTTTTAGTCGTTTTGCTAAGATGCAAATCTTGGTTGACCAAGGTCTTCTGTCATATATGATTTGCAAAGTTGGTTTTTTCGGAATGTGGGTGGTTTGATTTCGTATTTGTGTCTCTTTCATCACTCCAGAGTCCATACGTATGGGCTATTCGAGTGGAGTCTCATAAATGAAATCGGCCCTGTTAAGCACATTCATACAAACGCATGCGCTTTTCTATTGGTGGGATCCCGTGGGGAGAGAGATATAGAAGAATATGACTAGCAGAAGTACACGTACACTGGTTGGTTTTTTTGAAAGACAAGCAAGTGAAGAGTGTAGCATGTGGTTCTAACTTCACAATCTGTCGTATGTCTACATAAATGGGTACCCAGCATTGACCATTCCAGGTGTTCAGGATGTCACAATCCATTTGCTTTTTGCAAAGCGTGTAGTAGCAGAAGAAGCCTGAAAGCTTCTTTGGCTCCAAACCTGAACAAGCCATATCGTTTGTGCGATGAATGCTATGTTAGACTAAAGAATAACACTGAATCTGGTCCTGTTATGCGCGTACCTAAACTAGAATTGATACTTTCCGTCCGAAAAATAATGAGGTGGGAGAAAAGGACTGTTTGTGCTCCACATCAGAGGGGCGTCTATACAGGCTTTTGTCTGCAGACTCTCTAACTTTGGCTGAAAGAACTTTGGCTGAAAGAAGGCATTTCCATAACTAGGACCACCTGGTAGCAGTGTGTTTCCGTTAAAATATGTCTCGAGTTTAAGTTAGTCGCATATAATCCGATCGGAATAAATGAAGAGTTGATCGTGATATTAATAATAAAAGGGGAACGCAATATCTTTAGGGATATTGGAGTCTGAGAAGCAAAATAAAAGGAAGATTGTTTTGGACTCACATTCCTATTCTGACTTGGAGTTGTACTCGGCGAAGAAAAAAAAAACAAGGGACAGAAAAGGGAAAGTCAATATTGTGAACTTTGTTGACCAAATCCTATTTGGATTTTATTTCCGTGTCCAATGTGCATGGCAATCTTTGAGGATCAACTTTTGTATTTCCCTTGGCGGTGGCTACTTAAAGATAATGATGGGTTTGTCTTTTGAGTCCAGCTTGCATATATATACAAGTAACGACGTGACGAAGAGAGAGTCTTGAAGCGCCGTTCTTGGGTGCTTGGCACGGGTGCTTTTTTATTCGTGAATTACATCCCGATGAAGATCCATGAGTGTTTGATAGCCAATTAAATCTTGTTGTTAGATTTGTGTTAATTCCTTCGCGAGATTGAGAGATTATTTCGTGAGTAATTGATGGCTAAACACTGCGTGAGTTGTTAGATGTAATTGGGGTTAAGAAACACTGAGAGTGTTTGAGTGACTCGAGTGTGGTTTGTAATCTCCATTGGATCGCTTGTTCTATAGTGGAATTCGTTGCTGCTCTCCCTATGGACATAAGTCTCTACGATCGAACCACGTACATCTGATGTCTGATTTATTTTCTTGTTCTGTCTATTTAATTGTTCTATCGCTTGTTTCGCGCAACAATTGGTATCAAAGCTAGGCTTGCTTGAGTTAAAGCAAATCGATGGCGACAGAAGAAGTAAAAGTAAAAATCGACAGATTTGAGGGGAATGACTTTGGTTTCTAGAAGATGCAGATTGAGGATTATCTGTATCAAATGAAATTGCATTTACCCTTGTCTGGGGAGAAGCCTGATACGATGAAGCAGGCTGATTGGGAATTGCTGGATAGACGAGCAATGGGTGATATTCGGCTGATGTTGGCTCGTAACGTAGCTTTTAATATCGTCAAAGAGAAGACTATTGCGGGTTTGATGAAAGCCCTGTCAGACATGTACGAGAAAGCCCTCTACAATCAACAAGTTCTATTTGATGCGACGTTTGTTTAACTTGAAGATGAGTGAATGTGCGTCATTTGCTAATCATATCAATGAATTCAATGTGATATTTAGTCAATTGAGTTCAGTTGATATTGATTTTGAAGATGAGATATATGCTTTGATTCTATTATCCTCATTGCCTGATAGTTGAAATACTACTGTTACAACTGGTAGTAATTCTTCTGGGTTAACAAGTTTGACGTTTGATGGGATTCGAGATTTAATTCTAAGTGAGGACTCCGTACAAGAGAATCTGGTGAATCTATATCTACTGCTTTGGTAGGTGAAAATAGAGGAAGAGCTAGTACTCGTATTAGCAGAAGTAGTATGAACTCGAATAGACGTAGTCAGTCTAGGACTGGTGGTGCTGTCTGTTGGAATTGTGGCAAGAGGGGGCATCTTAGAAGGGATTGCCTTAAGCTGAAAAACGAGAAGGGTAAGGGAACTAGAGTTGAATCTGCGGATGATGTCGCAGCGGTAGCTAATAGTAATTCGGATAATGCTAATTTTGTCTTGTCTGTCACTGATGATTCGTCTTTTGGCAGATGGATTGTGGATTCTGGTTGTTCGTTTCATGCTACACCAAACATGAATTGGTTTACTACTTATCAGTGCACGGATAGTAGTAAAGTGCAGTTGGGGAACAACGCTGAATGTGATGTTGTAGGTGTTAGCGATATTAGAATCAGAATGCATGATGGTATTGTAAGGACATTGAGTGCCTTAAATTCAGCTGGGTGTCGGTATTCTTAAGAATGAGGAGTTCTGAAAATTATTCGAGGTGCCTTAGTGCTAATGAAAGGAATAAAGCACAATTTCCTGTATGAACTTCAAGGTGAAACGGTGTTGGAATTCGCCGCGGAGACGTCGGATGCATCTGTTCGAGAGTCTGAATTGTGGCATATGCGTTTAGGGCACATTAGCAAGAGAAGCCTGAAGGTTCTAAGTGAAAGAAATTTATTGTGTGGTTATATTGCTGACGAACTGAATATATGCATGTGCTGTGATTTAGATCAACGGCGGAAAGTGCAGTTTAGTGCAACTGTCAAAGAAACCATGAAAATTATAGAATTACTTCACTTAGATGTTCGTAGATTGTCGCAATTTTCCTTCGAGGAAAAGTACCAGATTTATGCTAACAGTTGTTGATGATTACTCGATGAAGACCTGGGTGTTTGTGCTTAGGCACAAGTTTGATGCTGTTGTCAAGATCAGACAGTTGAGAGCTTTAATCGAAAAGGAAACTGGTAAAACGATCAAGCAGGTGTAGACTGACAAAAGCACGGAGTTTTGCTCGGAGCTGTTAAACGAATTCTACATGAATGAAGGCATAGTGAGACACTGCACTAGTGTCAATGAACCACAACATGTTGCAAAATTGATGAGCAGAACATTACTAGAGACGGCCCATAAAATGCTCTCTAATGCTGGTATGGCTAGGAGATTCCTGGCGGATGCGCTTTGTACGGCAAGCTACCTGGTGAATAGATCTCATCTACTGCGATTGGATGTTGGACTCCCGAAGAAGTGTGGTCAGGTAACGTTGCTGATTATTCTGTTCTTAGCATATTTGGTTGCCCATATTATATTTGAGTTAGTGATGGTAAGCTCGATGGAAGGGCAAGAAAATGCATGTTCCTAGGCTATGCACAAGGTGAACGTAGTTATCGATTGTGGTGCCAGGAATTAAATTCACCTGTTATCAGCAGCGAAGTTACATTTGAGGAGTCTCCAGTACTTCTGGCTAGGAGTGATTTTAGCAGTATTCATACGAATCTGGGCAGTGTTCAGCTTGAGGTGGAGTTGCAACCAGAAACTTCTGAGGTAGCGAGTACTATCGAAGTAATCGACACAGATGATGCTTGTAGCGAGGTGAAGCCTGTAGAGCCAATAGTTGTTGTAATTGTTGATATTGACAAGGTACATATTCATTCTCCTGACAGATATGGATGCAATAATGGTTTTGCTTTATCTGTGGTTGAGGAGGTTATGTCAGAAAGTCCTTGAAGAGCAGTTAAAGGTGCATGTGCAGTTAGTGTTCTGATAAGGTCTACGGTTATGGCGAAGTTCAAGCGCGGCTTAGGCTTGGATGATGTTTGTAGCGGTTGAGCCCATTGGGCTGTTGGGAGAGTAGTAGCGATGATGTTCGGATTCTAGTGAAGCAATTGTCCCTTGGCTCAAACGTTGAGCCAAGGTGGAGATTGTTAGAATATGTCGCGAGTTTAAGTCAGTCGAATAAAATCCGATCGGAATAAATGAAGAGTTGATCGTGATATTAATAATAAAAGGGGCACGCAATATCTTTAGGGATATTGGAGTCTGAGAAGAAAAATAAAAGGAAGATTGTTTTGGACTTACATTCCTATTCTGACTTGGAGCTGTACTCGGCGAAGAAAAAAAAAAGGACAGAAAAGGGAAAGTCAATATTGTGAACTTTGTTGACCAAATCCTATTTGGATTTTATTTCCGTGTCCAATGTGCATGGCAATCTTTGAGGATCAACTTTTGTATTTCCCTTGGCGGTGGCTATGTCTTTTGAGTCCAGCTTGCATGTATATACAAGTAACGACGTCACGAAGAGAGAGTCTTGAAGCGCCGTTCTTGAGTGCTTGGCACGGGTGCTTTCTTGTTCGTGAATTACATCCTGATGAAGATCCATGAGTGTTTGATAGCCAATTAAATCTTGTTGTTAGATTTGTGTTAATTTCTTCATGAGATTGAGAGATTATTTCTTGAGTAATTGAGGGCTAAACACTGCGTGAGTTGTTGGATGTAATTGGGGTTGGGAAACACTGAGAGTGTTTGAGTGACTCGAGTGTGGTTTGTAATCTCCGTTGGATCGCTCATTCTATAGTGGAATTCGTTGCTGCTCTCCCTGTGGACGTTGGTCTCTACGACCGAACCACGTACATCTAGTGTCCGATTTATTTATTTTCTTATTCTGTCTATTTATTGTTCGATCGCTTGTTTCGCGCAATAGTTTTCACGTCTTGATAGAAACTTTCAACTAGGAGGCCTTAATACAACAAAAGAACCTAACCATGTTGGAGCTCCCACAGAAATGTTTTCATTTTCTGTACCTGGTTCCAGAATGCCTTCTCGATCGGCGTCTCCTCTTTCGAGATTGATTGTGGATGTAGTCTAGAGGCTAGAGGTGCCCCTAAGTTTTATAATGGGGATTGTGGTGGGAGAGAGACAATTGTTCAGAAGTTCTTGATAGGATTTAGAGGAGTATACAAGGAGAGAGAGAAGAATGAGAAGAAAAATTGGAAAATCATGAACTTGTTGTCTGAAATGAACAAGTATAATCCGATGATCATTGTCTACAAAATGGTATGCTTTTTACACAACTGCAAACTCTCTTTTTCCCCTCCACGCCGTACTTTCTAGTTTGTCAGCATCATGGTATCCATTAAGGCTACTGTTCATACTTTTCGATGCAATATGTGCAGTTACTTGAACCGGAGCTCTAGAAAGTTCTAGTATTTTACTCCGAAAAATGTTTTATGTAACATGTCCATTGCCGAAAAATTATTTGAACTAATTTCATCGATTATCAAGAAAGTGGGTCAAAAGTTTCCTCGGACATCTGATTGGTTATGCCCTGTTAACGTGGGTTTACTTTCTACAACACAAAGAAGACACAAGTTTCTATTTTGTATTTAGATTATGGACAGATTAGCCTATGGAAAGATAACTTTTCATAGGTCGTGCCATATGCATGGCAGGTATTCTCTTAAGGCTGTTTCAAGATTAGGAAACAAATTACTGGCCAAGAGAAGACATCCTACATTGTTTTGGGATCAGTAGAAATATTTCATTAAGGGGCAACAAGGGAATGTCAACCCCTGTACAAAATCATTTACGAGATAAGGAGTCCAGCAAAGCTTGAATCTGAACTTGTTACAAAATGGCCCTGAGGAATCGAAAACTCTCATATTCCTCTCTCTCGAAATTAGCCGAAAAAAGTTAGCTCGAGGGATCCAACGAATCCTCCTGGACCAACAACAGTGTAGCAGTAGACACTGGACAGATTCATCTGCTGCCTACTTGCAAAGGAAACACCAGTTCACCCACACTCTCATTTTTCGCAAGTTGTCCAGATTTAGGATGCTTCCACCAGGAACCTCCCAAGCAAAAAACACAGATTATGGTTGACGCTCCAGATTTCCAGATCAATTTTCGGGGGAGTCAGACCAATGTTAATATATTGATGGTTATTATATTGGCTAGAAAGGATGGCCCAAGTTCACGTTGTGATGATGTGCTGGAGGCCAAGACAAGTTCATTGCATAAAATGATTCACCAGTTTTCTGCAGAGCCCACGAACAAAACTAGAATTGTGGATAGAATATGAAATCATATAGATCGTTTTGTAAAAGAGTTTTCAGAAAGCCCGACTTTTTTATGCTATGCTTTTCTCTACATATTCGTTTTTCCTCTAGCTTGAAGCATAAACCAGCCACTGTTTGCCTTCCATATTGGTCTTCAAATTCTGAACTTGAGGAAGCTGTTAGTTAAACTTGGACGGATGACCAAATCTAGGAGCACTAATTAATTGAGGGAAGTTGCTAACTGTTAGTTATTTCTGACCACACGATCTCCCAATCAATGAGTGCTTTATGCAAAACACGCGGTGATGGTGTGTGAGTCTACGGTTGAGATTTAACAGTTCCTGTCAGGAAAGCATTTCCCTTATTTAAGTAATACATGTTCGGACATCTTTTTCTGACAAGGCATTTTTTTTTTCTCCTACAGCCGGAAACATTCTACGGAGGAACAAGCAGAGAAATGGTGGGGTGCTAATGCAGCAAGGGTTCTCGAGCGACACAAAATACAAAGTAGATAGTTTGTTATTGCTCCCACTGTGGTTTTACCGATAGCAAACCACAGTGGGATACTTCTCCTAAGGAAGCCGTCCACTTTCTCTGCTTAAAAAATTCTTGCAAGAAGACATATTGTCCCTGTAACTAGTAAAGTTATTCATCATCAATTGAAGAAGGAAGTTCATAAATCACAACGAAACCCAGGGTCAGTGTACAAAATCTTTTAAGCAAAGTTATTAAACAAACGTCAACTCCAAGGAATTACCCTCTCTCCCAGTGCAAACCCTCTAGAACTGTGCATGATTTTTGAAGGAATGCAGAAGCAACGCAATCTTACCGATAAGATCCGAATACTTGCAATTTAAAGGAAGATCGCTCATCTTAAGGGGTAACTCTTCTTACCCAAATTAAGAAAAGTATCACATGCTTGTGCCAATACACACAAATAGAATACATATAGGCTGCGTTTGGTAGTTAGAATAAAAATCAGGATATGATAAAATTTATCCTATCCTGTGTTTGGCTCCCGCCCAAGACAAGACAAAATGGGATATAAAAGGGATATAACCGAATAAAATTATCCCATGGGGGAGGTGGGATAAAAGTGAATAGGATTTCTTATGTTCATGGTATAAAAACTATTTTTTCTCAAATAACAAACTTCTTAATTAATAAAATTAAAATAATTATTAAATATTAATTATATTTGAATTCTAATAATAAAAAGAAAATTTAAAATAAATAATAATAATTTATTTATTTATTCATATATGTATTTATAAATTTTAGTTTCTTTCTTCTTTATAATACATATTTTGTGCATATACACACACACTTCATGTCTATATCATTACATATTTTAGTTATGGTAGTATAATTTATTACTTAATAAAATGTTTATTAAGAAACGATAGAACAAAATAAAAACAATGAAAAACAGAGATATAAAAATAAAAAATAAGTATAAGAATGAAGTAGAAGAACCTAGATTTTAAATGAACAAAATTTGAACTTGAAAATGAAAATAATTCTCGGAGAATGTGGGGTAATGAAATTGCTATAAAAAAAACCTAGGAATCTCCTTCTACTTCTCCTATGTATCTCTGGTTCATATTAAAGTTTCACCACTCCTTTGTATTTTTTATTTCACATCAAAACTCTATGAAAACGACGAGAGAACTTCTTCTCCTTTGTAGGTTTCTGGTTCACGTTAAAAGTCTATGAAAGCAGAAAGAGAGTCAGAACTCATTCTCCTCCGTAGTTTTGTGGTTCATGTTAAAGTTTAACGAAAGTAGTGAGAATGGCAAAAATATTTGTAGTTACAAATGTAAAGGATCATATGTTCTCTCTTACTAGAGTTGGTAGTGAATTATGAGAGTTTATTATAG
This sequence comes from Lenwebbia sp. NSW1173648, assembly GCA_029784005.1. NCBI lineage: Eukaryota > Viridiplantae > Streptophyta > Magnoliopsida > Myrtales > Myrtaceae > Lenwebbia > Lenwebbia sp. NSW1173648. The sequence continues at coordinate 7,657,916 of JARCGZ010000010.1, forward strand.
TCTTCGTTTGTGCATTTTTAGGTTAACGATATATGTAAATACCAAACAATAAACATGATAGGATATGAACATATACAGCTTTATTACTGTGATTCGCCAAACAATAGACAAAATATGGCAAAATCTCTTGATTTCAAATCATATCCTATCAAATCCTATCATGACTAAAAATTCAGACAATCAAATGCAGCCAGTAAGATCTCACCTTGTGAATGACTGCATTTGCTCAAGGATCGCGCAATTCCCAACCCTATTTAATAGACGAAAAGGAGGTTTAAAAAGTAAGCACGAGTGCAGAAAGTAGAAGATTTTCTCACCTTTTTAGCACGAGCTAATTTCTGTATCTTCACAATGCCTCGCACACAGCGACACGTGGCAATAGCTTGTTTTCTGACCAAGCGAGGATTGGATGGAAAAGAATGAAATTCAAGAAAGCATGAAATGGAGCAGAACTATCCGTAATGCATCAGAAATTCATTCAGCGAGGATTGGATGGAATGTATACTCAGTTATTGATGATTATGGCTTGTGATTTAAATGCTCATTAATCGATCAAATCACTTACTGTTAAATAAGGCATGTGATTCAAATGCTCATAAATTGATCAAATCGCTTAAATAAGGCATGTGATTCAAATGCAACTTCATTCATGTAAGGGAAAATTCCAAATAAGGACTCGAAGTACTTTAATTTTCTCAAATAAGGACCCAAATGAATATAATTTCGAATAAGAGCCTGAAGTAACATAATAGTTTCAAATAAGGGCCTGAAGTGGCTATGGAGTCTCAAAAAAAGGCATAGCTTAAAGGGCGCTTTCGTCGTTTCACCTTTTTTATTTTTGATATTTTTCTTTATTTTTTCCTTTTTATGTTATTTTTAAAATTAAAAAGAAATTTTTTCTTTTGTCATAAATTAAAAGGAAAGTTGAAAAAACAAAAAAAGAACACACATGCGGGAGGGGAGTCCTCCTGCCTGTGGCCGCCTCGGAGAAGGCCGGCGCCTCGGCGAGGGCTGGTGACCCCGGCGACCAGAGGTGAAACGCCACTGAAGAGGTCAAATTCCTCCTCGCACCATCAACAGCCTCTTCGTGACACTTCCTCAACTCCTCCTCCACCAACAGAGACGGAACTTGACCATGTCATTCCCATCTCCAGACACTTTAATCTTACTCTTCTCCTTCTCAACCGCCCTATCTCCCCCAACCCCATTCCCTGGCCACCAATTTCTTCACCTTCACTGCGCAATCGCCCTTCGTCTTGTTGCCGGGCTTCCCCATTTCTTGATTCCCCTTGCCTTGCTTGGCTACTTGGAAGACTCAAAGTCTGTAGATTTACTCAAGGCCCTGGCTGCTCGCCTCTGGCCGGCGGGGTCACCAGCCAGCCTTTGCCGATGCCCCACCAATGGTGGGGCGGCGGCCACAGGCAGGCTGTGTGTGTTCTTTTTTCTTTTTGTTTTACTTTTTTTAATTCTTAAAAAACAGAAAAGGAAAAAAATAAAGAAAAAAATTAAAAAATTTAGAAATGACAAAAATGCTCTTGAGACTAGGTCCTTTTTTTAGATTTAAAAGTAATTCAAGCTCTTATTTGAAACAAGATTTACTTCAAGCCCTTATTTAAGAAAATCAAGGAACTTCATGTCCTTATTTAAAATTTTTCTCTTAATGCAATTCGTTAATCGCTCTTATGGCGCGGTTTCATGTGCTTAGAATAGTCCCATTCATGTTTGACTTGATAAGTGTCTGATGAATGGATGGTCTTTTACTAGTGAAGGGCAGTTTTGTTTCTTCTTCTCATAGGCAAGATGATGAGGAGGATAAGGGAAGGATTCAAACTCATCGGTACGAGAAATTATTAAACCACCCTGATGTACGTGCCAAAATGAAGATATCAAGTGGAACTTGCCATGTTCAATGAACCAAATTTAATCTAGCTTACACGATGCGCTCACGTAATAATTTCTCAGGTGATTAAAACTCAAAGACCGAATTTTGCTGCTTAAAATCAGCAAACAAAAGATGGGCCTACCCCATATCGTTGGAATACCGCCAAAATCAGTTGGATATTTTTGCCTTTCAAATATCTCTCTCTCTCTCTCTCGCTCTCTGCGCCTAACTATCTTATCCTGGTGAGAGAGTAATAGTCTGATGAGCACTTTAATCGCACGCTGTTCGTTTGATCTTTTTGCCCCAATCTGAACGGAATCAAGACCATGGCGTGTTCCCCGACACCAATCTCTGCACTCGCCTTCATTACCCGGTCTCCTCCGAAGTTGCAATCCTCGTACACAAGCCCAGCATCGACTCCCAAAGCCGTCGCCAAAGAGCTCTACTTCAACCACGATGGTTCAGCCACCAAGAAACTCCTGGTCGGACTCTCAACTCTTGAAATTTCATTCGACACACCCCGAAATCGAGAAAACCCATTTCCTTTCTCCTCCTCTTTCACCTTGTCTGACCCCACAATGCGTGATTAGCTTTGAACTTCTTTCTTTTATTCCCCCCTTTTGGGTGCAGGCTGGTGTGAACTTGGTGGCCGAGCTGGTGGGGGTGACATTGGGACCGAGAGGACGGAATGTGGTCTTGCAGAACAAGTATGGGCCTCCCAAAATTGTCAATGACGGCGAGACCGTTCTCAAAGAGGTATTGCCTTGTTCTACCTGTTGCTTGCCTTCCTCACTTGTGCTTTGAATCCTGTTTTGTTTTGGCAATTGTCGACTCGGGGGGATGATGTTGTCCTCATTCGATTTTAAGTTTGGATTGGTTCGATTCCGCGTGCTTATTGGAACCTTCGCATAAATCGAGGGAAAAATATTCTTGCTTCTTCTAATGGAGGATGAATGTGCAACAAAAGTCACTGGTTTGGCGGCGCTTAAAGGGATTTCTTAGGAGTTAGTTGACTAATGTTATAAATTAATTGATCAGACTCGTGCTTTCATGGCTCGACTTTGATAAATTTAGCTTCACTGGTGGTAGGGTTCCTTGTGTGATGGGTCCCACAATTTGTAGAAGCTTTCAATTGGGTTTGGATGTTTAAAGGATTATCCCTTCTGTGATATGAGAATGTAGATAGAGTTGGAGGATCCTCTGGAGAATGTCGGGGTGAAATTGGTAAGGCAAGCTGGCGCAAGAACAAATGAACTTGCTGGTGATGGGTCCACTACCTCTGTGGTTCTTGCTCATGGCCTGATCTCCGAGGGTGTGAAGGTATGTTTCATCCGTTCTTTTGGATAGCCTATTGACTCCCTTTTGCTGGGAGAGAAACATACCTTTCATCAGTGGCCAATTATCTTTGGATGGCCCACGCTTTTCTCCTTTCATTTTAAATCTTTTAGTGAACTCTGTGACTCGATCAAGCCTCACTAATTGGGACTTATGCAAATTCTCGTTGCATTGCACCAACTTCTTCGATTTAACTTTAAACTCGCAAAGGTTGTTGCAGCTGGCGTTAATCCTGTTCAAGTTTCTCGTGGGATTGTAAAGACTGCAAAGGCCCTTGTCACTGAGCTGAAGAAGATGTCCAGAGAGGTAATAGATTTTTTTCTCCTTCTCTGAGTTACTATCGGAGTTAGCAAAAGTAATACAGTAAATGATGACATACAGCGAAGGCTTTGAGCAGGGAGTGATGATAAATCTGGCAAACTGGCTGAAGAGTTTGCATAATCTTGATGCTTACTTCTCATGAAGTACAGAAATGTCCACGATACAGGTCAAGGACGATGAACTCGTAGATGTTGCTGCAGTTAGCGCGGGGAATGATCATGCGGTGGGAAGCATGATAGCCGACGCACTTCGGCAAGTGGGTCGGAGAGGCGTTGTCACAATAGAGAAAGGGAAGTGTGCCGAAAGCAGCCTACAAATCGTTGAAGGCATGCAATTTGACCGTGGATATCTGTCTTCTTACTTCGTGAATGACAGAAAGAAGATGACAGTGGAATTTCACAATTGCAAGGTAGAAGTCTATAATTTTACCACCATGTGTTATTTGGTTGAATGATAAGGGGTACGGATTTTCTTTACAGTTACTTTTGGTTGACAAGAAAATCACAAACCCGAAGGACATGTTTAAGATTATGGATGGTGCTGTTAAAGAGAAGCATCCAATCCTCGTAGTCGCGGAAGGTATTGAGCAGGAAGCTCTGGCTCCTCTAATAAGGAACAAGCTCAGAGGCGTGCTGAAGGTAGCAGCTATTAAGGCTCCTGCGTTTGGTGAACGCAAGAGCCATTGCTTAGATGATATTGCCACATTAACAGGAGGTACCATATCCCGCATCGTACTTAAATCTTCAGTCTCATCGCGTGTTGCACTTCCGAGCTCAGACTAATTCTTTCACTTTTGAACGTTCCCTTTACTCGTCTTACAGGCACTGTTATCAGAGACGATATGGGGTTGACTCTGGAAAAAGCCACAAAGGAAGTACTGGGAACAGCTTCTAAGGTTGTGATAACCAAAAATTCGACATTGATAGTTACAGATGGAAGCACAAGAAAAGCTGTTGAGGAGAGAGTTTCTCAAATCCGAGGCCTTGTCAAGGTGCTTCTCCGTCCTAACAAGAATAATTCGCTGATGACTTTTGCTTCTTCGCATATTTTTTTCCTCGACACAGAGAAATTCATTGAAAAAATCGAGGGTAAAAAATCATTATATGTGAAACAAAACTCGCCATTCAGCTCAGACTAGAAAATATTGAACTTTGAGGTTAAATTCGGGCGAAATATTACAAGATGATGACAGCCCAAATTCATGCATCTTCTAGTGACTTAACACTTTTGACACGGTCCTAACTCCTAATAATAGCTACTCTGAGACACCTAATGCGTTACCTTTTTTTTCTTTGGCAGAACACCGAGGAAAATTTTCAAAAGAAGATACTGAATGAAAGAATAGCAAGGTTATCGGGTGGAATTGCTATTCTTCAAGTAATTTGAGTATATATCTCCTTGTCGGCTTCTTGGTTTAATATAAAGTCTGAGACCACTGACTTACATTCAAGCTGACGAATTATACTGGTTAAAATAAAGGTGGGAGCTCAAACGCAAGTGGAGTTGAAGGATAAACAGCTGAGAATTGAAGATGCCTTGAATGCAACAAAGGTATATAATCATGTCCATTAGATCTCTAACCAACTTCAGTTTTCTATTACCTATTACCAATGTCACAGCCAGTAAATTAGCGTATTGCAGGCAGCAATTGAGGAAGGTGTTGTAGTTGGTGGTGGCTGTAGTCTTTTGAGACTGTCTACAAAGGTTGATTGCATCAAAGTATGTCTAGATAATGAAGAGCAGAAGGTAAGTTTTTTCTTAGATATCTAATTGAATTCCTGTATTTGTATAAAAGGATAACGTGATACTTTAAGACGATTTTCGGACAATAAATGTCCTATGAAGATCATATTGATGCTCTGCACGTGTTGTCTATTCCTTATTGTCCAAAAAAATATAATAAAGAGAACAAGTCGCTCAAAATGAAATGAACGATCATGTTCACTATCCAAGCAAAATAAGCCCCTTCTTCTTTCCAGATTTTTTTTCTCCTTACAATTATTCAAACTAAATATCTTAAATTGTTTAGCCTAAAACCTTAAATGCAGATAGGAGCAGAGATTTTCAAAAAAGCTCTAAGCTACCCTGCAAGGCAGATAGCCAAAAATGCTGGTGTCAATGGAAGTGTGGTAGTGGAGAAGGTACTTTCTTGGAGATGCATCATTTTGTTACAAGTATTTTAATTGCAAATCATGCCTTCTAGTGCTTTCTCAACCACACAATTCTCCACACGGTCTGCATTTTTGCAGGTCCTATCGAGTAACGTCATGAACTACGGATATAATGCTGCAAGGGACTGCTATGAGGATTTACTGGCAGCTGGAATAATGGATCCGACGAAGGTACATAATCTTATAGATGTAACTTGTGTGCAAAGCATGATCTCTCCAGTTTTAAGCAAGGCTGATCAGCAAGTGATATGTAGGAGGTTAATTTGAAGTAGCTTGAGGTGTTAAATGTTGAATACAATTGGCTGGCTACCAGAAATTAATTCTTTGATCTGCCTGAGTATCAGGACACTCTTGAGACTGATTTGATACTATTGATATTGAACTCAGAAGAAGTGTTTGTAGACAATCCTGAAGCAAAGGGTTGGAAAAAGTTTTCCTTCTTTAAATGAACATAGTCCCCCACAGCTAGATATAGCTCATGCATGTGCCCTTTGGCATTCTACTCTATATCCAAATATACACATAATATTCATCTTGCTTATTTTGGTTAGGTTTGATTAGGCTTATGGTTCAAAGTGTAAATGACACGCAGGTGGTAAGATGTTCTTTGGAGCACGCGGCATCTGTGGCAAAAACTTTTCTAACCTCCGATGCAGTAGTTGTCGACATTAAGGAAGTAGAGCTGCCCGTACGGATGCCGATGCCGATAAGAAAACCTCTTAGAAAGCCAGGTAAGGTTTCTTTTTCTCTAGCTTCACCTGATCGTTCACACAAATATCATCACTTTCTGCTATGATTCACTGGATACTAGTTTATCTTTCTGCAGGTATTCCCCGAGCGGGCATGCCACTTATTGTGTAGAGATAAAAGCTGTTCCGGACTCAGATTACTTGTAAATGCTCGAAGTACCACACCTCTAAAAGGAGATGCCCTTTTTCCTTGTAGCACTTCAATGGCCGTAACATACTAGTCAGACAACTGCTCTCGGTTTTGCTCGAGTTAGAAGCTAACACGGGGAAACTTGTCAACAAAGCTTTGTATCTACAGCGGAGCAGATATCAATGGAGAGATGGTCAGTACACAGCTTCTTACCTCGGAAGAGAGTGATCAAATGCCTACATATTACCAGAAGCGGAGATGTCAACTTCATAGGAAATGTCAACTTCAAACACTACTTTTACGGGGTTGGAATTCATCTATTGGGACCATCTTGACTCGTTTCTATGGAAGCTCGCACTCACGTCACAATTTACATGAATAAACACTTGCTTACAAGCACATTCTCTGTGCTGCTTGTTGTCGTTATTCTTAGGCTAAGTTCGTACAGAAAGACATGTGAACAAATGACTAACCTGCAGCCAACGCGAAGTAGAAATCAGAATATTGATCCGAGCCCAACGAAAGTCGTTGTGTCCTTAAGACGAATTTGCCCCCTCAATCTGTACCCGAGGACGTCGGACAATTGTCTCCCAGGATAGAACGAATCGCGTTCCTTTGAAGCGGTACATCTTCAAAGGACTCCTTCGAACGCAAATTTGTAGAATAATCGCACAAATGAAGATGAATAATGACTGGTGAAAAAATGATCAGTTTTGAAAGTGACGGACGCTCTTTGTATTTATAGACAATGAAGTGAAGAGTCGCGAAGCAGAACATGGCTATTGATGAAGGGATGCGAACAAAAAAAAACTGTTCTTGATGCGAACAAAAAAAAACTGTTCTTGTTCTGTTCGAACAAACGTGTTCGTTCGCTTTATTCTTGAACGAACATGTATGTTCGTCGGTCTAACATGTCTATTCGCTCAACACCGAACAATCATATCTGTTCGGATGAAAAAGAATGTCCAACATGTCTATTCAAATCGTGTCCCTTCAATTTAAAAGAATAGAATAAAAAATTAAATAAAAGCCCGAATCGAGCGAGCGAGCGAGCGGCGCGCATGTGGACTGATCCACCTTTGCGTAGATCCTCCCCGTCCACAAAAGTGCGGTGCCCCTTGGGGCCCAAACCCATTTGTGAAGTTCCAACATTTAAACCCATCCACCATCTACTCTTTTTCCTATGTGGGACTCTCCCTCCTTCATTTCTCATTCACTTCCCATGGGATTATTCATCAAATCCCAACACTGCTAAAGTTCGGAAAGAAGAAACTGAGTAGATAAAGGTTTGAAGTAGTCAAATTCATTCACAATCTCCATTCTTTTGCCTCACCGCGTCTGTCTCCAATCCTTTCATCTGTTGGCATTGGAGCAATGCTGTGATTATTCTGAATGGACATAGTAATCTGTTGGAGGGTTCATGGGACCCTGATGTATGATGACCATTTGTTTTTGTGGGTCCTATGTAGGATCCAGTTCGATCCAACGGCTGTTATGCACTTGGCCTCACATGAGCCCGTTGCAACCCAATAATTACTATCAGAAACTCAGGTATATCTTATGTTGATCGTCTTCCCTTTTCCCTCTTTCTGTTGTTGTCCACACGAGCGAGCAACTTAATACACAATAACTATGTGGGGACAAGCTCAACCGAGTGGTGATATACCGGCGCAGCCGTTCATTCATGGGGCTTATCACAGTTCACAAATGATGCCCTCAAAGGGCTCAAAGGCCTCAGCTTTCGGTTGCACTAATATGAACAGTTTATACATGCTAATGCTCAGTTCACGGAAGATTACCAATTTACCACCTCGGATATCGTTTTTGGATTTGCAATTTGCTGCATGTCGCGCTGTGGAGTAAGCTCGACGCTTTACTGTAACTGTGAATGACGAATAGCAAAGAGACAAGTTGGGCACAGACAGGACACCGTGAGCGTGTTCTAAACGGCAAATTCTTGTCTAAACTCCTTCACCGTTAAATGGTGTGGATTTCGTGCGGGTCTCACTTAATCGAACAGTTGTGATAGACACAATCCAGTTATCCACGAGTAATACTTACACATATGATGTGTTGACAATCCCAAGACAAGTGTCCTCTAAACTCTGCGATCCTTCTTTCGTCTGCTCTAAAGTTTGCGCTTTCCTTATCTTCTGCTTTTCTTTTTGGATACTCTTTTCTTCCTCGAGCTTATATATATGGATATAACAGTAACGCCACACCACACCGCACTAGAAAGAGCTCAATAACCGTGTCCCCCCGGAATGAAGTATACTTAAGAAAGAAACAAGCCTCCGTATAACGTTTAAGACACAGATTCGTGTAGTTGAGAGAGATTCCACAAAAAACTTGAGCAGAGCAGCAAAAGGAAAATGCTGGGCTTGAGATGGATGATGGGGTTGAGCGTGAGAGGCGCTTTGGATGTGATCGTCGCCGGGGTTTCTCTGGTGATCGGTTTTGGGTTCTGGGTTTTCGTCACCTCCATTCTCTGCTCTGTTGCTTTCTTTCGATGCACCAAGCAAGCTTCTTGATCAATGGTACGTCATGATCTAACTCTCTACTCTATTCTTTCTTCCTCTTTCTTCTTTCTTTTTAGTTTGGCTTACGTTTCGATGCAACTTACGTTTATCCCTTTCCTGGGTCTCTGTCTTTGATTGGGATGTGAACTTGGTAATGATTTTCTGGTCACGTATCTTACTAATTTGAGTTATTATTCTCTTTTTCCGGTCCACCGGCTATATGCTTGGAGAAGACTGAAGTGCTGTCATAAGTCGTGGGATTAGCGTCCCGGGTATGTCATCGGCTCGTGCCGGCAGCCTACTTCGATCCAAGCCCAGAGGGATTACTTCGGAGCTCGTACGTATGAGATGATCGATATGCCTGGTGATCTGAGATCGCCGGGAGGTCCAAAATTTAAGATCATGCTATGATTTGTGCATTTTCTGCAGAAGGATAATCAGATTTTGGATTGATGTTCATATTGAAGAGGAGAGAGGAGTGTGCACATGATCTTTCCATTAAGCGCTGAAGCTAGCTAGATTCATTTAAGTATACAGGTTGAAACTTGAAAAAGCCTAAAAAGTCCATAACTTTCTTCTAACTATCATGGCTCGGCACAGAGCAGTTCATCCATTCCGATTGAATTCAGTCAGGGACTACTACATTGAATGCGGCGGCCTTTACTACATCGAATGCCACGGCGTCACAGGCGAACCCGGGCATTTTCAGTGCCCGAGAAGTCTAGCTTGTTCTCTCTCACTACATGACTTCTGGAATGGGCGTCACTCAACGGAACTTAGATTTCGCCGGCAAGCCAGAGGTTCGCCCTCTGCTCGAAGGGGCGAGACGGGACCATCTTCTGCTTACGAACAGGAAGGAGCAAGTGGAGAAGAAATGAGTAACCATGTCACCCTCCTCTGTCCCGTTTTCTTCACAGTCCATAAGTCCTCTCGTCCATGGATTGAAAGGAGAGAGACAGAGGAAGTACATTCAATTCAACCGAAACATAAGCTCCGATGTACTTCAAAGTGTCCACCCTGAGTCACTAATCAACCACTGACATAAAAATCGAAATGCTTACGAAAAGTCATTTCAGAAAAAAAGAATTAATTACATTATAATACATCGAGAACAAGCTTGTCACTCTGCATTAAGAATGCATCTTATAATATTGGAGAAACACTAAGCACGTTACTGGACATTAAATATGAGTCGCTTATTAAGCGTTCTTTGTAATTCGTAACATGACTTAATATGTTTAATATTGCCTAATTTTTTATTTTTTATTTTAGTTTGCTTCGTATCGGTTTATCTTTCCTGTGAAAAATCTGTTCGTGATTACGTAATCTTTTTATTTTTTACGTAGCGAAAGTATAATGAGTTCTAAATTTCTCAAGAGAAAGAATTTCGATATCGCTTTCGTGCAACTCATGTTTGATCATTTTCAAAAGCCATGCATGTAAATTTTTCTTAAATTTGCGCTTTTTCACGAAACTAGAAAATCGAATAACCTTATTTTTCCCAAAAGGAGATAAGAGAGAGAGAAGCAAAGTTCATCGTGGCAGTATTGTATAGGAGTGAGCGGTTTCAGGTTCCGTATAGGTTCCATCTGGAATCTAGAACTCACCTATTTATGCAGGTTCCTCATTTTTTGAAACTTGGAACCTACCATGCATATCTTAGAACCTAGAACCTACCATGTCATAGGTTCCAGGGTCAGTTCCATGTTCCACCCAGGTTCCACATGTATTTTTAGTTGAACGATTGCAGTGAATAATCACATTTAATGACCACCACCTGCGCTAACATTCACTGACCACAACTCATATTTAGACACACGAAAAATATGAAATATTAATAAAGTAAAAGTCTCAATGATAAAGTGGTTTCGGATTACATATTCATCATCGGACACCATGAAATACCACAGAATGACGCGAAAACATATACCAAGAAAAAAATATAAAAACCTGCTCCAGGTTTCAGGTTTCGATTCCTAGTTTCACTAGAATCTAGAACTCATCCATCAAAATAGGTTCCCTAATTTTTGAAATCTGAAACCTACACTCCATACTCTAGAACCTGAAATCAATCGGTTCTCACCGGTCCGGTTATCAAGGTTTCGGATTCTACCGGCAACCATGCTCACCCCTATTATTGTAGCGTCGGCACGGCTTTGACCAATAAAAAAATTCCCTGCTCTTCTTCTTCGTCTTCTTTTTATGTTCTTGCCCTCTTGGACAGGCAATTATATATAATTCCATTCCTGGTCGACGTCGATCTCGAACTCATCCACTCATTCTTGAGCCTATCGAGGATCCGGGTCCTCTCAGTTCCAAGAGGCATCCCACTGCGTGCGTCTGTTTGACAAACCTCCCACGATGCAGCATCGCTCGCTATGATCGTCTTGTTTCACTTCCGAATCAGGAGCTTGGAATCTGGTGGTCAATAATTGTTCAAGACAAGTCATGGGGTTGATCCAAGAAGTTCTGTCCATGGAATGGGAGCGAGAATCGTATCCGGCGTACGCGGATTTCGCTCTCCTCCCTCTCTTCGCCCTCTTCTTCCCTTCCGTCCGGTTCGTCCTCGACCGATTCGTGTTCGAGGTATCGCATGTCGCTGCTTCATCGATGCCTCCTGCTCTTTTTTTGTGAATGGGATCTTCGCTTCCTTTTCTGAGCTGATTAGTAGTCGGACTCCCTTTGCTGTTTCGGTAGTAACTGTGTCCGAGAGTTAGTTGATCTTCTATTTAGCTGGAAAGGTGCAGCGAGAGAGAGAGAGAGAGATGTCGTCTTATGATGCTTGCAAGAGTCTGATGGTGTTAACCCAATGGGACAAGAGAGAGAAGTGTCGTGTCGATTACTATGAGCTGTGCAGTTGCATGGATGCTCTAATGGTGTAGTATTGCAGAAGCTAGATTGCAAAGTTTGGGACTGTGTATTAGATGCTCGTTTCCGGTTTGCAGTTCCTCGGGAAAATGTTTTCCTTGGTGCTATGCGAAATTTCCAAGCATTTTACGGCACTGAAAGTGGGGAGTTTGTCTTGAAAAAGTCTGACATCTCTTGCAAAAAATGGGAAATAAAATGTGATCATGAGCTATATGGTCTCATGGATTGGGAAATGAACGATTGAAGGTCTTTATGAATCTCGAATGTTATGTGGCATTCATTTAACTCAACTTATGCATGTCTCCAGCCAGTCTTCAAAGTTTCAGAGGAACTTTACAATCGCTCTGGCGTAGTGTAATTACTTATGTATGCCCTATTCAGAATTCCAGAAAATATACTTTGTTAGTTCTGGATTATGTTTTAGCAGCTGGTTGTGTGAGTATGTTTGCACTCTATCAACTTGCAAGAACTTTCTTCTTTAATCTCTTCTGTCATCCCTTTTACCCATGAGATGAATATACTGCAAGGAAGTACTACCATTAAATCTGGGCAGCTTCATAATACAAGAAACTTAGAACTATGTGTCATCTGTAAGATATATATTATGCTCCCTCTATACATGGATGCTGCATCCTTTCTGTCGCTACCATTTGCTTGATATATATTTATTTGGGGTTTCTCCTTGAATTCCTCATAATGTCTGCATCCAACTTTGCAGAAAGCAGGCAGAAGGTTAATCTTTGGAAAGGGGTATCAGAGAATGGATCTTGAGACAGATGACGGAAAGAGGAGGATAAGGAAATTCAAAGAATCGGCATGGAAATGTATTTACTATCTTTCAGCTGAAGTGTTGGCTCTCTCTGTCACTTATGATGAGCCTTGGTTCTCTAATACGATGAATTTTTGGGTAGGACCAGGAAACCAGGCTTGGCCTGACCAGAGAATTAAGTGAGATTCTGAACATCATGTCTGGCTGTTTCATTTCATGAAGGCAATTTCCTGACTGGTTTTTGCACCTCAGGTTCAAACTGAAGGGATTGTATATGTATGTAGCTGGATTTTATGCATATTCCATATTCGCTTTGATCTTTTGGGAAACAAGACGATCTGACTTTGGCGTGTCAATGAGTCATCATGTAGCAACTCTCATTCTTATAGTGTTGTCTTACATATTAAGGTAACTTTATACTTATTTTCTGGATTCCTTTTCTTCTCTTAATAGTGAGTCTATTATATGTTACCACTATATAGTGCAAAGTCGTATAGTACCTTTAATATTCATTATGAGCGAGTTTTATGTCCGAATGAGCTAACAAAAATAAATGGACCAAGATGGCCTCTGCATTAGACTTGAACAAACAAGCAAACAAAAGATGAAAATTGAAACTCGATAAATTGAGAGAGATCTTTCAACAAAATGCAGGATGGAAATTCAGGAATAAGACACACTATATATGCTTCCAATTAGTTTAAAGGTGCCTTTTTGTCTGGGAGAGGTGTCCTCAGGGTCCTTACGAGAATCGCTGTTCAAGATGTCTAATTAATAGTTCCATATCAAACTTTGGCATAACTGAACCTGGAAAACCAATCGCATGTTCAATATTTTCTTTTAAGCAACTTCAGTATTTTCCCCGGAAATCTTTTTCCTTTTTTGTGATGTATTTTGCCTTAGTTGCATGTATGTGGATTGAATGTATAAAGTTCTACAAGATCTGGCTGTTCACCTTCATTCACTATCTTCAATAAGCAAAATTAAAATTTGTTCTAAAAAAGTTATGAGGAAAGCTAATGACAATGTAGCCGCTTTACTATCCTTCACAGTGAAACCTAGGCATTATAAACAGTGAACTCTAGGCATTATAAACAGTAATTCATAGGATCAGATCCTCAAGAGTTGAGTAGGGAATGCTAGAAACTACAGTCTGCATTTAGATCAAAGAATGAGACAAACAACAGTGCCTTATCACCTGTTTCATCTGTTTGTGTGTGCTTTTTTGTCTTAATTAATTTGGATGCATAAGACAATGATAAGGTCGCAACAGTGCATTATTCAGTTGCTCGGATTTGTTGGTGTTTGCTTTCCCTTCGTTGTTAATCTAGATGCATAAAATAATTTTAGCGGCCTAGCATGATCAGTGGAGAATTTTTTCTGAAAATTAGGTGTAGATGGTCTACTAAAACACTTATTGTTATGTTCCCCTTTAATCTTTACTGGCAGGTTTGCTCGAGTTGGTTCAGTTGTTTTGGCTCTTCATGACGCCAGTGATGTCTTTTTGGAGGTAGGGAAGATGTCTAAATACGGCGGTGCTGAGAACTTAGCAAGCTTCTCTTTTATACTCTTTGTCTTGTCTTGGATAATATTACGCCTCATTTACTACCCTTTCTGGATCCTTTGGAGTACAAGGTGAGTCTCAGTTCCTAGATGGCTTGTACATGGATTTGGCAGATTCTTTCTGAAATTGTGGTTTTGAAAACCTGTTTTCAGAATGAAAAGAAAACCAATTCTGGGTTATCTCTTGGTGCAAATTTTGTTTGGCAACTTGTTTGCTAGAACAGATTTGGGACATGACTAAAAGTCTGTGTCCGGAATTCCTAATGTTCGCTCCACATAGCACATAAGAAAATGCGAGCTTCACCAAATGATTGCTCTTGAAACCTACATGTTCATCCGCAAATCTAGGACAAAGTATGTTCGCATCGTGGATATGCCTATGTAAGTCCATATAGACAAAAAGTGGTAGGGAAATTTGTCCAGAAATCATTCTGGCAGTTGGCACGTACACATGCACTGGAGAGAGAGAGAGAGAGAGAGAGAGAGACTGGTTGGAAGAGTTTGTGTTTTTCTCAGTCATACCAGAGCAGATACCCCACATTTCTTTCTGGTTCATAAGAAAAGAACCTTTCAGAAAAACAAAGTCTTTTTAGTTGCCTAAAACTGGTTTTTGCTGATGCCAAAGCAACCACTCTCAAACGAGCTTCCAAAGGATGCCAACTTTTATTTCTCCCTATGAAGCACTTCCATTTTAGTAAACTTTTGGCTCAGTCCCAGGTTTCATATATTCTGCCAATAAGTTTTGCAATTGAATAAGTAAAGTGTCCGGAGCTTCTTACTGAAAAATCATCCTCCATGACACTTCTTGCTAGTTTGTGAGCAATGAGTCTGTGATTTTCACCCTTGTTTTATAGTAGTTATTTTCTCATTTTCTTAATGCTGTCGTTCATGGAGTTCTTTGTTTCTTGTTTTCTTTTTCCAATAATTTTGTGGACAAGTAGTTGCTACTCTTCGACCCTGAATATCCTTATTCTTCATGCAGCTATGAGGTTATGCTTACATTGGACAAGGAAAAACACCGAGTAGATGGACCGCTCTACTACTATATTTTCAACTCTCTGTTGTACTGCTTACTTGTCCTTCATATATATTGGTGGGTCTTGATGTATAGAATGCTTGTTAAGCAAATTCAAGCAAGAGGGAAAGTCAGTGATGACGTTAGATCTGGTGAGTATATCATTAATTTCCCAGATATCAGTCTTTGATTCTTGCAATCATAGTGTGGACACAAGAATTTTGTTAAAGTGTACCCTGCCATGGATTCTTGATGGTAGTCAAGGAGGCTAAAACATTTTCCACTTCTTCCTCGCTCAGTTCTTCCTATTAGCTTGCATGGCACTCCTGTAAACTTGGCCTGATCAACATTTTACTCAGTGGATGGACCTTTTTTCCTTTGAAACATGAAAAGAAAACCGTAACTGAAACAAAAAGGAGGCAATTAGATAATGTGCTTTGTCGACTTTGTCATTCGTGTTTATGATGTACGCTGGACTTTTCTAGTTAGTCATCGTGTCTATGAATTATTTTCATCATACGCAGATTCTGAAGGTGAAGATGATCATGAAGATTGAGCAGCGAGAGAAAATTTACGGAGATACTGCCACAAGGAGGTAAAAAAAGATTCTGAAAATTTACCTGGACATTTAGGCTGCTTAAAAGCTTTTGTTTATTATTGTGCATTAAGCCCCCCAGAACAGGAAGCACCTTTTAAAGTGAATGCTGCATGAATAATTTGTTCTCAACAAGACACGCGTGAATAGAAAACTTTCCTATTATTTACTTGTTCTACTGTAGTCAAACAGCTCAAAAAAATTGCCCGAGCATGTTGCCTTCTGCATAACTCCTACATTAAACATTAGTGAATATTCTAAACCGAGCCTTTTACTTTTAGCATTCAGCCTGATAGATCGCTTTTCATCGTGCAGGCTGTGATGTACTAAAATGTACATTGCCGAGAGGTTGCTGTACTACTATTCTTTCGAAGCTAATACCCGTTTGCTGGGATTTGTCTGTCATTCAGTCATGTGTTAAAGCAATTAGAAGATGTGATGATGAGGTGGACATGGTGGTTGTTATGAGACCTTGGCATTATGATTCGGCACCTTGATTAGATCACCATCTCATAGGGAATTGTTCGAGGAACTTGCCGGGAAGCACATTCTCAGAATGGGCAGGTCTTGAATGGCTTGGTGTCTGAAAGTGTTACAACTCACATATGATTCTTATTTTCACGAGAAACATGTTACCTACGAACATTGAGGTGTTACTAGATTTTGGTTAGAGAAGATGATGTTCTTCTGGAAGATAAGACATCTGTGTTTTGGTTGCTTGTGTACAATAAGAAAGCCAATTTGTTTCGTGTAAACTTTCTGTTCGCTATTGTCGAATTTTCTTCTCCAAAGTGCAATACGTGCGGCATTTATGATGATTTATACCCCTAACTCGAAGGAACAAGATCGGTAGTTACTTGATTAATGATGTGACAAAATATTTGTGCTGAATTTTCAATGCACAACATTACAACTGGCCTCGGATATGGATCTGTAGTCAAATTCTGCAGGTATGGTTTAGGAGGTCCTTGGATCGTTGATCTTCATTATCTACATAAGTTAGCTCTTTGTTTTATCAGGTACCTCATGACTTTGTAGGAGAGCCATTCCAAACTTGAACATTCTTATTCTTCTTGTACATTTTAAAAGATTAGTTACAAGCTGCTTAAATTAGTTAATCATCTTAATCCACACTCGTTGCTAATGGATAGAGATGATTATCGGGCAGGCTCGGGCCAAGCCGGGCTTGCCAGGCTCAGCCGAAGATGGGCGGGCCGATTCATGTAAGGGGCCGCCCCCGTTTACTTCTCGGGTCTCGGCAGGCTTGGGCGGCCACCCGCCCTTGATCAACTCTGCTAATAAATTAGTTGCTTAAGAGACTTACACATGTTTTGTGAACCAAAACGTGAGAAACTCTGTTCAAAACAAGAAGCTAAAACAATTTTCTCCCCTAACGGCAGCTGTTATGCGTTGCGTTTGGTTTGGCGACTTGCCCAAATCTAAAACATTAAACTTTTGAGCCACATGTGCACGTCTCTCTCTCTCAAAAGAATTCTTGGTAATTTTAGTCTCGGCGTTACCCACCAAACAGAACAGCGTTGGTTGCATCCCCTCTTGACTTTGAGAAAACTTCATGCAAAATATTCAAGCAGCCATGCAGAAACTGAAGTTGACCGTCTCCATGTTTGCTCATATATATGTATCTGCAGAGTTTCAGGAAGTGCATGTCAGCCAAAGAACCGAGAATGGCAGCTTCGATTCATCCGAGAGTCCTCGCGATGCAGTTCTTGAGCGCGATTGCCTTCATTTCTGGTGTTATACGCTCTGGCGCAAGCGATCCTCCGTTGACGCTTGATTACTATGCATCTTCGTGCCCGACCGTGTTCGACGTCACCCACAAAGAAATGGAATGCGCGGTGCTCTCAGATCCGCGCAACGCTGCGTTAGTAGTCCGACTACACTTTCATGACTGCTTCGTTCAGGTGCATTGCTTATATCGTGATTCTATGCAACTTTCCCTTCTCTCGCAGTTAAACAGAACATGTAATTGGGAATGAAACTGTAGCAGTAGTGACATCAATCAAGAAGTACAGATCAAACTGCAAAGGGAGAATTCTTTTTTTTTTATCTTTTGGTTGCAATTTTTGCCAGGGATGCGACGGTTCGGTTCTGCTAGACGATACTATCACGCTACAAGGAGAGAAGACAGCGTCCCCCAGTATAAACTCTCTACAAGGTTTTGAAATCATCGATAGGATCAAGAACAAGGTTGAATCCGACTGCCCCGGAATTGTCTCGTGCGCTGATATATTGACGATTGCTGCTAGAGATGCTGTCATTCTGGTATGTAGATTGTCCTGTCTCTCTGAATTCAACCTATGTTGCTGTACTTCTTAACCAAGGAGGAATATCAGAACATCAATGTCATTAATATTGATTGTCTTTCGTACTTTATAGGTGGGCGGACCGTATTGGGATGTTCCGGTGGGGAGGAAGGACTCGAGAAGTGCCAGCTACGAGCTCGCAAACACCAACATACCAACCGCGGACGAAGGTCTCGCTTCCATCATTTCCAAGTTCCTTTACCTCGGCCTCTCTGTCACCGACACCATTGCGCTTTCCGGTAATTATTTAAGTTCCTATTCCTCTTAAGTGATTGATCAAATTACTCACCCAAGGTGAGCTTATTGTCACCGGCACTATATGCACAATCGAATCGCTAGGGGCTCACACGATCGGCATGGCGCGCTGTGAGAACTACCGCGCCAGAATATACGGGGACTACAAATCGACATCGGGTGGTAGTCCGTCATCCGAAGCGCGCCTCAGCAAATTGAAGTCCACGTGCCCCGCCGCGGGAGGGGGAGAGGACAACGTCGCACCGATGGACTACGAGACACCCGATGTTTTCGACAACTCCTACTACCATCTGCTCCTTAACGGAGAGGGATTACTCAACTCTGACCAGGAACTGTATTCGAGTGTATTAGCCATCCAGACCAAGAAGCTTGCGGAACAGTACGCGCACGACACGGCGGCTTTCTTTCAGCAGTTCTCCGAGTCCATGGTCAAGATGGGGAACATCACGAATTCGGACAGCTTCGTCAATGGAGAAGTGAGGAAGAATTGCAGATTCATCAATACATGATCACGGGAAAAACTTCAGGAAAAACCTATCATAACGTGCATTAAGGAGTACCTAGAAAATATGGAGGAGGAAAAACCAAGAAGAAGAAGAAGAGGTGTACCTACCCGCTTGGTAGCTGAATTTCTACGCCATATTAAGTTTTTGTAAATCTTTATCTGTATTAAGCAAAGAGTTATTCATGATTATGGACTTTCCTACACAAATCCTCTTCATAATCATGGGAAAACATAGCAGAAATCGAGATTATTCGATGGAGTTAATCCACAGCACAAGGTTGTATTTTTTTATAGATCATGCACACAATTGAAGAAAGGAAAATTTAAGGACTGGAAATTGTGGTGCACTAATGCATGCATTGAAAAATTATTTCAATTTGCATGCATATGATCTCTCAAACTCTTAACATAAGTTATTTCAAATCCAACTCTTTGACCGACACAACTCCAACGCCTCTCCGTCGCTTGCCTTCAATGTATCATACTTTGATTTATTACAATCCCTCCACGCAACACGGGGTTTCTCTCTCTCTCTCTTAAAAGTTTTCCTTTTCTTGATTCTTTTTAACAAGAAACAGTCGCATGACATACATCCAAGTGCGAAACAAGATTCGAATGTATAGCAAACTTAGAAAAGATAGCCGAATTACAGAGAAGATGAAGTTCACAATGGGAAAGGAAATGTCCACGGTCCACGAACTCCCCGTACCAAGATGGACCATGAACCAGGCGGCCGGAAGTATGGATAGGCACGACCCCTAGTGTTCAGAAACACTCCAAGCTCGCCCTAGGGGCGGGCCAAGTAATGATCGGACCCTACCTAGAGAATCCTATAAAATGAGGGGAGGTGAAGAGTCTCACAAGGGACAACTCATGTAAGACAAAACATAGGAATCCAAACATGCAAGACAAGGCATGTAGGACAAAAGAGGAAAAGACATGGGCCTGAAAGACAAGGGGTCTCCCACTTGTGTATATAAAAGGTTGCTCTCGCCTCGTTTGTTATCACCCAACAATTGCAATAGTAGTACATCATCTCCTTACTTTCTTTCTCTACAGTTCGAGTGGGCCAGTGAACAATCAATCGTTGAAAGGCTTGGCTTAGGCGATCGACCGATCCAAAGAGCCTAAGTCGTCGCACGGTCTCGATCCCAAGCATCAGCCCACGACGCATGCATGCAAGAATGTTGTGCACGGAGCAGAATTAGGGTTTTGGTGGAGATGAAAGACATGCCTGCGCGCAGTAGGCACGGAAAACTCCCTCCACCCCAGGCCACACCCGTCCAAACTTTTTCACATTCTTTTTCTTCTGGTACACTTCAAAAATCAGGCAAGGAACATTGCATTTCTAGTTGATGACTCAAAACTTTTGAGGAATGCATACGTACAGTAACTGTGACGGAAATTCTAGTCTGTTTGGAGTAAGACCGGCCGTTCAATGAATCCCATCCCGCGCTCAAGAGCTGCTTAAATTAATTAGTTATCTCAACCCACCCTGGCTACTATTGAATAGAGGCGATCATCGGGTTGGGGTCGAGTTGGGCCAGGTCGAGCCCTAAAGTCAGGCTTAATATGTCGCCCGAGCATGCCCATCACATAAAATTCATGCAGCATTTTTCAGGCCCAACAAATATGTTGAGATATAAGTGTAAGTTGTGTTAGATAAGTCCCACATCGGAGAATTGATGTGGTCTGGAGCAATTATTTTATCCAAATTTGCCCATAATTCATTGGTTTAAACTTTTAAGTGAAGTTGGGTCGAAAAATGGATATGTTGACTGGTTCGGATTTGATTTTCGAGAAAGGTATCGAACTTAGTGAAAAGTAGTGAAAAGTATCGGACTTCTGCTGCGCGCTCATTTACCTCTCGGGGTCTAGGCGGGCTAGGGCGGCCACCCCGCCGGTAGAGAACACTTTTCAGGCTTGCCCTGGACCGAGCCTGACTATCCCATAAAATTCATGCAGCAATTTTCGGGCCGACAAATATGGGCAGGTCAGGCCTCCTCATGTAAGAGCATTCTCCAAGCCTGCCCGTATACCTAGCGGGTCTAGGCGGGCTAGGGCGGCTACCCCGCCGGTGGAAAACTCTCTTCCAAACAAGAAGCTAAAACGATCACACAGATAACAGCTAGTGCTACTATCGCGATTCGTTTGGTGACTTCCCAAATCTAAAACATTATTCCGGTGCGCCACATGTGCACGTCTCTCCCTCTTTATCTCTCACAGAAGTCAGGACAATTAAAAGTAATTTAGTCTCGGTATTACCCACCAAACAGAACGACATTAGTTGCATCCCCCTTGACCATAAGGAAACTTCATGCAAAGATCCTAGATCAGCCATGCAAGAACTGAAGTTGTACTTGTCTACGTTTGTACTTCTCTCCGTTCGTTCCTTTATATATTGCACACGGTTTCGGGAAATGCATCTGAGGCAAAGAACCAAGAATGGCAGCTCCGATTCGTCCGAGAATCCTCGCGATGCAGCTCTTGGCCGCGATCGCCTTCGTTTCTGCTATACTACGTTCCGGCGCAAGTGACCCTCCGCTGACGCTTGATCACTATGCATCTTCATGCCCGGCCATGTTTGAAATCATCCGCGAAGAAATGGGACGCGAGGTGCTCTCGGATCCGCGCAACGCTGCTTTAGTAGTCCGACTACACTTTCATGACTGCTTCGTTCAGGTGCATTGCGTCTATATCGTAATTCTATGCAATTTTCCATTCTGTCATAGTTAAATTGAACATGTACTTCGGAATGAAGGCTATGTGTTAGTAGTGACAAACATCATGAAGACAGCTTCCCCAAATATGTGTTTCTAAATGTTTTGGTTGCGATGTTTTATTAGGGATGCGACGGTTCGGTTCTGTTGGACGATACGGTCACGCTACAAGGAGAGAAGACGGCTTCCCCAAATATAAACTCTCTAAAGGGTTTCGAAATCGTCGATAGGATCAAGAGCAAGGTTGAATTCGACTGCCCCGGAATTGTCTCTTGCGCTGATATATTGACCATTGCTGCTAGAGATGCAGTCATTCTGGTATAGATTGTCTCCTCTCTCTATCTCTCTGAATTCCTCATTTGCATGTCAAATGATGTTCTGAATTATAACCTCTGTAGTTATTACTCGCTAACCATGGAAAAATTTCAGAAAATCAATGTGATTAATGTCGATTCCCTTTCGTACTTTCTAGGTGGGCGGACCATATTGGGATGTTCCGGTGGGGAGGAAGGACTCGAGAAGTGCAAGCTACGAGCTTGCAAACACCAACATACCTACTCCGAATCAAGGTCTCATTTCCGTCATTTCCAAGTTCCTTTACCTCGGCCTCTCTGTCACCGACACCGTTGCGCTTTCCGGTAATTATTTAGTTCCTATTGCTCTTAAGTGAGCTTGTTGCTTCAGAAGAAAGCGCACTGATTAAGACGAGTATATAGTAAATAGCATAAGATTTTCCTTAACTATATGCACGTGCGAAACTAGGGGCTCACACGATCGGCATGGCACGCTGCGAGAACTTCCGTGCGAGAATATATGGGGACTATGAGTCGACGTCGGGCGGCAGTCCATTATCTGAGGTGCACCTCAGCAAATTGAAGTCCACATGCCCGGCTGCGGGAGGAGGACAGGACAACATCGCGCCGTTGGACTATGAAACGCCCTACACATTCGACAACTCCTACTACCATTTGCTCCTGAATGGAGAGGGATTGCTCAACTCTGACCAGGAACTGTATTCCAGTCTATTGGCCATTCAGACCAAGAAGCTTGTGGAGCAGTATGCGCTTGACACGGTGGCTTTCTTTCAGCAGTTCTCCGATTCCATGGTAAAGATGGGGAACCTCACGAATCCGGATGGCTTTGTCGTTGGAGAAGTGAGGAAGAATTGCAGACTCATCAATGCATGATCGATATGATGTGAAGACTTGTTCGATTTCTTAGTTTCTGTTGGTTATCTATTCGGAGTCGGCAATATGCAATCTTGAGCTAATTATGATTACCGAATTCATTCGGAAGTTAGAACTACTCTTGTAATGGAGACGTGGATTTGTCTTCACACAGCCATTAGTAATGGTGTACCGTGTACCTGTACCCACATATTGTGTGCGATTAATTATGAAGTAAAGATTGACAAGTCGATCGAGCACGATGCATACAGAACAGTCTCAGATGTCATCTCGTGCCGAGCTGCAGAAATGTGACAAATTTGTAGGACTACATTGAATGATACAAGCTAGAATATTGAACACTTACACTTGTTTGGCCAAACCAGAAAAGGAATCAACGCCCAACAAAAGCCTTAATACGCCTTGAACTTACCCACATAAGGCATCGTCACAGAACCGATCCACAGTGTGCCCGCAAACTCTTCGACCTCACTCACCGACTCGAACATCCTCCCAAATCCCCCGTCCAGCACCTCCACAACTCTCCCTTGTTCGCTGAATTTGATTGCAACAGGGTCTTTGGTGAACCAAGGAATCTCATCGCCATCGCCGCGACCTTGACCCCGCACCGATGAGCCCCGATCAGGACCCTCCTCCGTCTTGGGAAAAACCAGTTCTCTTCCACTGTTGAAGGCAACCCAGAACTCGCCCTTGTCGTTCCTCTTGATGTTGTCCGGGTACCTTGCGAGCTGGGGGTAGAAAACGTGCGCAGGAGTCGCATGGCGTCCTGTCCTGGAGGGAGAGAGAGGGATCCTAAGCAGCTGGAGGTTGCCAGTTTCAGCCACCACAAGGAAAGAGCCGTCCTTGCTTAGGGCTAGTCCGTTGGGGAAGGACAGCCCGTTGAGCAGGACTGTCACTCTCTTCGTGCGGGGGTCGTACTTGAGTACTCTCCCTGTCTTGTCTCCATTCACTATGGACAACATGTAGTTCCTGATTACGATCATACACAAACCCAGATGAGCCATCCACATGCGAAGGTTTTCCTTATCAGGAAACTTGCAGTTCAAACGTCATTGCTTCCAAAAATGGTGCCTCAATCATCATATGAAAAACTCATTCTTAGAAAGACATGAACGTGTATATGAGTTTCAAGTCAGCTCGTCATCAGAGCGTTTCCCTAGCACGAGACGCGCTCATCTAGCTGAGGTTTCTGGTCGCGAAAAGGACCGTATACATGTGTGTCCGTATACAGACATACATGCGAAGCTGTATAAGAGATAGAACTAGCTAGGCTCTTTAATGAGGAGCGTAGAGATTTCCCCACCGAGCCCCCGCATGGGGCACCAACCCGAGGGCAAGTTGCAACTCCAAAGAGTAAACAGGTGTTGACAAACGTGGTTGCAATTCAGAATGCAGGGGCCAATTCTTATCTGTCGTTCATGTCAATGTCGCCCCAAAAGAGATGGCCCGTCCTATGTCACCTACACACATCCTCCTTCGTGGCTGTATCGAAGTCTTGCACCGTAAGATCTTAGAAACTAATCTTTGCGGAGTTGTCGGTCAAAATGATAGATCGATGTAATTAGCCTAGACACCCGACATTGATTCGATTTTCCCATGTCATCGTCACCGGTCGTATAAAGTCATGCACGATCTACCCATTTGGGGTTTTCTAACTCCGTCTCTAATGCGATCAACAAGATTAACTAGATAAATACATCAGGGATTCTGAATTTTAGTTCAGAAAATAGGAGCGGACACAAAAGCGCCTAATCATGTCGAGAAATGAATATGATGAATGTACCTTCTCTGGTAGAAAATGGTGCTGTCCGTGAAGTAAACAGCTCCCGTCCGAGCGTCGATGTCGAGCGCGTTCGTGAGGTTGAAAGCGACCCCGCCGCCGGAAGTCGCGAGCTGCTCGGCGACGCCGCCACGGGGCCCGACCTTCAGAAGGCCGTAATAGGCGTCCGCCACGTAGAGATCGCACGTTGCGCCGTTGAACTTGAGCCCCAACGGCCTCCCGCATATCTGCTCCTTGTTAGGGTCCTTGGAGCCGTCGCACAATTTCCTGTCCCTGATAATGAACGAGAGGTCAGCCCACGATCAAGATGGTCACCGTCATGCCCTCGAGATCCGTCCATGAGCTTATACTCTCCTTTCACTCACATACGAATGTGAGGGAGAAAAAATGCCACGCATGAAACTTATATCAGTATAATGTTTTTCTGAATTTTTAGAATGGAAGGCTGGGTCCTCGCATTTAGCAGTTAAGAAGCTACTAGTCCGACAGCCTGTTTATTTATGACCCCGTTATATATACACAGATGTATATATAGGGAGACGCACACATCTGGAATTGCCAACTATATCTCAGAAAATAGAGAATATTCGCAGATCAACCGCTTTCGGAGCATCCTCGACAATGACCTCGACTCGAACCGGACAGAGCGCCCTAGCTATTTGCGTTCGTCATCGCTGGAAAACTTCAGGACATATCCATCATGAAGTGCATTAAATAGAGTACCAAACAAAAATATAATAGCAGAAAGAAAACAAGAAGAAGAAGAAGTGTACCTACCCGCTTGGTAGCTGAAGTTCTACGCCATATGAGACTTTCGTAAACGTTACATGCGTGACAAGTAAAAGAGTTTTAATCCATGAATTTGAAATTTTTAACAATAGAACAAAAATCCAGATCATTAAGTTCAATCCATCCACGCACAGAGGGTTTCTCTCTCTCTCTCTCTCTCTCTCTCTCTCTAGAATTTTCCTTCTATTTATTTTCATCCCAAGAAACAGTTCAACGACATATTCCATCGGTTTTAAGCTCACGTAAAACGGCGAACCGAAATCCGGATGCATGTATTGTGGGAGAAGACGTAGCTCGTGAAGGGAAAGGACGTGTCTAAAGCACCCTGCCTGCATGCAAGAACGTTGTGCATGGAGCTAAAATTTAGCGTTTGTTTTTTGTTTCCCGGGGATGAAAGACTAGACATGCCTGTGCGCAGTCGGCACAGAGAACTCCCTCCACCCGAGGCGCGGCCCTTCCCACCTGAGGATCCTCCCGTCCGAGACGCCGACGTACGGGCCTCGCCCTCCGCAGTCGAAGGCAACGCTCTCGGGCCCGGTGGCCTCCGGGAGGGCCAGCTGGCGGTACTTGCTCCCGAGCCGGCTCGTGGACACCGTCTCGAATGGCGAAACCAGACTCGGGGAGGCAAGGAACAACACGGAGAAGAGCAAGAGAGGGAGAGAGAGAGGGGTGCGTTTGAGAAGTGGGCTTTTCTCCATGGTGTGTGGTCTCTTTTGTGAGGGTACTATGCTGTGGAATGTGAAGTTGTGCAGATATACATTTTATAGGAAAATACTTTCCTGACAATACTTTCAGGGATAATACACATTATCATTATATGTTTTGCATAAAACACTCATTGATTGTAAGATTGTGTAGTCAGAAATAACCGACAGTACTATCACACTACAGTTTCTATATTTGCAACGGGGATTCTGGATGCTCTTCTCTATCTAAGCTCCCTTCGACCGCTTGGCATTTAATACGAGGGAACTGCCCCATCTTAAATGATCGCAGGTAATGGTGTTGATGCTATAGCCCCTCCCTCTACTTGGTTGTATTTTTCAGATTCGGAAAGATATGATATTCCCTCTTTTCTTAGGCTCTTTTGTTTTTTTCCTTTGTTTGGCTTTCGCATTAAAAGCTAGAGATGAGTCTAGTTAGACACCAAAAGTCGAGACATTTATTTTCAATTTTCAATATTCTTATGTACGATGAAAATATTTCTCACTTTGTTCATGTTATGTGATACGAGCAATCGAAAGATATTTTTCAAATCATTCATTTTTCGAGAGATAAACGAACTTGAACTTGAGAGAACATATTTTCTAAATCGAAGTTTGGGATTTCCCCGCGCATTTATTTCTCTCTGCTCCCCTCAACCAATTACTTTGACATCTGGAGACTGGAGGCGACAGAGTGGCTGTAAATGCGGGCCCGTTTGGCCTCCTCGTTAAGCATACTTAAATTTGAAAACTTGGGGGAAAATTTTCATGATTTTAAAGGATCATTACTGTCCAGAGGTGTGTGTTTGAAAAAATCGACTTGATGTTTAGTATTAAATAAAAGTATAACAAACAAAAGTCACTGACGCACGCGCAACGCACCGTATCGAAGGTCTCAAGAGCATTAGGTGCTCACCGTACTCTAAGGGGTGCATGAAAACCATCCAGAAATAGAATTTATATTCCAAACCTATTTCTAGAACAGAATTGGAACAGAAACTCGTTTGGTAACGTAATTCTATTTTTCTATTTCTGAAATAAAAAATTATTCCAGAAATAGATTTGGAACAACTTTGAGAAACAAAAAATTTTAATTTCTAGGAGAAATAGAAATAGAATTTCTGTTCCAAGCTGCCGGTCGCCGCCGCCAACTTCTATTCTAGAAGTATAAATTTTTAACTGTTTTCAAACGAACTTTTGTTCCACAATCAGAAAATTATGTTGTTATCAAACGTATTTTTTGGTTCAAAAACTCATCCAGAGTTAGAAAAATCTATTTCTGTTTCAGAAACCTATTTCTGGAACAGAATGATTTTCATTCACCCCCAAAAGAACCCAAAGGGAGAAAAGTAAAAAAAAATTCCATAAATTTATTACATTGATACCAATTCAGTTCTAAACTTTTTAATTCAATTAATTCAATCTTAAACACTTTTGCATTGGTACTAATTGAATCCATCCGACCAATTTCGCTCGAAGATTGCTGACGTAGACCCCCGGGTCGCAACACCCTAGCTGGACACTAGGGTGAGGGCTCGCGCAGCCCCTCTTGTAGGCCTCGGGCGAGGCCGCAACGCCCAGATCGCGCGGCCTCACCTAGATGGGGTGAGGACCGCAAGCCCTTGTCTGCCATAAGGGAAAAAAAAACATAAAACAAAGGAAAAAAGAAAAAAAAAATATACCAAAAAAATTTAAAATATTAGTAAAGATGTCAACGTCAGTAATTTTCAGTCAAAATTAACGGGATAAACTCAATTGGTATCAATGCAAAGAGGTTTAGTATTGAATTGGTTTAATTAAAAATTTTAAGACTGAAGTAATATCAATGTAATAAATTTAAGATTTTTTTTACACTTCCCAGGGTAGTAGCATGTCACAGGAAAAATGTGTTGGAACATTTTAGTGACTATTCTCATGTCTCCGACGGAATTCATAGGGTCATTTAGTTCTGACAGACAGATGTGAAGGACAGGATCATCTTATCGTGGGGGAATAGGACAAGAGACCAGATGAGGATGATGCCTAGGAAGCCATTATTTTAGAGATAATGAGCTTTAGATATTTTTTTAAATTCTCTTCATTAAATGCACATTATGAAAACGCTAACTAGTTTGACAGCACATACAAAGGGAAAGATCCGGGGAATCGAAATGTCAAGGACGGGTTGCTATACTGATTCATCTCCCATCAGTTGATACGTTACGATCATGTTCCTGAACTGCTCAAGACAAGAAAATAAATGCCACATGGAATAGGGAAAAAATATCGAAAAAGTCATAAACTTATTGCATTGGCACCAGTTTATTTCTTAAATCTTTTAATTGGACCAATTTAGTCCTAAACATTTTGTATTTGCACCAATTCAGTTCGTCCGGCCAATTTTGGCCGGAAATCGTTGACGTGAATGCTGGCCATCCTACGTGACATAGTTGGTGCTGACGTTGACTTTTTCCTTAAAAAAAAATTGAAATTTTTTTAATTTCTTATAATTTCTTTCTCTCTCTTTTTTTTTTCCTTTCATTTTGGCCGGCAACTGGTGAAGGTCAGCAAGCTCTCGCCAGCCACAGGCGAGTATCAAGGCCACGCTGGCCAAAAAGAAAAGGAAAAAAAAGAAAAGAAAATAACAAAAAATTACTAAGATATTGTTAAATAATGTCCACCTGAGCGCCGGTTGTTCCATTTATGATGGCCAGCATCCATATAAGCATTTTTGGGCCAAAATTGATCGAATTGACTGAATTAACATAAATACAAAAGGTTTAAAACTAAATTGATTCAATTGAATGGTTTAGGACTGAATTGATGTCAATACAATAGGTTTAAAATGTTTTTGGTACTTTTCCGATGGAAGAGGGACTCTAGCCCGAATGAACCATTTCTTTGCATTATTTTTCCCTCATTGTTCTGGTCCATCCTGCGATTAACTTGCAGCCCAACTTGGTATCATCGAACTACCTTGTTGCACTAATAATTTTCCACCTTCACTGAAAAAGTTGTCGAATTCCAATGTCAAACCTTATTCGACTGTGCATATCTGTGTGAGTGATTGGGGTTGAATAATGCATATCATATATGCTAGTTTGAATATATATATGTATATGTATGTATGTATGTATGTATGTATATGTTACACATTTGTAGTTGGTTTCTAATCTAAGCTTCCACAATTTTTATCTAAATGCCATCGGTACGTGTTCTCATTTCTACCAAAATTTTTATGAATGAGCAACTCATCTAGATCTTTGCTTACATCTTATCAGGTAATTGAAAGAGACCAGTCGTGCATCGCTTACGTGCGAGTTTTACCTAGTAGTATACTTTTTGTGGTCATCTGAGCAAATTTCCGATCCGAACATATATCTTTTCCGCATGTCTAATACTTATACATATTTTGGTAACAGATATACAATTGGGTCCTATTTTGAAATATTTATAGGCTGAAGTTTTTAGTTGATGGAACAAAACCTTTGCATTTACATTATAGAAGAAAAGTTATATTCTATGACTGTGCATATACTGCATTTACAATTATTAGCATTATGATTTTTCAAGTTGATGTGAACAAAGTTTGCATCTAAGTTATACATGCTGCATTTTAAAGTTACTATAAGAAAAGGTTGATGGAACAAGTCCCTACACATAGGTATAGAAAAAGAAAAATTAAGTACTTTAAAAGTTAGATCCCATGATATGAAATCGACTCTTATGCATATTTTGGAAATTTAAGTTCCTATTATGTATTTGGGTAATAAGTATCTAATCCATGCACAAGACACAATAGAAAAATGGGTATTCCGGTAATAAATGTCTAAATAATCGTTTGTGTGTGTGTAGATTCTATATTGAAGTACGTATATAATTATTTGGAAATAGTCGTTTATTTTGAAAGAATTTCTT
This sequence comes from Lenwebbia sp. NSW1173648, assembly GCA_029784005.1. Taxonomy (NCBI): domain Eukaryota; kingdom Viridiplantae; phylum Streptophyta; class Magnoliopsida; order Myrtales; family Myrtaceae; genus Lenwebbia; species Lenwebbia sp. NSW1173648. The sequence continues at coordinate 7,687,994 of JARCGZ010000010.1, forward strand.
GCGAAAATTTATGTCGGCCGTGATGTTTGGAGTGATATAACAAACATGGTTTTAAACCAGCAAAACGCGCGAACATCTTGTTAATTTACACGATAGTTAGTGTGGTTGTGAATGTGATATGTAGGAAGAATATATAATAAGCCCAACAAATAAAGCTGTGAAGTATGCAAAATTCAGTCGATGTCCAACGATTAATTCTTCGGACAGCTTCTCCATCCCTTGGCGAACAATATTATCCAACTCAAACCCGAAGCTGCAATTTGCCTCCGTTAGTGCCTCAACAAACCTCAATGTGTATATGTATATGTATATGCAATCTGTCCTAAGATTACATGACCCTTTGTATTCACGTGGATTGATAATCTGAATGAACGAGGCGTTGAATGGGTATAGAGGACGTCACAAGGAGATAGGCATCGTTCTAGAGTAGGTCGAATTCGAAAATGGGCATTAAAAATTATCAACTACTTGTCGAGTTTTCAAAAGGGTTTCGAGAAATGTTATATTATAGAAAACCCCATCGAGCTACCCTATGGCGTGAAAAATAAGGGAAAATAATCCATCGAACTTATTAAGGCTTGCTAGTTACTGCATCAAATTGGAGGGAAAATTATCAAAAACGTCATAAACTTATTGCAATTGTGACAATTCAATTTTAAACTTTTTTTTTTCGATTCAATCCTAAACTTTTTGTAATTGTGCTAATTAAGTTCATCTGGCCAATTTTGACCAGCCGACGCTGTCGTGGATGCCGACCGTCACCTCTGGCCACTGGCTAAAGGAAGAAGAAAAAGAGGGAAGAGAGAAAAAAAGAAAAGAAAGAAAACGAAAATTAAAAAATGAAGAAGAAAATAAAAAAATTCAAAAAAATATTAAAATATTATGTCGTCGAATTGACGGCATCGGCTGGCATCCACGTCAGCGCCGGTAGGCCAGAAGTAGCACAATTGAAAAAATTTAAGACTAAATCAGAAAAAGAAATTATAACTTAATTGGCACAATTACAATAAGTTTAGGACTTTATTGGTAATTTTCTCTCAAATTGGATGAGACCCTTTCCGAAGTCTTGTAATTCTAGTTTTATTTTAAAACTCTCAACACTTAGAAAGCTCATCCAATCTCGATCAACATATATAATTGGGAAAATTTCAAATAAGGGCACCAAGTGTCCTCATTTTTTCAAATAAGAGCCTAAAGTAGACATTGTTTCAAATAAGAGCCTGAATTGTCCTCATTGTGTCAAAGAATGGTCTGAAATGTATATTATTTTAAATAAGAGCTTGAAGTGACTATATTAATCTTAAAAAAGGGTCTGAGTCACTTTAGTTATGGGCATTTTGGTCATTTACTATTTTATTTTATTTTTCATTTTTCTATTTTTTAACAGATTTTGAAAAAGAAACAAAAAGTTATAAATAAAAAAAAAGAAACACAGGCGAGAGAACTGACCTCCCTCCCACCTGTGGCCGCCGCCCCACCACCGATGGGGATGCGGCTATGGCCGTTAAGGTCGCCGGCGACCCCGCCGACCAGACCCTCACTTGAGCCTGGAGAGGGCCACGACCCTCTCCCAGATCTGGGCGAGGGTCAGCGGCCTCGGTCGGGACCGGGATGGGTCGGAGGGCGCCATCTACCCCGATCCCGGCTGATGGCCGTGGCCCTCGGCGGGGCTTGGGCGAGGGCCGCCGACCCTCTCCTGGCTCAGGCGAGGGTCTCGCCTCTAGTTGGCGGGGTCGCCGGCCCTCGTGGAGGGCCGTTGCCGTCGCCCAACCGGCTATGGGGCGGTGGCCATAGGCAGGACCTCCCACTTGATTTTTTTTTTTTGGGCTTTTTGTTTTTTTTTTTGTTTTTTTAATTTAATTTAACAAAAAATTAGATTAAATTCACATTTGTTTTCAAAAATGCCCTTATCGGCTGGCGGGGTCAGGCACTTATTTGAAACAACCATAGCAACTTCAGGTTCTTTTTTGAGACAATGATGGCACTTTAAGCCCTTATTTGAAATAAAGTTCACTTCAGACCCTTATTTGAAAAAATGGGAGCACTTGAGGTCCTTTTTTGAAATTTTCCCTATATAATTTATTAGTGACTCTATTACTCGTCGATGATTAATGGGAAAATTTCAAAAAAGGGCCCCAAGTGCCCTTATTTTCTTAAATAATGGCTTGAAGTGGACTTTGTTTTAAATAGGGATTTGAAGTGCCCTCATTATGTCAAAAAAGGGCCTGAAATGCACATTATTTCAAATAAGTACTTTAAGTGACTATATTAGTCTAAAAAAAGGGCCTGAGTCACTTTAGTTAGGGGCATTTTGGTCATTTACTATTTTATTTTATTTTTCCTTTTTCTATTTTTTAAGATATTTTGAAAAAACAAGTAAAAAGAAAAAAGAAACACAGGCAGGAGGTCAGTCCTCCCGCCTGTGGCCGCTGCCCCACCACCGGTGAGGCGGTGGCTATGGCTGTCGGGGTCGCCAGTGCCTCAGCAAGGGCCGATGGCCGCGGTCCTCGGCTGGACCTGGGCGAGGGCCAGCAGGCTCTCGTCGAGGCGCCGGCGACCTCGACGGCCATAGCCGCTGATGGTGGGGTGGCGGTTACCTCCAGCCTGTGATTTTGCTTCTTTTTTTTTTTGTATTTAATTTAACAAAAAAATAGATTAAATTTACATTTTGACAAAAGTGCCCTTGATCGATCGAAAAATTTGATCGGTCGACGAGGTCAGACTCTTATTTGAAAAAAACATAGCCACTTCAGGCCCTTCTTTGAGATAATGATGGCACTTCAAGTCCTTATTTGAAATAAAATTCACTTCATGTCTTTATTTGAGAAAATGAGAGCATGTTAGCCCTTTTTTGAAATTTTCCCACGATTAATTAGCCTTTGTTGTACTGTGATGTGACATCTACCTCCAAAATGGTAATAAATCTCTCGAATTTCAAGTGGCGAACGATGAACAGTGAACCAAAACCCGGTCAAAGAACAACTTGCTCCTGAAAATGTCCCTTTAATGTTGAGTGGCAGCATTCATTGCCACCATTTTTGGAATAATTAATGAAACAGTTGGGTATAGGACGAGTTGAAATGACACATAGTCACCCAATATCCGACAGTTTCTCTTTCCCCTCCCCCACGTTATAGGGTGGAATTGTAGAAGAGGGGCCATTGAGGAGGGAAAAATGTGCAAAATATAGGCTAAATCCCCAAAATGAGGTTCCAACTTTTGCAAATGATCCTAACTTTTTCAACAACTAAGAAGTAGATGACTTCAAATCGCTAAGGTTGGTTCTCTAACCATGTAATCCAATTGAAAGGAATCAGAAACGACGACGTTGTGGAGAATCGATGTCGCCTGATTTTTGCTTTTTGCTGACACATCCACGACATCATTTTTGGCTCTTGTTGAAGTGTCTTTTTATACAGGTCAGTGCCATTAAATGAATAATTTGCCACAAGAGCTTGTGTAGACGAAAAATCTAAGGTGGGTATTTTTGTCCCCCGAGTAAAAGTTTGTGAGTTTTTTCGAGTCATTTTAAAAGCAAGGGCTTTTTTTTTTAACCTAAATGGTGAAAGTTCGCGATTCTTTTGAGATCTTGTTATTTTACTGTTATGTCACTTGTCGGTTGATATAATCTTAGTCAATAGGTATTTAAATGTAATGATATTATTCAACTTATTGGTGATATCATTGTCTCCCACTTGCTTTCTATTCCTTTTTGTTTCATTTTGGACGACTTCCCCTTCGTCTTTTCCCTTAGATTGGAATTCATCCTCTATTCTAAGCAATTAAAGTTTGGCTTAGGACATAATTTTTGTGGTGGGATTACGTATTGGTAATCGGGTTGCATTTAGAACATAAATATTCTTGCCGAGAAATTTAGAACATTGTACTTGGTCGGGCATGAGCTTTACGAAAACAATCTCGCGTTAAGGATATCTTAAATTTTTTAAATTACGTCGAGTTTGATTAGCAAATCAAAATGAATTTTACTGGTGGGTTGGCATCGTAGTCGGCCATGCGATCGACGTGCCTCGGTTGTAACGAAAGGTAAATTATGCGATAAAGTTTAGTGACCTGATTATGAAACCTAAGGTTCATGGGACCGTCAAATTGTAATCTTTAGTTGCATCCAAGACGATGAAAATCATCGAAAGATCCTACGGCCCATGACTCATGTAAATGGGCCTCTTCTGTAAACCCTTTTGGCCTCCATCCCTTACAACATCACTCTGGCCTAAGTTTCTTAAGTTTCTTGATCTTAGCAGTGAGGAAGAAAAATTTCAACCAACGATTTCTTATAGATAAGAATGATACTAGCTTTAGAAGAGGACACTTCTCTTAACTATTTCTCTCTCGCATCGTATCCGGTGGCGCGGACCCGTACCCCCCCGGCCATCATCCGATGCGCAGAAAAGGGAAATCTCCAACAAATGGGTGAGAGAACCGACGAATCAGAACGCTTAGCGAACTCGGACAATACTCCATTGTCGTTCGGAAAAGGAAAAAAAAAAAAGATCGAATAGGACATAGATACCTAAAAATATGCTAAGTTTGCGTATGTGATTGTGAATCATGCAATGCACGTTGCAATAATTCGCATGCATAAGCACGTTTAATAAAATAAAAGGTGCACAGTGAAGTGCGTGCTACGGTCGGCCCATATGGATGGCCGTTCCCTACAATTATTGGTATTAATTTGAGGCACTATGTCAACTTGCTATCGACAGCTTTTTTCTTTTTTTTTTTGGTCTGAACTATTTTTTTTTTTTTTTTTTGGTCTGAACTATCGACAGCTTTGATATGGTCAAAATAGATAGGCAAATTTTAATTGACGTGAGTACATGCTACGGACAAATGCAAACTTCCATTCAAAACTGCATGATTCCGAGGCGACACGCAAATCAACCTAATCTATTTTTTGACCATACACTCGCATCAAAGCCCCTTGCTTTAATAATTATGTCGGCCAATCACGTCAATATTAGGTCAAAATTTAGAAACGCTTTGCGGTGCGCGAAACACATGTAACCCTGGGACATTCCAATTCTTAGAACACATAGGTCTCCCATTGGACTCGCCAACTTTAAGGGCTCGGATGCATTTATCTCATATGCACCGAGATCATTCGAGAATTTTTCCGACATTTCGCCCCGCTTTTGTTGGGCCATTTAGGCCAGTCAAGCCCATTTGAGTCTTGTTTTTAGCTTCTTATTATGTTGGAGAGGGGTTGCCATACCTAGGGTAATATATCAGCACCAAAAACGTGAAAAGACAGTAAAAAAAAGTGGGATAGTAGCAGTTTTCTGGCGAAAAACGAATTTGTCTAGCAGCGATCAACTCGACGATCGGAAGTCCATCTGTGGTCCGATCGGGCTTAAATTTTGTCAGCGGCTTCGGGACTTATTGATCTTGATTCTGAACGGTTGGATCGTGTTTTCAAGGTGTCTACTGCAATTTTTCGTGGGTGGTTTCAAACCACGTTTTTGGGGTGGTTTTCATCCGTTTTCTCTCGTTAAAGGTGATGTTGATGCTTGCTCTTCACTTATAGTTTTGAGATTTGTGCTGTTGAAATCAGTGAGGTTTTGTACCTAAACTATCAATAGTGGAGATTCGGGTGGACTCCATGAATAGTCCCGTGATTTTTATCCTTCACATTAGAGGAGTTTTTCACGTAAAAATTCTTGTGTTATTTTTCTTTTGATTCGTATATTTCCATTGGTTGTGTTCGATTCGGTTTCTCACATGTTCAGTCAAAGGGGGAAATTTATCCGCTGTTTTTCCCAACAAAGTGGTATCAGAGCGTTGTTTTTTATTGAACGATGGAACCGAATATGAGCAAGATGGTTAGTTTGAATGGAAAGAATTATCATGTATGGAGAGGAACAATGGAAGATCTTCTATATGTGAAGCCCTGGCATTTACTGGTGTTTGCCAAGGCTGAACCGGATAACATGACCGATGCCGATTGGAATCTTGAGCACAAAATTATGTGTGGGTTTATTCGACAATTTGTCGATGATAATATTTTGAATCACATCAACAAAGAATCGCATGCTAGAACTTTGTGGAACAAGCTTGAGTCATTATATGCACGAAAGACTGGTAACAACAAAATATGTTTGATTAAACAATGTATGGAGTTGCATTACAAAGATGGTCAATCTAGATCAAACCACTTAAATGAGTTTCAGGGAGTGATAGACCAACTTTCTACCATGAATATTAAATTTAATGATGAAGTATAGGGACTTTGGCTGCTGTGTACCGTACTGGAATCTTGGGATACATTTCATATGTCTTTGATTAATGCCGCACCTGATGGTATTGTTACCATGGATTTGCAAAAAGTGATGTTCTGAATGAAGAGATGAGAGGAAAAACGCATGGTTCTTCCTCCCATTCTGAAGCTTTAATTGTTGAAAACAGGGGCAGAAGTCAAAGTAGAGGTCCAAAAGGTAGAAACAAGAGCCGAAGCAAGTCAAGATCATGGAAAAAGAATGTTGAGTGTCATCACCGCGATAAGATGGGTCATATTAGAAAAAATCATTTTCAGCTGAAAAATGAGAAGAAAAATGGCAATGACGATAATGAGAAAAGAGATAACAGTAATGATGATCGAGTGGCCACTGCTACTGAGGAACTTGTTATTGTTTGCTATAATGACAATGTTAATTTTCCCTCCGACGATTTGAACTGGGTTATTGATAGTGGAGTTTCTCTTCATATCACCTACAAGAAGGAGTTCTTTATATCCTACAGGTCGGGAAATTTTGGCACCTTAAGGATGGGCAATGACGGTTTGGCTACAGTTGTGGGTATAGCAGATGTGTGCTTGGAGGCTAATAACGGAGCAAAACTAATTTTGAAAGATGTTAGACATGTTCCAGACAGTCGCTTGAATCTGATTTCATTGGTAAGCTCGATGATGCGAGATTTTGCAGTACTTTTGATAATGGATAATGGAAACTCACCAGAGGCTCATTAGTTGTGGTTAGAGGCATGAAGCAATCTTCTTTGTATTTGTTACAGGCCAAGATTTCCAATGACATGTGTAATGTCGTGAAAGATGAGAATGCAACTGCGTTATGGCACAAGAGGCTTAGTCACATAAGTGAGAAAGGTATTGGTTTGTTGGCAAAAAAGGTTTACTCTCTGGAGTGAAGAGTGCAAGACTTGAGAAGTGTGCACATTGTTTAGCAGGAAGACAACAAGGAGTTTCATTCAAGAGTCATCCGCTTTCGAGAAAATCAGAGATGCTAGAATTGGTGCATTCAGATGTTTGTGGTCCAATAAAACCACTAACACTTGGTGGTGCAGCCTACTTTGTAACCTTCATTGATGACCATTCGAGAAAATTATGGGTTTATTTTCTGAAGACAAAAGATCAAGTGTTAGGTGCATGCAAGTAGCTTCAAGTTTCAGTTGAAAGACAGACTGGAAAGAAGTTGAAATGCATTTGTTCAGATAACGGTGGTGAGTACATCGGACCATTTGATGAATATTGCAGGCAACATGGGATTTGACATCCGAAGACACCTCCTAAAACACCTCAGTTAAATGGCATAGCGAAAAAAATGAACAAAACATTGGTTGAGAGAGTCAGATGTTTTCAGATGCAAAATTGTCAAAATCCTTTTGGGGTGAGGCTTTGAGTACAGTGGTACATGTTATCAACATATCTCCCACTACTGCTTTGGATGGTGACATTCCAGACAGAGTTTGGTTTAGAAAGGATATTTCATATGACCATCTAAAGGTGTTTGGTTGCAAAGTTTTTATTCATGTTCTCAAGGATGAGAGGTCCAAGTTAGATGTCAAGACACGAGAGAGCATCTTTCTTGGTTATGGTTCTGATGAATTCAGCTACCGACTTTATGATCCAATTGCGGAGAAAATTGTTAGAAGTCGAGATGTGGTATTCGTTGAGAATGAGACCATTTGGGATATTGAGAAGATGAATAAGACAGATTCTCGTGATTATGACATGTCAGTTGATACTAGCTCAATCCCATCTTTTGAGTTGCAGGGACAGTTGCACGATCAGGTTGAAAATGGTGTTCAAGGTCAGACTCTAGATCAGTAGGTTCAGGGTCAGACTCATAATGATCAGCATGTTCAAGATCAGACTTAGGGTGATCAGCAGCATTCAGATGGCATTGATACTCAAAAGAGTGCACCATTAGCTCCGCCAACCACTGCTTTGAGGATGTCTACCAGAGACCGTAACCCATCTACTAGATACTCTTCTAATGAGTATGCTTTATCGACAGATGCGGGTGAACCTGAAAATTTTGAAAATAAGAATAAGAAAGAATGGTTCGATGCAATACATGATGAGATGAAGTCACTGCATGACAATCATACTTTTGAGTTAGTGGGAACCGATGGGTTTACAGATTGAAGCAAGATGAGACCACTTCACGTCCTCGATATAAAGCCAGATTGGTTGTTAAAGGCTTTAATCAGAAAAAGGGAGTTGACTATGATGAAATTTTCTCACCAGTTGTGAAAATGTCTTCAATTCGAGTTGTTTTGAGTCTAGCTGCTAGTCTTGATCTCGAGGTTGAGCAGATGGACGTGAAGACTGCTTTTCTTCACGGTGATTTGGAGGAAGATATATACATGGAGTAGCCTGAGGGTTTCCAGGTGAAAGGTAAAGAAAATTATGTTTGCAAACTAACGAAAAGCTTACATGGCTTAAAGCAAGCACCGAGGCAATGATATAGAAAATTCGAGTCTTTTATGGGGGAGCAAGCCTATAAGAAGACTACTTATGATTATTGTGTGTTTGTATAGAAATTCTCTGAAGATGACTTTGTTATTTTATCGCTCTATGTGGATGACATGCTTATAATTGGTCAGAATGCTTCAAGGATTGACAAGTTAAAGCGAGATTTGAGCAAGTCTTTTTTTATGAAAGACTTGGGGCCGGTTAAGCAAATTCTTGGTACGAGGATCACTCGTGACAGACAAGCGAAGAGGTTATGGTTATCTCAAGAGAAGTACACAAAAAGTACTTCAAAGGTTCAAAATGGATAAAGCTAAAGTGGTGAGTACGCATCTTGCTACACACTTTAAGCTTAGTAATAAACAATGTCCGTCTAGTGAGAAAGATCTGAAAGACATGGAAAAAGTTCCTTATGCTTCTGCAGTGGGTAGTTTGATGTATGCAATGGTTTGTACAAGGCCAGATATAGCTCACGCAGTTGGAGTGGTTAGCCGTTTTATGTCAAATCCAGGTAGAGAGCATTGGAATGCGTTGAAGTGGATCCTAAGGTATCTCCGAGGCACTTCTAGTTTGAGATTTTCATTTGGGAGTGAGAAGCCTATTCTTGTTGGGTATACTGATTCAGACATGGCAGGGGATGTTGATATAAGGAAATCTACTACCGGTTATTTGATTACTTTTTCAAGGGGAGCTGTGGCTTGGCAGTTAAGGTTGCAAAAATATAATGCCTTGTTGACGATAGAGGCAGAATTCATCGCAGCAACCAAAGCATGCAAGGAATTGCTTTAGATGAAAGAGTTCACACAGGAACTTGGTTTCACTCAAGAAATGTATGTTTTACTTTGTGATAATCAAAGTGCTATACATCTTGCGAAGAATTCCACTTTTTATGCCAGGTCAAAGCACATTGATGTGAGGTATCATTGGATACGAGAAACTTTAGAATCCAAAGGGTTGGAACTTGAGAAAGTACACGCAGAAGATAATGCTTCAGATATGATGACAAAGGCTCTCACCAGATAGAAGTATGAGTTTTGCCAGCGCTAGGCCGGCATGGTCTTCTATTGGGTTTCTTTTGTATCAAAATCTCCCTCAATGGGCTGGAGGGGGAGATTTGTTGGGCCATTTAGGCCGGTCCAGCCCATTTGAGTCTTCTTTTTAGCTTCTTATTATGTTGGAGAGGGGCTGCCATACCTAGGGTAATATATCATCACCAAAAAAGTGAAAAGGCAATAAAAAAAAGTGGGATAGTAGCAGTTTTCTGGCGAAAAACGAATCTGTCCAGCAGCGATCAACTCGACGATCGGAAGTCCATCTGTGGTCCGATCGGGCTGAAATTTTGTCAACGGCTTCGGGACTTATTGGTATTGATTCTGAACGGTCGGATCGTGTTTTCAAGGTGTCTACTGCAATTTTTCGTGGGTGGTTTCAGACCACGTTTTTTGGGTGATTTTCATCTGTTTTCTCTCGTTAAAGGTGATGATGATGCTTACTCTTCACTTATAGTTTTGGGATTTTTGTGTCGTTGAAATCAGTGAGGCTAAACTATCAATAGTGGAGATTCAGATGGACTCCATGAACAGTCTCGTGATTTTTATCCTTCATATTGGAGGAGTTTTCCACGTAAAAATTCTTGGGTTATTTTTCTTTTGGTTGTTATATTTTCATTGGTTGTGTTCGATTTGATTTCTCACAGGTTCATTCGAAGGAGAAAATTTATCCGCTATTTTTTCCCAACAGCTTCTTGTCTCGACGGTCCATTAATTGTCCCCGTGTTTTAAAGCACGAGATAGAAGTATCCCAAGCCGGTGATTATCTTCCACACGGTAATAACTTTTTCAGTATATATGTAATAACTTTCCGTGTCGAGTTACGGCTTTTTGAATGGGTACTAATGAAGTTACTCAACTGAAGGGAGAATTGAAAAGTTATTTTCTTTTTTCCAAAGATCTCGAGCGATATCTCATGATTTGAAAAGTTGTTAAGTTTTAGGGTTTGAAATAAGACTCTTGCTTGATACTGGCCTCATTGGTTCTTCCGCAAACGTTTGAATAACAAATGATTTGCTGCCTAAGCTTTGTCGGTGGGAGTGAAAGAGACTTGTCGGAAAGTTTAAAGCCGGTTTAACGTTCGAAACGCTTGATTAGTCAAAACTCTCTAGCGCTAAAAAAACCTATGACGTTGGAAACCGGCCTTTCATTGCTCGTACTACATTGTAATCTTTCTTAATTTATCGGTTAAGTTGAATCTTATCTATTCGAAGACGACATATACGAGGTACATATAGTTTAGGAGCTCGAAGAAGAAAATAAGTTAATGCATATGGGTCGGTCAAGTTGAGGAGAAGCTTCTAGAAAGAGTCCAAAGTCAACAAAATCTTGGGGAAAGAAGAATTCAACGACCGCGCGACGCTGACATGGCGTGGACTCTTCGTGGGGCCCCCTCGTGCAAATCGCGTGGTGAAGGGAAGAGAGGTCTCGTCGAAGTCGAAGTCGTCGGGACGCGTATGGGAAACGGTCCGAATATGATTTTTAGATGCGGCGGATTATTCTCGACCTTTGCTTTCTATTGCCTTTGAAAGTCTTGTGTACGATTCCAAAGACGAACGTCGGCATCTTTGATTCCCACACGAGAAGGCAAAGTTAGGAGTCACTCCACGGAATCTAAATCGGACATTTTTTTTTTGAAATAATCCTCGAGGTTGGTGCGGTCGATTTGGGTGTCAGGGGTTCAGTTCGAGAATTCGAAGAACCGCGTGCACATCGCTCGAGATCGGATCAAGAACGCTCAAAGGATAGAAGGCTTGGGTTTTGATCGTCTCCAAGTAACGGGCCACGACGTTCAAAGAAAAAAACCTTCAAAAGGAAAATGAACAACTTAGTCATGTGTCCGGTTGACTAAACAAGTATACTTACTACAAATATATGTGAACCATTGTCGTGGGCCTTCTAGTCGTACGAGGCTCACGCCGATTTTCGGTGTCGACGGATAGAAAATTCTAATAAAAAGACCATATATGTAGCTTGATATAAGATATTATCGCCAGAATATATGTCTTTTTGCCCCTTTTCTAAAAGGGTTTATGCGAATTTGTTCCTTGATTTAACTTTTTGTTAAAGTAGATAAAGAAAGCAAGGACTTGTGGGACCAGTGTACGTGAAAACATGGGGCTATAAGGAACGGAGTCTGAAACTATAAATGCATGTCGAATCAAATTTAATTTATGGAGAGATTCTCTAAGGCCGGAGATGCCTATTTAGGTCATGTGTGGTTCAACTTCGGGGAAATGCCTTTGGAAAAATATAAATACCTTTGAGCTAAATAGAATTTTCGAAATGCAAATAGTATTTGGTAAAGTGTATTTTAAAAATATATTGAAAAGCAACTTTGACGTAAATGTCGTTTGGTAAAAAATACCTTTTGTAAATAATTCGATTTTTTAATTTCTAATTATTTTATTTTTTTAAATTACTTTCTTTAATTTTTTTTTCTTTTTTTCCTTCTTCCTTCTTTAATTTCTTCTTAGACGATCGTGGGCCACGGTGGCGACTGGCGACCGACCACAGGCCCGGCTCGGCCTCGCCCCTACCTCATAGGAGGCCAGCGAGCTCAGGTCGAGCCTCGCTCGCTCGAGGCCAAGCTAGATTCGACAAAGCACGGCCTCGCTTGAGGTCGGCGACGCTGAGCCTCGCTGGATCTAGGAAGGCGAGCCTCGTGTCGCCGAGCCTTAAGCTCGTCGTCCTGCGTGTCATGGCCCATCGTTGGCGATCGCCGTCGCCGAGGTCCGCGGTTGGCGGAGGAAGGAGGAAGAAGGAGAAAAGTAAAAGAAAAAAGAAAAGAAAGAAGAAAATAAAAAGATTAAAAAAATAAAAAAATTGTAGTTGCATTCCCGAAATGCAACTTTTCAAAGTATCTCCGAAGTTACTTCGGGCTAAAGGCCTTTAGAGACTTTTGGAAATGCAATTGCATTTCCCTAAAATTAAGCAAAAAACGAATCAAACACTATTTGCATTTGGCCAAGGGACTTTAGAGCCCCAAAGCTCCTTCCAAATGCTGAACCAAACAGGCCCGAAGAATGAGAAACATTGAACAACAATCTTGAATTGGTGAAAGGTTTTATGCAATCAAAAACGAGATTTTAGACAAAAAATTTTCTAGTTATTTCTCAAAATACCCACTTAAATCATACCACAAAACCAAATTTATAATCATAATATCTTTTTGTTTAATAAAGAGTGCCCCTTTCCTTTTCCTTTTCACATATCATACCCATTGGAAGTTACGCAGTAATTATATTTTATCTCTCACATTTTTCCTCACTAGATTTTCCAATAAAATCAAAAAGAAAATGTTAGCGGGTCAGCACCACTTGGAAAAAGCTGCCGTTCTTCCCCAATTTATTCTTCAGCTTTTAGGGCGGGAGATCCCGGTCCGCTCTCTCTCTCTCTCTCTCTCTCTCTCGTTGTTACTTTGTTTCTGCTAAAGAAAGAAGAGTTGATCCTCAACCTTCAGGAAGAGAAGGTAATTTCTTCTCCCCATCGCCTTCCCATCTTCTCCGTCGAGTCTCCTGTCGTTGTCTGTGTTTTCTCCCTTCCTCTCAGATCTGTGCGCTCCTCTCTCTCTCTCTCTCTCTCTCTCTCTCTCTCTCTCTCTTTTCCAATCACCCCGTGCGACCAGATCCATGCCGGCCTGATTGCGCACCGGTTTCGATTCGCCTGTCCATTTGCCGTCGTGGGTTCGCGCCAAGTTCGTGCATTTTGGCTTCCATTATCGATCTGTTCGATCAATTGCCCACTTCGGTTGTAGGGCGTGCTCGTTCATATCGACCCTGAAGCGAAGTTTTAGGGCTATGGATAGTTGTTTTCGGGCTTGTTGTGACCTGTGAATTGAAATGCTAAAAAGAGCTGCTTTGCTGATTTCTGGTCGGTTGTGTGCTTCCTTAAGGCAGGTGTCAAGAGGAGTCTTTTAAGTGCATACTCTGAAGGGACGAGAATGGGTTATATTGGATCACATGGAGTGGCCGCTTTGCATAGATACAAGTACAGCGGCGTGGATCATTCTTATGTTGCGAAATACATACTGCAACCTTTCTGGAGTCGTTGCGTCAACTTCTTTCCGCTATGGATGCCGTAAGTGCTTCTTACCACCGAAATTGTTAACAAGCATCGTTGCCGATGGGAAAGAGATATTTGTCGGGATCTAAAGCAAGAATTAGGAGTATGTGAAAGCATAATTGCCGTTGTCGATTTTTTCAAGTGTTAGTCACACAGAAAGAGCATAACTTCCTTGCTCAGTAATTGAACACTTCCACTTTACGATCTTGGATTTGGAAATGCCTTTTCCTTTCTCAGTAATCCGTATCAGTATAATCATTAAGAGGAGGGTAAATAGTTTCTGTGTGCATGGGATTGCGTTTTGCTCGTTCTTTGTGTTTGCAATGCTTTAATTGTGCTGCCATTACATACTAATTTTCCTATTGCTGGTAATTGCTGACCCTCTGAACCTGTTGCTGTGCATGGTTTTCTGCGTCATCTTCAGGCCAAACATGGTAAGACATTCTATATTGCACTTGAGTATTTCGATTGTAGTTTCTTGAGAGTACTTCTGATTGTTGGATGAAATTGACTCCTTCATTGCTTTTCTCAGATTACACTGATCGGATTTTTGTTCCTCATGATCTCCGCCTTGCTTGGCTATGTGAGTGATTCCTCCTTAAAGATGACCAGTGCGGGGCATAGCTCATTAGATGAAACATTAGTGTGGTTCCTTTGTTGCCAGTGACTATTATAAATTTGCATTATCAAGCATTGATAGCTGTGTCTCCGGAGGTCGACTAGGTTTACTCTGAATCTGATTATATCCTGATGTATAGAATCTTGTGCATGTATCTAAAGTTAGAACAGGTCTACAGCCAGTTATACCCTTAAGGATTTAGACCCGAATTCTCACTTCTTTGAAGATACAAACTGGGGAAAATACGAAAGATGTTTTTTGTATTTATGATGCCTTGAAGGGTAATCAAGATATTCCTCGAAATTGTCATTTATGGTTTTCTTTTATTGTCTCTCATTTAAGATGTTTGAAGATACGCCTTTTCTGTTTGTTGGTTTAGTGCAGAGACCTAGCTTTGCTTTAGTGGCTAGTGCCGTAAATCTTTTACCTTACAAAGCAGTCTCTAGTATAAAGTTGTCTTGCATACATCTCCTCTTCCTTACCAAATTGATGCTGGATATATTTGTTTCTGAAAGAAATCCATTTGAGAGTGACCTAAATGCTATGAGAGGTGCTCGAAGCTTTTATACCCGAAAAAAGGACAAATGATGCTAGAAGCAGTTACCCTAGATTAATTCCATACTTATTTTTGTGATGAGGCCTATAAAGTTCTTTGAAGGCTTTGCTTGTTTGGGTAAGCATCTGAATATCAGTCTTTCTGCTGCATTTTACTTTTGCTACGTCTTTCCTCCAGATATATTCTCCTCAATTGGATTCACCTCCTCCTAGATGGGTTCATTTTGCACATGGACTACTTTTATTTCTCTACCAGGTATACTCACGTATATGAAAATCACTTTGCACGCAAGTATGTGTCAACGCACAGTCTATTCTCACACGCAAGTATGTGTTTATGGACAATCTATTCTCGCATCTTGAACTGTATTTAAGTTGTCTCTTATGAAAAGACTTTTACTTTCTCATGATATTTATTCTTTCTCGCGTAAAAACTATGTCTCAATCGATCCTCTCATTACTCCCTCTTCAGTTGAGAGAGTATAAGTATCTGGGACAAATTGGATACCATGTTTACAGCGTGGGCATTATATCATGCAGCATCCTTTTAGACTTTTTAAGTACTTTTTCCCTCTTTCTTTTCTCTATTTTAAAGAGATAGGTATAAATACATGCAGATGTTAACTCTCCTTTTCTCTCTTTAAGTTTTCAAAACGAGACCAACTTTTACATGATGCGGGGGATTTAGACGTGTGATGCACGCACCCAGAATGAATGCACATACATTGCACCAAAAGAAGTTGGCAGTAACGATTTGAATAAAGTCTACTGCTAAGGTTACATATTTTTGATTGCAAATCTTCTGAATGTTGCCAAACAAACGTCAGATCTCTTCCGTTTAATCTTTTGATGGGGAGCCTTCCTCTTTAATCGTGTTATAAACATGATTCTTCACCTCCTATAGGTTGTGAGAACTCTCTTAGATCTTAAACATTTTTCCTCATGTAAATGATTGTTTGTATTTAATGGGCATCTTGTTTCTTCCTTTTCTATAGTTATCTTTCCATGGAATCACCTAGTTAACTTCTGATGTTGCCAGACATTTGATGCTGTTGATGGGAAGCAAGCTCGACGGACAAATTCTTCTAGTCCACTTGGGGAGCTTTTTGATCATGGTGATTCCCTTTTCATGTACTAGACAACTATATGCTAGTTAACACTTGTTGTGGAAGTATGATGTACTGATTCCTGTTATCGCCAACTTCTTGCAGGATGCGATGCACTTGCATGTGCGGTATGTTTTGGCATTTTCTTTGGAACACTGGTTACCGTTGGCAAGATAAATTCACCCAAGTTCTGTTTGCTATTGTTCAGTTTGAAGCCTTGGCTTTCGGGAGCACTGCCATGTGCGGAAGATACACTTTTTGGTTCTGGGTGATTTCAGCTGTACCATTTTATTGTGCTACATGGGAACAGTACGTAATTAAAAAAAATATATCTTTATTCTCATCTTGATAAGTAAAGTTAGTAGAGTTGGTTATTTAAATTGTGGTTGTGGACCGTGTGATCTGAATGTTACATCATAGTGTGTATTGTAGTCGTCATTCTTTATATATCTCATTTTTTTTTGTTTTTGCTAAGAATCGTGACTACTTGGTTGGGACCTTAGGTTGAGAAACTTTTCTAGGTTAAATGTAATGGCTTCTGTATTACCCTGGATGTGTTTTTTCATTTGTAAGTTTGTGTCTTTCCTTGCTTGTGTAGATATGCGTGGTCGTATTGTTTCTCTTAGTATGTGGACATGTATGAAGTTTTGTTGTCTTTGGTTTTAGTACTATGGACAATCGGAAGAAGTTACTGAAAGAGGACCGTCATTGTCTTTTGGATGCAGCTATTTTACCAATACTCTTATTCTTCCAGCATTCAATGGACCAACAGAGGGTCTCATGATGATTTACTTGAGCCATTTTTTCACGGCTATTGTTGGTATGATCTTTTAGCAGCTGATACTTCCTTGAGCTTGAGTAGTCCTTGTAACTTTGATTTGAATGCTAGGTTTTGTTTGTATATGTTAATAGATTTTGCATATATCTTTCTCATTCAGGTGCTGAGTGGTGGGCCCAACAGTTTGGGAAATCTATTCCACTTTTTGGTTGGGTGCCCTTCCTAAGCAGTAAGACTGCAGTAGTTCATCATGTATCTTTTATTTTGTGTACATGAATAGTGTATATCAATGTTTTGCGAAATTAATCAGCATATCAGTCCTTTAGAGATAGTCCTTCGATTTCTTATTTTTTATTCGTTGCCAAATTCTTTCATTCGTTTGGGTGCACAGCAGGAAGTTATTGTAGCACCTGCTGCTTTATGTTTGTTGCTGTCAAACTTGCCGTAAGTTCCAAGAGAAGCCTTCTGTTGGTTGATATGCATGGCATATAGCAGAAAAGGCTTGATATGTCATCAATTCAGCACACTAAGGATGATTTAACAATATTTATGTGAGCCTCCGATGGTTTCATGCTTTAAATTGGAGGTGTTTGTTTTATTTACTACGCATCTACAATAAATTTACAGGCACAGAATTATTAAAATGGTTTCTTCGCTGTATGATTTTCTAGAAGCCTTATTTTTTGTTTTAGGCCTCATCAACGTTTCTCAGTTACTTTTATTCTTAATAAAAAAAAAATTCTGTGTTTTTTGTCTGGCTGATGCTTTTCTTGAAGTTTTTGATATATCACATCATCTATTTCTTCTCTATATTTACGTAGCTCTTTTTCCCTTTTGGCTTCAGAAGTTCCTGCCTTTAAAGCTGTGCTGTATTTGATGATAGCTTTTGCTGTCATACCCACAGTTACACTCAAGTAAGCAAAATTTGTGTTGTTACTTTTCCTTGGCAGCATTTATTTGTATACAGTTTATATTTTTGATCTCAGCATCACTGTATCTCTTGGAGGTGTTAGACTAGCAGTTCATTGCTGAGCTCATCAGTACTGAGTAGGCCATATCTTGAAAATTAAGCCGAAGACACTACCATATGAACCCCCGGAGTCTAGTCTCATCAGTGCTTTAGACAGTAGTTAAAATAAGGATAACTTGTACCTTGACTTTCATTGGTGCAAGAGATGAACTCTATACTCTTCTTGTACCTCATATGTTTTAACTTCATCTTTGTTATGGTCTTTGTAGCGTCTCAAATGTTTATAAGGTAGTTCAGGCAAGGAAAGGAAACATGTTGCTGGCACTAGCAATGGTACTAACATGGCCTGCTCTTTTGTTCTCTTAGTCTGTGACTTGTTTTGCGAGTGTCAAGTTGCTTGACTGACATATTTCGTTTTGCCCTCAGCTTTACCCTTTTGTCGTTCTCCTGGCAGGAGTGCTTGCATGGTATGGCTTAACCATCATGCATTTTATAAACTCTTTTGCGGTGTAACAACCCTTCTCATGGCTACTTCTTGAACTGCACAGGGATTATTTGTCCCCATCAGATATAATGGGTAGATATCCTCATTTGGTTGTCGTGGGAACTGGACTTGCGTTTGGGTTCCTTGTGGTAGGTAACATGATTTGGGGCTGTGTATTGCTCAAGTCTTCTTGTTTTTTAAGAATTTGCAGGAAAATACTATGTAAAGAAGATTGAGGTGATTAATTGTTCTTAGTAGTATCACCATGATTACATCTTCACTAGAAAACCACATGAGAATTTACTTGCTGATGTTAGGGTAAGAGAGTAATCCAATTTTATCTACCTTAAGTGGTGGAGCTCCATTGTGAAGAGGAAAACTTCACTTTTTCTGTTATGTTGAACAAAAAGCTGGTACATACAGGTATCAGTAATTAGTATGAAAAAGTTTGGCGTGTTTTGTTTTAGAGCATTTGCAATTCTTACCTCCTGTTCCTTTCCTTTTGGGAATCTTTCTAGGAAAAATCCTCCGGAATTACTGGATACCATTTTCTCGTAATAGCTTGCCAGCCGGTTTCACTTTATCAAAGAATAGTATGATATGTGTCCTAAGTGCTTGAAGGTTGGCAAGGACGAGGAAATGTGCCAACAAATGCTCGATACATAGGACAATTCCACCTGTAGAGAGCAATGTGTTCCACATATCTGTGAAGAAATGGATATGTACAAATGATTATTCTCTTGAAGAAGGGTGATCCTAATAATCATATCTAGCATTCAGCCGTTTGTCAACATTTCCTTTTTCTTTTTTCTTTTCCGAATGGCTCCTTTTTGCTGTGGAGTACTGCTTTCTGGCCTTTAGACATTAAAGCTGTATCTTCATCTCTTACAGTTGGTTACACCTTTCCTTCGATGAATGAGGCAAAGGTGAAATTTATTGTGTTCTCCTCCAGGGTTCTTAGGATTAATAATCTGCACTTCCCTGTTAGAATTCATGGGCAGCATGGTTTTGAAGAGTATTTTTCATGAGTTAAACGTCTTCTTGAAAATAGTGTTTTGAGTTCTTTAGATATTTAGTTTTTAGGTATGTTTTATTTCCTATACGTAGGTTGAAAGACAGCGGCCTTTATGGGATGTTGTATAGTCACATGTAAATGAGAGCACATTGTTATTGCTCTTGCAGTGTCAAATTTGTGCGATAAGTTTTTCTTAAACTAGTGCGTGGCTGCACATTGATTCCGTTTCTCTTTCTACATTATTTCTTGACATAAGATCTTTTGACAGGGAAGGATGATTTTGGCCCATTTGTGCGATGAACCCAAGGGTTTAAAAACTAATATGTGCATGGTAAGAAGAATTTCATTGCTGAGATTGCTAGTTTGGACATTTTATTCTTTTCTCCTTGTCAGAATTTATAATATAGGTATGTCCAGAGGAAAATATGCTCCTTTATTTGATGGTTTAGGTTCTTATTTGAGAGACTAGGTAGCTTTCCCTTGGCAATTTCAGTTAGGAAAGACTTTGATCCTTTTCTCTGGGAGAGAACTTGTTATGGACATAGAACATCCCAGAATTTAACTCAAATGAGTGATTCTAGACAGAACTCCCCAACTTGATTGCTGAAGCTGTTAATGTTTGATTTTTCATGCAGCCCATAGTTTACTCACCCCAAAAAAGGGGACCTCTTTTTCTTTTCTTTTTTTGGTTTTTGGTGATAAGTAAAAAGCAGATCTCATGTTGGCTGGTGTTGGGCTTATTAAGGATGTGCCTCTGGGAAGTTAGTGGAGTGTCACTACTCCAGCATGTCTTTCTCAGACGTTATTGATATTCATCACAAGGGAAAACTATTTGACAAGTGAAAAGCACGATCTCTTTGGCTGGTGTTGGGCTTGTAATGATGTGCCTCGTGGACATTGTTGATATACTTCAGTGAGGGAAAATCTGATTTATTTCTAGTATACTTTGGAAATTGGAAAATACGCTAGAAGTTCAGCAAAATTAAGCGAGGAATAACTTATGTACTAAGTTATGTCTACACAAGCTCACTAATATCTGTAATTTGCGATGACGCGGGAAGCAAACTTTGTCCAATCCGATGAGGAGGTATATGAGACACATGATTTAGCATCTTTAAGGGGGAATGGTTGGTAGATTCCTTGGAATTTATTGTACTTGTCGGTTGCTTGAGAATCTGATTTATGAGAGTTATCGAGTCAATTTATGGAAACAGAATTACTAATATCTGTCTTTACTTTGGTGTAGTCTCTGTTGTACCTTCCTTTTGCCATTGCCAACGTCCTGACTGCTAAACTGAATGACGGGTATGTCATAGTGTTCACTTAACGTTTCTCTTTTGAGTGTTTTGATAATGGGATACCACTGATTACATTCACTGTCATATCGCAGAATTCCCTTAGTGGATGAGTTCTGGGTTGTTCTGGGTTACTGCATTTACACAGGTACGTGACTTGCTTTCTTAAACATGACTTGTCAATATAATTGATGCAATAATATATTTTTGATGGTGACTAACATGATAAAGTCTGGGTGTCTTCGACCAAAAAAAAAAAGTCTGGGTGTCATTAGAAGAAACTTGTGACTGCAATATGCATTTATTTGTTTTGGCAATAGGATAATTTGTTTGTTGCTGTAAGAAACCTCGTTTTCTATTGCCCATATAAAAGTTTCATGTTTTTGTTTTTTTCGGTCGAATATAAAAGTTTCATGTTTCATAAGTTAACTTTTTTATGCTCTTTTGTTTGAATACAGCGGGGCTCTACCTACATTTTGCTACAGCCGTTATACACGAAATCACAACAGCCTTGGGAATCTACTGCTTCAGGTATGGACGCTATGTATTCAAGAAAATATGCAATGTGCTCCTTATCTTGGTTATGTTCTTCCTGGCTGAACGAATATTAGATCTGTTGAGTGGATTTACTGGTAATGGGGACAGACAAGTCCGTGAAAACTCTGATGCTTATTTTATATATGATTTATGGAGAACTCAATCTGAGGTCTGGTAATTCACAATATTCACATGTATTTGTCTAATGTCGACATACTCGGACATCCACATTTCTGTGCCTTGATTGGTTACGACACAAGATTTCAGTGGTTTTGATCGTTTCTGTTGATTTTTTCTCCTACTTGCCGGCATCACTTCTCTCTGTTAATTTGGTCAGTTTCAGTGTATCTACTCTAATGTGCATTAACAATTTTGGTAATCTGAAGTTGCATAATAGAATGTTGACGTGCCTCCAGTTCCTAGCGACTGCATTTTCTGCCTACAGACTATTTGTCACATCTTGTTCACATCACTGTGTCGATGTTCATACAATATGCCATTATTCGCGACTCACTCATCGATGTTTCTCAACCTACAGGATAACTAGGAAGGAAGCTTAGACTCTTGACGCGGTTGGCTTTTGGGTATATCTTCATTCATTGCGTTGTTCCTGTTTTTGTCCTCTTTTTCTCTGTTATGGTGATGAAATTAAAATGTTTGGTTTCAGTTATGCTTTACAGAGTCAAGTTTATTAATAAGGTGTTCTTTCTTGTTACTGTCATCTGCCTTGCTGAAATTATGCAGCGGATCAAGAAGTTCTTATGAAGAAAACTGGAGGAAGCGGCTCATCGTTTTTGTTCAGTCACAGCTGCGAAGCTGTGGCGTGAGGGTGTAGCTCGACGATGCTTAGGATTGTACTTTTTAATGATAGAATTTGGGGTTTTAGGCATGTAAAATATCCTAAAACAGTGTACTGTATTGGCTTTTCATAGAGAGGGCTGTTCAAGCTGAGAGGGGTTTTTCAGCTTTTGTTTTTGAAGGCATCAATTATTTAACTGTTAAGTATCCCTTTACTGCTAATTCCCGATTTTTGCGCAACCATTCTTTACTTTTCGAAATACATATTCAAAGCATTTGATAATGTTGTGTTTAAGATGGTGAATTGTTTAAACAGAAGACATGTTGCCACGGGTGTCATTTGATCACAATGCTCAATGTGTTTCGGCCTTAGATTGTGCTTGCGCCTATGTCTATACTTTGGCTTTGGGCGTAGAGGGAATCACAAGGATGTTTTTAATACACCATGCTTAAGATGCACTTGAAACACGAGCCTACTGACTCCATGTGAAGAGATCATTAGATTTTTGCAGCAATTTTAGCTGCCATTTACAATTTGATATATTGATCTTTGTTCTGGGCCACTTTATGTAGGTGTGAAAGACTTGTCTCTGTTTTCTTCCGATGTATATGGTCAGTAAGCTCTTACCAGGGCACTAGAGAAGGCGATCCCCGTGCTCTTTCACCGATGATACTATCTTGATTCATGTGTATTAAACTACTTTGATTCGTGGAGATCAAAGGTGGCAATGCCAACTCTTTGTTTTTGTTCTTTTGGGATGCGATAACCAGTTCTTATAACCCCATAAAAGAGGTTTTCCTCATAGTACACAAAGAAGATTTCACAAATGTAGGTGAATAGGTGATGACTACAATCTCAAGTGACAACATGTGTAGGAGCGTTTTGGTATTAGCAGCCATACCACGTAATAATAACAAATGGAGAAGCCCATCCAATAAGACACGAGTTTCAAAATTCTAATGCAAAAGCTGACTATGATTTATAACACCTATGAGTACTTTTCCAACTTATACATGATATCAACAGCTTGGCAAGAGTCTCGAACAATCTTTGATCTTCATTGCGGTACTATCTAGCTGTGCAGGATGGGAGTTTGCAGACAAAATGAATGCATCCAAACTATTGCACCTGCGTCACTCTGAGGGGTCGGCAACTTTGAGCCCAGTCCACTGGTCAATATATCTTCTTCTCATCTTTCCAAATCAACGCATCAAGGTACTGGCACAGGGGGCAATATGGTTGCATTGTGTAATCAGTATTCAAGAACACCAACCTGGTGGAGGCAATTGATAGCGAATGGGGAGACGATGCAGCTTGCAGAGGTGATTGCGAGAGCGTCGGGCTCCGATGATGTGCACTTAGGAGTTGCATCTGTTCCACTCGATATCATACAAAGGTTATTGTATTTGACCCAAACGAAAAAACAGACGTGACATCTCTATAATGCCTTCTCTAGCCATCTTGGAAGTTTCAGCGAAGTTCTCATTCCAAGCCTTGTAAGGAACACCGAGTACAGTAGGTGTAGCAGGAAAACTAGAAATATGGAGTTCAGCAGAAGCTGTTGAACATAGTAGCAAGCCCGTCAGATATTTTCATGCATGAAATCAATGAATGGCCAGGAAAGATAATCTGACGATGGGAGGAATTGAAAGAGAGAAAAAGATATCATACCACGCCTCCGAATATCGCATATATAAGATTCATTGATGGAACTGTGTTGATGCCTGAAGCAGTGAACAAGAAGGAAATGGAAGCATGGAGGTTTATGGTAATCTACAGGAATAGAGCACGTTGTCAGTAAACTGGTGCATGTAAAATAGTCAACATAATTTACTATGTAGGGCATAAGGAATTACTAGATCAAGTATATTTTCTCTTATTAAGAATGAGGATATCAATACATAACCCATGGCACACAACGCTCGAACCTGCATGTCCAACCGACATGAGTCAGAATAAAACCTGAAACAGCTATATAACACCACGGCTTTGGAAAGATGCTAAGAATTCAGGGAATAACTAGCACTTATACAAGTGTGCAGATGAAGATTGAAGCATCCCAACTGGCTCCCAACCTGTTTAAATGCCAAATGTGAAGCTCAAGTTAGTTAATCAATCCCATTTGGTTCACCAGGGTAACACGCAACTGTGAAGCAAGTTGAGACAGCATGCATTAAGAAGCAGACTCCGTGAAAAATATCAAGAAAGCGTTAAGCCTGTCAACTGAAAGACTTCAATTCCATGTACTCGCAAAATGACAGCTCTCAATTCAGATTCCAGTTGACTGCAACATGTTGAGAACTAAAAGCACTAGTCAGTATTTTAATGAAAACAAAATAAGTTTGTCATAAGCAAGACAGTAGTAGCATTATGAGAACATACTCCAGACAGTTCCGTACCAGTTACATCTTCGTGTTGAATTCTTTTGTTTCCAGAAAATGAAACAAGTCTCTGTGCACAACAAATATCTAATAGCAGTATAACAACCTATTTGGGCAGTTCAAGGATCCAAATTTCAATGGATGTGGAAACTTGGGGCTAAGGACTGTATCAAATTATGTCCTTAGTACATGTGACAGCACAGTGGTTGAAATAGCATGAAGACGTTTACACATGATCAACAACTTGATTAGAGAGAAGTAAAAACTCCTAGCAATTACGTTCTTACCTCCATAAAGAACCGATTGTGAGACCAAGTAACCCATGCATAAGCTGCAACAGAGAATTTTGCTTGAGCAAAGTATGCTACAAATATTTTGCCGACTGTAAAGTCTGAACTAAAATGTTATAGAAGTATATAAAGTGTCGAAACCACTTTCTTTAGTGACAAATATGTCTGAGCAGATAAACAAGCCGAGTCTCTTGGTGATGACCACATCACTATTCACACAATGGCAAATTTGGTACTACCAGAAAACCTGCCTCGACAAGCCTAGGAAGAGAACCGATTATTGGCGAGATATGGGAATAAGTACATGACAAGATCCACATGGTCTACAAGCACTGAGTTTACTATCAAGCAATACCATGAGGGATGATACTCTCCTTCAGGCCCAAAGAGTATGAGCCCACGAAATCAACTTGTGACTCAACCATTAATAGAGTAACCAAGCAAACATAAGTAATGATAAATATCTTCACGCTATCCAGAATTAGCACAATCATGCAGAGATATATGCCCATCAGGCAGAGTTCTGTAGCATCCTGAAAGGGAACTGACCAGATAAGTTAATGCTTTCAGTGGACCAGAGAGGACAAGTAACAGCACAGCTGTCGCAACCTGTGAAGTCAAACAATGAGTTTGCCAATACGATCAGTCACAACTCAACTCAAAAAAGATGAAATTTTTTAACAACTAATAGGATTCGAACCATAGTTTTCCTCCCAGCTGCAATGCCCCATCTCATTGAGGAGATTACTATTGGCAATCCAAAAAAACAACCAAAGTAATTCTGTCCAAAGTGAAACACTGCTCAGTAGACCATAAAGCAAAATGACAATTGCTAAATGAACATCAAGAAATTTGCACCGAACCAGCCTCGGACAATATCCGAGAAACCCGGTCAAACAACCCACCAAGACCAATGCTTCACGATCAACCACAATGCATTGCAACCGAAACTCTAAACTTTGAGGCATGAGTCGGGAGCTAAACTCGTTTAACGACAACCCATAATCAATATTCACCCAAACTTACCTCAATCGAGAGCGAATTGCTGAGGAAGTACACTAAGCCAGAGAGCGCCGCGAACATGGAGCATTCCACCAATCTCAACGTGCTCTGATACACGACGCCGTCGACGGACAAGTCCTCCTCCATCTCCACAGCCTCGCCGTCGAGGCTCTCGCCTTTTCCATCGCCATATGCTGATGCGGCGTGTTTTGAGACGCCGTGAGCTCTGAAGCTGCAGGTCGTGGAGGGCGACAAGGAGACGGAGATGGGGTGCGGGTGCAATTTGGGTGGCCTAGGAAATGGAGGCGACGGAAGAGGGAGGCGATAAGGCGCGGTGCGGTGTAGGAGAAAGGAAGTGCGGTCATGGTGAATTCTCAGGAGATTCATGGTGAAGACCAGGGCGAGAGTTAACCAACTCGCAATGGGAAAGAGAGGAGAGGGAGAGGGGGGAAAGAGAGAGAGAGGGAAGAGAGAATGACTGGGCCAAGTTGGAAAAACTAGTTGAAATCATGGGCCTAAAGCTTGCACGCTCAGGCAAACTGGTCCAAGCTGGACGATGAATCCATGGGCTTGAAGATGAAGAGTCGTCGCCAGGCGAAGCCGAAAAGCACCATCACCAGATTGAGGGAACCAGCATTTCCGACAGTTTTTTTTTTTTTTTTCCGACAGTTGATTCGCATGAAATTGTTTGATTCTATCCAAACACGCATAGTTATTGTAGGTTCAACATCTGTAATTCCTGATCAACTTTCCGGGTGAATGGAACTGAAGGGTCGAGGTCGAAAGAGTCTTTAGCTTTCGAGACGAGAAATCATATTTCATTTTCAAATGCTCCTTCGCCGATCGTTCCGGCTACGAACAGACCAGTTGGCATAGCATGTTAATTGTTGACCGAAATGCTAAGCTCCATGCTTAGGCTAAAAAGCCTGCTTGTAATGCTTTGTCATACCAAGACGAATTAGGTATACTAAACTTGACTTACTAAATGTTAAGCGACGCGATGAACTGTTTGTGTATATTTGGGCAAACTTCCACATTCGACGCCTCATAAATGATAAAATTGTTCTAGACCCCGTCCGTTCGCCTATGTCCAGTCAAGACGAAATGCTAAGAGGAAAATTTCTTTACAAGCGAAATCAATGCCTGTATCGAACTGCCATTACCAACTTTTTATTTCGACAGAGTGAATGTGATCATCTCGAGCCGAACCGAGTTTAGCCATGTCTACCGGGATTTCGAAATGCCAAGACAACTTTCCAGTCCACTCGTTTGCATTTTGGGATGGATGAGATGAAAATGGAGGGGTTTAAGTTTAACCTCAAATGGAGGCTTGGCTTTGGCTTTGCTTCAGCAAAATACCAATGATGACCCACATGAAACACCCGCGGACCGTTGTGGCACGGCGGAGAAAAAGAAGGAAAATGGGAGGGGCGGGAGGACCCCACAAAAAGTGGCGTCGTGTATTTATGCGTCCTTCCTTAAATGTGTTGGCCAAGCTGTCGGTAATCATGACCCTCCTCCATGCCCTTAATTAATTATTCCTTATTTTATTGCTTCCCCTTTGTAATATTATGGGATAAGAACGTAAAATGGTCCATAGATTTTAACACGTGTAATGCAATTCCTGAACTTTAACTTAAAGTGTAATATTTAATGAGATCTCTGGACTTTTGATAAATATTTAATTTAGTATCTAGGCTGTATGAAAATATTTACATATTGAATTAAAGTTCATAAATCGTACTGAATGAAAGTTTATGGACTATTTGTTTCATTCACTCTCTATTATTAGAGATTTAGGGGGGGTAAAAGCTAGGAGACATTAATGGCAGTAGCAACAAAATAATTAGTGGAGATTAGACGAGCAGCCGCGACATCATGATGATGATGATGATGGCGAGTGAGCTCTCCTTCTTTTTCGATGAACTTCCAATAATCTTCGGACAGACACGCAATCGTAAGAAGGTGTTTATTGCATTTAATTCCCCTTAAACAGGGCTTATAGTTTAATCCACGTGTGGGACCCGTCGAATGATGATTGGTGGGCATGATTTTTGGGCCATGCGAGCCGGCCCAATCATGCCATTTACATTACCCCCCGGGGAGACGTGCTTTTGAACCTCCGGATGTTGTTGTATTCCCTACGTTTCCCCCACTTCCTCGTCCTTTCATCTTTTCGGGAGTCTTGACGTGAACAAATCCTCGGGCCGACCATCGTCTTGTATTTGTACTGTCGGACGTACCCCATGGTCGTTTTTACCTTCGCCATCGTTTTCGCGGTCGGGTCCTAATGATTTGTCCTGAATAATCACCGGGAAAAATGACACAAATGGTCAATCAGCTTTGATCCAATATGCAATACGATTGCTGAACGTTTAACTTGACCAATATGGTTCTTGGACTTTCAATTTATTCAATGTGGTCCATGAACTTTTGGAACACGTTCAACTTAATCCCCCAACCATAAGAAGATGTTCAATGTCGTCCATGAACTTGAAACAATGGAATGATTACAATGAACATCTTCATATAGTTCAGGGACTAAGTTGAACATGTTCCAAAAGTTCAGGGATCATATTTGTTAAATTAAAAGTTCAGGGATCACATTACATATTATGTGAAAGTTTAGGGACTATATTGATCAAATTAAATGTTCATGGACTACATTGTATATCGGGTCAAGATTTGGAGACTATTTGTATCATTATCCTTAATCGTCGAGCTCAAAGGATAAGAGGGAAAATCGACGAACTTTGTCCTCCTATTTATCATTTATCATTTCTTGTTTCCTTGTCTTTCGCCCTTCCTCTCCCATTCTTCTCACCGTTGCTGCTAACCTGCCTCCGCGCCGTCCCGATGCTCTACTCCTTTCTCAAACCCTTCGTTGAAGCCGCGATCACCGTCTATCATAAGAATAAGTGGGATTCGTATGTAGCTAGAGTTAAAGGAAATCCGAGCCGGTCCTGGTGGGACCGCTAACATCAACTGTTTATAAAAATCTAACCCTTGGATCTAAACTAACAACTTCCAATCTCAACAATCCAACTTAATAAAACATACACATGATCATCGTACAACCATCACATGAGTACTTATAATCCTAAAATAATGAGAAAAGATTAAATTAGGATGGAGACGAGGTGAGGAAGTGGCGAGAGGAACGATGAGTCGATGACGCCAGTGGCCGCGCTAGGTCTCGCCAGTGGCTGCGAGACGTAAGAAGAGCAACGATGCCGACGATCGAGAGGCGGGACCGCGAGAGGAGCAAGCGCCGAGCAGAGCTGCGTTGCGAAGGCGAGACGCGAGCGTCGAGTGAGAGGAGAGCAGTGAGTGTTGAGCAGAAGATGGGAAAATTAGGTTAACTAGTTCTTCAAAAAAAATTATTTTATTTTTCTTATCGTGTGTGTATATATATTCTGGGCGGTCCAGTCCGGGTAGTCCGGTGTGGTCCCATCCATCATGGAACTGGGGATCGGACCGTCCCTCTCAAGGATTGGACCAACCTGGCCGGTCCGGTTCGGTCCAGTTTGCTCACCCCTAACCGCAACTCACGACCAAGGGATTGGAAAAACGAAACTTTTACTTTCACTAGTCCACCACGACACGTCAGCGGGAACGCCTCCGCTATCGTCTCTTCGTCTTGTCTAGGCGGCGACTGATACGAATCTGTCCATGCTCCTAATTTCAAATCGAGTGTTGTCTGTGTTTTTTAGTGGATTTGAGGGTTTGTAGTGTATGTAGATGGTCCATCGAGCAAGCGAGCAAGCGAGCAATCTATGCCGTTTAATCCGTATGTCCTCGGTTGATGTCAATGATGAACCCCAATTCCTCTAATGTGTCTGTGGAGTACGCTGACCAAGTCTTATCAATAAACGCTCGACCAATTGGCGATGTGAAATCCATATTTAGATCTTTCAAAATGAATCTCAAATTTATTACTCTCACGTCAATTTGGATATAAATTTGGAAAATGAATCAAAACGGGTTAATTGAGTTTATTTGACCGGGTCTTTTTTGATTTGACCCACTCGTTTGACTAACGGGTCTATCCATGTTGACGTGGAGAAGACACTTAGAAAATTTTACATGGGGACCTTGGTACTGCACTGGCGTGATCCAATGCGAAACACTCCTGCGGAGCAGCGTGATCCAACGAGGGGGCATGCCTTGAAAGTTAGAAAGCTATCATGCCGCTCATCACTGCCTCTCTGGTTCATGGTCCCTCCCGGCATTCCTCCTAGCTCGATTTTGGCCTCCATTTGAAAGATGGTCCCCTCTATCTAGTCGCAATGCATTGCAATAATCTAACTCGATCCTCTCGTGATTTCACTCCGAAATTGTCGATTGATTCATCAACTTCTCTTGAAAACATCGACAGGGAGGATACAATATTCGCGTCCTGGTCGCCCTCATTGACCGTGGCCGGACGGGCGGGGTCGAGGTGTTTCCGGAGAGAGCAAAATTAAGTAGATGACCACGTATGACAAATCTTATGCTCGAGTTCACTCGAACATCTCAGTGTAAACCGTAGAGGGTCTATTCTCGAAATCAAATCTTAGTAAATCGAAGGAAATCGTTCAATTTCCAGAGAAAAAGCAGATGCAGAAGGGGCAAATTCAAGAGCGACAACCCACGTAAGCACAGCGCACCGTCGGGGGACGCTCGTGGCGAAGATGATCCACCGGGTAAACGACACTCGTGTCGACGTCCCATCATCTCTTGTCGAACGCAAAAGCGATCCAGACAAGAGGGGAAACAAACGTATGCGTGTTCCTCATGCTCCTCCGACGGGTTAATTTCAATCCCAACAACCCAACAATGACAGCGAAAAGTTAGACGAGGAGAAAAAGATACACGTCTTCTTTCACAAGAAAGTAAAACAGAAACACAGAGAGGAATTGACAGATACGTGACCACACGTTCCTTCCTTCGAATCATAAAGAAAAAAAAAATTGGTCTTTTGATTGAATTCCTCACGGAAAAGCTTCTTTTACGAATCGTAAATGGTGGGGGTATATCGGCGAAGGACGACGATGGATCGTTCGTGAGCCGAGAAGCCTCCTAATGCGCTAACACAATAATAAGCCTGCAGAGCAGGAACAGCGACAATGCGACAGTGGCCCCCTTTTTCGATCATCTTTCGGCTTCGTCACTGGGCAGTGGGCACTGTTCTGGTACTCGCAGTTGAAAAAAGATAACGTAAAGTTGACGCCTTTGTTTTCTGTCTGTCAGTCCTCAGTTCCACTCGAATATGTGCGTCATTTTACCTCGCACCCCCTTTTTGTGATCAAGAAAAGCTCTCGTTCTATACCCTGTTTTTCAATTTCAAAATTTTCGGCTCTCTCTGTCTCTCTGTCTCTTCTTGAATTGTAGTGTCTTCGCTCCGTGTCTTCTTGATGTTAATTAGCTCAAGTTCTTGAACTTGTGGTTGAGAGTCGAGCATTTTCCCTTGTTTGCATCAGAGAGTGAGTGAAGCTATGAAAGACAGAGGCAAAGCTGTGGATGCGTACAAGGGAGGCGACGGCGACGGCGATGGATTCTTCGCCGGTGACAACTACTACTCGTCGTCGTCGGAGAACCCGTGCCGAAAACACCCGGGGGCGTCCTCTGTCGGGGTCTGCGCCCACTGCCTTAAGGACCGCCTCGCGAGGCTCGTCTGCTCCGAGTGCGGCGAGCAGCGCCTCTCCTCCTCCTGCTCCTGCTCCTCCGACATCTCCTCCAACCGCAACTCCTGCACGGTCGAGGTCGGCAGCGTCGGCCGCATCTCCTTCTTGCTCGAGAGCGACAAGAGCGAGCTCTTGCTCTCGCGCCAGATCAGCACCTCCTCGAAGCCCAGAGTCGGTGGTACAGAGTATAGTAGCAACAAAGCAGGGGAAGCTACGGTGTTCAAGAGGAGCAGTAGCAGTTGCGTGGAGATGAAGAGAGGTCACGGGATTTGGAGGATCGGGAAGCTCTTCAGGAAGAAGAAGGATCGCAAGAAGAGCGTCGATAATGGGTTTGATACGAAGAGCGAGATGTGGGTTGTGGATCACCAATCGGGCGTGTCCAGATCGAGATCCCTCAGCAGCTTCAGGGGAGGCAGGAACTGTTACGGCTCAGAGGATGGGGGCGATCACTGGACGTTTTCAGGGGCTAGGAGCTCCATTTCAGGGGCTAGGACCTCTAGCGTCAACGGCGGTCTTCTTCTTGATCCCGAGAGGAAGAGTTGCTTCAGCGAAGCGGAGTTCAGGCGAAGCGGGTTCAGCGAATCGGAGACGATCAGGAGGAGCTGCTTCAGCGAGGCGGAGCCTAGGAGGAGCGGGTTCAGCGAGGCCGAGCCTAGGAAGAGTGGCTTCGACGGCGGCGAGAGGAAGGAGAACGGGTTGCCCCTCGAGCACCACGTCGCTCCTAGCTTAGACTGCACCGGCAACAAAACCGCCACCAGGAGGATTTTCTCTCTCAAGGAAGGCGACTTCAGCGGCGGGGATGACACGGGGTTCATCGACTTGAAGTTCTTCTCGACCGAGGCGAGGCAGGATCCGAAGATGGGAGCCCTAGGGAGTTCGAGATCAGCTTTCGGGAGCATAAGAGGAGGCGGCGAGGGCAGCGGCACCGCGCAGGGGGGAGATTTCAGGAGCGGGTCGTGTCGGGTCACAGTGGGCGAGAAGGAGGTGAAGGTGAAGCAGGGCAGGAGGAGCTTCATGGGGTGGAGGTGGGGTTTCAGGCATCACCAGCACCCGAATTGGATGATGGCCGCGAAGAAGAGAGACGAAGCCGTGCTGTGTAAAGAATGAAAGGATGAGACAGGTTTCGAGGACAATGCCGCGTCAAGTGAAGATGGATCGGATCGATCTCTCTCGAATTACTATGGTCCTTTTGGGTTAATTAGAGTTGATGACTTCACTGCTATTTCCATATTTTTGCCGGTCCAGCTCTTGTATCTGATAGTTGTTTCGGTTTTTAAGTGGCGGCGTTGGATCGTCGTCATCGAAAGAAGACGAAATGAAAGACAAAATAGTAAGTAAGAACAAAGTGGGAAACAATAACAGTCCTGGCTCTCTGTTCTCTCCTTTATTCGAATGCATGGGAATTGCTTGATTGCGCTGTAGGCTGAACAAAGGGAGTGTGCTTAAACAGACAGCCATAGAGGAAATAAAATCTGCTTCCCTTTGCTTTCTTCTCGTGTTCTTATTCTCGTACTGGAAGCTACTGTCTTTAGAGGATCCTGCTACGGCAGGGTCGATCTGTACGGTTGTCCTGGCCTGGCTCTTGAAGTCTGAACGGAGCGGGGAGAAACAGAGGAAGGAAATGAACTGATTTAGGAGAGGTTGACAGATTGATTCCCCTGTATGCATCTTCTCTGCCCTCTGCATTGCTCACTTTAGTCTCACTAGGAGTCTCCGACGGGGCGATTAAGCCGCGGAGGCGGGGATGCATAATCTCTCCCCCGACGCCATCGTTGCGAGAGACGCCTTTTCTTGCCGCACGCGTCGTGACGCCGCAAGTTTCTCTACCATAATCCTTGCTCCTTCGAGTATGTGGATTCCTTCCCCCCATTTTGTCCCCCCTCCAATTCAATCTCAAGTTTAGAAAACTCAATGAGCACAGTTGGACATTACATGATAGACCTTGACGAGGAATACCAACCCTCATGGTTATTACATAGACTGAATTGATTAAAAAAAAAAAAAGGTCGGCTAGAGGATTTTACTATTAAAAAGGCGACTTGCGATTAATTCAGGGAAAACATGATTTTAATTCGGAAGACTCTCACGAGGAACTGAGTAAGAACAAAGAAGGCATTACACTGCCCAAAAAAAGACAATTAGACTCGCAAAATAAGTTGAAGATTTATAATGAAGACGAAAACTCTCGTGAGGAATTGAGTATGATGAATTCGATTCTAAAAGTGAGCGACGATATAATTGGGCTTCAAAACTCTAGGCCCAGGTTAAGGCCCAACTAGTGTTTTAGGCCCTTCGTATGCTTATAGCAACTCTATTCTGTTCTCTCTCCCTCTCTCGAATCATCGAATGTACACGCACATCGACTTAAGCATCGGAGGGCCATCCATACGTGGGCAAGCGTAGCGGCCGGGCTTGCGCATCGACAGTTAACTTGTCTTCGAAGTTGGCGTAAACCCTTCTTATGTATTAGCAAGTAACAAAAATCGACCGGCTCTCGGGATGTCGGTCCAAAGCCCATTTACGCGGTACTCTGGCCCATGTATGGGCCCATATTTTCTTTAGCTTTCTTTCCAGATGTATGTGCGTGGGATTCGACTGAAAATGTCACGGAGACACGATGCGCCCCGACCCGCCCCGACCCTACATCATGTTGACCTGAGTCGGACCGATTTTCCGGACCTCAGATTTCACCGGATTGTAGGTGGGTAGGGAGGGATCGGACGTATCTCCTTGCTGCTTCTGTCGTCGTACTAGAGTGTGTGAGGAAATCGGGTGTATTGCAATGTTTTTTTTTTTTGGGTCAAAGGTGTATTCCAAGGTTAGGGTCCGGTAGATTGGCCTTTTTGATTTTGTGCATTACTTGATATCGTTGGAACTTTTATCCAACTTCGTGGCCATGACTATGAAACTTGTGACGCCTTGTCGTGCGGGTCAATAATACTTAGGTTGCGTTTGGTTGTCCGGATTTCTAGTCAGGATAGGACTGAATAGAACATGATAATAAATCAAAGGATTTTGTCATATTATTTACTATTTGGTGAACTGCGGATTTAAAGTCGGATAAGCAGAAGCAATGCGCGGCTGAGATCGATTCTATTTTTATGAAACATCAAGATGCTTAGGAAATTATTCAGTGATGAGTTCTAATGAGTGAGTTATTGTTAAACAGAGGTTTGTACCATCTGAATTCGGGCACAATATCGACGAAGCAGACCCAGTAGAATCGGGGGTCTTGATTTGGAGTCGAATCCTTTGAGAATAACTCGCTGGCCTTGCTTGTTGTCTTGTCGAGTGAGTAGCTAAATGGCCTCTTTTCACAAGTTGAAGATGCACTCATGCAGGTCGTCCAAGAGACCTACCTTGAAAGTTGATGATCAACATTGAGTTCTTCATAACATATCGAGACCCTTTTTGAATGTTGGAAATGTTCAAGCGGTTAAAGAACGAGGGACGTGATCTCATATCACGCCAAACAATTAATTAAAGAACAAGGTTGTGGAGATACCTGGCTTTGCGGTCAGAAACCCCAGCCTAGCGCCGCCGAAGAAGTGGCCCGGTGCGGCTGAGAGGCGGCCTGACGTTGTGGAGAGGCGGCCCAATGCAAGGGAGAGATGTGGTGGGAAAAATGTGGTTCTCCTCGTGTTCGCTCTCTTGAGAAATCCTATCCTAGTCTATCACACCCCATCCCCTAGGATTTTTTTATTAGGGTTATATCCCCATTTATTCCATCATGGACAAGTACCAAACACATGATATGATAAAACATTTCATATCCTGACGACCAAACGCAACTTTAAAAATCACCCCTCACAAATCTTTCTTATACTCTGATTTTACTGACAACGGTGCAACGCCAACACGCTCGGCGGAAATAAATCAGAATGAGAGGGCAACTCCAAGTTTCGACGAGTAGCATCGAGGATTTTGCAAATTAACATGCAATATTCACTTATTCGACGTATTTTCTCAGAAGTTTTAAGCTTTATGAATATCGGTTTGTCGAATATGGCATGGAAATGCATGTTACGAGTGCGAACCCCGACAAGCCCTCTTGTGTTTATTGATGTGTCCATATAACTCTTGCTACTTATCCGGTTAATTTTCATGGTTGTCTGTTTAACGTGGTTACGTCACTTCCGATCTGTTGTGAAAGGGTGCAACTAGTTTAGTGGAATATTTCATTTGTAGCAGTACTTGTACCTCTCACATGGCAATGACGGGGACTGCCATACTCGATAGCGGTCTCGGATCAGGCCTAACGTGTTGCCCGAGCCTTTCCATATCATAAAATTTTCAAAGGAATTTTCGGGAACAACCGGGACCAGATCCAAGATGGGCAAGCGGAACTTTCTCAAGTAAGACATTTGCCCTAAGTTCGCCCATTTATCTTCTAGGACTGGGCAGCTCAAGCTGACCACCAGCCTCCTGCTTATCTCTGATCCATGACTCCGCCCCTTCCCGTGCCCATCCCTACACATGCAACATAGTTTTGGCGACGAACTCATTAATCTCAAGCCTTAGACTCACAGAAGGATTGAGTAATTATAACTCAAACAGAGCATTTTGCAACGGATGAAACAATATTTTTGTTAGAGATAAAATATCCGTGGGAAAATTCCAAGTGAGGGCCTGAAGTGCCATTATTTTCTCAAATAAGGGCCTAAAATGACCATGCCAATCTAAAAAAAGGCAATGACCTCTTTGGTTGGCCAAATCTTCCGACCGATCAAGGGCATTTTTCTCTAATACATTCTTTTCATTTTTTTTTTGTTTTTGTTTTTTCCCTCCCTTTTCGTTAGTGGCTAGCCTCAGGGGATGACCAGCCTCTAGAGAGGGCTGGGTAAGGGTTAGCCTCGCCCGATCTGGCGAGGGCTGACTTCCCTAGCCATAGGTGAGGGCCTGGGCAATGGTTGTCAGGCCCTCGCTGACTGCAACAATGAAAAAGAAAGGAAATGAGAAAAGCAAAAAAAAAAAAGAAAAAAAAAAAGGAAAAACGGGAAAATAAATTAAAAAGTAAAAGATGAAAATGCCATTGATCAGCTGGTGTGGTCATGCCCTTCTTTGAGAATGACATGGCCACTTTAGGCACTTATTTGAAAAAAGGTTCACTTGAAGCCATTATTTGAGAAAATGAGGGCACTTCGGATCCTTATTTAAAATAATGTCCATTTCAAGCCCTTACTTGAGAAAACAAAGGCCCTTATTTGAAATTTTCCATATTTCCATTGATTATGATTCCGTACATCTCTCAGGATTGCGCATTATCGTCCTTAATTAATCCTAATTGATTGTAATTGGTATTGTAATGTTTTATTACTCTAAATAGTCATCACATAAAGCCTATAAATATACTTATGTTCTTTCATTATCTCTCTCCGGCAGTGCCCAACCTAGTGCTCCTGGAGTTAACTCGACCTGTTTTTTTGTTGTCGCATTATTTATGCAGTAGAGCTCTGTTCTGTTGTTGTCGCATTGTCTATGCTCTCGTCTACAGTGCCTTGTATTTGAGGAAGTGCTATCAAGTCTATTTTCATAACAATACTAGTTGCATAGGCTGCGTTTCTCGCTGGTAGTCGTCACAATGCTAGCTGCATAGGCTACGTTGCTCTTGTTTCTTCACTACGTCCACAGTTTCAGTTGATGATCGAGACTCTATCGCTGCTCGTTTCAGTGCATAGGCTGTGGCGCTCTCGTTTCTTCACCAAGTCCACAACTTTAGTTGCTCTGTGAGACCCTTTTGCTACTCGTTTTGGAAAACAGATACCACTACCAGACACACTGCCTTTAGATGAGCAAGATCCTGAAATTTCGCTGACCACAACCTCTTGCGCTGCAGCAGCCTCCTGTCCCGGAGCCAATATCGAACTGCTTCGGCCAATCCACCCAGGCGTTATTCGGAGAATATTTATTTATTATGGGATTTGGTTCATACTCTCATCGACAAGAAAACACGGGGTCTCATAGGACTTTTATAGTTTAAACCCATATTTTTTTTTCATTGGTAGTTTGGGATTGGACCCATAAATAACTAATGCTATATATACTCTATTTCTATTGTAATTGAGGAATGTAACGAGAGGTGCGAGTTGCTAATTATAGTGAAATCCTCTGCTGGACGTACTCCTAGTTTAAGGGTGAATCAAGATAAAATTTTGTGTCTCGATTTCTCTTTTTTGGTTTTACACTTTACTTTGTTGTGATTGTATGCCAAATCCTAACAATTTTGAGTTTGGGGAATGTTAGAGATATTTTCTAGATATTGTTAAGATATTTTTCAAATTTCTTGTGATTATGCATATATTTGGGAGATTCTCCATATCCTGATTTGTGCATATGCTTACATCGTACTTGATTGATTCGCTCACTTATCTCATGGCATAGCAAGAAACATATTGTTGTTGCTTGATCTAGCACGAAAGCATATTGTTGTGCTTTTCTTGTTCATATGACGTATGATTGCGATGATGGTTGTTAGAAGGCACGGGTGTCCGTCGTTCTATCTTTCTTAATTGATCATGATTGATTGTAATTAGTTACTCCATCTAGTCATATGTAAAGCCTATAAATAGGCTCATTTACTCTTCGTTGTTAACATATTAAAATATTCATAAATTTCTCTTGGCGCATTATCCTTATTTTTATAAAGATGTTGGAATCAGAAGAATAATGATAACTTTGGTAATTTGGAGCAAGAGCACAAATAAAGACGAGATGGAGAACTTCTTAGGAAAAATGCAATTGCTTTTGCTTCGGGCGTGTATCTACAAATCTGAACTTCACAGCCTTTTTATAGTGGCTGGACGCACACAAGCCAAGTCGCCTTACAGGTGGAAAGGGTCCATGGTGGCCTTTTTATTGTTTTTGACGACTCATTCCTTTAGTTTAAGATCTGAGTCCGTGGCACCAGCCTTTCTTTCTTTACTTTGCTTTGATATGAAAGTCAAAATGCGAAAAAGAAGAAGAAGCTTCCATTGTCTAATGGATAGGACAGAGGTCTTGTAAATGCATGGAAAATTGACACAAATGGTCTATGAATTTTGGTTTAATGTGTAATGTGGTCCCTGAACTATAATTTAATGTGTAATGTGGTCCATGGATTTTCTATACATGTTCAATTTAGTCCCCGAACTAAATGAAAATATTCGATATTGCCCTTGAACTTGAGTTAATGGAAAGACAATATTGAACAATTTCATATAGTTCAGGGATTAAGTTGAACATATTCCAAAATTTAAAGGATCACATTGAACAAACTAAAAATTTAAAAACCAAGTTGCATGATCGTTTATGTCATTATCCCTAAATGCATTTGAAGACAATCTGCGAAGAACTCTTCAATGACCTTTTTTGGCATTCTTTGTCTGCTTCAACAACTCTTCTTCGTTAAGTGTTTGCAGCTTTTTGTCTTTATTTTTCTTCCCGTGCCTACTATGAGTCAAGGTTTTCTTTAAAGAACACTAAGGGCGCACGTGATAAAACTTCTAGAAATGAATTTATGCTCTAAAAGTGCTTATGGAGCATAAATCCATTCGGTAATGCAACTTTTGAAGCAGAAATCCGTTTAGTTACGCAACATTACATTTTTACTTTTGAATTTATTTTTGAGCCAATTCTAGAAGTTAAAAAAAGTTATTTTACTTTCAGAAGTAGAAATTTCTCAACATCAATATCTCTCTAACTTCGGCCTGTTTTCAAGTTCAGCTCCTCTCTCTCTGACTAGGCATGGCCACGGTTCGGAACCGCTGGTTCCGGTTCAAAATCGAAAATGGAACCCTCGGTTTCGGTTTCTGTTCCGATTCCGGTTACTATTTTTGAATTTAAAATTTAAATTGTAATGAATTTGTAATAAAATTGTAATCAAATTATCAAATAATGAATTACGAAATAAAAGAAAATAATGAATTAGGGAATTATGAAATAATGAATTTGTAATAAAATTCCCTTTTTTAATTTTTTTTTTGGCCCGGATTTTCCGGTTCAGTTGTGGGAGGAACCGTAACCGGGCCCGTATGGCACGGGCCGGTTCCGGTTTGGAACCACCGGCCCGTTGATCGGGCCAGTTACAGGTTTGACCCGGGCCGATTCCGGGCCCAAACCGGCCCGTGGCCATG
This sequence comes from Lenwebbia sp. NSW1173648, assembly GCA_029784005.1. Lineage (NCBI taxonomy): Eukaryota > Viridiplantae > Streptophyta > Magnoliopsida > Myrtales > Myrtaceae > Lenwebbia > Lenwebbia sp. NSW1173648. Next base: position 7,727,441 of record JARCGZ010000010.1, read on the forward strand.
CCTACTCTCGACCACGCCTCCGTGCCTCTCTCTCCCGATCATGTCTCCGCCAATGGCTGCCTGACGTCGACCTCTGCCCGTCATCGCCACCCCCCCTATCGCCGACCACTGCTCGCTGCCGAGACCACCGCCGCCCCCCGTCGCCAACCGCTGACGACCCCTGCTCGCCGCCCGCCACCGCAACCACCGCCTCTCGTCATCGCCCATCGCCTACCACCGCACATTGCCGCCGCCACCGCCGCCCACCGTTACCAAACCAATTTGTGTTCCAGAAGTAGAAATTTTGTCTTGTTATCAAATATTTTTTTTCTGATCAGAAATCAACTTCTAGAGCAGAAATTCAAACATGCTCAAATCCAACAAATCAATTTTACGTTGTTGCTACTCGTCCCCAACCTTGCATCCTCGAAAGCTACATGAGCTGGTTACTGCTGTTCATCGATTCACCCACCACTAAACTTACATAACGAGGATTGACTAATTAAGTTTTCACCAAAAGTGACTATAGAAAAGCGGCTACCAAAAGTGACTACTGTTCCTTACCTTGTTCGTTCTTGGGTCCCCAAGAGGTGGCCCATGAGACTCAATTTGGCTGCTGCTGTGGCTGAAACGATCCAGCCATTTATATCTCTACTGCTGTGCCTCTACACCACCGCAGCTCCATCACATTAACTACTGCGGTCGACCGGGACTGTGAACAGGGTGGTTGAGTTGCATCAGTGTCCAGCTTTCGGTCAAAGCTCGCGTGACCGGTCCCGAGTTCTGCACAATCGGATTGATGCTGCACCTCCTAATTTCGGCTCCGAATGCGTCAGATCCTTTAAAACCCACATTCATGGCTTCACCTATATTTGATGAGGGAAGAGAAGGATACATTACGGTGGACATTCCCTACATTAGTAGTTCATGCAAGAAGATAGAACGGCGAATCGCCGGGCGGAGATGGAGATGAGGGCGAAATAAACTACGACCCCACCGCGAGGATCATCCTTTAACGAGTTAAGTTCGGATCCACGCGAGCCAAACCCTCAAAAAGAGTGCGCAAACGATAAGATGCGGTCTCAAAAGGCCTAGGAAAGACCGCCCTTACTGTCTGAACTTTCTAAACATCTACGCATATGAGGCTGCAGAGTTCATGTCGTTTGAAGAAGATAGACATGAACAAGGAAGGCCATATAACAGTATCGCGCCATTCAAGTCGTTGTGGGGAGAAGAAAAGGCTGGACAATTTTATCCCGACATGGAAGAATCAGCCCATCCACAATTAATGACACTCTTTGTCCGTGCAGAACGAAAATTTAGTACGTTTGCGCAGCGACAAGTGTGAAATACCATTCGAAACGTTTCGACCTTAACCGAGCTGTTTTATTTTTCTTCCTTTTTCATGCTTAAGACGGGCGAGGCTTGAATAAGTAAATAAGATGGTGGGTGAGATGCTTTATTTGTTCGCAAACAGTTGTTCATCGGAAGTAGATTTTCATGAGCCGAAGCCGCAAGCATACATCGCTTTCCTTAACTTAAGTCTACAGATGAAAGGAATGACACAGATTAATCTAGGATCATGTTAATCTTTGTCTGAAGTCCACATGGAGTAATAACGTCAGAAGTCATCTTCGAGAGGTTCATCTGCTCCGGACGCACCTCCGCAGTCATCGTAGCCACCATGCTTCACGGTCGCCGCCGGAGCTGACGTCGCAGAACGCGAAGGATACGACCTCTGCCCCGAACTCGGTGACGATGCTCATGCTAGTCCGGCGAGCCACGAACCTGCGGCACAGAGGGCACGTCGCGTTCTTGTAGCTGAGCCACCGGTCCAAGCAGGCCCCGTGGAAGACATGGTCGCAGCACTTCAGCTCCCTCACCTCTTCTCCCGCCCCGACCTCGCAGAGGCACACCGCGCACTCCGCAGGTGTTCCGCCGCCGTACCAGGCCATGCCGAGTCCGTGGGCTATTCTGAAAGCTCCTGGCTCGCCATGGCCGTGCGAGTGGCTGAGGACGGAGGACCTCAGGGAGTAGTCGAAGGCCCATTTGAGCAGCCCGACGGGGGCGGACAGGCGACCTGCAGCGGCGGCGGAGAGAGGGAGGAGTTTGGGGACGTTGCGAGCGAGGAAGGAGGAGATCGCGAAGAGCGCGGCCAGGAGGGCGAGGGGAGAGAGAGTGAAGGTGAGTGAAGAAGACATGGTTTGTTTGTGAGAAAATGAAGAGGGAGCTTAAGCTGGGATGTGGGTCACTTCTGCTGTTGAAGAGGCAATGCGTTTGCTTTTTATAGACGAAGATCACTCGGTGATGGATTTTGGGGAAAATAGAGTAATGTTGGACGTACATAACTCATGTGCTAAATGGACATGTTAAGTGACGCGACAGATTATAAATAGATTTTTAAATATGTATTATATTCAACATTCAATAATAAAATAGTGTTGTGCGCCATAAATTTTTAAAAAAATCAATCTCATAATATTTTTAATTATTTATTATATATGTTTTTTTACCAAAAATATACCATTAGTCTTACTGTCGTCTAAAGACTGTCACATAATCAATTCACTATATGAGGGACCGAGTTGTTATATGTGTTATTCATATTTGATAAATGGGTTTAAACACATTATGGGTTTGATAAATTCTCACTCACTATAATTTGTGTATGAGCTTTCCTATATTGAGTCACATATGAAAGTGTTTCGATGTTTGGTGGTATTGAGTCTCTCTCATCCTAAAAGTTAACTCAAAAGATGATACTTTCTCTCACACTTATAAACCAACCACTAGCCCATTCCACAACCGATGTTGGACAACCCAACAATCTCCCCCTCATACATCGGGCCCTAAGTTGGAGCCGCAACAACCCGTATCTCTTTCGTGTAATTGTTGGGTCCAGACTTGTTGGTAACCTGATATCAGTGTTTGGTGGTATTGGGTTTCTCTCATATCAAAACTAGCTCAAAAGATGAGGCTTTCCCTCATATTTATAAACCGACCACCAACCCTTTCCACAACTGATGTGTGACAACTCCAACATTCAACAATATTGATTGGATTGGGCACGGGTCACTAAATTTGCATTGCATCGAAATGGGTGAAAACGGTTTGAATGGATCTATTCGGATCGGACCATTTTCAATCTGACTCAGGCCTGACCCGACATGTCCATTTAAGGAGTCTAGCGATAACCAATTGGTATCGGACACCCGGAAATAAAAACAGAAAGGACAACCTACAAGAAAATGCGCAAAAGGAGTGGAATTTGTCTGGATCGGAGTCCATATACTAGACCCGGTCCGTCTTTGCCGTAGATCACGTGAGCCGCGCCTTCCTTTTACGTGTGGGGCTAACCTGATATTTGACTTTAAGACGACGATGGTCCAGGCAAACTTTTTCCGGAGAATAGAGTGAGAGAAGCTTTTGTGCTATAGCTCAATTCTATTAACGGATTCTAGCGAACCGCATAGTACACACGAGGAAGATTTTTTTTTTTTTTTGCGTCAAATACACGAGGAAGATTTGAAGTACGTGATCTAATGTGGAAGCCACCTAGAAGTAAAGTTGTCAAAATGAGTAGGGGTGAGCAGTTCCAAATTTCACCTAGAACCTAAAACCTACTCATCAAAACATGTTTTTCATTTTTTGGAACTTGAAACCTACTCTGCATACTTTGAAACCTGGAACCTACCATTTCACAGGTTCCAGGGTTAGTTTCAAGTTCCACATGTATTCTTAATTAAACGATTGCAGTGAATCATTACATTTAATGACTACCATCTGTTGCTATAATCCGCTGGCCACACTCATATTTAGAATCGATTTCACTTTCATGACAAGTTTTAGGATATTTTCCATATTTCTTGCGATTATGATATATTTGGAAGATTCTCCAGATTCCCATTCGGATGAGTGCGTTAGAAGTCCAACTTGTCATGAAAGTGCGATTGGGCCTTAAAACTTTCAAAAAGTGCAATTAAGTCATAAAATTTGTCAGAAAATGCAATTGAATCCTAAAACTTTCAAAAAGTGCAGTCAAATCCTAAAACTTGTCAAATTGATGAAATTAGGTCTTTTCGCTGACTGTACTTTTCGAAAATTTTAGAAGCGATTTCACTTTCATGACAAGTTTTAGGATTGGATTGCACCTTTGAAAGTTTTAGGACTCGATTGCACACAAGTTTTAAAATTTTCAGTGCACTTATCCCTATCCCCATTTTTGCATATCATTGGTCGTACTTTATTGATTCACTCACTTATCTCATGGCATAGCGGGAAACATACTGTTGCTTAATCTTGCGCGAAAGCAGAATATTGTGCTCTACTCTTGTTGATACGACATATGGTAGCGATGGTTATTAGAAGACATGGGCGTCCATCATACGGTGAATACATGTGAATTGCGCTTGCTTTATCTTCCTTGATTGATCTTTTTGTAATTGAAATATACAAGTCAGCATTATCTATTGTAAAAATGTTGGAACAAAAGAATCATGAATAACTATGGTAAGTTGGAACAAGAGCAGAAATAAAAACCGGATGGAAAAATTCTTAGGGAAATGCAAATACTTTTGCTTCAGGCGCGTGTCTAAAAATCTGAACTTCACAACCATTTATTGTGGCTGTACCCACACAACTTAGCACAAATGTCCTAACAACATTAAATGAAGAAAACAAGAAAGACCACAAAGTTACAAAAGCACGCAAAAAAGTCAATACAATAAATGCATGGGAAATTAAAATAAATGGTCTCTGAATTTTAGCCTAACGTGCAATATAGTCTCTAAATTTTAAATGGTGTTCAATGTGATCCCTAAACTATTGTCGAATATCCAATGTGGTTCATGAACTTTTAATTTATTTAATGTAGTCCCTAGACTTTTGGTATATGTTCAATTTAGTCTTTGAACTAAATGAATATGTTCGATGTTTCCCTTGGACTTGAATAAATGAAAGGACAACATTGAATAATTTCATATAATTCAAGAACTAAGTTAAACATGTATCAAAAGTCCAGAGATCACATTGAACAAATTAAAAATTAAGGGATCACATTACATATTGGCCCAAAATTTAGGGACCGTTTGTGTCATCGCCCCTAAATGCATTTGAAAACAAGCGTAGCAATCCGTGAAGAACTCTTCAATAACCTTTGTTGGCAATCTTTGTCTTCATGCTTTAGCATCTCTTCTTCATTAAATATTTGCAGCTTTTTGTCTTCATTCTTCTTTGGGCACTTACCATGAATCAAGGCTTTCTTTGAAGAGCGCCAACAATCAAATCTGCAAACCAGCAACCAACATGCTCAAATCCAACAATTAATTTTATAACAGGTTTTGCTAGCATAACAGTATTTTGGTGACTGTGAGAATAACAGTACATTGTAGGCCACAAATCCTCGAAGGACCTAGACCCCACAACAAGTTTTAATTAATTTTTATTTATTATCTTATGGCTCAAAACAGGCTATTAATCCAACGGTTACCCAAACATTGTTACCTAATCAATTCTCTTTTATAATATTCAAACACCATATGCTATGAACGCCGGGTACTCGTCCCCAACCTTGCATCCTCGAAAGCTACATGAGCTGGTTACTGCTATTCATCGATTCACCCACCACTGATCTTACGTAACGAAGAGTGCTGATTAAGTTTTCACCAAAAGTGACTACAGAAAAGCGGCTTTCGGTCAAAGCTCGCGATGCTGCACCTCCTAATTTTGGCTCCGAATGCGTCAGATCCTTTAAAACCCTCATTCATGGGCTTCACCTATATTTGACGGGGGAAGAGAAGGATACATTATGGTGGACATTCCCTACAGCAGTAGTTCATGCAAGAAGATAGAACGGTGAACAGCCTCGCCGGTGGAGATGGAGATGAGCGAACGCTAAGATGCGGTCTCAAAAGCCCTAGGGAAAGACCGCCCTTACTGTCTGAACTTTCTAAACATCTACGCACGTGAGGCTGCAGAGCTCATGTCGTTTAAAGAAGATAGACATGAACAAGGAAGGCGATATAACAGTACCGCGGCATTCAAGTCGTTGGGGGGAGAAGAAAAGGCTGGACAATTTTATCCCGACATGGAAGAATCAGGCCATCCACAGTTAATGACGCTACTCTTTGTCCGTGCAGAATGAAAATTTTAGTACGTGTACTGTGACAACCGTGAAATATCAATCCCTTCGCGATCGAATTGAATGGGACACAGCAACATCAAACATGCTTATAGCTGGGTTGAAATCTTGGGGTGATAATGGCCTTCGTTGGTGGAAAGATTCTTCGATTTAGGGGCATTTTTTGGGCGAGGAACTCGACATCCCTGTTCGCCCAAACGGATCACGGCGTGAAAAGTTAGATGAATAACTTGATGGGTTCGGTCAAGCTCGGGGCTTATATATATATACACATGAGCCTTTCTTCGTCTATTAATTAAAGTTTTTAGGTTAGACCTTCTAACAAAGTCAATGTCTGATTAATTAGTTAGTTGACTGAGAAAATCATACATACTTAAGGGTAGTCATATTAACATATATTATCACACATCACTTCCACATTTTGTAGAAAAAATCTTATAGAAAGAGAAGATGTACTTAGATTGATATATCGTTGCGCTCTATCTAAAAACAATTCAAGACCAGACCGAACCAAATGGGTTTTTTTTTTTTTTTTCATTCGAAACGTTCCTTGCTTAAACAAGCCGTTTTTCCTTTTTCATGCTTAAGACGGCCGAGGCTTGAATAAGTAAATAAGATGGTAAGGTAGGTGAGATGCTTCATTTGTTCGCAAACAGTTCATGGGAAGTAGATTTTCATGAGCCGAAGCCGCAAGCATACATTGCTTTCCTTAACTTAGAATGACACAGATTAATCTAGAAACATGCTAATCTTTGTCTGAAGTCCACATGGAGCAATAACTTCAGAAGTCATCTTCGAGAGGTTCATCTGCCGCGGACGCACCTCCGCATTCATCGTAGCCACCATGCTTCGCGGTCGCCGCCGGAGCCGAGGTCGCAGAACGCGAAGGATATGACCTCTGCCCCGAACTCGGTGACGACGCTCACGCTCTTCTGGAGAGCCACGAACCTGCGGCACAGAGGGCACGTCGCGTTCTTGTAGCTGAGCCACCGGTCCAAGCAGGCCCTGTGGAAGACATGGTCGCAGCACTCCAGCTCCCTCACCTCTTCTCCGGCCCGGACCTCGCACAGGCACACCGCGCACTCCGTGGGTGTTCCGCCACCGTACCTGGCCGTGCCGAGTCCGTGGGCTATTCCGAAAGCTCCTGGCTCGCCATGGCCGTGCGAGTGGCCGAGGACGGAGGACCTGAGGGAGTAGTCGAAGGCCCATTTGAGCAGCCCGACGAGGGCGGACAGGCGATCTGCAGTGCCGGCGGAGAGAGGGAGGAGTTTGGAGACGTTGCGAGCGAGGAAGGAGGAGATCGCGAAGAGCGTGGCCAGGAGGGCGAGGGGAGAGAGAGTGAAGGTGAGTGAAGAAGACATGGTTTGTCTGTGAGAAAATGAAGAGGAAGCTTAAGCTGGAATGTGGGTCACTTCTGTTGTTGAAGAGGCAATGTGTGCGCTTTTTATAGACGAAGATCACCTGGTGATGGATTGGGAAAATAGAGTAATGTTGGAGGCACATAACTCGTGAGAAAGTATTGGGTGGGCCGGGGCCAATACGTGTCCGTGTGCTCTGGCCTATCACGAGCAGACATGTGTCCTGTCGTGACAGAGGAGAGAGAGGGGCACGAGAGGATAGGATTGGCCGGGGCGCACGGACACGTGTTAGGCTCGGCCCACCCAATATTTTTTCCATTACTCGTATGTTAAAAGGACATGTTAAGTGACGAATATTATAAATAGATTTTTAAATATGTATTATATTCGACGTTCAATAATAAAATAGTGTGTTGTGAGTCATAAATTCTTAAAAAAATCAATTTCAGTATATTTTTAATTATTTATTATATATATTTTGACCAAAAATATACCGTTAGTCTTACCGTCATCTAAAGACTGTTGCATAATCAATTCTCTATATGAGGGGTTGAGTTGTTATATGCATTAGTCATGTTTGATAAATGGGTTTAAACACAGTATATATATTGAATGGATTGTATCATTTTTTACCATTTAGGGTCGGACTTTGACCCGACCCGATCCAATCATTTGAGTCCCCTATGTAGAAGGGAGGAGCAAGTTACGTTATGGGTTGGGTCGGGTTGGGGTTGCGAGTCCTAGAATTCGTTCACTTGCAACGGAGAACAATCTCCTTCCTTAATCTTGCCCGTTTCACGTGTTTCACCCACATAAAAACAACGACGTTGCCACAGAAAAAAAGAGTCCGCCGTCGGGTCCCCCCTCGCCCGAGTGCATAATTGTGCTGATTTCTGGACGACATCCTGCCATTGTACTTAGTCAAATTGTGGCTGGCGTCGAACCGGATCTCGCTTTCAGAGACCTCGTTACTTGTCCGCCCCGGACACGGGGAGTCGTTCTTCACGGCCGGCCACTCGAAACACGTTCTAGCCTGTTGGGACCGTTTCTAGAGACTTCCTCACTTTGTTGGATTGGGTCAAGCGACTTTTTTAAATTGATAGTTCCAGACGGTAGCGTCGTTTTCATTTAGTAAAAGGTTACATCATGGCCTAGAACACGTGTTGCACCATGTTACTTGTGTAATGTTTGAAAGCTCGTTGGAGAATCGCTCCTTTCCTTTTGCCCAATGGCTCTTTGCAAGCAAGGACGATGGCCTAGGATTCCGTCTGTATTATTGGCCAAATCAGGTTAAACAAGCAAGTTCACATAACTCCGTCTGCGTACAAGGCATCGAGTCGCCAGTTCCAGTCAACTAAACAGCACATGTAGCTGTCTATGCGGTTCTGAATTTTTGGTTCATGTTCGCTCGTTTTTGCAACAAGGAATATCTTTCACCAAAATTCAGTCTTCGGTTTTTATTAAGAGGGTTCTGTGGCTCAACTCTCGAAAGGAAATTTTTTAGTGAGAACACGAAGTAACGCAGATAGAAATGAAATGGGTAGGAAATCAGTGGATCGAATATGGATTTGAGATCAATAAAGGTTCAGGCTACGTTACAATACTCCTACGAAAGCAGTAGAAAGCTTGAAAATAAACTGGAATTGCAGAAACTCTAAATGCTGGAAAGGAGAGTACATGGAAGTTAAAGTGCAGAAAAACTTGAGTTCTTTTGGATGTGTGTTGATCTGTCTCCCTCTCTTCTCTTTCGAGTATTTGTTATTCTTCAGCTTTCCATAACCGTCCGTCGGTTATTTTCTTGCTTTCAAACTTTGAATCTTGGCGCCTTTAATAACTTCCCATTTGCCCACGTTTTATCCGCCAAAACTTGATCTTTAACTGTCAATATGGCTTCAAATTTGAACCTTCTCTAATAACTGCCGTGAACTGTTCGCACCCATTATCCGGATTTCTTGCTCGTAACTTCTTGCTGACATGGCTAGTTCGGCCATCTTGCGATTTCTTTCGACTTCGCACTCCTCTTACTGCTAACTCTTTACAGTTTCGGTATGTTCAGAATCTTATCGAATTTTGAAAATCAATGACCATATTATCTTATTTCCCGAATATCGGGTTTAGACTTCTGGACATTTCGGTATGTTTCAGATAACTTACCGAACTTCTCAGAGTAGCTTACTGTTCCCGATTTACCGATTTTCGGGATATGGTGATACTAAAACCACTTCGGTAACTCATTATTATTTAGTGTCAACAGTTCCTTGTATAAGAAAACAAGACAGCTCTTACAGCATCGTAGATTAGAGTCATACAGTTTGGTTTCTTTTGTTATCTGGCTTTCATATTCCCCTGGGTGTCACAATTCCAAAGCTCCGTCGGAGCAACTGGTCTAGCGATAAAGCGATCATGGCTTCACGAGATTACGACTTCGGTTTACGTCGTGGGCAAACCGCTGGACGGCTTATGCCGCGTTACCTAGCCGTGCATACCTCGTGAAGATGGCTCATGTTAGCATTTTGACGAGGCTCCGGTGATGGGCTCACCAATTTCGGGCTTTCCAATTGCGGGTAGTCGTAGTTCGGACCAAATATCGTAGCGGTTGTGAATGAAACTATTAGAGTAATGTCTAGAGGGATCCATTAGTGCCGATCATCCCTTTCCAACTCATTCACTTTCAAAAAAGAAGCTACGGTTTCAAAACATGGATTTAATTACAATGGGTGCGTTCATTTGGGGAAAACTTCGTGTTAAAGGAAAGCACTTTCATGAAAATTATTTTTTAGGGAAATTGTTAGTTTTCCTTTTCTTTTTTTTTTTGGCGAGAATTAGTTTTCCTTTGTTTGGTCATATGTGATTGAAAATGTTTTCTAGTGTTTGGATCTCATTTGGAAAATGATTTTAGTCTCGTGATTTTATCTCAGGCAAAATAAAATAAAATTGATTTTTTAAATTATTGTTTAGTTTCTTTTTTTATTCTTTCTTTTCCTTTCTTCCTCCACCGTGACCGGCCAGAGGCGGCCACGGGCGAGCTCGCTACCTTCAGATCTGGCGAGCCTCGAGCTCGCCCGTGGCCGCCACAGGCCTGTCACGGTGGAGGAAGAAGGAAAAAGAAAAAAGAAAAAGAAGAATAAGATTAAGTAAAAATATAGACATTAAAATTTTAAAAAATTTGAGAGGAACAATTCCGGAAAGTGTTTTCAACTCTTTAGATTTAGGAATGTTTTTTTTTTTTGGTCGAAACTTTAGATTTAGGAATTCAATTTCCTAATTTCATGCATGATTTTTTCGTTGACCGGAAAGTATTTTCGTTTGGCTAAGTCATTTTCACCAAACGGAAACGGGGTGAAAGTCCAGAAAATCAATTCCCAAAAAATACTTTCACTCAAACAGACGCACCCTAAGATTTTGTTTGGTTCATTGAGAATGGAGTTTTGGGATTCGAAATCTTGTCCATTCTCAAAACAGTGTTGAGCCCATCACCGGAGTAGTCCAAATGAGCAATACTACCTGCAAGGTACAAATTGGGAATTTATGTAGTGTTGCTGCACATCATCTAAGTTTTTCTTATGCATCTAGATCGATCTCAGACAAATTTGACAAACAAACGATCGGGAAAACAAATACAACCTTGTTCTTTGGTTCTAGTTCAACCATAAAGTGATCGAACTTCCACAAAACAAGTTTTCTCACGGATCAGGAAGTTCAGTTTTTCTTATTTGAAGCATGAATAGTTTCTTTGACCGTAGATGATTTACCGTCGACTTAATCATTTTCAGCAAACCAAACGCTTGGAAGTCCGGAAAACTATTTCGCAGGAAATTTTTTAACTCAAATGAACACATCCCCACTTGCAAACCATGGAAACAAAATCGCCAAGAAGTAAACTTCATTGGAATTAAAATGACTTGAAAGTTATAGATAGACCAACGCTCAAATGAGTACATTGAAACGAACACACACCAACACAACACTGGTATTCACAAAGGATTCTAGAAAACTGAGTCTAAGACTTGGTGAGCGAGCGAAACACGAAGACCTGGTGGTGGTGGAGATAGAGAAGGTGAGGAATGAGACCCCACAGGTTGGATAATTTCGTCTTTTTCATCTCCTATGGAGGTTGGATGAAGACATTTTTGGGGTGAATTTTGAGTCACCCAGAGAGGATGTCCCTCGAATTTGGTGCTTGAACCTCGATTATTGATGTGACGAGTTTCGTACGAGCCCTACATTAAGAATCATTCGGCGGCCCATAGTCCTGTGGTAGACAATGAATCGCGTCTGTAAAGTCAGAATTGTAGGGCGATAATCTTAAGGTTCACGATACTTTTATCAGGTTCTTAGACAACCTAGGCATCATCGTACGTTGACAAAGTCGTGGGTGGTCCCGTCGGGGATCTTCTTCAAGCATTTCCACAGAGACCGTTGCGCATGGAGTCTCGAGTATGCTAAGAATCAAGAAAGGCCCAAGCCAGTTTCTTTTGAACGGGCAAGGCCCAAATAATCGCCGTGGAAGAACAGTTTGGGCCCCCGTTTGTTGTTTGTTTTATTGGAACGGGAGCAATTAAATCTAGGAGAAGGGATTTCTTTTAAAAACTTATGACTTTGATGCTTTACCCTTTTAAACTAATTCTTTTTACTCAAGCGTTGTATTTGTCTCTCTCAAAACACTTAAATTTTTCACAAAACCCATAAAAATAAACACGTGGACTCTCCTATAATTTCTTTTGGAAAAAATTTCTAGAAATGCGAGCGATATTATTATAAAGCGGGAAAAAATTGAAAATTACTTTTTTTGGCTTTTTATCAAGCTAGCAGACGCGCCCGTCACAAGGAAACCAAGGATTGGCTTAAGATCTCACTTTCCCACAGTCGACCGAAAAACCGATGCTATCGTAAGGGATCCCTGCTCACAATGTTCATCATTGTACCGGTCTCGAGTTTGTAAGATCACTAACTCCATCCTTCCATGTACTAATGAATAGGGGTGATCAGTTCTTGGTTTGATCTGGTCCACCCAAGAATCGGGAATCGGATCGGAAAGATCAGTTCTCAGTTTTAGTCCCCCTGGACCCGGGTAAAAAATCATCGAGTTTTAGTTTTATGAAATTGGAAACCGCACCGAAGGTTCCAGCAGTTTTCGATTCGATCGGTCCGTTTTACTCACCTCTATTAACGAAGTCGCGAGACTAATTATGTTGCAAAGAATTAAATTAAAAAAAGGCCCTAATTCCCTAAAAAAAAAAACCTCAAACTTTAGATCCAGTCTCCAATTTACCCCGAACTCTTTTTTATCTCAGAAAAAGCCATCAACTTTACATCCAGTACCAAATTTGTCCCGAAATTTTTTTATCTCGAAAAAAATTCCAAACTTTAGGTACAGTCCCAAATCTGCCCGAATTTTATTTTATCTTTAAAAAATTGTAAATTTTCAATGTATTTTCAAATTTACCACGTGGTTCAATCTCAACTTGACGTGGCATTTTTACGTCAATAAAAAAGCCCACATTAGCAAAGTAATGGGCGATAGGTACAGACCGACGTAACATTTTCACGTGGATATTAAATCCACCCCAATAAAGAAATTCTCCAAAATGAAACCATTCTAGGATATGAAAATTAGGGACGACTAACAGCGATTTTTGGTCAGAGGGTTGATGGAGTAAATTTTGAGATTAGAGTAAAAATTAGTGATTTTTCTTAGACAAAAAAAGTTTAGGGTAAATTTGAGACTGAAATTAAAGTTTAGGGTTTTTTTTAGATAAAAAAAATTCGGGGTAGATTTGAGATTAAACCTAAAATTGATGGTTATTTTTTAGACAAAAAAGAGTTCAGGATAGATTTGAGACTTGACCTAAAATTTGGGGGTTTCTTGGGGAATTTGGCCTAAAAAAAAGGGAATAAAAGGTTTTTTTTTTTCTCCCACCAATCCATCATATCACCACCATTTTTTGGTGGAGTGACTTGCAGTGAGAACAAATCGTGGAATTTTACCACTAATAGCTTTAATCCACGTGGAGCAGGCTCATTGGTCCGGTCACTGGGGAAAAGTTCTTGCATGCAATACCTGCTCCTCCGGGTTTCCGACGCGGCGTCGCCTGCGTTTGCGCTGACTGCAATATCTGTCGATCCCTGACAGTGACACCGACCCTCCTCCCCACCACGCGCTCCCTTCTCCTCTTTCGCGCAGCTCTCTCTCTTTCCATGAAAAAATGGTGGTGCAGGGTGGCGGTGGTTGCGAATCTGGTGGTGAACGCAATCAAAACTCGAGAGGCACTCTAGGCTCGGAATCGCTGCACATTCCACAGGTACGAACCATGTCACGAGCTCCCTCGAGCTCTGTTTTATCATTGCGATCGTCGTTAGTTCCTTTCCTGCTTGCTTTCGTTCCATTGGCGAATGTCACCGGCGCAGTAGATGCTCCGCGAGCCAAGGCTTGTGTGGTGTGCCTGTCTGAGATCTCCTAACTCCTCCTTTCTTTCCTTGTTTTTCTGTTTTTCTCCTGCGTTCAACGGGAAACAGAGGATGAAAGAACTTTTCTGCTCGCTTTGCTTAACGATATACTGAGACGAAATGGATCACCCGTTGTTCTTGTTCTTCGCCGGCATTGTTGATGCTCGATTTCTGTCGAAATACATAGGGCAAATCGCATATCTCATTTGTGGTTTTGCGCCTGACTGACATTTTCTTCTTGATCTGCTTTTATAAAAGGAGCTCCTTGTTTGTTGTTGTTGTTGTTGTAATTTCACCGGAATAGAGGTTCCGACTCACTATCGTACTGCCTCGTTGGGGTGTGTTTTTGGATTTTCTTCTTTGTCTGGGTTCGAAACTTAGGTTCCTATCAAGAAACAGAGAATATAATGCACTGGAATGAACAGGGTTAATCTATTGATAGGATTTGCTTTCACAGGCTCCGGCGGAGAAGCATCTAAGAATTCAAGAGGAGGTTGCCGGAGAAAATGCGGGCTTGACAGAGTTGCCCACTGACATAATCTCCAACATTCTGTCAAGATTGCCGGTGAAGACGCTGTTGCGGTTCAAGTGCGTTTCCAAGTCCTGGTGCTCCATCATCGACCACAGGTCGTTCGCTGATTTAGTCTTAGCTCAGTCACTCGTTCGCTCCGACGTCACCTCGCTCATATCCATCATTGGCAACATCGAGCCGAGTGGCTTTGGCCGCGGGTTCTTCAGCTTAGACCATCAAACTGGATTGGCCACTCCCTTGCGCCAACTTCACCACAATATCAACTCGAAAGGGGAGGATTCGCAGAGTGTCAATGGCTTAATTTGCTTCGACATCGGGGATCTTACGTACCTATGCAACCTCAGCACCAGAGAGATCAGGGCCCTTCCGCCTACTTGTCCTGATTTTCCTGTCCATTTGCACCGTGACATCCACAGCTTCAGCGCCATGGGTTTTGATCCCGTCGCGACGCAGTACAAAGTCATGAAGACATGGGTTCTGAATGCCCTGAACCATTCGGGTGAAGTGATCACCGCGCACAAGATTCTGACATTGGGAACCAGTTCGTGGAGGAAAATCGATAGCGGCCCTATTGATTTTCCCTGGGGAGGCAGCGTTTGCATTAACGGAGCCATTCATTTCCTGACGCTTGACCTGATGAGCAACAAAATAATCGTGGCGTTCGATGTCAGGACCGAGAAGTTTAGGACATTAACATTGCCGGATGGTGCCTTGAATCAGGTGCATAAGATGAAGTTAATACCATTTGGAGATCGTTTGACGGTATTAGACTATGAGCATCTTGAGGATGAAAACATCATGCTAATGTACATACTAGAGGATGGTAAAAATCAAGTTTGGACAGAACGTCGCATCGTGCTACCCCTTAGTTGGAGAGAATATCCATTGCATTCCGAGCGGTTTCTCGTCGGTAGCGTCCGCGCCGGAGAGATCTTGCTCGCTCCAAAGGTAACGACTGGTGAAGTGTACTTCCTGTCTTATGATGTGGAGAACGGGACTCTGAAGAAGGTTCAAGTCCGTGGTCTCCCCCCATCTCTTTTGAGGAGTCCTGTGATCATCGCCTGTGCACCCATCGGATACGTGCATAGCATTTTGGCTCTGAGCGAGGATTACTCGTGAAGTTGTCGCACAAAGCCTTCTTTTGGATGGCAGCAGTGCAGGCAAATAGCATTACTGCACATATATGTTACATGTTTACTTTGACACCGGTAGCTGGTTTACATCTCTTAGGATTGTGCCGTATACAATTGGTTCTTTTGGGCACCTTCTGTTTCATCAAGCATTACTTTCCATGTCTATAGGCACCACCAATTGTTCGTATCGTGCTCGATTGGTTCTTTTGGGCACCTTTTGTTTCATCAAGCACCACCTATCTGCACAATGTGACCTGATTATCAAGCATTGAACTTTGTTATTCTTCTGTTATTCCTTGCTCTCTGGAAAGATTACTGCAAATTTTCTGCTGATTGTTGTTCCCGCCATTACCTGGTCAGCTATTACATTCATGAACGGTGTTCTCAACTGGTGGTGTGCATTGTTTAGAATCAGGGAGTGAAGAGCCTCCATCATATATTCCTTAGTGTGTGGGTTGAGATGAGAGTTATCACTGCTAGGCACCAAGCTGATATACAGATATTCGTCTGCATCATCTTAGGTGTCTATTTCATTACCAGACAAGTACATTCTTTTTTTTCCTCTAAGCTCTTCTTGAGGTGTGTTTGTCTACAGTTATCACATCGGGGCGATCCGGAAGCCAGAGTTCTCCCCCTAGCTAATCTTGTGTAACTTGTAATAGTCGCTCGCATCCAAGTTACTGGGGGTACAAAGAGCACCAACATAAGCAGATGCAATTCGATGTTCTTATAGGATTGATGGATACATGATTAGCAGAGAAGGAATCGATGACTTCCGCTGCGATTACGCGGCCACATTGTGCGATCCTCAATTCGATGTCACTTCCTATTGCATAACTGTTTCATTGTGTGGAGATTCGGTGATTGATACCTGCGAAATAACCTGTTGTATGTCCCCATCTGCAGAATTTATACTCTTGTGGAGCCAAAAACATTTTAAAGCAGCTGTAAGGAAATTGTTTAGGAGAATCATTGTGGTTCCGTGATAATCATGGAGTTCCCCCTTCCACCACTATACCAGATGGCTTTCACCATTTGCTCTGAAGCACTACTTTTTCCAATCATCGAGCCCCGTCAAGCATACTTTCATTAGTATGTCGGTACAATTATCGTGCTTACTTTTTTAGCTTATTACATATCTTATAAAGCCGGGCGTCCTATGTGGTACGATAGTACGAGGTTCCACGTATTCCAATTCAAAATCGCGGTATGTTACTTTCAAATATTGAAGGACGTCTTACGGAATTACATAATGTTCTGTCGTACTAAGGCCAATCGCCTAATGTTTTTGCTTTAATATCATCTGACGTTTTGCCAAGGCGTATGGCATTCAATCAAACTTAAGGCCAACATCCTTGTGCATGGTTTTCTAATATGAGGAGACATCTTACAAAAACTTAAACATCCTATCCTACTTAAGGCTAATCATCGTATGCCTCTTTTCACACACATTTGATATTGACTGAGGCATATTATATTAGTCAGTACTTAAAGCCAAAATCGTCGTACATTATTATTATTATTATTATTTGTAAATGCGTACCACTTTGAATTATACCCTCGTAAGTTAGAATTTTTTTTTTAGTACAAAGATAGGACGTTCATCGCATTCCGGGCCAAATTATATCTGTTTTGATACCATAGGATGATATGACATATATTAGGCCGAATTTATCATATGTAATATCTTGGTTGTCAAGCTAAGAGTGGCAATGCGAAAAAGAAAAGAACTCTATTTGGTAATTTTTCTGCTCCTTGGAACAAAAAACGAGAAGCAAAAAAAGTTGCTTTTTTGTTCCTGGGAACAATTTCAAGAAACAAGCTCACTCAAAGAGAAACAATGTCATTTTAGAAAAATAAGCTTAATGTAACTTAATACTCGTCTTTAAAATCACGAGTTCATCGCCACCGCCGTCGGTCACTGATCGCCACCACCCCCGCCGTCGGTCTCCACCACCACTGGTTGTCGATCTCCACCATCGTCGCGACCGACGGTCAGCGACTGACGGTCAGCGACCGACGGTCATCAAACGCCGCAGCCGATCTCCACCACGGCCAATGGCCGCCGCCGCCACCAGTCACTTGTCGCCGAATGCAGCCGGTCTCCACCACCGCCGATCGCTGCCGTCGGTCACCGATTGCCTCAGTCCCTGCCAGTCGCCAGTCTCCTCTGCTGCCGCCGATCATCGATTGCTGTAGGCTGTAGCCAATCGCCGATCGTCACCGCTGGTCTCTGCCACCTCCACTAACATTTTTATAATTAAATAAAAAAAATTAGGAATAGAAATTTTATGTTTGTACCAAAACCATTTTTAATATAAAAAAAAATTGTACAGTTACCAATACATTCTTTGCTCAGAAACTATTCCTAGAAATAGAATCAGAAAAAAATCAGTTCTACCGAGAAACTATTCTCGAAAAAGGAATTGTTACCGAACAGGCCCGGCCCGAATCATAGACGAACTCAGACCGATATCCCATTGAAGAAAAGGGAAATCCAGAAAGCCCATGCTCTGAATCCCCTCAAAATCTCTTCTCAACCAACCCCTCCTTCTACATATCTACCATCCAACATGGCTATCTAAATTATTTCTCACGTTGGTGTTGGATGTAACAGAGTTAAAAGACAAATTTGAGAAGCCCCCTTCAGAGAGTAAAGATCTTCTGTCAGACTCCGCTCCACGCCGAAGGAGCCTGCAATGGCGTGCCCTGTTTGTTCGGCATTTCACAGGGTAAGAGCTAACGTGAACTACTTATTGCCACATCCATCTCTGCATCATCTTGAAAGGGTCGATCTTTGCTCCTGAAAGTTCCTTGTCGTTAGGGCGTTTTAGAAGAAACCCATGTCTTGTTGATTCGAGGAACTCATCTGATTCTGGGTTATGCTCAGTTCGCGGAGCGCTTTAGGGCAACCCCAAGATATGTTATCTGATACGGCTATACAAGTACAACCCGTCTTTGCTCAATGGATACAAAACACCCATGCTTTGGCGCCTGATGCAACAGCAACGTTGTCTTCACAATTTTCGGCTGTTTAGTATGATCGATTTTGCGTCTCATCGAGTGTAGAACGCTGTGAGTTCTACTCCGGAGCTTACTGAGTGAGTGTTCTTCTCTCTGCTTAAAAGCTCTCCTTTAGGTGAGGCCCTCTGTCCTGTCGCTAGTTCGGTGATTCACTGACTTGCTCAGAAAAGTTGATATTAGGGTCTTCTGCGGAAATGGCGGATCGGAGCGAGAAGAAGCTGAGAACTCAGGACGACGAGGTGAATGGGAGAGATGGCGAGGCAGTTTCGCCGGAATTGCCCGTCGACATCATCCTCGACATACTTGTCAGGCTGCCCGTGAAGACGCTGTTGCGATTCAAGTGCGTCTCCAAGCCCTGGCGTTCCATTATTTCCGACCCTTCCTTCGCCGGTTCGGTCCTGGCTCGTTCCCTTGCTCGCCCCGCCGTCACCTCCCTCGTTTCCATCTCCGACCTGCTCCGGCCGGGCTCGTTGCTTTGCCAATTCTTCAGGTTGGACCACCAGACAGGGCTCTCCACTCCCATACCTCTACCGGACATGCCTACTGGGTCACACGTGAAGATCTTAGAAAGCGTCAATGGCTTCATTTGCCTCAATGACCGAGATCTCACTCGCGTGTGTAACCCCAGCACCAGGGAAGTCGCCGCCCTTCCTCTAACTGGCGCTGATTTCCCCGCCAATCTCCAGGGCGAGATCGAAAGCTTCGCTGCTTTAGGCTATGATCCAGCCTCGAAACAGTACAAGGTCCTCAAAACGTGGATTCTGTTCGTCAATTCTGGTGGTGTATTTGCTGCTCATAAGGTTCTGACCATAGGTACTAATTCATGGAGGACAGTGGATGATTGCCCTATTGAGTTTCCCTGGCGTGATTGCATCTGTGCAGCAGGAGCTATACATATTCGGACATATAACTTGATGGAGAAGAACATTGTTGTCACATTCGATGTTGCGAGTGAGAAGTTCAGGATGTTATTACCTCCTGGAGGTGCCATAGCCCGCGCGAGTGTGGTTAAGTTGAAGCTATTTAGAGAGCATCCAGCCTTGTTAGAGTATCAACGCCTTTGGGACGACGACACGATAACGATGTATGTTCTGGATGATTACGGGAGTCCGGCTTGCAAGGAGCTAAGAATGGTGCTGCCCCACAGTTGGAAAGAGGGCATCGGGCATTATAAATCATTAAGCATTAGCATTACACGCAGCGGCGACATTTTGCTCATCCCCATGCTTACACGCAGGCGGTCTGGGACATATTTGGTCTCTTACAATGTTGAAAGCAAGAGGATGAAGAAGGTTCAAATCCATGGCCCCTCTTTTCACCAGTTTAAGGCTCCACTCTTGAACTGCGAACCGTTTGATTTCGTGGACAACATTTTGTCATTGAATCATCTTCACTCATGAAACAGATCTAGTTGAAACTTCATTCTATTATATCCTGGTGATATACTATAACCTATCGGTAGGTAAGTTGCATTACTGATCCTGTATCATTATGGTGGTCAGAAGTTTGATGAGCATCCCTCATATTCTTCCTGTACAGCACATGTTATCCAACTTGCAGCATCTAAAGTGTGCTATATACTTTTGTAGATCGACTTCCGATCATCCCTGCGGAGTGCTTTAAGTTGTGACTGTTCTATCGTGAAATTTTCATTTCTTTAGCAGTCGTGAACTATGTCCCTGTTCAGTATATTGTCGAGTTTCTATGAACAGGTGCAATCCATTCGCTCTCCCGCTGGTATTGAAAAATATTTGCTAGTTTTAGTCCTTCACTTGTTTGTGCTCGCTCGTTAGCTTTCAAATGGTATTTGGTTTTCTGCCAAAGGGGCTTCTCAAAGTTAGATTACTGTCTGTTTAAAATCAGTAGGTGGATGATGAAAGATCGCGGCCGAGAGTTCGACCCCCTTGTGTTGTTGTTGCATTTTAGGAGTTGCTGTAAGCGTCATCTCAGTGAATCCATTCATATGTGATAAACATTCTTCTCGCCCGTTGACAAGTTCTTTCCTCTGTTTTTGAATGGAAGAGACCCAGTTCACAGGTTCTTTCATCTGTTTTTGAATGAAAGAGCGATTGCTGTTTCATTTTATGCCTTGCAATTAGATAAAAGCTGTCTGAGGTCGTAGGTACACAAAGCATAAAAAGAAAAAGAATGCCATGTGATAGTTTCCATTTACTTAACACCAACAGAGTTAACGACAGGACTAAATGCATCGAAGTAAATTTACATCGTACCATCATAAAGTGAGAATTCTATTTTGTACAATTGTACGGCAGTTCCTCGTATTTAGTACAATTGGTCAGGTCTTACTAGAATGTACGACATTGTGTCGTACTTAAGGCCAATTGCCATATATGTCTTCTTAATTACAACGGTTCGCCTAGGCGTATGACGTTCCATCGTATGTAAGGCCGAAAACCTTGTACATGGTCTTTTAATATGATGAGATATCTTACCAAAAACGTAAACATTCTATCGCACTTAAGGCTAATCGCCGTATGACTCCTTTTCGTATTCTACGTCGTCTTACCAAAATGTTATAGCTTACGGGCCAATCTTGTATGCCTTTTTTGAGGTACTTTATACGAAATTTTACCAAAGTGTATGACATTTAGTCATACTTAAAGCCAAAAATCTCTTACTTTAATTTTTATATGATAGGACGATTTGCAAATGCATATAATTTATATGGTACCATCGTCAGTTAAGGATGTTCTTCAGTATGAAGGTACGAAGCACCTCAGAGTCTTCAGTGCCAAAGAAATTTGTCACGCTCAAGGTGGAAAGTAGCGTACGACGATTTTCAATTTCACACGAATTTTTAGGAAAGATTCACGTACATTAAATCTTGAACGTCGTACTCAAGATGTGTATGTAAGATGGTTCTGAGTTCTGACGTCGGTTATGGATAGAATGAATTTGAAAGAAATATGGGAGAACCTTCCTTTATCGGAGTGTTTATAAATCTCCTGTCAGGCTCCTCCCCAAGCTGAAGGAGGAGCCTGCAATGGCGTGCCCTGTTCGTTCCGCATCCATCTCTGCATCATCTTCAAAGGGTTGATCTTTGCTCATGAAAGTTCCTTGTGGTTAAGGCGTTTTACTGTCCTCAAGCGTAGGAACCTGGGAGCATACCAAGCGCGTGTTTTTCTGTCTGTTCAAAAAGTTCTCCTTTAGGTGAGGCTCTGTCCTGTTGCTGGTTCGGTGATTCCCGTGCTTTGCTCGGCAAAGTTGGGAATAGGGTCTTTGGCGAGGGATGGCGGATCAGAGCGAGAAGAGGCTGAGGACTCAGGATGATGAGGCGAACAGGGGAGATGGTGAGGCCGTTTCGGCGGAATTGCCGGTAGATGTGGTTACCGACTTGTCAGGCTGCCTGTGAAGAGGCTGCTGCAATTCAAGTGTGTCCCCAAGCCCTGGCGTTCAATTATTGCCGACCCCTCCTTCGCCGATTCGGTCCTGGCTCGTTTCCTAGCTCACCCCGCTGTCACCACCCTCATTTCCATCTGCAATCCGTTCGCCCCGGCGGGTCGCTCTGCCGATTCTTCTGGTTGGACCACCAGACCGGGCTCTCCACTCCCATACCTCTACCGGACATGACTACTGGGCCGCACGTGAAGGTCTTTGCAAGCATCAACGGCTTCATTTGCCTCGACGACAGAGATCTCACTCACCTGTGTAACCCCAGCACAAGAGAAATCGCAGCCTTTCCTCTCACTGGCCCCTATTTCCCGGCCAATCTCCGCGGTGAGATTGAAGGCTTCTCTGCCTTAGGTTATGATCCAGCCTCGAAACAGTACAAGGTCCTCAAAACGTGGATTCTGCACGATGGCGGTGTAGTTGCTGCTCATAAGGTTTTGACGCTAGGTACTAATTCGTGGAGGACAGTGGATGATTGCCCTATTGAGTCTCCCCGGTTAGATTGTATCTGTACAGAAGGAGCTATACATATTTTGACATACAACAGGATGGACAAGAACAATGTTGTTGTGACATTCGATGTCGCGAGCGAGGAGGTTAGGCTGTTATTGCCTGCTGGAGGTGCCATCCGCAGCTCAAGAAAGATTAAGTTGAAGCTATTTAGAGAGCGTCTAGCCTTGTTAGAGTATCCACGCCTTTGGGACGATGACACGATAGTGATGTATGTACTGGACGATTACGGGAGTCAGGCTTGGAAGGAGCTAAGAATTGTTCTGCCCAATAGTTGGAAAGAGGGTATACTAGGTACTTCATTCTTCATTAGCATTACTCGCAAGGGAGACATTTTGCTCTTCCGCACGGTTCTGCACAGGCCGGCGGCGTCGTACTTGGTCTCTTACAATGTTGAAAGCAAATGCATGAAGAAGGTTCAAATCCATGGTCCCTCTTTTCACCAGTTCAAGGGTCTAGCAGTCTTGAAGTGTGCACCGATTGATTTCGTCGACAACATTTTGTCATTGAATCATCTATACTCATGAAACAGATCTAGTCGAAACTTCACTTTGTTATATCCTACTGGTATACTACAGGTAGGTAATTCGCATACTATCATCATCAGAAGTTTGATGAACATGAGATTGCCTCGTATAGTTGCTGAACGGAACATGTTATCCAACTTGCATCATCTAAAGTGCACTACATACTTTTGTCAACCGACTTCCTATCTGCAGTCAGCATGTGCAACCCGTGTGCAATCAAGTCGCTCTCCTGCTAGTAAGTGACGACTGAAACGTATTTGCTAATTTTAGTACTGCACTCTCTCGTTAGCTTTTACATGGACCTTGATTTTCTGTCACGGGGCTTCTCCAAGTTAGATTAGTGTCTGTTGAAAAACAGTAAGCGAAGGATGAAAGATTGCGGGCGAGATTTTGACCCCATTCTGTTGATGTTCATCTTATGTGTTCTTGTAAGGGTCATTTCGGCGAATCCATGCATTGTGATAAACATTCTTCTAGCCCGTTGACAAGTTCTTTCCTCTGTTTTTTAATGGAAGAGGCCTGTTCACAAGTTCTTTCCTCATTTGAACGAAAGAGAGATCGCTGTCCATGTTATGCCTTGCCATCAGACAAAAGTTGTCTTAGGTCCGGGATACGCACATCTCTGTATGTACGTGTTTTTGGAGAAGCAAGTATTCAGTCAAAATGCAGGGGAGTGAAGAAACAAAGTTCATGGTGTTTAAGCTCCTTAAAGATGTCGACTTTCAATGAGAGCGATCTCGATGAGCAAGATTGATTCTCCCTCAGTTTGCGGACACGCATTACATCTGATCGGCTCTTCCACGTTTCTGTCGGTCAAGGACTTTCCATCGAGCCTTGACATCCCCTTCTGCCACCTTATCCGGGATTGTCAGATCCTTCATCATCAAGACTGGACTTGCAAGCCACAACACAGTTACGGCGAGGCAAAATTTTTGCACTGATTCTTTAACCTCGTGGGCTGCTCTCCGTGCTCGTGGTTATGTCGGATCCTTATTCATCGACATCCAAGCCTCACTTTCAGCAGCGATAACAGATGACGTAGTCGGACAATGTGGACAAGCAAGGGACCGGAATACCAGGTACGACATTTACGATCAAAGGAGGAGATGTCCCAAGAGTGATTTGGCAAAATGGACTTATCAACAGTTATCCGAATTCGGACAAAGCCGGAGACCTTTCAACCTGAATGAAAGGATGGTGTGGAAAAACCAGGCCCCATTTTCCTCGGACTTGTTCACATTCAGACTTTCTGAAAACGTTCTCTTAACTTATCCGCCCGGTAAATGATAGTCCGGCTCGCAATGTGTCCGACGGCGTCAAACTATAGATCTTTTCGCGCCGTCCTATATTTATTATCGACCCGCATCATGGATGAGACGTAAGACAACTTGTTCAGCGTCGCAGTCTTGGCTTCAATAGCTTCCGAAATTAGAAGTTTCACCATAATTTTTGGGTCACTTGGATGAGAGAATCTTGAAAAGTCAACGGAATCCTACATGCCAGCAAAACCATTTCTCTTTTACTAATGATAGGTGGTCACATGAAGGACAAAAAGATAGCTCATAGTTTCAATCGTTGTCCAAAACTCAAGACCGATCGTCCCTACAAGTTTTCATATTTTAACATCTATCGCAACGCGCATTCTGGTTTGAACCATTCAGCCCCACGTCTTAAACAAGCACACCCACCTTCCATCATTATTCAGACATCATCCAAATTTCCAGCGTCCCCAATGGCTGCTGCTTCTGCTACCCTCCAATCCGAGCAGCTGAAGCAGCTCAGGGACATCTTCGCCCGCTTCGACATGGACGCCGACGGCAGCCTCACGCAGCTCGAGCTCGCCGCCCTCCTCCGCTCCCTTGGCCTCAAGCCGACAGGCGACCAGATCCACGCCATGCTCGCCGACATGGACTCCAACGGGAACGGCTCGGTCGAGTTCGACGAGCTGGTCGCCGCCCTGCTGCCCGACATGACCGAGCAGGTCCTCGTCAACCAGGAGCAGCTGGCGGAGGTGTTCCGGCTGTTCGACCGCGACAGCAACGGCTACATCACGCCGGCCGAGCTGGTAGGGTCGATGGCCAAGATGGGCCATCCCCTGACGTACCGCGAGCTGTCGGAGATGATGAGGGAGGCCGACACCAACGGCGATGGTGTCATCAGCTTCCAGGAGTTCGCCACCATCATGGCCCGGTCCGCAGCCGATTTCCTCGGCCTGCGTTAGCTTTAGGAGGCGGCGGTTCGTCACGATTCAGTCTCGACGGGCAACCATGAATCAAGATTCGTCCAAGGAAGATTGTGAATGGTTTGACTTGGTCGTGGTTGACCTTTAGGTTTTAGCTTGAATTTGTCTGTGGCCTGCAAGGCTGTGTCCAGGAAGGAGAAGGTAGAGTTTTGTACAAAGAAGAAAGGATGATTGAAATCGATGTCTCCTTCAAGCGAAGAGACCCACCGTTTCTCCAAATTTTCTGCATGTAAATTATTCATTTTCTCACCGAAATCCTCCATTAGATCATAAATTTCTATTATGAAATATTCAAAATGTTCAATAGTCTAGCGAAAGTTGTCCAAAAAGTCCCAAACTTGTTGTACTTTTGCCAATTCAGTCCTAAACCTTTTAATTTTGTCAATTGAAGCCTAAACCTTTACACATTTTGCCGATTGCCAAATATTCTTATGGATTAGAACCTCCATGTATTTAGTGAATAATTAAAATTGTCGTTTAATGTCAAACATTTAGTCCAATGGAGTTAGTGAACACGTGGACTTAATTTTGAGATTATAGAAACTTTAATGTACTTTAGAATGTCTCAAAGAAATGCATTTGTTTAGATACGAGATTGTAAGGCTCACGGTAGTTTCACACCCTAAATAGCTATAACACTCCCTACCTTACTGTGTTGACGAAAAGAACCTCAAGAAAATTCATCAATAAAAGTCACAAACGAAAAGTTTCTATTTATTGAATATGCAAAAGACACACATTGTCATCAAAATTCAAAATTGTCCGTAGTAATCAAAACAACGATGTTTTTATTGCACCATTTTGTGTTGTTTTCCTTTCATCTGTGTGCAAACTTTATTTCCTTTCCTCTACTTACTAACTTGTTCAAGTAGATTTTTTTTATAATGTGGGTAATCTTCGTTAATATACATAATTTATATATAGCTTATAACCATAAAGTGTTCACAACTTTAACCAAAGAACTCCTCCAAAAAAGATTGAACTAAAGAGTTGTATATAACAAGGAGTTATTAAAAATTAAACATTAAATGGGACAATGTAAATATATGTACTTTAGTAATGTCATTTAAAACTAAAATCTTGATCAATACTCGAATGTTGATGATTCTCAAAAACAAAGTAACGAGCATGTAAACCTATCCGATTTGAACACAAAAGAAGAAACAACAATTTAAGAAAGGTTGATAAAATCATTAGATTAACCGATCTACATTGAATGTATATCTGTCATCTTTCATCAATCTTAACATTAATGAATTCCCAATGAGGACTATTTTGGATCATTTAAAGTTCAGGTTGTGTCCAAAGTTATTGAGAGGTGAAAATAGAGTAAACCTAAAGATAATATTAGTTGAACCTTGAAAGTTAAGTAAAAGAGTTTAGTTTTATGATTTTTATCATTTAAGTAAACGAAAGTATTGAGAAAATAAAACCCATTTGTTCAAAATCAGTTACGAAATTTAGAGATTAATACCAACCTTTGATTTACATCAGTTATGAACAAAAGCAATTAAATATGTTAATGTGACAATTAAATACGGTTTACACATAGGCATTCGAATGTGACTAGCACAATAGAAATGAAGCATTTTGTTGGTAAACATTGCCACAACAAACACATTTTTTAGGATTCGCTTGTTTTTCGCGAAAAATGAATAATTTAAAAACTATTTTCCTAAGAATGATCACTTATATCGCTTGAAAATGAATAAACGAAAAATATTTTCATCGACTATTTATGTCAAGCAATGCAAGCAATCCTTTTTGGGGAAATATTTTTCAAACCGTTCATTTTCTGCGAAATAAACAAAGCCTTATAAGAAGACTTTTCTAACAAACTACGTTCGTACGTATTATCGCTATAGAAAATTCTTAAGAGACATTTAGAATAACATATAATAACCCGTTAAGTATGTTTGAATTAAAATAATTCAAATTTTCAGGATACTCGAACACAGTCAGTGCATTTGAAATAGTTTCCTTAACTGGTTGTTTTACAAACATTCCCGGACACTCATCAGCAAAATACATCATATACTATAATTTATATACAGATATCCAAGAAGGCTACACAACCTGAATCGACAATGTATATGTGTTCCTATAAGTCATTACAAAGAGAAGAGAGATTGTGTGTAGTGTATGTCTCCTATAATTTGAAAATCTACAGAATCTACAGCAAAGCTAACATATGGTACAGCTTTTTCTCTCTACTTTTTTTTTTCACAACTAGAGCTTGATAGTAGGTAAAATTTCAAAACATATCTGGACTGTCTACGACATCCGGAGAGCGATTCGGCTTATGCAGAGCCGGTGGATCTCCATGCTCGTAAAATCGTATACTCTGAGGATTCTTCGAAATTAGACGGGTCTGCAGGAATAAGTGTATTCCTGGACTGCAAGATTTACAGGATGAATTAAGGCGTAAGCCATATGTCAGTCATACTCACATCCGCCTCAACATATCGCGCTACCGAGGATCATTCAATCCTCCTTTGTGCCTGATCCACTGGATCCTTTCATGGTACATAGGGAAAAACTCCATCTGAATCGCCGAGTAAGTGAAATATGGGATAAGGGTGCAGATCGTCACGAAAAGCGTCACGACCCAAAAGGCCGGCGATGGTGCAAGGGCTTCAACAAGGAGCTTGTAGGCAGTAGTGGATAGAGTGGGAGACATGGCTCCATATGCCAAACAGAAGAGGTACCAAAACATGATCGAGCCCCAGATGAGTATGTGCTGTATTAAGGTGAAGTACCTAATGGTTATCGCCATCTGCAGATTCACCACCCATACGACGCAGGTGCACATTGTTGTACCCAAGATGTCCCTCCCAGCAACGTGTCCGTCGCTGTTGAATGCTTGGTGCTCCAGTGCGCTTGTGCACAAGAAGAAAATTATAGTTGCACTAAGGAACCCATTAAACATCCAGCCAAGTATCCAACCCCAGCGGAAGAGGACATTTTGAGCCCCTTCTTGGTATAGCAAGGGGAACTGCCACACGAAAGTTGAAGATGAGTTAAACTAAACAAAAATACTCCCAAAAAAACCAACAAAATCAAATTACTGGTTCTATCTGTTCTCAATAGCTTCAAAAGGCAAAGCAAACAGGCCAGTGATCAATGACCCTGCTAGGATGCTGAGATTTTTGTTGACACAAGATTTAAAGATGATCCAAAGCTTCAAAAGGCAAAGCAAACAGGCTTTAGTGATCAATGACCCTGCTTTAATGGACATTTTTGTTGACACAAGATTTAAAGATGATCCAAAGCTTCTAGCCAAATACAATAAGCAAATTCAACGGCATTCACGGAGCTAAAAAAGCTGAAGTCTTAAAATTCGCAAGATGCTCGAATCATGCCCATGCATCAAAAAGGAAATCACAGTTGTACATGTTCTGTGGAGGATCATGAGACATGAGGTTTGCAATATGAATAAATTGGCCACAAAATATTCTCAAGAGCAATAAAAGATGCATATTAAGAAGACGGGCATACCTTTAGACAGAGCCGTGCTGGTACATCCTGATCAAAAACTCCCAGAGCAACCACAGGAAATGATGAGAAGAAGATGTTATAAAGTGACAAAAACCAGTCATTGTATGCGGGTTGTGCTGAAAAGGCCGCATGTGCCTCATATAAGAAGAGGGAGAAACCAAACGTGATGTTCTTGAAGAGAAAGTAGCATATCTGGCAGAAAAAACCGAGCAACATCACCACATGAAGCTTTACTCTGAAAACAACATTTGTCATCATCCTATGAATTGTATGCTTGTCCCTTATTTACAAGACAGATATATTCATTTACTTATTCATTCATCCTGTTTTGCCAAAGATAAAAACACGCTGACAAATGATAATGTCCGTATCTTCAAATCAATACGTAAAAGGTCTTTACCATCATTGAAATCCTTCTGTAACACCAATGCCCATGGACGAGTAGCAGGCGTTCTAGGTATCGAAACTGTGCAATTGCAATATCACTGGCCATGACTGCCTGAAGAGTTTAAATAACAACAAAGAGAAACATAAAAGGCGTTAGAAAACAACACAGTTGTTGCAGGTGTATTACATAATTCTAAAGGTCTTGAAACGGCATGTTAAGCACCTGCATTCCTTCAACACCACTAATTCCAACTCCAATATCTGCTTCTTGAAGCATTCCTACATCATTGGCACCGTCACCTATTGCCAATGTTACTTTCCCAGTTCCTGACTTGACCAGTTTTGTGACCTATGTTTTACCAGTTCAGGCAATGAAATCAAGTTATTTCATTGGATCATTTGTTTGGTAACCATATTACGGTAAAAAACTCATGCTAGTGAGGTGCCCCATCATGGGAAAGTTCGAAAAGAATATTATGACTCACCAGGGCCTTCTGTTTTGGTGATGAACGACAGCAAATAACGGATGCACAGCCCATTGCAAGCTCTAGAAACTTGTTTTTCATGTCATCTTCCAGAGCATAACCAAGTGATTTTCCATCAATGATTAAAGCAACTTCTTCAGGAGGACCACTTGGTGTAGCCAATGAATCCTTCCCTCTTGTAATCTGATCGCGAATACTCGCCTTTGATGCCTAAAAGACAACCATCACTTCATTTAGTATCCATGTAGAATTATCTTAAATATGGATTCACCCACTGCCAAGATAGTCATACAACTGCCTTCTATTGGCGTTCCAACAGAAGAGAGTCATCAACCAGAGCCAAGAAGCAGCACATGTTGCATTCTGTAAACCGCTGGATACTATATGAAGTATCATTAACAATGATCCCACACAAATTCAATTGGATTATAAAATCGTATCACGAGTTAGAAATTGATTTTACAAGAGGAATGCCAGCCACAGGTTTGAGCCAGCATGTATAACTAGCACTTCAGGAGGAAGCTAGACGTTTCTGTGTTTTCATTGTCGATGCATCTTTCCAACTCATTTAGAACTGAAGATGCCCTCTACCATGGTTTCTTAGGAAATTAAGCTAAATATAGATTTCTTGCATCCAACGACAATTCCATTTTTTGCTGTTGTCAAAATCTCACTTCAAAACCACGTTCGATGACGAGCCGTTCTAGCATCACTACCGAGACCAAGTTAAAGTAGACAAGAGTTTCTCACTAATCACAAGTCATGCAAAATCCCTGAGCAAATAAGGCGGCCTGATTTTTGCGTAGTTCAGTGGACTTCTCACTATACTCCCAAACAATTTAAAAGCAGGTGAGAGCATGTATAGTTTGCTGGATGTACCAGTTTAGAAGATAACCGCAAATGATTTATCGTTCAAAGAGATACCTCAATAATAGCAGACTTATCTTGCAACTTTTCTAGAGCCTGAATATGTGGGGTTTCTAAACTGATTATGATCTGCTCCATCCCTCGTCTGAGCAGACTGCAAGCAAACCTGCAAATTTAATTTTCCAAGTGAGGAAAACAGACATGAAAATATAGATAGACTCGTCTTCAAACTATGACATGTCTGTGTACCCAATGTTGATAGCAGTTTCCATCTTGTCTCCAGTCAAAACCCAGATCTTAATTCCAGCTTGGGCAAGCTTGTAAATGCAATCCGGTACCTGACAGGAAGCAAATACGAAAACTTATTCTCAAGCTCCAAAGCATTTTCCAAGGCTGACTGACATTCCTCCGACAGCATTAGGCATATAGGAAACCCACCCCATTCTGCAGTTTGTCCTCAACAGCGGTGGCACCGAGAAGAGTCAATTCCTTCTCAATCATCTCTGTGGCTTCAGCAATCAAATCATCACGAATGGCACTAACTGAATTCTTCGCCTCATTGAATTTCTTGTTGAACTTGCGGTATTCTTCCTCATCGAGTTCACGATAAGCAAGTATCAATGTCCTCAAGCCTGCATCGGCATATTCATTCATATGTTTCCAGGTAGCCTCTTCAAGACGACTGTTGTCCTTGGAAAGCCTTTCAAACATGACACTGCATTGGATATGCACCAATCATGGTTCAGAACACAAGGAAGAAGAATATTAGGACCTTCAAGTCGTGGTGCTAAATACAAACCTGTCAGCACCTTTACAGAGCAGTAATATTTTTCCTTCCTCATCTCTTACAATAACAGACATCCGCTTTCTTGAGCTGTTAAATTCTAAGACATTTAGAACCTGATACACCCTGCAAACAGGAAGTTTTGCATACAAAGAGAATATTAGAGATTAAGAATGAAAGTAAGCAACTCCACTGTAAAAAATTCAGATATGCACCTAAAGAAACACAAACAAAATAAGCATTTCAGGACTTGAAATTAATAGCAAAACTCGATCTTTCCAGTTAAAAAGAAAAGAAAAGAAAGGTGGAAATATCCTTTATGCAGTTAATTGTTATTCTAGTGCAAAGCGCTAGATATCGAGACAACTTGCACACTGCAGTCCAGCAAGGGAAGTTTATCCAATATCACAAAAATGTTTTTTCACTTCCATTTACCTTTCAACTATCCTTTTAGATTCTGGACCCAGTTCACGTA
Source organism: Lenwebbia sp. NSW1173648 (assembly GCA_029784005.1). NCBI lineage: Eukaryota > Viridiplantae > Streptophyta > Magnoliopsida > Myrtales > Myrtaceae > Lenwebbia > Lenwebbia sp. NSW1173648. The sequence goes on from JARCGZ010000010.1 coordinate 7,759,239, forward strand.
GTGAGATACTCGTCTGTCTCCTCTTGTAGAACTCAAACCCAAGTTCTCTTGCCGCAACAACAAAAGCAGCTTCATCTGGTGATTCGGCTTCATATGAGACTTTTCCTGTAGTTTCTTCCACTTCAGGAATGGCGGTATGACAAAGTGCCAGCAAACGAAAGAACTTCCGAATGATATCTGCATGAGGCTCGTTTACCCAATTTCCATTCATGATCCTATCATCATAAAAATTGAAGCCTTTAATCTGTGATTCTTTGACAGGTGAACACTCGATGTGGTCACAGCCTTTCAGCTTGTCATGAGCTAAAGGTAAGCCATTCCTCCTCTTCATAGCCCTCTCTACCTCTGTGACATTGCGGCCATAAGCTGTCCCGGCAATCGAACACTTGATAAATTCCATTTTATTGCAGGTCAGTGTTCCCGTCTTGTCTGAAAGTATTGTATCAACTTGGCCAAGTTCCTCATTCAAGTTTGATGTGCGAGCATGAGCCGGTTTGTCGGCTTCTTCATAGTACATTTCTTTGTCTCGATTAATGAAGATGCTCTGAACAATTTTGACAATTTCGATAGACACGTACAAGGAAATTGGGATGAAATAGCCAAATAACATCAACCCCGTCAAGAAGTGATAGATGGCAGCTGCAGGAGCTCTTTTAGGGTCAAAGAAAATGGTGGAGCGGTCCGGCCTAAGATACCACCTTTTCATCCTACCACTTTCTAGGTCGTCTTTAGTCCAAATGCCAAAGAAAATAGAGCCAACAAGAGACATAGAACATACTATTAAGAACAGAAGATAGATGATCTTATCCATCTTCCTCTCAATTTTACTCCTCTTTGAAGGGGGATCAGTTGCATTTTGCAAAACTTTGGTGTCGTGACCAGTGAATATGACAGCCCCATATATATAATCTGTGTTTCGCAGTTTGGAGTCTCGGAGGAGAAGTTGTTGTGGAGAAAGGGGATACTGATTTGCTTCAAACTCCATGCTTCCAATGAAAGAATACAAATGTGCATTTGGGTCTTCACATTGGACAGATGCCTTGAAGTCCCGGAAGCTTGAGTCCGTACAATAGCTAGAGGTTGCCTCCAAACCTTGTTTCACTTTCAAATTCGTCTCCCCATCAAGGTTCATGGTCTCAACATAACAAATAGCATCTTCGTAACTAGATGAAAGCAAAAGAAGGTCTGCAGGAAAAAATCCATCCTTCTCTACCTTCACTATATCTCCCACTCTCAGATTCTTCCATTCAGTATAATCAAATATTCCATTATGCTTATGCACTTTCACCTTTCTATTGTTTACCTCAATATCCTGAAAAATAAATCACAGGAAAACTTACAGATTTAAAAGGGCTCGATTTGACAACTTAAATGAATGAAGAGTAATTGTCAGCAGCACATACAATCTTCCCTTAGGTCATTCAAAAACAGCCGACTTTATCAATTCAACGAATAAGCATCTCCGTCTTTGTTAGTCTGAGATTTGCACTTATGGAGTCCAAAAGAATCTAACAGCCCAATGATCTTTAAACCTAGTTTATCATAGTAACAGCTCTTTGGCCAACGAAATCTGCTGTTAAAGTTCCTCTCTCCTTGTAATTTCTAAATATACATGCACTGCAGACTGAAATTGACGTGAAAAATTATATGAGAAAAAATAGGACTTAAAATCATGGGCATCCATGTAAGCATACATACCACATGAATCAGGGCACACTGGGAGTCTGTCTGATTCATTGTGATAACATCCTAAGCATCACACATGATATCTCTATTGGGTTTCTTCTTTAGATGAAAACGCTCGCAGATTGCTGTCTCTCATGAAGTTTCAACAGCCTGATAGAATGGAATTCTTCATTTGTTTCACATCTTAATGAGATGATTGCCAAATGCATAATTAGTTTCATCACCCAAATTTAAGGTGCCACCAAACATGTCTCTTCCCAGTGGTTTCAACATCTACGGCATTCAGCTACTACATTTTTTTCGATATTAAATTATCACACAGGTCATAAGATACCAAGCATATAACACAATATGGAGTTTCACAGGCAAGTCAAATCGAGAAAGCATAATGAGCACCTGCAGTTTACGCCGCCAGTCTTCAATGCCTTCCTTGATCATGCTTGCCCCTACAACAAAGAACAGAGGGATAATGGCACTAACAGCTGTATATGGCGCCAGGGGAGTGAAGGCCAGGGTACCGGTAACGAGGAAGTAAAAATTGGCCACTCTTCTGAACTGCTCAAACAATGATTTAGGCAAGAAAGTTGCAACTGTGTACTTTGTAGTCCTAACATAATTGGTCCCGTAATTTCTAATGCTAGACTCGAAAGACTCCGGTTCGTTGCAGTAAACCTCCCTCGAAAACCCCGGCCTTCCAATTCGGGAATGATCTTCTTGCAAAGAAGCTTTCCCACATCCGAAGGAGTAGATTTTGCTCAGATGAAGCTTCCTTCTTGTTCCACCGGCCATCGATTACTTCTTTCTCGGACCAGCACTACCAAGTACTGTTACAGAAACCACAAAGAACAACCCCAGCCAGAGAGACCCAATTGCCAAAATTGAACAATGCTCCTTACTGGCTGATTACCCCACATAAACACGGAAGGTATCAGATAGATCCTACAACAGAGACCGAAGGACAACACCCGAATTCAACGCACTGATCGCACCTCAGATCGGGAAGAGAAGGGACGCAAAAGACGAGCCGAGTGAATGTCGCAAGCAACAATGCAAGGGAAGGGGAGAGAAGAAGAACTCGGAAAAAGCGAGACGTCTCCAAGGAAAGCCTCACGAAAAGAATAACCTTGGAGCCGGAGGGGTGAAAATAAGGAGCGAAGCTGAATAAAACAATCGGGCCAAGCGTCTCGCGAAAAGCGACGATGTTCGCTCGTACGACCAACAACCAATACCGAGCTACGGAGAAGCTCGGAACGTAATCTCCGTCCCCAGAAAGAACCGCCAATTCAGCCCCAAAACATAAAAAACAAAAGACCAAAACTTTTTGCTACAGAAAACCGAGTCGAAGCCAAAAATTTATACAACACAGCGAGCGACGACCAAGAACGTGGTGTGAATGAACATTCTCTCCCTCCCTCTCAACCATGGCGGCAAGCGCGAGGCTTTGAATGGGTTCTCTCTCTCTCGCGCGCAGACCGCCCCCTTGGGTCTTGACTTCGCATCGCAACGTCTCATTCTCGTCTCTTGATCTTTTCTGTTCTCTCTCTCTCTCTCTCTCTCTCTTCTTACGCGTATTCCGATTTTACTATTCCTCGTATTCATACTAGGAAACGCAAAAAAAAAAAAAAAAGAATAAAAATCGAAAAAGAAAAATCTGTCAGATTCAGCAAGGAATGTAAAAATTGATAATAACGATCTTTCTCTCTCACTGCGTAGAATTTTGTGTTCATCTTCTAGAACCAATCGGAAAATTCGTTGTTCTTGAGATGGCAAGATTTCCCAAAGTTCGTGGGAATCGATAACATCCGTCGGATCTGGAAAGATCAGAGAGAAGGGTCGTTTCTTGACATTAGAGACGGCGAAGATACAGGGAAGATGCGAATGAAGGAGACAGAAATTTTTTTCCATTGGTGGGTGGGCCTCACGATCATTTGTTGAAGCTTCAGGTTATAGACCCGAGGTAGGTTGTATTTTGCTCCTGTCCGTTGCTTACTTTCGAAAATTTTGAATCTTAGGTGCCTTCGTTTCACGAAAAATTAAAGATTTGAAAAATATTTTTCAAAAAATAAACGCTTGTATCACTCATAAAAATGAATGAATGCAAAATATTTTTATCACCGTGAAAATAGTTAGGCATAAAATGTTATTGATAATGAAAATATTTTCCATTGACTAATTTTTCTAAAAGATACAGGCGTTTATTTTTTGAAAAATATTTTTCAAATTTTTTATTTTTTGTGAAACAAACGCAGCCATATATTAACGCCGTAGTATTTGAAAAGAAAATATATATTGAAAATACTTGGCCATTAAATGCAAGAAAATTGCTGTCAATAATAATATTGGCTCGTCGGCCCAATAGAACAAATAACTTATTGCCAATTTGTCTGTGACATAGCTGGCGATGGCCGGAACGCCATATCAGTAATTTTCCAATGAAAATATTGACAAGAAATGATACGTTGGAATTTCGCAATGGTTTAGGACTAAATTAGTAAAATTGAAAAGTTTCGGACCGAAAATATTCCGTGCAATATGTTTAGGATATATTAAATAATTTTCTCGAAAAAAAAAACTAATAGGAATAGTCTCGTCAAGAGATGACCCGTCGTACAACTGGTCCCGTACATGAGGTGTTTTGGAGAAGTCGCGTTCAATTGCAATGTCATTATCAACTTATCATTATAGCAAATATAAATGTCTCTACGACTAGTCGAATTGGTCATAAAACGGTTGGCGGAAAAAAAAAAATCATAAACGGTTGGCTTTCACGTTGACTTCGCACGTAAGTGTGACATTTCTCGTACTTTTATCCTTTTTCACATGAGAGGTATTCGCTATCCATGTCCATTTTATTCCTAGGTCTTTAAGCTTTGAGCAGTTAGTCGATACCCGTGCCATTGACGATTCTCTCTCTCTCTCTCTCCCTCTTCCGAAGAGACTCGCATACACGAATCCGAAGTGGATCACCGGCGACATGCGAGGGAAGTTTGGTCATCTAACATTGGTACAAATGTAAGGACGGTTGGTGGAAGGCCGGCCAAAAATGACCGATCTTATTAAATAGTAGATTGACGTTCTATTTTTCTAATGTGAGTCATATGACGTACATTAAGTGAGAAGTTGTCATACTATTATCTACAGAGGCTCGAACCAAACTCGAAAACACGTTATGATGAATCACTAAACATCACAAATTCACATTCCCAGCTCCAATCTAATTCGTCCTCTTACTTTATTGGGAAAATTTCAAGATGAAGCCACTCGTCCACCTCGTTCCTATGTTCTTTACTTAATGCGGGAGTACTTCGCTTTCCTTATTTGGCGCGTTGGGATTTGTTTTTGTTTTCGTGATCAAAAGGGCGATTGGATTGTTGATGTGTTAGGAATGTAGCGAGATTAGTCGAGACGATTCGCATACTTTACTCTCTCTTTTTTGGTAAGCCATCCAAGTTTCTATCGTATCGACGAAGTTTCGCCTCATGATGACCGGACCACTGCTACGATGAACGCATGGCTACTATGAGATATTTACTCATGGGTGGGGTTAGTATTGCTCTTTTGACTTATGGTAGGTCGATCATTAACCAAATGAAATTAACTATGTGGATAGATACATGCTTCACTGGTTAAATACTCTATCTCCTATTAGCCCGAAACCCTAAAAACAAATGGGAAAAGTACAGAAAATAGTCATAAACCTATTGCATTGTACCGATTCAGTCATAAACCTTTCAATTGGACCAATTTAGTCCTAAACCTTTTTGCATTGATACCATTTTGGTCCATCTGGTCAATTTTGTCCGAAAATCGCTGACGTGGACGCCGATCGTGCCACGTATGATGGCCGCCGCTGACGTGGATGTTTTTTAATATTATTTTTTGAAAAAATTATTTTTTTAGTTATCTTATTCTTAAACTTTGGCTTTAGCCAGTGAGGGTTACTTGAGAGAGGGCCGGCCAGCATTCGCCGGCCACGGGTGATGGCCTGCCAGCCCTCACCAGCCGCTGGCAAGGGTAGGCAAACCCTTGACGGTTGTTGGTGAGGGTCACCTCGCGCATGACCGACGAGGTCGCAATGTCCCTAGGCGAGGGCCGATGAGGATTGCCGGTGACGCTTTCCAGCCAAAGCCAAAAAGTTCAAGAAAAAAAGGAAAAAAATAATTAAAAATATTTTATCCAAAAAATATGTCCGTGACAGCACCAGCCGTCCTACGTGGCACCGCCAGGCGTCCACGTCAGCGATTTTCGATCACAATTGACCGAATGGATTGAATTGGTACCAATGCAAAAATGTTTAGGACTAAATTGACCAAATTGAAATGTTTATGATTGAATTGATACTAATGCAATAGATTTAAGACTTTTTTTGGTACTTTTCCAACCAAAAAAAAAAACCCTAGTTACTTCGCCTTTGTCCCAAAGGCTTTGGATCTCTACTTCCCCTAAAGAATTCAACTATAGAAAAGAATGAATTAGTTTATAAATTAGGGTTCAAATTCGATACTGAAAGAACTGTTTGAAACTTCTTTTCCGACACATGAGGAAGATAGGACTCGGGGGAGTCTCTAAGACACAAAACATTGTACGCATGGGACGGCATTGTCAACTTCTTAGTTGTCTGGCTACAGCTGATCACCGATGCGGAAACTATCCTTTATTATTATCATCATTCCTTTTAAGACATTTGGTTACAAGAATACACAGAATTGGGTCTATATCTGAATGATCAGCTTCGAAGTATTTATATGTAAGTGCTGAATCAACAGGTCGCGATCGGTGGTGGGGGTCGTGGATGACAATGGACGGATCGAGAATCTTTCTGACCTGCTCGGACGATAAAGCGAACCTTCCGGTGGGCAGGATTGGGCCCGCGCCAAGCACTGGCTCTTGGCTCTCGACCCAGGCCCGAAATGATTTTGGCCACTGATTGGGGCCCATGTGCCCTCGTGACATGCTTATGTCACGGGCCGGCAGATTTCTTCCGCGGAATCAACCCGTGTGGCGCCTGGCGAGTCGAGAACCGCCAGGCCAGCATTTCTTCTCATGTTGCTCCCAAGAATAGTACGGCGAATAGCGTTCTCGCATCAGACTGTACCACACCCAGCTAAATGTGGGTATTCAGTCCATCGAGCGAGACGAACATAACACTTCGGGCACCACAACTGGTTTCGGCTTGCCATGGGAGAGCGGCATCAACTCTCGACTAGTTTGTACGCGGGAGGTCAACTCCGCCTTCAGAGCTCCCTAGAGATGTAGTCTTTCTATCATAGAACTCTTAGCATAAACCGCCCTAACGCCTCTCCTAAGAACCAGTTTCATCTTCCCCTCTACATCGCTCATGCACCATGTCACGCCCCGACTCTCGAGCACGCGACAACCCTACCAAATCGCCTCAGGTCATAAAGGTTAACGTCCCAGGCACGCTAACGACCTATCGAATTATAATACGCATGCGGAAACGTGCAATACTCCCGGACAAAAACGTAAACAGGGATAGCAAAGCAGGAAAAATAACAACGATCAATCAACTAAGGAACATATCCATTAAAACACCAAAAGTAGATGATCGCTAACCCTACAGAGCTATACAGAGATAAATACAACCCCATTCTTCGGGGCGGCTCTCTAAGACCAAACAAAAGGGTATATGGGTCAGGAAGGGTTAACTTCTCATCTACTCCAAAAGAGGGGCTACACCACCCTCGTCCTCAACTTCACCTTGGACCTGAAAAAGGGGTTAATCACGACGGGATGAGAAATAAATCTCAGTGAGCTAGCGCCTAAGCCCGGCTAGGGCGCTGACTCGCTCAGGCGACCCACACACAGTATAATACAATAGTATAAAGCCAATCACATGCAAGCTTACCACGCCTTAGATTACACATATGCAAGACTCGACTTGGCATGACAGTCAACCAATCAAGGCAACAACCAGAACACCACAATAGCTTGCAAGCACAAATCCCCACACGTATTCCGGTTATTAACGGCCACAAGGCCCGGCGCACACGACTGGTGTGGCTCAACACTACGACTGGCAGTGTCTACTGGCATGACCAGGCATCGTCCCTTACTTCCGGCGACGGCGTCCAATAGTCCGTAAGATTCGTACGACTGGCACGACACGGAACTATCAGGAATCCCTGTAGGGGCTTCGGTCCATCCATACTGCGACCGGCGTCCGATAAATCGTGTGGCTCCATACGACTGGCACGGCACGAATTTACCAGGAAAAACCGTACGACTGGCACGGACCGTACGACTGGCACGGATTTATCTCATCATATGACCACACAAGCAGATCATCCAACCAATCGATTCTTATCTTGACATTTAGTCAAATGCTCACACGATCATGCTCAAAGACTCGGCCACTGGCCATTTTTATGCTCAAATATGCAATTTAACCTCACACGTGGTCACATGAATATGCACATTATCCACTAGACTTTGCATCTAAATACGGGTGATCAACCGTCAAGCAGTCAATCACAAACCAATCAGATCATTCAGCAGTCAGGCATTGATCACCACGTCAAACAGTCGACAACAATTATAACAACACACTCGATTAATTGAACTAACCACCGACGGCTACTCCGCCTACCAACCAACCAGTCAAACAATTTATCGTTCACTCGGCTCTGGCTAATCGCTCGCTCGCAATTATATAATTGCAGCTAATCAATCAATCTAATCACCAATTAGCCTCAGACAACCTAGCTAACCAGTCTAATTTGTTTAATTGCGGTCATTTAACTTAAACCCAGTCTCTAGCTAAACCGACCACAATTAATCTACTTGAACGCCTAATTAAACTAATTAAGCTAATTTCGAACGTAGTTAGCGACCTAACCGAGAGTTAGGGGCTAACTCACTTCTAAACCGTCCGGCAACGATGACAGCGACGGGATAACGACGACAACGACGGCGGCGGCGAGCTCCGGCGAGCGGCTGCAACTGTTCACGGGCTGAGGTCAGCGGCATGGAGTGCACAGTTCGGATCTCGGGTCACGGGCGGCTGGGGGCGGTGAAGACAATAGCTCGGGCGGCCGGAAGGGGGGGCAGCGAACAGAGGAGGGTCGCACGAGCGGCTGCGGCGGCTTAGCGTGGTCGACGAGCGAGGTGGCTCGGCTGAGTCGGGCGGAGGCTGGACGGCACAGCGGCGGCAGCTGAGGGAGAGGCCGCGGGGGTGAGCGACAGGGGAGGTGGTGGCGGCGTCGCGGGTGAGAGGGGGAAGGGGACGCGCGGGTCGCGGGGCTGGCGAGCGACGGTGGCGATGCGACGGGCCTCGGGCTCGCCGGCGGAGCTGACCGGGGTCGGACGAGGATGGCTGGGCGAGTGGCGACCGGAGCAGCGGCTGGCGACGGGGGATGGCTGGGCGAGTGGCGACCGGAGCAGCGGCTGCAACGGAAAGAAAAAGGAAGGAGGGGGGGTTGTCGTGGGGTCCTCGGAGTCGCAGGCGGCTGCTGCAGCGGCGGGCGGCTTCGGCGCGGCTGTAGGTGGACGGCGACGAGGGGCGGAGGCGAGCGGCTGAGGCGGTGGAGCTCGGTAGCTGGAGGTGGAAGAAGGAGAAGATGGCGTCGGGCAGCAGGGGGGGAAGGAGAGAAGAGAGGAGAGAAGAGAGAGGAGAGAGGAAAGTAAGAGAGAGAGAAGAGAAAAGATGGAGTGACGTGAGGGGAGTGGGTAGGGGCAGATGGGGGGGCTGCACGGCAGCCAAGGAGAAGGGAAAGAGAAAAGAAAGAGAGAGAGAGAGGGAAAAAGGAAGAGAAAGGGAGAGTAAATGGGTGGGGTCCACTAGGGTCAAAGTTTGAATTTCTTTGACTTTGAGCACAAAGGGTTTCAGGCGCGAAAGGTCTCTGACCGGTGCTTCAGGATTTATTAAATCTATCTTCAGATCAAAATAAATCGCGTCCAATAATTGTCCCTTAGACCACAAAAATTCCAATTTTATTTATTTTATGGACCTTAAAATTTCGGGACGTCACAACTCTCCCCTTCTTAGGAAATTTCGTCCTCGAAATTACACCACTGTTACAACTCTTCGAACAGAAAAGGGTAACTACTCTTCATGGCTTCCTCGCTCTCCCACGTGGCTCCTTCTGTGCCATGATGCTGCCAAACAACTTTGACCAAAGGGATCGTCTTGTTCCGGAGCACTTGCTCTCTTTTATCCACGATCTTCACCGGGCGCTCCACGTATGATGCTCGCTCGTCCAACTCGATCTCTTCGTAACTAAACACATGAGCGGGGTCTGGCTCATACTTCCTCAGCATCGACACGTGGAAGACATTATGCACCTTAGCAAGCCTCGGCGGCAATGCAAGACGATACGCCAAAATCCCAATCCGTTCCAGAATCTCAAACGGTCCAACATACCTCGGACTCAACTTCCCTTTCTTACCAAAGCGGGATGTTCCTTTCATAAGCGACACCTTCAGGAACACGTGATCACCCACTTGGAACTCCAAAGGTCTACGTCTCTTGTCGGCGTAACTTTTCTGGCGACTCTGCGCTGTTCTCAGCCTTTCTCTGATAACCTTGACAGCTTCCATCGATTGTTGTACCAACTCAGGGCCAGTGATCTTCTTTTCGCCCACTTCATCCCAACATACAGGCGTCCTGCAAGCTCTACCATACAGCGCTTCGAAAGGTGCCATCTTGATGCTCTGTTGGTAGCTGTTGTTGTAGGCAAACTCGACTAAATGCAGCTGATCCTCCCAGCTACCCTTAAAGTCCAGAACACAGGCTCGCAACATATCCTCGAGCGTCTGAATCGTCCTTTCAGACTGGCCATCCGTCTGCGGATGATAGGCCGTACTGAACTGCAGCTTCGTTCCCAGCGCTGCTGTTGACACCTAAATTCTGACTAACATTTCTAGTCATTTTTCTATAAAAATTAGAACTAATTTTAGTTCTTGCAAAAAATAATCATGTAATTTTTCATATTTATTCATGCATTGCATTCAGACTAGCGGCGGAAGATTCGAGCTTTAAAACGATGGGCGATCGGACTAGGCACGAATTTCGGCGAAGGATTTATCTTTTGAAGGCTCGGACTTAATCAGAAGAAGAAATATTTCCTCGGGGACTAAATTGCAAACACGTAAAACCTCAAGGACTAAAGTGCAAATATTCAAAACTTGAGGGACTACTTTGCAAATAACAAAAAGATGGAGGTAGTGGAGAAATTAGAATGGAAGATGGAGAAAGGAAGATGAAGAAGGGGAGATTGAGAAAAGAAGATGAAGAAGGGGAGATTGAGAAATGAAGATGGAGAATGGGAGATTGAGAAAGGAAGATGAAGAAGGGGAGATTGAGAAAAGAAGATGGAGTTAGTGGAAAAATTAGAAATGTAGATAGAATGAGGGAGTTATAAAAGGAGAAGAGGAGAGAGTTTTTAGGGGGAGGAGTTGAGGAGTTTTTTAGAGAGCTTTTAGAGAGAAAAATTTTTGGAGAAAAGAATCTTTGAGAGAGTTTTTTGAGAGCTTTGGGAGAAGAATTTTTGGAGAAAATAATCTTTGGAGAAGAAGTTCTTGAGAGCTTGGAGAGAGATATAAAAAAAAATCATCAAAGTGAGGTGAGAAAATACTTGTGTGCGAAAGAAGAAAGAGTTCGGTTGAGAGATTTCCCGACCGAGTCTCCCTTGCCAATCCTTCCATCAACACAAAGCCGCAAGTTCACCCCCGTCGTTCGAGCCGTGGTCCAAGGTCTCGATCCACAAGACAATTCAAGGTTTGAACTCGATAGTCGAATCCGCCAAATTAGGTAACGATTCTAATCCCTTTTTTAGAATATTTAAAAACTTTGTTACCTAATTGATTGGAATCCCGATTAAATTTTCTCGGACATATCATTCCACCATGCTTAAAAATTGCATCTTCCAAAATTAGCATCATGTAGATAATTACACGTGCAATCCATCTTGTAAATATTTCAATTAGATTGCATTTTTATTAAACTTTCATGGCATACATTGCATGTAGTTTAATTCTTACATTTTCATAAAAAAGAAAACCCAAAAAATTGCACCTTTGGACTTGAAGTGAGAATGTATCAAAATTGCCAAATTGAACTTTTTTCGTGAAGTTGGTACCGAAAGGGCATTAATTAAAAAATTAATGTAATCAAGTTCCCGGACCCTTAATCTCTGGTTCGTAGAAGTAATTTAGTTCTCCCGCTAATTTACTTAGGTTTCTAATCGGCATACCAAGAAACGATTAGTGGCGACTCCAAGATAAATCTTTGCATGAAATTGAACCTAAGTTGCGATTTGGTAGAGCTTGGGAGGGTTCGAGCTATGTTAATTAATCTAATTAATTAATTTGGCAATCCATCAACCTAAAATTGGGGAAAGCCGATTCGTTAGGTCGCGACAGCTTGGCGACTCCGCTGGGGACATTTGTTTTTAAGGAGGACTTAGGCCAGAAAATTTTCGCGATAATTGTCCCTTTGCTTGGCAAATTTTGATTGAATTCTCATCCTTATGTGTTAAATGGTCTTGCAGAATGGGAGTTATAAGGGGAGGAGTGTTTGGCTAACCCCTTTGTTTTGTAGATTGTGGTGTTCGGGAATTCCTTATTTAATTTGTGCACCTTTTGAAGCGGTGTTTGGATTTAACTGTTATGCATGATTAATTGCTTTAGCACTACACCACACACTACCCGTGGCCGAACCCGGGCTACTAGTTTTAAGATGGTATCGAAATTGGATCCTAGCGTTCTCCGTGTGATCACGGTTGAAAGTTAGTCCGAATTCGATCCCGACTCTCTTTTCAAAAATGAGTTTCAAAAGTTAGAACTCGTGCTCGGTAAGATTACCGAAGCAGGGGTTATAATTTTTAACTCGAGAAGCTGAAGTTGAAAGACCCGGTTAATCCTGGTTATGTCAAGGGATCACGACTAACTTTGATTATGTGCGCGAGATTGTCGCCTTGCCGCAAGTCTTTCACTTCAATTTGCGAGCCTTTAGGATAGTTAGAATAAGGATAACTCACGAATCATGTGCATGTCTATGTGATTATTTACTTTCTTATCCTACGGTAAAGTATGACCCCCAACTTCATCTTGTCTTATATCAATTTTTTTTTGGTCGGTCCATGATAATTAGGTTTGTGGCACGCGATCTATAGACAATGGGACACAATGATATTCGTTTCGTGTATATTCCGAAGGCCGAGTTGAAGCAGATGTGGTATCGTCTAAGCATCGATGCATATAGCTATGTCTTTAGCCGTATGGGTCACATATTGCCACTCCTGGACATTCGATTACAGACTGGGGTTATGCAAGCACTCGCACATTTCTGGTGCTCGGATACCGCTACCTTCATTCTAGGATGTTCCTCCACCTATGAGGCCGGACACTTTGCGAGTTGAATTCATTACGGCCAAGAATTATAGAACCGAACTCAGGCTTTTTGATCAAACTTGGCACAAATCCAAGACCCGCCCACTATCACTACCCAAGACGGAGCCTGAAGGGAAGCAAAAACTTTATCATGCGAAGGCCCGGTACATCCACCACCACTTCATGCCGGCTCATATGCTTCCGAAATTTCCGTTGGTGATTGTGAAGCCCACTCGTTTAGCCGAAATTGAAGCCTACGAAAAGAAGGTTCAAAAGGCAACAAAGCAAATGAAGACTCTGGCCAAAGAAAATGCACGACTTCGAAAAGAGTTGGAGTCCCATTCATCTATAGATCGTGTTGCCTCTAAGAAGAGGAAAATGTCTTGATTGTCATGATATGAGTCGTCTTGATTGTAATAGAGGTTAATGTTCAGACTGACCTTCGGGTCTTCCGTATTTTCTTATAAATTCTATGATTCGATTTGGCTCACATGGTCTTCTTGAAAAACATTCATAAGATCCCAGTCTATTACCTCAAAAAGTTTCGGATCATTCCAGAGCGTTTTCCTTTTAATGTCGAACTTAAGATGAATGATAAACTGTCTGGATTTTCGGAATTTTCCCGACTTCAGTTTAATATCACCGTGTACCACTAATAAATGAACGTTTTTGCAAGAAGTTAAAACATGAAAGTGGTAGAATGGGATTTGAACTAGTGATCTGCAAATTTTCGGGCATCAATTCTCATTTTTGGTGGCCCATTTATCCTCAAAGAAAAAACCAGACAAGCCAGTTTACTGAGAAATGTTTTTGGAAAGAAGCATTAAACTGTATTGATCTGTTTGGGAACTCCCTGAGCTTAAAACATGAAAGTTGTTCATCCATGTCTTGTCCTTTTGTTCGCAAAGTTTTACAGTGTTTCGATTACTTTTCGAATTAATACGAATTTTCTCGTAGAAGCCGACGAAACTGGGAAATTGCCCATTTCGTTCCTTTGGTCTTGCTTATTTCGGTTTTCGGATCTAGGAGGGTGTCATGGACCGACTCATTTTTTTGCTCATTGTGCTCATTTCCATCTCTACTTTTGTAGGTAATTTATCACGAAGTCCCCGTACCCTTATAATACCCATTTGAAAGCAAGAAAGACGGCCGGGTGCGAGTTTGTGAAGACCATTGGGATTTGAACAAGATTCTAATGAATGAGAATGACAAGATCAAGACGGCATTCACAACCCCGTGGGGCACATTCCATTACAGAGTAATGCCTTTCAGTCTAAAAAATGTCGGGGCAACATACCAACGAGCGATGGTTACCCTCTTCCATGACAAGATGCACAAAGAGATCGAGGTTTATGTTGACGACATGATCGCGAAGACCCGGCGTGGCCAAGATCATGTGGAAACCTTGACAAAGTTGTTTGATAGGCTCCGAAAATTCAAATTGCGCCTCAATCCGACAAAATGTGTCTTCGGGGCAGCATCTGGCAAACTACTTGGTTTCATTGTCAGCAATAAAGGAATCGAGATTGACCCGTCAAAGGTGAAGGCCATTTGTGAAATAAAATCTCCCACTTCAGTGAAGGAAGTTCGAATTCCGATGGGCAGGCTGAACTATATAACTCGGTTTATTTTCCAGCTATCTGAGACAGCTAAGCCTTTCTTTAAACTTCTCAAGAAAAATGTGTTGTATGTGGGGCATCGATGTGATTGGCCCTATTAACCCGAAAGCATCTAACGGGCATTGGTTCATCTTGGTCGCCATTGATTATTTTTCCAAATGGATCGAAGCTGCGTCATATGTTGCAGTCACGGCGAAGAACGTGGTGAAGTTCATTCATCAGAATATTATTGCTCCATATGGTTCACCGGAGGCCATAATCACTGATAATGAATCGAACCTAAATAACAAGTTGGTTGATAAGTTGTTCAATGAATTCAAAATCAAGCATCTGAATTCTTCCCCATACCGTCCTCAGATGAATGGAGCGGTGGAAGCAGCCAATAAGAACATTAACAAGATCTTGGCTAAGACGGCCGAGAATTATCGTGATTGGCATGAGAGGTTGCCGTTTGCACTCATGGCTTATCGAACATCGATCCGAACATCGACCGGGGCGACCCCATATTCTCTTGTGTACGGAATGGAAGCGGTACTACCAGTTGAAGTGGAGGTTCCTTCCTTGCGTATACTATCTCAAGTCAAGTTAACTGAAGCTGATTGGGTCCAACAAAGGGTGGACCAACTGAACCTGATTGATGAGAAGCGGCTCAAGGTAGTATGTCACGGCCAGCGCTATCAGCAAAGGGTTGCTAAATCCTTTAACAAGAAAGTCCGGCCTCGACATTTTCAGGTAGGAGACCTTGTTTTGCGGAAGCTGTTGCCAATAGTTTCACTTCCAGAAGGGAAGTTTGCTCCAAATTATGGTGGACCGTATGTTGTGAAGAAGGTACTTCCAGGTAGAGCTTTAATTCTAGTAGAAATGGATGGTCGTGTTTTCACCAATCCTGTCAATGCTGATTCTGTAAAGAAGTACTATACTTAGTTTGTACTCATACTTTATTTTCAGTTAGTCTGAATCTATCAATGGGAAATGCCTTAAGCCGTATATGGGATGAAACAAAACAGAAACATACGAGAGCCATCCTTTCATTCCATACACCAAGCCTTACAACGAGTCATCGAGGGGGAAAAGTAAAACCAAACTGAGCCCTAATAAGCGACACAAAGGAGCTCAACTGACTCTCTACACAGTTAATGCTCTGCACGCGCTGAGCACTCCGGGAATCGAGGTCCGCAAGCTTGAGAAAGAGGCGATCGCATTTCTCCTTGAGCCTAGTCGCGCTGGCTCCGTGATATTCAGAGGCGGACTCCAGATTCGGGATCAGGGCTCTCTCGAGGGCTATATCCATAGTCATGCATTCAAGCCTCTCTTCTAGCCATTCACATTGGAACTTCATCACGATGTCGCTCGAGTCGTGCTCGTAGTATGTCTGGGTCAGGGCTAAACGCCCCACCAGCCTCTCCCTCTCACGAACCAACAATGAGACTCGTTCGTTGACAAGCTCGGCAGCCTTCTCATGCTTGTCAACCAGGTAACGGGCCAACGCCAGAAACTCAGACTGATCCTGGTAACGAGCTCTCACAAGACGAGCCAGGATAACCTCCTGATCAACGCGCCGATAAGCTTCCAGGAAGTTGATGAAAAGGGTCCGGAATGTCCTATACTCCCTCTCTAAATTGGTGTTTTCAATGGAAGCTGTGTCCATGCCAATAAACAGACTGAAGATCTCAGCTTCAGTATCTGGATGATGGGCAATATGAACGTAACCTCGGCCAAGAAGATTATAAAGTCTCTCCCATTTGGCTAAAGCTTCGGTTGAGATGACGTGGTTAGAGGCCATTGTTATTGAAGAAGGAAGGGAAAATATTGAAGGCAGAGGAATGATCAGATGATTTGAAACTGAGGATGCAAAGATGTTAATCTGCTCTGCGTCAAGTTCTGATTCTTATAGCAAGAGGAAAGTGAGGAAAAGAAGAAGCCATCATTTGCTCCCGCACCGAATAACGTCAATGTCTGCCATTACGTAAAAGAAGCATTCAATGCTAACCCAGCAAGCTTACGGCTTCTACGAATTAGCTGCTTGTGCTACACCGTCTGAATTGCACGACAGAAGCCTATTCGTCCTTTTCGTCGGTGCTATCCTCTGTTCATCCTTTTCGTCAGTGCCTTTTTCCTATTTCGTCCGTTGGTCCAATTTCCCTTTCCATCCATTGGTCCAAGTTCCCTATTTCGCCCGTCGGTCGTGGACCCATCGCTGGTCTCCAATCTCGAGCCCAACGAATCCGAAAATTTCGCGAAAAGATTTGGAGGTCCCACCACATTAAAGAGGAAAAGTAGAAGACAAACTGAGCGAGAAACACGGCAGATCTTTAGGAAAAACACACCTTTTCATGCAGAAGACGTGAAATCTTGAGAGAGACGTCCTCTTGGTGTTTGTCATCCGTGTTCAAAAGAAAGCTTCAGAGTATACAAGGCCATTCAGAAAAATACAGAAGAGAGTAGAGAGCCTTGAAAGAACAAAAATCAGTCAAAGATGTCTCAACCCAACATGTTTGAAAACCACCATGACTTGCTGGACATGACCAATGATGCGAATTTCATGAGCATGTTCGAGAGCCACCATCACTTTCTGGACATGACCAGCGAATGGAGCTCCACGAGTGAAGTGTTAAAGGTGAGAGATTTTGAAGATCTCGGGACCAAATCTGGCACCGAAACCATAGAACACGATCCTTCCGGCAACGGCGTTCAAGATCCTGACAACGACGACGACAACATCAATGGTCGACCTCGGAAAAAGAGGCGCTTCACTCAACGTCAAGTTCAAGAGATGGAAGCCGTCTTCGAGGAGTGCCGTTACCCAGATGACACACAAAGACAGGAACTGAGCCAAAAGCTTGGGTTGGAGCCTTTGCAAATCAAATTTTGGTTTCAAAATAAGCGAACCCTATCGAAGGTTCGACATGAACGCCGCGATAATGTGATTCTGAAGGCTGAAATTGAAAAGCTCCAAGCAGAGCACAAGAGGTATGGAGAAGCTCTCAGCACTGCCACCTGCCCTAACTGCGGCGACCCCACCGCCCCCGGTGGAACGTCCCTTGATGAGCAGCATCTGAGGATTGAAAATGCTCGTTTGAAAGAGGAGATAAAAAGGATATCCGCCATTGCCTCAAAGTATGTTTGGAAGCTGTTGGTTTCCAACTACCCTCATCTCCCTCCTCACTCGTCGTCCTGTCCTCCAGATCAATTCCCGGCACAATCAAGTTCCGTTGGAGAAATGCATGGGGAGATCAATCTTACGAGGTCAGTATCAATGCCTGCTGAGGGAAGGAACATTCATCCCCACGGGTCGAGTCGCCTTAGCGACGAGCTTGCTGTCATGGTCAACCAGTTCAGCGTTGATGAACCTCCGAGCTGTAACTTGTGATCCAAAGCCGGTGATTTTAGGTACTCGAACACCACCCATCTGTACCTGGCTAGCCGATCACCGAAGAACCTTCAGAAGAAGTGGGTGTAGGCCCAAATCAATGAAATTTCGTTTCATGCAATCCCCTGCGTGGGATATTTTCCTGCTTTCTAATAGTCTGGAATTAGGGGGGCAGTGTTCCCTTTTCTATGTTCAAATGCATGGTTTCTTTGTTTGGAGCAAATCAATTTACAGACGAGGCCTCTAAATGCCGTAAAGAAAAATTTTGAATAACCTCAAGAAGAGAAATTGCGAGCGAAAAGCACGAGCAAGCTTAAAAAGGGTAACCCCGTATCGTTTCCGATTTACCCTTAACCATTTCGATTCTAACGCGAGTCCATATCATTCTCGACAGGAGGTTGTCAACCGCCATGAGATTAGTGAAAAGCACGAGCAAACTTAAAAAGGGTAACCCTGTATCGTTTTCAATTTACCCTTAATCATTTCGATTCTAACGCAAGTTCATACCATTCTCGACAGGGGGTTGTCAACCGCCATGAGATTAGTGAAAAGCACGAGCAAACTTGAAAAGGGTAACCCTGTATCGTTTTCGATTTACCCTTAATCATTTCGATTCTAACGCAAGTTCATACCATTCTCGACAGGGGGTTGTCAACCGCCACGAGATTAGTGAAAAGAACGAGCAAGCTTGAAAAGGGTAACCCTGTATCGTTTTCGATTTACCCTTAATCATTTCGATTCTAACGCGAGTTCATACCATTCTCGACAGGGGGTTGCCAACCGCCACGAGATTAGTGGAAAATGGAGCCATCTGATATGACATGGAAAGAAATGTTGTTTCCAGGCCAACACTTAAAAGTGTGGCACCCCATGAACGCCAACTATGCCACGGTTTGGTAGCATGATGGAGTGACAATGATCCGAAACAACCCGGAAGAAGACGAGAATGCCCGACCGAACAAGACCAAAGACCTTAGGCAATTCTAAAACCTCGATGGTTGCAAATTCATTCACTCGTTTGCCGCCAAGCGGCGAAGCTGGTAAGGGGAAATTACAAATCACTCATGGAATGAGCTCAAAATGAAGAGAGGTGTTTCCACAAAAAAATGAATTTGAACATGCTTAGCATGCTTGAAAGGAGCTCACATTTGGCAAAATTTTGTACATGATGTTAAGAAAGAATTTTTGATCAGGTCATCTATTGAATGAGAAACGTCAGAACGACGAAAGGCGAGCCATTTCCACACATGTCCTGCATTTTTAATCCCCAGTGAGTTGAGAGGTAGCTAGATTCTGCATTCTCAAGGTAAAGGGTTTTCTCGCGAAAGGTACGATAGCCGAAGTGACGGAGGCATTCAGTTCTCTATCCAAACACTACAGGTTATCCATTGCAAACCCCTTGAGCGGCGGTTTCATTTCTTTACCCCCGTCAAAAACCACCCTACATCAGGGTCTAGACGAGGCAATTCCGGCAGAACATGAGGTAAATGGTTAGAAATTCTCTTGCTCAGACTAACATCAATCTTTCGAGTTTTGCTTTGCATTATACTCAAACTTTAATTCAAGTGTCTTAAGATGATGAAGAGCATTCATTTCTCTATCCAATACACTCTACCCTTTGCATAGCCCACTTGAGCCTACAAATTCATTTCTTAAACCCTTGTTGGTGATCATTGCTC
Organism: Lenwebbia sp. NSW1173648; assembly: GCA_029784005.1. Classification (NCBI taxonomy): domain Eukaryota; kingdom Viridiplantae; phylum Streptophyta; class Magnoliopsida; order Myrtales; family Myrtaceae; genus Lenwebbia; species Lenwebbia sp. NSW1173648. Next base: position 7,778,942 of record JARCGZ010000010.1, read on the forward strand.
ATTCCAACGTGAAGACGGTGCCATCCCCAAGGGGCAGAATTGAAGAGAATCGGGTCAACAGAGAATTCCCGAATGAACTCATCTCATGTGCTAGATTTTTCATGTAATGTCTGGCATAATTTTTGTAAATTGTCTTATTGTTGCAATTCCTTGAAGAAAAAAAAAAGGGGGAATTCAAATCACGGGATTGTCAAAAAAGAAGAAGACGCAAGTGTAGCCTAAAAGAAAAGGGCCCGCTCCTGAAAAATACAATCAAGACGTCAAAAAAAAGGACACAAATTCAAGACGTCGAGACAAAAAGAAAAAACGGGAGCCGGGAGTAAGAAAAGCGAAAGCTGATCTCATAGAAAATCTCGGGTATTAAAAAGCAAAGTGCCTATCAAAAGCAAGGCCAATGTCCATTCAAACCCTTGTTCCCTTGTAAAGTACTTTCAAATTTTCAATGTACATGTTTGCATTTTTGTAAATCCCCAATGGGTCGACTCATAAAGAAAAATCCTAGAGGATCCAAATTGTAAAATGTAATCCTCGACTGAATTTATGCCATCTTCAAGCAATGATGGAATCAGCGGAATCAAATCTGGAAGGCCAAGATTGGTGATAAGGCAACAATGATCATCAACATCAAGCCCTTCTCATATACTTTCTGAGCCAAAACGAGCCTTTTCGTTTCTCAGTCCCAAATCCCAACCTACGTTACAACCCTTGGAAGTCTCTTTTGATTAGGGCATTTGAGTTAACGTAGAGTTGAATGATTTTAAGCATCGCTCGAAGAAATTCGAGCAAGATTATTTCTCTCTCATTTTTGCAGGGTTCTTGACTTGTAAACTCGGAGCAGATGATGAAGATTCTTTTTCAAAAAGCCTTGACTCCACGGAGAGTCCCCTTTTGTGAACCTTTGACCTAGCCCTCATTACGGTCCTAATCAAGACCTCCAGATCGGCTCGGTCGTACCAATTGCGAGAATACCCAGACCCTTATCAAGCATAACGGTGATAGTTGTGAGTGATTCTCATACCCGCATCAATGGTCGGGTCTTCAAAAGCATTTTCATGAGAGTGAGTGAAAGTCCTTTCTGACTGAAGGTTCCTCATTCAATGTTGATTGGTTTTATCAAAAGGATCAAACAGATTTCCTTATTGATGAAATTCCCTAGTGAAGCCTTGTAATGCAAGCAAGCAAACGAGTTTTTACTGGCATATGATGTTGCATTTACTTTGATTTTATGCACACGATCATTTCAATCTCTTCTTCGAGTGAAAAGACAGGTATGACCCAGTCAGCTTGTCCTTCCCTTAGCCGTTTGCTCAAAGAATCCAGGTAAGTTTTCTAAATCCTTTTCAAATTGACAACTCTGCTAACTTTAGTTGTCATTTTGATCCTTTCAGTTCACGATCGACCTACTCTCGTGATACCTTTATCAAAGTCATGATCAACCTGCTCTTGTGACTTCGACATCTTCCGGTTCATGATCGACCCGCTCTTGTGATCTGGATATTTACCAAACTCATGATTGATATCATGAGGAATTTATCGACCCATGACCGACTTGCTCTCGTGGTCTCGACATATGTTATCAAAGTCATGATCGACCTGCTCTTGTGACTTCGACATCTTCCGGTTCATGATCGACCCTCTCTTGTGATCTGGATATTTACCCAATTCACGATCGACTTGCTCTCGTGTTCTTGATCTTTACCCGATTCACGGTCGACCTGCTCTCGTGATACCTTTACCCAAGTCACAATTGACATGCTCTTGTGGTTTTGGTCTTATCTTTATCCAACTCATGATCAACCTGCTCTCATGAGGTTTTCACCCGGTTCACGATCGACCTGCTCTCGTGATACCTTTACCCAAATCACAATCGACATGCTCTTGTGACTTCGACATCTTCCGGTTCATGATCGACCCGCTCTTGTGATCTGGATGTTTACCCAATTCACGATGGACCTGCTCTCGTGATACCTTTACCCAAGTCACAATCGACATGCTCTTGTGGTCTTGGTCTTATCTTTATCCAACTCATGATCGACCTGCTCTCATGAGGTTTTTACCCGGTTCACGATCGACCTACTCTCGTGATACCTTTACCCAAGTCACAATCGATATGCTCTTGTGGTCTTGGTCTTATCTTTATCCAACTCATGATCGACCTGCTCTCATGAGGTTTTTACCCGGTTCACGATCGACCTGCTCTCGTGATACCTTTATCTAAATCACAATCGACATGCTCTTGTGATCTTGGCACTACATTTCCAGCTCATGGCGACCCGCTAAAACGATTGTGGTCCCAAGAGAAATTTTACCGACTCACGAAGACCCGCTAAAACGATGGTGGTCTCGAGAGACATTTCTGACTCACGGCGTCCCGCTAAAACGATGGTGGTCCAGAGAGACATCTTACTTACTCACGGTGACCCGCTAAAACGATGTTGGTCCCAAGAGAAATTTTACCGACTCATGAAGACCCGCTAAAACGATGGTGGTCTCGAGAGACATTTCTGACTCACGGCGTCCCGCTAAAATGATGGTGATCCCGAGAGACATCTTACTAACTCACGGTGACCCGCTAAAACGATGGTGGTCCCAAGAGAAATTTTATCGACTCACGAAGACCCGCTAAAACGATGGTGGTCTCGAGAGACATTTCTGACTCACGAAGACCCGCTAAAACGATGGTGGTCTCGAGAGACATTTCCAGCTCATGGCAACCCGCTAAAACGATGGTGGTCCCAAGAGAAATTTTACCGACTCACGAAAACCCGCTAAAATGATGGTGGTCTCGAGAGACATTTCCAACTCATGGCAACCCATTAAAACGATGGTGGTCCCAAGAGGAATTTATCGACCCATGATCGACCTGCTCTTGTGGTCTCGATATATGTTTTCAAAGTCATGATCGACATGCTCTTGTGACTTCGATATCCTCCAGCTCAAGATTGACCCGTTCTTGTGATCTGGATATCTACCCAACTCATGATCGATATCATGAGGAATTTATCGACCCATGATCGACCCGCTCTCGTGGTCTCGATATATGTTGTCAAAGTCATGATCGACCTGCTCTTGTGACTTCGACATCTTCCGGTTCATGATCGACTTGCTCTTGTGATCTTGGAAGAACACTTTCAACATATCTTGCGCTGTCTCGCATCAGAAAGAAATCTCTGATAACAGATAAGGCCCAAGTACCTTAAGATCCTTACATCCCCAAGAAGGAGCTTGGAAATTAAGGGAATCATCAGCATCATGAAGTGTCTGGTAAAACAGGTATTTCATATGCAATCCATGCGCAGGTTTTCCCATTCTATTCCATGGAAGAGAGAAGCATGGGCATGTTTTTTTAATTACAGTCTTGCATTTCATGCATCATCTTTATCTGCATAAAAAATGGGATTAAAACCCCACCCAAAAATAATCATTCATCAATTGCATTGTCAAAATTTAGGTTCAATCTTGTCTTTGAGTGAAACCTCTGCGAGCCTCCACTCAAAGAGGGGCAGCTGTTGACACCTAAATTCTGACTAACATTTCTAGTCATTTTTCTATAAAAATTAGAACTAATTTTAGTTCTTGCAAAAAATAATCATGTAATTTTTCATATTTATTCATGCATTGCATTCAGACTAGCGGCGGAAGATTCGAGCTTTAAAACGATGGGCGATCGGACTAGGCACGAATTTCGGCGAAGGATTTATCTTTTGAAGGCTCGGACTTAATCAGAAGAAGAAATATTTCCTCGGGGACTAAATTGCAAACACGTAAAACCTCAAGGACTAAAGTGCAAATATTCAAAACTTGAGGGACTACTTTGCAAATAACAAAAAGATGGAGGTAGTGGAGAAATTAGAATGGAAGATGGAGAAAGGAAGATGAAGAAGGGGAGATTGAGAAAAGAAGATGAAGAAGGGGAGATTGAGAAATGAAGATGGAGAATGGGAGATTGAGAAAGGAAGATGAAGAAGGGGAGATTGAGAAAAGAAGATGGAGTTAGTGGAAAAATTAGAAATGTAGATAGAATGAGGGAGTTATAAAAGGAGAAGAGGAGAGAGTTTTTAGGGGGAGGAGTTGAGGAGTTTTTTAGAGAGCTTTTAGAGAGAAAAATTTTTGGAGAAAAGAATCTTTGAGAGAGTTTTTTGAGAGCTTTGGGAGAAGAATTTTTGGAGAAAATAATCTTTGGAGAAGAAGTTCTTGAGAGCTTGGAGAGAGATATAAAAAAAAATCATCAAAGTGAGGTGAGAAAATACTTGTGTGCGAAAGAAGAAAGAGTTCGGTTGAGAGATTTCCCGACCGAGTCTCCCTTGCCAATCCTTCCATCAACACAAAGCCGCAAGTTCACCCCCGTCGTTCGAGCCGTGGTCCAAGGTCTCGATCCACAAGACAATTCAAGGTTTGAACTCGATAGTCGAATCCGCCAAATTAGGTAACGATTCTAATCCCTTTTTTAGAATATTTAAAAACTTTGTTACCTAATTGATTGGAATCCCGATTAAATTTTCTCGGACATATCATTCCACCATGCTTAAAAATTGCATCTTCCAAAATTAGCATCATGTAGATAATTACACGTGCAATCCATCTTGTAAATATTTCAATTAGATTGCATTTTTATTAAACTTTCATGGCATACATTGCATGTAGTTTAATTCTTACATTTTCATAAAAAAGAAAACCCAAAAAATTGCACCTTTGGACTTGAAGTGAGAATGTATCAAAATTGCCAAATTGAACTTTTTTCGTGAAGTTGGTACCGAAAGGGCATTAATTAAAAAATTAATGTAATCAAGTTCCCGGACCCTTAATCTCTGGTTCGTAGAAGTAATTTAGTTCTCCCGCTAATTTACTTAGGTTTCTAATCGGCATACCAAGAAACGATTAGTGGCGACTCCAAGATAAATCTTTGCATGAAATTGAACCTAAGTTGCGATTTGGTAGAGCTTGGGAGGGTTCGAGCTATGTTAATTAATCTAATTAATTAATTTGGCAATCCATCAACCTAAAATTGGGGAAAGCCGATTCGTTAGGTCGCGACAGCTGCCTGCAAACTTTTCCAAAACGTGGCAGTGAACTTGGGATCACGATCCGAAGTAATTGTCACTGGCACCCCATGAAGTCTCACAATGTGTCTCACATAGAGTTCTGCATAACTGTCCAAGGCAAAGTCATTTCTCACTGGGATGAAATGCGCTGACTTCGTCAACCTGTCAACCACAATCGAGATCGAATCATGACCTCTCTGACTCCTTGGCAATCCCGTCACGAAGTCTATTGTGATATGCTCCCACTTCCATTCTGGGATCTCTAATGGCTGCAGCAATCCTCCAGGCTTGCAGTGCTGCGCCTTGACTTGTTGACAAGTCAAACACTTAGCCACATGCTTGGCTATACCCGCTTTCATTCCACTCCACCAGTAGTGCCGCTTCAAATTCTGATACATCTTTGTGCTCCCTGGATGGATACTATAGCTACTACGGTGCGCTTCCGACAAAATCTCCTCCCTTAAAACCTCATCGGCAGGCACACACAAACGTCCTCGGAACTTTAGTATCCCGTCTTCGGCTATCTGAAAGTCGACTCTTCTCTTAGCTGGGTCCTTTTGAAGGATCTTTTGAATGGCAGGGTCTGTCGACTGCAATGCCTTAATCTTAGCCTGCACTTCCGGCTCGATCCTCAATGTAGCCATGAGACTCGACAGATGGCTCACTTCCAACTTGAAGTCCGAGTCTCGCATTTCCTCCAAAAGAAGCCACTCCTGAACCATCATCTGGGCTATTGCTGACTTCCGACTCAGAGCATCTGTAACCTTGTTCGCCTTACCCGGATGGTACAAAATCTCACAGTCATAATCCTTAAGCAGCTCCATCCAACGACGCTGCCTCATGTTCAACTCCTTCTGAGAGAACAGATACTTGAGACTCTGGTGATCGGTGTACACTTGAAACCGTTCTCCAACCAGATAGTGTCTCCAGATCTTCAAAGCAAACACGATCGCTGCCAACTCCAGATCGTGCGTCGGATAGTTTAACTCATGAGGCCTTAACTGACGAGAAGCATACGCTACCACTCTTCCATGCTACATCAGAACGCAACCCAAACCTCTAAGCGAAGCATCGCTATAAATCTCAAATCCTCCGGGACCAGACGGAATCGTTAGAACGGGAGCCGTAGTTAGCTTATGCTTAAGCTCTTGGAAACTACGCTCGCACTTGTCTGTCCATTCATACTTCACGTCCTTCTTCAACAGTCGCGTCAAAGGCGAGGCTATAGCAGAAAACCTTTCCACAAAACGTCTGTAATAGCCTGCCAAACCCAAGAAGCTCCTAATCTCTGTTACTGTGGTCGGTCTCGGCCAATCCATGACTGCTTCAATCTTCGACGGATCCACCGCAATTCCATCACCAGAAACCACATGGCCTAAGAACGCCACACGAGCTAGCCAAAACTCGCACTTACTGAACTTGGCAAACAACTGGTGCGTCCTCAGAGTTTCCAGAATCGTCCTCAGGTGTTGTTCATGGTCTTCCGGGCTCCTCGAGTACACCAAGATGTCATCTATGAACACGATCACAAACCTATCCAGAAACTCCTTAAACACCCGATTCATCAGATCCATAAAAGCAGCTGGAGCATTTGTCAGACCAAACGGCATCACAGTGAACTCATAATGTCCATAACGCGTCCTGAATGCCGTTTTCGGTATATCCTCTTTCTTGATCCTCAACTGATGATATCCCGTCCGTAGATCGATCTTAGAAAATACCGAAGCTCCTTGCAGTTGGTCGAACAAATCGTCTATTCTCGGTAGTGGATACTTGTTCTTGATTGTCACTTGGTTCAACTGCCTGTAGTCGATGCACAACCTTAACGAACCATCCTTCTTTCTCACAAACAACACAGGCGCTCCCCATGGCGACGCACTGGGGCGGATAAACCCTTTATCCAGTAGCTCTTGCATCTGCACCTTAAGCTCCTTAAGTTCCGATAACGCCATCCTATACGGCGCCTTGGAGATCGGCACAATTCCAGGTGCCAACTCTACCACAAACTCTATCTCTCTATCAGGCGGCAACCCAGGCAGCTCCTGCGGGAAGACATCCGGAAACTCCCGCACAACAACGATATCCTCCAATCTAGGTTCCTCAACCGACGCATCTACCACAGTTGCCAGATAGCCCTGACAACCGCTCACCAGTAGACGAGTCGCCTCTAGCGACGAAATCACCACAGTCGAGGTTCCTCCTCGATTTCCAACAAACTCAAAACTAGTCCCATCCAGCGGACTAAACCGAATCGCCTTACGATAGCAATCTATCGTGGCCCTTTGCTTCGCCAGCCAATCCATTCCGACAATCAAATCAAAATCAAACATCTCCAACACAATCAGATCTATCGTATCCTCACGACCACAAACTACCAGCTTACAACCAAGACAACCTACAACAGCTACTACGCTATCCTTTAAAGGCGTAGAGATCCTAACAGCAGTACTTAACATTTTCGGACTCAAACCAGCAAGTTTAACGAATTGCTCAGCCACAAAAGAATGGGTAGCACCAGGATCAAACAGAGCATAAGCAACTTGGTCGTGTAAGAGGACCGTACCTGTAACGGTCGGCGAATCCTTCGCCTCATCTCGGGTGACAGCAAACACCCGTCCTTGCGCCTGGGGTCGATTCTGATGATTCAGCGGCGCGTTCCCTCCAAGCTGCCCTCCATGCTGTGGCCTGGCCGGTTGTCTCTGCGGACAGTCCCTCACTTGGTGGCCAAACTGACCACATCCAAAACAAGCTCCAGCACGGAACTGACACGGACCAGACCCATGTCTTTGCCGGCACAGGCGGCAAACATCCCCACGGTTGAACACCGGCTTACTGATGCCTCCCTGCCGGTTCGGTGGGATGTGATGCTTCCCTCTGAACATCGGCTTCTTCCCAAACCGATTATCATTCCGGCCCGAGGGCGCAAACCGCGATCCAGATGCGGCTGCCCTTTCAGCTACGTCTCGTTCTACCATCTGAGCTCTTTCATATAGCTCATTGTAGTCCTTCAAATTCAGTGGCACCAACACACTCTTTATCTCGGGCTTCAACCCATCCCTAAACCTTCTTGCCCTATCCACGGGGTCTTCCACCATTCTCGGTGCATACTTGGATAGTTCAGCAAACTTGGCCTCGTACTGATCAACCGACAGCTGGTTCTGACGCAGGCGAAGGAACTCTGCCATCTTCTGTTCCCTCGCGGTGTCCGAGAAGTACTTGCCGTTAAACGCTTCCACGAAGGCATCCCACATCGGGACCGTACCCTCGGAAAAGATCCTATCTTTGGAGGCTCTCCACCACGTACTCGCATTCCCCTGCAGCTGATAGACAGCCAGAGTGATCTTGTCTTCATTCGCACACCTTAGCAGGGCGAATGCCTTCTCTAGTTCCTCGATCCACGAGATGGCAGTCTCGGGGTCTCCACTTCCTGAGAACCTAGGTGGCTTCAGCTTCAGAAATTGCTCCACCAATTTGTGCATCGGCTGTCCACCATTCCCGTTTCCAGTTAACGGGTCTTCGATCGGGGCGATAGCAACAGTAGCTTGATTCCTCACTTGTTGCCCCACTATATCTCCCAAGGCCTCCAATGCCTGCAAGATCCCGCCCACTCTGGGATCCTCCCGAGTTGCTCTTCTTCTAGGCGCTCTCGGAATACGGTTGCTCATCCTGCAGGACCGTACGGGCTCCTGCTCGCCCAAAGCAACGCGTAATGAGAACTCAGGCATACAGCCTAAAACCTAAGCAATAACCACATGCATAGGGTCTCGATCCTACTAACTATCCCAAAACCCAACGATCCTTATCACTCCAAGCCATGACCAGATGGATCAGGCTGACCTTGCTCTGATACCACCTTGGGCGGGGGTGTCACGCCCCGACTCTCGAGCACGCGACAACCCTACCAAATCGCCTCAGGTCATAAAGGTTAACGTCCCAGGCACGCTAACGACCTATCGAATTATAATACGCATGCGGAAACGTGCAATACTCCCGGACAAAAACGTAAACAGGGATAGCAAAGCAGGAAAAATAACAACGATCAATCAACTAAGGAACATATCCATTAAAACACCAAAAGTAGATGATCGCTAACCCTACAGAGCTATACAGAGTTAAATACAACCCCATTCTTCGGGGCGGCTCTCTAAGACCAAACAAAAGGGTATATGGGTCAGGAAGGGTTAACTTCTCATCTACTCCAAAAGAGGGGCTACACCACCCTCGTCCTCAACTTCACCTTGGACCTGAAAAAGGGGTTAATCACGACGGGATGAGAAATAAATCTCAGTGAGCTAGCGCCTAAGCCCGGCTAGGGCGCTGACTCGCTCAGGCGACCCACACACAGTATAATACAATAGTATAAAGCCAATCACATGCAAGCTTACCACGCCTTGGATTACACATATGCAAGACTCGACTTGGCATGACAGTCAACCAATCAAGGCAACAACCAGAGCACCACAATAGCTTGCAAGCACAAATCCCCACACGTATTCCGGTTATTAACGGCCACAAGGCCCGGCGCACACGACTGGTGTGGCTCAACACTACGACTGGCAGTGTCTACTGGCATGACCAGGCATCGTCCCTTACTTCCGGCGACGGCGTCCAATAGTCCGTAAGATTCGTACGACTGGCACGACACGAAACTATCGGGAATCCCTGTAGGGGCTTCGGTCCATCCATACTGCGACCGGCGTCCGATAAATCGTGTGGCTCCGTACGACTGGCACGGCACGAATTTACCAGGAAAAACCGTACGACTGGCACGGACCGTACGACTGGCACGGATTTATCTCATCATATGACCACACAAGCAGATCATCCAACCAATCGATTCTTATCTTGGCATTTAGTCAAATGCTCACACGATCATGCTCAAAGACTCGGCCACTGGCCATTTTTATGCTCAAATATGCAATTTAACCTCACACGTGGTCACATGAATATGCACATTATCCACCAGACTTTGCATCTAAATACGGGTGATCAACCGTCAAGCAGTCAATCACAAACCAATCAGATCATTCAGCAGTCAGGCATTGATCACCACGTCAAACAGTCGACAACAATTATAACAACACACTCGATTAATTGAACTAACCACCGACGGCTACTCCGCCTACCAACCAACCAGTCAAACAATTTATCGTTCACTCGGCTCTGACTAATCGCTCGCTCGCAATTATATAATTGCAGCCAATCAATCAATCTAATCACCAATTAGCCTCAGACAACCTAGCTAACCAGTCTAATTTGTTTAATTGCGGTCATTTAACTTAAACCCAGTCTCTAGCTAAACCGATCACAATTAATCTACTTGAACGCCTAATTAAACTAATTAAGCTAATTCCGAACGTAGTTAGCGACCTAACCGAGAGTTAGGGGCTAACTCACTTCTAAACCGTCCGGCAACGATGACAGCGATGGGATAACGACGACAACGACGGCGGCGGCGAGCTCCGGCGAGCGGCGGCGACGGCCGGCGAGCGGCGGCAACTGTTCACGGGCTGAGGTCAGCGGCACGGAGCGCACGGTTCGGATCTCGGGTCACGGGCGGCTGGGGGCGGTGAAGACAATAGCTCGGGCGGCCGGAAGGGGGGGCAGCGAACAGAGGAGGGTCGCACGAGCGGCTGCGGCGGCTTAGCGTGGTCGACGGGCGAGGTGGCTCGGCTGAGTCGGGCGGAGGCTGGATGGCACAGCGGCGGCAGCTGAGGGAGAGGCCGCGGGGGTGAGCGACAGGGGAGGTGGTGGCGGCGTCGCGGGTGAGAGGGGGAAGGGGACGCGCGGGTCGCGGGGCTGGCGAGCGACGGTGGCGATGCGACGGGCCTCGGGCTCGCCGGCGGAGCTGACCGGGGTCGGACGAGGATGGCTGGGCGAGTGGCGACCGGAGCAGCGGCTGCAACGGAAAGAAAAAGGAAGGAGGGGGGGTTGTCGCGAGGTCCTCGGAGTCGCAGGCGGCTGCTGCAGCGGCGGGCGGCTTCGGCGCGGTTGCAGGTGGACGGCGACGAGGGGCGGAGGCGAGCGGCTGAGGCGGTGGAGCTCGGCAGCTGGAGGTGGAAGAAGGAGAAGATGGCGTCGGGCAGCAGGGGGGAAGGAGAGAAGAGAGGAGAGAAGAGAGAGGAGAGAGGAAAGTAAGAGAGAGAGAAGAGAAAAGATGGAGTGACGTGAGGGGAGTGGGTGGGGGCAGATGGGGGGCTGCACGGCAGCCAAGGAGAAGGGAAAGAGAAAAGAAAGAGAGAGAGAGAGGGAAAAAGGAAGAGAGAGGGAGAGTAAATGGGTGGGGTCCATTAGGGTCAAAGTTTGAATTTCTTTGACTTTGAGCACAAAGGGTTTCAGGCGCGAAAGGTCTCTGACCGGTGCTTCAGGATTTATTAAATCTCTCTTCAGATCAAAATAAATCGCGTCCAATAATTGTCCCTTAGACCACAAAAATTCCAATTTTATTTATTTTATGGACCTTAAAATTTCGGGATGTCACACACCATGACAACACTAGCAAGCTCCACTCGCAAAGGTTAGACGAGTATGGAAGGAGTTGGGACACAGGGACTTCCGGTCTATCCCATCATACACGCGCACGGATGAGGATACGAAACATCCCGTCGGTGATACTTACCTCTCCGACATCAACTGTACCGTCGGAGTCCACTTTCGAAACTGGCGGACGGACCAGAGGGGTCAATAGGCAAAGGGCACAGCGTGAGGACTGAGGAGGACCTAATTGAATAGCCTTTCCAGCTAACTACTCCACCTTTACCTAAACCATACGCAGATGGGGACACTGCTTCAACAGGTGCAACGATGATCCCAATACTTGGTTAGGATTTGATTAGCACTTCGTATTTATCGTATGCCTCAGAAGCGTCGAGGGACTTTTAGGTGCTTCCAAAATTAGATGATGTGCTTCGTCAAGCCAATCGTCGTTGTTGTCATCTGGAAAAGAAGGTACAAAATTGTAGCACTCAACACGCGATGATTAATCTGAATGGGCGAAAATACTGTGCTCGATTGATGCTAAACCATCGCGACCAAACTTCAATTCGAGGATTAGGCTCGATAACATCGTAAACACGAACTAGGTTTCGGGCATAGTTTATATGCATCGGTGCGGATTAATAGAGTCGAAAGTCGATCATCCGATTTTATCTCGGGAAACCAAAGATAGATCCGAATCATGTCCGATTATTTTTGTCCATTTCATTGTCATGGAGCCCAATATGATTCACCATTTCCGTAGAATGAAGATAAGCCCAAATCTGGTGGAGTCCAAGCCTATATAAACTCAACCGAGTTCGTCCGACTCGGCGACTCCACTCAGCCACACGTGACCATTCTTTCTCCAGCTGGTCCTATCTTTTTCAACAGAATCTTTGTGCAATTCGATCTACAACACAGACCCCACAGATCACTCGCTCATGGTGTTTTCAGCTCCGAAGTAGTAGAATAAGCTCCAGAATTTGCCTATCAAGGTGAGCGCTTTCTCTTCCTTTTCACTGCACGCCGCGCAAATTCATGTATAGCTCGAACCTTCTGTGTTATAGGAGCAAAGGGCCTCTTTCTTTCTCCTTCAATGACAATTGCTACTTGTCGACTGATCGATTCGACAAGTACCCATCGGCCCATTCGTCGTCATCGTCGTGTTGCTGTGGTTGTTCTTGCTGCTGCGCGCGTCCTGCTTGTTGTGGACATAGTAATTATAGGGTGTGTATAAGCCCTTCGTTGTTGTATGGGTTGAGGCAATCCTCTTTGCTTCAGTGGTCAGCTTCTAGGAGGCTGTACTTTGGCGGGGGTGACCGGTACTATTGTCGGTTCCCAGTTCACGGCATTGACAGGGAGGTCTCGGATTTGTATGAGGAAGGTTCTTGCACTTTTAGGGAGAGACGTGGTGAGAGAAGAAATGGGGCGAGAAGAAGGAGAATCAAGTGTATGGTTTCGGAGGAAAATAATCAAATTCGCCGGTTGAGCTGTTTTGAGGATGCGGAGGCCGTGCTTAGTCTGTTGAGTGAAGAAGTGGATGAGGAGTGTTTTGATTCGAGAGGGAAATGGGGGAGCAGTTCGGTCAAGAGATATGAAGTGGAGAGGGAAAAGATTCACGGCAGTGAACATACAAGGGGTAGAAAAAAAAAGGGGTCAGGTTCTAGGGAGAGTAATTCGAAATGCAAACTTGAGAGTATTGAGATTGAGTCAAAGGATGATGTTCGCACACAGGACAAAGGAAGAGGGGATTTTAGGAGAGAGGAGAATCGCAGGGCAAGGAAAGAGGTCTCTAGTTGTTCATCTTATCATTCATTTTCGTCCTCTGGTGGCTTTGAGAGTGATGTAGAAGAGATTAAAGACGATGGATTTGTGGGAGAAACATCGAGTGGCCACTGTAAAGAATTAAGGAGAGAAGAGAGTAAAACCGACAATGAGATGTCAGAAGAAGATAGAATATATGGAGAAGAAAGGGAGGAAAATGAGACCTTGGAGAAGAAACAAGCCATGGCAAGGAGTAATGTAGAGTGGGATTGGAGAAAGAAGTCAGAAAAGAAACTCAATGAACTATCAGTTGAAGGAGCACAATATCAGAAGGAATCCTTGGAAGGATGCAGTACAATGTCGAGAACCCATGATTATGATGATAGAAAATCTACCATTTCCCGCATCTCTGGTGCCAAAAAGAAATCAACTCTTTCTGTGAACTTGGATTCTAGAGCATCTATTAGTCATGGACAAAACGAAAATGAAGATGTTCACATCTTTGAACTGGAAAGGAAAAGCAAAAGGAATCAAGAAGTTTGTAGAGCCTGTGGCAGTGAGGTTAAAGTGTCACCCCAATCTGAAAAGCAGCTCAGTAGCAGGGAGGAGAAACTAATGGCTTCTTCTGGTTCTATCTTGAAGAACAGAAATGAAAGCAGGAAAATGGCTGGCCATGTGGCTGAAAGAGATGAATTTGCTGGAAATACCCAGGAATTTTCTCGAAAGCTGGAAATCCAAGAGATAGACACTGAGGAGACTTCCAGCTTGCATAGAAAGTCTAGGAGGAATGGTTGGGAGGTAAAGAATTTGGGCTCAAGCTCGGCTCAGAGGAGAGAAGAGCAAAGCCACCAAGATGATCAGATCACCATAGAAGGTAAATTTGGAAAATCCCAACAGTTTACTGAGCCATCAGAAAGCAACCAGACAGCTGAGAGGATGTCCAGTATACAGTCTAATAGGATAAATCTGCAACAGAAAACAAATGTGGTTTCATACTCATATCCAAGTGAGAGGGAACAATATAACCATACAGATTCACAGGCCCTCCAACTGGCACACTCAAGTGGTAAATCCCAAGATGACGTGAATAAGTCAAAGTTTCGTGCTAGTGATATGGAAACAGCTCGTAGCTCCCAGCAAACCTCTGAAAAAAGAATAGCTAGTCAAGATACGAATTTAACATCAGTTGTGACCCTGTCTGGGGAAGCCCAAGACAGACACAAGGAAAGCAGAGGAAAAGTCATGCAGTCTGAGTCAGGTTCGGGCAGTACGCCTTCAGGACTTACTAAACAATCTACTTCTCATAAAAAAGTTGTAGAACAGCTGTCTAGTAACCAGAATATTAATTTGGTTTACCAACAGAATATGCAAGTGATACACCAGGAGGCCAACATAGTAAATTCACAATCTTTATTGATACCTCCACCTTCACAGTTGGTAGCCAGGGGCTCTTCTTATGCTGATAGGACAAGTGGGATGCCAACTAAAGAGAATTTCTTGGAAAGTGGTTCTAATACCGTAAGCACACACAGAGAAACCCAAACTTCTGCTTTGCATGCACAACTTGATAGTGGAGGCAGAGGAGACGGGAACCATGAGGACCTTTTGTATGCTAGAACTCATGAAGATGCTCTTGGATCAGCTCTTCGTATGGAGGAATCATCTGGAAAGTTTGTTGGGGAGTATATTGAGAAGGCTAGGCACGAAATAAGTAGTGCGGCTGAAGTTGATACAGCTGATGCTACATCAGGATACAGTAGTAAAGATAACACCCAAGCTAGCTCCACTCAATATGGTTCAGAAGACATTCAGCTAAAGAATCGTGACTCAAGGCATCCTTCTGGGAGTTCTGGATCAAAAGGCCCTTCTGATGAAATATGGCATGAAATTGATCCATCTATTCACCAAGGTTTGAAGTCAGAAGAACCTGACAGCAGTACAACAGTTGGTCCTGTTGCTGTCAGGAGATCTGGCAGGTCCTTGTGGAATATCATGGCGGATATTGTTCGCCTGCGCTGGCATTCACTAGCTGAATCATCCACTTCAGCTGCACGTTCAGGTGGAAAGAGTACAATGAATGAGTCTGTTAGCAGTGACACATGGTTTTCTGGACGTGAGCATGACGAAAACAATGGTGAGAATGTCAAGCAGGAAAGAAGCACGCCACAGAAAGTAACCTCTTCTGACCAGCTGCAGCCATTGCATTCTCTAACTAGAAACCGCACGCATTCACCAAGAAGTGAAAAAGGAACACCATCTGAAGCTGAGATTGTATCTCCTGTTGAATCAGGAAGCAGTACGGCAAAGACGATCTCCTCAGGTTCAGCACAACAGGAAGAAGATTTTGGTTGGCATGAAAAAGCACAGGACACCGATAGCCCTCCTCTTGCTTTGGAATTGGTGGAATCCACATTACCTCAGCCTCCAAAAGTAACAACTCCTCCAAGAGGAGAAGCATCTTCAGATACTGGTAAGATCCTTTTAGCTGGTGGTGGCCTACGTGAAGGGTTGGACCAAAATGCAAAAAAGTTAACTGAAGTTGGAGGAGTGGAGGTTACGAGTTCACCACTGAAACAGAGGAAGTTCCAACGCGTCAAGCAAGCAACAAGAGATACATTTGACGACTGGGAAGAGGCATATAGACTCGAAAGCGAGCAGCGGAAGATTGATGAAATGTTCATGAGGGAAGCACTTGTGGAAGCAAAGAAAGCTACTGAAAAGTGGGAAGTGCCAGTTGGAGCAGTACTGGTGCAACATGGGAAGATTATTGCTCGTGGATTCAACCTGTGAGTCTTAGAACTTTAATGGCTTATGCTGTGTGTTATCGATTGATGTTACTTCAGAATCACTTGACAAGGTAATATAACATGTAGGGTGGAAGAGTTGAGGGACTCTACGGCCCATGCTGAAATGATATGTATAAAGGAGGCATCCAATGTTCTTCGGTCATGGAGACTTGCGGTAGAACTCTCTGCTCCAAAGCTCATTAGTAATTGGTATCTAAGTTTTAGATGTTGTTACTTACTAGCTGTTTCTAGCATAAAACATACCCGATTTGAACCTCAAGGTAGCACTTTCCATAATAAGTTTTAGAAGCCAAAACCTGGAATTTTCTGGTACAATTTCTGTTGATAGCATGAAAAAAGGCAGGGAAAATGATGCCTAAGCATAAAGAATCTGACATTTGTCCCGAATTTTCATATTTTGAGCCTCTTTTGTCGTGAAATAACTGAGTGCAGGCGAGACCACATCAAACTAAGTTTTTGCTGTGTTGGCAGAACTATGCACTAGTGAACTTAATATCTATTATTTCCCCAGGAGACAACATTATATGTGACACTGGAACCTTGTCCCATGTGTGCTGGAGCAATTCTTCAAGCTCGAGTCAACACTCTTGTATGGGGAGCTCCCAACAAGCTTCTTGGAGCCGATGGCAGCTGGGTTAGGTATGTTAAATTCATTCTGCTACCTTTTCATGTTTTCCACACCCCAACAGAGATTATCGTTCTATCTTTGTTTCAGTAATATTTTCTGGTTCCCAATTGGTTTTTTGTGGCTTGAATGATGGTTGCAAGATACTTTTCAGGGCTCCACTTAGATTGCTATATTGGCTAGATAAAGGCAGATAACAATTTGGCTTCTATTGCTCTAGGGGTTATTGCAATAATTTTAATTAGTAGCTGTCTAGCATCCATACTTTAAAGAATCTTATTGGCTAGTATGAGCATCACAAACACATGATGCTACCTACTGCTTTCATGAGAATATATATCTGGAGAAAAGTTCACTGAGGCAGTTAATCCCGGCATATCCTAAAGATCCATCTTAAGGAGGCAACTTCTACTAAGTTTTCTTTGTCAATATTTCTTTTATGCTCCATGTTGGAAAAGAGAGAAAGGGGAGGTGATTTAAATTAGGGTCGAAAATAGGAAAAAGTTTGAAATTTTTGCGAGATAGAGGAGGGAAATTTGAAAGTTTCCTTCCCGAAGCAATAAATTCTCAAACAATGCATTATGAATTGCATGTGGACATCGTTACTGGACCTCTATATAAAACCGAGTACAAAGAGTTCATCTCCCTTTGCTTTTGTTGCAGGCTTTTCCCGATTGGTGAAGGGGCGACTGCTTCTGAAGGCACAGACAAGCCGGCTCCTCCTGTACACCCGTTTCACCCAAAAATGACCATCAGGAGAGGGGTGTTAGAATCAGAGTGCGCAGATGCGATGCAGCAGTTCTTCCATCTGAGAAGGAAGAAGAAAGAGAAGAAATCAGAGCCATCAACCCCGCCTTCATGTCTTCCCATCTCGCCCCACCCATCAAAGCTGCTCGACAAGATGCATAACATGTTCCACTTTATGTTTTGTTTGTGAAAGAACATTGTTGATTGCAGAACAACACAGAAAAAAGCACGTGAGAAAACCCTGTAACTGTATCACATTGTGGGGGGATGAGAACCTAAATCATACCAAAAACCCGTCATTGTCCTTGTGAAATCACCTGTCTCATATCTTAGTTTTGAGGTTTTTGTATGGTCCTTTAAATTCGGCCGAGGTTCTTTGTAACCCAGAGGGATAATATGCGAGGAATTCTTTTTTGATCTTGTACAGACATATTTGTAGCTATCATGCAAGATCATGCGTCATTTCACTTTGATTGTCGCCACTTTTAAAAGCCGGTCTTATTCGTTGCGACTACCAAACCATACGAGTGGCCCCAAGGAATGAGCTTTGTACACTGTGTTGTGAATGTCAAGAGAAGAGCATGGAAATCACAAAGGAAAGCCAATAAACACAAAGAAGTTAAAAGAATTTTTTTTTTTTTTTTGCGAAAAATGAATGATTTGAAAAATATTTTTTTAAAAGTAAATATTATATCGCTTGTAAAAACGAATGAATGGAAAATAGTTTCATTGTCTATGAAAATGTTCAGACATAAATTGCTCTTGATAAAAACATAATTTTTAGTAGTTAATTATTTCAAACGATGAAAACGATTCTCTTAAAGAAATTATTTTTCAAATTATTTATTTTTCGCAAAATAATATCTCATTTCCTCGCTGAACATGACGGGGACTTCTTACCAATGATTTGATTCGAGGATGGATCCAAATTGTGGTTGGAAGAGGTTTGGTGCTGGAATTTAATATTACTTGAGCGAGTTATGAGAAACGGAGAGAAAAAGAGCGATTCGTCTGTTTGGTAAGGAGGCAATTCAGCCTTTCTAATTTGGAAATTTTTTCATTTTGCAAATTGAAAGCAGAAGATGAGAAGTCGGCGATTCTCTTTGCTTGGCAGCTTTCAGAAAGCTCAATTCAGAAGATACGTAAGGCTTAATTAAGACAACAATACTTTACTGAGGCTCCGTTTATTTCGCGAAAAATATTTTTTGTAAAAACGATTTTCTCATTTTCCAGCGTTTTGATTGCTCAGGAAAATGAGTCGGCGGAAAACATTTTCCTACCAAAACTTAAATTCAAGAAAATAATTTCCTATTTAACAAATCAAAAATTATTTTCAAAATACGACCAGATATCGGTGTTTGGATAAAAAAATACTGCGCTTGGGCATGGGAACCCCAATGGTTAGGGTCAGGTCCCCGATGCTCAGGCCTTGGTTCATTGAGGCTGGGCCCGAGACCCCAATGCCTCGGCCTAGGTCCATCTAGGCTGTGCTGGAGCCTTGATTGACCCAAGCTCGGGCGCTGTCAGGTCCAAGGCCTGGCATTGATGGACCCAAGCTCGTGCACTAGGGACATGGGCCCAGCCTCTATAGACTCGGGCAGGGGTGCCAGGGAGCCGAGCATGGGCATTGAATTCTTGGGCTCGGTTTTGGTGGACCCAAGACCAGTGTCTATGCTCGTGCCCAAAAATCGGGGATCTTGGTTTTAGACCCTAGGGCCTATGCCAAATACTCATACGCAAGAGTACCGGTATAGTGTATGTCTTCCAAATGACAAAAAATATTTTCCTGTTCATTTTCAAGTTTCAGTCAAATACCGGAACATATTGTCATTATCCTAAACAGTGACTTCTCGGAAAAC
This sequence comes from Lenwebbia sp. NSW1173648, assembly GCA_029784005.1. Classification (NCBI taxonomy): domain Eukaryota; kingdom Viridiplantae; phylum Streptophyta; class Magnoliopsida; order Myrtales; family Myrtaceae; genus Lenwebbia; species Lenwebbia sp. NSW1173648. Next base: position 7,798,263 of record JARCGZ010000010.1, read on the forward strand.
ACTTTTCAGAAATGTTATATTTTTCGTGAAACAAATGGAGCCTAAGTTTAAGTTGGAGCTAAATTTGAATATGATACAACAAGCCCCCAGAACAAACAAATTGTGAAGCAGAAAATCGAAAAAGATTCCATGTTATCCCACTTATGGAGGGACAATTACTAATTCAGGCTGCATATATCAATTATATCTTAAACTTTCTAATATTGTCGATGTACTCCTAAACTCTTGCGCAAAATTCCAATGCATTCCTTCCAATCGATTTCCCGAAAAAGTAATGATACATATATGATGTTGTTACGAATAAAGTTGTCCATATTAGCGTGCCACGTAAAACGGCCAGCGATGACTGAACGCCACATTAGCAATTTCCGGCGGCAATTGATAATGAGTATTACATTGGAAATCCACGCAAAAAGTTTATAACTATACAGGAGATAATAAAAAAGTTTAGGACTGAAATTGCCATTCATACAACCAATGTTTATGACTGATTTGGTAATTATCCCTACTTGTGGCTGACCATAAAGCTGTAGCGATTTAGTAATTATCTGGTGAACGCGCATGACAAGAGTCCTATTCTCGCGGTGACAAGAGAAATAAACGAGACACATCATTAGAACCACCGTCTCATAAGAACTAGGCGTAAACCTCATTCTCCTATTTCTCCAATCTTAAAGGTTGGAGGAGTTCATCGGAGGCCAAAGAGGTTGGCTGACAAGATGGCGCAACTGTTCTCCAAAACAACCTCATTTTAAAATTCCCTTCATCGCATTACCAGAAGCTTAGAAACGATGTGCCTATCACATGAGGGCGACGTCTCTCCCGCCACCGAACACTTTTGATGTTCTTAGGTCCCCTTCTTTCAGGAATTGCATATATATAGAACCACCAAGTCCTTCCTTCAGACCTCCCACCTTCCATAAAATGGCCTTCGCATATTGGTATCAGATTTCAGCTATCCTTGCTTGTCAACTGGTAATCACATATGCCCAAGCACCAGCTGCCTCGCCTTCTAATCTTCCACTAACACCGCCGGCTTCCACAACACTGCCACCAGCAAGTTCAGCACCGTCTACCCCTGTGACAACGACTCCGCCGACTTCCACTCCGACGGCATCCCCTACCCCAAAAGTCGCACCAGCATCCAGCCCGCCAGTTTCGGCCCCTCAGGTTCCGCCACCTCAACCGCCACAGAGCCCTCCCACCTCTACTCCTGCACAGCCACCAGCATTGCCTCCACCGCCTGTTGCTTCACCACCCCTGCTGCCACCGCCTGTTTCACCACCACAAGTGTCGCCGTCACCAGCCCAAGCACCACCTGCTCCAGCTCCTGTAAAAGCGCCACCAGCACCAGCACCAGCGCCAATAAAGGAAGCCCCTGTACCGTCCCCATCAACGCCGCCGCCAGCCCCTGCCTCTGCACCTGTTAACAAGGCACCGGCACCTGCACCAGTTTTAGTGCCATCTCCCGCACCAGCACCCACCAAACACAAGAGGAGGCACAAGCACAGGCACATAAGGCATCACGCACATGCACCAGCACCCACTGTGCCAAGCCCTCCAGCTCCACCAACGGTTTCAGACACACAGGATACATCCCCAGCACCTTCACCAAACTTAGATCTGGTAATGTAGCAAACTATTGATGCATGATCAAGTTTCAATCATGATAACCATTAGCAGCATATTATAACAAATTATTTCTTGCTTGTTTATAGAATGGAGGATTTGCCTTCCATCGACAAGGAAAACTGGGGATGTGGGCGAGGATTGGATTTTCCCTGGCCATTCTGCTGGCAGTCAGAGGTTGTGGCTTCTAAAGCAATTTGCTGCCCAGGTCATATTTAAACCTTACAGAGCTGGCGTTATAAGCAAAAAATGGAGCCAATAGAAGAAATAAAAGGAAATATGAACGAGAATTGTAAGGCATTTTTGTATTCTTTCTACACAATGAGATACTATTGGAGAATTCTTTTTTCATTCAAAACAAAACCTTTACAAAGTCAGTCAATACAACAAAAGTAAGTACAGCATGGAGAGGTCCTCGCCATTTTGAACTTTAACAGGCTTGATCTTTATTGCTCCATCTCAATTTCTTCTCGCAAGTCATAGTCCACTACAAGGCCAAGATTGTCAACTAACTTGTGATGCCGAAGACAACCAGCACACTGAGGAGAAGCATACGCATAACATCAATAAACTAGAAAAGACGAATTTTTAAAAATTGCAAAGGAAAGCCAAAGAAACAGCAGTAAGAAGTAAAAGCATGAGTTGCTGCTGTGGCTTCTTAACATTATCATCATAACTTATAAATGAAAGAAAAAGGAAGACTGCAATAAAAGGGACAGCCAAGACGTCAAATTTCACAACTCACCTTCATATTCATGCAAAGCAAAATTAGATGGATGAACAAAATTCCCTTTCTAGTTGTCTCATTTCTTATTCAAGCGCCTGAGGACACTTCATGATTGAAAAAGACAAGGAAAGATGTAATGGGATGCCAAAACTTGACCAACTACCAAATGTCACTCTCTGGAGTTTAAAGCCTCTTGACAAGTGTGCCTTAAAATACAATCTGACGATCAATAGACTGTTTATTATTTTTTCTTTTTGGAAGATTAATCTATGTTGCATCATCTTTTCTGCATATGTGTGTCAGGCAACTAGAACTTCTCTCTGGTAATATTTATTTTGGTAAAAGAAGAAAAAAAAAACAGTGAGCACAACTAGGTTATTTGAACCAAAGAAGTAAGTCCCCAAAAGTTGCATATGTTCTGTTCAGAAATCTTTCTAGATTCACAACTTACAAGATAGATTTTGCCAATGCCAAGAGAAAACTAACGAATAGGTTGCTCAAAGAAGATTTTACTACTGTGATAGCTCACCCTCAGAGCATTCAATTCCTTGTGAAATTGGACAACTTTTCGTCTAATCATCACAAAACAACAAGATGGATCACAGATACAATGTAACATTACATAGGAGTTACCTGTACAAATATAAGACCTCGTTCATAGGCTAACTTATTCACGAGCCTTTGTGTTCTTTCACCGCATTCATTACAAGTGAATTGTACAAGCAATCTTCTCCTCGGGTGTTCCAAATTAAGATGTAGATGCTGTCAAGAGGACATTAACTAATTAAAAGAGGCCAATAGTGAGAAATGCTTGAGGCATGAAATAGCAAAGAAGCATGCATCCATTGCTCTCCATCCAAGACTAAGCATGCAAAGGGTATAAGCCCTTTATTCATAAAACAAATGCTCAAGTGTATTGTCTATTTTTAATTATTAATGGAAAAATAACAAAAAGCAAAAGAACAATTTACATCCAGAGAAATATAGCAATTCTATACAGAAGTTAAAAAATTTGGAACTCATTGAATAAGAGGATAATAAGTGGTTGGCAAATCTGACTTTTCTTCAAAAAGAACTTTTGGCGGTGATTCAGTCGTACTTTGCCCCCCTCTTTCACACGGATGCCTAAGGGAGATCCTACAATCTAATCTTGCAAGAAATTCACATTCATAAATGAATCTCTTGGATATACGTTTCACTCAGGTGAAATTCAAGGGATCAATGTAAAGGCTGTTCAGACTAGTAGAAGGTTATGATGTGGCAAAGGTAGATGACACAAGTTGAAGAAGAAGCTCAAAGCATCCGCATTCTGTGGGGAAGTGACAACATAGCGAGGTTACTGCTTTCACAAGCATGTTAGATAACAACATGAAATGTGATGTAGACTTCCTCCCTCTCCTGACAGCATCATTCTCTTGCTTCATCTTGTGCTTTGCCAGCTATAAACCCCACCTTACGCTTCCAGAAGATAATACCTAAGCAGTTGTTCAACTACAATAGAGAGAAGAAAAACAAGGTACCATATGAAAGTGGTCCTAGGGATTGATTACATATCTTTAGTTTTGGACCGTTCATTCTTCTTCAAAAGCAAATGCCTAACATTAATGCCGTCACATGGACACACTGATCAGAAATATCCACTATATGTCTAGTCCAAATGGATTAGGTTTGTTAAGTGACTTCTCTAAACGATTCAGGCCCTTCCAATGCACATCAACTCACTCAGATTAACATAACAGTTCATCACAAGTATCATCGCGCTCCGATCATATGTCCGCGTACTTCATAGCACATTTTCTCTCCTATCAAATTCAGCAACTTGATCGAACAAGTGTTCCAGTTCAATCAAACAATTAAAAAAGAACACATGGATATCCTCCTACGATGGGATTGGGACAAGGCATTGGATCGACATCGGCAGAGTCAAAGAAAACGCAATCACGAACCCAGAATTATCACATACCACGGTCGAATCACTCGGGGGCGATTCCGGGTCCGTCTCGGATTCACCCTCTAACGAGCAGAACACTAAGGGCAAACCTAATCCTCGCTTTCTCGGTCCAACCGTCGGGAGCAAAACGCGCAACCTGCGACACAAACGCAAATTCGAACTTCAGGGCCACTAAATTGAGCAGGACCCTTGGGCAACAGCGAAACAAAGATGAGAAAGAGGAAGAGATTCAAGAGGGTTCAGCCATGGTCGGCGACCTGGAGGAGACGAGGGTAGGATTGTCTCCCGGAGGCCGAAGAGGACAGTGCGAGGAGGAGGAGGGACGGTAGAGGCCTTGTCGGGACGAGGAGAGAGAGTGAATGGTCGACGCGCAACCGGTAGTGATCGTTGCCGCCATTGGAGGAATTTGTGCAAGCTTTTCTGTGGTGTTGCAATGGAGTGTTCTTCTGCTTTTTGCAGTGCCAGCGGGAAGAGGAACAACTCCTTTGATGCAGTCTACTCCTTTCCCACCAGTGAGTTTTTTTTTTTCAAAACACCAAACCCTGGTCTTTTAATTTGATTTCGGATGCGGATTTTAACTTTCTTGGAATGATTTTACACCCATTTAGACATTTTATTTGGTTGAGGGAAAATTCGAAAAAAAAAAAGCATGAAATGCATTCATTTTATCAAATAATGACTTGAAACAAACCTTGTTTCTTAAATAATAACATGACGTGACCACGCCGGTCTCAAAAAAATGGGTTGATCGGATTATAGGCATTTTCGCCCTTTAATTTTTTAACTTATTTTTCTTTTTTTAAAAGTGGCTAAAACTTAAAAAAAAAGAAGAAGAAGAAGAAGAAAACCCAGCCTTTCGCTTGTGGCCGCCTCCGCCATCGTCGGTGGCAGTGGCGACACTTGCGTTACTTTGATTTCGGATGGGGATTTTAAGTTTTTTGGAATGATTTTATGCTGACATGATCTTAGTGTGCAACTCGTTGATTTTTAGAAAAAATCATCGTTTATATGCACTAGAATTGATGCACATGTGTCCAAAAGGGTAGAAAGAGACGGTCCCTCTCAATGTTATTACACGGGTTTCGTATTTGCAACCTAATGTTTCGTTTGAGCCATGATCACTTTTTTTTGGCAAGTATATCACCGAAGGGCTTAAGCACGTGAATTAACAAAAAATTGTATATATTGTTCATATAGAAAACGTTTTTCATTCAATATATTTATCATTCTCGACGTGGCTAAAGTTCTTTCTAAAGATTCTTGAAAAATGAATCCCTAATCCTTGGACCAAAGGATTTAAAAAGAGTAAATCTCGCTCGATGATCGGTAAAACCTTCAAATTTTAGTGTATTAAAATATTTTGTGAGGAATTTCGATAAAATATAAAGAATTACGACAAGTTACTATTGGGATTTGTTCCCAGAACTATAATTGATGGAATTCCATTGTCCAATTTCACCTGCGATAAATGCCTGGCTATTTTTCGAGTTAGACAGGTAAGTTCCCTTAAAAGAACAATTTTCATCTTTGGCCACCCATTTCTCAAGTAAGACTCTAGGACCAATTTGAGTTATTTACATATACAAAGTGATAAACATGAGATGAGATTAGAGGATACATGGAGTTATGGAAGTGTTGAGGCGAAGTCTAACAGCCATTTCTCATGACCATTTCAGCAAGTGATTCAGCTGAACAACTTCCAACCTATGAACTTGTCAAAGCTGGCCTGTATAGCTTTTGGCCTGTGGCAGGGCTTCTCTTTCGGAGCCGTCCAACGTAAGGTTTTGCTGTCACCTCACCTGGTACTAGACCCTCCATCAAAACTGGAAACATGTAACTGCTCTTTGTTAACACATTCTAGAACTTTTTCCCCTTCGGTTCGGTGCGGAACAAATCGTGCGCTGGCGGGGACCTGTTAGGCGATCTGCAGTTCAATGATCATGGATCATGTAAATGGCTTCATCACCCGAATGGACGAAAGAAAAACAGGATAGTGTTCATTTCTTCCCAGTTTGGGTGGACGGGAAGTGAGAGGAGGTGGGAAACGATCAATTCTTAGCTTTCTTTTCCCGGGCCTCTTCCTGATGGAGATCGACGAGAACGAACAGGTCGAGGTGATTGGGAACGTGGTTGTGATGGGAGGCGCGCTGGTGCTCATTTCGTGCATCGTCCTCGGGGTTGTCATGGGTATGGTCGAACCTGGGGATGGCTGATCCATCCTAACCAAAGGTGGTCTCGCTACAGAACTGGGATAACTTCTTTTCCATATGTGGTGCCGCAGCTACGGATGGTTTCACTGAACCGATTAATCTATGCCAATAAGTTCTGTAGTTTTCCCTTTTCTCTTGATCAGTTGACCACATTTTTCCAATAAGCTCTGTGCTTGTGTCAGTTGTTTCCCCTTGGTTCTTCTACTTGAAATATCAGAAATGTCAATGGAAAGAGTTGAGAGCGACCAAAGTATGTTGCAATTTTCCGCTGCCGACGTGGGCGTCAAACAAACAGACAGAAAGAGGCGAGGAGGAGGATGCATTAACTAGGTATCAACGCATTGACGGCTTTTCTATCGTCATCCACTTCATTCTTGGAAAAACGGAACAAAAAAAAAAATTGTTACAAGTTTGAAGCATGTTCCTAAAGTACACTGAACGAACAAAAATTGATTTGGCCGAGTTGTTCCATCAACTGATGCGCTAAGGCGAGAAAACCCGATACCCCATTTCCTGAAAGAAGTTGAAACTTTGAATCCTGAATTGTATTCTGCTTGCAACTTAGGCCAATTGGTTGATCACCCTTCTTCATCCACTTCATGAAAGGGAAGGGGTACTGTCTTAACTGCTCTGAATTTTCCTGCATTATTTAGATGCTCATTCTCCAACCTGTGCCAATCAAAAGTAGTCCTACTCAATTGACACAGTAGATACATATCATAACTCATAATACTTGAATGCATGAATATCGCCATCATCCATACAAAACTTGAAAAGCTGAAATTTTTGTTACCTGAAGAAATTCCACAGGCCTCTTCTGAGTACTTCCAGGGCCGCTAAAACTAGCCCCGTCACTCTATAATCGACATTTTCGAAACTATAATGGAGGACCGTTTGTAACCAAGCGAGCCTGAGAATGAGGTTCAAACCCTGCACGATTATTCAGAGTTCTTAAAGCTGCAAGGATAGATATGGTTAGTCAGAGTCATTTGCGAAATGCTTGATTATTCTCGCTAAACATCTAGTTCTCTATCCTGTCTCCTGCGATGCGAAGCACATCAGGCATCTTGTTCTGTTTGTCATCAAGTTGGGTTCTCTTATCTTTCATTCTAAATTCCTTGGAATCATTATCATACTATGTCTTAGAAGAATATATATTCATCTTCTGAGCTGTGAGAATCGATACTGTCCTATTGTCCTGCATTAGATTGTTCTTCCCATCTTTTTCTTTCTTCAATCTTTTGTTTCGTGTGCGAAAAGCGAGAAAGAGAGAGGCTATAGTATATACCATGGACAAGTAGTAAACGAACTTTCGGCGAAGCATCAATTCGTTCCTCAGCCATTGGTTCTTTGAGTTCATCTGGAGCAAGCCCCAATCTTTCACAAAGTCCCAGTACAATTGGTAAATCGTGGCGCCACTCGAGATGAACACAACTAGGAAGAGCCACCCGAAGCTCTGTTCTTTCTCATAGGCTACTTTGGCTCCGGCTGCTAACATCGCCGACACGTACTTCCCTAGATTCACAAGATGGCTTGTGTGTCCTTCGTCAAACCATCGCCTCGCGCACTGCATATGTGATAAGAGTAATACTCAATCGGGCTATTCTATCATATACGTCTGCCAATTTCCTAAAGCAGTTAACAATTGCCTAAGAAAAACTGGAGGGCTTTAAATCAACCTGCATTGCCCTCCAGTAGTAAGGAATAAAGGACACTGCATAGGCGAGGTCTCGGTAGTGCTTGGTCTGCTTGCAATATCCGTAGTCTTGAGTCTTATAGCTTCCGGTTATGTAGTAACAGGTTAAGTACTCTAAGTTTCTGAGCATCGGAATCTGCCAAAAGTATCAATCATGAACCAGTGAAGTCAATGATTTGAATTCTCTATGTGCCTATCCTTCTGTAAAATTTCTATTGAACAAAGCTCTACCTGACTGCACAGTTGATCAGCCATGAAGAAGTCCAGCATAACCACCTGCGGAAAATTCAGAATCGAATTAGTCAGTCCGATTATTTATGCAGTGGATAGTCTTTTTTCAGTCAGAATTACTGGGTGTCGCTGAGCAGTCCTGTTAAACTTGGATTTATTTTGAACTTCTGATGGCAGAGCCTATAAACCCACTTTCTTGCAGTATGCATACTATGTCACCAAATAGGGATACAAGAAATTGTACCTTATAGAGGGGTGAGAAGATGATGTTCCTTATCACTCGAAGGAGACGGTACCGACTAGATTGGTAGAAGATATTGCATGGACATACAAGTAATAGCACGAAACTCTGCATGCTCAGAAACCGTACTTTTATCAGCAACAATCTCGATTAGTATAAGAGATTATGCATCAGTAATAAGTAGAATCTTATAGAATATGTGCATGCCTATGTGTGCTTTTCCATAATATTGGAGAAACTTGTTGTACTTATTTTGCTAAGAGAGAAGAGAAAAGTACCAGTAGCAGAAGCCCGGGAATCGACTGGGCTTGTTTGTATGAAGACCGTTTTGTGAGAAGAGACAGATGGGCAAACATGACACCTACCACAACAGCCATTGATGCGGCACAAATTAGGAACACATCTCTGTACTTGAGCTCCTTGGTAGGGGTCAGTTCAAAGATGAAGCTATAATTTATACGTGCCTTTCGCCATGCGAAAATGTTGCATCCGTAGAGAAAGAAGTGCAGAAAGAACAGGCTGAACATGCTGCACATACAGGGATCACTTCTTTTAGCTGCCTTTTGCCCGTTATTATTATGAAGAAGAACGCTAAAACTTAACGGTACTTGCCTAAGAATGGGGTACACAGTTTCCATGTAAACTTTATCTCCCTGTGTTCTGTATATGCCGGTGACATGAGCCATGATGACATATCCGGTGAAGAGCGCAATCAAGCAACCAGTGAACAGGCCTGATGCACAACAATGAGGGAAAACATTTTAGGGTTTTATACACAATGTAATCATTTAGTTTCGCTGTTCCATTGTTTCTGTTTCTTGATTACTTTGAGTCACAGTATGCTATATTTCCATAGATTTTTCCATTAGATAATTTTGCAGTCTGCAACTCTCCTCTCCTCTATATTCGATTCAATCGGAAGACAGAATGCTAACTTTCTTCAATGTCATTATACTCTTATGGCAGAGCTGCAAAGGAAACTTTGCTAATTTTAATACTCCTTTTTTTTTTTTTCTTTTCAGTTGCAGTTAGTTGATAACTGGAAAACTGTCCTAAGATTTTATCATAAACTCCTTTGCCACAGAAGTTAGGCCTAAAACCCGTTATCTAAGATGAAAGTTCCATATTTTCTAGATTGGAACTAGCTTAATTTGTCATGACCTTAACTTATGAGTCTATAAAATGATTTGTTAAGCCTTTCCACTCTTCAATCCTCTACGGCCATATCCAGCGAAGATAGTTATGTGTCGTACCATGGGACCAGGATCCATAGTTCAACCAAAAAAAATAAGTGCAGTGTGCACCAGCAGTCATTTTATGAGCACTAATGGCCTGATGGGTCCAGCCACTCTCTCTTTCAGTCTCTTGCTCTAAGATATGGTCCCAAGTTAAGAGAACACACAAGGTGGATTTCGAAAGATATGTTGTTTGAAGATATTATCATGAAGATTTAAGTGTTTTGTATCTAAGCCATAAAACTGACCGACTAAAAAGGTAGTGCCGTGCGACTCTGTACGCTGGAGTGGCTTCAGGTACTTCAGGGCTTTTCTTCTGTCAGCTTCAGCAAACTGCTTGACAAATAGCTCTTCAACTTCATCTCCCAAATGCATCACCTGTCATTTCTGACACCCCATAAGAAAATTCCTCCGCCTTACAAAGTTGTAAATGAACATCTATATAAGAGTCGGGAAATGCAGACGAGGAATTTAGTATAACGACCGCTAAGTTGGGTCAGGTAAATTTTAGGACGAACGGACAAGTGGATACAAATCATCTAACGGGTCATAGTCCACATGATTTCACGGCATTCTGTTCCAGAGAGAAGTAAATTAGGAATGTTTCTTTTACCTTGTCAGAGCTATTGAAATAGGAGCTCTCTACCGCTTTCAGATAAATCGGAAGAACTTGCTCTCCCGTAACCTGAAACATTCATTAACAGAAGTTACAAAACCCAATTTCTCTGTTATATGTGTGATAGTTATACTACATATGCCTATGGATACAAAGATAAAAGAGCGAGAAATGAACAACTATTTCACTTACTTTGTCAAACTTCTTCAAAATTTTTACAAATGCAAGCATGTTCAAGTTCCTGAAGAAAAATAGACCGCCTTTATTAAGCACAAGGCTCACGCAAGTAAGTTCAAGCACAAAAAAGTAAGTAAACTTATATGCCAAGGTACCTGTAAGTATTCAGATAACCCAACCCTTTGTAGAGTTCAATGAGAGCTTTTTTGATCATCTTCTCTGCATGCTGCAGCTTTGTCCGGTTAATTTGCGTCGTATTATTGCCTTCAGAGTCGCACTTCTTTGAGACCGGGCTGATCAGATCCTCCCGAAACAAATCACTGATCGCCGAGAAGGCCCGAGATGGCGTTGTCAGAGGAATGTTCACCATCAAGTTCTTCCCCTGGCAGCTGAAAGACCGACTCGAGAGCGACCTCAATTTTTTACTGTACTCTCTCTTTATTGTTCCTGACTTCCCTGCCTCGTCCCATTTTGCAGACTCGGTCAACAGAAGCTCGTCACTTTTCCCAAGTTCATCCAATTCCAAGGCTTTTTTCTCTTGCGTTTGTTCTTGATCTTGTCCTTTTACTATGGACTCCTCCTCTGCCACCCAAGGAATAGAAAATATTAACAAGCAGGTTGTGATTCAACGTGAGCTTAATGAAAATTCTAAGTTTAATGTGTTTAATAATGTGATCATAAAAATATGGGATTGGCAATGCAGCACAGAACTATTTTTATCCTCATTTACCACAAGATATGGCACAGGAAATGGAAGCATCCTCCTCCCCGACATAATTGGTCAACGACGGATCTTTTCCACCTTGTTCACTGACAAATGCTTTGAGCTCGACTAGGATCTCTATTTGCCTCTTCAGGGACTCTCCTCTGTCCAAGAACTCTCTCTCCTTGGTCCTGAAGAACTTGTTCACTTTGTTGAGCTGGTGGTCCATGCATGCAAAGAATTCCTTGGCTGCTTCAAGGTCTGAGAATTGCTCCACCAGCTCTGTCTCATACAAATCACCCTGTCTGTCTGAAGATGCAAGTTTCTTGTGCACCTGGTGTAAAATTAACAAAAACAAGCACCGACAAGCCATTTCATTCTCTTTACTGAAATAATCATCAAAATGAAGTAAGCTCTCTTGTTTTTTTCTTTTTCTTTTGGGTTCTTGAGGGAGTGAGGACAATACTTGAATGGCATCATCAGTCCTAGGATGATGACGCCCGAAAGGACTGAGCTTCTTCAGAGATGAGAGGAAAGTGTCAGCCTCAGTGACAGGAGTTCTAGGATGATGTTCATGTTCTCTGTTGGGCAATGAGGTTGGTTGGGTGTTTATAAGGAGATGGATTCTTTTCAGGTCCTTCTTGAGTTGCCAGTAATCAACAAAGGCCTCTTTCCACTCAGGCACAAGCTGACCTTCATACTGCTTAGAAAACTTCACCATCTTGTTTTCTTTCAACACTTTGAAAAATTTGAGATAGTAATAATGATGATGAAATGTGAAGGACTCAGTGGCTGGGTATAGCCTGTGATGAGTGTATCAGTGAAAGGCCATGATCGTGCTATTTATGGCCTCCAAAAAGAGGGAGTGACTGATTGATACGGTGGTACAGAGAGATGCTCCAACCCCAAGCACCATTCGTGTAATATCTTCCTTTTTTGCACGTAGTATTCGATCCCTATGCTTCCTCCACTTGCGCGCGCGCGCGCACACACACACACAAACACAGTGTTAGTGGTTGAGGTTCGCTGGAAAATGACCGTATTGCCGCCTCATGTGGCGGTGCCGCCTCTCTCTACCCTCTCCGTTGATCGCTCTCTCTCTCTCTCTAGGCCAAGCAAACAGAAACTCATGTTTGTTATGAAATGGTGGGGATTTAAAGTTTCATTTGGAATGAGTGGGGCCAAGAAGCATCCAGAGAATGATATGTATGTGTGTGGGGAAAAATATAAAGTGTCCTTTGGATGTTGATTAGCTTGTCACTTAGTGTGTGAAGACATGAAAAAACAAGCCTTTCTGTTTCATCAGGAGTCTGCAAAAGATTAAGTGACTGGTTTTTTTGTGGCTGAAGCATTAGTGATAGTACCTGGAGATTGCAAAATTTTTGCAGAAGAGTACGATCATTGGCTTAACTAATGAAAACACCACTGTCAACTCCAATTGGACCAGCCCGATCTCCACTAATATTGATGTTAAAGCAGCAAAAATAATATGCCCTCCCCTTTTCATAATGGTAGTTCTCAAGGCGAGTAATGCCAGGTATACGAAAACTGATTGAACGAAATCGATATTGCACAAAGAGTTGATGGTCAGTGCTGCACAAAGAGTTGATGTTCTATACTACTAGTTATACTCTTCCACAGTCCACACAGATACATATCTGCAGTTCTCTGTAAAACCCTATTACTCCCATGTAGAGGAAATTGAAGTTGTGAAGGAAATTTGGCACAAGAAGGGTTGCTATAGCCGAAATGGTGGCTGGTTTGGCAAGAACTAAAAGAAGTTGGTTCACAGTGTTCATGTTCCCGTATTTTTGTTAGGATGTGATTCATACTCCTCATCGACAGGAAGACATGGGCTCATGAATAGTGTGCCGGCTATGTATATAATCTCTTCCTTTTGTAATTGAGAGTTGGAGTAGAGAGGTGAGATGTGCTAATTACAATGGAATCTTCTACTGGATATAACCATAGTTTAAGGATGGGCCAGGATAAACTTTGTGCCTCGATTTCACTTTCTCGCTTTTACTCTCTATTTCATTATGTTTGCGCGTCAAATCCTAACAATTTCTGATCCACACGACCACCAACTTGCTGTCCACATGAAACCAGCTATTCCCATTTAGTACCTCTCTCTCTCTCTCTCTGTCAAATCATTAGATAATTGTGGAGAATTGACAACGTTCCTATGGTGGCTGACTCAAAGATTCGCAATTGTTCCTGTCTTGCCGTGCTTTTTCTTTTTCCCTCCCCCTCCCTTTCCCCTCTGTGCCCGCGCACGAGAGATTTTGAGGCCCTTCTAAAGCGAGATGTGCCCCATTTTACTCGGATCAAATGACCAAGTGGCAAGCGCTATGAACTTCCCATATCAGCTTTAGGGAACCGAACAATTTCGATAAGGGACTTGCCAAATGTTGGTTGGCTGTTGATGGTGATGACCATGTTGCGCGTTGTCGAAGCACCTAAAAGCTTTTTCCCAAAGAAATGTTGACCATGTAAAGATATGCAAAAGTCTTACTGGACTAAAATGTGCTTTCAATTTTGACCTCATAAATTTTAGGAAAAACTCTCAAACCACTCGGTCCGCGTATTCAAGGGGAGCATGGTTTCAGGGTAGAATATGTTCGGTTCAGACACGAAAGAGATTTTTAGAAAATATTTTCCGAAAGAGTCACATTTTTCGCGAAACAAATGGAGTTAGTGTGTGAAGACATGAAGAACAAGTCTTTCTGTTTCATCAGGAGTCTGCAAAAGATTAAGCGACTGGTTTTTTTTTTTTTTTTTTTTTTTTTTTTTTTTTTTGTAGCTGAAGCATTAGTGATAGTACCGGAGATTGCAAAGTTTTTGCAGAAGAGGACGATCATTGGCTTAGCTAATGAAAGCACCACTGTCAACTCCAATTGGACCAGCCCGATCTCCACTAATATTGATGTTAAAACGGCAAAAATAATATCCCCTCCCCTTTTCATAATGGTAGTTCTCAATGTTAGGAACGGGACGAACAACGGAACCAGACTCTGATAGTTATTGGCGAAAGGTATAGTGCCAATTCCTCGAAACTGTACTCAAGAGTGTCAGTTTAATATAGTGCCAATTCCGGACCGGACCGTGGAGCTAAGTGCGCCTAATAATCGCGCAATCACACGTGGGTATAGTATGATGTAGCCCACTTGCCCATTTCTTTATTTGCAAGACTATAGTAGCATTTTAACTGATAAAGTGACTTGCTCTCTACCTTCCATCCTATGTGGGATGCAAAAAATGCACTATTTTGTTTGTTTTTCAAGCAAACTTCAACACTCAAGGCGAGTAATGTCAGGTATACGAAAACCGATTGAATGAAATCGATATTGCACTCTGTGCTGCACAAAGAGCTGATGTTCTATACTACTAGTAATACTACTCCACACAGATACATATCTGCAGTTCTCTGTAAAACCCTATTACTGCCATGATGTAGAGAAAGTTGAAGTTGTGAATGAAATATGGCAAGGGTTGCCATAGCCGAAAAGGTGGCTCGTTGGGCAAGAACTAAAAGAAGTTGGTTCCCATTGTTCTTGTTCCATATTTTTGTTGGGGGTATGTTCTTCTGCTAGATGTAACCTTAATTTAAGGGTGAACCAAGATAAACCTTATGTCTAGATTTCACTTTCTCGCTTTTATTCTCTATTTCGTTGTGTTTGTGTGCCTAATCCTAACAATTTCGTTTCTGAAACACAAGCGGCGACCATCTTGCTGTCCACATGAAACCAGCTATTCCCATTTAGTACCTCTCTCTCTCTCTCTCTCTCTCTCTCTCTCTCAGATCACTAAATAATTGTGGAGAATAGACAACGTTCCAATGGTGGCTGACTCAAAGATTCGCAATTGTTCCTGTCTTGCCGTGCTTTTTCTTTTTCCCTCCCCCCTCCCTTTCCCCTCTAGGCGCGCGCGCGCGAGATTTTTAGGCCCTTCTAAAGCGAGATGTGCCCCATTTTACTCGGATCAAATGACCAAGTGGCAAGCGTTATGAACTTCCCATATCAGCTTTAGGAAATCGAACAATTTCGATAAGGGACTTGCCAAATGTTGGTTGGCTGTTGATGGTGATGACCATGTTGCGCGTTGTCGAAGCACCTAAAAGCTTTTTCCCAAAGAAATGTTGACCATGTAAAGATATGCAAAAGTCTTACTGGACTAAAATGTGCTTTCAATTTTGACCTCATAAATTTTAGGAAAAACTCCCAAACGACTCGGTCTGCGTACTCAAGGGGAGCATAGTTTCAGGGTAGAACATGTCCGGTTCAGGTTTTATGGTATGCATGGTAGGTTCCAGGTTTCAAATATTGGGGAATCAATTCTGACGGGTAGGTTCCACGTTCCAAATGGTGAAACTTGGAACCTGTAACAAGTCTTTGTGCTTTTCTTGCTCTATGTCTTTGTGTGATCCTACGAAATTCCATAATGTTTGATGATGAGCCTGTAATCTTGAGCCATTAGTCTGATCTTCCATTTCCGGTAAGATCTATGACTGAGACTTTTACTTTGTTAATGTTTCATATTTATTAATATGTCTAAATATGAGTTATAATCGTGGATTATAGCAGCAAATAGTAGTCATTCGAGGTGACGGTTCACTGCAATCATTCAATGAAGAATACAAGTGGAACCTGTGTAGACCTTGGAACCTGTGCTAGGGTAGGTTCTAGAAATCGACCCTGAAACCGCTCACCCCTACGTGTACTCATTTTTGTGCGCAAGCCACTTCCATGATCATCAATTTGGATGATTAGACAATATGGTAAGCAAGGACGACTCAAGACTCATGAGACGAATAGGCCATATGTCTCCTAGCTTATGCGCCCTTGGAAACCTAGCAAAGGCCAGCAATACATGGCCAAAGTGCTTCAACTAAGGTCAGAACTATAGGACATAAACAAGGCGCATTGTGTCTTAATAGAAGCTCCCAAACCCACTTTTTCCAGGATATCTTAGTTTATATCTTCCCATTGGGAAAAAATTAACTTAACCACTCATGCAACTTCAGGTAAAGATAAATTGAAAAGCTTTGGCCCCACAAAATGAAAATAATATTTGAATTTAATCATTTAAGGTCTTTAGGGTCAATCAGACCAATCATAGGCCATGAAAATGATGGTCTGATTCAGATAGCATTTTTTGTTTTTGGGTGCGCACTTGTAGCTAAGCAATCTCCACCCCATGCTGTGTACCATTTTCTCTAGATCTTTTAATTTACATTATCATCTCATCATATTATAATTTGTGTGGACAAAAGTGTTTTGATTTGACCCCACGTATCTAAGTGACCCTGGTGTAGATTGACTCGAGAGCAGTGTATCGGTCAGTGTATAACTTATTCGGTCAGTCGGTCTAGTTACTTGGATTCTCTCCTAACACCCAACGAGACACTTGGAGTGTTAAAAGCCCACCGGACTATGTTTAGGAGGAGCATCGAAGGAGAGTTCGAGTTCGTCAGCATACCTAGTTAGACTCATCGTAAAAATTTAAATTCTGTGAGTTATGAACCGATTAAGATATAATAACTACTACACTTTACACCAGACTCCTGGATGTATACATACACCTTAGCAAATCTTTCCCATGAGTGTGAGCCTACTGTTTAGCTCACTCCCTTTTGATATAGATATTCTTCTGCGCCAACATTATCTCAACTCGAGTTTTCTTCTTGGCTTGGATATTAGAGAGGACCAACATCTGCCCTTCAAATTATGCATCAATCACCTTGGCTCAGCCCAGTTCAGCTGGGAGTCAGATTACCCCATCCGCCACGTTTATTAAGGAGCCACATCCGAAATATCTTCCTTGAGATAATTATTAAATGCTGATTTACACATACTTGGGCTCAGCTTAGCCAAATCATTGGCTTTGATACCAGATGTAGGGTTGACACAACAAAAGTCTAAAACTTATGCCAGGAGATTCTTAAGACGGAGCTCAAATTTAAACATGATAATATATCCGCTTGAATCTCCTTTCACTTAAAAGTTCAAGCCATTTTTAATATCTTGGCGTTTTCTTCCTCTTTGACACCCGAGGGAACTTATCATCTCCTGTAAGGCTAAATCCAAGCCTCGTGTCTCAAGCACCGCCTGCATCTTATTTTGCTAGAAGCTAAAAACATTTCCTCTAGTGAATTTCTCCAACTCAAATCTGGCAGAAGCCAAAGCAATAATTGAAGATAGATAAAATCCCCAGAAAATCAATTAACAATAACACCTATGCTTTGAAACAAGTAATTGGGAGCAAAAAACAAAAGCCCAATACCTAGGAGATTGTCCAAAATTCAATCCCGTCAACTTATGTAGCTCACATTTACTAAAATTTTCAGACCAAGAGTTATGAGTCAATTAAAATATGTTAACTGCCCCACCTTACAGATATCTCCAATTTGAAACTTTCTTGGCCTAACACACTCACACATGCACCTCTACATGTTAACATCACGGTATCGGGTACATAAGCTCGTGTCCCACATCTACGTGTTAGGCAATGTCTGCGGTCGTGTGGGCCAATGATTATCATCATAATTCCGCTCTACGGGTTTGTCAAACCAACTCAACTCAAGTTATTTGACCTGCACATCATGTAAAGCCATTCTCCAGTAGGAAATATTTCTATTCTCGATCAACTATAAATGGTTTATTCTTGAATAGATCTGATCATGAGTCTGGCAGTCCTCTAGAACCGATGATTTTGTGGAGAAAATTTAGGGTTTTTTTTTTTTCTGTAATGTTAGGGATAAGCTAGGGCATAGACTTTTAAATCTGATGCCCGACTCGTCCTTCAATCCATCCTACTATTTCTAAAATGCTTTCATATTGGACCATGAGATCCGGCCGTGACCAGATGAAAGATTCATGGGAAAAAGTGCTAGTTGGGGGCATCTTCTGTTCTCCCTTTTCCCCTAAAACTATACTTTGCTTCTTCTCCTATTCACATGCGATGCAGGTTATGCTCGTTGTTATGCTTAATCAGTGTTGCCTCTTTTGTGCTAGATCTTGCTGCCAAAAATGAAAAAAAAGAAGAAGAAGAGAGAGAGTGCACGAAGGTTTGTTGGTTCAGAATTAATAATATGAATATGAACGAAGAGGATTTTCAGTCTAGTCAGCATGAAGACATAGTGTAATACATATGGGCAATCGGTTTTCATTCGGGGATAATTGTGTAAAAAGTTTTAAATATATTGTATTGATGTTAATTCAGTCCTAAACCTTCCAATTGTGCCAATTTAATCCTAAACCATTAGACGATTTGCCAATATAGTCATAAACCTTTCAATAGTGTCAATTCAGTCCTAAACATTTTGAAGTTTTGCCAATTTAGTCCTAAACCTATTATTTGGATAATTGGCCGAAAAAAGCTACATCGAAAAATTGTCAAAAGGTTTAGGACTAAATTGACACAATTGAAAGGTTTAGAACTAAATTGGCAAATTGTTAAAAGATTTAGGACTAAATTGGTACTATTGAAAGGTTTATGACTTAATTGGCCGTTATGACTTAAATGGCTGCCGTACCATAGGTTTATTCACATTATTGTTTTCTTTATCTCCTGTTTGATATATTTTTTATCCGAATGTTAAGTTTTTTCTGTGAATAACCCGACTTACTCGCCGGAGGAAGTGTTAAGAAATATTCTAGGTAGAACCTGTCTTTCATTCTTTTACTATTACCATCGCTATTATTCGTATTCTTCCTACTATTGTTAAATGGAAAGCAATGCAATCCGGTTCAGAGTTCCAACAGTTCGTGACCGATGATGATTCCTAGCATACGATGCTTCATTATTGTGCTTTCAAAACCAATCTGTGGATTGCACCTCTTTCAAGAAGAGAATATCCTAATTAATGGATGAAAAAGATTCTCATCTTGCCTCCGTTGAAGTTGCACTGTCTGAAACTTCATATATATATATATATATCTATTGTCCTTTTGTGGAGCATATTTGTTTATATATATATATATATCTATTGTCCTTTTGTGGAGCATATTTGTTACGATAATATTAGACCGACAGCCACCTAGGGTTTCTGGGAGAGTATATGCTTTGCCTTTGCATCTTCCGTGCACGCCAGGATCCCTTCATTCGTAAAAAGCCTCCTGGAAGCGATTCGGATTCTTTCTTCTTGTCTGTTTAATGGTGGGTACGATCATCTTCCGGAGAGTTCTGGGGAGAATTTTCGCGATAGGATTGAAAGCCACTGCCGATGTAACTGAGTCGAACTTATACCACATGTCGGGGTATTATTTAAAAGTAAGGTCGAATTGTTGGCAATGATCTTGACATGTGTGGTTTCTGAAGACATGGGTAAGGAATCGAAATCTTGTAATTAATG
The DNA here is from genome assembly GCA_029784005.1 of Lenwebbia sp. NSW1173648. Classification (NCBI taxonomy): domain Eukaryota; kingdom Viridiplantae; phylum Streptophyta; class Magnoliopsida; order Myrtales; family Myrtaceae; genus Lenwebbia; species Lenwebbia sp. NSW1173648. The sequence continues at coordinate 7,818,032 of JARCGZ010000010.1, forward strand.
AATTGGATATTTCGTTGCAGCTAGGCAAGGAAAGATTAGAAGCTGTAGTTTATTTGTTTTTTGCATTGCTAGGTGTAATAATCGATGATTTGCAAATCGGAAGATTATTTCATTATCAAGGGTGCTAATGAAGTAATGATTAACAAGACCCGTTTCGCAGTTTGTGGATTATTTGCTAATAATGTAAGTCATGATATCAACGTTCGATCAATATCAAGATGGGATTGATTATAAGAGTTATAAAACTCACGTAAAGTTTTAATGAAATCGATATAAACTTCACCGAGTAATTATATTTGATGGAGATCCTATACACATAGCTAGGCATCACGGTCCTCGCCTCCAGGTGTGGATGTGGACCGGTGGAGGGATACAAGACAAAAAGAAAAAGCAAAAAGGAAAAAAGGAAAAAGGAAAAAATAAAATAAAAAAATTGGAAAAATTGTCTACGTCAGCGATTTCTGGCCAATTTTGACCGGAAAGACCACATTGGCAAATCGTCAAAAGGTTTAGAACTAATTGGCCACATTAAAAAGTTTAGGATTGAATTGACAAAATTGAAATAGATTTAAAGCTTTTTTGTTGTTGTAATTTTCTCCTTTTTTTTATGAGTGATTTTTTTGAAATAATCCTGGCAACAACACTAACGCCTCGTATGGTTTAGTGTGGAACTGGATTCCTCAAAGAATAGGATTCCAATAATTCCTATACATTTCATACTTGGAAAGAAATCAAAATGTGGATAAAAATAAAAAATAGAATCCCTCAGGTGCGGAGTTGGATTACCTAGAAATAGTTAGTATAAATAGGTTTCAATTCCATGGTCTCACCACCATAAAACTATCAAAAACCCAACTCCATCACTGTCTCCGCCGCCTCCTGTTGTCGGTAGTTCTAGCCGTCTCGGTAGGCCGCCGCCTTGGTGAGAGGCCTTCTTCCCTTGGAAAGCCTAATTTTTGCCATCCAAACCATCGAAAAGGAATCTCAATCTACCTAAGGAATAATATTTCTGAAAATAGGAATCACTTGAGGATTCCTCGAACATGGAATGAAACGTGGTCTAATAGAGTAATTATCTGCAAGATGCTGAAGAAACTATGAGTGGTTCTCGTGAAGCGGTTTGGGAGTGGCTTTGCGGCAAATGACAATACGTTTGCGCCGTTACTTTTGGAGGTCTCGATAGGATTCCGTAATAATTCACAATAAATTCATTTAAGAAAACTGGTTTTCATTCCACAATACATGAATTTTGGGCCTATCCGGAACTACCAATTAGTAAGAAACGATCACATTGGTCGCAATTATTTGACTAGAGAAGGCCCAAAACTAACGATGACATGGCCACCTTTCTCCTACTTCATCGTGGCCGCACACGCATATGGAGACGCGAAATCGAATTGCTAGACACGTTAGAATTCGCTTACGGAATGATACATTAACTGATGTGACAGATTGCAAATATATCTTTAAATAAGTGAGCAATGTTCGATACCGGATAAATGTTGGCTAGATAACCTTTTTTTTTTTTTGGGTCAAAAGACGAAGACTTTCATTCACTTAACAAAGTCTGAGAAACGAAGAAGTAACATCAAAACATAACAGATCTCGAAGGATGGAGGGGGGCATAGACAACCAATTAGAGGAGAGATAACCTAGTCTATGAGCCTTACCTAACCAGTCCGCACAAGAATTAGCTTCGCGAGGAGAGAAATTGATATTGACCCCCTTCTGCTGGCCCAATATCTCTCTACAATCTGCAAGTAAATTCGAGATAGGCCATGGGCCAGGAGCCTGATGGGCTTGATCAGCCCAAAACTCCACGAGGGAAAGGTTGTCGCTGAATATCTCCCACTGAAGATCTGAAGACCCCACGTGCAGTGTACTTGAAGACTTTGACTTCCACGGGTGAGAAGACTCCTTCAGTATTCGCAACCCCTGCTTTAGAGCTAGGGTTTCCGCCGTGAGAGGAGAATCGGCTCGAATTGTCTGCGCGAAGCCATCAATTAACGTGCCTTTGCTGTCTCTCACAACTCCGGCTATTGACGCTTCTGATATGCTCTCAGCCCATGACGCGTCGACGTGGATTTTCCAGGATTTCCGGCGCGATTGCAACCCCTGACCAGGTAAGTTTGTATACCTTTCCTCCGGGCGAGTTCTTGGATTATCTTGCAGCGATTTAGAGTCAGCAAACCTATGCATCGCTAAGGCCTCATTTATGATCAGGGATGGAGATGGTTTGTACCCTCGGAAAACCGAAGCATTCATTGCCTTCAAGATTTGCCAGAGGACCATCGCCACCATATTTCGAGTTTGGAGGGCAGCACATCTGATAAGGACTTCGAATAACCATAAATCCAGCCTTGTGAGGTTCTGGGGATCGTTGTCGAGATTAATCCTTGAGTCCGACCAAATCCGTTTCGTCCAATCGCACAGCAGAAATATATGTTTTGTAGTTTCTTGGGCTTGATTACAGATAGGGCAGAGGGGCTATGGTAGAATCCTACATTTCCAAAGATTTTCTTTTGTAGGAAGAGCATTCTGGTACGCACTCCAAATAAAAAATCTAACCTTTGGAGGGGATTGTAACTTCCAGATTCTAGACCAAAGCCTCTGGGGAGGTTGATATGAAGATGAGGCTCGATTTGCTGTGGCTTGCTTGGTTTCTGTCTGTACAGAATTATACGCACTTCTGACACTATAGGAGCCATCTTTAGACTCAGTCCAGACCAACTTATCAGGAGCTGGCCTAGAGCAGAGAGGAACAGCTAGGATATCCTGTACAATCTCATTATCGAAAAAGGAATCCAGCTTAGGACGGTCCCAGACTTGTGCATCTGTGTTTATTAGATCCTCAACCATCACTAGATCTGCTCGGTTAGGAGGTCCCCCAAGGATACCTGCTAGAAGCCATCTGTCCTCCATAATTTTAATTCTTTTTCCATCCCCAACAATCCATCTCACGTTCGGTGCAATTGCATCTCTCCCCAAAATTAGACTTTGCCAACCCACGAAGGGCGAAAGCCCTTCCTTGCTTTCCAAAAGTCCCCAGTTGGAAAGTAAAGTCCTCGTAGAACTTGGCTCCAAAGAGCAGAGGGGGATTGCCACAACCTCCAAGCTTGCTTACCGAGCATCGCTTTATTAAAATTAATAAGATCTTTGAATCCCAAACCGCCTCTATCCTTTCTAGTTTTCAAAACATCCCAGCTCTTCTAGTGAATTCCTGAGTTAGTCTTGTTACTTTGTTTCCACCAAAAGGAAGCAATCTTTCTCTCTATGGCTCGGCAAATAGAAATAAGAATTTTAAATACCGACATAGCGAATTGAGGCAAAGCTTGCACCACGATTTTAAGCAAAATCTCATTTCCTGCCCTTGAAATCAATTTCTCCTTCTAACCTTGCAGTTTCATATCCACTCTAGCCAGAATCCAAGCAAACATATTCTTTTTAGAATGTCCCCAATCCGACGAGATACCTAGATACTTCCCAGTCTTCTTGATAATAGGCTCGGGCTTGAGGTTCCAAACCGTAACCGGCCCGTGACATACGGGCCCGGTTACGGTTGGTGCTTTGAATGAATCGGCGGTTTCGAGCCGGTTCCAAATCGAAAAAAAAAAACGGCTCTTAAAAGAGCCGTTGCTTTTAGAGCCAAAAACCTTTATTATTATTATTTTTTTCTTTTTTACTAATTTCTAACTTATGAGACACTACAAATATCTCTTCCCATTTCTCAGTTTTTTCACACAAATTCTCTCTTCATCTCAATTCTCACAAATTCTTTCTAACTCTCAATTATTCACAAGTTCACAACATCCAATTTATTATTTTCTTTTCTTCAATTACGTTATCTAATTCCTTATTTTCTTTATTTATTATCTCCTTTAATAATTCTCTATTTCAAATATTTGTTCATACCCTATTTTTTTTTTACATTATACCATATATTTTTTCTATGTAAAAAAATGGCAAGTGAAAGTAGAATTAGTGGTAAAGGCAAGAGCAGGGAAGGGGAATCCAATTATCCTTGGGGACTCGATTTCGAAGTTGATGTAGATGATGAAATCAACATTATTCCTAATATGGAGCAAGTCCAAACGCAAGAGAGTCTTCATCCTCCTACCGGTATCGAAGAAATGTTAACAACAAAGGAGCGGAAGTGTACATCCGACGTATGGGACCACTTCACGAAGATTGAAAGATTTGATATTATTCCAAAAAGGTATGATGTAGTTTGTAAATATTGTCTGACAACAGACAAATATATGGATGGAGCAGGATATGGAACATTTACACGGCATCTTAAGGCGAAACATCCAATCGAAACGGGAATTGACTCCAAGCAACAACAAATTTTCGGGTACGCCAAACCTAACACTCATCATTTATTTCGTTATAATGAAAAAATTTATAAAGAAGAATTAGGAAAATTTGTTTCCGTTGAACATTTATCATTTAGTTTTGGTGAAAGATTTGGTTTTAATCAATTTATACAAAATGCATATGCTCCACAAGCAAAACGTGTTCCTAGAAATACATTTAAACGAGTTATTAATGATCTTTATAGAAAAGGAAAAAAATATTTACAAAACTTTTTTATGAATTTTAATGGACTTATGCATATAGATAGCGATGTTTGTAGTGATCATTGGCAAGTTAATTCTTGTATAAGTATAACATGTCATTATATAGATGATAATTGAAATATTCAAAAAAAAAATTATTACATGTAGACTTTTTTTTTTATGATAGGCATATGAAAAATAATATTTATAAATTAATTAGGCAAATTTTAGAAGAATATTATTTTCTTAATAAAAAAATTTCGATTGATTTTGATAATGCCGCGGCAAATACCGCTTCAATTATTGAATTAGAAAAGATTTGTAAACTCGTTTTTGGTGGATAATTTTTTCACGTTAGAAGTGCTTGTCATGTTTTAAATTTATGTGTACAAGATGGTTTAAAAACTCTTGATATTTTTCTCAACCCAATAAAATACCAATTCAATTTTTATGGAAATATTCTCAAAAAATGAAAGAATGGTCAAAATTTTGTAGAGCAAATAGAAAAAAAACCAAAAAGATTTCAAAGAGATGTTTCAAATCGTTGGAATTCTACTTATGAGTTGCTTAATGAATCTTTTGCATATAAAGATTTATTGTGTGCATTTATTTCACATAATATAACTCAAATTAATTTATACCCATAAAAATGGGATATTTGCAATTTTTTTTAGATATTTTAAAAATTTTTAATGATGCAACTTATACTTTGTCCGATGTTTATTATCCTATTACGCATTTATTTTTAATAAAATGTATTAATATTGTTGGATTTTTTTTTGAAGAAAATGAAAATGATGATTTATTAAGTAACACTATTAGAACAATGCGAACAAAATGGCTACGTTATTATAGGGAAATTCCTATTATTTATTTAGTTGGTTTTATTTTTTATCCACGTTGTAAATTAAATGGTTTAGGTGATTATTTGAATACGTATTATGAATGTTTACATTTAATTGATGATGTAAATATTAAAAATATAAAAACAACGTTTAAAAACGCAATAATAGAATTATATGATGAATTTTATAGTACATATAATCTAGGTAATAGTGAATCTTTTCAATCTAATGACATACAAAGTGGGAACAAAAGTAAAATTAGTAGAGGGTACCAACTTATGTTGTATAGACAAAAAAAAAAAAAAACAAAATGGAGCAATAGGAAGTTATTCTCAAATAGAGAGTTATATAACTGTTTCTTTTGAGTTTGGTAAATCTGAAGGCAGCACCGATTTCACAATATTGGATTGGTGGAAGAGGCATTCCACCTAATACTCAATTCTTGTACTAATTGCAAAATAAATTTTAGTAACCCATTATTCGATAGTTGCGGTAGAACAAGCATTTAGCGCTGGAGGTAATATTTTGGACGAACGACGTTCAAGATTAGTTCCCGATTCGATGGAAGCTCAAGCTTGTATTGATGATTGGATAAATGCTCAATATAGATAACAAGAGATAGATCACAATAATAAAGCTGAATTCTTTAATAACGGAGATACCACCGCCACCGATACCAGAACGGGTAGCGATGATTAATGATGAGGTAAGTATGTGGTTATCAAAGGTAAGAACTACATGAGCTTTGATTCTTCTATCCCAAAAAGATATGTAGGTGCTTAATGATAATTCATTAAGTTCAATCCCCCCTCTCTTTTTTCCTCCAAATTTGATTACAATTTACAATTTGATTACAATTTGTATTTGATAATTCATTATTTTATAATTTCATAATTCATTATTTTCTTTTATTTCATAATTCATTATTCGATAATTTGATTACAATTTTATTACAAATTCATTACAATTTAATTTTTAAATTCAAAAATCGTAACCGAAATCGAAACCGGCAGTTCCATTTTCGATTTTGAACCTGAACCGGGCCCGAAATAGTCGGTTCCCCCATGGCCACGAACCGAAACCGCCGGTTCCGAACCGTGGCCATGTCTACTAACACACACAGGAGTATCCTGAATTACATATGACCAGTTCTTCTTCTTATCTGTTTTCCTTTTGTTGTTGAAGGGCATCTTGAATTTCCTGCACATCCTTCCTAGTAGAAGGAAACACTGGACTCTCCTGCAGGTTGTCAGTGGGGATCAAAATATTTCAGTATATTTTTGCCTTTGTCTTCGTGATCTTGAACAACTCTATACCCAATGCAATGCGATGCAGTGTTGGAAATAGCATTTAACACATTGTTTTGATCTTTAATAAGAACAGCAGTAAATTCAAATTATGATGGGAGTAGTACTAATTCTGAAAATGGAAAAGACCCATTTGAACAAAAACTCAATTATGCTAAGTAGTTCATTGTTTTTTGTGAATGCAAGTTCATGGAAACAGGTATTGATTGAGTTTCTCATGAAGTCAACTACTAAGTTTTTCTGACATTTTCCCAATTCTCCCTCTTTTCTCATCTTTTTTGTCAAAAAAGGAAGCACCTACTTGATGCAACCTAAGTGAAGAATCTGTATTTCTCTCCTCGTCTCTCTCTCTCTTTTGACTTTTTCCCAATTCTCCCTTATGATGCTTGCTACTGAAAATGACAGAACGATAAAGTTCTTGACCAAACAAGTTTTGATGACAAGAAATGAAGTTGAGCAGAGAGGTTGATAGCTTCATTTAATTTCCCACATTCTCAGTTCTTGAAGTTAAAATGGACACTTTCAGCAGAAGTACAAGAACATTCGACTTTATCCATTCTGAATTAGAATAGCAATAAATGTGAAAGACCATATTACCTCGGCTCAAATTGCTTCGACTTTCTTCAACACCCAAAGAACTCTGTGATATGAAATCAAAAGCACCGAATGACGTATCTAGCAAACGAAACCTGCTATGGCAAATGCTAACATAGTGAGATCAACAAACACAAGGTATATGATTGATCCAATTGAGACATGAGCACACGACATGGAGCCAAAACATGCAGAGAACCTTCAACATGGGGCAATAGCATCACAAAAAGAATCTCATAACAGCCCAGAACAAACCCAAGAAACTCATTTTAGCTAGAAATGCTCCTAACTACTAAGTGTAGGACAATCTAGCCCAACACAAATCTCATATATTTACAAAAGCTCTATATATAAGAGAGGTAATAGGCAGATCAGATTTGGTAATATCTATTCATTTGCAAACACAATACCTCAAGAAATTCGATCTGAAACTTTCGAATGGGCATCAGAGAAACACCACCTAGAGATGAAACATATTCATGGACTCAAGAGATTGGCAAACATGAAAAGCACAAAGATTTAGATTGAACGCCCATACATGCAGGTGATAGAACTAAGAGACTATGACATTGAAAATCCGCACATTCCTCCTCACCGTCTTCGTGGGCTTCGTCAGCGACTCCTTCCTCACCAGATTCACGACCTTCGTTGAGACGTCAAATTGCTGGTACGGTTAAATGGTTGCTGATTTAATCTAACCAGAAAGCTCTAAGGTCCAATCTCTCGCATATTTGAGTACATTTAACTTGATCATTTGCCTGAAATATGCATGTAAGTGTTGGGGTATGGTTCATACTCCCCTATAATAGGAAAGCAGGTGGGTTTCGCTCCACGCTGAGCGGGCGGGGGTCCGGGGGAGCCGCCCCGGCGGGGGTCTCAAGGAAGCAGCGCCCCCTGGACATTAAAGGGCTTTTACGATTTAAGCCCGTAAATTTTCATTAGTAGTTTGGGCTTGGGCTCATGAATAGCTACTGGTATATATATTCTTTTTTGCTTGTAATTGAGTGATGTAACGAGAGGTGCGGGGTGCTAATTATAGTGAAATCCTCTGCTAGACGTAGCCCTAGTTTAAGGGTGTACCAGGATAAAATTTTATGTCTCGATTTCTCTTTCTCGTTTTACGTTTTACTTCGACTTCATTGTGCGCCGAATCCTAACAGTAAGATGGTGCAAATTTTGCTCTATAGGGACTAATCATGCTGACAATTCAAGCTCACTCCAAATCACTCCAACCTCCAGACCACAGAACATCTATAGCATCACCATTGCAAAATTTATTAGGTGATAGAGCAACATCAGTAGGAAAAGCCCCGCAATAAAACTAATCCACAAATTCAAAAATTGAACAAGATCAGTAACAAGGAGGCCTAGGAAAGTTCGCCACATCAGTTAAGAAACCGAGAGGAAGTTCGAGAAAACACGAACCTACACCCACTTGCCCTCGAAGAAGAGTCGATCTCAATGACGAGAGATGCAACGTCCCGTCACCGGTCCGGCGAGCTAAGAACAACCCGGCGAACGATGACCTATCACGGTGGCAACCGGGACCGCGAGGGTGTCAGGGGGTGAGAGTGCGGCGGTTCTCTGGTGATTTGTTGAAAAAGGAGGAAGAAGAAGGAACGATGGAAGAGATCCAGAAGTCGTCGTTACTCATTAGGGTTTCTGAGAGCGTCGAGGGCGACGGGGCGTGAAGTGAACGAATAGCATAGCGTGGTGGGCTTTTTAAGTTTCGGGCCTGAGTTAGGGTCTAATGATATCGGCCCTTATTGAAACGGTATTAAGGTTCGGGCCGGCGCGGGCCTTTTTGACGGCCCTTGTCTCTGGCCCCAGAAAAGGGAAAAAGAAAAAGCAGCCTTTGCTTTAATAAATACAGGTTCCTACTTCACACGCTCGGGGGTTGAAGTCAAGTCAATCATGTGTGACGCAGCAGTGTAAATATAGCTTAAAAAAAGAAAAGAAGAAGACGCGCCTGGTCATTAAAAAAGTAGAAAGAAGGAAGGGGGGGGGGGGGGGGGGGGGGGGGGGGATTGTTAAAAAAAAGGTCATGAACCTTTTTCGTTTTTATTAATTCAGTCTTAAACCTTTTAAGTTTGTCGATTCAATCTTAAATCATTTGACCTTTTATCAATTCAGTCCTACACGAACTCTGGCCATACTATGCGGCATCACCGGCGTGTAGAAAAATTTTAATTATATTTTACAATTTTTTCGAATAGTTTTATTTATTTATTTCTTTTTTCCCCTCGTCCGCCTCGCCAACCCTCGCCAAGGCGGCGGCTGGCGACGGCTGCCCTCGCCAGAGGCCGAAGGGAAAAAAGGAAGGAAAAGAGGAAAAAGAGAAAAAAAGGAATATCGTTAAAAATTGTCCACATTCGGTCTCGGTAGTACCATGCAGGACGGCAGGCATCCACGCCAGCGATTTCTGGTCAATAGGACCGAATTGGCAAAAGATGAAAATGTTTATGATTGAATCGGCAAATTTAAAAGGTTTAGTACTGAATTGGCAAAAGTGCAAAAGGTTTAAGACTTGTTTAACAATTTTCCCAGAAAAAGAGAGGGAGTAGCCACAAGAGATGAAACTGTCCGGGTCGCTTACGTATTCGCGGCTTTCCGTGCATTATTTAAACAGACTTCGCGTTAGTGAATAATTTGTTCGTCAAGATCATATATTGAGCGACAAAGCGAAGAGCCGAGAAAACCACAAAGGGAAATGGAGAGCAAGAGACTCTTTCATCTTTTGGCCCTCGTCTTCTCGCTTCTCATGCTTGAGGCTTGGATGGCATCCCGAATTCTGCCCAAATATCATCCTCCCTGTACTCTCTCTCTCTCTCTCTCTCTCTGGTTACTTTTAATATTTGCCTATGTCATGTGTGCATTATTACTATTTCTTTGGTGGATATGTTGGAAGTATTTTCTATGGTTCTGCGATCGAGACTCTGATGTAGTCGAGGATATGATTTTCGTACGTGTGCGACACCTTTTACTTTTTCAGGTTTTGGTAGGTATTTGTATCTATCGAAAGTTATCGGTGAGAATCAAATGAGTGCTCTGGACACGGTCGATTATTTCACTAGGACAATTCAATTCGATCAAATTTTTATGCTAGCTCGTTGATTCATGTCCACTCGAGCGTTCTGTTGCGTGCAGTTATACGCATTGGTGTGAGGAGGAGCTCCCCGGTACATGCGAGTAGATTGAAACCACCGTCATGTTTCGTGAAACCGGAAGGGTGCCAACCAAACACAGCTGCAAGCGTGGTCGTCACCGCCCCTACCAATGCTAAAGTCAATGTCTCCACCGCCGTTTTTCCTGCCGGTGCAGACCTCGGAAAGCAGCGTCACTAGCACCACTACCCGAACCAGCCTCAGTAGGGCCACCTCGAAGATCGGCGTCAGAAATCCTGAACATTCTTGATGGTTGTTAAGAGAAAAAAACCCTGACATTGTTGTTTAGTTTCTTTCTTCTGGGATTGTTCTCGTTCTTGTTCGATTGAAGTGATGGTGTACTCGTTTGTAAGGTTGTACCTTTGAGGTGGATGTCTTTTATAATCTGAGAAGTTGCAATTTCTTTTAAACGTTATCAAGAGCTGTGCATCAAGGTTTGTGATGAATAAAGAGGTATCCGGTTATCTGAAAACTAATCATGTGAGTTTTACTATGGCGGAACGTATGATCAAAGGTTGTTTAGCATATTATGCAATAAATCACATACAACGATATTCGAGACAATTCCCAAGAAATGTAACAAGAAAATGTAGAGAGGTCACAACAAGATTCATGCGGTTCGGTTTGAATCGGTACATACGAGGAATGCAGTCGCAGATGCACCACTATGAGTCTAAAGAATTCACATGGTTAATTATTCAATCGATCAAGTGTTTCCCAATATTAGAATATACCCAAGCAATTATTTTTCTCTTACAATCACTCACCTTTAGCCCATCAGAATTATCAAAGAAAGAAAACCTTAAGCTCCTCTTAAATGCTCTAATTAGTAACTTAAGAGGTACTGAAATAGATTTGAAAAAACGAGTTCCCCATTGGCACAAAATTGAGACATTATTATTCGACATTGTTTTATGCTTGACACATCAAGTTTTGGTTTACATCTGATCTTAATTTGATAGATTTAGCATTGAGAGTGTGATATTTTGGTTCTTTATCTGAATGATTTTAGGGATTATATTGGACACTTAGATAAGATCGTTTGATGTTAAGTAGTTGTCGAAATTGGATTATAGATAAGTTGTTAGAATTTCCTAGTTACGAAAGCAAGGCTATCTTCCGAGCAAGAGACTTGAAGGGGACTCATGCCATGGGATTAGTTTTTTTTTTTTTTTGTTCGAAAGGATTAGTATTAAAAGACTCAGAATTTGACTCAAGAAGTCTCGTGCGGGAAAAATTTAACTAATACCAAAGGACAGAGTTCGACTTGCAACTTCTACAAATCTGTGCAACGAGAAATTCCAGGCGTAAAACTTGGGACACGATTCGAGCGGAAACTTCCAATAGATCTCTCCTTTATTTTCTTGGTTGTTGCTCTTTCGGGAAAATTCTCATATTCATTCGAAAAATAAGAGCCTACTTTATCTCGGTCATTAAATATTATGAATCACTTACGATGCCCACCTACCTTAATACCTGAATTGAAATGGGTTCACATGAACATGCATCGGGTGCATGTACAACTTGGTCTTTCTTTATCCTCGACTTGCGTGAGTATTGGTCCATCCCATTTCTGTCTTCATTGACCATTTTGACCTTCCATGGTTGGCCAAGCGAGTTTTTTCGTTTGGCCGAAACTTACATGAAGATAATCGAAACTCTTGTATAAATTTCTTTCGCATCTCACTATTATCCTACTTACTTTCTTGGGATAAATGCATAGAAAGTCCTTAAACTTGTTATGAAAATGCAATTGAGTCCAAAAACTTACAAAAAAGTGTAATCAAGTCCTAAAACTTGCCAAATTAGTGCAATCAAGTCCTTCCGTTAACCCTGTTCAATTTGGCTAAAAGAAAATACTGATGTGGCTTATTTTACTATTTTTTTTTGTCTCTTATGGGGCGTGGATGTGGCTAAAACAAGAAAGATTTTAATCCACATACAATTTTTTTAATTCAAATATTATTCAAATTAGATTAAAAATAATTAAATTTAAAAAATGGGAAAAGAAGTCAAAATGGCGAGGGCCTCCCCACGATTCTCGAGAAGGGTCAGCGATGGTGGGGCAGAGGCGGCGGCAGCCCTCCCTCGCCTGGTTTCCTTTTTTCTGTTTTCTTTTTAAATTAACTTATTTTTAGTATAACTTGACAAAAATTTCTGTTAAAAAATTAAATTTTGGCCAAACGACGTCATTTTAGCCACATCAGCACCATGTAGGAGAGAGAAAATAATAAAAAATGTCAAGGCGACATTTTCTGTAAGTCGAGTTTTACAGAGTTAACGGAATGACTTGATGACACTAATTGACAAGTTTTAGGACTTAATTATACTTTTTATAAGTTGTAGAACTCAATTATACTTCTTGACAAATTTTAAGATCTCTAGTGCACTTATTCTTACTTTCTTCAAAGTTTTATGACAATCCTATTTAATCCGCGTAAGCTTTAGGCTCTTAAAAGCAAAATCTTGTTGTTCGGTGTCCAAAAACATGGATGTCTTTTCCAATGCTGGTAAATTTCAGTAAGTGTTGATTAGCGTAAAAAAACGTAGAAAAATGACTTGCGACTTTTTGGTTGGTAACTTGCCAACAGTTGAAGTTACCAACTATTTGAATAGTTTGCAAATAAACAATCTTTGAATTAACACATCAACTTTTATTTGCATAATTTACAAACGCTTCATATTTACTAACCTTGAATCACTTACCAAAGTTCATTTTTTAATTAACAAGATTTGCTAATTTTTATGTGCCTTTGTTAGCAGTCCTTAATATTAATTTTCCAACTCCTCTTAGAGATTACCGGCCTCAATTAGCATGACGCACCAAGTTTCCTCCCCCTAAATTGCTATATAGAATAGGGCTTTCATTTAAGTTATTTATCAACATTTATTTGATTTTTTTTAATTTGCCAATTTTTCTTCTCATTTACAAACTTTTATTTACTTTTTTTTTTGTAGCGTTGCCCTGATTTTGTCAATTCTTTACAAATTACCAACCTTAATTAAAGTTACTTACTGACTTTTCTCTAATTAAATTACCAGGTAGTTTTGGGTCACTAATTATTATTTGAGTTGCTTACAATTTTTTTTATTTTAATACCAACTTTTATATGAAATTATTGTCTTTAGACAATAAGAATTGGTAACCCAAAATTAGCTGGTAATTTAATCAAAGAAAAGTCTATGAGTGACTCTAATTAAGGTTGGAAAGTTTTAAAGAGTTGACAAAAATAGGGCAGCACTGAAAAAAAACCAAATAGAATTTGGTAAACGAGAAGAGAACTTGGCAAATTTTAAAAAAAAGTAAATGCTGATAAATAACTCAAATGACACCCTATTCTATATGGCAATTTTAGGGGAGGAAACTTGGCAGGTTCTGCTAATTTAGGCCAGTAATCTCTAAGAGGAGTTAGTAAATATCAAGGTGTGCTAACAAAGGCAAAAAAAAAAAAAAATGGTAACTTAGTAGAAAAGCTGGTAAACTTGAAAAAAAGAAAAATTGGTTAGTGATTCAAGGTTAGTTAATACGAAGCGTTTGTAAATTATGCAAATAAAGGTCGGTATGTTAGTTAATTTTTTTTCGTTTTGGTCAGAATGTTAGTTCAAAGATTGTTTATTTGCAAAGTATAAGAATAGCTGGTAATTTTATAAAAGTGCTGGCAAGTATCAACCAAAATTCACAAGTCATTTTTCTACCAATATTTTTGCTAAAGCAAATAAACGCTCAATGAAATTTATCAGCATTGGAAAAGACATCCATATTTGTGGACACGGACAGTGAAATTTTGCTTTTAAGAGCCTATAGCTTACGTGGATTAAAAGGGATTGTAATAAAACTTTTAAGAAAGATGAGCATGATAAAAGTTAGACGTGAATGAAATCTAGACGAGTTTCAATTATCTTCACGTAGGTTTCGGCCAAAAAAACTCACCTCGTCAACCATGGGAGGTCAAAATGGTCAACGGAGACGAAATGGGACGGATCGATAATCACGCAAGTCGAGGATATAAAAAAAGATCAAGTTTTACATGCACTTGATGTATGCTCATGTGAATCCATTTCAATTCAGTCATTAGGATATGCGGGTATTGTAAGAGATTCATAATATTTAATGACCGAGATAAAGTGGGCTCTTATGCTTCGGATGTATAGGAGAGAATTTTCTGGAAAGAAAAACAATCAAGCAAATAAAGGAGAGATGTAATGGACGTTTCCGTTTGAATTGAGTAGAGGTGACAAAATGGGTCTAGAACCCATATTTGATCCATATTCAATGGTGGTGGGTCATAAATGGGTTGCTAAGACAAGCTAAGTGGGTTATAAATGGGTTACTTAGAAACTTAATAGGTCCTAAATGAATTTTAAATAGGTCATAAATAAGTTAGCTAAGACAACTATCTTAAGTGAGTAAGAATTTTTTTTAAAACTATAAAAAATTATTGTAGCACATGTATATGAAACAATTTTCTCTAAATTGAAATATAATATTGGAGTGCTTTAATAATGTGGATCGGGTTGGGTATGGGTTAAGACGGATATGAGTCGCTAAAATTTGTATAACATGAAAATGGGTCAAAACGGGTTAAATGGGTCAATATGGGTTGGACCATTTTCGACCCAACCCAAATTCGACCCGACTCACCCATTTACTGCTCTAGAATTGAGTCCCACGTTTTACGCCTAGAATTTTTCGTCGCACAGATTTCTAAAAGTTGCAAGTCGAATTCTGTCCCTTGGTATTATTAATTAAATTTTTCCCACACGAGACTTGAGTCAAATTCTCAGTATTTTAATCCTAAACCTATCGCGTAAGTCCCCTTCAAGTCTCTTGGTCGGAAGATAGCCTTGCTTTCCTAAACGAAAAGTTATCCTCGGACTTGAAAAAAAGTTCAATTACGCGTCAGCTCCGCTAAAAAGTATACCTTTTGAAATCGACAAAGAATGTGAAGCAGTCTTTTTTTTTTTTTTTTGGACGATAAATTTAAAGGTACTGAGACAGAGAACTATCGTTGCCAGTCATGTAAAAGGTACTACAATGTAATGATAAACTAGAAAATAAAAGTGAACAATTGATGTTCCTTGATTGATTGTTGGTAACTTTTTTACAAACTACAGTTTAAGTATTTCGACCTATGTCGACTGTTAACAACCGGTTAAAAAGAAATCAAACACATTCGATATGGCTCTTAGAATCCAGCAATCCCTATCTACAAACGGCTACGAAGAAATAATCGACTCGAATACTCAAGGATTGCATCTTCTCCACTTCTTCACAGTTGCCATTATCAAGTCCCAGACTCTTTGGTCCCCCTACTAGACAGTTGCATCAGATTCACTTCTTCACGATTGCCGTTATGAATTGCTCCCGGACTCTTCGGCTCCATTGCTTGGACAGTTCTTGCAATTCCACTCCGTAGATGGTTCCGTCACATCGTGGCTCTTTTGTCGGTTAAACCAAGCTTCATTTGTCGACGTTTCGCTTCAAGACTAGGTTATTTTCACCCGTCGGGTAAAATTAGTTTTATGATCAACCATCTAGGTTTATCATCTAGAAGCTCTCGACACTTAGCAAAATTTGGCCTCTGTTGCTTGTCACCCAGTCTTTGTCGACCGAGTCGTCGATCGAGGGCCTTGACATTTTCTGGTGTCAACAGTGTCATCTAGCAGTGAAATTACATTTATAGAAATGTAATTACGAGATGTTGGTGTCGCTTAACATGTCCGCGGCTTTTCTTGGTTCCCTATAAAAGGGAGTTTGCATGGTAAATTCATCGAAGCCATAATCGAGTGACTCAGAAAATGGAGAGCAAGAAAACCTTTCATCTTCTTACACTCATTCTCTCTCTTCTCATGATGGAAAAATCAGTCGCATCCCAAATTCCTCCTGGTAGGCACTGTCTTTTGTTGAATTGATTCAAAGTAGTCGGATTTTGGTAGGCATTCTAGACAGGATGGATTGTCTCGCTGATGCGATACGATCGAATCGCTACTTAACTTAAACCAAGCTAACTCGTTAACTCATGTGTGCGAGATGGATCCTCCGCCCATGCAGACAATGACAACAGCAGGATCCGCGTGAACGGTAGCACGCCGAACAAGGACGGCTCTTGGAATGGCAACAGTTCGGACCGGGGGAAGCTCCTGGTGCCTCCGCCCGCGACAAAGACCACAATCAGCGTCTCGACCGCGGTTTCTCCTACAAGCACCACCACGAAGACCAGCGTCAGCAGCAGCACCAATACCTCGAGCACCAGCGTCACGAGCGGAGGCACCATTTCGAAATCCAGCGCCACTAGAGCCAGTGAAAGCAGCAGCGTCACTCATACTAAATATCCTTGATGAGATTGCCAAAGTAAAAAGCCAAAAAATTCTCGACGATTGCTGTTCTCTTTTCGTTCGATTGAAGTAATGCATTCTATCGTAGAGTTGTTGGTATAACCGTCCAGTTCACTTGTAAAAGGGTGTTCTTAATCTAAAAATATGTCTTTCTGTTTGCGAAAGTTGCAGATTTTCTTCATATTTGTAGATGGGACCTTCAATTTTAAGGCTATAAAGCCACTAATGGCCTGCATGGTAACCATTCTGCTTCTCTGATTCTATTTCCTAGAACAAAAAAAGATGAGAATCATGTTTGGTAACGTAAATGATTCTGATTCTGATTCTGTTCCCAGGAACAGTTTTGGAGAAAAACAAGAACAAAAAAAAAAATTGATTCTGAAAAAAAGAATTACTTTTGAGAATCACAAAACATAATGAAATCCAAATCTCTCACTTTTCCCTTTCAGTTCTCTCATCACTTTTCCCTCAAGCTAAAACAAAATGAAGTCTCATTTTTAAAGAAAAACACTTAAGATAATAATAATAATAATAAATAGAAAAAAATGGGAAAAAATTCTAAAAAATCAGATTTTTTTATAGAAAATCCATAGAAATAAAAGAAGCTTAGATTAGGCTAGTTTGACCTCATTTTCATAAATTTGGGCCTAGATTCTCTAGATTTCATAGATTTTGTTCTTTTTTTAGGAAAATCATAAACACTTTGGAAATTAAACCCGAGCCACATTTCTCTAAGTCCTTAGGGCTTCATTAGGGTTTTATGATGCGATTTATCAAAACCATGATTCCTTGATTGCGCACTTGATTTCATTGGTTGTGATTTGCCTAGGTATATGTACTTTAGACTTAGTCTAGTTTTAGAAAATTTGGAAAATGACAAAAACAACATGTGTGAACACTTAGCATTGGCTTACCTCATAGATTAAAAATTGAATTGAAAATTTGCATGAAACACGTTTAGAAAACGCTCAACTTCGGTGCCGAAAAGGCGTCGGTGGAAACACCGACGAAACCAAGTTCCCAGACCATAGATTTCTCTGGTTGCGTAGAATCGAACGGTTTCTCTCGACCGTTCGATAAGGTTTTCGATCTACCTTCCTCAAAGACTGGTGGCGACTCCATTGCATGTACACATACACATGCCACCGATCACACTAAGATCGAATTTGATATTCCCTCGTTGCGATTTGGTATAGACTTGGGAGGGCCCGAACTAATCTAAAATCACACACTAACCCAACATAGTCTCTCTTTTTTTAAGCTTAAAATGACTCATTATGACTCTGTAATTAGACAGAATAGCACGAAAAAATGTTATATGCAATATGCAATATGTTATATAAGAGAATCAATATGAATCAATCTTCAATTAATTCGAAATATAGAATGAAATTTCACAAAGTAACTGCGTAATTATTTGACTTAAATGACACAATTTGGGAATAAAAATTATTTTCGGGAATAAAAATTTTGTGCAGTTACCAAACGCGTTTCTGTTCTAAGAACATAAATTTTGTATAGTTATCAAACACGTTCTGATTCTCTAAAACTCATCTAGGGAACAAATCAGAAAAAATCATTCTAATCAGAATCAATTTTTAGGATCAGAATGGTTGCCATACAGGATTAATTCTCCAGCCACGTAGACGTTACGCCCCTAAAAAGTTATGCATGTTATGCAACACTTTGTGGAATCAGAGAGACAATTCTCACAGCGAAGGAACAGACATGGAGAAATATATTTACCCAAAACCGTGCGAATGTGTGTTAACTCTAACATGGGAAAAGTTTTCCAAAAAGTCCTAAGCTTATTGGACTTTTGCAAATTCAGTCTTAAAACCTTTTAATTTTACCAAATCAGTCCTAAATATTTTCACATTTTTCCAATTAAGTTCATTCGACCAATTTTAGTTGGAAATCGTAGACGTGGACACCGGCCATTCTACGTGGCACGACCGAAGCTGACATGGACAATTTATATACCATCTATAATTCATTCTCTTTCAACATTCTCGCTCTCGTATCAAATACTGTATAAAGTTTCAAAAGTTGCAATTTACATTTTTGAAAACTAAGGGTGCGTTCGTTTCATGAAAAATGAGCGATTTTGAAAATATTTTCCGAATAATAATCGCTTATATCGCTTACAAAATGAATTTTTTTTTCATCGCCTATGAAAATAGTTAGGCATAAATTATTATCGACGACGAAAACAATTTCTGTTGACTGATTTTCTAAACGACGTAGGCAATCATTTTTCGCGAAACGAATGCATCCTAAGAAGATCAATTTTAACCTCGATTTGAGGCGGGGATCATCGCTCGCCTTAACTCTTAGGTCGGTGGCATTTGCCATGGAGGGGAGAGAGAGCAGACGCACTGGCTCCATGGTCTTATGGGGGAGCAGGAGATTAGGGCCGGCCGTGGATTTTTCTTTTTCCCGCCAATTTAGGAAAGAAAATGAGAATTTAGTAAATGGATCTTGTTAGTAAATGTCCCCAGGTGATTAGTGTTTTTTTTGGCCTTTTCGTTGGGGCAATTTCAAAAGGAAAAGGCCAATTTAACAAATGGGTCTCGTTAACAGTGGCTTACAGAACACTTGTTAATCATACTTAATAAGGAATTTTTTTGATTTATTGTCGACATAGCACAAGAGAGGCATTACATTGGAAATGACAAACTTTCTTTATTGAGGTATTTAACGAGTATCTAGGGAGGCAGTCATCAACAAAATCCTTACTAAGCATGGATGCGAAGGTGCGGTTTCAAATCTAAAGTAGGATGGTATTTGTAATCTTCACTTGAGCTTTCAATACCCATTCGAAGACAAGCTTTAACATTCATCTTTTTCCTTCTCTATGTATACTCTCGAAAATATTGGTGATCTTCCGTGCTCGCATTAAATAAAATTAATTACAAAAATTTAAAAGATTTCAAATTTTTCCTATTCAAGTTGCAAATTACGACAAACTTCTGGAGCTCTTATTGCATCTCAAGAGTGGAGCACGTTATCAACTTTGCTGGTACTTATCCTTCTTAATTCAAACTGCGAGTTGACCCTTTTAAAAGTAAATCCTTATCGTTTCATCTCGTATGATTTTCTTCCGCCGATTTTATCTCTATGCTTATTTGGCTTATACATTACCAAATTACTTTTGAAATACAAATGGTCCTGGAGGTCCACGTCTGCATCAATGTAGGTACATGATAGGCATAAACATCCTCGTACAAAGAGAGAGTTACTTGAATTTGCGTGAAAGTAAGAACCGAATCGACCGATTGACCAAACATAAGGACAGTCACTACAGCTATCATGATCTTGTAAAAATACAAGGATTTGTGTAAAGTAAAATTAACAACACATATCATGTAAGTAGATGCCACGCGTGGTAAAACGATGTACCAAATAGAAACAGACACGTCACTTGTGTAGTTTTCTTCATCAACTGTAGCTCTCAATCGCCGCAACCTCCATTCCCAAACTCAACCTTGTTATCTTGAATGTTGTAAAGTATCTTCAGGTTCCGCTGCTGCACGCTGCCGATTATGACCAGGTTACTCGATCTCTGGTTCGGCGCGACGGCCAAGCAAACTTGCGCGTCGCTCTCTCGCCAAACTACGGCGGAAGGGTCCAAGCTGACGTCGGTATTCTCAAATTGCAAGACCATCTTCGGCAAGATCACATTCTCCTGACCCCGAAGATCATAGCAGGTGTCCAGCAGTGTCGACGCATGATCTGCGACGGGATAGTTGGACATGTAGTTGACGAACTCCGCGCGAATGGCTGAGTAAATCGGGGGCGGCAACCGGGTGATGGTAGTCCCGGAGTCTATGATGGTCCTAGGAGGTGGAGACTGTGAAGAGAGGCTAAATTTCTGATTCCCAAAGACAATACCAACCAGGTGGACAAAATAAAAAGATGGGTTGTTTTGGTCAATTATGAGAGGTGTGATGTTGTTTGTTTGGCAATTACTGAGGGCTTCAAGCCCAAAAAGTAAGTACCCATTGGAGCTCTCACTGCCAGGGATGCAGTAGCAGAAGATATTGGAAAATTCTGGTGCTATGTGTGAGATGAAGGTCGCGCCTCCTTGTCCTAGGCCTAACATACCGGCCGTGTGACCAAAGTCGCCGCTATTATGTTGGCTGCAACCAAAGGTGAAGTTGGGGAACTGGTAATCTGGAGTGAGGGTGAGCAGATCTTGGACGTAGTAACCGTCGGATTGCGATCCGTCGGCATAGACGATCGAGTAGGGGCAATCCGATTCCTTGCATGGTGGGTTTGAGTATGTGGTGGACTTGGATGGATCAAACATTGGGTCTTGCTGAGGATAGCAACTAGGACAAGGTTCACATTGGGTCCATGTAATGTCGCTGCCCGTGTCGAAGATTAGGGTCAGGTCGACTTTCGGGGTCCCGAGGCCGACTGTGACCACGAGCTCGCCCGCTCCGGGAGAGGCGCCACGAATCGGCAGCCAGGCGTTCTCGCCGTGATCCCCAGCTGTCAGCACGCTTGGTTGTCCCAGGATGTTCATGGAACGGACCCGTTTTTGTTCCCGGTGAAAAATGAGCCTGGAATCGAGGGATTGACGGTTCGCGGCAAGCGGCGAACAGGGTCCCTGCCTGTGTGCCAATGTCAATCCACGTCCGTTTGCTTGACCTGCCATCAATATGAATCATAGTGTAAGTTATAGCGGTCCAATATCGAGACCATGTCAACCATTATCATTCAATAATTTGCATTTAGCAATGTCGGCGTGTTAAACATAGAAAATGAGACCTTTGCAAGTAGTTCCCGGCGTCAGCGACTTCATTTCGACAACATACTTATCATCCTCTTCACGGTTCACCATTTCCCTTCCCCATGCACATCTCTTCTCAACTTCGTGACTGGAGAAAACCAGGACTAGAAGAAAAAGAAGATGGAGAGAAGTGTAGTTGGCCATGGATGGACTGTGATTTGCTGAAGGACTCGGACGGAACTCGAGTCTTTATAAATTGACGATAGCGATTGTTGGATGATCCAACCGCGTTGGTATGAAATGGAAGGACAGAAAAGAATGGTTAAAATAACACAAAGCAAAAGGCAGGTCTGTTGACTTGGAAGCTTCGCAAGTCAAACACGTTCGACTGTTGAATGTTCCTTGTCTTTCGCCATGAGAAGCCAACTGTCGCCATGTCGGCAAGCCAACGGTAGACTCAGACAGTAAACTCACTGGTGCAATTATTGCTGCTCCTCGTTTTACATGTACTGATCCTTGTATTTGCAGGGAAAACTATTGGAAAATTAGTTCATCAGGTCTTTTGTCATCTGCCTTAACAACATTTCTTCTCCACGAAGATTATGACATGTTGGTAGATAGAAAGGAGAGTGGGGATAGAAAAATTGTCCAATTTTTTTTTTTTAAAATTTATTGCAGTTTTGTCAATTTAGTCATAAACTTTTTAATTTTATCAATTGTGTCCAAAAAAACTTTACGTTTTGTCAATTGAGTCCATTTGGTCTGAAATTGTTGACGTAGACGCCGGCCGTTCTACATGGCTCGGCCGGCCCTGACGTGAACAAAATTTAATAATATTTGATATTTTTTCGTATAATGTATTTATCTATTTATTCTTTTTATCCTTTGTTTTTTTTTCCTTTTCTTATGTTTTCCTATACTTTTTTTCTTTTTCTTTTTTTTTTACCCTTTGCCGGTCAACGGCGAGCCGGCGATGGCCGGCCGAGGTCGCTGGCCTCAGGTGAGGGCCACCCTCGCCGAGTTCAAGTGAGGAATGCTAGAGCCTGGCCTAGCGAGGGCAACCCTCGCTCGATCTGGCGAAGGGCTGCCCTCGCCAATCCAAGCAACGGCGACTGTCACTCGACGGCTACCCTCACCTGAGGCCGGGGACCTCCTCTAGCCATCGCCAGGCTCATCGATGGTCGCCAAAGGGAAGAATGGAAGAATAAAAAGAGAAAAAAAGAACAACAAAAAAGTAAAGGAAAATAGAAGAAAAGAAAACAAAAAGGAAATAAATTAAAAATAAAAACAAAAAAATTTAAAAAAATCACAAAATTTTGTCCACGTCAGCATTAGTCGTGCCACGTTAGACGGCTGACATCCACGTTAGCGATTTTCTGCGAAAATTGGCCGAATGGACTTAATTAGCAAAATGTGAAAAGGTTTAGGACTCAATTGACAAAATAAAAATGTTTAGGACTAAATTGGCAAAACTACAATAGATATATGACTTTTTGAATAATTTTCCCCTTAAAACTGTGTTTTGTACTTTGTAGCATTCGTATGTTCTCATAAGATGTGGCTCCAATAAGAATGGGGAGAACGCATTGGATGTAAACATTAGTGTTTGATCCTCGAACTTGTACATCTTTCCTAATACATATAGATGATCGAGTTATAAATCTATTCTCTCAATTCAATCTAATTAAATCAGTAAATTTACATAACATTTATAATCCAGTTGTTTTGACCCGAAATCGATTAAAAAACAAATTTTCCACCGCCGTGTACAATCGGGCAAAAGACGTGACTAGAAAACAAAAACACTTGAAAATATAGATCACAAGCAATGTGCGTGCGGCTCATAATTTTTCTAAGAACCAACAAAGAATCACAGTAAAGCCACTCATGTGAAGGCACGTGTAGAAAACAGTTGGCCGCCTCAACAGCTATTGGAAACAAGGGCATGTGCGACCGTGTTAATGTTCCCGAAAGAGGCCAGACTATTCAAGATGCCGGTGACTTGTTTCGCCGCCTCCGCTTCGCTCGCTCAATAGTCTGGTTGTCCCAAGAAACAGCTAAGCCGCGGCCTCTATCTGACCATGTTCGGATGGGATTACTGTTGGGATTTTGATGTATAATCTCATGGGAAGTGAATGAGAAATGAAAGATGGAGAGTCTCACATAGGAAAAAGAGTAGATGGTAGATGGGTTTAAATATTGAAACTTCACAAATGGGTTTGGGCCCCAAGGGGCACTGCACTTTTGTGGACGGGAGAGGACTTACGCAAAGGTGGATCGGTCCGCTCGTTTATTTAATTTTATTTTTTATTATATTCTTTTTAAATTGAAGGGACACGATTTGAATAGACATGTCCAGAATTTTTTAGACATTCTTTTCCATCCGAACAGATATGTTTGTTCGGTGTTGAGCGAATGAACATGTTTGTTCGAATGGAACAATAACAGTTTTTTCGTTCGCATCCCTCCATCAATAGACATGTTCTGCTTCGCGACTCTTCACTTCATTGCTATAAATACAAAGAGCGACCGTTACTTTCAAAACTGATAATTTTTCACCAGTCATTACTCATCTTCATTTGTGCGATTGTTCTGCAAATTTGCGTTCGAAGGAATTTTTTGAAGACGTACCGCTTCAAATGAACGCGATCCGTTCTATTTTGGGAGACAATTGTCCGACGTCCTCGGGTACAGATTGAGGGGGCAAATTCGTCTTAAGGATACAACGACATTCGTTGGGCTCGGATTAATATTCTGATTTTTACTTTGCGTTAGTTGTAGGTTAGTCATTTATTCACATGCCTCTCTGTACGAACTTAGCCGAACAACAATCTTAAGACGAATTTCATATACTTCTTGTTTTTGCGCTTAGTTCGTATTTTTTATTGTTATGAACAATCTGTCTTTCGTTCGTTCAGTGGTGTATTAATTTTCTGTTATGGTGTTCGAATGATCATTTTCGCACTTCAATCGTAACGTTTATAAGAGTTTTTTTTCGAGATAAACGTATTTTTTTTTCTCGTGAATATTGTGAGTATTCTGTGTGGCTGTTCATTTCGTATACTGTTTACGATTTGAAGAAAGTGTTCGGTTGGGCTTTGTGTTAATCTTCGTCGTTTTCATTATTAAATTTTATTTTCCATAGAAATGGTTTCGACTTCGACTCCGGTCACCCCTATTCTGAATCATGGAGAAAAGCCAGAAAAGTTCAATGATACGGATTTTTAGAGATGGCAACAAAAGATATTGTTCTAACTCACGACCTTGAACCTGGCTAGATTCCTCAATGAGGATGGTCCTAAATTGGACGTTGGAGAGACAAATAAGGAAAAGGTTGCTGTTGTGGATGCATGGAAGCATTCTGACTTCCTGTGTCGCAACTATGTCCTCAATGGTCTGGACAATACTCTCTATAACGTCTATAGTCCGCTGAAAACGGCTAAGGAGTTATGGGAGAGTCTGGACAAGAAATATAAAACTGAAGATGCCGGACTGAAGAAATTCATTGTCGGTAAATTTCTAGACTTCAAGATGGTTGATTCAAAGACCGTCTTAAGTCGGGTTCAAGAGCTTCAAGTGATTATGCATGATATTCATGCTGAAGGAATGACTCTAAGTGAGTCATTTCAAGTGGCTGCCTTCATTGAAAAACTGCCACCGTCCTGGAGAGATTTCAAAAATTATCTCAAACACAAGAGAAAGCAGTTGTCACTTGAAGACTTGATTGTTCGGTTGAGGATTGAGGAAGACAATAGGCTCTCTGAGAAGAAAGTTGGCAAGAACCTAGAGGTTTCAAGGGCCAATGTTGTTGAAGAAGGATCAAAACCCAACAAGAAGAGGAAAATGCCTAATAAGTCTGGAGAGGGATTCACCCAAGGCCTGAAGAAGTTCGTCGGCAAATGCTTTAACTGTGGAAAGTCTGGACATCGAGCCAAAGACTGTAGAGCGAAGAAAAGACAGAAAACTCAGGCAAATGTGGTGGAAGAGATTTCCAATGGTGTTGATGATATCAATCTGACTGCTATGATATCCGAGTGCAACGTGGTGGGAAACCCCAAGGAGTGGTGGATTGATACTGGAGCAACTCGTCATATCTGTGCAAACAGATCGATGTTCTCGTCCTACACAACTGTGGGGAGTGATGAAAAACTCTATATGGGTAATTCATCGACCTCCAAAGTTGAAGGCGTTGGAAAGATTGCTCTAAAGATGACGTCTGGGAAAATCGTGACACTGAACAATGTTCTTCATGTGCCAGACGTTCGCAAGAATTTGGTGTCCGGATCTCTCCTTAGCAAGAATGGCTTCAAGTTGGTTTTTGTATCTGATAAGTTTATACTCTCCAAAAATGAGATGTATGTAGGAAAGGGTTATCTGAGTGATGGTTTATTCAAGCTGAATGTAATGACTGTTGTAACCAAGGATGATATGAATAAAGTTGCCTCTTCTTATGTGCTTGAGTCTCCTAATATTTGGCATGCTAGACTAGGACATGTTAATTATAAGTCAATAAAGAAATTAATTAGTATGTGACTCTTACCAAAGTTTGACTGTCCAAGTGAAAAGTGCCAAGTGTGTGTTGAATCTAAGTTTTCTAAGCCTCATTTTAATTCAGTAGTTAATAGAGTCTCAGAACCTTTAGATTTAATTCATACAGACATTTGTGATATGAAAACAGTACCTTCCAGAGGTGGTAAGAAGTATTTTATCACGTTTATAGATGACTGTTCGAGGTACTGTTATATTTATTTACTTAGCAGTAAAGATGAAGCTGTGAATGCTTTTAGAACTTATAAGTCTGAAGTTGAAAATCAGTTAAATAAGAAAATAAAAGTAATAAGAAGTGATAGAGGAGGTGAATATGAATTTCCTTTTGAGGAAATTTGTACCGAGTTCGGTATTGTTCACCAATTTACCGCTCCTTATACACCGCAATCGAATGGTGTGGCGGAAAGGAAAAATCAACCCCTAAATGAAACAATGAATGCATTGTTGAACAGTTCTGGTTTACCGCAGAATTTGTGGGGGGAAATTGTTTTGACAGCAAATTTTATTTTAAATAGAGTACCCCACAAAAAGATACAACAAACTCCCTATGAGAAATGGAAAGGCAGAATGCCTAACCTGAATTATCTCAAAGTGTGGGGGTGTTTGGCTAAGGTTGCAGTTCCTAAACCTAAAAAGGTTAAGATATGACCAAAAATTGTTGACTGTGTTTTTATTGGATATGCTCAGAATAGCAATACATATCGATTTCTTGTTCACAAATCAGAGATCCCAGATATACATGTCAATACGATCATTGAATCAAGGGACGCTTCGTTCTTTGAAAATATATTTCCGTATAACATAGTATATGAACCAATTGATAATAATAAGAGGCCTCGAGATACTACATCTAGAAGTGATCCAATGGAGGATGAACCTAGACATAGTAAAAATCAAAGGACTTCTACGTCTTTTGGACCTGAGTTTCTGACATATTTGTTAGAGAACGAACCTCGGACATATAAGAAAGCTGTGACATCCCCAGAAGCCCCGCTCTGGAAAGAAGCTATCAATAGTGAAGTTGAATCCATCTTGTCAAACCATACTTGGGAATTGGCTGACATTCCTCCTAGTAATAAGCCATTATAATGTAAGTGGATATTTAAGAGGAAAATGAAAGTAGATGGTACTATTGATAAGTATAAGGCTAGGCTTGTCGTAAAAGGCTACAGACAACGTAAATGTCTGGATTATTTTGATACTTATTCACATGTCATGAGAATTACATCTATACGGATGTTAATTGCTATAGCAGCCTTGTATAGACTTGAAATTCATCAAATGGATGTCAAAATAGCTTTTCTAAATGGGGATCTAGAAGAAGAAATATATTTAGAGCAACTTGAAGGGTTCATTGTTCCAGGACAAGAGAATAAAGTATGTCGGCTTATCAAGTCACTATATGGCTTAAAACAAGCACCAAAACAATGGCATGCTAAATTCGACAAAGTTATGTTGTCAAATGGTTTCAAGATTAATGAGTGCGATAAATGTGTTTACATTAAGAACACTCATAATAGCTTTGCAATTTTATGTCTATATGTAGACGACATGCTTATAATGGGCAGTGATAGTGAGATTATCATGAAGATCAAATGCTTGCTCGCAAGTAAATTTGATATGAAAGATATGGGGATCGCAGATGTCATTTTAGGAATTAAAATCCGTAAAACATCTGAAGGACAATCTCTATCTCAATCCCATTACATTGAAAAGATTCTTGGAAAAAAGCAAGAATCTAGGCATATCATCAGTAAGTACACCGATAAATGTTAATTTACATCTTTCAAAGAATACTGGTGAAAGTAAGGCTCAAAATGAGTATGCAAGTATACTAGGCAGTTTAATGTATGTCATGAACTGTACTAGGCCGGACATAGCTTGTGCGGTTAGCAAGCTAAGTCGATTTACAATTAGTCCAAATGAAAATCATTGGAAAGCTATGCAACATATATTGGGCTACTTAAAGCGTACTCAAGATTATGCTTTGCATTACACAGAATATCCAACGGTATTTGAAGGATACTGTGATGCAAATTGGATAACCGGCACTAAAGACACAAAATCGACAAGTGGATATGTATTCACACTTGGTGGGGCAGCAGTGTCATGGAAATCATCCAAACAAACTTGTATTGCTAGATCCACTATGGAATCAGAATTTATAACTTTGGATAAAGCCGGTGAAGAAGCAGAGTGGCTTCGAAATTTCTTGGAAGATATTCCTAATTGGCCTAAACTAGTGCCGGCTGTATGCATTCATCGTGACAGTCAAGCGGCAATAAGAAGGGTGAGGAATATCATGTATAATGGTAAGTCTCGACACATACTTCGAAGACATGACACTGTAAGACAACTTCTTTCTAGTGGAATTATCACGATTGACTATGTGAAGTCAAAAGATAATGTTGCGGATCCATTAACAAAAGGCTTACCTAGAGAGATGGTTGTGAAAACATCGAAAGGAATGGGTTTAAGGCCTATAAATAAGTCGTCCTAGAGGATACCCTACCTAGTTGATTGGAGATCCCAAGATCTAGGTTCCAAGGGACAACTAAGTTATGAATGCTGTGTAGAGTACTGTAATTTATTACTCATTCCTAGATGAAGACAGTACTAATATGTGAAGGTTAAGCAAAATCTTTTAATGATTCTGAATTGAGTATGTGATATACTATATATTCAGAAATCACCTATGTAAGTGTGAAGTGAGGGCCTCTTCTATGAGAATTGAAAAGGTCGAATTCTCTAAAACACGCATGAGACCAGGCGGTGTTCATGGCCAAAACGAACACAACAGTGAGAACCAACTTTGTTCGAGAGACAGTTGTGTGATTTCTATTGTCTAGGCTTACACCAAAGATGGACAGTTCAAAGACATCAAGTCTACTGATTGACCGAGTAATTCCGATAGGTTTCACTAGGGAAAGTTCAAAGTCTTAGACTACTTATCCTGATGCAACGTTCTCTCATGGAATAATCGCACATTGCATTTCATGCATACACGAAGAGTCGTGATATTTGAACATCTCATTCATGTGGGGGATTGTTGGGATTTTGACGTATAATCCCATGGGAAGTGAATGAAAAATGAAGGATGGAGAGTCCCACATAGGAAAAAGAGTAGATGGTGGATGGGTTTAAATATTGAAACTTCACAAATGGGTTTGGGCCCCAATGGGCAACGCACTTTTGTGGACGGGGGAGGACTTACGCAAAGGTGGATCGGTCCGCGCGTTTATTTAATTTAATTTTTTATTATATTCTTTTTAAATTGAAGGGACACGATTTGAATAGACATGTCTAGAATTTTTTGGACATTCTTTTCCATCCGAACAGATATATTTGTTCGAACGGAACAAGAACAGTTTTTTCGTTCGCATCCCTCCATCAATAGACATGTTCTGCTTCGCGACTCTTCACTTCATTGTCTATAAATACAAAGAGCGACCGTTACTTTCAAAACTGATAATTTTTCACTAGTCATTACTCATCTTCATTTGTGCGATTGTTCTGCAAATTTGCGTTCGAAGGAGTCCTTTGAAGACGTACCGCTTCGAAGGAAAGCGATCCGTTCTATCCTGGGAGATAATTGTCCGACGTCCTCGAGTACAGATTGAGGGGGCAAATTCGTCTTAAGGACACAACGACATTCGTTGGGCTCGGATTAATATTCTGATTACTACTTCGTGTTGGCTGCAGGTTAGTCATTTATTCACATGTCTCTCTGTACGAACTTAGCCGAACAACAATTACTCCCTCTTCCCTTGCTTGTTCCATGAATTCCTGCTGATGATGCTGTACCAAGATGCTCGGATGTTTCGTTTAACTCATGAGGCCCATTTTATTTGCATCTCAAACTCAAAAGCATTGTGGAGCCATTGCTGTGTTCAAGCTGTTCATTACATCTAAATCGTCTTGTTTTCCTCATTTGGAAACTTAAAGCATGTGAGCATTGGACTAGTTTCATGCTTTGCTGGCCACTGTTCAGGTAATCTCACGACTAATCTGTTTGGTGAAGTGGCTATTGCTAATGCATTGCAGTTCTGGGCATCAGGGCGCCTGTTAGCTGCTACAATTCCAGGGCTTAACGTCGTACGCATGCTTCTTGTGGGATCTGGCATTCTTATGCGTCGTATTGTTATAAAACTGTGTTTTGCACCCACTAGTTTAAAATCGTATACACTCTACGCTCCCATTGCCCATAGTTTCTCATTCCCCAAGGTGTGAAGTGTGGGCTCTTTGATACCTTTGGGTGCAAAGTGTATGTTTTAGTTTTACTAGACCAATATGCAAAATGGAGGGTAAGAGAAAATTGTGTGGCTCATGTTATTTGCCTAAAAAACATTCGTGTCATTATGGCCTAGAAATATATAGCTTATCCAATGAATATGCTAACTCTTGCTCTGCCCCGGATCTTATCAAAGGAGATCGAATTGCTTGGGCGAGAATTCAATTTACATTGGTTCTTGGTACACCTCAAGTTCCATAAATAGATATAGACACACACATACTTGACTCCTCTCCATTAATGATGTCTATTAATCAAAGAAAACCCAGGAAAAAAGAAAAAGAAAAAAAAAGATATACTTTCCTGAATCCACTAGATTATAATTTAGTTGTTGTTTTACAAATACTTGAATCTAAAACATTGACTTCTCCATATTAATGAGGTCGAATTGTTTACCAACTCTAATTTTTGTGCTAATCCAATATCATGCAAATGCTCTCGACATGCTCCACCAGCCATCTTATATATACGGAGAAAAAGGGTCTTTGGAGGCAAATGATGTCGGGGTGCCTATAAATGAGTTTTGAAAAATAAATGAGCTGATACCATATGTAAGTAAATGTATGTGCACATGTAAAACAGGATTTTTTTGTTTTCGTATTTATGATGTGGTACCCGATTTTGTCCTTCTCTATTCTTATGGTTTTTCCCTGATGAAGGACACAAAAAATGCCAAAGCATGTGTACGGAGCTCACTTTAATGTCAAAAATTTCTTTCGAATCACTTGAGTGCCAATTTTTTTGAAAAACAATCTTTTTAGTGCCAATTCCAATCTGTTTGGCTAGAAATTTGACTTGGCCATTTTCCATTAACATCTTGAGCCGATGTGGCTTGCCGGAGGTCCAGTCAGCAAAGCAAGTTAAAAAAAATATATATTTTAAAACTTAATTAGATTAAAAAATAAAAAGCTAAAAATTCAAAACAAAAAAAAAACTCATAGCTGGCTGTGTCCAAGCCCTTGCCGATGGCCGTTGCCACAACCGCCGGAAGGGCCAACAAAGGTCGCTCGGGCTTTCACGAAGTCCGACAACCCTTGTCGGCCTAGGGCGATTCTTCCGGGCCTGGCAACCCTCACTCCGATCTAGGATGAGGGTTGCGCCCAACCCTAGATCTAGGCCATCAGGCCCTCGTCGAGGCCTTGCATGGGGCCGGAGAGGGTCGCTGGGCTTTGCGAAGTCCCAGGTGACCTTTGCCGTCCCTTCCCGGTGGCTGTGACGGCGGCCATCGACGTGTTTTCTTCAGCCGTGGAACGACAATCGTGTGGTATTGAGTGAAGCGACATCGTTTCTTCTTGACCCATGAAACATCGTCATTTTCAGTCTAAGGTGCCACGCTGGATGAAGCGGCCCCATTTTGGAAATCCACGTGGATAATTTTTTGGTTTAAGCTATTGCCAGCTCATATAAAAAATTTAATTAAAAATGGCACATATTAATTTTGGCCAGAATTTCTCTCCGGAGGCACATAAGTGATCACTTTTCTTCGATTTGGCACTAAAGGGTGCCCATGGTAACACTTCTGGAAGTGAATTTCTGCTCCAGAAATGCTTCTGGAGCAGAAATCCGTTTGGTAAAATTTTTTACTTCTGAAGTGAATTTTCACTTCTGAAATCTAATCACGTGAGTTTTACTTCGGGGCACATATGATCAATAGTTGTTACAAACCTTACGATTTTAGCATATTGTGCAATAAATCACAAACAACGATATTCGAGACAATTCCCAAGAAATGTAACAAGAAAATGTAGAGAGGTCACAATAAGATTCACGCGGTTCGGTTTGAATCGATACCTACATTAACGAGGAAAGCAGTTGCAAAAGCTCCACTACGAGTCTAAAGAATTTCCATGCTTAATTATTCAATCGATCAAGTGTTTCGTTGACACCGAATCTTATACTCAGTGGACTGGGAATGCCTTGCAAAACTCATCTTCAACCCATTGTCGACTTGACCAAACTCCAATTTGGCACAAAATTAAGACATAATAATGTGGGATCACATTATTAATAACATAATTATAACACAAACTCCTTCTTCCCCTAAGCTTGGGCCAAAAGAAGATTCTCTTCACGAACGACGGCAGTTGGGATGGACTGACAAGACAACCAAGCAAAGAGGAGAGATCGAACGGAAGGTCTCCGCTTGTCATGGGTCTCACACGTAGAAATTTCTCGTTGGACGCGGTCGTACTCTTTCTTTAGGGCAAAATGACACAAATGGTCCATGAACTTTAACCCAATGTGCAATATGGTTCATGAACTTTTAATTTGACCAATAGGGTCTCTGAACTTTTGGAACATGTTCAACTTAGTCCCTGAACTTGAATCAATGGAAGAACTACATTGAACATCTTCCTATAGTTCAGGGGCAAAGTTGAACATGTTCCAAAAGTTTATGGATCATATTGGTTAAATTAAAAGTTCAGGGACCACATTGTACATTGAGTTTCAAATTAAAAGTTCAGAGACTATATTATATATTGAGTCAAAATTCAGAGACTATTTGTGTCTTTGTCCCCGCTCTTTATACAAGCTGCAAATAAAGCTCTGTCCATTTAACGTTAACACTCTCCCAAAAGTCTCTTTTATGTCTCTGGCCCCGGAAAAGAACAAAAAGAAAAAGCAGCCTCTTGGTTTAATAAAGACAGGTTCCTTATTCACACGCTCGGGGTTGTAAGTCAAGTCAATTACGCGTGACGCAGCAGTGCAAATATAGCTTTTAAGAAAGAGACGCGGCTTTTCTTGCATTATTTAAACAGACTTGGCGTTAGTGAATAATTCTTCGTCAAGATCGTAAGTTGAGAAAATAAGCAAAGAGTCGAGAAAACCACAAAAAGAAATGGAGAGCAAGAAAATTTTTTGTCTTCTGGCCCTCGTTTTCTCTCTTCTCATGCTTGAGGCTTCGATGGCATCCCCAACTCTGCCCAAACATCTTCGTCCCGTTCCCAGTACTCTCCCTCTATATAGATTTTTCCTCTAGTAGGTGATTGTTAATATTTGCCTATGTCACGTTGGATATGTTGGAAGTATTTTCTATGGTTATGTGATCTTTGATGTAGTCGAGGATATGATTTTCGTATGTGTGCGACACCTTTTACTTTTTCAGGTTTTAGTAGGTATTATTAACTAAATAATCATAAAAAAAAAAAAAAAACCCTTGGTTGTATCTATCCAAAGTAATTGGTGAGAATCAAATGAGTACTCTAGACACGGTCAGTTATTCCACTAGGATAATGCAATTCGATCAAATCAACTGGTTATAAGCCATGATAACTCGTTGATTCATGCCTGCTCGAGCGTTCTGTTGCATGCAAGCTATCGTGCGAGGGGGAGCACCCCGGAACGGGACAGTACATGGACACCGAAGCCTCCACCGGTCGGGACATGGGCCACGATGTCGCAAGCGGGCCAACCTAACACATCTGCAAGCGTGGTTGTCACCGCCCCTAGCAATGCTAAAGTCAATGTCTCCACCGCCGTTTCTCCTGCCGGTGCCACCCTCGAAAAGCAGCGTCACTAGCACCACTACCCAAACCAGCCTCAGTAGGGTCGCCTTGAAGATCAGCGTTGGAATTCCTAAACATTCTTGATGGTTGTTGAAGGAAAAAACCTCGATCATTGTTGTTTAGTTTCTTTCTTCTGGTGTTGTTCTCGTTCTTGGTCGACTGAAGTGATGATGTATTCCTTTGTAAGGTTGTGCCTCTGAAGTGAATGTCTTTCATAGTCTGAGAAGTAGCAATTTGTTTTACACGTTATCAAGAGCTGTGCATCAAGGTTTGTGATAAACAAAGGGGTATCCGAGAAGTTATCTCACGATTTATAGATCATACGGATCAAGATTATCTGCAAACTAATCATGTGAGTTTTACTATGGAGGCACGTATTGATCAATGGTTATTACAAAACTTACACTTTTAGCATATTGTGCAATAAACCCAAACAACAATATTCGAGACATTTCCCAAGAAATATAACAAGAAAATGTAGAGAGGTCACAGCAAGATTTTGCGGTTTGGTTTGAATTGGTACCTACGTTTACGAGGAAAACAGTCGCAAAAGCTCCACTATGGCTCCGTTTGTTTCCTGAAAAATGAGTCGCTTCTGGAAAATATTTTTCAGGAAAAATAACTATATTTTCTGGTGTTTGGTTGAGACCTAAAGATGAATTGGAAAGTATTTTCTGTCGTTTGATAAGAAAACTCTAATTTGATTTTCTGCGTGGTCTTTTGTTTGAAAATTGCTGACGTGGACCTGGTCATCCTACATGGAGTTGGCACGATCGTGCTAATGTGGACAATTTTTCTAATTTTTTTTAAAATTGAATTTTCAAATATTTTTTATTGATGATTTTTTTATTAATCTTAATTTTTATTTTTTTTCTCTTATTTTTTTTCTTCATTCTTTAATTTCATCATCAGCCGGTCGCCGGCTGCTGACCGGCGGAGGAAGTAAAAAAAAAAGAGATAAAAAATAAAATAAAAATAAAAATTATAAAAAATAAGAAATTCAAAAATAACAAGAATAAAATAAAATTAAAAATAATTAAAAAGAAAAGGAATGTAAATGAGTGAAGGGAAGAAATATGAGGGAAACTGTTTTCCGAAAATATTTTCTCCACTTTTGAAGGAGTTTTTTCCATGGGTGGAAAATGATTTCCTTGACTAGCTTATTTTTAGCGAAACAAAGGCCGGAAAATCCAAAAAACATTTCCTGGAAGTTGTTTTCCGAGAAACAAACAAAGCCTATGAATCTAAAGAATTTGCGTGGTTGATTATTCAATCGATCAAGTATTTCCTAGACACCTAATCTTAACTCGTGGACCAGGAATGCCTTGCAAAACTCATCTTCGACCCATTCTCAACTCGATGTTTCGACCCAAACTCCAATTTGGCACAAAATTGAGACATTATAATTCAACATTTTTTTTATGCCTGGCGCATCGAGATTTGATTTACATCTTATCTTAATTTGAAAGATTGAGAATGTGATATTTTAGTTCTTTATCTGATTGATTTTAGGGATCCTATTGGACTCTTAGATAATATTGTTTGATGTTAAGTAGTTGTTGAAATTGGATTATAGATAAGTTGTTAGAATTTTCTAGTTATGAAACCAAGGCCATCTTCCGAGCAAGAGACTTGAAGGGGACTTACGCGGTAGGATTAGTATTAAAAGACTGAGAATTTGACTCGAGATCTCGTGCGGGAAAAATTCAATTAATACCAAAGGACAGAATTCGACTAGCAACTTCTGCAAATCTGTGCAACGAGAAATTCCAGGCGTAAAACTTGGGACTCAAACCAAGCGGAAACTTCCATTACATCTCTCCTTTATTTTCTTGGTTGTTTTTCTTTCGGGAAATTCTCATATTCATTCGGAGCATAAGAGCTCACTTTATCTTAGTAATTTAATATTATGGGTCTCCTGTGATGTCCACATACCCTAATGACTGAATTGAAATGGATTCATATGAGCATGCATCGGGTGCATGTACAACTTGGTCTTTTTTTATCCTCGACTTGCATGAGTATTGGTCTGTCCCATTTCCTCTTCATTGACCATTTTGACCTTCCATGGTTGGTGAAGTGATTTTTTTTCGGTTGAAACCTACATGAAGATAATTGAAACTCTTGTATAAATTTCTTTCATGTCTCAATATTATCGTACTTACTTTCCTGGGATACGTGCATTGAAAGTCCTTAAATTTGTCATGAAAGTGTAATTGAGTCCTAAAACTTACCAAAAAAAGTGCATTCAAGTCCTAAAACTTGCCAAATTAGTACAATCAAGTCTTTCCGTTGACTCCGTTCAATTTGGCTAAAAGAAAATACTAATGTGCCTTATTTTATTATTATTTTTGTCTCTTATGTGGCGTAGACGTGACTACAACAAGAAGGATTTTAATCCACATGCAATTTTTTTTATTTAAATATTAATTGAATTAGATTAAAAAATAATTAATTTTAAAAAAGGGGAAGGAAGTCAAAACGGCGAGGGCCTCCCCACCTTTGTTGGGAAGGGTCGGCCATGGTGGGCCGCTGCCTGGTTTCCTTTTGTCTATTTTTTTAAATTATTTATTTATTTATTATTATTTAATATAAAATTTCTGTTAAAAAAATAAATTTCGACCAAAACGACGTCATTTTAGCCACGTCAGCACCACGTAGGAGAGAGAAAATAAAAAAATGTCACGTCAATATTTTCTTTAAGCCAAGTTGGATGGAGTTAACGGAATGGCTTGATTGCACTAATTGACAAGTTTTAAAACTTGATTGCACTTTTTATAAGCTTTAAGACTTAATTGTATTTCGTGACAAATTTTAGGATCTCCTGTGCACTTATTCTTACTTTCTTCAAAGTTTTATGACAATCCTATTTTATCCACGTAAGTTATAGGCTCTTAAAAGCAAAATCTTATTGTTCTGTGTCCAAAAACACGGATGTCTTTTCCAATGCCGGTAAATTTCAATAAGTGTTGATTAGCGTAAAGAAACTGTTAGTAGAAAAATGACTTGTGACTTTTTGGTTGGTAACTTGCCAACAGGTGAAATTACCAACTATTTGTATAGTTTGCAAATAAACAATCTTTGAATTAGCATACCAACTTTTATTTGCATAATTTACAAACGCTTCGTATTTACAAAACCTTGAATCACTTACCAAAGTTTTTTTTTAAATTTACAAGATTTGCTAATTTTTATTTGCCTTTATTAGCAGTCCTTAACATTTACCAACTCCTCTTAGAGATTATCCGCCTAAATTAGCGTAACGCACTAAGTTTCCTCCCCTTAAATTGCCATATGTAATGGAAGTTTTCACTTGAATTGCGTCCCAAGTTTTACGCCAAGAATTTCTCGTTGCTCAAATTTCTAGAAGTTGCAAGTCGAATTCTGTCCTTTGAATTATAATTTTCTCACCCGAAACTTTGAGTCAAATTCTCAGTATTTTAATACTAATCCTATCGCGTAAGTTCCCTTCAAGTCTCTTGCTGGGAAGAAAGCCTTGCTTTCTAAAACGAAAATTTATCCTCGGACTTGAAAAGAAAGGCCAATTTCGAAATCGACAAAGAATGTGAACCAGTCAAATTTTTTTTTTCTTTTTCGGACAGCTAAATTTGGCCTCTGTCGCTTCTGAGCTCGGTCTTTGTAGACCGAGTCGTCGATCGAGGGCCTTGACATTTCCTGATGTCGACTGTGTCACTTAGTAGTGAAATTATATTTTTATATGAATGTCATTGGTTGTTAAGAAAAACAAAAAGAGAGGTCGGTACTCGGTAGCGACGACCTGCGAGATGTTGAGGGGTCCATTACGTATCCGCGGCTTTCCTTGGTTCCCTATTAAACAGAGTTTGCATGGTAAAATTCGTCCAAGTCACAATTGAGCGACTCAGAAAATGGAGAGGAAGAAAACCTTTCGTCTTCTTACACTCATTTTCTCTCTTCTCATGATTGAAAAATCATTGGCATCTCAAATTCCTCCTGGTACTCTCTCTCCTGTTTATTACGATATGATTTTGATTTTGGTAGGCGCTTTCTTTTGTTGAATTGATTCAAAGTAGTCGGGGAAATCCATATGAGTACTACTCTGGGCAGGATGGATTGTCTCGCTGATGCGATACGATCGAATCGCTGCTTAATTTAAAGCAAGCTAACTCGTTAATTTACGCGTGCGCGATCGATCCTCCGCCCATGCAGACAACGACAACAGCTGGATCGGCGTGACCGGTAGCACGCCGAACCAGGACGGCTCTTGGAACGGCAACAGTTCGGACCTGGGGGTGCTCCTGGTGCCTCCGCCCACGACAAAGACCACAATCAGCGTCTCGACCGCGGTTTCTCCTACAAGCGCCACCACGACGACCAGCGTCAGCAGCAGCAGCAACACCTCGAGCACCAGCGTCACGAGCGGAGGCACCAGTTCAAAATCCAGCTCCACTATAGTCAGTGAAAGCAGCAGCGTCACTCATGCTAAATATCCGTGATGAGATTTGCCAAGTGAAAAGCAAAGAATTCCCAGACGATTGCTGTTTTCTTTTCGTTCCTCTAGGGTTGTTCTCTCGCTTGTTCGATTGAAGTGATGCATTCTGTCGTAGGGTTGTGTCTCTTAGTATAACTTTCCAGTTCACTTGTAAGGTTGTTCTTAATCTTGAAGTGAATATGTCTTTTTGTTGGAGAAAGTTG
Organism: Lenwebbia sp. NSW1173648; assembly: GCA_029784005.1. Lineage (NCBI taxonomy): Eukaryota > Viridiplantae > Streptophyta > Magnoliopsida > Myrtales > Myrtaceae > Lenwebbia > Lenwebbia sp. NSW1173648. Next base: position 7,856,594 of record JARCGZ010000010.1, read on the forward strand.
CAGATTTTCTTTATATTTGTCCAGTTATGCTATGCATGTAATGCAACACCATTTCGAATCAGTGAGACAAATCTAACAGCGAAAGGACAGACGCGGAAATTGTGTGTTAACTCTAAGATGTGACTTTCGTGAGAGGATTTGATGCACTTTAAAAATCCGTGTATATACCATCTATCATTCATTCTTTCTCTTTGGAAAAATTTCAAATAACACTCTCGCTCTCGTATCAAATACCGTCACGAAATTTCAAAAGTTACAATTTGCATTTTCGCAAACTAAGAAGACCAATTTTAACGTCGACTTGAGGCTGCGATCACTGCTCGCCATAACTCTGAGGCATTACATTGGAAATACCGAACTTTCTTTATTGAGGTATTTAAAACGAGTATCTTGGGAAGCAGTGAAGATGCAGCTTCAAATCTAATAATAGAGTTTAGGATGCAAAATGTAGGTTTTAAAAACTCATTTATCATATGTGATACGATAGTAAAAACTAAAAAGTAGGATGGTATTTGTAATTTTCACTTGAGCTTTCAATACCCATTAGAAGACAAGCTTTAAAATTCATCTTTTTCTTTCTCTACGTATGCTCTCGAAAATATTGGTGATCTTCCTTGCTCGCATAGAATAAAATTGATTGCAAAATTTAAGAGATTTCAAATTTTTCCTATTCAAGTTGCAAATTAAGATAGGCTTCTAGAGCTCTTATTGCATCTTAAGAGTGGAGCACGTTATCAATTTTGTTTCACATGAAACTACATATTCATGGACCTTGCTGGTACTTATCCTTCTTAATTCAAAGTTTGGTAATCTTTTAAAAATCTCATTAATATTGCGAGGTGCCTCTTTTAAAAGTAAATCCATATCGTTTCATCTCATATCATTTTCTTCCGCCGATTTTATCTCTATAGTTATTTGGCTTATACATTACCTAATTACTTTGGATATACAAATGGTCCTGGAGGTCTACGTCTGCATCAATGTTAGTACAGGATAGGCATAAAAATCCTCGTGCAAAGAGAAAGTAACTTGAAGTTGCGTGAAAGTAAGAACCGAATCGACCAATTGAGCAAACATAAGGACAGTCACTACAGTTACCATGATCTTGTAAAAATACACGAATTAGTGTAAAGTAAAATTAACAACACATATCATGTAAGTTGATGCCACGCCTAGTAAAACAATATTCCAAATAGAAACAGCCACTCGTTTAGATATCCACGTCACTTATGTAGTTCTCTTCATCAATTGTAGCTCTCAATCGCCGCAACCACCATTCCCAAATTCAACCTTGTTATCTTGAATGTTATAAAGTATCTTCAGGTTCCGCTGCTGCACGCTACCGATTATGACCAGGTTATTGGATCTCTGGTTCGGCGCGACGGCCAAGCAAACTTGCGCATCGCTCTCTCGCCAAACTACGGCGGATGGGTCCAAGCTGACATCGGTATTCTCAAATTGCAGGACCATCTTCGGCAAGATCACATTCTCCTGACCCCGAAGATCATAGCAGGTGTCCAACAGTGTCGATGCAGGCTCTGCGGCGGGATAGCTGGACATGTACTTGACGAACTCCGCGCGAATGGCTGAGTAAATCGGGGGCGGCAACCGGGTGATGGTAGTCCCGGAGTCTATGATGGTCCTAGGAGGTGGAGACTGTGAAGAGAGGCTAAATTTCTGATTCCCAAAGGCAATACCAACCAGGTTGACAAAATAAAAAGATGGGTTGTTTTGGTCAATTATGAGAGGTGTGATGTTGTTTGTTTGGCAATTACTGAGGGCTTCAAGCCCAAAAAGTAAGTACCCATTGGAGCTCTCACTGCCAGGGATGCAGTAGCAGAAGATATTGGAAAATTCTGATGCTATGTGTGAGATGAAGGTCGCGCCTCCTTGTCCTAGGCCTAACATACCGGCCGTGTGACCAAAGTCGCCGGTATTATGCTGGCTGCAACCGAAGATGAAGTTCGGGAATCGGTACTCCGGAGTGAGGGTGAGCAGATCTTGGACGTAGTAACCGTCGGATTGTGATCCGTCGGCATAGTCGATCGAGTAGGGGCAATCCGATTCCTTGCATGGTGGGTTTGAGTATGTGGAGGACTTGGATGGATCAAACATTGGGTCTTGCTGAGGATAGCAACTAGGACAAGGTTCACATTGGGTCCATGTAATGTCGCTGCCCGTGTCGAAGATTAGGGTCAGGTCGACTTTTGGGGTCCCGAGGCCGATCGTGACCACGAACTCGCCCGCTCCGGGAGAGGCGCCACGAATCGGCAGCCGGGCGTTCTCACCGTGATCCCCATCAGTCAGCGCGCTAGGTTGTCCCAGGATGTTCATGGAATGGACCCGCGATTGGTCCCGGCGAAAGATGACCGTGGAATCGCGGGATTGACGGTTCGCGGCAAGCGGCGAGCAGGGTCCCTGCCTGTGTGCCAATGTCAATCCACGTCCGTTTGCTTGACCTGCAATCAATATGAATCATAGTGTAAGTTATAGCGGTCCAATCTCGAGACCATGTGAACCATTAGTATTCAATAATTTGCATTTGGCAATGTCGAAACATCACCCAGAGTGTTAAAACATAGAAATTGGAGACCTTTGCAAGTAGTTGCCGGCGTCAGCGACTTCATTTCGACAACATACTTATCATCCTCTTCACGATTCACCATTTCCCTTCCCCATGCACATCTCTTCTCAACTTCGTGACTGGAGAAAAGCAGGACGAGGAGAAGATGAAGAAGAAGATGGAGAGAAGTGTAGTTGGCCATGGATGGACTGTGATTTGCTCAAGCACTCGGACGGAACTCGAGTCTTTATAAATTGACGATGGCGATTGTTGGATGACCCAACCGCGTAGGTATGAAATGGAAGGACAGAAAAGAATGGTCAAAATAAGTAAAAGTAAAAGGCTGGTCTGTTTTGGACCCAAAAAAAAGAAAAGGCTGGTCTGTTGACTTGGAAGCTTCGCAAGTCAAACACGTTCGACTGTCGACTGTTCCCAGTCTTTCGCCATGAGAAGCCAACTGTCGCCATGTCGTCAAGCCGACGTTAGACTCAGACAGTTAACTCACTTGTGCAATGGTTGCTGCTTCTCGTTTTACATGTACTGATCTTTGTATTTGCTGAGAAAACTATTGGAGAATTAGTTCATCAGGTCTTTTGTTATCTGCCTTAACAACATTTCTTCTCCACGAAGATTATGACTCGTTCTTAAACTACTTCGTCTGAATTCTCGGACGTAAAATTGGGAGGTACTCCCTGAAAAGAAGAAAAGAAAAATATTTTCTCTCAATGTAGGGGGTGGCGGTGGGAAAGGTAGACTTCACGTCAACTTAGTTGGCTACCGCAGGGTAGGCAGGTATAGTAGCCTCTCGCGCCTAGGGCGAGTCATCGGAGTTTCGGCTCCTACGTAGCTGGCCTGTGCATTCGCATAGTGCTAAATTGTCCAAATTCTTTTAAATCTATTGTAGTTTTCTCAATTTAGTCCTAAACTTTTTAATTTTATCAATTGTGTCCAAAAAAACTTCACGTTTTGTCAATTGAGTCCATTTGGCCTGAAATTGATGATGTGGACGCCGGCCATCCTACTTGGCTCGGTCGGCGCCTACGTGGATAAAATTTAATAATATTTTATTTTTTTGGTATTATTTAGTTATCTATTTATTCTTTTTATCCTCTATTTTTTCTTTTCTTATGTTTTCCTATACTTTTTTTTTCTTCCCTTCTTCCCTCTGCAGGCCATTGACAAACCCGGCGAGGGACGCCTGGGCCTGGGGTGGGGAGGGCAGCCCTTCACCAACCCGGGCAAGGGCAACCCTCACTCAACGGCTACCCTCTCCTGAGGCCAGGGACCTCCTCCGGCCATCGCCAGGCTCATCGATGGCCAGCGGAGGGAAGAATGGAAGAAGAAAAAGAAAAAAAGAACAACAAAAAAGTAAAGGAAAAGAGAAGAAAAGAAGCAAAAAGGAAATAAAATAAAAATAAAAACAAAAAATTCAAAAAAAATCATAAAATTTTATCCATGTCAGCGCAAGCCGTGCCACCTAGGACGCCATACATCCACCACATTAGCGTTTTTCGACCAAAATTGGTGGGATGTGCTTAATTAGCAAATGTGAAAAGGTTCAGGACTCAATTGACAAAATTAAAAGGTTTAGGATTGAATTGGTAAAACTGCAATAGATTTAAGACTTTTTGAACAATTTTCCCTTTGAATGACAAAAACGATTTCGGATTATGGCACTTTTGAATTTGCGTAGGATCAGACAATATATTCCGTAGGAATAAATTTTTTATTCATATCTAGATTTTATTTACTTTTTTGTATTAAACGTGAATCACCAACCTTTTTTGTGCGACTCACCAATTTTTTCCAATTAATTTATCAACTACTTTTAAGTTACCAACTAGTATTTGAGTTTATTAACAGTGTTTTTAATTCACTATTTTGAGTTGCCAATTTTATTTGCATTACTTACCAATGCTTCGATTTTTCAATTGCTAATTCAGACCAAAGAAACATACTAACTAATGTTAGATTATCAACTCTTATCAGAGTTAGTCCGAGTTTATTTGTTTTTTAAAATTATCAATTTCTCTTATTTATAATAAGAACTTCTCCGATTATGGATTAGCTTTTATTAACTTTCTTAACAACACTTTACCTTTACTAACTATTATATGAAATTAACGACCATTATTTGGTGACATACCAACTTTATCCCAATTAAGCAACCCAACAGAAATGGTAATAAACAAAAACAACAAATAAATGTTGGTAACTAACTCAAATAAGAGTTGGTAATCCATACCTAATTGATAACTTAATCGTAGAAAATTGATAAATCACGTAGATTAAAGTTAGTGATTTCATATTAGAGTTTTTAATTTAAGGGGTACTAACAATGGTAAATAAAAGTTAGTATTAAAAAGAATAAACTTGGTGAGTAGTTCAGATGAGAGTTGGTAACACAAAATCAGTTGGTACTTTAATCTGATAAAAGTTGGTAGATCACTCTCATTTAGATTGGTAATTTCATATGAGTATTAGTAAACACAAAGTGTTAGTAAGTTATTCCATTTCAGTCATTATATTATGTAGGCATGGTTGAGATAAATTGGGCTCTCATGGTTCAGACCAGGGGTGAGCGATTTCGGATACCTTCTAGATTCCACATGGAACCTCGAACCTACCTGTTAGAAACAATTTACCATTTTTTGGAACTTAAAACCTACATTGCATACCTTGAAACCTGGAACCTACCATGTCACAGGTTCTAGTGTCTACCCAAATTCCACATGTATTCTTATTGAACAATTACAGTGCATTATCATCTCTAATAATCAACATTTGCTGCTACAATCCACTAACCATAACTTATATTTAGATACACGAAGAATATGAAACATTAACAAAGTAAAAGCATCAGTTATGGATACCGCCGAAAATGGAAGCTCAGACTAACGGTTCCATTTACACACTCATCATTGGATGATGTGAAATATCGCAGGAACACACGAAGACATAGAACACGAAACACATGAAGACTTGTTTCAAGTCCAAGTTCCACCTCCTCAAACCTACCTGTCGGAACTGATTTCTCAATTTTTGAAATCAAGAACCTACCTTGCATACCCGGAGCTTACCCTGTTTCCACCGATTTGGTTCTCTGATTCTCGATTTTACCTTAAAATCATGTTCATCCCTAGTTCGAACGTATATAATAACTTCATTATAAAGGAAAAGAAAGAAACAACCAAGCAGACGTAGGAGAGATGTAATGGAAGTTTCCGCTTGCCTTGAGTCACAAGTTCCACACGTAGAATTTCTGGATCCCACTACCAAATTCTAGAAGTAGCAAGTCGACTTCTGGTCCTTCAGTACTGGCTTAAATTATCCCCACACGAGTCTTTTCGAGTCAAATCCTCAAGTCTTTTTTTAATACCGATCCTATCAGAAAAGGGTCCCTTTCAAGTCTCTTGCTCGGAAGATAGCCTTTGCTTTGATAACGGTCCGTCGCCCGCGGAGTTGAAGAAAAGTCAACGACGTGTCAACCAATAGTGAAACTTTAAAAATAAATAAAAAAACACGTGGTCGGCAGAAGAAGAAGAAATCGGAAAGAAAGAGTGGTCGGTAGCTAACGAGACGCAGGTGTCGCTTTACATCGCTATTAAAGAGAGTTTGCATGGTGAATTCGTCGAAGTCATCATTGAGCGACATAAAGAAATGGAGAGCAACAAGACCTTTCTTCTTCTACTTCCATTCATTTTCTCTCTTCTCATGATTGAAAAATCCATGGCATCCCGAATTCTGGGCGAGAATAATTCTCCTCCTCCTTCTCCAGGTACTCTCTCTGTCTCTCTCTCCTTTGAGTTCTTGCTTAATGTAAGCCGTGCTGAATCGTTGGTTTGTTTATGCACGGTCGATCCGACGCACATGCAGACAAGGACGGCAGTAGGATCGGCGTGAGCGGGAGCGTGCCGGACAAGGATGGCTCTTGGAACGGTGATGGTTCGGACCAGGGGATGGTCTTGGTGCCTCCGCCCGCGACGAAGACCACGATCTCGCAGGCGGGCCAACCGAACATGTCCGCGAGCGCCGTTGTGGTCGCCCCGACCAATGCTAAAGTCGATGTGGCGACCGCCGTTTCTCCCACAAGCGCCTCCTCGAAAGCAAGCGTCACTAGCAGTAGCAGCACTTCAAGCACCAGCGCCACTAGCGGAGGCACCGTCTCGAAATCCAGCTTCACTACCGTCAGTCAAAGCAGCAGCGCCACTCTTGTTAAACATCCTTGATGATGATTATTGTTTTCTTTTCTTTCTTCTGGGGTTGTTCTCTCTCTTGTTCGATTGGAGTGATGCATTCTTTCGTAGGGTTTTGTCGAACTGAGTTCGCGTGCAAGGTTGCTCTTAATATTAATGTGAACATGTATGTTTGTTTGAGAAAGTTGCAAATTTTCGTTATATATTCAGATAGGACCTTCAATTATAAGTCAATAAAAGCAGTGATTTTTTTATTGTCGAAATAAAAATTTCATTCATTAGTTAGAATAAATCTCGAAGGTACATAAAAGACTTTCAAGCCTAGCAAATCTCAAACAACTTCAGAAAAAGCAAATAAAAAAGCACAGTGTACAGCTAAAATTACACTCTCATCCTTTAAGAACAGATCTGCCAAAGTAAACGATGGGTGGCCGATCACCAGATTCAGTGAGAAGCACACGCCGAGATCTCTCACTCCATTTGCAACAGTTTACGGTATGTGTTTGGGTCCAAAGTAATCATTACCATCGCCGTGCAGAGATACCGATAGCAATATGTGGAAAAAACATAGATTAAATACCTGTAAGGAACTCCAAAATCCAAATCTAGATCTAGCTCGGGAGAGTAAAACTCCCAGATCTTGATCTAAATCTAGATCGAGAGAGGAGAGCAACCTAATCTAGGAGAAATTGTGGAGCCACATCACGAACATTCTCCTCGAAGGCTGTCGACTGGACGAATGGTCTAACTGGTCTCTTAATTCACCCAAGATCAGCTATATTATTCACACACACAAACTCTCACAACATATTGGGAGAGAAAGGAATAGATAATCAAGCAAAGTAAAAGAAAATCGGAGACTAAGTAGGCTCTCAGCTTCAGTTTCTGAGGCTGAAGAAGAAGGGGGGGGGGGGGGGGGGGGGGGAGAAGTTGTGCAACACTATGGAATCTGTGCAACACTATGGAATCGGTGAGACAAAGCTCGCATCGAAGGGGACAGACTTGGGTAATATAGTTATCCAAAACCTTGCCTGAAATTGTGTGTTAGCTACTGAAATGTGACTATCCTGTAAGAATTTGACGCACTTTAAAAATCAGGAAAAAATTACTAAAAAAATCCTAAATCTATTGAAATTGTGCCAATTCAGTCCTAAATCGTTTTTTTGCCGATTCAATCCTAAACCTTTTTACAATTTTGCCAATTCAGTCCATCCGGCGAATTTTAGCTAGCCGGCGACTTAATATTTTAATAATTTTTTCAAATTTTTATTGTTTTAAATTTCTTTTCTTTTCCTTCCCCTTCCTTGTTCTACCTCCGGCTACGAGCCAAAGGACGACTAGCGAGGCTCTCGCCGGCCTCGCTATGGCCGGGCGAGGCCGACCCTCGGCAGGCCAGATCTGGCGAGGCTCGATTCGCACACCTGTGAACAGACGTCTTTGTTCCTGTAGCAAAATGGTTCAGTTCGCACACCTGTAAAGAGAGCGCCAGACGAGGAAGGAGGAAAGAGAGGACATTTGGAATAGCGGTTTCCTTCCTCAAGCCCCGCATGAGACTCGCCTCACTCAAGCAGCATAAGGAGAAGATCGGGAAAATGTCTAACGTCCCCTCCTCTTTGTCCGAAGTCTACCTCTCTCTCTTCCGTCTTGGCATGTCCGTCGCCCTCCTCCTAAAACCCCCCAAACCCTATCAAAACCACTCTCTCTGTTTCTCTCTATCTCTAGCTCTTTCCCTCTCTCTGTTTAAATCCTTGCTTCTCCGATGAGGACGGCCGACCCTCGCCTAGCGACAGCGAGGTCGAGTCTCACCATGGCTGGGCGAGGCCCGGCCTCGCCGGTCGTCCTCTGGCCGGTCGCCGAGGTCCAGAGACCGGCTAGAGGTAGAACAGGGAAGGGGAAGGGGAAAGAAAACAAAAAATAAAAGAAAAAAAGGAAAAAATAAAATAAAAATATTATAAAAATATTAGGTCGTCGGCCAGCCGGCGTCCATGTCAGTGTCAGCTGGCCAAAATCCGCCGAATGGACTGAATTGACACAATTGTAAAAGTTTTAGAATTGAATCGACAAAAAAAATAAAAAATAAAAATAAAAATCAGGACTGAATTGACACAATTGCAATAGATTTAAGATTTTTTTGATAATTTTCCCTGATAATCAGTACATGCACCATCTATAGTTTATTCTCTTTCCAAAAAAATTTAGGTACCATTCTCGCTCTTGTATCTCATACCAATCACAAAATTTCAAAAGCTCCGATTTCCATTTTACCAAACGAAAACTCTAATCGGACCTCGATTTGAAATGGGTGACCATCGCTGGCCTCAGCTCTGGCACAAAGGGGGGAGGGAGCAGGCGCAATGGCTCGATGATTTAATTGCATAAATGGGATTGCTTTCGGGACACTTGTTAATTTATACTAAATGAGGAAAAATTTCATTTCTGATGCACTCATCACACACTGTACGAGCTAGGAAGGAAAATGACAATCTAGCGAATGGATCTTGTATGCAAGTGTCCCTAGAAATGTTGTTTTGCTTCTTCTTCTTCTTCTGGCGGGGGCAATTGCAAAATGGGTTCGTGTTGATGATGATTTTCCGTGCACTTGTTAATTTATACCGAACGAGGCAAAAATTTCATTTCTGATGCACTCATCACACACTGTACCAGGAAGGAATTGTATTGGAAAGGATAAGTATTCTTAAATAAGTATGGTTTTGCGGGGGGGCTCATTAGAATAAGCATGGATAGGAAAATGCAGCTTGAAATCTAATAGCAGAGTTTAAGATGCAAAATGTAGGTTTTAAAAAGGGTTAATACAATGAAAACCCCAAACTGACATAAATGTGATAAATTTATCACAAATTAACTTTTTGACAACAAAAAATTCCAAACTGATACACTCAAGACAAATTTACCACGAAAAACTTCAAACTGGTACATATGTGGCAAAGTTACCCTCTGTTAGTTTTCGTTCATTTGGGTTAATACAATGAAAACCCAAACCGGGCACTTGTGATAAACAGGGGGGAAAAATCGAAACTAATACATCCGTCAATTGCCACGTGTTATCTAACTCAGCAATTTGATGGTAAACTTTAACGAAAACTAACATAGGGTAAATTTGTCACAAGTGTACCGGTTTGGGATTTTTAAGTAAGATTTTAATAGACCACTGCCAACAGTTCTAAAAGCTTAAGCTATTAGACGAAGGCGTGGTTTAATATTTAATTACTCTAACACTCCCCATCAAGTTTAGTCTGGTCTTTTTGACTAGTATTTGTTGGATTTAGCAATATCACCTAAAGGGGGGGTGAATAGGTGATTCTGAATACTTTTGGTATTTAATGCGGAAATTAATAGGTTCAGAACATAAACTAAATAAGATCAGTAAAAAGACGTGCAGATAAACTAAACACAACAAGATGAGTTTAGGGAAAGAGAAATTGCACGCAGTGTTTATAGTGGTTCGGCTTTAGCAAGCCTACGTCCACTCTCCCACGATGACAGCCGATCGGCTGGATTCCACTATGAGTTGATGAAAGGTTACAAGAGATGTCATTCTAATTACTCTTACAACGGAACCTCTCAAGACTGAGAATTTTAAGCTCACAAGAACAAGAGAATGTGAATCTGAACAACTCAGCACTTTGGAATTTTAAGTTCTTGAACTCCCCTTCGTAACAGTCACAATTGATCTTCTTTTATACTCCTTCGACCTTGAACTAGCCGTTACCAAGGTCCTTCAAAGGATCGCTCCTCAATCTCTGATTGACACCATCAATCTTGATTGACCGAGACTGTATATAGGAAGATCCAGTAGCCGTTGGAGTAGAGTTTGAACCCTTCAGATTCAGTCGCCCATACAATCAAATCTTCAGTTTCCATAAATAGAGTTCATCCAAATCTCTAAGATATTTTGTCCATGGAAGGTAATATCCAATCGAGGATATTCTCTTGATTTGATTGGAAAATAATCCTGTCAATCAAATCTTACAAATTTCCATAAAAAGACGCGGCCAAACCGGAAACCTGCCAAACGTGGGTCTTCAGAATCTGGTAGCGAGATAATGCAGAATTTGAACGTTGTTCAGAAGCAGTCTTCTGAACCAAAGAGACTATCTAAATCTGAACAGATTAGAACAATGACTCTGAGCTTCTGCAAAGTCCTTGCTGACGTGTCACATAAATCTTCTCGAGATAAGTCTTCAGAGGCAACACAAACCTCCTTCTGAAGTCTTCAGAGGCAGCACAGGCTTCCTTCTGAAGTCTTCAGAGGCAACACAATTCTCCTTTTGAATACTGGACTTCGACTATCTCTGAAGCAAGTGTGCGACGACTACTCCTTGAGTCTGAACGCCAGTTTTGAAACATTATAAGCTTTTGTTCACATGCTCATTGCCTGCAATAATAAATTATTTGTATTAACCAGATTCTCTTACAAGAATGATAGTTTTGTCAGAATCAAAATATTCATAGGGAAGGTTTTCTCAATAGTATTAAGCGTGGACATATTTAATTGGGAAGGCAAATAGGGTCTGAAAAAGTTTGAACTTGGGACCTCTTGCTCTAATACCATCCTCCTGCTCTAGTACCATGTAAGAAAGTCCAACCTAAAAGCTTAAGCCATTAGATAAAGACATTATTTAATATTTAATTACTCTAATATTTTAGTGGTCTAAAAATTAGTTTGGGGTAAATTGGTCACACGTGTACAAATTTGAGATTTTTCGTAGTATTAACTCTTGAAAAAATTCTCTATATCGAGACTAAAAAGTAGGATGGTACTAATGTTTCCTTTAGCTTTTCAATACCCATTTGAAAAGAAAAGCTTTTAAATTCATCTTTTTCTTTCTCTACCTATACTCTCGAAAATATTGGAGATGTCTGCGCTCGCATAAAATAAAGTTGATTGAAAACTTAATGGATTTCCAATTCTCTCTATTCAATTTGCAAATTAAGATTAACTTCTAGAGCTTCCTAGTGCATCTTAAGAGTGGGTAATTTATCAATTATACTACACATGGATGGATGTAAGTCAACCTTAGAACGAGCGCCGACAACAATGGCAACCGTGCAGTTATTTGGCTTATAATCACCTAATTACTTTTATAATACATATGGTCAAGTGTTAGATCAAAATACACAAATCCTCCTACGGAGAGAAAGGGGCTTGAATTTGTGTGACGATAAGAACCGGATCGACCAATGGACAAAACATAAGGACAGTCATAGCAGCTATCTTAATCTTATAAAATACACAGATCATACAAATCTGTGCCGCGTGTAGTAAAGCAATGTACAGAATAAACCTGTTAAAATATGTCATAAATTCATTTTTTAACCAATCATATCGGGCTAAGTTGTTACATGAAGTTATATAAATATATTATAAATATGTGTAAACATAATATGGGTGTTAAATGAGTCATAGATGGAATTACAGCTTATTTAAACCTAACCTACCTATACGACTCTCTATTTATTCTCTCTCGCTTTTATTTGACCTCGCGCTCATACACTTGACACTCTCACCTCAGTTAGGTATGAGTTTTCCTAGATTAGATATATGGAAGTCTTTTAGCAATATAGATCGGGTCGAGTATGAGTTGGCTATGAGTCGGTTGTGTATGGGTAATTAGATTCACATTGCATGAAAATGAGTCAAAATGGGTTAAATTAGTATATTTGGGAAGGGCCATTTTCGACTCGACCCGACACACCCGTTTGACAGATCTAGTACATAATAGAAAGAGGGATACTCATTCAGATATTCACGTCACTAACATAGTATCTCATGATATATGGGAAAATCTTCCAAAAAAGTCCTAAACCTATGGCACTTTGTTGTATCTAACAATATCACCTAAGGGAGGTGAATAGGTAATTCTGAACAGTTTTGAAACTTAATGCGGAATTTAGCAGTTCCAAAACACAAACTGAATAAGATCAGTAAAATGACGTGCAGATAAACTAAACACAGCAAGAGGAGTTTAGGATAAGAGAGAATTGCACGTAATGTTTATAGTGGTTCGGCTTAGCAAGCCTACGTCCACTCTCCCACGATGACTGTCGATTGGCTGGATTCTACTATATGAATCAATGGAGGTTACAAGAGATATCACTCTTAATCACTCTTACAAGAACTTCTCAAAGATATAACTTTTAAACTCTCAAGAACAAGAATCTATGATTCTGAACAACTCAGCACTTTGGAATTTTAAGTTCTCATCTCTCTCATCAGCATCACCATGAATCTCCCTTTTATATTCCTTCAACCCCAATCTAGCCGTTGGATAGGTCTTCAAAAGGATCGCTCTTCAATCGCTGATTGGATGTCATCAATCTTGATTGAACGAGACTATATTTAAAAAGATTTGGTAGTCGTTGAAGTGAGTCTGAACCCTTCAGATTCAGTCGCCCATACAACTAAATTCTCAGTTTTCATAAGTAGAGTTAATTCAAATCTTCAAGATATATTGTCTTTGGAAGGTAATATCCAATCGAAGACATTCTCCTAATCTGATTGGAAAATAATCTTGTCAATCAAAGATTACAAACTTTCATAAAAGATAACTCCATTATCAAAAACCTACCATACGTGAGTCTTCAGAATCTATCAAAAATATAATGCATGATATGAACAATATTCAGAAGCAATCTTCTGAAATAAGACTTTCTAAATCTGAACAGACTTGAATAGTGACTCTGAGCTCCAATAAAGTTCTTGCTGACGCGTCACATAAACCTTCAAAACAACAAGTCTTTAGAGACAGTAACAATCTCCGTCTGAATGACTTCAGAAGCAAATATATGACAACTACCACTTGAGTCTGATCGTCAAGTTTGGATCAATATGAACTTTTGTTCACATATTCACCTTGTAATAAAATATTCATGGTCATTAGACAGATTCTTTCAAAGAGAAGGATAGTTTTGTCAGAATCAAAATATTCAGAAGGAATGTTTCCTCAACAATCTCCCCCTTTTTTATGATGATAAAACTTCCTCAATAAAAGTAAATTTTATAAAGTATAGAAATATAAGCATAGAAAAGATTTTACAAAAATATAAATATTTGTGTCATGTGAATCTTTTAAAAACAAATGTGCATTTGAACCAAGGTATAGATTTGTAAAAGATATCACCGAGTAAGGTCGTCGTCGTTTAAATATCACTTAGTGCAGATAATTCCTCAAGTGAATCCTTAAGATACTTCACCATATCATATGCTCATATTCTCATAGACCTGCAATTCTGTAAAGATAATATAGGATACTTCTCCCCCTTTTTGTCATCAGCAAGAGGGATAAACAGCATAATAGCATACAAACCAAAATTCATTTAAGCAGAACTATCATCCCATAGTAAGGACGTGATAGAATTATTCATGACAAACCATAGATGTTCGATATAAAACAAAAACAAATCAAACACAGGCTTTTTGAAAGTTAAATTTCAAATAGACAGAGGTGGAGGTGGTTTTGTTGAAGAAGAAGGAACATCCGTTGGCTCTTTGTCACTCTCCTGTGCATCTTCTTCAGGCCTGCTTTATCTAGCAAGAAGTGAGACGAAGTCTTTAAGTGCTTTCATTTCTAGAAACTCATTACTGATTCTTTCATCTCTAATCAGTGTATAGGTATCCAGACTTGCCATTTGAGCGCAGAAGAGGCGACAGTACTTGTCGAGTATGTTTTGGAATGTGTTCAACTTCTTTAAAATCATGCTTTCTAAAACATCCATCCTCTAAAGTACTTCCGTTTGAAGTTTCTCCATGTCTTTCCGAACATTACTTTGAGAGGATTTCGTGTCTAGTAGTTCTCCAATGAAAGTATTCAAAGTTTCTGCTGGTGATAACTTTCTGACAGGAGTTGTGCTTGTGCCTTTCTCAACTGCTGGTGCCTTGCCTTTGTCAAAGAAATCCAGGACTCGTTGTAGATCAATCTCCCCCTGAATCTGAGCAAGGTCTGCTTCTGAAACTACTTTTCCTGGCTCAACTACAACTGGTTCCTTCTCTTTCAAGATCTCTTCTCCAACCATAGCGGATTCCTTTAGTAAAGTTTGCTCCCCCTGAGTATTTGCATCATCATCTTCAGTGGGTTGCATACTCTCATCAGCAGTTTGCTCCATCTAAGCAATAGATTCATTCTTCCTCTGAACATCTGTCAAGGCTTTAGATTCATCTTTCTTCTTTTCTTGAATCTGTGTTGACTGAACAAGAATCACAGCGGCAACTTCCATACCTGCAGTTAGAAATTCTTCTACCTCATCAGCCTGCAAGTTATCTTCAGACATCTTTGGACTTGGGATAGTCTCATTAACTTTTGTTGCATGTTTAAGCTCATTTCTCTAAGCATCCCATAACTCATCATGTTGTTCCTAATCATGCTCTTCCTGTCTTTTCTCTACAGAATTCTCTTCATCTGCAACATCTTTTCTTTCCTCATCATCATGAGTCTTATGAAGGTCCTCTTCTTTGTCATTAGGATCCTCCTGCTCAAGTGATTTTCTAGCATTTTCAGTAATATCTGCTTCTCCCTTATCAATACAGTCAACATCATCTCTATGAGCTCCAGGGAAATCTGTAGATGAAACTGATGGAGTGCCTTCAGATGCAGATTCAACTTCCTCTTCTTCAAGATCCTCTTCCTCTGAGGATTCAACTACTCTTCCATTGGTTGCAGCAATCTTCCTTCTCTTGGCTAATCTTTCAATATCTGTAGTTTTCTCCTTTAGTTAGATCTGGACAACTTCTCTATTTTTGTTCAACCATCGTCCAACAGTTTGTCTAAATCCCATTTTCTGAATCATGGATTCTCCAGCAACCATGACTTGAGTCTCATTCTGAAGAAGCTTAGTAGGGATTTTGATGTTGTGGAAGAACATAATTCGAGAGATTAACCCTGTGTAGGGCAGTTGTCCTTTTGTGTTATGTATAGTTCTATACATGTGGAGAAGGACAGTGTGAGCCAAATAAAATTTATACCAGTCAGCAAACCCCACATCAACTTAGCTTCATACTTAGAAATATCTGTCTTTGAAGCAGCATTGGGTATTAGACATTCGATTACAACCTTATGCATTACAATGTGCTTCAATGGGAATTCATTGTAAGCAATATGTGCCTTTGAGTTTCTGGAATAATTCTCTTTTTTAGTCAGAAAACTGTAGGCAGCATCAGGTTGTATATCAATGGGTACAAAATTCAATTCCTCGACACCCATCAAATTTGCAAGCTCTCTGACATGCAAATGATATTAAACACCTCCAATAGTATAAAACAATGAATTGAAATCATTGAAGCATAGAGTTGAATAAAAATAGGCCACCAAATCTGGAAAGATTGACCTTCTTCCAGTTGCAAAATCTCTTAGCCTCATCTGTTCTGGGTGTTTTCTTATAGGGATATCAACCCTATCAAAATACTTCAAGTCAAATACCCTGTGGGGGCATACCTCTTTCCTTCATAGACTCATACTTGTCAAGATGCTTCTGACTTAAGAAGAATTTGTCCCTAAAATTTTTGTCTCTTATGACACCTCGAATCCTCTTAAAGTCTTTCACCATTATATCATCATCATCATCAGGTCTTCCTCTGGTCTCAATGTCACTTTCCTCTTCTACTCTATCCTTAATGACAATTCCCTTTGTCGATGACTTTTTAGGTTTCCATATTCCAGATGACAAAACTTTCTCTTTCCATTTCCGAGAAACACTTTCAAGAACAACAGAGGCAATCGGAGTTACATTTTGAAATGGCAGTTCTAGGATAGCAAGAAAATCTTTCTCATTAGTAAACTTATGAATATTCATCAGCAACATAACCGTATCATCACTAGATCCTTGTTCCTTAAGGGAATCATAGAGGGGTCTGATAGAGAGAGCCAGAGCCACTCTTTTGTCAAAATCAGTCTGAGACAAACTTGATTTCCTTTGAGCAAACTCTCTTTCGTCGTCGCGTTCCGACCCAAATACACCGATTAGATCAGTATCGCAAACGCTATTTCCCTTCGTCAATCTTGACGATTACCTTCTTCGCCCAACACTTTTCTCTGCACCTTTCTTCATGGAGGAGGATGATTTCGAAGCCATGGATGAAGAAGTTGGAAATTTATAGAAAACGAGAGAAGGATTTCGAGAGAACGAGTGGGAAGACGAGAGTATTTTTTTTTTTGAAGAAAATATTTGTACGTTTTAGGGTTCGTAACGAAAGAGTGTGAGATTTTAGTATAAATAGAGGTTCCAAAGAAGGTGACGGTTCGTGTTCTTTCAAAAATTTGAAAAAACTGTAAAACGGTTATCTTTGGAAATAAAATCAATTTCAAATAAAAGATGTCAATTAGATATTCGTATATACCAATCAGCAATGTATGAAAATATTGTAAGAGAAACTTACCTTAAATTTTCGCAATAAAAATCACGAGAAATAATATAAAAATACCGACCACTACTTTTGAATGAAAAAATGTATGCTTCTGAACGTAGATTATGCAAATTTGCTTCTGAACTTTGCTTCTAAGCGCTTGTGGTTCTGAACTTTTGCAGATATCATTGTTCATCTTTGTCAAGTTTGGAAGAATGAGACATTGGAGTTTTTGTCTTCTTGCAATTTTCCAAACCAAACTTCTCGACAATTTTCAGTGCATATTTCTCCTGGTGGATAAAAATTCATTTCTTTGTCTGGTGTATCTGAAGTCCTAGGAAGAATCTTAGTTCTCTCATCATGCTCATTTCGAATTCGTCCTGCATTACCTTTGAAAAATCCTTGCACAAAATTTCGTTAGAGGAACCAAAAATAATATCATCAACGTAAATCTGAACAAGAAGAATGTCCTTACCCTGCTTCTGAATGAAGAGAGTAGTGTCAACATTACCATTCATAAAATTTTGTTCATATAGAAAGCTACTTAACCTTTCGTACCAAGCGCGTGGTGCTTACTTTAAACCGTATAAGGCTTTCTTCAACGTGTATACAAGATCTTTTCCTCTTGGTTCTTCAAAACTGGGTGGTTGTTCGACATAAACTTCTTCTTTGATGTACCCGTTCAGGAATGCGCTCTTTACGTCCATCTGAAAAATTTTAAAGCCATTGTAACAAGCATAAGCAAGAAGTAGCCTTATGGCTTCTAACCTAGTAACCGGTGCATAGGTTTCGTCGTAGTCTATTCCTTCTTCTTGGGAATATCTTTTTGCCACTAATCTTGCTTTGTTTCTGACGACTTTCCCTTTGTTATCCAGCTTATTTCTGAATATCCATTTTGTTCGTATTACAGAATGATTCTTGGGTCTTGATACCAGTTCCCAGACATCATTGATTTTGAATCGATGAAGTTCTTCTTGCATTGCGTTGATCCAGTTTTCATCAGCAAGAGCTTCTTTAATCGCTTTCGGTTCAATTTCAGAGATAAGTGCTATGTTGCTCATCGCTTCGTTAAATCTTGATCTGGTTTTTATTTGTTCATCCAAGCTTCCCATTATAAGTTCCTTGGGATGACTGGATTTATGTTTCTAGTTCCAATTGAATCTCTTGTCTTGGACATCATTTGAATCTTTAGATTCAGACTATATCTCCTGGTTCTTCTATAGATTAGTGACTTGTTTCTTGATTCTGAACTTCTTCAGAAGCATGATTCTTTTCAGGGTTTTCAACTGGTTCTGAACTTTGAGGGAGTGAGAAAACTTGAACTTGTTCAAATTGATCACTTTGTTTCTGAATATTCTCATCAAACTTGATATTCATTTATTTTTCAACAACCCGAGAGTTTTTATTGTAGACTTGGTATGCTTTGCTTGATGTTGAATACCTCAGAAATATCCCTTTATCCGACTTCTCATCAAACTTACCAACTCGATCATTAGCATTCTTCAGAATGAAACATTTGCAACCAAATACTCAAAAGTACGCAAGAATTGATCTTAATGAAACATGGTTCAAAATATAACAAGCTGTTGACACAGCTTCTGCCCAAAAGTGTGATACAATTTTACTTTCAATTAAGAGAGTTCTCGCCATTTCTTATATAGAACGATTTTTCCTTTCTACTACCGCATTTTTGTTGAGGTGTGTATGGAGAAGAAAAATTATGCTGGATTCCAAAATCATCACAAAACTCAGAAAAAATTTAGTTTTCAAACTCTCTCCCATGATCAGTTTGATACAGGAAATAGCGTAGCCTTTCACATTCTAAACCTTTTTGGAAAACTTTGAAAATAATGAGAAAGCATCGTTTTTGTGCGCAAGAAATAAAACCCATGTAAATCTTGAGTAATCATCAACTATAACAAGGCAGTTTTTCTTACCCAAGACTTAGTGTTCTGTTTGGTCCTAAAATGTCCATGTGAAGCAGCTGCAGTGCACATTTAGTTGAAACATGATTAATAGATTTCAAGGTACTTCTTACCTGTTTCCTAAGTGTGCAAGTTGAACATAGTTCTGATTTCTTAAACTTTGTCTGTGGTAAACCTCGAACCAGTTTCTTGGAAGATAGTTTTGAGATGTGCTTGATACTGATATGGCCTAACTTTCTGTGCCATAGTTCAGATTCATCATTGACGGCTATAAGACATTTGCTGTCTTCAGAATCAACATCTAGAATGTAGATATTTTCATGACGTCGACCAGTGAATGTTTGCTTCTTGTCTTTGCTAGCACCTGAGTATTTTGAATCTTGAAAGCAAATTTGATAAGCAGAGTCACATAGTTGACTTACTGAGATCAAATTGTATTTTATTTTTTTGACTAAAAAGACATCGTTGATCGTAAGATTTCCGATTTTTACAGTCCCTTGGCCAATCATTGTCTTTGTTCTTTCCACTAAACGACACACTTCTACCATTGTATTCTGATAGTTGAATGAAATTTTCTAGATCACCAGTCATATGAATTAAGTATCCACTGTCCAGAAACCATTTGTCCTTTCTCTTCCTTGGTACCTGCAGGTAGAAAGTAACTCACTATTTCTTTGGTACCCAGATCTTCTTGGGTCCATCTGAGTTAGTCACAGTTGATATCTTTCTATTGACAGGTCTCCATACCATCATGCAATTATTTTTAATATGATTTCTAGCACCACAGTTTACACAATGCATTGGAATGCCGTTGATATGCTGATTTGGAAGGTTTATGCGAAATCCTATCATTTGTTTCCGAAAATTTATTTTGAAATTAATTTCCTTTTGAAACCAAGACCAGACTTGTCACCAAATGGAACTTGTCTAAAAATAATCTTTTCCAAATTTTTCGAACTTTGAGAAAATCTCTTTGAAATATTTTCAATCTCAATTTTCAAAGAATCATTTTCTTTTAAAATCAAATCACGATTTTCCTTGATTTGATGAAATTCCTTTTGCAAAAACTCAATCTTGTCTTTTTGAGAAACATCTTGTTGTTTCAAAGAGAAAACTTCCTTTTTCAAAATTGAAACCTTTTTGAGAGCCTCTTTATAGTTCGTGCATAATTCTTCAATGTATTCAGAAACTTCATCTGGTATTTCATAAGGACATACTCAACGTTTGAATCTGAGTCTGATTCTGAATCTGACTTTGCCATGAGACATATGTTCGCATAGTCATCCTCACTATTTTCGAGATCACTCAGAGTTTCTGCCTTTAACACCTTTTTGTATTTCTCATACTTGATCTTGTCTTTCCTCAGAAGTGGACTGTTAGGTTTGATGTGTCCTGCCTTCTTACAATCGAAACATATTACGTCTTTGCTTTCCTGTTTTTCATTGCTTGATTGTCTTTGATCATTCTGTCTGAATGATTTCTTCCCTTTAAAGTTTCTACCTCTTTCAGCCATCTTTCTGAATTTCTTCACCATGAGTGCAAGCTCTTCATCGTCTGAATCCGACACTTCAAAAATCAATTTTAGATTTTAAAGCAATAGACTTCTTACCTTTTGAATCTCTTGTTTTGTTGGCACATTCAGTCTCATATGACTGTAGAGTTCCAACAAGCTCATCAATGGATAGAGGTTTGATTGTTTGACATTCCTGTATTGATGGCTTGATGTAATTCCCGTCATCTGTAAGTTCTCGAAAAATCTTTCTGACTTGTATCGGTTCATCTACAGGAGCACCTTGCATTGCAAGATCACTTGCTAGAATTTGAAACCTATCAATTATTTCAGTAATTGACTCATCGGGGTTCATCGTGAAGGCTTTGTAATCACTTAGCAGAATGCTGAGATTGGTTTCTTTCACTCTGTCAGTTCCTTGATATGTAACATGAAGTCTGTTGTTGACACCTAAATTTTGATTTTTTTTCTCATTTTTCCATATATCTTGCACAAAATGAGAATTAACCTTAGTTCTCGCAAAAATAATTTCTCATGCATTTCATATTTAATTTTTTTTTGTCGGTCATGCATACAGGTCAGAGGTGAGGCAATTGAGCTTTAATTTGATAGGCGACTAGACCAGAGCATATCATTAGATTTTTCAGCCAGAGCAGGGAGGATGTGCCAAATTTTTATAATTTATTTTGAGCTTAGTTAAATCCATTTAGATCATTTATTTAGGAAAAGGCTTGATTTAATGCATATTTCCATGAAAAGCCTAATTTAAGCTCAGAAAATTGCACTGATAAGGTCGGAAAATAAAATGAAATTTGGCCAGGCTGTGGTGATTAGTGTGCCGAATTTTATGAGATCATTGGGTCTATGTTTGAGTTAAAAGCACCTCATTCCGGATCATTCAATTTACAAAGGCTTTTAATTAATTATTCATTATTTGAAAAAAAAACCTTAATTTGAGCCCGAGAATTTGTGACAGGCTCACAAATTGGATTGAAAATTTTGGTCAAGGCCTAAGGGTGAGTGCCGAATTTAATAATGGATTTGGCTGAATTTTTGAATTTAAATCAGGCCAATTTAAGTATTTAATTGAGCCAGTCCTTTAATTAATTATCCATTTAATTAATTAGAGCCCGTTTCAAGCCTGAAGTATCATGAGATGGCCCATAGAGGAAGCAAAATTCGGCAAGCCCACTTATATCCCTCTATAGCCGAAATTCCTAGGAGTTTTGCTAGATTAGGACTCTTCAAAGATCAAATTAATTCAGAATTTATTTAAATTAAGAGTCCTATCTTAGCTAGAAATTAGAGTTTTAAGAAATTGAAACTCTATTCCTCTCTTGGCCGAAAATAACATAGAGTTTTGGTGGATTCGGGCTCTTAAAATCCAACGGCTCACAATTAGTCCTACTCTAGCTAGGTTTACTAATCCGACGGTCTAAAATCAAATCCTACGCCTACTAGGATTAGTGAACCTTTGTTCTATAAATAAGGCCTTTAGCTCTAGGGTATGGGGAGGTCGGCAATTCTAATTCAGAAAATTTGAGAGCACATTTGAGAGGGAGCAAGGAAGGGCATGACCAGAGAAGGCTAACCAAAACCTCCTGATTGGGGAACAATTTCTCCACCGTGCGCCGCCCATCCGCTATCCATCGGGGCTCCAACCAATCACCACTCAAGCCTAGCTACTGCCCCAGACCTCCCACTATCCCGTCGTCATCCACAACGCCATCGTGAGGTCCCAGAGCTGCCCGTTCAGCCAAGAGACTGACGAGCCATCCGCCAAGCTAAGCCGCTGTCCAACTCTTGCCCGCCATTGTTCAGCCCCGGTTCAAGGTCGATAAACCTCTATTTTATCAATATTTGAAGGCTTAAATTTGTTACTATTCCTACTAGATCATTCGGAAGAGGTTTTAGCTCGAATTAAGCCCAAAAGGCACAAATTTTGGACAAAATCTCCAGATTGCGCTGTGCTGGGAATTTGCTTTGGAAAAGGTATAAATTTCTCACCTTTTGGTTGCAAACCATGCTTTGTTAATTTGGTAACATGCATATATGTTTTTGTATCTCGATGAACATAAAGGATTTGCAAATTACAAGTGAAAAATTTAACTTTTTTTAGAATCGAAAACTGAGTCCTTTCACTAAAAAATTCTGATTCTGTTTGGGTCAGTTCAATTGGATCACGAAATTGGCTGAATTCTATACTTTGAGAATTGACTAATTTTGATCGGAAAACTCTTTTATCAAAAATAAAAAATTGTTCGGTAATTTTCATGATCTAAATCAAGTTGGTAAAGATAAGAATTTTTGGTGAATTAAAGCTCAAATTTGCGGCATATTCATGTTCTCTTGGCCAAATTTGCCTTCTGAATATTCTTTGCCATGTTGTGATTATTATCTTTTGCCTGTTGGTTGGTTGAGTCGGCATTATCCTTAGTTATCTGATGATATTGAATTGTTATGGATAATGTTGATGGTTGGATAATTATTTGATTTTCTTGAAAACTATCTGAGTTGTTTGGCAAATCTCGTGGATAATTTTTTCTGAATTAAATTTTGGTGAGGACGGTGGCCCACCTCATGATTTCGGCCATCCCTCTTAATTTCAGAAAATAAAAATAAAAATAAAAATTCAATTCAAGCTCAATTGATTTCCTTTGGTTATGTTTGTTTAATTTTGTTTTGTTATAAAGTTTCCACATTAATAAACAAACATGCCCATAATGTATGCTCCCCTTGTGCCTTTGTCCATTCGGTAAAATAAAATCACTTGCCTTAGCCACGATCTTGTGGAATGTGATGGTGGTTTGTATGGAATTTCGTGGTCTGCCCTTTGTCAAAAGAGGTGATGTTATTCCATACCCCCAATTCGCTAACTGACTCGAATCTAAGAGTACGTTGCGAATAAAATTCTACTCTAGCCCTAATCTTTGGGAATGAGTGAATTTTTTAGAAAAATTCGAAAAATAAAGGTACATTATGGGCATTTTTGTTTATTCTTGTTCATCCTTTTTATTTGCTTATTCTTTAATAATTTTCGAAAAAAATAAAAAATCATTTGCATGTCATATAGTTTTACATCATACTTTGCCATGTCATATAGCATAGTTTGCATTCACATTTTCCCAAAGAAAAAAAATAAAAAATAGTCAGTTCACTTCATCAATCTAAAGGGATTTTTCATGAAATCTAATATCGAAAGGGCATTAGTTTTTTTTTCTAAATTAATGTAACCAAGTCTCCGGCCTTATTTCATCTGGTTCGTGGAAATAAATTAATTCTCCCGTTAATTTAGTTAGGTTCTAATCTACCTACCAAACAAAAATTAGTGGCGGCTCCAATTTGATAATTTTGCATGAAATCATACCCTAAGTTGCGATTCAGTAGGGCTTGGGAGGGTCCGAATTAGGTTAAATAATTAATCTGATAATCCGTTAGCTTGAATCTGATTTTTAGGTCGCGACATCTGTCCCATAAAGCTTTTGCTGATTCTTCTTCCGCAACTCGATTATATAATGGAATGGATAGTGCACAGAAAAGTGCGTGTACAGCTTTAGAATCGACTCATTGTCTTTTTGCTCTTTCAGTGTTTGATAGTGTTGCTGTAGCATTGGTGTTGTTATTTATTTCATTTCCAGTCAAATGAGTTGCCGTGATAGCGAGAACTACTCCATTGACTACAACATCTCACATCAAATCATCTGATGCCTTGAAGAACCACTTCATTTTGTTGCACCACATATTGTAATCCTTTCCATCAAAGTATGGTGGTTTGTTGCCATAATGTGAGTCACATGTTCCTAAGAAATTGTTGCTAGATATAGTAGATCGTTAACTCAGAAGTAAAGCACATCAATATAACGAGCAGCTTTGCTCTGATACCAATTGTTGTATCTAGCAATATCACCTAGAGGGGCGGTGAATAAGTGATTCTGAACAGTTTTGAAACTTAATGCGAAATTTAACAGTTCCAAAACACAAACTGAATAAAATTAGTAAAATGACGTGCAGATAAACTAAACACGGCAAGAGGAGTTCATGATAAGAGAGAATTGCACGTAATGTTTATAATGGTCCGACTTAGCAAGCTTACGTCCACTCTCCCACAATGACTGCCGATTGGCTGGATTCCACTATATGAATCAATAGAGGTTACAAGAGATACCACTCTTAATCACTCTTACAAGAACCTCTCAAAGATATAACTTTTAAACTCTCAAGAACAAGAATCTGTGATTCTGAACAACTCAGCACTTTGAAATTTTAAGTTTTGATCCCTCTTGTTAGCACCACCATGAATCTCCCTTTTGTATTCCTTCTCCCCCAAATTAGCCGTTGGATAGATCTTTAAAGGATCGCTCTTCATCGCTGATTGGACGTCATCAATCTTGATTGAACGAGACTGTATCTAGGAAAATTTGGTAGTCATTGAAGTGAGTATGAACCTTTCAGATTCAGTCGCCCATACAACTAAATCCTCAATTTTCATAAGTAGAGTTAATTCAAATCTTCAAGATATATTGTCTTTGGAAGATAATATCCAATCGAAGATATTCTCCTGATCTGATTGGAAAATAATCTTGTCAATCAAAGATTACAAACTTCCATAAAAAAAAATAACGCCATTATCGAAAACCTGCCATACGTGAATCTTCAGAATATGTCAAAAATATAATGCATGATATGAACAATATTTAGAAGCAATCTTCTGAAATAAGACTCTCTGAATCTGAACAGACTTGAATAGTGACTCTGAGCTCGAATAAAGTCCTAGTTGACTCGTCACATAAACCTTCAAAACAACAAGTCTTTAGAGGCAGTAACAATCTCCATCTAAATGACTTCAGAAGCAAATATATGACAACTACCACTTGAGTCTGATCATCAGGTTTGGATCAATATGAGCTTTTGTTCACATATTCACATTGCAATAAAATATTCATGGTCATTAGACAGATTCTTTCAAAGAGAATGATAATTTTGTCAGAATCAAAATATTCAGAAGGAATGTTTCCTCAACAGACTTTTGCCAATTTAGTCCTAAACACTTTCATATTTTGTTAATTGAGTCTATCCGATCAACTTTGGTCGAAAATCATTGATCTGGACTCCAGCCTTCCTATGCGACACCGCTAACACTGACTTGGGCTATTTTTAATAATATTTTTATATTTTCTTATTTTTTCATTATTTTTTTTCCTTTTTTTTTTCTTTTCTTCTCTTACTTTTTCTTTACTGACCGGTGAGGCTGGCCTCACCCAGGCCATCGTTGGGCGAGGGCTCTGGGTGACCCTCGCCAGCCAGTAAAGAGAAAGCAAGAAAAAATAGAGATGAAATGGAGAAAAGGAAAAAAATTAATAAAAAAATTGTAAAAAAATTTAAGATATTACTAAAAATTTCTCATCAGTGTTGACGGTGCCACATGGGACGTGCGACATCCACGTCAGTAATTTCCGACTAGATGGACACAATTGGCAAGACGTGAAAATATTTAGGACTAAATTTGTAAAATTCAAAAATTTAAGACTGAATTGATAAAAATGTAAATTTTCCCCCGTGATAAATGGTCATGAACACATGACCGGCAGTCCGAAAATGATTGATGCAGTGGACTTTGACTAGAACTCCAGGTTCAACAATTATAGAAAGATGACCAGAGAGTTTCCTCTGGCCGCTCCTTTTTTCTTGGCGAGTCTTCTTTGTTTGTTCATTTATTTCATGGGTGAAAGGGGCGATTAACGTAGAGACTAACGATCCGACCAAAAAAAAATAACGTAGAGACTAACGATCTGACCGACCGATTCTATGTGGCCCTAATAGTACAATAAATACTTTAAGACTCCATTTGTTTCGCGAAAAAAGAATGATTTGAAAAATATGTTGCTAAAAATGATTGCTTCTATGGTTAATAAAAATGAATCAATTTTCATGTTCGCTAAAATGTTGCGATTTTCAAGCGACACAAATGATCATTTTTAGAAAAATAATTTTCAACTCATTCATTTTTCGCGAAACAAACAAAGCCTAATAGTTAGGTGCCGGTAATCGTATGATCATTAGATCATAAAAGTCAGCAAGTTTGAATTTCTGGAGCTAGGCATTGCCGTGTGAAGATTTTCTTGTCCACTGCTGGGGACCCAACCCCAAAGACACCACGCGCTACTCGATGATTTCGATATTATATAATGCTCTGGCTCTTTGTCTAGACGTCTCTGCAGTTACCAAAGATTTAAGGAAGGACCAGAAATGGCTACCAAGTCCATTTGTCTAGTGATCTTCTGCATCCTCCTTGGCTCGCACCTTCTCCCTTCAAGGTCATCGGCCGCTCGAATCCTCGCAGGTGATTCTCCGACCGGCACGTTTGTATCCCTCTCAATTACTTCATATCTTGCTCTTCATTCTTAATCCGCTTAGAGAACGGATCGAACTCGTGTCAAGTGTTCGTACGCTAAATAGTACATGTCAAATCCCCCCCTCCCCCATCTTTTTTGCAGATGATGGTCACGGCAAAATCGGGGTGGGCGGGAGCACGCCGCGGCGAGACGGCTCGTGGAACGGCAATGGCTCGCCGTCGGGCACAATCGTGATATCTCCGCCAACCTCGCTCCATCATATTGCCTATGCGCACGTTGTTGTCGTGAATGCTACTAATAGCCACAGAAAACCTGGACAGAGTCCCTGATGGTTGATTCTTGGCCTTCGGGAGGAGGAAGAGAAGACTGTTTCTCCTCTTCATTTGATCGTTTTACTCAGTATTGCTTGGTCGTTGATGTATTCATTCGAACGATGGAATAATCCCAGCTATTGCATACAAGTATAATTGTTGTAATGTTGATGCACCACGGATAATATCATTTATTGTAATAAATCACATCGTTGAACCATTCTTTGCCCTTTCCATTTGGGATCCAATGTTGTCTTCAGTCCTGCATTGTCTGATAAAATCAAGCCTTTATAGCCTCGTCTTCGCCCGTGCCGCCTATCACCAGGTTGCGCACCTGGTGGCCCTGATTAAAAGATTGCCGTGTCCGCAAGTGCGGTGATGAAGCATTTTTCTGATAAAGCGTGTCCGGCAACGCGAAAGACAATGTCGAGACTTGAAAAGTCAACTCAATAAATCCAAACTCTATTATCTTCATGATGAGGCCACAGTTTACATTGGAATGGAACAAGAAGATCTGTGTTCAAGACTAATAAGCCATTGTGTGGTCTAGGCCAATTCACTAAATTGCATTGAGACATGCTACAGCAATTTCACACCTCATGACACAAGGAACAATGTATATATAAAAAAGACTAAAGGAAAACGATTGCAATAGTTTCCTTCATCAATTGTAGCCTCTCAATTGCCACAACCTTTTCCAAATTCAACCTTGTTTTCTTGAACATTATAAAGTATGTTGAGGTTCCGCTGCTGCACGCTGCCAATAATGACCAGGTCTGGCCTTTCTCAGTTCGGTGCGAAGGCCAAGCAAACTTGCGCATCACTCTCTCGCCAGACTTCGGCGGACGGGTCCAAGCTGACGTCGGTTTTCGCAAATTGTAGGACAATCTTCGGCATGGTCACATTCTTCTGGCCCTGAAGATCATAACATGTATTCAACAGTGTCGATAGAGGCCGTGCGACGGGATAGTTCGACATGTACTTGACGAATTCCACGCGAATGGCCTAATAAATCAGGGGCGGCAACCGAGTGATGGTAGTCCCAGAGTCTATGATGGTCCGAGGACGTGGAGACTGTGAAGAGAGGCTAAATTTCTGATTCCCAAAGGCAATACCAAATTCTAGAAGTAGCAAGTCCACTTCTGGTCCTTTAGTAATGGCTTAAATTGTCCCCAAACGAGTTTTTTCGAGTCAAATTCTCAGTCTTTTTTTTTTTTAAAGGGTTAATGCCACGGAAAACCCCAAACTGGCACACCTATGACAAATTTACCTCAAACTTTTTTTTTACCACAAAAAATCCCAAACTGGTACACTTATGACAAATTTACCCGAAACTGGTACACTTATGACAAATTTACCCGCCGTTAGTTTTTGTTAAATATAACCGTCAAATTGCTGAATTGGATGACACGTGGCAGTTGACGAGTATGGCAATTTGGAGATTTTACCCTATGTTTGTCACGTGTGTATCAATTTGGGGTTTTCGTGATATTAACCAAATTTAATGGAAGGTAAATTTGTCATAGGTATACCAGTTTGGGATTTTTTGTTGTCAAAAAAATTAGTTTGTGGTAAATTTGTCACAGATGTACCAGTTTAGGATTTTTCCTAGTCAAAAAAATAGTTTGGGGTAAATTTGTCATAAGTGACTAGTTTGGAGTTTTTCCTAATCAAAAAAATAATTTGGGGTACAATTGTCACAGGTGTATCAGTTTGGAGTTTTCCGTGATATTAACCCTTTTTTTAATACTGATCCTATCAGAAAAGAGTCCGCGAGCGCCGTCGTGTGGTCGCCCTGACCAATGCCAAAGTCGATGTCTCGACCGCTGTTTCTCCCACAAGCGCCACCTCAGAAGCAAGCGTCACTAGAAGTAGCAGCACTTCAAGCGCCACCTCGGAAGCCAGCGTCACTAGCGGAGGCACCGTCTCGCAATCCAGCTTCACTACCGTCAGTCAAAGCAGCAGCGCCGCTCTTACTGATCATCCTTGATGATGATTGTTGTTTTCTTTTCTTTCTTCTGGGGCTGTTCTCTCTCTTGTTCGATTGGAGTGATGCATTCTTTCGTGGAGTTGTGTCGAAATGACTTCGTGCGTAAGGTTGTTCTCAATATTAATGTGACTGTGTATGTTTGTTTGAGAAAGTTGCAAATTTTCGTTATATATTCAGATGAGACCTTCAATTATAAGTCTATAAAAGCAGTGATTTTTTTTGTTGTTGAAATAAAGATTCATTCAATAATTAGAATAAAACTCGAGAGTATAGAAAAGTCTTTCAAGCCTACTGGCGACCAGCTGTCGAAGACCAGTGGACCAAAGACCAGTGGCCAGCTTACGATAACCGCGGCCAATGTCGAGAGAGAGAGAGAGAGAGAGAGAGAGAGAGAGAGAGAGAGAGAGAGAGGGGGGATGAGAAAAATTCTTATATATTTTTTGTTCTAGAAATAGAAAAGTTCTCATTTTTACAAACCTATTTCTACGCTAAAAATATGTCCCGAAAATGGGAAAATGAAATTTTTTTACCAAACCGATTTCCATTTCTAACCTATTCCCAAGAACAGAAGATTAGGAAAATAGAGAAACAAAATGGTTATCATTCGCGCCCTAAACAATCGATGACCGATTACCAATTTAATGATGAGCACACGCCAAGATCTCTCTCTCCATTTGCGACGGCTTGCGGTGGACGTCTAGGTTCAACGTCCTCGTTACCATAGCCATGCAGAAATACTAAAATCAATAAGTTGAAAGTGCACAGATCAAATACCTATAAGGAGCTCTCAAATCTATATCTAGATCTAGTTCAGGAGAGTAAAGTTCCTAGATCTTGACCTAAATTTAGAACCGGAGAGGAGAGCGTCTCCCGCCGTGTAGACGTTAAACCATGAAAAGTTATGCGTATTATGCAACACTTTATGGGAACGGTGAGACAAAGCTCGCAGCGAAGGCGATAGACTTGGGTAATATAGTTGTCCAAAACCTCGCCTGCAAATTTGACTATCGTGTAAGGATTTGACGCACTTTATATGCACCATCTATAGTTTACTCCCTTTCCAAAATGGGATTGCTTGAACACTTGTTAATTTATACTAAATGAGAAAGAAATTTCATTTCTGATGCAGTCATCACACACTCTACGAGGAAGGCATTGTGTTGGAAAGGATAAATTTTCTTAAATAAAGTATAAACGAGGGTTTTACGAAATCCATAATAAATAAGCATGATAGGAAGATGCAGCTTGAAATCCAATAGCAGAGTTTAAGATGCAAAATGTAGGTTTTAAAAACTCACGATACGAGACTAAAAAGTGCGATGGTATTTATAGTTGAGTAAAAAGTGGGATGGTACTAATGTTTCCTTTAGCTTTTCAATACCCATTTGAGAACAAAAGCTTGAAAATTCATCTTTTTCTTTCGCTACCCAAACTCTCGAAAATATTGGAGATGTTTGTGCTCGCATAAAATAAAGTTGATTGAAAACTTAATGGATTTCCAATTTTCTCGACTAAATTTGCAAATTAAGATAAACTTCTAGAGCTTCCTAGTGCATCTTAAGAGTGGGTAATTTATCAATTATACTACACATGGATGGGATGTAGGTCAACCTTAGAATGAGCGCCGACAACAATGGCAATCGAGCAGTTATTTGGCTTGTAAATCACTTAATTACTGTCTATAAATCATAATACATATGGTCAAGTGTTAGTGCACCAAACTACACAAATCCTCGTACAGAGAGAAAGGTACTCGAATTTGCGTGACGATAAGAACCGGATCGACCAATGCACAAAACATAAGGACAGTCACTGCTGCTATCTTAATCTTGTAAGATACACAGATCACGCGAATCTTTCCATGCATAGTAAAATAATGTACGGAATATATCTATTAAAATGGGTCATAAATTCATTTTTTAACCCATAGTGATGAGCTGAATTATTACAAGAGTTAGTTATGTTCAATAAATGCGTTATAAATATATTTAAACATAGTATGTGGGTTAAATGGGTCATAAATGGATTTACAACTTACTTAGGCCCAATCCATTTATATGACTCTCTTTTTATTCTCTCTCACTTTAACTCAATCTCGAGCTCACTTACTTTACACTCTCACCTCAGTTTAGGTCGGAGTTTTCTTAGATTAGATATATGGAAGTCATTTAGCGAAATAGGCCGGGTCGGGTATGAGTTGGCTATGAGTCGATCATATATGGTTAACTAGATTTGCATTGCCTGAAAATGAGTCAAAATGGGTGAAATGAGTCTATTTGAGTTGGACCATTTTCAACCCGACTCGACACACCCGTTTGATAGGTCTAGTACAGAATAGAACAATTGACACTTGTTTAGATATTCACGTCACTAATATAGTATCTCATGATATATGGGAAAATTATCTAAAAAGTCATAAACCTATTGCACTTTTGCCAATTCAGTCCTAAACCTTTTAAGTTTGTCAATTAAGTCCTAAAAAATTTCACGTTTTGCAATTGAGTCCATCCGGCCAATTTTGGCAAGGAAATCGCTAATGTGGACGCCAACCGTCCTATGTGGCACCGGTGCTAACGTGGACAATTTTTAATAATATTTTTTCGAATTTTTTATTTTTTTTGTTCTTTTTTCTTTTTTCTCTTACTTTTTCTTTACTGGCCGGCGAGCGTTGTGGCCCTCCCCTAGATTTGGGCAAGGCTGCCTCGCCTAGACCATCGCAGGGAGAGGCCGTGGGCGAAGGCCCCGGGTGACCCTAGCCTGCTAGTAAGGAAAAAGTAAGAAAAAACAGATAAGAAAAGGAAAAAAAAAAGGAATAAAAAGGAATAAAATTTTTTGTAAAAAATCTAAAGTATTGTTAAAAATTCTCTCATCAGCACCGGCATAGGACGGGCAGTGTCCACGTCAGCCATTTCCTGTCAAAATTGGCCGGATGGACTCAATTGGTAAAACATGAAAGAGTTTAAGACTGAATTTGTAAAATTAAAAGGTTTACGACTGAATTGGCAAAAATACAATAAATTTAAAGATTTTTTGAATAATTTTCTCCTTAATAAATGGTTCATGAACGTATACAATACAAGCGGTCAGGAAAGGGTGCTCGATCAGGCTTCTCTCGAGTGAGACTGGCTGTCCGAAAACGATTGATGCAGTGGACTTTGACTAAAACTCCAGGTTCAACAATTATAGAAAGATGACCAGAGAGTTTCCTCTAGATGCTCCTTTTTTCTTGGCGAGTCTTCTTTGTTTGTTCATTTATTTCATGGGTGAAAAGGAGCGATTAACGTAGAGACTAACAACCTGACCAACCGATTCCACGTGGCCCGAACAGTACAATGAGTACCCTAAGGCTTCGTTTGTTTCGCGAAAAATGAATGATTTGAAAAGTATTTTTCTAAAAGTAATCGCTTTGATCGCTTGAAATAATTTGCTAATGAAATATGTTTTCAACACCGTCAACGATTTATGTCCAAACATTGCAGTGAACAATGAAAATATTTATTCTTCATTCATTTTTATATGCCATGTAAGCGGTCATTTTTTAAAAAATAACTTTTAAATTTTTCCACGAAACAAACCAAGCCTAAGAATCGGGCCGGTAATCGCATGATATGATCATTTGGGTGAATGTTAACTCAGGCACCCAAAAGATTCCAAAAGTCAGCAAGTTTGAATTTCGCGGAACTGGGCATTGCCGTGTGAGGATCTTCTTGTCCACTGCTGGGGACCCAACCCCAAAGACGCCATTGACTTCGATATTATGTAGTGCTCTGGCTCTGGGTCTAGACATCTCTGCAGTTACCAAAGATTTAAGGAAGGACCAGAAATGGCTACCAAGTCCGTTGCTCTTGTGATCATCTTCTGCGTCCTCCTTGGCTCGCACCGTCTTCCCTCGAGGTCATCGGCTGCTCGAATCCTCACAGGTGACTCTCCGACCGGCAGATTTTTATCTCTCTCAATTACTTCATATCGTGCTCTCCGTTCTTCATCCGCTTAGAGAACGGATCAAACTCGCGTCGTGTGTTCATACCGCCCCGCTCCATTTTTTTTTTTTTTTTGCAGATGATGGTCACGGAAAAATCGGGGTGGGCGGGAGCACGCCGCGGCAAGACGGCTCGTGGAACGGCAATAGCTCGCCTTCGGGCACCATCATGCTGTCTCCGCCAACCTCGCTCCATCATATTGCCTATGGGACCATTGTCGCGAATGCTACTAATAGCCACAAAAAACCTGGACAGAGCCCCTGATGGTTGATTCTTGGCCTTCCGGTAATTTGGTGCCGTTCACAAAGCAGTAAGCACGAAGGAGGAAGGGAAGACTGCTTTTCCTCTTCATTTGATCGTTTTACTCAGTATTGATTGGTCGTTGATGTATTCATTCGAATAATGGATTAATCTCAGCTATTGCATACAAGTACATTTGTTGTAATGTTGTTACACCACGGATAATCTCATTTACTGTAATAAATCACATCGTTGAACCATTCTTTGCCCTTTCCATCTGGGATCCATGTTGCCTTCAGTACTACATTGTCTGAGAAAATCAACCCTTTATAGCCTCGTCTTCGCCCCGTGCCGCCGTTACCAGTTATCACCAGGTTGCGCGCCTGGTGGCTCTGATTAAAAGCTTTCCGTGTCCGCTAGTGCGGTGATGAAGCCTTTTTCTGATAAAGCAGTTCCGGCCACGCGGAGGACAATGTCAAGACTTGAGAAGCCAACTAAATAAATCCAAACTCAATTATCTTCATGATGAGGCCACAGTTTACATTGGAATTGAACAAGAAGATCTGTGTTCACGACTTATAAGCCATTGTGTGGTCTAGGCCAATTCACTAAATTGCATTGAGACATGCAACAGCAATTTCACACCTCATGACACAAGGAACAATGTATATATAAAAAAAGACTAAAGTATACCGATTGCAATAGTTTCCTTCATCAATTGTAGCCTCTCAATTGCCACAACCACCTTTTCCAAATCCAACCTTGTTTTCTCGAACATTATAAAGTATGTTCAGGTTCCGCTGCTGCACGCTGCCAATAATAACCAGGTCTGGCCTTTTTCGGTTCGGTGCGAAGGCCAAGCAAACTTGCGCATCACTCTCTCGCCAGACTACGGCGAACGGGTCCAAGCTGACGTTGGTTTTCTGAAATTGGAGGACCATCTTCGGCATGGTCACATTCTTCTGGCCATGAAGATCATAACAGGTATTCAACAGTGTCGATAGAGGCCGTGCGACGGGATAGTTCGACATGTACTTGACGAATTCCGCCCGAATGGCCGAATAAATCGGGGGCGGCAACCGAGTGATGGTAGTCCCGGAGTCTATGATGGTCCGAGGACGTGGAGACTGTGAAGACAGGCTAAGTTTCTGATTCCCAAAGGCAATACCAACCAAGTTGACAAAATAAAAAGATGGGTTATTTTTGTCACTTATGATAGGTGTGTAACTGTCTGTTTGGCAATAGCGCAGGGCTTCAAGCCCAAAAAGTAAGTACCCATTCGAGCTCTCACTGCCAGGGATGCAATAGCAGAAGATTTGGGAAAATTCTAATGATATCTGCGAGATTAAGGTTGTGCCTCCTTGTCCTAGGCCTAGCATACCAGCCGTGGTGCCGAAATAGTGGCTATTATTTTGCCCACAACCGAATATGAAGTCCGGGAACTTGTCCTCCGGAGTGAGGGTGAGCAGATCTCGGACGTAGTAACCATCGGAATGCGATCCGTCTGCATAGTCGATCGAGTAGGTGCATATCGATGCAGAGCATGGTGGCTTTGAGGATGTAGTAGACTTGGACGGCTCAAACAATGGGTCTTGCTGAGGATAGCAACTAGGACAAGGTTGACATTGGGTCCATGTAACGTCGCTGCCCGTGTCGAAGATTAGGGTCAGGTCGACTTTCGGCGTCCCGAGACCAATCGTGACCACGAACTCGCCCGCTCCGGGAGAGCCACCATGAATTGGCAGCCGGGCATTCTCGCCGTTATTCCCAGCGGTCAGCGGGCGAGATTGTCCTAGGATGTTCATGGAGCGGACCCGAGCTTGGTCTCGCAGCAAAATGATCCTGGAATCCCGGGATTGACGGTTTGTGGCAAGCGGCGAGCAGGGTCCCTGCCTGTGTGCAAGTGTCAATCCACGTCCCTTTGCTTGATCTGCAATCAATCCTAACCATTGTATCAATTATACATACAGCGTGTTGAATCTCGAAACATGAACCAGAGTAACAGACATAGAAAAGGAGACCTTTGCAAGTAGTTGCCGGCGCCAGCGACTTCATTTCGACAACATAATTGTCATGCTCGTCAGGATTCACCGTCTGGCTTCCCCATGCACATCTCTTCTGAACTTCGTGACAAGAAAAAAGCAAGACGAGGAGAAGAAGACGAAGATGGAAAGAAGTGTAGTTGGCCATGGATGGACAGTGATTCGCTTGAGAACTCAGAGGGGACTTGACAACGATGATTGTCCGATGATCCGACCTGCTTAGATAGGAAATGGAAGGCCAGAAAAGAATGGTCAAAATAAGCCAGCGCAAAAGGTTGGTCAGTTGACTTGGAACCTTCACAAGTCAAGTCTCGCACTTTCGAGTGCTGACTGTTCCTAGTCATTGCCCATGTCACCAGACAGTTAAAACTTATCCGCCCACAAGATCATGAAAGTCAGCAAATTTGAAATTCCTGCAACAGGGCATTGCCGCGTTGAAGATTTTCTGGTCCATTGCTGGGGACCAAACCCCAAAGACACCACACGTTTCTCGATCACCCGATATTATTATATGGTGCTCTGGCTTTGGCTCTGGGTCTAGACATCTCTGCAGTTACCAAAGATTTGAGGAAGGACCTGAAATGGCTCACCAGTCCGTTTCTCTTGTCATCGTCTTCTGCATCCTCCTTGGCTCCCACCGTCTTCCCTCGAGGTCATCGGCTGCTCGAATCCTCGCAGGTGATTACATTTGCATATCTTTTAATTACTTCATATCGTGTTCTCCATTCTTCATCCCAATAGAGAACGGATCGAACTCACGTCATGTATTCATACGCCCCGACCTTCTTTTTTCTTTTTCTTTTTTGCAGATGATGGTCACGGAAAAATCGGGGTGGGTGGGAGCACGCCGAAGCGAGACGGCTCGTGGAACGGCAATAGCTCGCCTTCGGGCGACATCCTGTTGTCTCCGCCAACCACGGTCGTCTATATTAGCACGTCTCCGCCTGGGGCAAAGTATGTGACCGCGCAAGGGGGCCAACCAAACACGTCCCCGAAGACCGTCGTGGTCGCCCCACAGCGTCCCTGATGGCTAACTCTTGGCCTTTTGGTAAATTGGTCCCCCTTTAACAAAGGAGTAAGACGGAGGAGGAAGAGAAGATTGTCCTTCCTCTATCATTTTACTTAGTATTTAATTGGTCGTTGATGTATCTCTTCGAATAGTGGAATAATCTCAACTATCGCATACTAGTATTTTTGTTGTAACGTCGATACACACGATGAATAAACCATATCGTTGAATTGTTCTTTGCCCTTTCTTTTTGTTGCCCTGAGTCCTACATTGTCGAAAAATTCAAACTTATAGCCTTGTCTTCGCCCCGCGCGCCGCCGTTACCAGTTATCAGCAGGTTGCACGGTGGCTCTGATTAAAAGCTTGCCCTGTTTGCAAATGCGGTGATGAACCATTTTTCTCATAAAGCGCATCCGGTGACGCGGAAGACAATCTCGAGACTTGAAAAGCCAACTCAATAAATCCAAACTTAATCTTCTTCAGGAGGAGGCCAAAAAAATCATTTGAGTTGAACAAGATCTGTGTGTTCCAAAAATCATAAGCCTTAATTTTTTTTAAAGAAATCATTTTCCTGAATTTTAGTATAAATTTCCGTTGGCCCATTTTCTTAAGCGATCCAAACACCGGAAAATGAGGTAAATGTTATGTGCGAAACAAACAGAACCTTAGCATTTTTTTTTTAATCTTTTGTGGGTGGGTGCAATTTAGGAAAAAATAGTGAATGGGTCTTGTTTACAACTTGCCTCTTAAGTACTTGTTAACCATACGTATCAAAGAAAAAAATTGCATTTCCTATGCACTCCTCACACATGGTGGGAGGGAGGCATTGCATCGCATTGAAATAATAAAATTTCTTTATTTAGGTGTTTAACAAGTGTTAACAAAATCCTTAATAAATGAAAATGGGTGGAAAGATGCGGCTTCAAATCTAATCATACAGTTTAGGATGCAAATAGAAGGTTTTTAAAAACTCACGATGGTATTTCATATGGGAATAATAAGTGAGATGCAATATTTTCATAAAATAGGA
Organism: Lenwebbia sp. NSW1173648; assembly: GCA_029784005.1. NCBI lineage: Eukaryota > Viridiplantae > Streptophyta > Magnoliopsida > Myrtales > Myrtaceae > Lenwebbia > Lenwebbia sp. NSW1173648. The sequence continues at coordinate 7,894,100 of JARCGZ010000010.1, forward strand.
ATTAGAGGCCTTTTTACATGCTCATCTTTTAATATATATATATGCGCAATATATGGTCCAGAAAATCCACGTCTGAGATCCTATGTTGGAAACAGATTTTGAATCTACACATATGAATCGCGGAATTAACTTGCCCAGAATCTCTTGAATCACTGGTCGAAAAGAATAGGGCACGCAACGAACATACCCCGATTTCCACAGATTAAGTGCTACAATGCAACCTTGAGAGAGAACGGTCGTCTACCGATTTCTCGTTCAGGAGAGGAGCAGAATGTCGTCTCGTTCTTCACTGTTCTTTTTATCTGTAGAAAAGAACGTCGTTCTAGTCTCTAAAGAACAGACTTGAGAACATTACTTTTTAACGTTCTCAACCAAACTTATTCAAGGCTATGGGCTTGGGTCGGGTTAGCCCAATATGGGCGGCCCACCCATCCATAAAACCCAACACGTCGTGCGGAAAGAAAGATACTTGAATCTGTAAGAAGTTCAAAACGGAATCGACCATTGGGCAAAACACAAGGACAATCACTAATAACCTAGAAACGGGGGCACTCGTTTAAATATCCACATCACTCGTATAGTTTTATAAACAGTCATGAACGCATGTAATACAAGCGGTCAAGAAAGGCGAGTTTGAAATTTTACGTGATTTGTCGGGAAAAGGATTTTAGAAGTGTCATAAGTGACGACCCTTACTTTAGTGCCAAAACTTTTAACTAGATCACTTAAGTGCAAAATCGAAAGAAAATACAATCATTTGTCTCCGGTAATAAATTTCGCCAAAACGCTATAAGTGGCTTTTTATAAGACAAATTCAAATCAGACATGACTTTTTCTTATTAAAAAAGCAAGTCTAACATGGACGATGAGCTGGTCAATCCATAACTAAGCAACGTCGTACCTGAAAAACTATTGTGTGTTGACTTGGATTCTCCCTTATTCATTGTTCACGCTCCATCGCTCGCGTGCCGTCTCTCTCTCTCTCACTCAATCAGAGTCATCTTCTCTCATTCACTAACTCAATCAGCGCAGAGAAATATTCGAGGTCGACTTGGTGGTTAGTGGGAAAATATTAGGGGATAATTACCAAAAAAAGTCTTAAACCTATTGCACATGTGTCAATTCAATTCTAAACTTTTCAATTTGATCAATTTACTCTTAAACCTTTTGACAATTTATCAATGTAGTCCATCTAGCCAATTTTTGCCGGAAATAGCTAACACGGACATCTGTCGTCCTATGTGGCATGACTGGTACTGATGTCGATAATTTTTTTAATTATTTGAATTGTTATTTATTTTCATTTTCCTTCGGTATCTTTTTTTTTTCCTTTCACTATGGCTAGCGAGCTTCAGCGACCCTCCCTTGAGCTCGCCAGCAACAATGAAAGGGGGAAAAAAAAAGTAAAAGAGAAGAAAAGGAAAAATAAATAAATAAATAAATAATTCAAAATTTTGAAAAAAAAAATGTCAGCATTAGCGTAAGTCGTGCCACGTTGGACGACTAGCATCCATATAAGTGATTTCCGATCAAAATTGGTAAAATGTACTAAATTGACCAAATGTTATAAGGTTTATGCCTAAATTAACCAAATTGAAATATTTAGAACTGAATTGGCATATATGCAATAGGTTTAAGACTTTTTGGGTAATTTCCCCACAAATTATAGTTCGGTGCCATATTGACAAGCACTCTACTTATTATCACCTTTGTCTTGGCTTTGTTGACATGAACTTAAGCCATTTCTGCTTATTCTCCTCTTCATTGCATGATTTAGATCTTAATTGTGCCCCAATTTGAATTAGGGTTTCCATTCGTCCCCCTAAAAAAAAAAGAATCAGGGTTTCAAGGAAATGTGAATTTTGGAACAAATCGGTAAGTATTATGCTTATTCTCACCTTCGTCTTGGCTTTGTTAACATGAATTTGGGCCGCTTCTACTTTTTCTCCTCTCCATTGCAAGATTCAGATATTAATTTTATCCCAAATCGTCTGTTTGAATTCAGGTTTCTAAGGAGAGGTGAATCTTGGGACAAATCAACAAGCATTCTGTTAAGGTTTGAAGAAGTGGGGAAATTTGGGGCTTTTCATGCGTAACAGTAACAACGTGGTTTAAGGGCTTTGTCATTGAATTTTGCCATGTCGGATTTCCGGCAAGCTATGTAGTTCGGAAAAATGTTAAAATTTTGCTACATCGAATTTCCAGCCTCTCAATCGAAGTTGACACTTAACTGATCGTTTAAAAAAAAAAGGTGGCACTTAAGTATCTCGTGGAAAGTTTTGACACTTTTAGTCTCATTTTCTCTGATTTATCTAACAATAACTCTCGATCGTAAAAGTCAGCAAATTTGAAATTTCTTGAATAGGGCACTGCCGTGCGAATCCTTTCTTGTCAACTAACGAGAACCCAACCACCAATACACCACACACAACTTGATAACTCGACATACAATGCTGTGGCTCTGGGTCTAGACTTCTCTAAGAGTTTCAAAGATTAAGGACGGACCAAAAGTGGCTAACAAGTTCGTTTCTCATGTGATCAATTCCTGCATTCTTCTTGGCTCGCACTGTCTTCCCTCGAGGTCATCGGCAGCTCGAATTCTCGCAGGTGATCCTCCAACCGGTACATTTGTATCTCTCTCAATTACTTCACATCATCTGTTCTATATTTAATCGGGGGTAGGGAACGGATCAAACCGCGTCCTGTATTCACACGCCTAAATAGCACATGTTGAATCACGTGCTTTTTCCAGAAAATAATCACAACAAAATCGGGCTGAACGGGACTACACCACACCGTGATGGCTCTTGGAACGGCAATAGCTCGCCTTCGGGCAACATCCTTCTTCTCCGCCAGCCTCGGCCGCTCAGATTAGCACGGCTTCCCCTACAACCATTGCGGTGGCATCTAATGGTACTAATAGTGACCAATCCCCTAGACAGCTTCTCTGACGGTTTACCCTTGGCTTTTTGGTAAGTTGGTGCCCTGCACAAAGCAGTGAGCACGGAGGAGGAAGAGAAGACTAGTTTTCCCCTTCATTCGATCGTTTCACTCGGTATTAATCGGTCTTTCAAATCGACGTCGATGCATGATGTATAGTCTCATATATTGGAATAACACATAGTTAAATTGTTCTTTGCTCTTCTCGATTTGGCATCCATGTTACCCTCAGTCCTACATTGTTGAGAGATGTTAAAGCTCTGGCCCCGTCTTCGCCCCCGCGCTGCTGTTGCCAGTTACCACCAGGTTTCGTGCCCAGTGGCTTCGATTAAGAGCTTGCCGTGTTTGCAGATGCAATGGTGAGGCATTTTTCTTATTAACCGCAAGGTGAAGCGGAAGACAATCTCGAGGCTTGAAAAGCCAACTCAATAAATCCAAACTGAATTATCTTCATGATGAGGCCACCGAAATCATTTGAATTGAACAAGTTCATCTCTGTGTTCAAGAATCATAAGCCATTGTGTGGTCTAGTCCAATTAGCTAAATTGCATTATCACATGCTACTCCATTATCTCACACTTCATAACCCAGGAAACAATGTATTTCGAAAAAAAAAAAAGGAGGCTGCAATTGTTTCCTTCATCAATTGTAGCAGCTCAATTGCCACAATTACTATTCCCAAATTCAACCTTTCCATCTTGAACGTTGTAGAGTATGTTCAGGTTTCGCTGTTGCACGCTGCCGATTATGACCAGGTCATTTCTCCGGTTCGGCGCGAAGGCCAAGCAAACTTGTGCATCGCTCTCTCGCCAAACTAAGGCGGTCGGGTCCAAGCTAACGTCGGTCTTATCAAATTGTAGGACCATCTTCGGCAAGTTCACATTCTTTTGACCTCGAAGATCATAGCAGGTGTCCAACAGTGTCGACAGAGGCTCTGCAACGGGATAGCTCGACATGTAATTGGCGAACTCCGAGCGAATGGCCGAATATATCGGGGGTGGCAACCGAGTGATGGTAGTCCCGGAGTCTATGATGGTCCTAGGAGGTGGAGACTGTGAAGAGAGGCTAAAGGTCTGATTCCCAAGGGCAATACCAACTAGGTTGACAAAATAAAAAGATGGGTCATTTTGGTCAATTATGAGAGGTGTTATATTGTCTGTTTGGCAATTACGAAGGGCGTCAAACCCAAAAAGTAAGTACCCATTTGAGCTCTCACTTCCAGGGATGCAATAGCAGAAGATTCGGGCAAATTCTGATGCTGTTTGTGCGATGAAGGTTTTGTCTCCTTGTCCTAGGCCTAATATACCGGCGGTGGTGCCGAAATCTTGGCTATTACTTTGGCCGCAACCGAAGAGAAAGCTAAACTTGTACTCCGGAGTGAGGGTGAGCAGATCTCGGACGTAGTAACCGTCGGAGTGCGATCCGTCAGCATAGTCGATCGAGTATGTGCATTTCGATGCAGAGCATCGTGGGTTTGTGTATGTGGTGGACTTGGATGGCTCAAACAAGGGGTCTTGTTGAGGATAGCAACTAGTACAAGGTTGACATTGGGTCCATGTGATGTCGCTGCCCGTGTCGAAGATTAAGGTCAGGTCGACTTTCGGGGTCCCAAGGCCGACGGTAACCAGGAACTCGCCCGCTCCGGGAGAGGCACCGTGGACCGGCAGCCGGGCTTTCTCATCGTTATCCCCAGTGGGCAGAGCTCGAGAACGTCCTAGGATGTTCATGGAACGAACCCGCAATTGGTCTCGGAGGAAAATGAGCATGGAATCGTGGGATTGACGGTTAGCGGCAATCGGGGAACAGGGTCCATGCCTGTGTGCCAATATCAATCCACGTCTCTTTGCTTGACCTACAATCAATTGAAATCATAATGTCTTTTAAACTTACGGCGGTCGAATCTCGACACCATGCCTATCCAATATTCGCCTTAGCAATGTCGGAACAGGACCCAGTGCAATACCTTTGCAAGTAGTTGCCGGTGTCAGCGACTTCATTTCGACGGCGTAAGTCTCATGCCCTTCATGATCCACCAGTTCCCTTCCCCATGAGCATCTCTTCTCAACTTCGTGACTAGAGAAAAGAAGGAGGAGGAGGAGGAGAAGATGGAAAAAGGTGTAATTGGCCATGGATGGACTGTGGTTTTTGCTCAAGGAGGACTTAAGAGAAGAGTTGGATATTTATGAATTGTCAAGGACGACTGTTGGTTGAGCCGACCGCATATCGTGAAATGGAAGGCTAGAAAAGAATGGTCAAAAAAAGCCAAAGCAAAAGGCTGGTCCGTTTGACTTGGAATCTTCTCAAGAAATACGCGTTTGAGTGTTGACTGCTCCTAGTCTCTATCGATGTTAGTAGACATCAATGGACAAAAACATAAGGACCGTCACTTGCAGCTACCATGATCTTGTAACATACACAGATTATTATGTAGAAGAGAACTCATTACGCAAGTCACGTAATTCCGTGCCACAGGATGGTAAAACAACGTTCGGAATAGAAAGAGAGACACTCGTCTGGATATCCACGTCGCTTATACAGTTTGTCAGGATGAATGGCTCTGATCACATGTAATATAAGCGGTCAAGAATAATGGCGAGTTGCATCAGGCTGCGAGAAAATGATTGATGCAGTGGACTTTGACTGACAATACCAAGACGACCAGAGAGTCTCCTCTGGATGGTCCTGTTTTGCTGTGGTCCAGCGCGCAAGTTTCATACAAGTTTTAATATTCTTCGAGAGCGAAAAGGGGCGATCAACATGGCAACTGGTAACCCGACCAACCGATTCTGCGTGACTCGAATGGTAAAAATGACTCCTCCGAGTGTCAGGGCCGATAATTGTAAGAGTTTTCTTGACATAAGCTACATTAATTAAATTGTAATTTACTATTTTCCGGAATTGATTTAATAAGTTAAGATATAAGGATTTTTAATCAATTTAATGTCTATGTAGCACGAACATGCTTGTGAGGCCGTCGTGCACGTGTCAAACGCATGTCGGTGTCCGACACGAGCCCCGGCAAGCTCGGATAAAACACAAGGTCAAAGCGTGTCCGAGCTTCCGTCGTCAACAAAAGGGGCACGCGAGGGACAATTTGGGAAAGATGGGGCAAAATAATAAATTTTGAAAACCTGAATTTACCAAATCGCAGAGCTTCTTGGTGATCGTCTTGGCCTCCTCGCGCTGACTCGAGGTGAGGAGCATGGACTTGAGGGAGGACTGGGTCTGCGAGGTGAGGCGGGGGTGGATGTAGGAGTCATCGCGGGTGAGGAGCTTGCGGAGGAGGATGGCGGACATGGCATGGAGCTCGACGTGGGGGCAGTTGTGGAGGAGGTGGGCGAGCTTGAGGGAGAGGGAGTTGGAATCGGTCTGTTTGGCGAGGTTGAAAAGGGACTCGACCTGGGATGGGAGCTCGTTGGAGGAGGACATGAGGTGGGAGATTAGGGTTTTGAAGTGGGAGAGATTGGGGCTGAGGACCATGAGAAAATATTCAGTGGTTGTCAAGCGCCACGTCAATTGCTGGCGTGGCGCGCAATTTTTACTCATATCCAATAGTATAACGACACGTGTCAGTTGAGTTGGGAAAAAAATAAAAATTCGAATTTTTTTCTTCTTCTTCCTCCATCTCATAGCATCCACCCTCCGGCCACCGGCTCCGCTCCTTGCGGCGTCCTCCTCCATCACAGACGACAAAGACACTGCAACGAAGGCGAGCGACAACTGCGAGCGACAACTGCGAGCACTGCTGCCTCACCCATGGTTGCCAAATCCACTCCTCGATCGGTCCGCCTACACTGTTGCGCTTCCACGTCGACCACCCCTCCATCATCTCTCCTCGTCCATGGCCGCGACAGGCCTTGGAGCCATGGTCTCGCACAAACCTGGAAATCTATGGCTGCAACAGACCTCAAAGCCATCCACGTTGACCACCCCTCCTGCATCCTTCCTAGTCATGGCCGCGATAGACCTCGGCCACCCTTCCATCGTCCTTCAATGCTCATCCATGTCCGCTACAAGCCTTAGAGCCATGGCCGCGTCCAGATCTAGAACTGCGGAGCCATGTGTGACGTCCTGAAATTTTAAGGTCCATAAAATAAATAAAATTGAAATTTTTGTGGTCTAAGGGACAATTATTGGACGCGATTTATTTTGATCTGAAGAGCAATTTAATAAATCCCGAAGCGCCGATCAGAGACCCTTCGCGCCTGAAACCCTTTGTGCTTGAAGTCAAAGAAATTCAAACCTTGACCAGTGGGACCCCCTCTTTTTCTCTTTTCTCTCTCTCTTCTCTTCTCTCTCCTCTCTCCTTCCTCTGCTGCCACGCCCAACTGCCCCCCTCCCATCAGTCAAGTCTCTCTCTCCTCTCTCCTCTCTCCTCTCTTCTCTCTCTCTCCTCTGCTCCCCCCTGCAGCCGCGCGACCCCCCCTTTTTCTGGCCGAGACCACCCCCGACGCCCCCTTGCCTCTTCTTCCTTCTTCTCCGGCCAAGCCCCACCTCCGCCTGCACCTCCGCCGAGCTCGCCGCTGTCCCTCCGAGCTCGCGCCGCCCGCCCAACCGTCCCCCCCCTCCCCGAGCCGACCCGTGAGCAGCCGAGGCCCGCGGATCCGCGCCTCCTCCTCCTTCCTCTCTCGCCCGACGCCCTTACAGCCACCGCCCCACCTCCGTCCGTCGCCGCTCCAACCACCCTCCAGTCGTCGCCCGCCTAGCCGTCGTCGCCCCGCGAGCCAGCTGACCCGTGACCCTCAGCCCCTCCGTCTGAGCAGTCCGACGCCAAGCTGCTCGCCATCCGCCCCCGCGAGCTTCCTCCGTCGCTGGTCCGTCGCTGTCACAACTCCGTCTCCGCCCTCGTCCATCGCGACCAGCAGGCCCCTCGAGCTCGCCGTTCGGCCCGTCGCCCCTTGGTCAGCCGCGAGCCGTCCTCGTCGTCGCCCAACCGCGCGCCTCCCTCGCGCCACCCTCTGCACCACCCCAGCTCGCCGAGCCGTCGTCCCTTGATCTCAGCCATCGTCGTCGGTGCTCCGTCGCTCGTCCCCAGCTGCTGCCGCCGTGGACAGCCGCTGCCATCCCGTACTACCGGCCTCAGCCAGTGAACAGTATCGCCGGAGCCCGCCGCCGCCGTCGTTGTCGTCGTTGTCATCGTCGCCAGGCTGTTTAGTAGTGAGTTAGCCCCTAACTCTCAGTTAGGTCGCTAATTGCGTTCGGGTCTAGATTAATTAGTTTAATTAGGCGTTCAAGTAGATTAATTGTGGTCGATTTAGTTAGAGACCAGGTTTAAGTTAAATGACCGCAATTAAACAAATTAGACTGTTAGCTAGGTTGTCTGTGGCTAATTGGTGATTAGACTGATTGATTGATTGCAATTGTTTGATCGCGAGCAAGCGATTAGCCAGAGCCGAGTGAACGATAAATTGTTTGACTGGTCGGTTGGTAGGCGGAGTAGCCGTCGGTGGTTAGTTCAGATAATTGAGTATGTTGTTATAATTGTTGTCGACTGTTTGACGTGGTGATCAATGCCTGACTGTTGAATGCTCTGAATGGTTTGTGATTGGCTGTATGAGGGTTGATCACCCGTATTTAGATGCAAAGTCTGGTGGATAATGTGCATATTCATGTGACCACGTGTGAAGTTAAATTGCATATTTGAGCATAAAAATGGCCAGTGGCCGAGTCTTTAAGCATGATCGTGTGAGCATTTGACTAAATGCCAAGATAAGAATTGATTGGTTGAATGATCTGCTTGTGTGGTCATATGATGAGATAAATCCGTGCCAGTCGTACGGTCCGTGCCAGTCGTACAGTTTTTCCTGGTAATTTCGTGTCGTGCCAGTCGTACGGAGCCACACGATTTATCGGACGCCGGTCCCAGTATGGATGGACCGAAGCCCCTATAGGGATTCCTGGTAGTTCCGTGCCGTGCCGATCGGAACCACACGGACTATCGGACGCCGTCGCCGGAAGTAAGGGACGATGCCCGGTCATGCCGGTAGAGCACCAACTGCCTAGTGTGCTGAGCACCAACTGCCTAGTGTGCAACGCACCAACTGCCTAGTGTGCGGGTCCAAGTGGCCATTAATAACCGGAATACGTGTGAAACATTGTACTTGCAAGCTATTGTGGTGTTCTGGTTGTTGCCTTGATTGGTTGACTGTCATGTCAAGTCGAGTCTTGCATATGTGTGATCCAAGGCGTGGTAAGCTTGCATGTGATTGGAGTTATACTATTGTGATGTACTGTGTGTAGGTCGCCTGAGCGAGTCAACGCCCTAGCCGGGCTTAGGCGCTAGCTCACTGAGATTTATTTCTCACCCCGTCGTGGTTAACCCTTTTTCAGGTCCAAGGTGATGTTGAGGACGAGGGTGGTGTAGCCCCTCTTTTGGAGTAGATGAGAAGTTAACCCTTCCTGACCCATATACCTTTTTGATTGGTCTTAGAGAGCCGTCTCGAAGAATGGGGTTGTATTTACCTCTGTTTAGCTCCGTAGGGTTATCGATCATCTACTTTTGGTGTTTTAATGGAAATGATCTTCGGCTGATTGATCGTTGTTATTTTTCCTGCTTTGCTATCCCTGTTTATATTTTTGTTCGGGAGTATTGCTCGTTTCCGCATGCATATTATATTTCGATAGGCCGTTAGCGTGCCTGGGACATTAACCTTTATGACCTGAGGCGATTTGGCAGGGTTGTCACGTGCTCGAGAGTCGGGACGTGACACCATGGCCTCAAATAAGGGCATGAAGTGGACATTGTTTCAAATAAGGGCCTGAAGTGGACATTGTTTCAAATAAGGGCCTGAAGTGACCATATCAATCTAAATAAAAAGGCATAACTCATCATTGATTAGAGGCATTTTTGTCATTTTTTCATTTTCTTTATTTTTACTATTTTGATTTTCCAAAAAAAAACTAAAACTGTAAAAAAAAAAGTAGCAGATACAGGCGAGCGGGGGCTGCCCTTCCACTTGTGGCTGCAGCCCCAACGCCGGTGGAGAGGCGGCGACGGCCGTCGGGGTCGCCGGCCCCTCGGCGAGGGCCGGTGACCAGAGGCGAGGGCCTAGTGGCCCTCGCTGAGGCGCCGGCGACCCCGACGGTCGTCGCCGCCTCCCCACCGGCATTGGGGCGGCGGCCTGCACTCCCGCTTGTGTATCTCCTTCCTGTTTTTTTTTTTACTTTTACTTTTTAATTTTTAATTTAATTTAACTAATGAAATTAAGTTAAAATTACATTTTGACCAAAATGCCCTTGATCGGCCGAAAAATTTGGCCCGCCGGCGAGGTCAAGCCCTTATTTGAAACAACCATAGCCACTTTAGGCCCTTCTTTGAGATAATGATGGCACTTCAAGCCCTTATTTGAAACAATGTCCACTTCAAGCTCTTATTTGAAAAAATGAAAGCACTTGGGGTCCTTTTTTGAAATTTTCCCTTATTTATTTATTTGAAGAATCATAAAAATGATAATTAATCATGTATATATAAAAATATACATTTAATATACAACATGTCCCAACGTGTCGGAATTCTCTATTTTTTTAAAAATCACGTGTTAGCGTGTCATGTCGTGTTTTGTCACGTGTCATGTCGGTGCTACATAGTCTAATATGGGCCTGACTTATGTGGGCCGAGTTGAGCTTGATCCGTGATGAGAAGGGCCGGCTAAAAACTCTATAAATAATGCTCTAAGTCTCTCTTCTAGCCCTATGAACTCATAATAACCTCACATAAAATATACAAAGGGTGATGGAGGAGAAGCACTTGAGCTGATCCGCATCAAGAACGGCGGATTCCAAATTAGGTGCACAAATCTCTTTAAACCATTATTGTGTTTCTAGATTCTAGTCATGGTGACCCTAGGGTGCCGTTTTCGCAGCTTACATTAATCGCATGATATGATCATCTGGGCAAGAGTTAACTCGTAAATTACTTAGTAAGGCTTCGTCCATCCGATTTGAGATTTTGAAATTCCACGCGATTTGTCCTGACAATAACTCTTGGTATGAGAGTCAAGAAATTTTGGAATTTCTTGAGTAGGGCATTGCCGTGGGAATCTTTTCTCGTCGACTACTGAGGAGAGGACCCAACCCCAAAGACGCGACACGCTAGTTGATCACTTGACACATTATATAACGTTGTGGCTCTGGGTCTGGACATCCCCACAGTTACAAAGACGAAGGAAGGACCAAAAATGGCTAACCAGCTCGTTTCTCTTCTGATCATTTTCTGCCTTCTCCTCGGCTCGAGGTCGTCGGCCGCTCGAGTTCTCCCAGGTGATTCTCACTCTCTCTCAATCACTTCATATCGTCTTGTCTATATTTAATCCGATTAGAGATCAGATCAAACTCGCCTCATATGTTCATACGTCTAGATAGCGCATGTCAAACCGCGTGTTTTTTGCAGATGATGATCACAGCAAAATCGGGGCGAGGGGGAGTACGCCGCACCGCGACGGCTCATGGAACGGCCATAGCTCACATTCTGGCAATCTCCAGCTGTCTCCGCCAACCTCGGCCACCAACTATTGCGGGGCTGATAGGCCCAACGCGGCTGGTGCGCGCGTTTATTGCAGTGCAAACAAACCTTATAGTAGCCCTAGGGGTAAGGGTAACCCATACAAGAGAACCGGTCCCTGATGGTTAATTCTTGGACTTTTGGCAATATGTGCGCCCTTCACAAAGCAGCAAGCACGAAGGAGGAAGAGAAGATTTGTTTTCCTCTTCATTTAATCATTTTTACTCGGTATGAATTGGTCATTGATGGAATTCTCCAAGTAATGGAATAATCTCAGCCATTGCATCCAAGTATGTTTGTTGTAACGTGTATACATGATGAGTAATCTCATTTAATGGAAAAGTCACATAGTTGTATTGTTCTTGTTGCGCGGAACAAGCGATCGAAAAATAAAATAGACGGAATAAGAAAATAAATCGAACACTAGATGTACGTGGTTCGATCGTAGAGACCTATGTCCACGGGAAGAACAGCAATAAATTCCACTATAGAACAAGCGATACAATTCGGAGATTACAAACCGCACTCGAGTTACTCAAACACTCTCAATGTTTCGCAGCCCCAATCACATCAAATAACCCACAAGTGTTTAGCCTTTCAATTCATCACGAAGGAATTAACACAAATCTTACTACAAGATTTAATTAGCTTCAACACTTGAATACTTGATGTAATTCCACGAAGAAAATCCTCTGTCAAGCACTTGTCAAAACGCGCTTCAAATCAATTCTTTTTTCTCACGTGAAAACAACGTAACCCTTGAGAATATATATGCCCACTGCCAGGATACAAAAAAAAAAAAAAATAGTAATCCCACATTGGTCAACTAAACTCGAGTTGACCGAAACATGTTACTTTCCTATTCTGCTGCCTTGCCGACTTCAATACGGAATATGACATCCGTATATTTCAAAGGAAGTCATTAGTAGACTTTCCTTTCACTGTAATTCCAATTTTGGAGTCCAACATCAAAATATCAAAGCCAACGTCAACATGCTTCGGATATGCAAGATTTCGTTTCGGGCTTAAACTCGAGATATATTTTAACAATCTCCACCTTGACTCGACGTTTAAGTCAAGTCACAATTGCTTTGCTAATAATTCTGAACTTCTTTGCCAGTCTTCTACAGCCCCAATGGGCTCAATCGCAACAGACTTCTTTCAAGTCCAAGCTGCACTTGAACTTTGCTATAACCGTGGACCTCATCAGAACACCAATTCCACATGCACCTTTAACTACTCCACGAGGACTTTTTGACACAAGCTCCTCTACCACAGATAAAGCAAAACCATCATTGCATCCATATCTGTCAGGAGATTGAACACGTACCTTGTCAATATCAGCAGTTACAACAGCTGTTGGCTCTACAAGCTCCACCTCGCTACAAGCACTATCTGTGTCTATTAACACGCTAGTGCTCGCTACCTCAGGAGTTTCTGGTTGCAACTCCACCTCAAGCTGAACACCATCCAGATCTGTATAAACAGTGCTATAATCACTCCTAGCCAGAATTACTGAAGACTCATCAAATGTAACTTCTCTGCTGATAACAAGTGAATTTAATTTCGAGCACCACAACCAATAACCCTGCTCACCTTGTACGTAGCCTAGGAACATACACTTTCTTGCCCTTCCATCGAGCTTACCATAACTAACTCGAACATAACATGGGCAACCAAATATTCTAATAACAGAATAATCAGCAACGTTACCTGACCACACTTTTTCGGGAGTCTGACATCCAATCGCAATCGATGGGGATCTATTCTTCAGGTACCTCGTCGTACTAAGCGCATGCGCTAGGAATCTCCTAGCCATACCAATACTAGAGAGCATCTTATGGGCCATCTCTAGTAACGTTCTGCTCATCAACTCTGCAACGTGTTGTGGATCATTGGCACTAGTGCGGTGTCTCACTATGCCTTCCTTCATGCAGAATTCGTTTAACAGCTCCGAGCAAAACTTCATGCTTTTGTCAGTCTGCACCTGCTTGATCGTTTTACCAGTCTCCTTTTCGATCAAACCTCTCAACTGCCTGATCCTGACAATAATATCAAACTTGTGCCTTAGCACAAACACCCAAGTCTTCCTCGAATAGCCATCCACAACTGTTAGCATAAATCTGGCATTCTTCCTCGAAGGAAACCGCGACAACCTGCAAACATCTAAGTGAAGTAATTCTGTGATTTCCGTGGTTTCTTTGACAATCGCACTAAACTGCACTTTCCGCCATTGATCTGAATCATAGCACTTGAATACATTCAGTTCGTCAGCAATATAACAACACAATAAATTTCTTTCACTTAGATCCTTCAGGCTTCTCTCACTAATGTGCCCCAAACGCATATGCCACAATTCAAACTCTCGAACAGATGCATCCGACGTCTCCGCCGCGAATTCCGTCTCTATCTCACCTTAAAGCTCATACAGCCCATTGTGCATGATTCCTTTCGTTATCACCAAGGCACCTTGTTGACACCTAAATTCTGACTAACCTTTCTAGTCATTTTTCCATTAAAAAAAAATAGAACTAATTTTAGTTCTTGCCAAAAATAATCATGTAATTTTTCATATTTATTCATGTATCGCATTTAGACTAACGGCGGAAGATTCGAGTTTTAAAATGATATGCGATTGGACTAGGCACGAATTTCGGCAAAGGATTTATCTTTCGAAGGTTCGGACTTAATCAGAAATATTTCCTCAGGAATTGAATTGCAAATACGTAAAACCTCAAGGTGCAAATATTCAAAACTTGAGGGACTACTTTGCAAATAACAAAAAGATGGAGTTAGTGGAGAAATTAGAATGGGAGATGGAGAAAGGAAGATGAAGAAGGGGAGATTGAGAAAGGAAGATGAAGAAGGGGAGATTGAGAAATGAAGATGGAGAATGGGAGATTGAGAAAGGAAGATGAAGAAGGGAAGATTGAGAAAGGAAGATGGAGAAGGGGAGATTGAGAGAGGAAGATGGAGAAAGAGGGATGGAGAAAAGAAGATGGAGTTAGTGGAAAAATTAGAAATGTAGATAGAATGAGGGAGTTATAAAAGGAGAAGAGGAGGAGAGTTTTTAGGGGGAGTCGAGGAGTTTTTTGAGAGCTTTGGGAGAAGAATTTTTGGAGAAAATAATCTTTGGAGAAGAAGTTCTTGAGAGCTTGGAGAGAGATATAAAAAAAAATCATCAAAGTGAGGTGAGAAAATACTCGTGTGCGAAAGAAGAAAGAGTTCGGTTGAGAGATTTCCCGACCGAGTCTCCCTTGCCAATCCTTCCATCAACACAAAGCCGCAAGTCCATCCCCGTCGTTCGAGCCGTGGTCCAAGGTCCCGATCCACAAGACAATTCAAGGTTTGAACTCAATAGTCGAATCCGCCAAATTAGGTAACGATTCTAATCCCTTTTTTAGAATATTCAAAAACTTTGTTACCTAATTGATTGGAATCCCGATTAAATTTTCTCGGACATATCATTCCACCATGCTTAAAAATTGCATCTTCCAAAATTAGCATCATGTAGATAATTACACGTGCAATCCATCTTGTAAATATTTCGATTAGATTGCATTTTTATTAAACTTTCATGGCATACATTGCATGTAGTTTAATTCTTACATTTTCATAAAAAAGAAAACCCAAAAAAATTACACCTTTGGACTTGAAGTGAGAATGTATCAAAATTGCCAAATTGGACTTGTTTCGTGAAGTTGGTACCGAAAGGGCATTAATTAAAAAATTAATGTAATCAAGTTCCCGGACCCTTAATCTCTGGTTCGTAGAAGTAATTTAGTTCTCCCGCTAATTTACTTAGGTTTCTAATCGGCCTACCAAGAAACGATTAGTGGCGACTCCAAGATAAATCTTTGCATGAAATTGAACCTAAGTTGCGATTTGGTAGAGCTTGGGAGGGTTCGAGCTATGTTAATTAATCTAATTAATTAATTTGGCAATCCATCAACCTAAAATTGGGAAAGCCGATTCTTAGGTCGCGACAGCTTGGCGACTCCGCTGGGGACATTTTTTTTTAAGGAGGACTTAGGCCAGAAAATTTTCGCGATAATTGTCCCTTTGCTTGGCAAATTTTGATTGAATTCTCATCCTTAGGTGTTAAATGGTCTTGCAGAATGGGAGTTATAAGGGGAGGAGTGTTTGGCTAACCCCTTTGTTTTGTAGATTGTGGTGTTCGGGAATTCCTTATTTAATTTGTACACCTTTTGAAGCGGTGTTTGGATTTAACTGTTATGCATGATTAATTACTTTAGCACTACACCACACACTACCCGTGGCCGAACCCGGGCTACTAGTTTTAAGATGGTATCGAAATTGGATCCTAGCGTTCTCCGTGTGATCACGGTCGAAAGTTAGTCCGAATTCGATCCCGACTCTCTTTTCAAAAATGAGTTTCAAAGGTTAGAACTCGTGCTCGGTAAGATTACCGAAGCGGGGGTTATAATTTTTAACTCGAGAAGCTGAAGTTGAAAGACCCGGCTAATCCTGGTTATGTCAAGGGATCACGACTAACTTTGATTATGTGCGCGAGATTGTCGCCTTGCCGCAAGTCTTTCACTTCAATTTGCGAGCCTTTAGGATAGTTAGAATAAGGATAACTCACGAATCATGTGCATGTCTATGTGATTATTTACTTTCTTATCCTACGGTAAAGTATGACCCCCAACTTTATCTTGTCTTATATCAATTTTTTTTTGGGTCGGTCCATGATAATTAGGTTTGTGGCACGCGATCTATAGACAATGGGACACAATGATATTCGTTTCGTGTATATTCCGAAGGCCGAGTTGAAGCAGATGTGGTATCGTCTAAGCATCGATGCATATAGCTATGTCTTTAGCCGTATGGGTCACATATTGCCATTCCTGGACATTCGATTACAGATTGGGGTTATGCAAGCACTCGCACATTTCGGGTGCACGGATACCGCTACCTTCATTCTAGGATGTTCCTCCACCTATGAGGCCGGACACTTTGCGAGTTGAATTCATTACGGCCAAGAATTATAGAACCGAACTCAGGCTTTTTGATCAAACTTGGCACAAATCCAAGACCCGCCCACTATCACTACCCAAGACGGAGCCTGAAGGGAAGCAAAAACTTTATCATGCGAAGGCCCGGTACATCCACCACCACTTCATACCGGCTCATATGCTTCCGAAATTTCCGTTGGTGATCGTGAAGCCCACTCGTTTAGCCGAGATTGAAGCCTACGAAAAGAAGGTTCAAAAGGCAACAAAGCAAATGAAGACTCTGGCCAAAGAAAATCCACGACTTCGAAAAGAGTTGGAGTCCCATTCATCTATAGATCGTGTTGCCTCTAAGAAGAGAAAAATGTCTTGATTGTCATGATATGAGTCGTGTTTAGCTTCATTTCAGTTGCATGTCTATTTCGTGACTTTATGGATTTTCCTTGTAATAAAGGCTACTGTTCAGACTGACCTTCGGTTCTTCCGTAATTTATTTTGAATTTTGTGATTCGAATTGGCTCACATGGTCTGCTTGAAAAACATATGCAAGATCCCGTTCTATTACCTCAAAAATTTTCGGATCATTCCAGAGTGTTTTCCTTTTAATGTCAAACTTAAGATGAGTGATAAACTGCTTGGATTTTCGGAATTTTCCTGACTTCAATTTAATCTCACTATATGCCACTAATAAATGAACTTTTTTGCAAGAAGTTAAAACATGAAAGTGGTAGAATGGGATTTGAACTAGTGATATGAAAATTTTCGGGCATCAATTAGCATTTTTGGTGGCCCATTTATCCTCAAAGAAAAAACCGGACAAGCCAGTTTTCTGAGAAATGTTTCGGAAAGAAGCATTAAACTATATTGATCTGTTTGGGATCTCCCTGAGCTTAAAACATGAAAGTTGTTCATCCATGTCTTATCCTTTTGTTCGCAAAGTTTTACAGTGTTTCGATCATTCTGCGAATTAATACGAATTTTCTCGTGAAAGCGGACGGAATTGGGAAATTGCCTATTTCGATCCTTTGGTCTTGTTCATTTCGATTTCCGAGTCTAGGAGGGTGTCATGGACCGACTCACTTTTTTGCTCATTGTGCTCATTTCCATCTCTACTTTTGTAGGTAATTTATCACGGAGTCCCCGCACCCTTATAATACCCATTTGAAAGCAAGAAAGACGGCCGTGTGCGAGTTTGTGTAGACTATTGGGATTTGAACAAGGTTAGCCCGAAGGATGATTTTCCACTCCCTCACATTGACATGCTCGTAGATAGTACGGCAGGATTCAAGTTGTTCTCATTCATGGATGGTTTCTCTGGTTACAACCAGATTCTAATGAATGAGAATGACAAGATCAAGACGGCATTCACAACCCCGTGGGGCACATTCCATTACAGAGTGATGCCTTTCGGTCTAAAAAAAATGCCGGGGCAACATACCAACGAGCAATGGTTACCCTCTTCCATGACATGATGCACAAAGAGATCGAGGTTTATGTTGACGACATGATCGCGAAGACCCGGCGTGGCCAAGATCATGTGGAAACCTTGACAAAGCTGTTTAATAGGCTCCGAAAGTTCAAATTGCACCTCAATCCGACAAAATGTGTCTTCGGGGCAGCATCTGGCAAACTACTTGGTTTCATTGTCAGCAATAAAGGAATCGAGATTGACCCGTCAAAGGTGAAGGCCATTTGTGAAATAAAATCTCCCACTTCAGTGAAGGAAGTTCGAATTCTGATGGGCAGGCTGAACTATATAACTCGGTTTATTTTCCAGCTATCTGAGACAGCTAAGCCTTTCTTTAAACTTCTCAAGAAAAATGTGTTGTATGTGGGGCATCGATGTGATTGGCCCTATTAACCCGAAAGCATCTAACGGGCATTGGTTCATCTTGGTCGCCATTGATTATTTTTCCAAATGGATCGAAGCTGCGTCATATGTTGCAGTCACGGCGAAGAACGTGGTGAAGTTCATTCATCAGAATATTATTGCTCCATATGGTTCGCCGGAGGCCATAATCACTGATAATGAATCGAACCTAAATAACAAGTTGGTTGATAAGTTGTTCAATGAATTCAAAATCAAGCATCTGAATTCTTCCCCATACCGTCCTCAGATGAATGGAGCGGTGGAAGCAGCCAATAAGAACATTAACAAGATCTTGGCTAAGACGGCCGAGAATTATCGTGATTGGCATGAGAGGTTGCCGTTTGCACTCATGGCTTATCGAACATCGATCCGAACATCGACCGGGGCGACCCCATATTCTCTTGTGTACGGAATGGAAGCGGTACTACCAGTTGAAGTGGAGGTTCCTTCCTTGCGTATACTATCTCAAGTCAAGTTAACTGAAGCTGATTGGGTCCAACAAAGGGTGGACCAACTGAACCTGATTGATGAGAAGCGGCTCAAGGTAGTATGTCACGGCCAGCGTTATCAGCAAAGGGTTGCTAAATCCTTTAACAAGAAAGTCCGGCCTCGACATTTTCAGGTAGGAGACCTTGTTTTGCGGAAGCTGTTGCCAATAGTTTCACTTCCAGAAGGGAAGTTTGCTCCAAATTATGGTGGACCGTATGTTGTGAAGAAGGTACTTCCAGGTGGAGCTTTAATTCTAGCAGAAATGGATGGTCGTGTTTTCACCAATCCTGTCAATGCTGATTCTGTAAAGAAGTACTATACTTAGTTTGCACTCATACTGTTATTTTCAGTTAGTCTGAATCTATCAATGGGAAATGCCTTAAGCCGTATATGGGATGAAACAAAACACAAACATACGGGAACCATCATTTCATTCCATACACCAAGCCTTACAACGAGTTATCGAGGGGGAAAAGTAAAACCAAACTGAGCCCTAATAAGCGCCACAAAGGAGCTCAACTGGCTCTCTACACAGTTAATGCTCTGCACGCGCTGAGCACTCCGGGAATCGAGGTCCGCAAGCTTGAGAAAGAGGCGATCGCATTTCTCCTTGAGCCTAGTCGCGCTGGCTTCGTGATACTCAGAGGCAGACTCCAGATTCGGAATCAGGGCTCTCTCGAGGGCTATATCCATAGTCAGGCATTCAAGCCTCTCTTCTAGCCATTCACATTGGAACTTCATCACGACGTCGCTCGAGTCATGCTCGTAGTATGTCTGGGTCAGGGCTAAACGCCCCACCAGCCTCTCCCTCTCACGAACCAACAATGAGACTCGTTCGTTGACAAGCTCGGCAGCCTTCTCATGCTTGTCAACCAGGTAACGGGCCAACGCCAGAAACTCAGACTGATCCTGGTAACGAGCTCTCACAAGACGAGCCAAGATAACCTCCTGATCAACTCGCCGATATGCTTCTAGAAAGTTGATGAAAAGGGTCCGGAATGTCCTATACTACCTCTCTAAATTGGTGTTCTCAATGGAAGCTGTGTCCATGCCAATAAACAGACTGAAGATCTCAACTTCAGTATCTGGATGATGGGCAATATGAACGTAGCCTCGGCCAAGAAGATTATAAAGTCTCTCCCATTTGGCTAAAGCTTCGGTTGAGAGGATTTGGTTAGAGGCCATTGTTATTGAAGAAGGAAGGGAAAAGATTGAAGGCAAAGGAATGATCAGATGATTTGAAACTGAGGATGCAAAGATGTTAATCTGCTCTGCGTCAAGTTCTGATTCTTATAGCAAGAGGAAAGTGAGGAAAGGAAGAAGCCATCATTTGCTCCCGCACCGAATAACGTCAATGTCTGCCATTACGTAAAAGATGCATTCAATGCCAACCCAGCAAGCTTACGGCTTCTACGAATTAGCTGCTTGTGCTACACCGTCTGAATTGTACGACAAAAGCCTATTCGTCCTTTTCCGTCGGTGCTATCCTCTATTCATCCTTTTCGTCAGTGCCTTTTCCCTATTTCGTCCGTTGGTCCAATTTCCCTTTCCATCCATTGGTCCAAGTTCCCTATTTCGCCCGTCGGTCGTGGACCCAACGCTGGTCTCCAATCTCGAGCCCAACGAATCCGAAAATTTCGCGAAAAGATCTGGAGGTCCCACCACATTAAAGAGAAAAAGTAGAAGACAAACTGAGCAAGAAACACGGCAGATCTTTAGGAAAAACACACCTTTTCATGCAGAAGACGTGAAATCTTGAGAGAGACGTCCTCTTGGTGTTTGTCATCCGTGTTCAAAAGAAAGCTTCAGACCATACAAGGCCACTCAGAAAATACAGGAGAGAGTAAAGAGCCTTGAAAGAACAAAAATCAGTCAAAGATGTCTCAACCCAACATGTTTGAGAACCACCATGACTTGCTGGACATGACCAATGATGCGAATTTCATGAGCATGTTCGAGAGCCACCATCACTTTCTAGACATGACCAGCGAATGGAGCTCCACGAGCGAAGTGTTAAAGGTGAGAGATTTTGAAGATCTCGGGACCAAATCTGGCACCAAAACCATAGAACACGATCTTTCCGGCAACGGCGTTCAAGATCCTGACAACGACGACGACAACATCAATGGTCGACCTCGGAAAAAGAGGCGCTTCACTCAACGTCAAGTTCAAGAGATGGAAGCCGTCTTCGAGGAGTGCCGTTACCCAGATGATACACAAAGACAGGAACTGAGCCAAAAGCTTGGGTTGGAGCCTTTGCAAATCAAATTTTGGTTTCAAAATAAGCGAACCCTATCGAAGGTTCGACATGAACGCCGCGACAATGTGATTCTGAAAGCTGAAATTGAAAAGCTCCAAGCAGAGCACAAGAAGTATGGAGAAGCTCTCAGCACTGCCACCTGCCCTAACTGCGGCGACCCCACCGCCCCCGGTGGAACGTCCCTTGATGAGCAGCATCTGAGGATTGAAAATGCTCGTTTGAAAGAGGAGATAAAAAGGATATCCGCCATCGCCTCGAAGTATGTTTGGAAGCTGTTGGTTTCTAACTACCCTCATCTCCCTCCTCATTCGTCGTCCTGTCCTCCAGATCAATTCCCGGCACAATCAAGTTCCGTTGGAGAAATGCATGGGGGGATCAACCTTACGAGGTCAGCATCAATGCCTCCCGAAGGAGGGAACATGCATCCCCACGGGTCGAGTTGCCTCGGCGATGACCTTGCTGTCATGGTCAACCAGTTCAGCGTTGATGAACCCCCAAAGCCGTAACTTGTGATCCAAAGCCGGTGATTTTAGGTCCTCAAATACCACCCATCTGTACCTGGCTAGCTGATCACCGGAGAACTTTCAGAAGAAGCGGGTGTAGGCCCAAATTAGTGAAATTTCATTTCATGTAATCCCTTGCGTGGGATATTTTTCCTACTTTCTAGGAGTCTGGAATTAGGGGAAGGGGCAGTGTTCCCTTTTTCTATGTTCAAATGCATGGTTTATCAAATTTGGCGCAAATCAATTTACGGACGATGCCTCTAAATGCCGTAAAGGAAAATGTTGTATAACCTCAAGAAGGGAAATTGCGAGTGAAAAGCACGAGCAAGCTTGAAAAGGGTAACCCTGTATCGTTTTCGATTTACCCTTAATCATTTCGACTCTAACGCGAGTTCATACCATTCTCGACAAGGGTTGTCAACCGCCACGAGATTAGTGAAAAGCGCGAGCAAGCTTGAAAAGGGTAACCCTGTATCGTTTTCGATTTACCCTTAATCATTTCGATCCTAACTTGAGTTCATACCATTCTCGACAGGGGTTGTCAACCGCCACGAGATCAGTGAAAAGCGCGAGCAAGCTTGAAAAGGGTAACCCTGTATCGTTTTCGATTTACCCTTAATCATTTCGATTCTAACGTGAGTTCATGCCATTCTCGACAGGGGGTTGTCAACCGCCACGAGATTAATGAAAAGTGGAATCATTTGATATGATGTGGAAGGACATGCCATTTCCAGGCCAACACTTAACTAAAAGTGCTGCACCCCACGAATGCCAACTACACCGCAGTTTGGTGGCATGAGGGAGTGACAGTGGTCCGAAACGACCCGGGTTCGATCCCCGAGGTTAGTGAATGATGTAGATATTGTAAATCAATAATAAAAATCTTTTTGCACTTTTCTTTTTTGCAGAAGAAGACGAGAATGCCCGACCGAACGAGACTAAGACCTTGGGCAATTCCAAAACCTTGATGGCTACAAATTCATTCATTCATTTGCCACCAAGCGGTGGAGCCGGTAAGGGGAAATTGCAAAGCACTCATGGAGTGAGCTCAAAGTGAAGAGAGGTGCTTCCACAAAAAAATGAATTTAAACATGCTTAGCATGCCTTGAAAGGAGCTCACATTTGGCAAAATTTTGTACATGATGTTAAGAAAGAATTTTTTATCAGGCCATCTATTGAATGAGAAATGTCAGAACGACGAAAGGCGAGCCATTTCCACACACGTCCTGCATTTTTAATCCCCAGTGAGTTGAGAGGTAGCTAGATTCTGCATTTTCAAGGTAAAGGGTTTTCTTGCGAAAGGTACGATAGCCGAAGTGACGGAGGCATTCAGTTCTCTATCCAAACACTATAGGTTATCCATTGCAAACCCCTTGAGCGACGGTTTCATTTCTTTACCCCTGTCAAGAACCACCCTACATCGGGGTCTAGACGAGGCAATTCCGACAGAACATGAGGTAAATGGTTAGAAATTCTCTTGCTCAGACTAACATCAATCTTTCGAGTTTTGCTTTGCATTATACTCAAACTTTAATTCAAGTGTCTTAAGATGATGAAGAGCATTCATTTCTCTATCCTATACACTCTACCATTTGCATAGCCCACTTGAGCCTACAAATTCATTTCTTAAACCCTCGTTGATGATCATTGCTCATTCCAACGTGAAGACGGTGCCATCCCCAAGGGGCAGAATTGAAGAGAATCGGGTCAACAGAGAATTCCCGAATGAACTCATCTCATGTGCTAGATTTTTCATGTAATGTCTGGCATAATTCTTGTAAACTGTCTTATTGTTGTAATTCCTTAAAATAAAAAAAAAGAATTCAAATCATGGGATTGTCAAAAAAGAAGAAGACGCAAGTGTAGCCTAAAAGAAAAGGGCCCGCTCCCGAAAAAAAAAATAATCAAGACGTCAAAAAAAAAGGGGGGACAAAAATTCAAAACGTCGAGACAAAAAGAAAAAACGAGAGCCGGGAGTAAGAAAAGCGAAAGCTGATCTCACAGAAAATCTCGGGCATTAAAAAGCAAAGTGCCTATCAAAAGCAAGGCAAATGTCCATTCAAACCCTTGTTCCCTTGTAAAGTACTTCCAAATTTTCAATGTACATGTTTGCATTTTTGTAAATCCCCAATGGGTCGACTCATAAAGAAAAATCCTAGAGGATCCAAATTGTAAAATGTAATCCTCGACTGAATTTATGCCATCTTCAAGCAATGATGGAATCAGCGGAATCAAATCTGGAAGGCCAAGATTGGTGATAAGGCAACAATGATCATCAACATCAAGCCTTTCTCATATACTTTCTGAGCTAAAATGGGCCTTTTCGTTTCTCAGTCCCAAATCCCAACATACGTTACAACCCTTGGAAGTCTCTTTTGATTAGGGCATTTGAGTTAACGTAGAGTTGAATGATTTTAAGCATCGCTCGAAGAAATTCGAGCAAGATTATTTCTCTCTCATTTTTGCAGGGTTCTTGACTTGTAAACTCGGAGCAGATGATGAAGATTCTCTTTCAAAAAGCCTTGACTCCATGGAGAGTCCCCTTTTGTGAACCTTTGACCTAGCCCTCATTACGGTCCTAATCAAGACCTCCAGATCGGCTCGGTCGTACCAATTGCGAGAATACCCAAACCCTTATCAAGCATAACGGTGACAGTTGTGAGTGATTCTCATACCCGCATCAATGGTCGGGTCTTCAAAAGCATTTTCATGAGAGTGAGTGAAAGTCCTTTCTGACTGAAGGTTCCTCATTCAATGTTGATTGGTTTTATCAAAAGGATCAAACAGATTTCCTCATTGATGAAATTCCCTAGTGAAGCCTTGTAATGCAAGCAAGCAAACGAGTTTTTACTGGCATATGATGTTGCATTTACTTTGATTTTATGCACATGATCATTTCAATCTCTTCTTCGAGTGAAAAGACAGGTATGACCCAGTCAGCTTGTCCTTCCGTTAGCCGTTTGCTCAAAGAATCCAGGTAAGTTTTCTAAATCCTTTTCAAATTGACAGCTCTGCTAACTTTAGTTGTCATTTTGATCCTTTCAGTTCACGATCGACCTGCTCTCGTGTTCTTGATCTTTATCTTTATCCAGTTCAGGATCAACCTGCTCTTGTGATATGGATATTGACCCAACTCATGATTGATCTCATGGTGAATTTATCGACCCATGACCGACTTGCTCTCGTGGTCTCGACATATGTTATCAAAGTCATGATCGACCTGCTCTTGTGACTTCAACATCTTCCGGTTCATGATCGACCCGCTCTTGTGATCTGGATATTTACCCAATTCACGATCGAACTGCTCTCGTGTTCTTGATCTTATCTTTATCCAACTCATGATCGACCTACTCTCATGAGGTTTTTACCCGGTTCACGATCGACCTGCTCCCGTGATACCTTTACCCAAGTCACAATCGACATGCTCTTGTGGTCTTGGTCTTATCTTTATCCAACTCATGATCGACCTGCTCTCATGAGGTTTTTACCCGGTTCACGATCGACCTGCTCTCGTGATACCTTTACCCAAATCACAATCGATATGCTCTTGTGACTTCGACATCTTCCGGTTCATGATCGACCCGTTCTTGTGATTTGGATATTTACCCAATTCACGATCGAACTGCTCTCGTGTTCTTGATCTTATCTTTATCCAACTCATGATCGACCTACTCTCATGAGGTTTTTACCCGGTTCACGATCGACCTGCTCTCGTGATACCTTTACCCAAGTCACAATCGACATGCTCTTGGGGTCTTGGTCTTATCTTTATCCAACTCATGATCGACCTGCTCTCATGAGGTTTTTACCCGGTTCACGATCGACCTGCTCTCGTGATACCTTTACCCAAATCACAATCGACATGCTCTTGTGACTTCGACATCTCCTAGTTCAGGATCAACCCGCCCTTGTGATCTGGATATTTACCAAACTCATGATTGATATCATGAGGAATTTATCGACCCATGACCGACCTGCTCTCGTGGTCTCGATATATGTTATCAAAGTCATGATCGACATGCTCTAGTGACTTCGACATCTTTCAATTCACGATCGACCTGCTCTCGTGTTCTTGATCTTTATCTTTACCCAATTCACGATCGACTTGCTCTCGTGTTCTTGATCTTTACCCGATTCACGATCGACCTGCTCTCGTGATACCTTTACCCAAGTCACAATCGACATGCTCTTGTGGTCTTGGTCTTATCTTTATCCAACTCATGATCAAACTGCTCTCATGAGGTATTTACCCGGTTCACGATCGACCTACTCTCGTTATACCTTTACCCAAATCACAATCGACATGCTCTTGTGATCTTGGCACTACATTTCCAGCTCATGGCGACCCGCTAAAACGATGGTGGTCCTAAGAGAAATTTTACCGACTCACGAAGACCCGCTAGAACGATGGTGGTCTCGAGAGACATTTCCAACTCATGGCAACCCATTAAAACGACGGTGGTCCCAAGAGGAATTTATCGACCCATGATCGACCCGCTCTCGTGGTCTCGATATATGTTGTCAAAGTCATGATCGACCTACTCTTGTGACTTCGACATCTTCCGGTTCATGATCGACTTGCTCTTGTGATCTTGGAAGAACACTTTCAACATATCTTGCGCTGTCTTGCAATAGATAAGGCCCCAGTACCTTAAGATCCTTACATCCCCAAGAAGGAGCTTGGAAATTAAGGGAATCATCAGCATCACGAAGTGTCTGGTAAAACAGGTATTTCATATGCAATCCATGCGCAGGTTTTCCCATTCTATTCCATGGAAGAGAGAAGCCTGGGCATGTTTTTTAATTACAGTCTTGCATTTCATGCATCATCTTTATCTGCATAAAAAATGGGATTAAAACCCCACCCAAAAATAATCATTCATCAATTGCATTGTCAAAATTTAGGTTCAATCTTGTCTTTGAGCGAAACCTCTGCGAGCCTCCACTCAAAGAGGGGCAGATGTTGACACCTAAATTCTGACTAACCTTTCTAGTCATTTTTCCATTAAAAAAAATAGAACTAATTTTAGTTCTTGCCAAAAATAATCATGTAATTTTTCATATTTATTCATGTATCGCATTTAGACTAACGGCGGAAGATTCGAGTTTTAAAATGATATGCGATTGGACTAGGCACGAATTTCGGCAAAGGATTTATCTTTCGAAGGTTCGGACTTAATCAGAAATATTTCCTCAGGAACTGAATTGCAAATACGTAAAACCTCAAGGTGCAAATATTCAAAACTTGAGGGACTACTTTGCAAATAACAAAAAGATGGAGTTAGTGGAGAAATTAGAATGGGAGATGGAGAAAGGAAGATGAAGAAGGAGAGATTGAGAAAGGAAGATGAAGAAGGGGAGATTGAGAAATGAAGATGGAGAATGGGAGATTGAGAAAGGAAGATGAAGAAGGGAAGATTGAGAAAGGAAGATGGAGAAGGGGAGATTGAGAGAGGAAGATGGAGAAAGAGGGATGGAGAAAAGAAGATGGAGTTAGTGGAAAAATTAGAAATGTAGATAGAATGAGGGAGTTATAAAAGGAGAAGAGGAGGAGAGTTTTTAGGGGGAGTCGAGGAGTTTTTTGAGAGCTTTGGGAGAAGAATTTTTGGAGAAAATAATCTTTGGAGAAGAAGTTCTTGAGAGCTTGGAGAGAGATATAAAAAAAAATCATCAAAGTGAGGTGAGAAAATACTCGTGTGCGAAAGAAGAAAGAGTTCGGTTGAGAGATTTCCCGACCGAGTCTCCCTTGCCAATCCTTCCATCAACACAAAGCCGCAAGTCCATCCCCGTCGTTCGAGCCGTGGTCCAAGGTCCCGATCCACAAGACAATTCAAGGTTTGAACTCGATAGTCGAATCCGCCAAATTAGGTAACGATTCTAATCCCTTTTTTAGAATATTCAAAAACTTTGTTACCTAATTGATTGGAATCCCGATTAAATTTTCTCAGACATATCATTCCACCATGCTTAAAAATTGCATCTTCCAAAATTAGCATCATGTAGATAATTACACGTGCAATCCATCTTGTAAATATTTCGATTAGATTGCATTTTTATTAAACTTTCATGGCATACATTGCATGTAGTTTAATTCTTACATTTTCATAAAAAAGAAAACCCAAAAAAATTGCACTTTTGGACTTGAAGTGAGAATGTATCAAAATTGCCAAATTGGACTTTTTTCGTGAAGTTGGTACCGAAAGGGCATTAATTAAAAAATTAATGTAATCAAGTTCCCGGACCCTTAATCTCTAGTTCGTAGAAGTAATTTAGTTCTCCCGCTAATTTACTTAGGTTTCTAATCGGCCTACCAAGAAACGATTAGTGGCGACTCCAAGATAAATCTTTGCATGAAATTGAACCTAAGTTGCGATTTGGTAGAGCTTGGGAGGGTTCGAGCTATGTTAATTAATCTAATTAATTAATTTGGCAATCCATCAACCTAAAATTGGGAAAGCCGATTCTTAGGTCGCGACACACCTCAAACAATTTTCAGAACTCCGCATTCTGAAGAATACCGACACCCAGCTGAATCCAGGGCACTCAAGGAAATCAGATTTTTCTTCAACTCTGGAACATGTCTCGCTCCAGTCAATGTCCTCACAAAACCATCATGCATTCTGATTCTAACATCACCAATACCTACAACATCGCATTCAGCGTTGTTCCCCAACTGCACTTTACTACTATCCATGTATTGAAAAGTAATAAACCAGTTCCTGTTTGGTGTAGCATGAAAAGAACAACCAGAATTCATAATCCATCCGCCAAAAGACGAATCCTCAGTGACAGATAAGACAAAATCAGCATTATCCGAATTACTGTCAGCAACAGCTGCAACATCATCCGTAGATTCAACTCTAGTTCCCTTACCCTTCTCGTATTTCAGCTTAAAATAATCCATTCTAAGATGCCCCCTCTTGCCACAGTTCCAACAGACAGCACCACCAGTCCTAGACTGACTACGTCTATTCGAGTTCATACTACTTCCACTAACACGAGTACCAGTTCTTCCTCTATTTTCACCTACTAAAGCAGTAGACACAGATTCACCAAATTCTCTTCTATGGATGTCCTCACTCAGAATTAAATCTCGAATCCCATCAAACGTTAAACTTGTTGATCCAGAGGAATTACTAACAGCAGTAACAGTAGTATTCCAACTATCAAGCAATGAGGATAATAGAATCAAAGAACATACGTCATCTTCAAAGTCAATATCAACTAAACTCAATTGACTAACAATCACATTGATATGATTAGCAACTGACGCACATTCGCTCATCTTCAAATTAAACAGACGCCGCATCAAATAGATCTTATTGATCGCAAAGGGCTTCTTGTACATATCAGACAGGGCTTTCATCAAACTCACAGTGGTATTCTCTTTTACGATATTAAACGCGACGTTATGAGTCAACGTCAGCCGAATAACACCCATCGCTCGTCTATCCAGCAATTCCCAATCAGCTTGCTTTATCGTATTTGGCTTCTCCCTAGACAAGGGTAAATGTAATTTCATCTGATACAAATAATCCTCAATCTGCATTTTCCAGAAACCAAAATCCTTCCCATCAAATCTGTCGATTTTCACTTTAACTTCTTCTGTCGCCATCGATTCGCTTCAACTCAAACAAGGCTAGCTATGATACCAATTGTTGCGCAGAACAAGCGATCGAAAAATGAAATAGACAGAATAAGAAAATAAATCGAACATCAGATGTACGTGGTTCGATCGTAGAGACCTACGTCCACGGGGAGAACAGCAATGAATTTCACTATAGAACAAGCGATACAATTCGGAGATTACAAACCGCACTCGAGTTACTCAAACACTCTCGATGTTTCCCAACCCTAATTACATCAAATAACCCACAAGTGTTTATCCCCTCAATTCTGACGAAATAATCTCTCAATCTCACGAATGAATTAACACAAATCTTACCACAAAATTTAATCAGCTTCGACACTTGAATACTTGATGTAATTCCACGAAAAAAATCATCTGTCAAGGCGCTTCAAATCAAATTCTTTTTTCTCACGTGAAAACAACGTAACCCTTGAGAATATATATCTCCGCTGCCAGGATACAAAAAAAAAATTAATAGTAATCCCACATTGGTCAACCAAACTCAAGTTGACCGAAACATGTTACTTTCCTATTCTGCTGCATTGCCGACTTCAATACGGAATATGACATCCGTATATTTCAAAGGAAGTCATTAGTACACTTTCCTTTCACGGTAATTCCAATTTTGGAATCCAACATCAAAATATCAAAGCCAACACGTCAACATGCTTCGGATATGCAAGATTTCACTTCGGACTTAAACTCGAGACAGATTTTAACAGTTTTTTGCCCTTTCTATTTGGGATCCATGTTACCCTCGATCCAACTATTGGGTCCTTCTCGAGTTTGAGATCATGAAAAAAATTCGATCCAAATAAAAATTCCAAATTCAAGTAGGATTCGTGGTTTGATGACCGAACGAGTAAGACATTATTGAAATATTCTCTACGTGGGAGCTGGATTCCTGATTTGAGTAGGTTTTCTAGTTTGGGGAGGTTAAAAGGATTCTCCTATTTTGAATCCAAAAAATATAAATATAAGAAGGAAAAGATTTTGGTTTTTTGCATCAGATGAGCTTTTGGCTGTAACAATTGATTGTGCAGTGTGCTAGTGAATTATATCGTGAAGATCGAACACAATAAATCTGTTGATAAGATCCATGAATTTCTTTTGTCAGAGTGAGATTATGAGAGCTAAAGTAATCGAGGCAAGGAAACACTGAAAATATTCAAGTGACTCGAATGTAATTGTAAATTCCATGTATCGCTTGATCTACGGTGGAATCCCATACTTCTGCTCCCTGTAGAAGTAATTCCACCCAACCGAACTACGTAAATCCAGCATTCGATTTGTTTCCTCATTCTGTTTATTATCGTGCTTGTTTTTCGCAACGAGTACATTCTTGAGAGATTTCAAACCGGTTATCACAAAGTTGCACGCCTAGTGGTTCTGACTAAATGCTTGCCGCGTTCACCAATACTAGGATGAAGCATATTTCTTATTAAGCGCATCCTGTGAAGCGGAAGACAATCTCGAGACATCTTCATGATGAGGCAATAGTTATCATCGGAATTGGACAAGATCATCCCCGTGTTCAACACTGACAAGCCATTGTGTGGTCTAGTCCAATTCACTAAATAGCATCGTGACATGCTACAACATTTTCACGCCTCATGACACAGCAAACAAAGTACTTTGAAAAGCAACAAAAAAAAGAAAAAAAAATTGGAATAGTTCGCTTCACCAATTTGTAGCCCCTCAATTGCCACAAGCATCATTCCCAAATTCAACCTTGTTATCCTTAATGTTATGAAGTACGTTCGGTTCCGCTGCTGTACACTGCCGATAATGACAAGGTCTGACGATGGTGCGAAGGCCAAGCAAACTAGCGCATCGCTCTCTCGCCAAACTATGGCGGACGGGTCCAAGCTAACGTCTGTATTCTCGAATTGTAGGACCATCTTCGGCATGTTCACTTTCCTTTGACCCTGAAGATCATAGCAAGTGTCCACCAGTTTCGTCAGAGGCCGTGTGACGGGATAGTTCGACATGTGCTTTGCAACGCCCCAAATCCTACAAAAACAGGGCAATGACACGGCCATCCTTTCTCATAAATGATGCAGCCTCAAAATGTAACCATGCTCAACCTGATATATATATATATATATGATAAAAAGTCATTCGGTTACGGAAACAGAGCTTTCTAAAAACCATCAAAATATATATTCATAACTATAAAAAGATCTCATTTAGAAGCTTATCAGCTATATACCACTTATACCAAAATTTCCCCTATCAAAAGTCCCCAGGCTCTCGAAACGCTCACGTCCTACTTGCGGGTCGCTACAGAACTTAAAAAGCAAGTAAGATGAAAGGAGTGAGCTAACACGGCTCAATGAGTAATACATTTCTTCTAAGTGGATCGAACAATCACTATGCATAAATATAAAATGATATCATCACTTATCAAAGTCAAATCCAATATACAATACACGTGAAATATCATAAGTAAATGATATCTTTCCAGCAAACCTTTTTACGTATAGGATCAACAACAATAATAACTAATAATTACAAACCAACTATCAATGGTCAATCCATTGATTAATCTCAATCAAGGCAACTATCAATGCTCCATTCCATTGACTACAAAAATGCTCAACATCATACTATGGTCGCGTTGAACGCCGCGACGAAGGCGACCAAGTTTACCCTCTTGGCTAAGTCTACCACATATATCAGCCAGTGGTTTGGCCTAGAAGAACGTCCTGATAGTATGCATATTTCCCCCTCAATGGGTTCTTAACATAGCGATATGAGCACAATATAAAAACCACAATCTCCAATCACCCAACCAAAATCAACAACATCTCAAAACAAATCACATAAACTATAGAAGGTAGTAAGAGTTCGATCCAATTTATGCAAGAAGTATGCTCTTTTCTTACCTCACAACATATCTGATACTTTTCGTTTTCGAAACATGAGTTTACAAACTCAAAGAAGAAAAGTACTACTCACCTGATAAAGCCAAAATCCAACTACAAAAGTTACTTGAGCCGACGCGTCCGAATTCCTATCAATTATATAGAAAAACGGATCAAAAATGAGTAACACGCCACCCTAATGTATGACTTAACTAAACTACACTTATTTAACGCTAAAATGACAACTATGCGCCAAGCTTGTCCACAGCAGAAACTCATTGCTGTTTGCCACGGACAGCTTGCGCACCGAACTCTCATGGGCCATAACTTTCTCCACCGAGCTCCGTTTCAAGCCGTCTTATAGTCCAAACGAAGCTTATTCGATGTACTACAAAAGCCTTAACACGGCCAACCCCGAAAGACAACCGAAAACCAAAGAAATCAGCCCTCGAAGTGCACTGTTCGCGCTGTACTGTAGCGCGACAGATTTCAAAATCTTGTTCCGGGTAAACCAGAGCGTCAAATTAAGATCCGTCAAATCCCACGGCTTCACAACATCCTAAAGTTTCATCCTTATACAAAAACGCAGCCCAAAAACTTCCCAATCGAACGCAGCAATTCAGACTCGACCTAGATCAGAAATTGAGCCATAAATTCGAAAATTACTTCGATAAGAGGAACGAGAGGTGCGAGCACTTACCGGATGTTGCTAATCGGTGTCGGGATGGCTTGGCGAGGCGAGGCGACATGGAGAGAACCCTTCTCCTTTTCCTTCTCTTCTTTTTCCTCTTCTTTCCCTTTCTTTTCTTTCTTTCTGTCGAGCCCTCCCTCTTTTCTCTCTTTCCCCCGTTGGTTGTGATCTTCTGCTGAAGAAGAAAAGAAGAAAAAGTTGGGGCTGGGCTTGGGCTTGGCTTAAAGAAAATATGGGCTTGTTGGGCCAATATTACATGCTTGACGAATTCCTCACGAACGGCCGAATAAATCGAGGGCGGCAACCAAGTGATGGTAGTCCCGGAGTCAATGATGGTCCTAGGAGGCTGAGATTGCTGTGACTGTGAAGAGAAGATACAGTTCTGTTTCCCAAAGGCAATGCCTACTTAGGTTGACAAAATAAAAAGATGAGATACTTCGGTCACTTATCAGAGGTGTGTAATTGTCTGTTTGGCAATAACTAAGGGCTTCAAACCCAAAGAGTAAGCACCCATTTGAGCTCTCACTGCCAGGGATGCAATAGCAGAAGATTTCTGAAAATTCTGAAGCTGTCTGTGAGATTAAGGTTTTGTCCCCTTGTCCTAGGGCTAACATACCGACCGTGTCACCAGAGTCGCCGATATTATGTTGGCTACATCGGAGTGCGAACCGTCTGCATAGGGGATCGAGTAGCTGCAGTTCGATCCAGAGCATGGTGAGTATGTTGTCCACTTGGATGGCTCGAAAAATGGGTCTTGCTGAGGATAGCAACTAGGACAAGGTTCACATTGGATCCATGTAACGTCGCTGCCCGTGTCAAAGATTAGGGTCAGGCTGACTTTCGGGGTCCCAAGGCCAACTGTGACCACGAACTCACCCCCACGGGGAGAGCCAGAGCGGATCGGCAGCTGGGCTTTCTCGCCGTTATTCCCAGAGAGCTGCACGCGAGATTGTCCTAGGACGTTCATGGAACGGACTCGCAATTGGTCTCGGAGAAAAATGATCCTGGAATCGCGGGGTCAACGGTTTGCGGCAAGCGGCGAACAGGGTCCCTGCCTGTGTGCCAGTGTCAATCCACGTCCCTTTGCTTGATCTGCAATCACTCAACTTATACTTGTATCGTGTTGAATCTCGAAACCTTGTCAACCATCATTATTCAATAATATGCAGTTACCATTGTCGAAACATGATCCAGAGTAACAAACATGGAAACGGAGACCTTTGCAAGTAGTAGCCGGCTTCATTTCGACGACATAATTGTCAGGCTCTTCATGATTCACCGTTTGGCTTCCCCATGCACATCTCTTCTGAACTTCGTGACAAGGAAAAAGCAGGACGAGAAGAAGAAGAACACGAAGATGGACAAAAGGGTCATTGGCCATCGATGGACTGTGATTTGCTCGAGAACTCAGAGGGGATTTGAGTACTTATGGCCGCTTAGATATGAAGTGGAAGGCCAGAAAAGAATGGTCGAAGCCAACGCAAAAGGTTGGTCTGTTGACTTGGAACCTAACCAAGTCATACACTTTCGATTGTGTCAGAACTCAGACTGTTAACTCGCTGGTGCAATAATTGCCGCTCCTCATTTTTACATGTACTAATGTTCTGTATTTGCACAGAAGAACCTTGGAGAATTAGTTCATCAGGTTTTTTCTTCCACCTGCCCGAATAATATACATTCGCAACGAAGATTAGGACATGTTTGGTAGTTAGAAACGAGCTTGGCTTGAATGACAACACAATTTCGGTTTGCGGCCCCTTCGAATTTGGGTAGGATCGGGCAATCTATTCTGTGGGAAGAACTCGTATTGTACGAAGCATCTTTTATCTGTGACCTGTCCTTTTATCTCGGCTTGTGAACGAGAATGCAAATTTGGACTCGGCATGATTGTATGGCCATCAATGAGCTTGATGGATTGTCTTCAACCCAATGCCTTCTAAGATTCTTCCTCTTATGTATTCCCAGTTGCAAGGAGAGCAATGCCTTTGTCAAAAAGCTTCTGTCTCTTCCCAACAAAAGAGGTGGAAACTCGTTGAGTAGTTTCCTTATTCGCATTACTGAGATCGATTTTTTCTCTACTTTCTTTTCTCGTGAAGCAAATCCATAGAGAAATACAGATCATCGGTTACTCTGCTTCTGCCTCCAAGTGAAACTTGCACGGAACTTTTCTTTGTGCACGGTTGATGCGGTTTTCGGTTCAATTATATGTCAAGTGAGCCATCACAGTTGCTGTTTATTACAATCCTTTGACATTCCTCAGCAAACACCTCATGTCGGAACCCTGAATCCTGCTCAATTCCATTAAGGTTTTGGATTGATGGTTTAGTCCCTTGTAGAGGTACCTGCCGAGTATCTACTGAAAGGGTCCGCTAGCTACTGCAGAAAGATAATGGCTCATTGCATACTAATAAAGCTGTCGAGTTCAGTTGTTATTTCCAACAAGCCATATCACAAGATGAAAAACAGAAAACCACCGATCACGCCGTCGCAACATGTGGTTCACACAACATAAAAAGCGAAAACATCAACTTAAGTTCTTCATAGTGTTCTTGCGAAAGGATCAGTGCTTCGCTGCCGGTTTTCCTCCTTTCCCCTGTATACAACAATCGGAACAACATATTGTCAGGTATCGTCATCGGAGAAACTCTTGTTCTTAGACAGTGAAAAAGGAGTATCAAAAGAATGATCACACTGGAGTACCTTTTTCTTAGGTTCTTGAGGCTTTGGTGAAGCCTTCTTCGAACCCGACGACTTGGAAGAGCTCTTGGCCGCCCCATCACCAACCTTGGCAGGCTCCTTCTTTACCTGCCCGAACAGTTGAGTGCCCACTGTTTTCTCAGCCTTCAATGACGCCATCGTCTTCTCAACTACCGGCACTGAAATACGCAATTTTCTTCTGTTAGTGCTTCTCTTGACTTGCCAAGCGGAGGCACATAACCTCCTTTATATACACTTCTTTGACAACAGTAGACTAGGCAAGCATCAAGAAGTGGAATTAGAATCACAGCAAATCACCAACTGAATGTCGAACTTTTAAGGGAATAGGAATAACCAATCTCGACAGCATAATTAGGCTATAGCATCGGATGCTTTGCTACAATCGCTCCCCGATGATTTTACGCAACCAATGATATTTTAGTGCCGAATGGATATACTTCAATATCTAATTCTATCACGCATCAATGCTGTATAGATTTTTTGCCTTCAAAACTAGTTTCTGTGAGTATCTGCTGGTATAATGCAAAGAGAAGATAGAGCATAGCAAAGCAATTGGCAAAGTGAGCATACTTGTGAAATGAACTCGGAGTCCTGCCCATTCTGAAATCAGAAATAGTATGGTTTTACTACCCTTTTGGAGCTACAGGTTTGTACATGGTGACAAGTCTCGAGCAAAAAAACATCGGTAGGAGTTACCGCGGTGGATTAGTGATTCTCGGCATATAAATGTTACCAGCTCTCAAGATCCAGAACCAACATCCTTTCATGAACCTGCTAGTGACCCTAACTAAGGGGGTTGATCCTTGGCATATAAATATTACATAGAAAGATATATCTGTATATCCGAAATTTTGAATTTCAAACCTCATGATTTGTACTCAAATGGAGCGGAATGAAACCGAAAAGCTACTATATACTACTTGGAGCCGACTACATCGTGGAAATCGATATGAACATCACCCTTGGAGAAAATACAACAGCATTCAACGTCCTCTTTCACTTGCAAACAAGAAGAATAAGGCGAGATAGGATGGAAAGAAAACTCTAAAAAAACCAGATGATGAACATCTCGATGCGAACAAAGAAATACTTGCCCAAATACCATGTTTTTTTTTTTTTTTGGTAAGGTGCCCAAATACCATGTTCATTGTTAAGAGAATCCAAAGCAAATCTTAACTATTAGGTAAAGGTTTCACAGATGACAATTTCGACGTAAAGATGTAGATGGACGATCTGCAACAAGGACCGTGATTTTCGCTGGAACCATTAGTTGCTCAGTGAAGGAGCCCTTGTTATCTGAAGGCTCTTTTGAGGGTTGCATCAGATGCTTTGCTTAAGCATCATTGGGAAATGATGCTTATTCCAGCAAGAATGGATATCTTCAAATGATTTTATTATGTTATTGCAAAACTAATCTAGCTCTCTCACCACGCGGTGTCGATGTGGGAAACAGTCGCGAATCAATCGTCACGGTTGTAAAATGGCGAAAACAGAGAACTCAAACATTCAGAGAATGATATATACTTTAAACCCTTATAATCACATTTACGATTATCATATTCAACCCATGGTGACTTCAATCATAATCCGGTCAATATTGGTCTATCGCCTTCGACCATCAGATCTAATATGATGTTGTTG
Source organism: Lenwebbia sp. NSW1173648 (assembly GCA_029784005.1). Classification (NCBI taxonomy): domain Eukaryota; kingdom Viridiplantae; phylum Streptophyta; class Magnoliopsida; order Myrtales; family Myrtaceae; genus Lenwebbia; species Lenwebbia sp. NSW1173648. Next base: position 7,931,182 of record JARCGZ010000010.1, read on the forward strand.
TTCATCTATAATCCTGTAGCTTAATTAGCAAATACTCCTGTAAAACAGAAACTCGTTGAGTAGTTTCCTTATTCACATTACAGTGATTGATTTTTCCTCTACTTTCTTTTCTCGTGAAGCAAATTCACAGAAAAAATATAGATCATGGGTTACTCTGCTTCTGCCACCAAGTGAAACTTGCATGAAACTTTTCTTCGTGCACGGTTGAGAGGTTTTCGGTTCAATTATATGTCAAGTGAGCCATCATAGTTGCTGTTTATTACAATCCTTTTGACATTCCTCAGTGAACACCTCATGTCAGAACCCAGAATCGTGCTCATTCTATTAAGGTTATGGAATGATTGATGGTTTAGTTCCTCTTTGATGTACCTGCCGCATTTCTACTGAAAGGGTCCGCTAGCTACTGCAGAAAGATAATGGCTCATTGCGTGCTAATAAAGCTGTCGAGTTCAGTTGTTATTTCCAACAAGCCATATCACTAGATGAAACACGGAAAACCACCGATCACGCCGTCGCAACATGTGGTTCACACAACATAAAAAGCAAAAAACATGAACTTAATTCTTCATAGCCTTCTTGCAGAAGGATCAGTGCTTCGCTGCTGGTTTTCCTCCTTTCCCCTGTATACCACAATCGGAACACCGTATTGTCAGGTATGGTCATCATAGAATTTTCACATTCAAGACTAGCTTCTTCTTAGGTTCTTGAGGCTTTGGCAAAGCCTTCTTCGAACCCAACAACTTGGAAATGCTCTTGGCCACCCCAACACTAACCTTGGCGGGCTTCTTCGTTACCGGCGTGGACAGTTGAGTGCCCACCGTTTTCTCAGCCTTCAATGATGCCATGTCTTCGAAACTACTGTCACCGAACTACGCAGTTTTCTTCTGTTAATGCTTCTCTCAACTTGCCAAGCCGAGGCACATAACCTCCTTTATATACACTTACTTTGACAATAGTAGACTAGGCAACCATCAAGAAGTGGAATTAGAATCACAGCAAATCACCAACTGAATGTCGAACTTTGAAGGGAATAGGAATTACCAATCTCAACTGCATAATTAGGCTGTAGCATCGGATGCTTTGCTACAATCTCTCCCCGATGGGTTCACGCAACAATTGCATATCTTAGTGCCGAATGGATATGCTTCAATATCTAAACCTATTACGCATCAATGCTTTATAGATTTTTTCCCCTTAAAACTAGTTTCTGTGAGTATCTGCTGGTATAATGCAAAGAGAAGATAGAGCATAACAAAACAATTGGCGAAGTGAGCATCCTTGTGAAATGAACTCGGTGTCCTGTTCATTCTGAAATCAGAAATGTTATGGTACTACTCCCCTTTCGGAGCAACAGGTTTGTACATGGTGACAAGTCTCAAGCTAAAATTACCGGTAGGTAATACCATGGTGGAGGCGACTACATCGTGGAAATCAATATGAACATCACCCTTGGAGAAAATACAACAGCGTTCAACGTCCTCTTTCACGTACAAACTAGAAGAATAAGGTGAGCTATGATGGAAAGAGAAGTCGAGAAAAAACCAGGTGATGAACATCTCGATGCGAAGAAAGAAATACTTGCCCCAATACCGTGTTCATTGTTAAGAGAATCCAAACCAAATCCTAACTATTAGGTAAAGGTTTCACCGCCAACAATTTCGATGTAAAAATGTAGATGGTCGATCTGCAACAAAGACCGCGATTTTTACCGGAACCATTAGTTGCTCAGTGAAGGAGCACTTGTTATCTGTAGGCTCTTTTGAGGGTTGCATCAGATGCTTTGCTCAAAAACAGAGAACTCAAACATTAAGAGAATGATTATACACTTTAAACCCTTATAATAAATTTACAATTATCATATTCAACCTAAGGTGACTTCAATCATAATCCGGTCAATATCGGTCTATCGCCTTCAATCGTCAGATCTAATATGATCTTCATCAATAATCCTGTTGCTTAATTAGCCAAATACACCTGTATAACAATAATCATCTGTTACCGCCCAGTCAGTGTGGTTGACCCACCCTCAGTGCTATATAGGCGAAAAGCCGGTAACCGACCAACATGACGGCCAAAGCTGCCACGTTCCAGCACATATGATCGAGCCCCAAACAACTGATCGCCGGAAAATCCACGACTCTGCATGGCCTCCCAGCTCCACAATCATACACTTCGTCCACGGAGTACTGCACTCCCACAAGCAGCTTATAGCAGTAATGACTGAAAGAAACATACTTCAACCAGGCGATGAAGCTCGGGATGTGCTGTATGTAGTACCCGCCCGCCAGTAAAAACACAAGCATCGTGACCGAAGCCAGCGTAGTGCCTTTCTTCGCGTCCATTAGGATCGCCCCGAGAGCCAGCCCCAGCCCCTGCGACACGAGCACGTTGACGAGGATTATCAAGAGCGTCAGCACGAAGGTCCCTAGCGATGGCTTGAGGCCGCCCATCCAGTAGGTGACCGTCACGAAGACAGTGGGGAGCACGAGCTCCATCGGGAGATCTCCAGCGATCCGAGCAAAGTAATAGGACGAGAGACGGTACATGCCCGATGACCGCTCCTTTATGAGCATGGGCCGCTCTAGCGGGAATGCAAAGATCGCGCTGAATAGAGGAAAGAATCCCCAAAAGATGGAGAAAAAGAAGAGTAGCCCAACCTGTTCATGAACAAACCAGGATTAAGGATCAGGAACAAGGCTTTCAGAGTTTACAAAGAAAATCACACCCTACATGTTCACTTTATGGGAGAGATTTCACTCTGATCAACTCAACAATATCGAAATTTCCATACTGCAAGATTGGAAATCTAATGACCAATTGCTCATTAGAAATCAGACAGTACACAATCTGTCATAAAATCCGGTCATGATGACACAGGAAGAGCATCCTAGAAGCAATAAGAAGTCACTCCTTGAAATTCCTAAAAGAAAATGATCTTGCAAGACGGAGAACTACCTGATCTTGTAGATGTGAAGTGTCAGTTTTCCACCAAAGCAGACCTGAGAGGACGGAGACCGACATGACCTGGAAGATCCTTAAACCCGAATACGACTCGTGCTTCCTTTCCCGTAAACCTCGACTCAGCAGCACCATGAATTGCTCCCACCAGGATGTTGCCCAGAAGCTCTCATCCCCTGCGTCGCAAAGCAGAATAATTGAGTTCCACTAGTTTTGTTAGGCTGCTTCATATTTCCTCAGCCTAGGAACTAATTTTTTCCAGAAGAACAGATCGTCTATTATATCGGTGATGTGACTTACTTCTGAGAGATGACGGTTTCCTTGACGGATGTGTATCCCGGTATCGAGAATGTTGGTGAATTTCTGCCTTCAATGCAGGATACAAGTTCGTTTTGTATGATGATATGAGAGACTGTTTGACGGAGTTCTGCTCGTCGTGATACTCCAATTTGTTGTGAAATTCCTGTGGATCGTCATGCCTCAAATCCGGCTTAATACCTACATTTGCGAAACAAATTCATTGCTTGAAGGGTTAAACAACATCTAAGAAGGAGCCAAAAAAACCTTTCACAGTGCCAAAAAGATAGTAGAACATACTGTTAACCAGCTCAGTCTATGCCTAAATCTAGATGACAATCAGATGGTAAAAGCACAACGAAAACCACATACATTTTTCCATCACATATCAATGTGAACAGTTAAGTCAACTGGGTATGATTAGCAGTAAAATAAACGTATAACTCAGTGAGCAGCTACATAACTTGTGCACTGTATCAGAAACTGAAACTGTCTCGCTCGAGACGAGTCGAACAAGTACGGTTCTCTTCCGGGGAAAAAATTACGTGCAACAATCAGATGCCCTCCATTGCAGAAGCATTTAGATAGGTTTGCTATTGCTCATTCAGTCCGACTTGATCGCGGCCTTTCTAGGATGGAGGCAAATGCTTGATCAGTAAGGACTAAAAGTCGATCATCTCAAGCAATTCTACCGGCTTTACAGTCTAGACTAATCCTCAACATGCTTGAAATAATAATAACCGGTGCATCGCACCACCGGACCGAGCGATTCCACTTGGTAAGGCTCCTCATGGTTTCGCTCATTTTGATTTCTTGATATCTGCTATGTGACCTTGAAAAATAGTCATCCTTAATTTTTTATTTTATTTTTCTCTTTTTATTTGAAGGCATCCTCCAGGTTCATAGTCAAAAAGTCTAATCATGTGACAGAAGAAGAAAACAGCAGACTAATACACTATTAAGATGGAAAGAGACATTAACTAATCGTAAAACATCAATGAATTATGAAAGAAGCTAGCAAGAATATTACACACGTTCATCCCCGAATCATACCTCTTTAAGTTTTCTAAAAGCTTGTATTTTTAGATAGGAGAAAAACGTAACATGCACGATTATTCCCTCAAGAAGTACAACACAATGCAACAGTAAATGAAATCTTCAACAGAAAAGGACACAAACACATACCATTAGCAAGATCAAGCACGAAGTCAGCCGGATTGACGAAATCGAACCCAGGCAAGTACCCGAGCGACGCGATGTACTCCATGACCCGGCCCGCGCTGCCGCTGTAGATCGGGCACCCTTCTGTCAGCACGACCACCTTGTCGAACATCCGGTACATCCTGCTCGAAGGCTGGTGGATGGTGGTCACCACGGTCCGCCCTCCCCGGGCCAGCGCCCGCAGCTGAGCCACAATCCGCTGAGCCGTGGTTGAGTCGAGGCCCGAGGTGGGCTCGTCCAGGAGCAGGAGGCTGGGGTTCACCAGCAGCTCGAGCCCGATGCTGACCCGCTTGCGCTCGCCACCCGACACTCCGCGGACCAGCGGCCCGCCCACAACATTGGTCCGGCACCTCGCCAGGCCCAACTCCACTATGATCATCTCGGCCTGCTCGGCCTTCTCTTGGCGGGTGAGCTCTTTGGGCAGCCTCAGCAGGGCGGCATAGGTCAGGGTCTCGAGGACGGTCAAGTGGGGGTACAAAACGTCATCCTGCGAGACATAGCCGATCTTGCGCTTGACCGAGCTCGAGAACGGGTGCCCGTTGTAGGTTATGGCGCCAGTGACCTTCCCGGAAAGCCGGCCGGCAAGTGCCGTCAGGAGGGTGGTCTTGCCGCTCCCAGAGGGCCCAAGCATCGCTAGCAGCTCCCCTGGCCGAGCCACGCCGGTGACACCATTCAGGACGTTCCGGGTGGTCAGTTTGGGCTCATTCGGGGCGCAACAGTTGCTCTCGTTGGTCTGAAGCTTGATGTTGTAGCCAACGTCTTCGAACTGCGAAGAAGTTTACAAGGCTAAATATATTTTCTATTTCGTTTCTCTCGATTTTTGTAGTAAAACTTTTGAGACTACATGATCATTGAGTGCAACCATTCATAGAGAGAGTTACCTTGAGAGTGACGGGATATAGTGACCGGCGGAGGAACGAGAATTTGACCAGAGCGCGAGGTTCGTCGGCATCCAGAGGTGAGCCACACGGGGATGGGCTCACATTGCTGGAGGGGATTGCGGGCTCGGCATGGACCGAGACGTTGTTTTCATTGCGGCTCGGGACGACGACAACTGTGAGGTTGGTTTCTTGCTGAGGAGGCATTTGCATCATTTCAGGCAAGCGAAGAAGAAGAAGAAGAAGAGGAGGAGGAGGAGGAGGAGAAAGAGAATAGTGGAGTCGAAGAAGCTCTAAGAGGAGAGAGAGAGAGAGATAGTCACATGCAAGAAGTGGGTGATGTGATATTGTAAAGTGAAGGAAGGCACGAGATGGAGAAATATGGGGTTGGGGTTCATGCTTCTATATAAAGCCTTTGAGCTACTTTCACTGTGACTATACTCAACTCCACCCCCAACCAAAAAAAATGTCGATTATATTGACTTTACAGTCTTTTTTCTATAGAATTACACAAGGAGAGAAATTTGTAGTAAATAAGGTTGTCCAACCCATTGTACTCGGTTCCAAATTTTGTCCATTACATGATACTTTGCATGCATATTGGTAAATCATGTATAATAGGTTGGGAGCGCGCGGAAACAACTTATACTTTCATATGAGGATATCGTCAAAAGGGAGCTCGAGTCCGAGCCCACCAATATTTCAGTTGGTCCAATCTTCATTCAAAAGCTTCATTCAAGAAGTCATGAGCTAACTGAGATATATTAGCTATTTCAAATCACACCAATTTTTCGATATGAGAGACCACTACTAAAGTAGGAAATCTTGAGTTCAAATCTTTCTAGACCCCTTATTTGCCTTCCCAAAATCGAGCATACGCATGAGTGGGAGTGTTAGAGTTTTTAAATACTAAAATACGTCTTCATCTATTAGCTTAAGTTTTTAAAATTGTTACAGCGATGCCATAAAATCACACACGCAACATTTTATTTGAAGAAATAAATGCGTTGAAAGTCCTAAAACTTATCAAGAAAGTACAATTGAGTCCTAAAACTTTCACAAAGTGCAATTAAGTCCTAAAACTTGTCAGAAAGTACAATCGAGTCCTAAAAATTTCAAAAAGTGCAATCAAATCTTAAAACTTGTCAAATTAGTGAAATCAAGCCCTTCTGTTGATTGCACTTTTTAAAAGTTTTAGGACTTGATTGCACTCTCGTGACAAGTTGTAGGACTTGATTGCACATTTTGAAATTTTTAGGACTCAACTGCACTTACATGACAAGTTTTAAAAATTGATTGTACCTTTTGAAAGTTTTAGGACTCAATTTCACTTTCGTAACAAGTTTTAGGACTCGATTGCACTTTCGTGACAAGTTTTAGCACTTTCGGTGCACTTATCCCTTATTTTAATTCTTACGCGTATACTATTTAGGGATAAGTGCACTCGAAGACATAAAACTTGTCACGAAAGTGAAAGTGCAATGAAATCCTAAAACTTTTAAAAAGTGCAATCAAGTCCTACGACTTGTCATGAAAGTGCAATCGAGTCCTAAAACTTTTAAAATGTGCTATCGAGTCCTAAAACTTGTCACAAAAGTACAATCGAGTATTAAAACTTTCAAAAAGTGCAATCAACTGAAGGACTTGATTTCACCAATTTGACAAGTTGTAGAACTTGATTGCACCTTTTAAAAGTTTTAGGACTCAATTGCACTTTTGTGAAAAGTTTTAGTACTTCCAATGCACTTATCCCTACTATTCATTCAATAATGTTGATACATTGTCATGAATGATTAGATATCCATCAATTCTCGACTAATGATAATAATATATATAATACACACGCATCAAATAATTACCGAAAAATTCCGTTAAGATTAGAGTATATAAAATTGATAGGTAGTCTTGAAGAAATGACATAACTTTCGTTAAGTAGAGAAGTGCATACGGATGAAAGCGAAGAAATCATTCGACTCTCGAGAAGATTCCGACACCTAATGACTCGTTAGCATTTTCCACACCAAATCGATGGCGCAAAGGTCGGGGGATTCAGACAAATTGAGGAAATTTCAAGAGGGGAAATTTAACGTTCTTGCTTTAGGCTTTCTCATGTTCTAATTGACTCATATTATCTTACGTGTTCAAAATATAATATCTATATATTGCAATTTTATGTCTTATTTTTTCTTTTAATTGGCGGACATACCTACATTGTGGAATTCGTATCCATTTCCATTTAAATTCCGGGTAAACTCTAACAGAAAATTTAATTGATGTGGATATTTCTGTTTATTATTGCTCTCACAAAAATTCATGTCGACACTAATTTTTAGAAGGACGTTGCTAGCAGAACAGTCTCTTTTTTTTTTCTCTCAAGCATAACGTGACTATGAGAATAACAGCATGTTATGGGCCACAAAAGAGTGGACCCCGCAATAATTTTTAATTATTTGTTATTTGATTTTTGTGACTCACAGCATAGTATCAATCTCACAGTAAATAAAAAACTGTCACATAAGCATATTCCTATCTAGAATAATATGACAGATATATTTTTAGACCCGTGCAATGCATGGGCATCTTGCTAATATGAATATATTAAGAAGCTTTTTCTCCGACCCTTTTTTGCATTAGTTTATCGAAATTGCAGTATCTATACCACCACAAAGAATCAATCAGTGACTTGATTATTGAGTCCAACTGTCCAAGCATCAGCCCCTGCAATGACTAATCAGGGATCGAGTATTTAGGTCAACTGTTATTCTAATTCTAAAGGGGGGAAAAGAAGCTCTATAGAGTCTCAAACGTGAACCGATAATAAAATTAAAAAATGGCAGTGGTCTGACTTTCATTTAGGTAAAATTACCAAAAATATTCTAAATCTATTGCAATTGTGACAATATAGCCCTAATTTTTTTTTTTATTCGGTCCTAAACCTTTTGTAATTGCTTCAATTCAGTCCACCCGGCGAATTTTGGCCGGTCGGCGCTGCCATGGACACTCGCCGACCGGCGATATAATATTTTAATATTTTTTTGAAATTTTTTGAATTATTTTATTTTTTATTCTTTTTCTTTTCTTTTCTTTTTTTTCCTTCCTCTTCCCTCTTCTTCCTCCAGCCAGTCGCCGAACCTCAGCGACCGACCAGAGGGACGACTGGGGAGGCCGAGCCTTGCCATGGCCGGGTGATGCTAGCCTTGCCGTGCCAGCCCAGATTTGGCGAGGCTCTACCTCCGCAGATCTAGGCCGGCGAGGCCGGCCGTCCCTTTGGCCAATCACCGAGGTTCGGCGACTGATTGGAGGAAGAAGAGTGAAGGGGAAGAAAAAAAATGAAAACAAAAATGAAAACAAAAAAAAAGGAAAATATAATATAATAACAATATAATTCAAACAAATTCAAGAAAAATATTAAAATATTATGTCGCCGGCCGGCCTAAATTCGCCGGATGGATTGAATTGGCACAATTGCAAAAGATTTAGGACTGAATCGGCAAAAAAAAAAGTTTAGAACTGAATTAGCACAATTGCTAGATTTATGACTTTTTTGGTAATTTTCCCCTTTCATCTAATATCAAACAATTCAATTTTCAAGAGCATTTATAGATGTTCACACCTACATTCACTTGAAATATTGTAGAATCTATTCATAAAAAATGAAACTGAAGTTAAAACATTTATTTTGACAAGAAAGTAAGGACATAAATTTATGATTTTTATTTCGACAAGAGAGCAAAACATATAATTTTTCAGCTTATGAAACAAATTACTCGATTGCTTTTACTTATGACTTTTCTTTAATAGTCATAAATGAAAAAAAAAAATTAGTTTTCAAAGTATATAAAAGAATTATATATGATTCTGCATGTTGAATATTTGCATACTTTCAAGTGATTCTTGTTAATGACAGTCCGATTTTGAGAATAAAAGTAAAATTAGAAAAATTAGAAAAAAGTTATTGGAAGTAGAATTGGTGCTTGAAACAATAAATCTTAAAATTATAAGCCTTCGGACAATATAGAAGTGGCAAGTAAATGATGACCAAAATCAGAGCCATACCAGCTTATCTCTATCTTTCAGCAACTGAACGGGAAGCGCGCTGATCTCACCAGAAAATTGTGTAAGTAAAAGAAGGTCTCTAACCCTTCGGGATGCAGTAATACATCTAAAATTTGGATGTCACCGAAAGTACAATTGAGGTGGATACAGCGAAAACTTCGGGCGCGCATGGCAATACTTCTCCTTCAGAAATCAACTTCTGGCCAGAAATTAATTTTTCTACTTCTCCTCAGAAGCAGAAGTTGATTTTTCTACTTCTACTCCAGAAGTTGATTTCTGACTAGAGAAATTCGTTTGGTAACGGTTGAAAATTTCTATTTCTGAAATATTATTAACACAAAATCTTCTATGAAAAATTATTATCGCCGACCGAAAAATTTCTACTTCATTTTTAAACATTTTAAATTTTTTTTAAAAATAATTTTTATTATTAAAAATATTATTTACTTTTTAAAAAATAAAAAAAAATTATTTATTTTTTACTCCGGCGGCCGGAGACAGCGACTTGGTGGTAGATTCCGGCGGTAGGCGGCGCGGTGGTAGACGGTTGGCAGCGGGCGGCGGCGGCCGGCGGTGGTCAGTGGTGGTCGGTGGTGGTGGTGGTCGGCAATTGGCGGTGGCCGGCGAAGGTTGGCGGTGGGTAGTGGTCAGTGGCGGCAGTGGTGGTCCGCAGTTGGCGGCGGCCAGCCGTGGGCAGTGGTCGGCGGCGGCGGCGGTCGGCGGCGGTCGACGGGTAGTGATGGTCGCAGGCGGCGATGGGCGGAGGTCGGCGGTGGTTGGCAGCGGGAGGCGGCGGTCACGGGCGGCGGTGGGCGGTGGGGGGCAATGGTCGGCTGTGGGCCATGGTTGTGGTCGGCGGCTGCGGTGGTCGGCAACGGTGGTGGTCGGTGGTTGGCGGCGGGGGGCGGTGGGCAATGGTGAGCGATGGGTGGCGGCAGAGGTCGGGAGAGGCGAGCATGGTCGAAAAGAGGGTGAGGGCATAATGGAAAGAGGGTGAGGCGAGAAGTACTTTTTGAGGTTTTTTTTTTTTTTTGCTTCAAGAGGTACTTCTTGAGTTGAGAAGCAACTTTTTTTAACTTCTCAAATTGGGGGGAAAACAACTTCATAGAAGTAGAAATTTCTTTCAAAATTAAAAAATTTTACCAAACGGATTCTGCTTCAGAAGCACTTCTGGAGCATAAATTTACTTCCGGAAGTGTTACCATGCGCACCTTAAATTCCACTTCAATTAAATAATAATAATAATAAATGGATTTCCCAAAAAGCAGATCCTACTCATAACCTTGATTAGTCTGCTGGTTAGATTACGTTTTCAGCTACTCTAGTGCTCTCAAACTAATAATCCGATTGCACAACGGGTCGCAACACAATTTTTTGGAAGTACTTGATAACCATACTGAATAAGAAAACATTTCATTTTTCAATAAATTGATTACAAAAAACGGAAAAAAGATTCTACACCGAAACGGCCTCCCGATAAATTGCGCTATTTTTGAACTTTTGACGATGATGATGCGAGAAATCTACTTGATAGATACTGCGTGGAGTCATCTTTGTTAGGAATCGCGCACCAATTCCAGAAAAATAATCCAAGCAAATAATCTGGCAAAATATAATAATAAAAAGAACAGAATCAGAAAAACACACCAGAGTATTTGTTATCGAAGTTCACCTAAACTTGGGTTACGTCTCCGCACAGAGGCTCTCTGCGAATCCACTAGTCTTTGAGAAAGTCGAAATACAATTGATGATCTTCTCACAAGATCAGGGCACAAAGAGATTGAAAACACTAATAAAGCCGTCATGGTCTCTCTCTCTTTTTTTCTTTTCCTTTCTATTCGCTACTTTGCGCTTCTTTTTCTACTATTGACGACTACTACCTCTACATCTCTAATATAAGAGGTATAGCTTTTAACCTAGAAGAAACAAGAAGATAAAAGATAAATAAATAAATAAAAAGCCCTTACTAATAATTTTGGCTTCACACGCCAACAAACTCCCACTTAAGACAAATATATCTGATGCACCAAGCAACTTTGCATCCATCCTCTACAAAAACGAGCAATTGGAACTTGTGCCTCTGCGATACTCCTCATCAATTAACATGGAGTAATACCAATAGTAGTAGTACAGAAAGCATGTTTCTCTCTGTCTACTACCTTGGTAAACATGTCAGCTGGATTCTTTGAGCCACAACCATAATTTCTTATTTTTCTTGTCCCTGATGATTTTCATGCCTAAAATCTTTTTGGCCTCTCCCAAGTCTTTCATAACAAACTGTGATGCTAACATCTTCTTTACTTCTGCGATTCTCTTCATATTAGAACTAGCCACTAGCGTGTCATCAACATATAAAGAGAGATACACAATTTCACCATCCCTATACTTTCGAAAATAAATACAATGATCAGCCTCACAGTGTGCAAACCTTTTTCATCCATAAAATCATCAAACTTTAAGTACCATTGTCGCGGAGCTTACTTCAAGCATACAAGCTTTTCTTCAAACGACACACCATGTGTTCTTTACCTTTGACCTCAAAACCTCTAGGTTGCACCATGTATAACTCTTCATCTAGATCACCATGCAAAAACGCCGTTTTTACATCTAACTGCTTGAGATGAAGATCCTCCACTGCAACTATACTCAGCAAAACTCATTTGATGTTATCTTCACTACTGGTGAAAATATCTCAGAGTAGTCAATCCCTTCCTTTTGAGAAAAGCCATTTACTACAAGTTTCGCCTTATATCTGATACTACCGTCTACTTCACTTTTGATCCTATATACCCACTTGTTTAACAAAGACTTTTTATTAGTGGGCAACTCGGTCAACTCTCAAGTTTTGTTCTGAAATAACGAGCTCATCTTGTCTTTCATAGCGCGCCCCTACTGCATGTGAGATGTGTCTTTCTTTGCCTCATCATAAGTCTCCGGCTCTCCCGAATCTGTATATAAGACATGGCTCAAAACAATAATAGCTGATGGATCAAAAATTACCTTTGGCTTTCTCACACGTGTAGATCTCCTCAAAACAGATACTTCAGGGTCGTTAATCTGTTTATGATCATTGCATTCCTCTTGAACTGCCTACTCATTAATAATGTGTTCATCTTGAACCTCCCCTTCAGGTGCACTCTAATCTGCTGGAATCATCTTCATAGGAATTGTGTCCAGCTCAACATATTCTGGTTCTACTGCCGTCTCATGCTCTGGCTAACGATCTTTGTACATCTATTCTTCATGGAACACCACATTGCGACTACGAATGACTTTGTTATTCTCATAATCCCAAAGCCTATATCCATATTCATCACCGCCATATCCAATAAAGACACACTTCTGGGACTTAGCATCAAGCTTCTTCCTATCCTCTCTATCAATCAAAGCATGCAATACAACCAAAAACTTTTAGATATGAATAATTGACCTTTTTACCTGACCACTACTCCTGCGGTATTCCTCCATCCAGCGCACTAGATGGACTCCTGTTAATCAAATATACAACTGCATCAACTGTAGCAGCCCATAAGTGTAGTGGGAGACCCGCATGTAGTCTCAAGCATCTTGCACGTACCAAAATAGTCCTGTTCGTCCTCCCAGCTACACCGTTCTCGTGAGGAGTTCTAAGAACAGTCTTCAACCCGTGTATGCCTTCCCGGCTCAAATATTCGATAAATTCTTTGCTCGTGTATTCATCGCCATTATCAGACTTCAGAGTCCTAATCTGACAACCTGTCTCTTTTTTACCATGGTCTTCCATATTTTGAACACCCCGAATACTTCTAATTTTTCTCTGAAAGTATAGACCCGAGTCTTTCTTGTGGCATCATCAATGAAAGTGACAAAATATCTCTTACCACCAGAAGAGAGCTCTTGAGCCGGTCCCCACACATCAGTATGAACCAACTCCGCTTTTGCCCTTTATTCTGTCGCCCATTCAATTGAGAACTAACCGCTTTTTGTTTTCCATAAATGAAACTCTCACAGAAATCTAACTCAACTTTTTGCAAACTTGGAAGCAATTTTCTTGAGTGTAACTGCTTTACACCCTTTTTACCAAGATCTCCCAAACGATAATGCCAAATAGTAGACAAATTACCTATAGCCACTGTAGTTGCAACCATATCGCTGATATTGTCTCCCTGGAGAAGGTAAAGTGTACATGTACGCTTTTCCTTTGCTACTACTCTTGCCCCTAAGGTTATCTTCCACTCTCCGCATCCAAAAGTTGTTATCATGCCTTCTTGATCAAGTTTACTAGTTGAAATTAGATTTTTCTTCAACTCGGGAATATGTCTGGTTTCACGCAAAATTAGACGTCCTCCACCTGAGATGCTCACAATCACAATTCCTTTTCCGACAATTGGACACATGTGGCCGTTTTTCACAACCACTTCTCCAAAATCGCCACTGGCATAATCAGCAAATATGTCTGTTTGCGAGGTGCAATGAAAAGAAGTACCAAAGTCAAGAAACCACTTATCTGTCGTCAAGTCAAACCCTGCAGACAAACACAAGTTCTCTAGCAAAGGTTCATCGCTAACCACATTAGCTCCTTGATTCTCGTCTTGTCGCTTTTTTTTTGTAGGCTTCACACTGAAATCTACGGTGTTCCGTCTGGTGACAAAACCAGCACTCATCTTTTGCAACCTCTCTCTTCCCCCCTTGATTGTGACCTCTCACGCTCGCTGAATTTTCCTCTACTTTTCCTTCTCCCACGATTCTCCACTGCTAGTGCCGTCGAAGATGTAGATGCCAAAAACTTATCTCCACCCGAGATTTTCCTTCGCATCTCTTCATCCATGATGCTACACAGCATCATCCAGAGTCAAATCATCCTTCATGGTGCTCAAAATTCCCTGCACCACGGTGTTGTAGCTTTCCGGAAGGGAACACAAAAACAGTAAAGCTTGCAGCTTCATATCCAGATTTATGCCTGCGGATTCCAACTAACCCTTGACCTGCATAAAACTGTTAATATGCTCTGCAACAGATCTTCTGTCAGATAACTTCATATTAACCAATTTCTTTAGCAAAAATATCTGATTTGATGTGGATAGTTTCTCATAAATATTCGTTAGAATATCCATGGCTTCTTTTGCGGTCTTCGCTTTCGCGATGTGGTACCCTGTCATTTTCGTCAACCCTAGACAAATCGCACCTCACGCCTTTCGATCAAGAATTTTCCATCCCAATTCTGCTGTCGGACCCACTTCCGCGAGTTTGGGTTTCCAACCCTCAAGTGGTGCATACCGTTTTGGAGTTTCCACCATCCGAAATCCTGCCCATCGAACTTATCGATTTTGATTTTATCTTCTGCTATACCGTTTGCTTTCAATCGAACGTTACCGAAGAACCTCGATGCTCTCGATTAGCCAATCCAGGCTCTAACTCTAGTTGTTAGGAATCGCACACCAATTCCAGAAAAATAATCCAAGCAAACAACCACACTGGCAGAATATAATAATAAAAAGAACAGAATCGGAAGAACGCACCAGAGAATTTGTTATCGAAATTCACCCAAACTTGGGCTACGTCTCCGTGCAAAGGCACTCTGTGAATCCACTAGTCTTTGAGAAAGTTGGAATACAATTGATAATCTTCTCATAAGATCAGGGCATAAAAAGATTGAGAATACTCATAAAGCCACCGCGGCCTCTCTTTTTCTTTTTTTTTCTTTCTATTCGCTACTTTGCGCTTCTTTTTCTGCTATTGACGGCTACTACCTCTACATCTCTAATATAAGAGATATAGCTTTTAACCTAGAAGAAAAAAAAGATAAAAGACAAAAAAAGCCCTTACTAATAATTTTGGCTTCACACGCCAATAATATTCTCGTAAAATCTTGGACAAAAAAAGATAGCACGGAAAAACGAAAAGGAAGGCACAAAAGAGTCACGTAAACAAGATCCAACTTTAGCTACATATTGCAGAGGTTGGTGGGGAGAGATGCTGGGCACCCAAAGATGATATATGCAAAGAGAATAGACGTTGTCCGTGGCAAATCATCAAAAGGTTTAAAACTAAATTGGCAAATTATCAAAATGTTGAGAACTAAATTGGCATAATTGAAAAGTTTATGACTAAATTGGCAATTCTCCAAATTGTTGTGTCTGAAACAAAGCTCTAAATTGGCCCATCTCTCTTTCTCTCTCTCTCTTAATGTTTGACAGAAGGCAAGGGTATCTTCTTTCGTTTGGGGTGGAGGAGAAAAGAGGTGAAGTGCTGGGTTCTTCATTCTTTCCTTTTATTTTTGCTCCTTTTCTTTTGATAATTATTCATTCTTTTTCATGTGTCGAGTTCCGATTCCATGGAAGAGATAATGGAGGGAAGAAGAGAGACTGTGTCGCCGTTTCCAATTGAAGGTGGTGGTGGTGTCGCCATCGATCCAAAGCCACTCAACTTTTGACTTTTCTTTCGGTTTTTCGGGTGGATGCTCACATTCTCTCCTATTGCATGGAGTTACGTCCGTTCACGAATTGCTTCTTGTCCTAGGAGAGATTAAAAACAAAATCTGTGCAGGCTGGTTTGAAAATTAGTGCTTTTGTTTCGTCTTTTGATGGCTTAATTCTAGTCAGCAAAGGCTGCATTGGTCGCGTGGAGAGACGAAGGAATGAGAGGCATATGGTGACGCGCACCAAGGTCAAATTCATGCCATTATTCTATGGTTTTGGCGACTCCATTAAGTGCACCTTCGCATGACTTTCTATTTTTATGCTCCCTTTTCTTTTCACGTTCTTCTGTAGGACGAGGCATCTCGAATGTTTAGGCAAGAGGGAGTTTAATGGGGAAAACCCATTAGAGTACCCGACGCAAAGATTGTCCTGAAAGCATCTCTACTATACGAAAGAGAGAATTATAGCAGAATTCGATGAATTGATGTACATTAGTTTTAGACAAGACGAACTCAAACATTCATCTTGAAATGATCTTTCGGGACTTCATCGTACCATTATCACGAATAAGAAAGTAAAAAATGAAAGTGAAAATCTCAACAACAATAACAACAACAAAAAAGAGTCTCTTGAACTTCGAAGGGTAATCCAAATCATAGGATAGGTAATCTCATTAAGTCGAAATTGCTTAGGAATATGGTGATTATCTCCAATAGGACACCCCCTTCGGATTCTAAGTGGGAATATATAATAGCCTTTTCCTTTTTGGTGGGTCTCTCTACTTTTTCCTTTGTCCCTCTTGTTCTAAGTCGCCAAATAGAAATTGGGTTCTTAATGCACAATCGCCAAGTGTCCAGCTTTTCCTTTGAGGGCAACTAATTAAAGCTCTCCTTTAAAGCCGCTATCTTTATCTTTCTTCCTAGCCATGAGAATTGGAAAGGATGATGTTAATTGATACACGTCGCAACACACGAGTGATTATGCTCACTTTCCATCTTCTTTCACCTCCTGAATCCTTTTCCCTTCCCCCACATAACACGTGTTGCTACAGTCTCATGCTATTGGCTCGTCTAGATTCCTCGGCCAGTCCCATTTACAGAATGACATTTCGCTTTATTTATTTAGGAATAAGTCCGTTGAAAGTCTTAAAACTTATCAGAAGAGTACAATTGAGTTTTAAAACTTTTAAAAAGTACAATTAAATCTCAAAACTTATCAAAAAGGACAATTGAGTCTCAGAATTTTCAAAAAATGCAATCAAGTCCTGAAACTTGTCAAATTGATGAAATCAAGTTCTTCCGTTGATTGCACTTTTTGAAATGGACTCGGTTGCACTTTTATGATAATTTTTAGGACTCAATTGCACCTTTTGAAAGTTTTAGGACTCAATTGCACTTTTATGACAAGTTTTAGGACATCCAGTGCACTTATCTCATTTACTTATTTTAAGTTTACAAAACCTTAATGAAGACATAATTTCCATCTCGAATTTATTTTTTTCAAATGGTTAGCATATCGGTAATCCAGTTAGGAGATCAAATGGACTCACATCAAGAAAAATACCCCGACTTTAGTATGGAATATCCCACACATGTGCAGAACAAAATGCTGATGAAGAGTGAATACAAGCGAAACAAATGCTGTGTATGCATGTGCTAATAGGCAACCAGGTTTTCAGGAACATTCCTTTCCCACATGTCATAGAAGACAATTTCACAGAAAGCTTGCTCTGTTGCACATGGTTTGCAACTTTATGATCAGTTTGAAAATCACGAAAAGGAAATGTAATCTCTTCATAAAGCAATCGACAGTACGTCGATGACGAACATCATATTCTCAACTAGACATTCGGATTCGATGAAGGCCGATATTGATCTTTATCCTCAATACAACTTTGCAAGAAGCTTTACCTTGGAAATTTTCATTTACATGTCAAAATGAGTGTGACCACCTTCGAATGAATTCTCGCCTCATAGTCTAGTATATGTGGCACTCAAAAAGGAACTTTTGATAATGAGATTATTGTTTATCCTCGATACAAATCTTGATATGGTCAATACACGCCATATTCATCGCCGGGGCACCTCCCTCTCCCTCTCTCTCTCTCTCTCTCTCTCTCTCTCTCTCTCTCTCTCTCTCTCTCTCTCTTGTCGACTGTGATATGAGTCATTTCCCTAAAATCTAAGGACATTTTCGGCAATCGAGGTAATTAATTGGACCTGATTGAGTTATCTCCTTACTAGAGAAGATCACTATCCTAAATCCAAATGAATTTCTAGTCTTACGTAATTCTTCAAGGGACGAAAGAAAGAGAGATGTGTGGATCTCTTGAGGTTGGTTAAAGTTGTAGGAGGAAAGCATAAAACGATACTTTTATCTTTTTTCTGTCATCTTTTTCATTCTTGTCTTTTTCTCTTAGGGCACACCCGACATAATAGAGACATAAGCAACCATTAGAATTTGGACAAGGGACAGTGGATTGTTTTGGCATGGCAGTCAACAACGACAAGGCGGCGTCTTACCCAAAACTGTTTTGATCTCATTTTCCTGATTATAAAGACTCCATGATTTGTCACGTAATTGCCTCGTAGCTTCCACTGAAACAGTCACCACGACTTGGAGTGTGTCAAAACCGGCAAAAATCATCAGTCGATGTTCGACTTACAGTAAAGCTTACTGTATAAGCACATGGTTCGTAACTTTAGGATCAGTTCGAAAACCACAAAAGGGAAAAACGTAAGTATCTTTACAAAGCTATCGATATTACGACGAAACCGAATAATACAGTGATGGTCGATATGGATCGTTGTCATCAATATAACTTTTCAAGAAGCTTTACCTTGGAAATTTCCTCACTTTGCATTTCAAAATGAATGATAGTATGAGACCACATGAATTGTCGCCAAGGCTGCCTCGTCCGCTGCCAGTGAGGGCGTCGTGGCCCTCACCGGCGACATTAAGAAAATATAAATAAAGAAAAGAAAAAAAAAACCAAAAATCGAAAAAATATTACACCCCATGAGGTAACTCTATGATCTTCCATGGTAAAAGAGCCCCTGATCAATTCGAAAAAAAAATATTACAAATTGTTCACATCAGCGCCGGCCGTGCCATGTAGGACGGCCGGCGTCCCAGTTAGTGATTTCTGGCCGAATGGACTCAATTGAAAAAAGGTGAAAAGGTTTATAATTCAATTAACAAAATTAAAAGGTTTATGACTGAATTGGCAAAAGTATAATAGGTTTAGAACTTTTAGGATAATTTTCCTCTTAAAAAGGAACTTCTGATGGTGAGATTAATGTTTATCCAATCAATATAATGCTTTGCCACCGTTTGGCAACGTCTTTTGTTGTTCTATGGATTTTTGCCAAACATATTTGTTAAAGTGTTCCGACCTCATACTTGTTTATAGAAGCTAACAAACAATTCAATATAAAAAAAAATCAAATTATTACGCTGTCTCCCTTCATCTATGTGTTAAAATTTTTGAATTCGACAATATAACATGATATCATAGCAAGGTTCTGCCCCTGTTTATTTCGCATGTGCGGCTCTCCATTTGTGAAATTCCACGTATCTGTTCCTAACTCAGCTTGCACATGAGAGATGGGGTTTCAGCTTACAGGTGAGAAGGGTCCTATTTATTAGGCTTGACTATTCTAATATTTGTTAGAACTTTACCAAATTGTGAGTGAAATTAATCCCCTTATGATGAGCATCCATGAAGGGTTTACGTAAGGAAAAAACAAAAGGAAAGAAAGATGGATTGTGGAGAGACCAAGCATAGAGGGGGAGTATCAGAAGAATATGGACAGGAAAGAAGTTTTTGGAGGGAAAGAACAATATCACAATACTGAATGAATGTTAATCATGCCAGAAATCGATAGAACAAACTTCAAGGCGCGTATTAGAAGTGTTCCTTGTAAGATCTTATGAGCTCTATTTAAACAATTAAGTTATCATAGGGTAACGTAGTGTAATTTCAAAATGTTGGAACTCTACTCTTCATGCATAGAGTAATTTGATACCATGTACAATTTTACTAACGATTTTCAAAATTTAAGTTAGTTGATGATGAGTAAGGGGTTGGATGTTAAATCCATGGATATTTTGGGCAATTCGAGGTAATTAAGTGGACCGGATAGAGTTATCTGTCCTAATCAAATGCAAAAGGTTTAGCACTGAATTGGCAACCAAAAAAACAAAGATTTAGAACTGAATTAGCTTAATTGCAATAGATTTAAGACTTTTTTGGTAATTTTCCCGTGATCCTAAACTTAAATCCATTTCTGGTCTTACGTCATTCTTCAAGGGATGTAAACGTATCAACCAATACCTTATCTTTTTCCTTTCCCTTTCTTCTTTTATTTTTTCAAGTACCCGACATAATGGAGACATAAACAACCATTAGAGTTTGGACAAGGGACGGTGGATACTTTTTTTTGGCATGACCAGTCAACATTAACAAGGCAGTGTCTTACCCGGAATTGTATTTGTCTCGCTGTCCTTGATCATAAAGACTCCGTGATTTGTGGCGTTATGCCTCATGGCCTCCACTGAAAACAATCACCACGACTTTTGTTTTTTTTTTTTTTTGTCGAAATTCACTACGACTTGGAGTGTGTCGAAAGCGGCAAAAAATCATGAGTCGCTGTTCGACCCAAATGAACCCGATGCATCCTTTGATAAATGATAAGGACAATGTGGAGTGCGAGATCAACTCATCTTTCCTCTCACTCACAGGCGAGGGCCGGCGATCCTGATCAGCCACAAGGCGAGGGCTGCGAAGCCTTTGCCGGCAGCTGGCGACGGTCGCGGTCCTCGGTTGTGGTCAGTGAGGGTCGAGCAGCCCTTGCCGGACTTATAAGAAAAAAATTAAAAAGAAAAAATAAAGTAAAATAATTCGGTCGGTGAGGGTCGGGCGGTCCACAGTGTTTTAGCAATATAATTTTTTTGAAAATTTATAAGAAACGTGTTTTCCTAGATTGGATTAAATATGGATGTGTTTTAGCAATATAGGTTGGTTTGGGTCGAGTATGGGTCGAAAAATTTGTATTGCAATAAATAGGTCATAAACGGGTTATTTGGTCGGACCATTTATGACCCGATACAAATCCGATCCGAACCACCCGTTTGACTGGTCTACCTCTCGGTGCTTCTTACAATGCAGTACAATGATGGTGTTCTTACTCGTGCCCAAAAAGAAGAAGAGTCAGAAGACGCCATCGTTTTCAATAGATTTCCTAATGTATATCTCTCGTAATGGGCTTGCCAGAAGGATTGGTGAATTTGAAACGTTAGTGAAGAGTCCCCCCAACAAAAACAGCAATAGATTTGTTTCTTGTTTATTCAATGTCTTGTCGTTCATACCCTAAGACGACGACAAAGCAAACGTGCGACTTCGACAGTAGGAAACTCCCCCACCCACTCAGGTGCTTATCTGCTCAATAGCACCTCTCGTTTTCCACGAGAAAAGCGATTTCGGATGTTTAGGTCTTTGCTAAAATCGGGAGAGATATGTGCCATGGATCGGAGCTTACGCAATTGTGGCGTTTGGCGAGAGCTAGCTTTCTTTTCTTTTCTTTTCATCTTTCACTAGAGAGTACGATACAGAAATAAAAGAAGCGAAAACTCGAAGCACCCCAGTTTCCGCAATGACCGAACGCACAAGCAAAGCGTAATCATATGGAAATTGGGAACAAAAGAGATATCACTTCATGCATTGAGCGCATGATACCAAAGCGTTATCACGTAACTTCATCTTTTACACAATGGCCAGACCAGATAATATTCCTGCATATTTTTTGTTCCCCAAACGTTGCACGACAGGTAAAAAGGCAGGCAAAGGCGGACATGTCTGGAATATTTGATCCCAATTCACGACATGAAGGTACATCATGCGACGACACCAATTCTTTCATGCACCGGGCAGTTTTTTCTCAGGTGGTCCACTGCCACGTCTATTTGGACATGTATTGGTTCTCCGTTCTTGACTAAGTTTGGATGCTTCTTTATTTATCTCATTCCTTCATCTTTTCCTTCCCCTTTTTTTCTCCTCGTGACATTCGAGGTATGGAGAGTTTGTTGGGTATTTGTTGCCATTGCGTGTTAAAGAGGTATTGTTTGTTAAGTTAGTGTTGTTGCGAGAAAGGACCGTGCACTAGGACTACATTCGCGAAGGTAAATGAAAAATAATACATCAGAATTTACATGGTTCGGTATGAATGTTGACACTTACACCACGAGAAAAACGGCGGCGATGAATCCACTGTGAACATCTCCTACCAAAGCTCCGATCCGATTACTACCAGTCAATCATTAGCGTGTTTCACTCGACTCTCAATTGTTTGCCTCACAAAACTCTCAAGAGAAACCTTAGAAACACCCTTAAGAGACTCAGATGTGTAATGCTCCATATATAGGGAAAAAGTACCAAAAAAGTCCAAAATATATTGCATTTGTGCCAATTTACTCTTAAACCTTTCAATTGGACCAATTTAGTCCTTACCTTGTGCCAATTGAGTCCATCCGGCCAATTTTTACCGAAAATTGCTGACGTGGACGTCGGCTATGCCACATAGGACAATCGGTGCTGACGTAGACATCTTTAATAATATTTAGATAATTTTTTAAATTTTTAATTTTTCTTTTCTTTTCTTCTCTTTAGTTTTTTAGGCTGAGCGCCGACAACACTCGCCAACACTGGGCAAGGGCTTCGTGGCCTGGCTGTAGTGTCCTAGGGTGCTACCTCCTCACTATCGCGCTTTGTTTTAATCTGATAATACATATAATACGGCACATGTGAAAGATCATACCATACAAGTCGGCCATACAATCATACAAGTGCAATCAAACGACGTAGGCACGAAGCCTAAAGGGTATGGCCTCATAAGGTTTCACTACTTGTAGCAGACACAGATAAGATCACACAGCAGATTTGGGGAATTTCTTATATATATAAAATCAGGTTCTTACATTTTTCGTTTCAAAATATAAACAAACATATGAGAGACAACAACAAAATAACTACTCCCAATCCACCAACATCATTTCCGTCCATGGCTACCACTATCCATGACCGCTTCACCTCACTGGCTCGCTTATCTGAAAAAGGGTTAAATCCACAGGATCGAGCTAAAAGCTCAGCAAATAAACCTTTAATCAAACAACTAAACTAACCATATCGTCATCCGTTCGGACAGCAATCTAGCAAACAGCAAATCAACAAAAACACAACAAAATCACCCCGAAATACCCACGGAAAGGCCACAAGACAACCAAGCTTCCATCAGCTAATTTGACCATATAACAGCAGGAACCTTCCTTCCGCCTTCACGACTGAATACCCATATGAAGACAATTTCACTTTATGTCGAACTAGCGATTCACCAGGCGACCCAAGTTTAGACTTCATCTATCCAAGTCCAAATAGCAACACTTTAACTAGCAAAATTGACATGCAAGCACCGAACATCAAGAATCGTGGGCCAAACCTCCCCTATACACAGTACAACTCAAATTCACGGCGTTCCAATGACTTCTTTGACGATCAGCCCATAGATTTGAGTTACCCACAACCTATCGGTACTACTATGAGCAACAGATCAAACATGCATCGACATTTGCTCATCCACGCAAAGTCAGCTTCAATTCGGCACATTACAACCAAAATTCATCACCAGGCACCAAACCGAACAACTAATGGGTAGACTAGTTGAGTGATTAGAAATTTACTTGCATTAGGATCGTGTACGAAGAAACGGGGATCAGTTTGCCCCTCGGATGAGCTCAAACAGCCCTTTTCTTCTTGGTTGGTCATGTGGAAAGAGCGACCAGCGGGAAAGGAGATGAGCGGCGGCGAGAGCTGTCGCTAGAGCTTGAAGACTCGGGGATCCGCCATTGACGAGTCAAGGTGTCACTGGCTAAAGACAAGGGAGCGAGAGCTCAGCGGAAGAGGGAGATTTGAGAGAGAAAGTGAGAGAGTTTGAGGGGAAGAAGGTTCTTGCAACCCAAAAAAAATGAAGAGAGAGTGAGTGGGGGTTTAAATAGAGGCTCAATGGCGGTGGGAGTGGGCTGAAGCGGTTCAAGGATTTTCGCGTTCAAATCGCGAACTAATTTCGCTCCGAACCGATTTCGCATGTTAACACTCAATCAAACACATTGCAAACGGTCCTAATAAAATTACCGCACCCAAACTACAATGTTAATCCACCGCACAAAATAATAAAACCCCAAATCACCATCTCTATACGCCAGTCAATGACTATTTCGCTCGTTAAATTACTCTGGCAAAATTCAGGTCGTCACACTGGCGAGGGCCACGGCGCCCTTGCCTAGCCTAGATTTGGTGAGGAGCTAGCGGCCCTCGCCAGATTGGCGCAAGGGGCCGCACACTCTTGATGGTCGCCAGCCTCAGCCCCAAAAAAATAAAGAGAAGAAAAGAAAAAACCAAACATGTATAAAATATCAAAAAATATATTAATATATTATGAAAAATGTCCAAGTTGTTGACACCTAAATTTTGATATTCCTTTTTTATTTATATATTGCACAAAAATGAGAATTAATTCTCACAAAAATAATTTTTCATGCATTGCATATTTAATTTCTGTCAATCATGCATTGTCATTTCCATCCAGGCTAGACGTGAGCTTAATTTGACAGGTGACTGTACCATGATTCATTTGAAATTTTCGACAACGGGGTATGAGGTGGGCCGAAATTTATTTAAGCTATTTGGACCTATTTTCAAGCTCAATTTAATTCATTAAAGTCCATTTAGTTTATTAAGGCTTTTGGTTAATCATCTATTATTTTGAAAAGCCTTAATTTGAGTTCGAAAATGCGAGGCGAGCCCATAATTTGATCAGAAAATTCGGCCATGCAATGAATATGAGTGTGCCGAATTTTTCATATGGGTATGGACCTAATTTCTTATTCAAATTAGCCCATTTTAACTATTTAATTAAGCGAGGCCTTTAATTAATTACCCATTTAATTAATTAAAGCCCGATTCGAGCCCAAGATGCCATGATAAGCCTACGAGGGAGGTCATTTTCGGCCATGCTCACATCACTCCTCTTTTGGCCGAAATTTCCAAGGTGTTTCGGCGGATCTGGACTCTTCAAGGATTAAAGAAAATTCAAAAAATTATCTAGAAAATTAGAGTCCTTAAAAATTGAAACTCTATCTCTATCAAGCTGCAAATAACAGAGAGTTTCGCCTGATCCGAACTCTTCCGGGATCAGAATTTTTTATCCAACAGCTTGAAACGAATCCTACTTTAGCTAGGATTGCTAATCCGACGGTTCGTATCGACTCCTACTCCTACTAGGATTCGTATGTTTGAGTTCTATATAAACGTCTTTGCTTCACACGCACAAGAGGTTGAGGACATTCAAAATTTTCAGAGCAGAATAGAGAGAAAAGAAGAGAATCTCGGTGAGCATTCAAACTCGGTCGAGACCCCCTTCGCAGTTTCCAGCTGCACCGCCGTCGCCCGCTGCCTCCGTTGTCCAGTCCAGCCAAATCCAGCCATCCAGTAGCTCCATCATCCTCCATCGTCCCACGCCGGCGTCCCTGCCCTTCCGCCATCCACGATAGCTCAGCCCCGAAGTGTCTCAAGCAGCCCCGGTGTCCCTAAGTCACCCGATCAGCTCCTCGATTTCCCTGATCGGCCACTTTGGAGCTGCTTTTGCCACTGTTCAACCTCGGTTCTAGGTCAATCAAGCCTTGTTTTCTTGTTATTTGAGGATCTAACATTGCTATTACTTGCGTTAGATCATTCAGAAGTGGTTTGGTAGCGAACCGAGCTCGAAAGGTGCAATTTTAGGCGAAAAATCCAGATTGCGCACGTGCTGGAATTCGCTTGAAAAAAGGTAAATTTCTCAACTTTGACTTGCTAATCCATGCTTGTTTGATTGGTAACATGCATATGTGTTCATATACCTTGATGAATGTAAGAGGATTTGTGACAAGAGTTTGAGAAATTGAGCTTTTTCTATTGATTCTATTAAAGAGCCGAAAGTTGGAACTTTTTTCACGTAAAATTCTGAATTTCTGAGAAAATTCAATTTGATTGATGAATTTGGTCGAATCCTATGCATATTCATGAGAATTGGTTAAATTTAATTGGAACAATATCTTTTCTCAGAATTGCGAATTGTTCGACATATTTTTAAGGTCAAATTGGATGAAGCTTCTAGCTTTCGACACAAAAGGTGGAAGAATTGATTTTTTAATCTTTGTAGAACACCTCCCTAATGGCCGAATTTAATGTGTTATTGATTGATCTTCATTGGGATGAATTTGTGATTTGAGATATGCTTTGGCCGAATTGTGGGTTGTGGATGATATTTGCTCTTGATAATTATCTCTTTCGTCGTGCTTGTTTGAATGATCTTATCATGTGTTTTTCTAATAATATTTTCATGTTACGGATAAGGATCATGCTTAATTGGATAGCACTTGACCGGTTGTCGATATCCTTTGCTTCGAATAATTATCTCATAATCATCGAATTGGTTGAATTGTCTCATCTCTTATAGATATTTGATGCCATGGATGAAATATTGTGGATTGGATGATTATCTAGATTTTTTTGAGAATTATCTGAAATTAATTTCCAAGTTCTAAAGATAATTTTCACAAATTGGAATTGAATTTTGGATGAGGAAGTGATCCCACCTCATGTTTTCGGCCGTTCCTTTTATTTTTGAAAAAAAAAATCAAGACAAGTTTGATTGATTTTTATTTGGTCATGTTTGTTTAGTCGTTTTTTTATATAGTTTGCACATTTATAAACAAACATGCACATAATATATGCTCCCTTGTGCCTTGTCTCTTCGGAAAATAAATTATATTTCCCTAGCCAAGATCTTATGGAATATGGAATGGGATTATAATTTGTACAGAATTTCGTAGTCTGCCCTTTGTATTAAGGGATGATGTTATTCTATACCCTAATTTGCTTACTAACTCGAATCTAAGAGTACGTTGCGAATAAATTCCCTTCGACCCTAACTTTGGGTACGAGTGAATTAATCGAAAAATTTGGAATCAAAGGTATATTATGGGTATTTTTGTTTATTTTTGTTCATCTTTGCATTTCATCTTTCGTTCAAATAAATAAAAAAAATCTCAAAAAATAACTGTCATTTTTCATAGTTAATCATGTCAAAAGTTTGTTTTTATGTCGTCAATGTCATCTAATATAAGTTAAGACCTTGAGAAATCATTTTCTTAAGTTGAATTGGATGATATCTTATTTTAAGACATGTTTTCATAATGGTCGTCATTGAATCTGAAAATAAAAAAAAAATCATTTCCTTTGCATATCATATGGTCATTCATGTCACATTTTCCTTAAAAAAAACACACTTCATTCACATCATCAATCAAAAGGGATTTTTCATGAAATATGGTACCGAAAGGGCATTAATTTTTTCAAATTAATGTAACCAAGTCTCTGGACTCATTTTCTCTGGTTCGTGGAAATAAATTAACTCTCCCGTTAATTTATTTAGGTGTCTAATCGGCCTACTAAGAAAGCAATTAGTGGTGACTCCAATTTAATAATTTCATGAATTAAACTTAAGTTACGATTCGGTAGGACTTGGGAGGGTCCGAATTGTGTTAGTTAATTTAATTAATCTAATAATCCGTTAACCTAAGGTTTAACCTAATTTTTACGTCGCGACACAAGTCAATGTCAACCATCCTATATGACATAGCTGGCGTTCACGTTTGCAATTTTCAAGCCAAAATTGACCGAATAGACTCAATTGGCATAAATGCAAAAAGGTTTAGAAATAAATTGGTACAATTTTCGACCAAAAAAAATTGGTACAATTGAAAGTTTTAAAACTAAATTGGCACCAATGCAATAGTTCTACTCACCTAAGTGCCCTACCAAGCGGTGCATCTTTGCCAAGCATCTACCATATCTTTCATGTCCATCTTCCGCTCCCTCGGACTCCTCATTAAACTCTACTCGGGCATATCCACATCTCGGAGCTTCAATCCTCGTTGGGGTCTATAGCCAAAGCTCACGACATACTCAGCAGATGTAGGGGTGTGTGCTTGACACCAAGTATTTAGTTGTTGAAATACCTTGAAATTTAGTGCACAACTTCCTAGAACTACAAGCAACTACTAGGGGTCTGCATAGCAACGATTCTGGTTCTCTGATTCTGTTCCTCGAAAGAAAAAAAAAAGGATGAGAATCGTGTTTGGTAACGTAAATAATTCTGAATCTGATTTTGTTCCCGAGAACAGTTTTAGAGCAAAAACAAGAACAAAAAAAAAATTCTCTCATCTCTCACTTTTCCCTTTCAGTTCTCTCATCACTTTTCCCTTCACCTAAAACAGAACAATGTCTCATTTTCAAAGAAAAATATATAAGATAACAAAAAAATATAAAAATTATAATAAAATTATAATAAAAAAATTGGAACAATTCTAAAAAACAGAAAAATTTCAAAAAATCCCTAAAAATAGAAGAAGTGATAACTCTATAAAAATAGAGCTGTTTTACCTATTTGAGGAAAAAATAATAATGTGATATCTATGAAAATATATTTCCTTCTATTTCTTCAAATTTTCCTTGATATTGCAGGATAATGAGATATGAAGAAGAACATGAAAAAAAAAAAAAAGAGAAGGAAATCAAGATGCCACCCACAGAATCGTTAGAAGATAGAGACCAAATTAGAAATTCTATATTTTATTCCCGAATTTTATGCAAAAAATTAGGGATTGCCTTGTTTTTAGGATCTCTTAATATTATCATGAGGGATTTAATTTTTTAGATGCTCTTAATGTTATCTTTAAGGATTTACTTATTTTTAGGAGTCTTAAATGTTATCTTATTAATAGGATAACATTGAGAGCTTGGAGGACGTCAACGTTTTTACTTTCGCATCGTTCTTTCATTATTCTTGGAGTTTTTCAAGTATTTTGAAGAGAAGACAAAAGTAGTGACAGAATTCTTGTTCTTTGATTCAAGATGTTCGATTTAATTTATATTTTCATTTCTTCTTCTATTATGTTCTATTTTTCTTTCGTTAGAGCTAAGATGTAGCCTGACCATGATCATATGAATTTCATGATGCTTATGTTTGCAAGTGATTTCGTTCATGTGAGTTATATATTATTGTGCTTAATGCTTTTAAGTGACTGGCCACCATTTGAATGATCTGATGTGCATGTTTGAGACTGAGAAGTGATAATATGCAATTGCTCCTTATAATATATAACCCATGAATTAAATGTGGATAGAGATATAGCATGTTATTTGTGTGGCTTTCGGTGATAAGGTGAGAAAAAAAGAGTCATTGTAAACAGAAAATATTCACAGATTTTAATGCACTTATGTTTATTTAAATTCACATAGAGATATGGTGGATTGATAAACTGAGTAGGTTTACTATACCTAGAGATAGGATAGTAAATAGAAGAGGAAATTCCGCTATCACATGTTTGATATCGTTCTTGTAAGCATAAAGATCTGAAATTCGTGTCTAGTGGTTATGGTGAAATCGGATGCCCTAACGTATTTATTTGATTGATTTACCACATCTAGCTCTGAACTTTTACTTTTAAGATTGTCAATTTAATTTTATTCTCAATTCTATTTTTACTTGTTAGATAAATTCTAGAATTATACCATTGTTAGTATTTAATTAGTTTAGTAAGCATCAATCTCTGTGGGATTTCTTATCATTATATTACTTGTTTGACACGTTCATTGACACGTACACTTGCATTGAGAATTTACGAACAAGTTTTTGGCGCAGTTGCCGGGGATTGATTGTTTAATACTAGTTAATATTTTCTTTTTTTGGTAAAGAATACTAGTTAATATTGATACCAAATAATACTAAGTTTAATCTAGCTTTCATTTTTTTCTCCAAATATACATCGGTGTATGACACGTAGCCAACAAGAGAAACTTGCTAAGTTTGATCTAGTAATTGAACGTACATTTAAAAGGCGACTAAGAGAGCAGAGAAATCACACTAAAAAGATGGGGGATAAAAATGCTAAAGCTCCACGTAGACTCTTGAGAGATTATGCTGCTCCAACAGTTCAGGGCACCACATCAAGTATAAGGAGACCTGCAATTCAAGCAAACAACTTTGAGATTAAGCCATCACTCATTCATATGCTTCAACAATCAGTGCAATTTAGTGGGCTGTCAAGCGATGATCCAAATGCTCACATCGATGCTTTTCTTGAAATCTGTAACACAATTAAATATAATGGAGTTACAGATGATGCTATTAGATTAAGATTATTTCCATTTTCCCTTAGAGACAAAGCTAAAGGTTGGCTCTCTGCTCTTCTTGCAAGATCAATCACTACATGGAATGATATGGTCCAAAAATTTCTTGGTAATTTTTTTCCACATGCAAAGTTTGCAAAAATGCGTAACGATATTACTAATTTTATGCATATGGATAATGAAACGTTGTATGAAGCATGGGAAAGATTCAAGGAGTTTCTTAGGAGATGCCCTCATCATGGACTACCCGTATGGATGCAGGTACTAACTTTTTATAATGGGTCTAGTGCAAATCTTCGTTCTATGATTGATGCAAATGTAGAGGGAACTTTGAATAATAAAACACCAGAAGAAGCCTACAACCAATTAGAGAAAATGTCATCTAATAGTTATCAGTGGCCTACTAAGAGGCTACTAGTGCAAAAATCTAGCGTAGTTCATGAAGTGGATGCTTTCACTACAATGACTGCACAATTTGAAGCACTCAACAAAAAGATAGATAACATGAGTGTTTCAGTCATACAAATTCAGAATATGACATGTGATTTTTGTGGTGGAAAACATGTTAGCGCAAAGTGTCAGGTAAGCAACACTTTTACATAACCTAGTGAAAATGCCAACTTTGTTGGGAATTTTAACACGCCGCAAAATAATCGCTACTCCAACACATACAATTCGGGATGGCGCAATCATCCAAATTTTTCATGGAATAATCATAATGTGACGAAACCACCACCATGATTTAAACAATCAGAAGAGACAAAGTCCAATCTGGAAGATATAGTTACCAAACTTGCTAACATCACTCATGGCTTCATCAAGAGCACAGATGTGAGATTTCAGAACCAAGAAGCTTCAATCAAAAATCTGGAGATGCAAGTGGATCAGTTAGCAAACATGATGTCAGGAAGACAGCAGGGTTCTTTGCCTAGCATCACAGAGAATAATCCAATTGAAGATGTAAAAGTTATAACCCTAAGAAGTGGTAAACAAGTGGGACAAGAAGATCTCGAACAAGAGGCTGCCAGAGACAAAGAAGAGGAAGTCAATAAACAACCAAAGGAGGTAAGCAAGTGCAAACTTTTTTTAGATAATCCAAAGCCATATGTGCCACCAGTTCCATTCCCTCAGTGACTTCAACAACACAAAATAGATAAGCAATTCTCTAAATTTCTTGATGTATTTAAAATATTGCGCATTAACATTCCTTTTGCAGATGCCTTAGCACAAATGCCTAGCTATACAAAAATTTTGAAGGAGATTTTGGCAAGCAAAAGGAAATTAGAGGACTAAGAAACTGTGAAGTTGAATGAAGAGGCTCAGCCATCCTACAAAACAAATTACCTCCGAAGTTAAAAGCTCTAGGGAGTTTTACAATTCCTTGCACTATTGGGGATTCTTACTTTAAAAAGGCATTGTGTGATTTAGGTGCAAGCATTAATTTGATGCCTTTTTTCAGTTTTTAGGAAATTAGGATTGGGTGAAGTAAAAGCAACCATAGTGTCATTTCAACTGGCTGATCGATCAATTAAATATCCGATAGGTATTGTGGAAGATGTATTGGTAAAGGTTCACAAGTTTATCTTTTCCGTAGATTTCATAGTTCTTGACATGGAGGAAGATTTTGAGGAACCACTTATTGGTCGACCTTTTCTAGCAACAGGAAGTGCTCTTATTGATGTACAACAAGGGAAGTTGATTCTTAGAGTTCAAGATGATGTTGTTACCTTTAATGTTTTTAAAGCAATGAAATATCCCTCTGATGATAATTCTTGTTTTAGAGTTAGAGACAGTTAACAAGTTGGTGAACAAGGTTTTTCAGGAACATATGTTTAAAGACCCACTTGAAGCTTGTCTGATTCGATCAAGGGACAAATAAATTGAGAATGAGGAGATAAAGGAGTACGCAATTTCATGGAGGCAAATTCACCATATTCAAGGCAAAAGGCAACCAAATTTGAGGAGTTGGGACAACACACAACAAAGCCCAAACCTTCAATTGAAGACCTTCCGATTATTGAACTCAAACCCTTACCCTCTCATTTGAAATATGCTTATTTAGATGGAATTTCTTCTTTGCCAGTAATTATATCTCCTTCTTTGACAGATTTGATGGAGGAGAAATAGCTCAGAGTGCTGAGAGAGCATAAGGATGCAATTGGATGGAAAATAGTTGACATCAAGGGAATTAGCCCTTCACTTTGCATGCACAAAATTTTGATGGAAGAACAATACAAACCCACTATCCAACCTCAGAGGCGCTTGAACCCGAAAATGCAAGAAGTAGTAAAAGCTGAGGTAATTAACTTACTTGATGCAGGGATCATCTATCCTATCTCCGATAGTTCCTGGGTAAGCCTTGTATAAGTGGTGCCAATGAAAGGAAACTATTGAAAAATTGCCTCCACCAGCATCTGTAAAACTTGTCAAAGGATTTTTGGGGCATGTAGGATTCTACAAGCAGTTTATAAAATATTTTTCAAAAACTGCTAAACCCCTATCTAATCTTTTGATAAAAGATACACCATTTAATATTTCTGATGAATGTGTGCAGGCTTTTAATGCTTTAAAGGAAAAGGTAGTGGCAGCACCAGAATGGGACTTTCCTTTTGAGCTAATGTGTGATGCTAGCGATTCTGCAGTGGGTGTTGTTTTGGGACAAAGGAAGAATGGAGTTTTTCAAACCATTTACTATGCCAGTCGAACCTTATTAGGTGCACAATTGAATTATTCAACAATAGAAAAGGAATCTTTGGCGGCAGTTTTTGCTTTTGATAAATTTCATTCTTATTTAATTGGCTCAAAATTTATAGTATATTCTGACCACTCTGCTCTTAAGTATCTACTGGAAAAGAAAGAATGAAAATCCCGATTATTCAGGTGGATTCTATTGCTGCAAGAATTTGATTTGAAAATCAAAGATAAGAAGGGAACTGAAAATCTAGTTGCAGATCACTTGTCAAGAATTCCGAATTCAAAGGAAGAGGTAAGACCAATTCTGGAAGAGTTCCCTGATGAGAAACTTTTTCCATCAAATCCACAAACATTCCCCAGTATGCTGACTTTGTGAATTATTTGGTAACTAATGTTCTTCCTCCTGAATTGTCGTATCAATAGAAGAAAAAATTATTTTCTAATGTTAAAAAATATTTTTGGGATGTGCCTTTCTTGTTTAAAGTATGTGCTGACCAAATCATAAGGAGATGTGTTTCAGACGAAGAGAGGGCAAGCATTCTACATCATTGTCATGGTGGAGAGGTAGGTGGTCATTTTGGTGCCACCAAAACTACAACTAAGGTTTTACAGTCTGGGTTTTATTGGCCCACACTTTTTAAAGATGCATACTCCTTCTTGTTCATAAAATTCTCAACGCAAGTGTACGTATCAACGAACATGTCGAACAAGTAATATAATGATGAGAAAAGATATCGTCCCACAAAGATTGATGATGAACAAACTAATTATATACTAAAAATGGACTAATTCTAAAATTTATCTAACAAGTAAAAATAGAATTGAGAATAAAATAAAATTGATAATCTTAAAAGCAAAAGTTCGGAACTAGATGCAGTAAATCAATCAAATAAATACATTAGAGCATCCGATTTCACTATAACCACTAGACATGAACTTCATATCTTTACGCATACAAGAACGATATCAAACATGTGATAGCGAAATTTCCTCTTTTATTTACTATCCTATCTCTAGGTATAATAAATCTACTCAGTTTATTAATCCACCATATCTTTCATTAGGGCTACGATGTAGCCTGACCACTCAGTCTCAAACATGCACATTGCTCCTTATAATATATAACCATGAATTAAATGTGGATAGAGATGTACCATGTTATTTGTGTGGCTTTCGGTGATAAGGTGATAAAAAAAAAGAGTCATTGTAAACCGGGAATATTCACATATTTTAATGCATTTATGTTTATTTAAATTCACATAGAGACGAAAGCGTCGGATTGCTAATCCGTTGTACGAAAATGTAAATTAAATCCAACATCTTGAATCAAAGAACAAGAATTCTGTCATCACTTTTGTCTTCTCTTCAAAATACTTGAAAAACTCCAAGAATAATGAAAGAATGATGCGAAAGTAAAAACGTAGACGCCCTCCAAGCTCTCAATGTTATCCTATTAATAAGATAGCATCTAAGACTCCTAAAAATAAGTAAATCCTTAAAGATAACATTAAGAGCTTCTAAAAAAGTAAATCCCTAACGATAATATTAAGAGATCCTAAAAACAAAGCAATCCCTAATTTTTCTCATAAAATTCGGGAATAAATCACAGAATTTCTGATTTGGTTTCTATCTTCTAACAATTCTATGGGTGGCATCTTGATTTCCTACATTTTTTTTTTCCTTCTTTTCTCCATATATCATTATAATTTGAATAAATAGAAGGAAATCCAAATATTTTTTCATAGATATCACATTATTTGTTGCCTAAAATAGGTAAAATAACTCTATTTTAATAGAGTTATCTGTTCTTGCCAAGTGTTCGTATGTGCAAAATAAAGTTGTAAGACAAATCTAAAATCAATGAGTAATCCGAATGTAGACGAATGATCCGAGCCCAACGAATTCACGTTGTGTCCTTAAGATAATTTGTTCCCTCCACCGGTACCCAATGTTCTTGAACAATTGCCTCCCATGATAGAACGGATCGCCTTTCCTTTGAAGCGGTACTTCTTCAAAGGAAAATCTTCGAACGCAACTTCGTAGACTAATCGCACAAACGACAATGATGATTATGAAGAACGAAGGAAATCCGAAAATCACCGAACCCCCCGAATGCAGCCAATATTTGTATTTATAAACAGTGAGGCGGTTAAAAAAATGAAGAGTCACTAATCCAAAAGGATATTAGTGATGCGATTAAAAAAGAATGAAGAGTCACGAACCCGAATAGATATCTTTTAAACTTTGAACAAACATGTTTGTTCAAGAAAAAATTTCCAGACAAACATGTCTATTCAGTTGGAATGAAATAATAAGACTGACGAACAAACATGTCTGTTCGGTTGGAAAAAAGAAAGAATAAAACTAATGGGCTCTAAAAAGAATAGGAACGGGCCCAGACCGAGCCGGCGGGCATGGGCAGCGCGCACGCGCGTGTGGACAGACCCAACTTTGCGTAGGTCCTCTCCCTTCCACAAAAGTGGGGTGCCCCTTGGGGCCCAAACCTATTAGAGAGGCTCCTCTATTTAAACCCATCTTCAACTCCTCTCCTTTCCAATGTGGGATTTGCTCCATCCCCCACTTCTCATTCACCTTCTTATCGGACTTGGAGACCAAAGTCCCAACATTATCAAACCCCCCAAACTTAACATTTTGCTAGTCCTCGAGCAAAAGCAAGAGATAACACATGCTCAAGACAATAACCCCTCCAAAACATCCTTCCATAATTGCTCGAATTCACAATTCAAAGAAAAACACAAATTTCATCCAAACATTGAAAATAAGTTAAGACCAATTCTAACTATGTGATCCAATTGTGTGTGTGCATCCCCATCTTTTGTAATTATATGCAATTCAGATAAATTCACGTTGGTACACAACCTCTCAAAAACTCTCTATAATTATGACCAAATCTCATAGGTTTGCTTTTCATTCCTCCCTCCACTAATGTAAGCTAATCATCCAACCAAAAATCAATAGGACCTTCTCAGGTTGTAATGTAAGACTGGGATAACGTTGAGATAAAGGTAAATTTAAGCTCAATCGCCCACAACACATTGATTTCTAGGATATAATTTGAGCTCATGCCACTATCCCCAATTTCACTCCTTGAACATAATCTTTCTGCCACCACTTATTATCATCCATTCTTTCTTTCTTTTTTCTTTTTCTCTCTTTTCTTTTCTTTTTTCTGTTTTTTCATTGTTTTATGGCGGAGTTCCTCCCTAAGTCCCTCCTGATATAACACAAACATTCCCAACCCATTGAGTATCCAAAAGGCTCACTCAATTGAAAGTTGGATATGGAACCATAAAAGTAATTTTTTTAACGATACACCCCAAATAACCATAGCAATCAATTTTATTTTTTCATGCTCCACCCTTCCTCCCAACTTGCTATTATGCTCAAATAAAATTTTGTCCTAAAAATCAACATGTTCATGGGGTGTGGGATAATGATATAATTTGATAAAAGCTAAGCTAAAATTATGTGGGTGTCAATGAAAAATGAGATAAGAATTAAGGCTCCGCTAGGTGACTAGAGATAAATAAATAGGGTTGGCTTGAAAGGCTCAATCGATCCAAAAAAATTGTCTAAATCACTTTCTCAGTTAGATGTAGCCTAGGATTTCGCCTCAAGAGAAAATCAAACAAATTCTAAGATTTTGGTGAGATTTGAGAAAATCACATACTTCGAATGCTCTCTAGATGCACAAACAACTCAAAATTAAAGATTTTTAGTGCTCATTAAGTGGATCAACATAATCAGAATTAGAATTAACTCATATAGTTTGAACAAAATTTAAATTTTCCTAAGAATCGCAAAAAAATCACAAGGAATGCAACCACAACAGAAGTATGAATCATGACACACACAAAAATAGATTTGATTTTGTCCCCCCCCCCCCCCCCCCCAAACTTGAACGAACATTGTCCTCAATGCGAAAGATAAAAGAAAAACAGGAACAAGAAAACTCCCCTTATTTTAGGATGTGTCCATGGATGGCCTTGATAATGAAAACTCCAATAAGGTGATCCCTCAAGAAAGAAAATTAACCTGCATAAAACAGAGAAAAAGTAATCCCTTTTTTTTCTTTTTGCAATTTTTTTTTGTTAACAATGAACTTAAAAAATTAATGAAAAAAAACATAATAAAAATGCTTGGTTCACCCAAGAAGCGCTTACTTTATAGTTTTCAGCCAAACTATCTCAGATGTCACTATTTTGGAGGATGAAGTTCAATGGTGGTCTTTTGCTTGTTGTATCCATCTTCGAAGTAGGGTTTCAGACGTTGACCGTTAATCTTAAATGTGGCTTTGGTGTCATCTGCAACTTCAACTGTTCCGCATGGGAATACCTCTGTGACTATGAAAGGACCAAATCATCGAAACCGTAACTTTCTTGGAAAAGGTTTAAGACGAGAGTTATAAAGTAAACCTTTTTGGCCAATTTTGAACTCTGTTCTGAATATATGCTTGTCATGCCATCTTTTTGTACGCTCCTTGTACATCTTAGCATTTTCATAAGGCTCATTGTGAAATTCCTTCAATTCATTCAGTTGCAAAAATCTTCCTTCACCTGCGGACTGCATGTCAAAATTTAGAAATTTCAAGGCCCAACATGCTCTATGCTCTAATTCCACTGGTAAATGGCAAGCTTTCCCAAATACTAGCCTAAAAGGTGACATCCCAATTAGGGTTTTGAACGCTGTCCTATAGGCCCAAAGTGCATCATCAAGTTTCATTGACCAATCTTTCCTAGAGGCATTCACTATTTTTTCTAAAATTCTCTTGATTTTCCTATTTGAAACCTCTACTTGACCACTAGTCTAAGGATGATAAGGTGTTGCAACCTTACGGGTGATTCTGTCCTTACTCAAAAGTGCTTCAAACTGTTTGTTGCAAAAATGTGTTCCCCTGTCACTTAGGATTTCCCTATGAGTGCCGAATCGAGTAAAAATATTTTTCTTCAAGAATTTGACCACAACCTTAGCATCATTTGTTGGCAATGCTACAACTTCTACCCACTTAGACACTGCCACTAAAATGTATAAATTCACATAAGGTGTAAAAGGTCCCATAAAATCAATAGCCCAAATATCAAATAATTCACACACAATGATATTGTTTAAAGGCGTCTCATTTTTTCTAAAAATATTTCCGGTTCTCTGACACCAATCAAGAAGTTTAGACTAGGCTAGTTTGACCTCATCTTCATAAATTTGGGTCTAGATTCCCTAGATTTTATAGATTTTGTTCTTTTTTAGGAAAATCATAAACACCTTTGAAATTAAACCCGAAACACATTTATCTAAGCCCTTAGGGATTCATTAGGGTTTTATGATGTGATTTATCAATGCCATGATTCCTTGATTGCACATTTGATTTCATTGGTTGTGATTTGCCTAGCTTTAGGTACTTTAGACTTAGTCTAGTTTTAGAAAAATTGGAAAAAGACAAAAATAATATGTGTGAACACTTAGCATTGGCTTACCTCATAGGTTTAAAAATGAATTGAAAATTTGCATGAAACGCGTTTAGAAAACACTCAACTTCGGTGCCGAAAAGGCGTCGGTGAAAATACCGACGTAACCAAGTTCCCGGACGCTAGATTTCTCTGGTTGCGTAGAATCGAACGGTTTCTCCCGACCGTTCGATAAGGTTTTCGATCTACCTTCCTCAAAAACTGGTGGCAACTCCATTTGCATGTACACATACATATGCCACCGATCACACTAACATCAAATTTGATATTCCTTCGTTGAGATTTGGTATAGACCTGGGAGGGACCAAGCTAATTTGAAATCACACACTAACCCAACATGGTCTCTCATTTTTTTGTGCTTAAAATGACTAGTTATGACACTGCAGTTAGACGAAATAGCACGAAAAAATGTTATATGTAATATGAAATATGTTATATAAGAGAATCAATATGAATTAATCTTCAATTAATTCAAAATATATGATGAAATTTCACAAAGAAACTACGTAATTATTTGAATTAAATGACAAAAATTGGGAAGAGAAATTATTCTCGGGAACAAAAATTTTGTGCAATTACCAAACGCGTTTCTGTTCCAGGAACAGAAATTTTGTGCAATTACCAAACACATTCTGATTTTCTAAAACTCATCCAGAGAACAGAATCAGAAAAAATTAATTCTAATTAGAATCACTTTTTCGGATCAAAATTATTGCCATGTAGGCCCTAGAAGTCTAGAAGTTGCAGCTCTGGGTTCACAACGGTTAAGAATAGCACTCGTAAGAAAATTGTAGCACTTGATTTTAACGTGATATCGGAGTTTAGAGGTGTGGAGTTCAATCTCTCGTACTTTTCTCCCTTTTACCTGTTTATGAGGTTTCTTTATTTTTATTTGTTGGGTTCCTACCAATGGCGAAATCAAAAATCTAGATCAGGGAGCAAGAACAGCAACAACAAAAATAAGACATGGTTAAAAATCTTATCTTGATAAGGAGAGAGAAATAAACAAATTTCCATGTAAAATTCAATCGTTTATTGAAAGCAACATTGAGCCTCAACCTGTTGGGGTGGGAACCGGCCCCCGTAAGTCTATCATTACTCTCCATAATTCTTACTTAGGAAGAATTACCAAAATAATCACAAACTTATTATAATTGTGTCAATTCAGTTCTAAACCTTTTTTTACCAATTCAGTCCTAAACCATTTGCACTTATGCCAATTCAGTCCATTTGGCCGGTCGATGCTGACGTGGCATGTCGACACTGACGTGAAACTCTTTTAAATATATTTTAATAATTTTTATGATTTTTTTTTCAGTTTTGTTTTTCCCCAACCCTTGGGCCGACGAGGGGCCACGATGCCCTCGCCTGGCCAGATCTGGGTGAGGGGCCATGTGCCCTTGCCGGCCCAAGAGTTTGGGATAAAGAAAAGAAAAAAAAAGAAAAAAAACATAAAAATTTAAAAAATCATACTTGGGCCGGCCCTTGCCGGCCCAAGTATTATTTAAAAAAGTGTCACGTCAGCACCGGTCGGTCAAATGGACTGAATTGGTACAAATACAAAATATTTAGGACTGAATTGGCACAGTTGTAATAAGTTTAGGACTGTTTTGGTAATTTCCCCTACTTTTCGATTGTGCCCGGTTGCTAAGAAATAAAGTTGGATGGAATACAATCTGATAAAATAATTTTCTGAAATTATTTTTTGCGAAACAAACTAAGCCCGGCGATACTCGAAATTAAGCACCGACTCTTTCAACAACGAATGTTATTGCAGAATCGGACCTTCAATTATTAACTCCACCCTCCTCTTCCTTGTATGGTGTCCGTACGGACAAAACACAAATTCGCCGCGTGTTATTAACGGAACTATTCTCTCCTCATTTAGTGGTAGATATAACCAGCAACCCCTGCACCGATGCTTTTGGCCCATGAAATAAATGATTCTTTTTGGACACATTATCATATAATATGTTATCTTATAATATAACATGTTTATATATATATATAAATGCGCGCGCTAATGCTAAAAAATTCAATTCAATAGCTTGAGCTGATAGTGAAATGAGATCACATGAATATAAAGAGCATATAAGATCCGTTGTTGAGCGATGTGCGATGATATTTCAACACCCTCTCTCAGGTCAAGTCGGATTACGAGGGACACATGAAATTTGACTGATGAGAGTGGACTCACGTGTCCGAAAAGGAATAGTACTGGCTCCGATATTATGGTAGAAAATCCAAACCCAATAACTTAAACTTTCAGAATAGTTGACAGGGTCCCACAAAATCTTATATGGTGACAGAGTAACGAGGTTTTGAGTTCAAATCTTATCCAAACCCCTTATCGCCTCCCATTTCATATTCCCACGCTTTGGTCCACGCCAAATTCCAGTCAACGCTCGAGGGGGATATTAAAATATTTAAATTTTAAACCATACTATCATCTAACAGCTAAAACTTTTAGAATAATTGACAGTGATCCACGAAGTCTCATCGTTAATTTACATATTACCGTATTAGATCGCCGCTCTTCGCACCCCACTTTAGCCTCACGAATCTAAAAGTGACGCATTTACTAAAAGCACCCACGTTAGCATATGAGCACAAAAACCTCCCCCCTTTCGCTTTCGTCCCCCTCATAACCTCACTACTTGCCACATCGTTTTGGCTAAAAAATTTCTTGCTTTACCATAGTCTCCACAATACAATATATCTCGAAAGCAGCTTTAAGCAGCGAATCGCACTCGAGGTGACGTGTGGGGTGATGCTGGCAAATTGCCTATGTGGCGGGTCTAGGATCTTGGAATCAAAGTGGGTGGGTGGCTCGGACCACCTTTGACGCTCGTGGTCCCGATCGACGATCATGGGTCACACGTGATCGTCGGTTCACCTTTCGTTTTAATGTCGACAGACCATCGTTGATTGTGGCTGTGTTCCATTTCATCTAATTATCCGAAGTCTCTTCATTTGCCACCTATGTACGACAATACCCATTTTTTTTAAAAAAAATTCTTCCTTGCCTTTTTGCCCATTTTCTTTGGTTTGGGGTTGACTTAATCGCAATCTAATGATGATAATTTTATTATATGGCTGACCATCGTGCACTAATGGTGGTATTAAGGATGATTCAAGTGGAGGCAGGTGATGATGTGTATTGAGTTCCAAGAACCATGTTAAGAGGGTGGCTTTCTTGTTGACTACCCAAGTTAAGAACTGTTACAATTTTTCATGCACTAACGTTTTGGGACATACGGACGGTCGATGTCTTGAAAATCGGACATTTTCACATTAAGCAATGGTGATGAGTGCCTTTAAGTATACTCGGCCTGATGATCCATGTGAGTG
This sequence comes from Lenwebbia sp. NSW1173648, assembly GCA_029784005.1. Taxonomy (NCBI): domain Eukaryota; kingdom Viridiplantae; phylum Streptophyta; class Magnoliopsida; order Myrtales; family Myrtaceae; genus Lenwebbia; species Lenwebbia sp. NSW1173648. Next base: position 7,972,802 of record JARCGZ010000010.1, read on the forward strand.
GTTGAACGCTTGATTTTAATACGGAAGATCACTTATTAATTATAACGTCATCTTCCACACAGATTGACCTGGGGATATTCCCTCACTTTATCAATGGAGCCTTGCTGACGGTTTGTCTATGCCCATGGAGATCAGCCGAAAGGTCCGAATACTTTGTATCAATATCAAAAGAAGAAACTATGCATCGTACTAATTAAGACCAAGTTGAAAGTTAAAAATTATACATACGTGAAATTGAGGAATGAAACACAACTTGAGGAGAGATAGAGATAGAGGTGAGTTGGTCATCAAAGACATCTCTGATATCCCAACCAACTGTGTCGATCATAAACGATTAAGGATCACTTCAAAGTCTTTGAAGGTGTAGAAGAAAATGTTCAGGCTCTCGTTGACTTGTTGAGCTCCAAGAATACTCACAAATAGATCGCCTAACTTCTCACATCAGTCTTCGTCTCCCATTCTATCCAACTGTTCGTTTCCTTTCGTATCGACAGCTTTTAATCATGTCATGCGAGTAATACACGATTTGTTCCAGAGTCGTTGTGTTCTTTTGACTTATGCACTGGGAACTGTCGAATGAAAGCTCCATGTTTGGATGAAAAATGCCCACTTCTGGCTTGCAACTGCAGAAATTTTGCCTTTTCATGCATGAAGAATGCACATCTGAACGTTTTCATAGTTTGTACAAAGAATGCACATCTATTCCTTGTCTTTGAGGAGTGTCATTATAATCGTCGAAACACGAATACACAGCATTATATTGTTCCGTGTCTAAAAATACAAAGTCTTTTATAAGTATAAGTAAGAATCACAAAACGGGAAAATTACCAAAAAAGTTCTAAACTTATTGCAATTGTGCTAATTCAGTCCTAATTTTTTCTAGCCAATTGAGTCCTACACCTTTTGCAACTGTACCTATTCGTTCCATTTGACCAGTCGGCGTTGACATGGCAAAATTTTAATAATATTTTAATATTTTTCTGATTTTTAATTATCTTTTAATAATTTTTGTCTTTTTTCCTTTTCTTTTTTTTTTTTTTTGAGGGCCGACAGAAGGCTGCCTGCCGCCGGCCACTGGGCGAGGACCGCGACCCTCGCCATGGCTGGCGAGGGCTCGCAGACCCTCGCCCAAGGGCCGGCAGCCTCTTGCCGGCCCCTAACAAAAAAAAGACAGGAAAAAGTAATAAAAATAATTTAAAAATCTAAAATATTAAAACATTATTAAAAATTTACCACGTCAGCTCTAGCCAGCCAAATGGACTGAATTGGTACAATTGTAAAAGGTTTAGGACTCAATTGGCCAAAAAAAAAATTAGAATTGAATTGGCACAATTGCAATAGGTTTAGGACTTTTTTTCGTAATTTTTCCTTGACAAAACAGTTCATAAAAAAATGTTGATTCTTTCTTTTTCAGGTAATAGGTTGATAAATTAGACATTTTTTATAAAATCGCCTATTCTTTTGATAGTTTGCAGCCCACTTTTAATAGTGACACTTCACTCTGTAGTTGTCAAATGGATCATCTTTTCTTTGCACAATCAACTGTCCATGAAAAAGAACATTCTTCCAATTTTTGTGATGAATCTAGAAGAAGGAAACAAAATAGAATTCCAAAACATCTAATTGTACAATGAAGTAGGTTAGGCAGGGCTGCACTTCTCTATGCACCCCAAAAAATGCCATATTTCAACAATGCAATAAACCCTAAAATCAAATGTGACCCGATCCTTTTGTGATGTCAAGAATCTGAAGAAAAGATGGGAGAAGTGACCTCCCACTCAAATAATACATGCAAGATCATGAGAATGGAACACCAAGAAGTTGAAATGCTTTGAGGAATTCAGATAAAGCTGGACACCACTGAAGTAAAAAGGAAAGCTCTTTGGGTCATCTCACATAGCTTCAATAATGGTGTGCATAAGTTGTTTGGAGACTCGTAGGATTGATTGATTTGAACCTTATCTCTCCGTATTTATAGCGACGGTTATGTTCCCGAGGGCCAACCGGCATCTTTATCGAGCTCAGAATACTGGGATAAATTGGTCATCGCGTAATAATACTAAGATACTGAGATTGGTATATAGAGTTGATCTACCGACCCGCATGAAAAATTTCTAAATGGGTGCTTCAGTAAATTAACCGTATTCAGATGCTCCGTAAGAATCTTCCTTTCTACCTTTAATATCTATAGTACCATTCGTAGGTCAGTTTTGTGTCATTTTTGAGTTAATTATGTTCATTCTACAAAACCCATGGCCACGTGCCACTCAGGTATGCAAGGCCCTCGTAAAGTTGGTGCACTGAAATGGGCTATGGGCCTCACGAACCCATCAAGACGGGCCCAATTTGGAGTTTGGGCTAATGAAAGCCGCTCCATACAGGATCCACAGAAACATTATCGGCTGTTCCCGACGGATTTGAGCCAAACTCACATCCACCGTTGCGCGTCAGATCAGGACGTAAGACCCGTCTTATCTGAACCATGCACAGGACAAGATTTTTGCGAACCTAGAAGGCTGCAGTTATCCACATAATCTGTTTGATGTATTTTCTAGGAGGAAGCCCACATTCAGGAAAATCTCGGGCATGTGAATCGCTCGACTAACCTTATGAATCGTGTAAAGACGCGAGTTAAAACTCGAGTGATTAACCCAAAGTGCAGACTTATCGTTTTTATATATGCTATGCGGAATCCAATATGTATCAAGTGAGATGACTCTACATGGGTCCGCTTCCTAACCACTAGAGATGTCAAACAGGTTGGTCGAGTCAGGTTTTGATTGTTTCGAATATGATCCGACCCATTTAACCCGTTTTGACCCATTTTCATGCGGTACAAATTTTACGATTCATACCCGACCCGACCCATACCCAACCCGTATTTATTAAATATTTTTATATTTAACCAAATCATACGATACTTCGTATAATTTGATAAAGAAAATGATACTACTAAAACACTTTTACGCAATACAAAATTAGTGAATTTTTTATTTTATTTTAAATTTTAAATTTTAAAAAGTACTTTTTATTTTTTTTCTTTTCTCTTTTCTTTTTTTTTCTTTTTTCGTTTTTATTTCTTTTTACCTCCTTCCTCCTCCCTCCTCCGTTTGCCGGCTGCAAGGCTTCGGCAACGACCGGCAACTGGACACATCCCGGCAACCTAGAAGTAGGTAGAGGTAGGAGGAAAAGGAGGAAAAAGAAGAAAAGAAAGAATAAATAAATAAATAAATTATTAAAAAATTCCATTTTTTTCAAAATATTCAGAAAACTTATTTATGTCTCACTTAAAATGGTTACCATAGCTAACCCATCTATGACCTATTTAAAACTCATTTAGGACCCATTGAATTTCTAAGTAACCCATTTATAATCTACTTTTAAAACTTAAGCAATCCATTTATGACCCACCACCATACCAAGTGAGATGACTCTACATGGGTCCGCTTCCTAACCAGTAACCATCAAGTCAATTTTACTACATATTAAGGTATGTACTTACATTTGCTAATTTTATTTATGTTACTTGCCTCTTCTCCGCATGAACTTCCGTGTACGGTACTTGTGGATTCAATGGTACAAGAAGGGGGACACCATTTGCTGCTCAAACCGATTAGTATCTTCCTTAGAAAGGAAAGAAATAGCAAAATCTCATAATTTACGATCAATTCATTCCATATTTCCTTTTTTAGAGGACAAATTTTCGCATTTAGGAGTACCTACAATTAGGGGTGAGTACGGTGCAGTGGGTATAGTTTTGACGTTAACAAACCAAACTGCTTAAATACAGTTTAAGAAAAGTAATTAGGAACCAAATCAAACCATTTTTGCAGGTTGGTTCGGCAATGGAACCAAGTGGTTCTTTTTCATCTTTATTTTTTTATTTTTTTTGTCTTCATTTTCTGTAATTTCATGAGCTTAAAGACTCACTATACTAGCTTGGAAGGATAATTAATTATATGAAAAGACCAAAATTTACCCTCATGCTACTTCATAAATTCATACAAATTAAAGATCAAACCTACTCCTAGTTTACCAAATAGGCTACATAATGCAAGATAATGAAAAGTAATTAAAACATTAATAAGTTGTACAATGCAGTTTCACGGTTCGATTTGATTTAAGGAAAGTTGAAACCGAATCAAACCGCAGAGATATGCTTCATTTTGCGAACCGTTTTGTTTTTCCATAAAAGTACTCTCGAACCGAGCCAACCCGCCAAGAATAATTCGGTTCAATATGTGTAACGGTTCCAACCATTTTCATCTCACTCCTACCGCGAACACTCGGCCCGATTATTCGCCTTACATGGGCGCCGGCCGGGAATATCGTGTTCCAAGCCGGCTTCCCTTGGCTGCGAACAAGCCGAACAAATTAACCTGGTTGGATTAGGATCTAATAACACTAATTATAGCAGGAAAACTAAGTAATTATTCATTGTAATTTGCATATCATTAGACCAAGCATATTGGAGGAAAAATTTGAAAAAAAAAAATCTAAACCTACTGCATTTGTGTCAATTCAGTCTTAAACTTTGTAATTATACCGATTGTGTCTTAAACTTTTTAACGATTTGCAAATGAAGTGAATCCGGTCAATTTTGATCGAAAATCCCTCACATAAACATCGGTCATCCTACATGGCATGACCGGCACTGACGTTGATAATTTTTTAATTTTTTTTATTTATTAATTTTTGTATTACTTATTTTGTTTTTTGTTTTTTTGTTTTTTGTTTTCTTTTCTTTGCCTTCTTTTTCTTTCTCAACTGTGGGCGACGAGGTCGCTAGCCGACCATCAACGGCCACGAACGAGGCCCTCCACACCCTCATTGACCACAGGCGAAGGAGTCGGGTCTTAGCCCAGATCCAGTTGAGGGCCACAATGCCCTCACCTAGTATGGGCAAGGGCCACGAGACCCTCGCCTGTGGCCAGTGAGGGCATCGCGGCCCTCGCCTGGACCTTGGCGATGGTCAACCGGCGACTCGCCGGCCCAGAGTTGTAATATAAAAAACATATGAAGAAAAGAAAAAATATTTAAAAAATATAATTTTTTAAAAAAATAATCAAGAAAAATATTAGGAGATAAAGAAATTTGTCCATGTTAGCGCCGGTTGTGCCATGTAGAACGGCCGGCATCCATGACAATGATTTTGAGCTAAAATCAGTCGATGAATTAGCACAAATTGATGGGAGTGCGCAGCAGAAGTCCGATACCTTCGCTCGGGGAGATCACAGAGAGGGAGCCCAAGTCCGAGCCCGTTAATATATCCAGTCAAACCCACATTCACTCAAAATTTTAAGCTAATGAGTTATGGGCCAACATGAATATATATACTGCTATACACCACTTCGATTCTCCGATGTGGGATTTCTTTAACCCAACTCACTCACACGTGCATCCTGACACAAATATAATAAACTTAGGATTTTTTTTATACTTTTGCCCTTATTGGAAGCCCCTCAGGATGTGAAGAGAATCATAGAAGTCAAAACTTAGAAAGGTACTCGGTCTACACAACGGGGTCACAAAAGTCTTGGGATTGCGCTTATCCCTTGACAACAGCTGTAACGGAGAATGATGTTGATGGTCAATTCGTTTTTCCTTATTTATCGGACAATTATGCTGTTCCTTTTTCATTTTGTATGACCAAATGAGATTGCTCCATTCATTTTTGGTATTACAAAAAGGCACGTGTGATGTATGTGGTGATCAAGTCGCTGAATATATCAATTTAGGCTTAGAAAATGGCACATGCGATGCATATGATGATCGAGTTTTCTGTTTCTTTTTTGCCGACATATGGTTCGGACGTCCGACCTCGAAGAATTTGATGCCTCGACAGTCCAGGCACGCCGGAGTCCATCCAACTCGCAATAGTTTCGGCATCCCCCAATTTCTGAACATCTGAATTTCCCCAGACCATCGAGAAATTAGCGGTTTCCCTTCTTAAAAAAGTCTTTGTAAACAAAAACGTGGCGAACTCTTCTTAATCTCGTGGCCAATCATCCTTTGCGTCTCTCGTTTTCGGGGGAAACGAAGTCTCAAATCAGGCATTGCCGCTCACTTGTGATTCGTCAGTCCTCCCTTTGCTTATGAAGATGAAATTGCTCGAGTTTGTAGAAATATAAGGTTACTTGTTGTCTGAGGCAAGTGAAACTCCACGTGGTCATCATACCGTATTTTTCTATTGGAATACAGACAAAAATAAAATTACCAACCTAAATGCCTTTTTGACCAATAATAGCATACAAACAAAGAACGGCCCGCCAGGAAATTTACGAGCCATTTTATATTGTGTCTCCTTTTTGCACACCTATCCGACAGCTAAGTCTAGTACTCACACTTCTGGCAACACAAAATGACTAAGTCACCGACGTGCTTTCCCACCTCCTCTACGAACAAATCGGTCCCAATTCGAATTATGGACCAACATAGTCCCAACATTTACATGTCCAACGCTACCTACCACAATGAAAATCACCAAATCAGTCATAAACCTATTGTATGAATGTCAATTCAGTCCTAAATTTTTCGATTTTGCCAATGTAAGTCCTGAACCTTTCTGGGAAATTCCAATGCGATTATTCTGGCCAATTAACCCCGGAAGTCGCTGGCGTCACCTGTCGAGCACAACGTCGGCGATTTCTAGCGGCAATTGGCCAAAAAGACTATATTGAAATTTCGCGCAAAGATTTACAGCTATCCCCACTTACCATGTATGAACGAAGTGGTTGGATTGAAGTTAGCTACACTAAGTAATGAGAAATGGTCAAGGGGGAGACAAGTGTGCCTCGTGTGAGGGTGTTGGGTTGGGACGATGTTGGGCAATCAAAGTCAGCAAATAATGGTCTACTTAGTGTGCTGAAGTTATTAAATTAATCAGTGTGCAGTAATTAGATGCGCATGAATGTCGTGGAATGCTTAATTTCTCGCTGATGGCCTTGCTTTCCACGTAACTCGTGCACTTTTCTTTTCGTAAGGAAATGTTGGATTGACCATAGTGTACATGCTTTATTTCATTTATGAATAATGTGGTGGATAGAATCAATCGCAAACATAAAAATTATGCAGGAACTTATGTTTTTTTAAAGAGACTCGATATGGGTTTCGTAAATCTTAAAATACGATTGGCTTGATCTAATAGATTTGGCTCGTGCGATACTTGCTTGCTGAATATATAACCATGATCATCAACAATAGGTGCGACCAAATACACTTAGAAGTGAAATTCTCGATATGTAGCTAGAAATATATGTTTTCAGGACGAGTATAGTACGATGTTTTTAATTGAAATCTTGATATATATTAAGAGATCGTATATGGTTTTCTAGGGATCTGATAAGAAGCCAGGGCATATTCCGTGAGCTGGAATCACTAGCTTTTTTGAGACGTCATTTGTAATATTTGACCGGCGGTGGTAGTTTTTCCAAATGTATTGGTAATTTATTATTGTTACTATAATAACAAGAAAATTACGGATTCATAAGTGATGACTAGACCAAGTTATATGGTGCTGTAATTTCCACGTATGGACACGTCGAGCTTATCTTGAAAGAAGCCAAGTCAAATTTCTCCTTGGCAACATATGGTCTAGTTCAGTTTCATTACTTCCCAGAGTATATAAGACCCTCATATACGTAAATATGTATAGACAAAAATATGTCACATGCAACAAAAACATGGCTTGTATTTACCTAATTGAGGTTAACGGACCGATGGGAACGGATATTACAATGGCTTCACCGCCAAGATCTTGAACTTTAGGAGTTACTTACCAATGAATAAACATGAGTTGGACCAACAACTTTAGAAGAACAACTGATCAAAATCGACCAGTTCAAGATTTTCCTGCGGAATTCTCAGCGGATGCCTTAGCTTTTTACTCGGTCCATTGTCGGTGAATTAGCCGTGTACCCCAGCGCACGTATTCAGCGGCACGTGACGTCTAAGTTGACCCGGCAAGATTTGAAAAAAAAAAATTGTCGTTCGAGTTACTTGACGCGGGATGGTGTAACAAGACTCGCACCGCGTCAGTCAAACGCTGGAGGCTTGAACGCAGATCTTCACCCCCATCGACGTTGGCGGGCGGGGTCGAGGAGCAACGGCACGCGGATCGTCTTGTCTGGCTAACGAGATCAAGCGTGGGACACAACACGGACGTCGCGTCTCGATAAGATGAGACTAATCGCGTGTTAATCGTGTGTTTGCCAAGGGTTAATTAATCCACGTCGGATGGTAATTAAGACTAAACAGAGAGTGGACCAAGTCTAGAGTCTAAGCATTGGGGGCTGGCCATATGGCTCGTCGAACGACTTCTTGGGTTCCCACTCTAAAAGTCGCCCGCCCTTTTGCCATTGTCAAAGTCAGAAGTCGGAGAGACCTAGAGAGCAGCAGATAGAGCACACCATGACGATACGCAGTCAAATCTTTATACAAACAATCAAATACTTGTAAGAAATTTTGTATAACAAACTTCACCCTAAAATCTCATGAAAGAATACCTAACACGTTCTAATCAACGACAAGTCGTCGAGATTGACAAACATTATACATAGACTAAACTCTGGCACAAAAAAAAATATAATCAATGAATGGTTTTTTTTCTTTATTTCCTATACACTTTCTAATCAGAAACCGCGAAGCACAATGGAAGAACCGGGCTTTCGGCGAGGATTCGAAGAAGGCTTTGCGATACTTCAAAACCAATGAACGAATGAATGAAACGAGTCAACACATGTGTACGTAGACGTGGTCAACCGGCCAGGCAGTGGAAACGCGCACATAGGGTTCCGAAAGAATCGATCCATTTCAGGTCCCCGGCACGGAGGTGACGACGGAGTTGTGCCGTTTCGATGGACCGGAGGGCGGCACCACCGTGCCTTTGGGCAGGTAGCTGTATACACGGCCCCGGTAGCGGAAGCCGGTCTTGTGAGGATGACGATGGTCCGAGGGAGCCGTGAGGGACAGCGTCGTCGTCGTGGTCGGACCGAGCCGAGCGGCAGTGCACGGACCGGCAAGGAGCAGGAGAAGGAGAAGGAAGGCGCAAGAGGCGTTACGCGCAAGATCCATGATGGGGGGAGAGGATGAAGAGATGAGGAAGAGGAGATTAGTGGGAGGTGAGGGAGGGAGAGAGATGGGTTCAGATCGGTAGGGTTTTGGAGGGTGTTCTTGTCTGTGTTTTTGATCGAACGGGAAGCGTTTAAATATAGAGGGGAAGAGAGGCGAGGGAAAGATGGAGGAAAAGTATGGGAGAAGCTTTTGGGGGAAAACGCGTGAATGGCACGCAAGCCGTCTGAAATTTCAATAGTCAACGGCTAAGGAGGAAAAAAAATTGGGAAAATTATCCAAAAAGTACTAAACTTATTATAGCAATCCATTCAGTCTTAAATTTTTTAATTATATTAATAGTCCTAATCCTTTAGATGATTTACCAATTTGGTCTTAAACTTTTCAATTGTGCAAATTTAGTCCTAAAATTTTTTATATTTTGCCAATTTAGTCCAAAATTTTTTATGATTTGCCAATTTAATCCTAAATTTTTCAACGATTTGTCAATGTAGTCCTTCCGACTAATTATACAAATAATTTGTTTAGGACTAAATTGATACGATTGAAGTATGAGATTTTGTGAGACCACTCCCAACTGTCTTTCCTCCTCACGCTTAGTGTAATCTTTTTGCCTACAGGACCTCCTGCTCTGATATCATGTGAGATTTTGTGGGACTATTGCCAACTGTTCTAAAAGCTTAAGCTGTTAGATGAAGGTGTGGTTTAATATTTAATAGTTAATTACTCTAACAAAAAGGGTTAAGATTGAATTGGCCGCCGTATAATAGGCTTATGACTTTTTGAATAAATATCCGAGAAAAAATAGAGGAAAAAAATGAAAAAAAGGAGAAAATTGGAGCTAGCTATTTACATAATAAATGCATGTAGAGATACATACTATATATGTGTGTTGTAATCATTATCATTATTACTGGCCGGCTCAAAACCTCCCCTCCACCGCCTTTCCCACGCCCCCCCCCCCCCCCCTCTTTTTTTTTTTTTTCAATTTTTACCTTTCTCATTGCCATTTGAAGAAACGTACATGCGATGCTACCTAGAACTATTAATACTAATGTTCGCAAAATCAAAAGATTAAGCGATACCGTCGATTCTGATCGAGTCTCGAATATATGGTCATCCGATCGCTTCAATTTTTGAGCCGATTTTGTGGTCTACTCTAACTATATCACCCGATATATTTGGTTTCATATGCCGATGTATATTTATATAACTACCCTTTGAGGTGCTAAAGATTAGGGAGTGTTTTATTCCTCTTGGAAATTGCCATTCATTTGGGATAACGCGCATTTAACTGGGGGCGTGGGGCACAAGTTTGCCTAGCAAGAACCGGGATAAAACCGCCAGGCTTTAAGTCCTCCGCGTTTTGGTGGTTGTCTTGTCGTGAAGGAGCCGGTTGACCGCCAGAAAAAGTCAGCGGTCGACCGGTCCGTAGGTTCGCGAAAAAGCACGGTTACACAGGCATTTAAGTAACTAGGCCAAGAGAATTTAGAAGGACGCCAATTTGCAAGGTTAGTTGTTTATCTCGGGGTCGTCTTGTTTCCACTTCTTTTCGAAGAAAGATCGCGAGATCGAATTCCCGGGAATGATGGAGGGAACTGGAGATAGATTCGGAATCCAAAGCACGATCTTTTCTTGTATTGAGTCGGAGTTGGAGCAGAGGATTCGACGCGATTCGACGAGACCGCGATTCAACGAGACTCGACAAGAGATGGCACGTTTCGACGGGTGATGCAATCACCGGTACGATCGAAACTCTCGCCTGATGTATGTTCGACTTTCTTGACATCCACGGTTCAATTAAGGATTCTCAACGTGTAAAATTACATGGCCGAGCTCTTCGATTTATGGGTCCCCTCAATCTCCAATTCTCGGTGCGCTCGGATCATGAAATTTTTCTTTCACTTCTCATTTCCGACGTAACGTGGAAGAGTCGAGATAAACAAATATCCATCTAAATATGAGTGAGCATGGTTCCAAGGTATACAAGGTAGGTTTCAGATTCTAAAAATTGAGGAATCCGTTCCGACGGGTAGGTTCCAGGTTTCAAGTAAGTGGAACCTGAAACCTGTGATGTAACATGTAACAAGTTTTTGTGTTTTTCTTGATATATCTCTTTGCGCGATCCGGCCATAGTTCATGGCATAAGTGTGTAATCTAAAATCAATCATCTGAGCTTCCATTTTCGGCGATATTCAAGATCGAGACTTTTAATTTATTAATATTTCATATATATTCGTGTGTCTAAATATGAGTGGTAGTCAATGGATTGTAGCAAAAAATGGTGGTCGTTAAAGGTGATGTTCATTGCAATCGTTCAATTAAAAGTACGTGTGGAACATGTATAGACTTTGGAACCTGTTATAGGGTAGGTTCTAAGTACCAAGATATACATGATAGGTTCCAGGTTCCAGAAAATGAGGAACATTTTTCGACGGGTACGTTTCAGGAAACCTATACCGAATCTGGAACCGCTCACCCTCTATATCTAACTATATTATGGCATTTACTATTTTTCAATTTTGGCTTCAAAACTATCGGTTACATCAGCAGTGGGGATTTTGTGGTGCATTCGTAATGGAAATCAAATTGACAAAAATTCCACCATACAAACAAGTCGCTAAAATTGAATCTTTTGCGTGAGAAGCTCTCGTAAGAAACCGCACCTCTCTTCTGTGGGCTCCACCACTAATTCTTATTTTGTATTTTATTTTATGGGAAAACCCCTGAATTTAATTGGCGATAATCTTTGACTCTAGGGTTTTAAAAACAGAAGAATCTCAGTAGACGTCCCCTTCCTTCAATCTCCAAATTTGACATCTTGAATAGCTCGAGGGACCCTCATCCATTTGCAAATTGGTGGATGCATTTTCGCCTGCGGAAACGTCAAGTTCTAAATCTCTAATTTCATATACTTCCACAGGTGTTTCGATTTCGAGATCGGATCGCAACACAAAGTGATTTCCCGCAGGTGCCCTTGTCCAAACATAGACGGCGATACCGACGAATGTGGCTACGAAAGAAGCTCAAACAGGCAGACTGAATTTAAGGATGGGTCTGGATCACGCACTTTCAGTTGATGAGAGGGGAGAAATTATGTAGCCATGTCCCGCCAGAAAAGGGTTATCTGAAGCACTATATTGTCGCTAGAGTTTAGATTCGGTCGCAAAATCTATTGTTTTCGATTGGTTTAGAATCCTTTTTTTCATATTTTGATCCTACTTATTTGTACATTTCGAATTGATCTATGTGAAAATTAGGGTTGATGTTAAGTTCCGACTATAGAAACGCTTATTTTATTTCATAGGAAGATAAATTTCATTTCGAGAATTATCGTCTCGGAATATAACAAATGAAATTTTTTTCCGGATCCGATTTTCTGTCTCATCTAGCATTATTCTATATTTGTGCCAATTCAAGACCGACTTGTCTACATGATCATCGATTTTTTTTTATTAAAGAAAAGGTGGCTAGAAAAATACTAGAAAATTACGAAGGCGTGGAATTAAAAAAAAAAAAAGAAAAGAAAAAAAAGAAGGGTGGCTGACGTCACGAGAATGAAGGAGAGAGATGGGCGTTGAATTGGAAGATTTGGCCCATTGATTCTGCTGAAACCATTCTCCGATCCTTTAAACAACAAAGCGTCACCCAAAATCTTCTGTCGGTGAAGCCGAATTGCCGGATTCACATTGTCCCAATTCGATCCATAACACCACATTGTTTGCCTCCCGTTTGATGATTTATTTCGTACTTCTTTACATTGGATTTCCTTTAAGCTAGGTTCAAGCCAATCCCGGGCTTGAGAACCGGTCCGGGCTAAAAAAAAAAAAACCGAATTGGCCCTCCAGAAAGCCATGGACAGGTTTAGGCCAGGACTCGGAAAAAAAAAAAATCGGGTTCGGATGCGATTCGGGCTTTCGAGCCTCGTGCGTTGTATCCAATTTTGAGTTTATTATAAATCGAACAATCTGAATGGTTAAGCACGTGAGATCCGCATGATATCCATATAGAAATCACAGCTTAGGTTAGCGACAGCATTGTCGCAAGAAGAAAGAACAAAGACATTTTTGGCAAAATGACACAAATAGTCCCTGAACTTTGACCCAATGTCTGAACTTTTAATGTGACCAATATGGTCCCTAAACTTTAACCCAATGTGCAATGTGGTCCCTGAACTTTTAACTTGACTAATATGGTCTCTGAACTTTTTGGACATGTTCAACTTAGTCCCTAAACTGTAGGAAGATGTTCAATTTAGTCCTTCCATTGATTCAAGTTTATAGACTAAGTTGAACATGTCCCAAAAGTTCAGAGGCCATATTGGTCAAGTTAAAAGTTTAGGGACCGGACCACATTGCACATTGGGTTAAAGTTCAGAGACCAAATTGGTCAAATTTAAAGTTCAGGGGACTATATTACACATTTGATCAAAGTTCATGGATCATTTGTGTCATTATCCCGGCATTTTTCATGATTTCTGGGTCCGCATTTTCTTTTTTCCTTCTTCATGTCTCGGACCAATCAGCTCTGTTGGGCTTTCGGACGATTACACAGTTTTCCTTTTTGTTGGGCCAAACGGCCTGTGAACGAAGACGGCGGATGTTGGTTTCCTACACTGGATTTCTTATCAAAGCTTTGAAGAAATGAAAAATTGTCCATCTTGGAAGTTACTTCAAAACGTTCCTGATTGTCGCTTCCGTTTTCGATGCAAGAACTCAAATTGCAAGTGCGATTTTAGGTTGCGCGCGGACCGGCCAGCCAGCTTGCTTTTAAAAAGTTCGAAGGTAATTATCGAAAGAGAGCACGCGGACTACAAATGATTCGATTGGAAAGCATATCGTTTCCAAAACAACTTGATCAGAAGTTAATCAGATCACAGGTTCTGTTCTGAAGATGGTGGTACACAGCACAGGAATGGCTGAGACCCAATATGACACACTTGTCATCATCTTTGAAAATTTAAAGAAGAGGTCCACAACAGTACACAAGCCTCTGTGTACAAAGCTTCACAGACTCTGTAGGAACCAAGTACAGAGAGAGAGAGAGAGAGAGAGATGTAGGTTGGGCTCTGTTTCATACTGCAAAGTCTAGCCCGCCCTACACTTCACTTTCATTGCATTTAAGATGCCCATTAACTGCTAGGCCTCTCTCTCTTTGGAGGTACCATAATTCTGAGAACCACCCAAGAAAATTTTCAAGGCCCTTTCACTTTCTCTCACTAGGCAAATATTCCCCCAAGCATTGAACCTTTCTTTACTTTTTTTCATAGGCATGTACCAGAGAAGAAAAGGTCAAGTTGGTTGGTTGGGTATTCCTCAGAGGAGCAAAGTGAATGATCAACAGATTTCGCAGATTTGAGGCAAAAAAGAGATGTGATCTAGGTATATAATCACTAAAAGAACCATTGTTGTGTTCAAGCTCAACGATACGGCTGAAATTTCTGCATTTAACTCACTAGAAACTCATGTAGTCATGTTGCCCTCATAAAAGTTGCTCTGTTTGTCCATCTGATCTGATGATCTCTCTCGCCTCCAGGATATTGAGGGGTTTTCATGATTATGCATACGAGTATTAGCCCTTACAACAGGTACATTGGGTTTTGACGGTTGCTTTCATTCATTGTGATATTGTACTCCAGCAGAACAGAAGTACTTTGAACAAATTTGCAAAATCATGGATACCCCGAATCAAGATATTAAACTTGAATGCGTGCCGATAAAAAGAAACGCTACGATCACATTTTGAATATGAGCTTACGATAAATTAATGATTAGTGTTAGAAAGATTGACTTTTTTTTTCTCTGCCTCCAAGGCTTCTTCTTCATCTATCCCTTGATTGCTACAAGTAGTGGTAGATAGAGGCCTACTCTATAGTATATACTCAAAAAGTATTCCTCCTGCTGTGGAAATGAACATCATAAATTCAAACCCCTCATCACCTAATAACTCTTCAGAACAATAAGCAGCAGCATTGGTACCTCCACCAGAAAAGGACACCACAACCCATGATAACCACCAACATGTCTTGAACATCCCGAAGATGCCATGAAATGGAAATTTTGCCCCATTCGGCCACCACCCAACTTGGCCTCTGAGCTGGGCTCATCAACCACATTGCCCTGTCCCTGACAGGGCTTGACCCCAAATGGCTCGTGGCTTGTTGATTGCGACTCGGTCCGGTAACACAAGCCAGGGTTGTCCCAGGCCCCGAAGCGCCTCTCCATCTTTCCATAAAACCGTCTGGAGAAGTTGAGCTCCCCGGTGAAATTGTTGCCGTTTAGGTACAGAGCATTGATGCTGGGCAATGTTGCCATTTCTGGTGAGATGTGACCACCGAGGTGGTTGTTGCTGAGACCCAGAAACCTGAGTTTTTTCAGCTTAGAGATCGACTCAGGAATGTCCCCTGTTAAACCCATCCGTGAAAGGTCCAAAGTCACCAGGCCCTGCAATTTTTCCCACCCTAGGATTCTCAGGTCTCCTCCTATTGGGTTGTTGGCCAGGATCAGCTCTTGCAGTGAGCACATTGCTTCGAGTGACTGAGTCAACCCACCAGAGAGCTTGTTGTTCCTCAGGTCCAAAAGGGTCAAATTCTTGAGTTTGCCCAGCTCCATTGGCAGCTTCCCTTCTAATAGATTGTTGCTCAAGTCCAGCTTCAGGAGTGAAGTCAAACCCCCAAGAGCCGAAGTCAAAGGCCCGGATAGAGAATTACTGCTCAAATCAAGGATTAATAGCATGGACAATCCGCCCAAACTGTCCGGGATTGGCCCCGCGAGTGAGTTCCCCCTGAGGACTAGCCGCTTCAAGTTTGGTAAGCTACCGATGTTCGGAGGCACACTGCCACTCAAGCCATTCTCTAGGATCACCAGCGATTGGAGGTTAATAAGCTGACCAAAGCAAGACGGTATTTGCCCGACGAGCCCTGGGTTTGACCGGAACTCCAACGACTCCAAGCTGTCCGCCAGATTTCCCCAGCCTTCGGGAGGTACCAGGACGGGATTTTGGCGGGACGAGACAAAGCAACCGAAGAAGGAGAGGGATTTCAGGTGAGCGAGCTTGAAGACATGTGGTGTGAAGACAGGATTGGCCGAGCAAACAAGGGAATTCTCATGAACTGGTCCGACGTTCAAGGTGGTGACATACCAAAGCCCATCAAATAGATCACAGGACACTCCCTGTCAAAAAAAAACCAAGCAATGCAGAGGTCATGTCTCATGACAAAACTGAAGCTTTCGCAACAATGAACTCGGCATGCATAATAGTCAGCTAACAAACGGCTAAGAGCTTGTAGTGCCCGTTAACATTATCATATTGATGGAGAGTTACTTGTGAGACCTGTGTGTAAGCGATTAAAGCTAAAGACAGTAAATGAGGGCAACAACCTCAACTCAATCTGAACTAAACAGCGCTACAATTTAAAACATGTATTCAAGATTGGTAATTGCAATTGCAAGTTTCTTCTTTTTTCACCCATTGGGTGAAAAGTCAGTTAAAGGTTTTCTTTGGTGGTCCAAAGCTTCATGCTCTGTATCTTGCTCTACTCCAATAGCACAGTACAGTACAGTACAGATTTGCCAATGTCACAGTGAAGATTTGCATCCCACAAGAATAGTGTGATAGTACTGTAGATACCTGTATGGGAGTCCATCCACAAGGGTCTGGGTAAAGATCCGACCCGTTCCACCAGTTGCCCACCAACCCTTGTATTGCAGAGTACAGAGCCTGCCTCTCTGTTTCCTCCATTGGAGCTTCGTCTGCGTCTCCTGCTTCTCCATGCCAAGCAGCGACCAAGCACACCCCCAAAATGATGAGCCGACTAAAGTTCCTCATAGTTTCCGTGTGTGTACGTGTATCGACACACACACACACAAACACACACAGGAGAAGCAAGGAAATGAGAACTCAAAAGTTGATGGACAAGAAAAAGATCGAGATGGGTCCTCAAGAGAATTAGCTGATGTTTTTCTAGAATGGAAGTTGCAGTGAAAAGAAGTATTCCTGAACCTTGAGAGAGAGAGAGAGAGAGAGAGAGAGAGAGAGAGAGATGGGGAGGGCAAGTTCAAACCTTGAGCTCAGGGTTCAATGATTATATAGAAATGGCAAGGAAAGGTGTGGCATTAGGAATGAGAAGAAGAACCCAAAAAGCGTCTGTGGAAGCGGAAAGTGTAAATTGTCAACAGTTAATATTGAAGAAGAGGGAGGGAGGGAGGGACTGTAGGGAAATAAATGAGGGGGAGAGAGGAGAGAGGGAGAAGTACGTAGGAGCAGCTTCTGCCTCTCTTTTCTGCATTGTGAATGTCTCTCGTCAGACACTCATTATCGCTGTTCGCTGTTTTTTAACACAGGCACCTAGTATATAGGCTAATAATTATGTCTAGAAGGATTTCTCAAAGGACACAACAGGAGAGAGGGGAAAAGGCCAAAGCTCTGAATGGATTGGTTGATGATTTTCTTGGTAGGAGGGAAGGGTATGCGGGTCTTGGTTAGTTATATTATACCAGCTGGGTCAGGACCAGTTTGTTAGGGCTTCGAGATGAGATGGGGGGGGACCAGAGAGAGAGAGAGAGAGAGAGAGAGAGAGATGGATGTCAAACAAGAGAAGAGACTGGTTTGTATTGAAAACTTCATCTGCTGAACTTGCAAAGTGATGCAGTGAACTGTTACTGAGCGTTGAGTTTTAGCTCATTTGACTTAAATCTCATTACATAAATCACTTAGCTTGATTTTATTCACCCTTTACGTTATGTTTTTCAGAGGGTGTCAAACAAAATGGTCGAGAAGTGCAGAGAGAGAGAGAGAGAGAGAGGCAGTGACAAAAGTTGGGCTTTTGACTGACTGAGAGCTATTCTGGTTCTTTTTTACTTTTGCTTTTGGGGCTGCTGGTTTTATTTGAGCAGTGAAATCCGATGACACTCAGCAAAAGGACACTGAGGAGTGTGGGGGCGCACTGGCTGGCTTGAAGTAGGCCAAGTTGTGGCTTTGTCTCCTTCTGGCTTTTTGCAATTTCAACCTTCCATTTCGAGGGGTTGCTGTATTTTGTGTGTGCCAAGCCAACTGCCAAGTCATCTTCTTGTTCACCTTCAAAACCTTAAAAAACAACAACAAAATTGTGGCATTAGTTTAAAAATTGGTAAAGTCGTGTCGTGTCGTGTCAACTGTCGTGTCGTGCATACAAGAGTCTCGAATTATGTGTGCATTTGTTACGCTGGGTGGTGCGCTCTCGATAAATTCAAAATTATCGACATTGTTATTTCTTTTTTTGCTTGCATCTTAAAGGAGGAGGTATACTAGAGTTTGATAGATAAATTGATATTGAGATGATCTGCTATGGTCCAACTTTTAACATCTGGAACAACATTGGTAAATCGCAACAGATTCTATAAATCGAATAACAACATACGTTTGTGTGTTTGTGCATGAACCACATGTAGAAACAGACACCCCACAGGTACCATGTGAACCTTTTGTGCTAGAACCAACCTCAGGACAGGAGATACAACAGGATTGCAGCCTTCTTTCTAAGCTAACCAACAAAATCGGATATGAAGGGAGCTAAGTTCAAGAACAGATGAACATTTAAACAGTGGCCATTTTCCTCACCTGTAAATACAGCAAAATCTAACATTTTAAAACCCATTTGATATGGGATGTTATCAACCCAATCAGGATGTGGCTTCCTGTATACAGGTCTTGGTGTGCCTCTCTCTGCTCCCAATTGTTGCATTACCAACTATGCAACTCTATCTGGGTTCCATGGCCTTAAATTCTGCTGACCCAACCAAGGATCCTGCCCCATAGGGTCAACCTGATGAGGTCTGTTCATGCCTTGTTGATCAATATTGAAGTTAATGGGTGGCGGCCTGTAAAGAGGGTTTTCCACCACATGTGGGTATGGTTGAGCTGCAGGCGGCCTCATAGGATCAATATTAGGCACATTCACCGGTGGAGGTATATTCCATATTGGTGGTAGATTCGGGACCATGGGATTAATCACGTTAGCATCAGTGGGGCCAGTTTGAGGGAAATTGTAACCACTCACACCATTCACTAGGTTCGCTGTCGTAGGATTCTCCAGCCTCGGTATAATTCTTATTGGAGGTTGTAGATTCGATCCTCTACTACCATTGTCCCGATGCTGGTGGAAATGGTATTGTACCAGGGGGATTTGCATAAAATTGAGGAACTTGAGAAGATGAACTAAAACGCGATATTACCTCGTTTATGGCGTTGATCATCGTAGGCTTTATCACATCCGTGACATGACGCACCATATGGTTGGTGAACTCATTCTGCTGCTCCTCAAACATTCTCCTCATCATGGCTACCAAAGTGTTGTCAGGTGCCAACGCGTGGGTTTATTCTTCGTTTAATTGCCGAGGAATATCAGCATTGTGATGGGGTACTTCCTCATTAGCAGCCGAATGCTCAGATCGTGCTTCATCATCTGGATTATTGATATTACCAACTGGTACTCCTTCTGATTGACATCTGGTTCTCTCCATTTCTCCTAATCTCTCCATACAGGTCCCACCGGGCATGCCAAAAAGATGTTCACTCGTTTTTTTGCAACGAGAAATATCTTTCACCGAAATTTAGTCTTCGATTTTTATTAAGAGGGTTCTGTGGTTCAACTTTCGAAGAGAAATTTTAGTAAGAACATGAAGCAACACAGAGAGATGTGAAATGGTAGGAAATCAATGGATCGAATATGGATTTGAGATCAACAAAGGTTCAGGCTACATTACAATACTCCTACGAAAGCAGTAGAAGACTTGAAAAATAAGCTTTAGTTGCAGAAACTGTAAATACTTGAAAGGAAGGTACGGGGAAGTTAAAGTGCAGATAACTTGAGTGTTCTTGGATATGTGTTGATCTGTCTCTTGCTCTTCTCTTTTGAGTATTTGTATTCTTCAGCTTTCCATAACCATCTATTGGTTATTTTCTTGCTTTCAAACTTTGAATCTTGGCGCCTTCAATAACTTCCCATTTGCCCACGTTTCATCCGCCAAAACTTGATCTTCAACTATCAACTTGGCTTCGAATTTGAACCTCTTCCAGTAACCGCCGTGAACTGTTCGCATTTACTATCCGGATTTCTTGCTCGTAACTTCTTGCTGGCGTGGCTAGTTTGGCCATCCTGCGGTTCCTTTCAACTTCATATTCCTCTTACTGCTGGCCTTTTACAGTTTCGGTATGTCCAGAATCTTACCGAACTTCAAAAATCAACGACCTTATTCTCTTACTTCCCGAATATCGGGTTTAGACTTCTGGCCATTTCGGTATGCTACAAACAACTTACCGAACTTCTTAGAGTAGTTTACTATTCCCAATTTATCGATTTTCGGGATATGGTGATACCGAAGTCAATTTGGTAACTCATTATTATTTGGTGTCAACATTTCCTTCCATATGTGTACTGTAATGCGGAGTTTAAGTTGGCTAAACCCAAAACGGCACGACGCCGTTCGACATCTACGGTTTGATTTGCCTGACCAAACACGGGAGTAGAGTAGTCGAGATTGAAGGATCATAATCATTGTCTAATGGAGTGTAACGGGGTTCGGTTACTGTTGTTTTCGTATCGATTTTTTTTCCTATTCACACTTTTGTTGATTCGATTCAATATCTCACTGCTTAAGAAAAAGTTGGGTAGTTGAAACGAGTAATGATAGATATATTAAGATCGTTTCACGCGATGAG
Source organism: Lenwebbia sp. NSW1173648 (assembly GCA_029784005.1). Taxonomy (NCBI): domain Eukaryota; kingdom Viridiplantae; phylum Streptophyta; class Magnoliopsida; order Myrtales; family Myrtaceae; genus Lenwebbia; species Lenwebbia sp. NSW1173648. Next base: position 7,993,568 of record JARCGZ010000010.1, read on the forward strand.
ATCTAAGGTTTTGATTTTACCTAACCAAACACGGAAGAGGAGTTGTCGAAATGGAAAGACCATAATCTTTGTCTAATGGAGTGTAGCATGTTCGGATACTATCGTTTCCGTGTCGATATTTGCGATATCAAAACTACGGCAAATACAAAACAACTGAAACATCACATGCTTGCATGCATCACACCACTCATATGAAACAACCAGAGGAGCTTTTGCTTATGCAAACCATTCATCAGGACAGCTTAGATGAAGAGAGCTTTCTGAACAACCATTAAACCTATGGAGCTCCCTCTGTTTCGGAAACACATCACCAAAAGCGAGTTTACTCCGGTCCTGGAAACATCAGTAATAAGACGCAGGCGGATGACTAAACCGGAAATATGATTCTTCTGAACTCGAGCCTGCTCGACAGCTCTTAGGGAAGTCGTGGTGCTGCATCCAACATAGGCTCGAAGCAGAGAGGGCGATCTCTTTTGTGGCCTTACTCAGGCCAAAGATCCAAGAGAATAGGCGCGCGTTCAGATTACAGAAGGACAATTGCTTTAAAAAGTCCTAAACATATTACACTTATGCTAATTCGGTCCTAAACCTTTTAATTTGGCCAATTTACTCGTAAACCTTTTGACAATTTGCCAATGTGGTTCATCCGGCCAATTTTGGCCGGAAATTGCTAACGCGAACGCTGTCCTACGCGGCATTGCTGGCGCTAACGTAAATAATATTTTCAATTTTTAGTTTTTCTTGAATTTGTTTTCTTTTTTTCCAAAAAAAAAAAATTATTTTCTTTTCTTTTCTTTTCTTTCTTTTTATTAAAATAGAAAAAAAAACAGAATAATTTTTTTGGGTCAGGCGGAATAATTATTTAAATATTATAAAAATTTCCCACATCAGTGACAATTGCAACATCGGCAATTACCAGACGAAATTGGCCGAATGGACTAACATTGGTCAATTGTCAAAAGGTTTAGGACTAAATTGGCACAATTAAAAGGTTTAGGACTGAATTAGCATAAATGCAATAGGTGTGAGATTTTTTTTTGTAATTTTTTCGAATATAGACGAGGAAGGTGAAACAGAGTGGCCTCCAGGAAGACGCTCGCCAGCTATGATTGCAAAGGGCTCTATCTAAAAGCTCCTGAATGAACGTATGAGAGTTATGGGAAATGGTCCAACTGAATACTGCTCCAACAGAACCTATATCCATCCATCAAACCACAAAACAATCCAGTCCGAGCCGAACTCACTAATATTGCGCAGCATGTTCGGGATCTTGCGGAATACTATCATCCTCATATTCCGGTGTCATTGGAAACTCGCACCGACGGAGAACATGCTGACGGGTTGTGTGAATCTCTTTCCTACCAGCGACTATACCAAATCCGAATCGATCGGGTTGGGTCCTCTGGGAAGAGAGCCGGATATCGGAGCGCAAATCCTTGGCAAGACGGAATAGGAAGTGCATCTCAATCTCAAAGTGAGTCCTGACTGGACTATCTTGTGTAATAGTTCTATTACCCCGTTGCTGATAATATGGTAATTCCATAGCGTTCAAACAGCAGAAACGCATGTGTCTGCTGGGATATATACCGTGTGCTTGTGTATCTATATAATCTTCTTTACGGTCAATTTTGGCAGAAAGAAGCACTAGGCAGGTTCAAGACAATCAAAGCCTTTTCTTTGGCCAACTAGGAAGTAAGAACCTTTGGAAATTGGACCGTGAACCGGTGGGTATCGCTCAGGAAAAACCAAAATCTTTGGGGGGGGGGGGGGGGGGGGGCACTAGTGCTCAGGGCATAGCCCACACTACTTGTCTTTCTTCATTTCTATGGAGCCACCAGGCCCTGGTTATGGACTGACAAGTCACTTTCTGTCTTTTGCTTTTTCTCATCTCAGACAGCCCAGCCGACATTTAATGGCTGCCTCGTTTGGTCCCAAAACAAAATCAATTTCTTGAATCAAATCATAACGCTCTTCTTATCCCGGAAGGAAGACGGAAAGCAATCCTCTTTTTGTCCGTGGGACTGGCCTCCCTTTCGCTTCTCTCTTTTCTCTTGGTAACGGGGCAAAGACGGGTCCATTATTTGATTGACATGGTCACCCCTTGAGTGGGACGGTATGGAGTGTAGTTTTTCCTCTGAAGTGACAAGATCAGATCCAAGCAAGTCAGTTTGCCCCGTCTCCAAATTCATCTATACTTCTAATCAATTCGTATTAGAACGGCACTGGCAAAAACCTCTCTTTTCGACGCCTTTCGAATGCTCGCCTCTCCCAGTGCCTCCGAATAAAAGATGGAACAGAATGGTGGATCATTCAAAGGTGACATCTTAGGACCAAATTGGCCCCTAAAATCATGAGCCAAGTAATGGTTATCAAATGGAGAAATCAAGGGGGGAGAAAAAAAAAAAAAAAAGAGAGGAGAAAAAGGATAAGCAAAGAAACTCACAAGTATGTACAATGGCAAGTGGAAAAGGATGAGAAAATGAATATGCAAAGAGATATTGCGAGTTAGAAAAGGAATTTCAGGCCAATTCTACCGTGAGATAAGGAATTTCTATCATTAGAAAATCGCCTCTGCAAAAACTCATTTTCTGTATAAGGGAATTTCATGCATCATCTTCTCGACCCTTGCCTAGTGAAGGGCACAAGAGCGAAATTACCTGAAACAGCTAAGCTTTTTCGGAGACACCACTTTCTTTCATCCGATCTTTGTGACCAGCAAAATGAATATCTAAAAGGCTTCAAAGCAACTATTTTCGCATAACAGAGCTGCAAACAAATCTTCAAACCATGCCACAACTTCGTCACTACACAAATTTGCGTTATTTGCCATCGATCACTTCGTAATATCATCTAGGTGTGCCAGCCGGCAACGATTATGCACCTAAGAACTTGGGAGAAAACGAACAGACAAAAACTACTCCAAAGCACCTATAATGCCTCCTACACTCATGACAGATACAGGGTAGAACAAAAAACAAAAGATGCTCAGTCTCTATTGTGATAAAGAATTTAATCTACGATTTTACATTTTTGACCAGCCATTTCCTGCTGCTCAAGCTGCATGTCAATAGAGGGAGCACTTGAGGCAAAGCTCCTGAAAATTCGGCAGCTATGTCGTGAAAAAGGTCCAGATCTTCTTTCCTATAGACGCTGCACCAGGATGCTCCAACTCATCGTCGTAATCGCCTTCAGCCTCATTAAGTGCACTCCCATTCTCGTCTTCACCAGACAATTCCTCCCTATCAACCGTTTCTTCGTTTTCATCTGGCTTGGCTGAATTTACATTGTCATCAACATTTACTGTCGTGAACTGCATGAGAACAAGCAAGCAAAATCAAGAACAACATTTACCGTCGTGAACTGCATGAGTACAAAAGGCAAAATCAAGAACTATCTTATGTATGCCTTAATTGTTGCTCAAAAAACTCTTCTCTGGAATGGTTGGAGCTGGGGATGACAGAAACTTTACCCTGACAACCTTCTGCTGTGATAACTCCACGGTCCTCAAACTTGTGGCCTGCGTCGAGTGCATTTGATTATGACGTTTATCACTGTTGTGTGATGGCACGTTATTATCTTCTCCATTAGTAGCTTCTTCCCCTCTGCCACTGGCAGGTTCTACTTTTCCATCTCGATTTAAGTCAACTGAGGCTTCCTCCGCTGCCACATTGCCTGCACTGATGGATGCCAGCATGAAAAGTCGTAATGAGTCAGAAACAAATTTAACCAAACTTGCCTTATGGCAAGGCTAAGATAGCGTCATGCACGAGAATTCTAGGGCATGCACTTACGTTTTCTGTCGTCTGAGATTGTATCGCTTTTGCCCAGGAGTCTGCACCGCCGGCGCATGGACAGTTTGTCGTCTCTTCTTGCGCCCACCAGCCGTAACACTATTGGAAGGTCCTTCACTATCACCCCCATCCTGCTCACTTTCTGTTATTTGAGAACTTTCTGCATGTTGCCGCTTCCTCGGAACATTACTTACTGCTTTCCCCTTATGAACCAAATCAGCCTGGTCTGTCTTGCTCGTTTCATTAAGCAGCATATCCTTTGACCCATTGCCTAGAAAAGCCTTGGCATCTTCAACCACTGCCTTCACTGATCTTGTTCTGTGAATTCCATTGTTTTTCTTCGCACCTTTTCGTCCACTCTTTTTCACCTCAGAATGCTGAGAACCTTCTGGCAGATTGGGCATCTGATCATGCAAATAGCTACTGTCATCAACAGATGGCGCATGCCCATCATCAACTTCTTTAATTATGTCAACAGATTTAAATTCCTGGTTGAAAGTTGCCGCCTCAACTTTTCCCAATGATGGTTCTGTTTCATCTTGCCCTTTGTTTGTTTCCTCATTTCTAGCCGTACCCAACCTTCCATGGTTCTCTTCCAGGCTAAACTTTTTATGGGACTGCGAGGAAGCAGAATTAAACTCGATTTTTTCACTTGGAGATAGGTTAAAGATTTTGGATGTGCACTTACGCAGCCAAGACATGCGGCTTCCAGAATCTGAATGAACCAAACCAAGTTCCTTGGGAGACTTTTCCACGAGTGATCTGCCAAAAGGGCTCATCCTACTACAAGGCTTCTTTGACAACTCATCCACCAGCCTAGGCAGCGGGAGAATCTCTTTATCCCCCATTTGAGGTGACTGTAGATCAGAGAGTATAAATTCTCTAGCTTCATCTCCACATTTCTCGCAGCTCTTGAACTTCTCAACAAACGCAAGGAAGCGGCTTCTTTCCTTAATTAACTCTTCCCTTTGACCCTTCAGCTTGTCGGTGAGAAGAAATAGCTGCTCAATGTCTTCACGCACTTTAATCTGATCTTCATCCAGCTGTTTCTTGTTGAACAGAAGTGCCCGTTTGTCTGTCTCTACCCTGTCCTTCTCAGACGTTATTTCATCCATTTCTCTTAGAGCAATTTCTTTCATCTCACTTATGCTTTTAAGCTCCTTCTCCTTCTCCTTTTCAAATTGTTTCTCCAAAAGAACCGCCTTATTCTCTGTCTCGTCCTGCCGCTTTTGAAGACTGGTTTCAAGATTCACTTTCATCAACTCAAATTCCCGGAGCATTTGATTGTGCTCATTCTGCACTTTTTCAGATAAATCAGATTCCTCATGTTTCATCTTGGCGGCAAATGATTCTTTCTCCACTTTTATCGCTTCCAACTCCCTCCGCATATACTCCTCCATTTCATGTTTCTCCCTTTTCAACCTTTCTTGTTCAGAGGACTGCCATTTTCCTGACTTCTCTTTCTGTTCCAGAAACTTTCTTTGCTCTTCAATAACTGCAGCTCGTTTCTCATCCAAGGCTTCCCACTCTTTCTCAAATTTCTCTCTTTCTTCTTTCAGCTCTTTTCGTTCTCTTAGAAGCGACTCCTGTTGAGATCGGCAATTTTCTATCTCCATTTTCAATTCTGCTTGCAAGCGGAGATGTTCGGATCTCTCCTCATCAATTAATCTAAGGTTTTCACTCTCCTCTTTCATCTCCAGCTTCTTTTCAGCAATATCTGCTTTAATCTTCTCAATTTCATCTTTGAGATTCTCTAAGGCCTCTTTCTCAGCAGATAACTGTTTCTTCTCCACCTCCAATTTCTTCTCCTCGGCTTTCATGGACTTGTCCTTCTCCTTCAAGATTTTCAACATTGACTCAAGTTCCTTATCTTTCTCCTTAAATCTCTCTGTCTTTGCATCCAAAGCAGACTCTCGTTTCCCCAACTTCTGTTCTTTGTGGTTTATTTGAACTTCCTTCCGCTCAATTTCTTCTATCTTGATTTTGAATTCCTCTTCAAGAGATTTCCTCCTCTCTTCCAATTCAGTCTCAAAGCTGAGCATTTTACCATCCAAGGTGGCCTTTTGCTCATCCACAAGTTTCTGGATCTCGACCTGCACAGCAAGCAGGAATCAATTCTACACTGCTCTACATGAGCTATATAACATGCCATATCATCCCATCCCATCCCTTCCAGTCCAATCCAATCATCTAAAGTGGAAACTATCATGATAAAACCTACCTAAATAAAATCAATCCAAACAAAGGTGAATAGAAAACAAAACATAGGGCACCCACAGTAAAGCTCACAAATTACCACAAAAGACAGAACGATCAACACACAATCATGGAAGGAAACCCCTATGCATATAAATGATAATCAACATGATCCACAAAATAAGCGATTCAATTAGAGTTGTTTCTACTTACCAGTACTAGTTCTGCTTTATCCTGTGCAGGACCTAATAACCAACATTCACGGCACCAACCAACATGGGATTGCGTAGTCAATTAACTATTGAGTGATTTAGCACGAGAGATTAGTTCTTCTTAAGTATTAACAAAAAAATATATACTCATTTAAAAATTGGCCACTATGTCAAATGAATACATAAAAGGAAACCAGGCATCATCACTCATCAGTGCACAAGAATATGAGTTGCCAACCTATCATTACCTCCCCTTTCCCACTAAGAAAATGCCTTTCGAGCTAATCATATTTGTGTTAAATCACAATCAGTATTATTGACAAGGACAAGAAGCATGAGAGGCACGGCGGTTTTTCAAATTAGTTGGACTATACTTGCCAAAATAGTAGAGCTATTCTGTCCAAAAAGGACTTATCCAACACCAACAAGAAAATGAATGAGGCATCGCGAATAGAAAATAATGATCAATAGTAGAAAAACCATCAAATCCAAGTCCATCTTCAAAAACTTTCTACATTACGTAATACATCAGTAATTTCTAGAGAAAGATTATGCATCCTCACACTTTCTCTCAGATTCAGCTTGTTCTCCAACGCAAGTAGCCTTTCCTCTTCTGATCTTATAATGCTTTCTTCTGACTGTACTTCCTGCAACCATATTGAAAAGTGAACTAAGCGACTATGGAAAAATATGGTCTAGGTTGATTGCAAAGACTGACAGGAGAACCAGCAGCACTAAACAGTGAACTTACCTTTTCTTTTGCAGCCAAGTCTGCTAAACTTTGATTTATGTGTTTCTCTTTCTCAGACAACATTGATTTGGATGACTCCATGTTTCTGTAAGCTTCTTCAAGATCCCTCTCCTTCTGCCTAAGACGTTGATCAATTTCATTGGCCTTTTCCTCCTCCTCGTTAATAATTCTCCTATCCTCACACAGTTTCTTTTCCCTTTCCTGCAACTTTTTTTCCCACTCTCGTAAATCTTCTCTCTGTTTATAAAATGCGGCCTTGTGTGCTTCTTGCCTGCCAAAAGGGGCAGATTTGCAACATCACTTGTTAAATATTTCTTATAACCATATAGCAATGTAAACAACACTATCATGCATGATGCATAAAGATGCACAGGTTGAAAAGAGCATACTCAGTTTTCAAAGACAAACGCTCCCTTTGAAGCACACTTTCGCGCGCCTCTATCTCTTCCATCTTCATGTCCAATTGTGAACTTTTTCTGCTGACCTCTGCAAGCTTGGCATCAACGTCATGCAGCTTCTCTTTCACCTCCAATGACCTATCCTCAATTCCAGTAGTCAAAGCACTCGCTTGAGCCAACTTCTTCTCAGAATCAAGCTTTATTCGGTCCTGCTCATTATGTATTTCGTGCAAAGCCTTCTCAAGCTGCATAAACGAAGTTCATCAATGTAACAAAATTATGAAACACTTAAAACGCTAATCACATTTACTAGTGCTCACATGAGAGTAGATACATTCAAACAATCAAGTTGAAGAATGGCTCTTGTCATATCTTCCCATTTGCAGCGCGACTCTGGCAAAGGCAGAAACAAAGATAACGCTTGACCTTTCATACTAAAATAAGAAAATCTGGTCCCACAGCGCCAGATATTAAAACCAATGTCGACAAAATTATTTATGCCAGACATAAATTTGTCTAAAACATGCCTATGCATGTCCTGCTACTCTATGTGTGCGCAAGTGCAATCAAATACCTTCATTTCTGAGAACGGAGGCTAGCAAATAAGATCCATAATGGCAAAAATCATTAATGCATGAAAGGAGCTTACAAAAGAAATGCTTTTTTTTTCCCTTTTTACGCTTGGCTTATACAGAGGAGTTAGAGAGACTACTTTTAAGAAGATGGTCATGTGTTTGCCCAAAACTGAAAACTTAACTAAAAGAACGGAGAAAGCTCTCACCAAATGATGCCATAACCCCACAACAACCAATAAAAGCTAAAACAGCACTCACGTTAACCTTTTCGGCACAAGAAGGTTCTCATCAATAATTCATGAAGATATTATAAGCACGGACAAAGATCTTCAACTTTTTCTTGAGAATGGGTAGAGCACTCTCAGATTCATCAACCACCAGATTAACACAATCAACCAGAGAGGATAGTCCACTCTCCAATCAAGCAAACACAAACTTTTGATTTATATGCTTGAGTTGGCTAGATATAAAATTGTATGGAATACAAAATTGAACATTTTCACACAAATCCTACTATACTAGGACACAAGAGACCGATTGCAAGTAAAGAAACAAGGAAAAAGAAAGGAAGGAAGACACAAGTCCTACTTATGAGAAGTGCCTGATTAAGCAGGGCATTGATCATAGACTCCACGGGCGTTGAATATATTCATGATGAACACAAATATTCACACAGGCGATCTAGCACTAATACAATAATTCGGGTTAACTAGTCTAGAGAAAATTCCTCACTTTGATCTATCCCAAGGCCTACGTTTAATTCCTTGTCCACGAGGATGAAATATTGTAATCTGGCCCTCGGCAACAATTTGGACTAACTATCCAGAGAAAATTCTGCACTTGAACTATCCCACTGCCTACTTTTGATTCATTGCGATGAGAATGGACTCCTATAGAGCAAAAACTCTTAGGCGAGATATTTACAAACATCAAACAGCACAGAGAGATACCCAAGATTTTATGTCTTCCGGCAACACATAATTTGGCAATCGGAAGCAACTAGTGCTCCAGCAAGAGTTCTCCATGCTTAAGTCAGACCATGGAAGAATCATCTCGGAATTGAGCTTGTTTTATCTTTTAACTATCCGATTTAGCAATCGCTAGTGCCCATGAACGAAGTTTTGTCAAAACAAATTCAGCAAACGTTTTGTCACTAGTTGACTGGATTTCGAAAATAGAAGACAGTTAAAATATATACAATGCAAAATCTACAGCATTCAAATAACAGAAAGTTTTCAAATTGCAAGACTATCAGCAAGAAGTAGCCATACATCTGCCACACATTGCCTTTCAAAAGCAAAGGCTTTCCTCAGATCTTATGTCTCCAAATTTATAACATGAATAGCAACACATAATTTAGCAATCGGAATCAAACTAGCGCTCCACAAGAGTTCTCCACCGGGAGTTCGGTCGTTACGTCAGATCATAGAAGAATCATCTCACAATTGAGCTTGTTTTACCTTTTAAACTATGCGATTTAGCAATCCCTAGTGCCAATGAAAGAAATTATGGCAAAACGAATTCAGTGACAGTTGTCATTAGTTGACTGTATTTCCAAAATATAGGGCAGTTAAAATGCAATACAAAATCTAGAGCATTCAAATAAGAGAGAATTCAAATTGCAAGACTATCAGCAAGAAGTAGCATACATCTGCTATGCACTGCCTTTCAAAAGCCAAGGCTTTCCTCAGATTTTCTTCTTTCTTCTCAGCTTCAGACATTGCAATCAGATGTGCTGATTGTTCTCGTTTGAGGAGCTGTTGTGCTTCTGATAATGCTTGACCTAACTCTTCAAACTTCAGATTCCACTCCTTTTTCTCGATCAGAAGCAGCCCCATATTATACTGATAATCAAATAGCTGCCAAAAGATTTTTATTTAGGTTAACAAATGCTGGATCTCAGTATGTAAGAATTTCAGGGAAATCAATTCCTAAATGCCAAATGATTAACCTATTTCAACACTAAATATACAAATAAACATGAGATTTTGTGGCCATTACACATTGAAATGTTGGCAAAAGTACACATCCACTGTGAACCTCACCGAAAAACAACAACTCCATCATCCAAATAAGTGACACAGTTCTTCCAACCATTAATGCATAAATCATATCATGGTAAACCATCAAATGAGAAATATTAAGTATTAAGCAACATGCATGTTCATCTCGGCAGGATCGAGCCAAATGTCAGTTGCGATTTGAGCCGTATTTGAGAGGCTCATCTTGGCACGCACTTCAACAAATTCCAAAGAACCTCATAACTCTCCTAAAATACTTTTGGGATTCCTACTAACCCTGCTTGTGGAAATGCTAATCTACATAAGAGGATTGGAGGGTAAAGTTCCCCAAAGTAGCTTGATAAGTCTCATAACTGCTAAACTGCCAAGTCCATTTACAGACTAATAACGTGTTAACAAGTCATCTCAGGACAAACTGCACACTTTATGGCATCCGTGTTATTTCATGTCCCATGCCATGCACTCGATAGGACAAGATGCTTATCGAATTGTAGCAAACAAAGAGGTGATCCAGTGGATCTCACATCTCACAACATTTATTGACATCTGAAAGTCTCACTGCATGCAGAGGAGCATAACATCTCATCCAGGAAGGTTTCATTTGTCGATGAATCCAGTGTTACGGAAGTAATGAGCCCACCTATCCTAAACTGCACCTCATGCTCTGTTTACTCGGGATGGGTATTTACGCATGGCATAATCTCCATCCAGCTAATCAGTTTGATTTGTAAATGGATCAGATGTTAGACAAGCAATGAGCCCACCTATCCCAAACTGCATCTCATGCTCTGTTTACTCCGGTAGGTAATTACACACAGACAAAATTTCCATCCAGCAAATAAGTGCATAAAACATTATAATACCATTGCAAGAAGCAACTACCAACCCAGAACAGCTTTATACACTCGAAGGCACAAGCAGGGGACCCGTCAATAACCAAACATAAAACATATGCCCGGTTTATATAGTAACATATCTATCCTATTCCTTAAACACTACTCTATATATAGCGAACCGAACTCAACTATCCACACAAGGTTCGGTCAAATGCAACAAGAGCTAACTATTCTAGCGCGACTTATATTCAAGAACCCATTCGGCTAAGCTAAATTAACTTCGCCGAGCCTTAGAAATATTTAAAAAGCAATAAGCCATGATCAACAATATCGATCGAATTTACCTCGGTTTCGAGCTTGGTGGCCTTCTCAGCCAGCGCCTGGCGGTCTTTCCTGTCCATCTCCGCTTCATCCAACAAACCCGCCTCTCTAAACCGCCTCCAGTCCTCCATATCCTCCAACCCCACATTACCCGTTACATCGCCGTCCAGCGAGGCCACTGGCGGAGGCGGCGGCGGCGGCCCGTCAAGGAAAGCCACCGCCTTTCCCTTGCCACCGCTCCTCGCGGCCTCGGTCCGCGGCGTCAGCGAGAGCGCCGGGTATGCCTTCCTCTGGGGAGTAAACATCCTGATGGAAGAAAGAGTCGAAACCCCACAAACCTCAACGACCCATCAAAAAGAAAACGCGGTAAAACACGGAAAGAGGAGTTCTTGAAAACCCTAAAGGGTAGAGAGGGAGAAAGCTCTAGTCCAACTTGCGCACTCCGCAACGGGAGAGAACCAGAGAGAGAATGACAGAGAGGCGATGGAGATGGAGGATGGGAAATGGATTGGGGGTGGGTGAATTCGCGTTCGGTGCTTTTCTCGATTCGAGGAGTGAGAGGTGCGACTATTTCCGTCGGAAGGACCCAGAGACGCAAACAGGGAAACAATATATATGCAGTGGCCAAAATTATCTCAAAATATGTAAAAGGGTGTTTTAGTCTTTTTCCCTCCTTTTATTAATATTAACGAAAGAACAAGACTCCAATTTTTCATCCTCATATTTTGTTTTTAAGAAAATTTCAAATAAAGACCCCAAATGCCATCATTTTTTCAAATAAAGATTTGAAATTGATCTTGTTTCAAATAATCGCCTGAAGTGCACATTATTTCAAATAAAGGCCTAAACTGACTATATTACTCTCAAAAAAGGGGCCTAAGTCACTTTAGTTAGAGGTATTTTGGTCATTTACTATTTTATTTTATTTTTCATTTTCTGTTTTTTAAGAGATTTTGGAAAAAAACAAAAAGTAAAAAAAAACAAAGAATCACAAGGCCGCCGCCCCACCAGTGGTGAGGCAGCGGCCACAGGCGGGAGGTCTACCTTGATTTTTTACTCCTTTTTTTACCTTTTTTTATTAAATTTAATTTAACAAAAAATTAGATTAAATTTACATTTTGACAAAAATGCTCTTGATCGGCCCGAAAATTTGACCGGCCAGCGAGATCAGGCCCTTATTTGAAACAGCCATAGCCACTTTAGGCCTTTCTTTGAGACAATGATGGCACTTCAGGCCCTTATTTTTTAGAAAATTAGGGCACTTGAGGCCCTTTTTTGGAATTTTCCCTTTGTTTTTTTGTCCTTTTCAAAATTTTCCTAATGGAAATTTTTTGAAATATATATATATCCATGCGTTTACCTTTCAATTTATTCCAATATCACTGCTAAATAAATTGATGAAAGTGGATATTTTCCTAAGTTACCCGTGTATTAACCAATAAATTGATATAACTTTTATTTCACTCCATATATGTTGGGACTAGAGGTGTCAATATGGGTCTTTGACCCTTTTTTAACTCACTTTTATTCATTTGGTCAAATATGTGTTCAACAAATTTAAAAAATGGATCAAATATGGGTTTAGGCTTATAAAGCGTATGCAAATATGGGTTTTAACCCAACTTATATTTGATCCATTTTCGACCCGTGATCCGTAACTTCGCAAGACCACTTTATTCACTTGTAAACGGCGGCGGAGGGTGGGCGGGCGGTGTTCCCAACCTCGTTCCGCATTGCCAAGTCGTCAGGCGTCATGGGCCGCGGCCGGGCAGCGGCGGCGGAAGGGTGGGCGGGCGATGTTCCCAACCTCGTTCTGCATTTTCAAGTCGTCTCGTGTCATGGGCGACGGCGGCCGGCGAGCGATGTTCCCATCCTCGCTCCGCATTTCCAAGTCATCAGACGTCATCATCTTTCACCAGCTCCTCGACGAACTCCCTATGTCCCCCGCCTGCTGCGATGTGGAGAGCGGTCTCCATTTTCCTCGTGATCCTGGCATTGTTCGTGTTGATTTATATAGTTCGACGGCAGAAATCGAAAGTCTTGATAGCTTTGGTGTAGACTTCTCAGGGAAACATGCTTCCAAGGAGAGGCCGCTCGTGGACGGACGAGGATAAATCTCGCCTCTGATTATGTTCCCTGAAGTCTGCAATATTTAAGACTTCTGTAAGTAGAATTCACTCATGAGCATTACTTTAGCAATTTATTTGAAATCACATTTAATGAGCCCGGGGCTTAGCGTTTGCTTGACATTGGAAAAAAAAAAAAAGCAACACTTGCATAATTAGCTGGCGTTTAACCATCATATTGGATGAGAATAGTATTAGTTTAGACTTTAGGTACTGCATAACCTGCTCCAAAGAGAACCTTGGCTTGTATTGCTGCGTCATTCTCAATACGAGAGTGTACGAATTCTAATACGTTTGCCGACAGTGGGTGGCCGCGACGGGCGGTCCGCGGCGGCGGCGGCGGCGGGTGGGTGGGCGGGCCGGCGGGCCGGCGGCGGACGAGCCACGATGGCGGTTGTGGGCGGTGGCGGCCGCGGGCGGCAGCTGTCGGCGAAACAGTTTTTACATTTTTTAATTTTATGAAATAAATACTCCATGATTTGATTAAATATATCAGTATTTAATTAATACGGGTATGGTCATAAAATTTATACTGCATGAAATTGGGTCAAAACGAGTTAATATGGGTGGGATCATATTCGATCCGACCCACCCGTTTGACACCTCTAGCTGGGACTATTCATTTTCTTCATATCGACAATTTTGTAGACTAACTATAATTAGCATTTTCTTAATTCGCTCAATCACCTCGGCTGAACTTTATTAAAGTATAATGACGCAATTTCATTCGCGAACTTTCTCATCAATAACCCCTCGCAGTTTTTTTTCATAAAGTGTAAAGATATACGGTAGTAAAAATATGACCATGGACAATCATTTTGTTTTTTAAGTGGAACTTCCCCTTTCACGCGAGTACATATGGAATCCACAAAATACTTAGGCTCTGTTTGTTTTTCGTGAAAAATGAATAATTTGAAAAATATTTTCTGAAAAATAATCGCTTATATCGCTCGAAAGAATTGGTCAATAACAATTGTTTTCATTATCGCCCATAATTTTTTTCTAAATATTTTTGTGGAAGATGAGAATATTTTTATTCATTTCAGTGGACCATAAAAATATATTTTATTTTAAAAAATATTTTTAAAATTATTTATTCCTCGCAAAATAAGCGCATCCCGAGTTAAACTTGAGCTCAAATCGGAGTGAAGGAATTAAACACGAGATTATTTGCACTTGAGATAGCACGTAAAGCGTGCAGAGTTTCTAATTCTTGCTCAATTTTTCTAGCGGTACCATACGAATGTCGTATCTTTTAAGTGCGCATGCTACACAAATTATCGAGAACTGCCTATGCATTATCCCAATTATTAGGGAATAATTGTAATAATTATTGTTTTGATTTATAGAAACAAAGATTTTTTATTTTCCGCGACATTCACTTAGCATACTCAAGAGTGCCAAAATAATGTAAGTAAAATTCTCTATGTCATGATATAACGGATCACATTAAAGTACTCACTAGTTATATGAAAATTATGTCTAAAAATCAACCTCGAAATTAATTAATTACTTGCCACTGCAAGCAAGATGTGTTGAGATTGCGAAACACTCCCATCTTGACCAAAGCTTTGCCATCTCAGGAAAGATATATTAAAGAAGTTAATGGATATTTAATAAATCTGAAAGTAATGGCAGCTAAATAAGTTTCTCATTGCAATAAAGGAATAAGTCCATTGAAAGTCCCAAAATATATCGCGAAAGCGCAATGTAGTCCCAAAACTTGCAAAAAGTACGATCAAGTCCTAAAAATTGTCACGAAAGTGCAATCGAGTCCTAAAACTTTCAAAAAATGCAATCAAATCCTGAAACTTGTCAAATTGATCTGATGAAGTCCTGCCATCGATTGCATTTTTTTGAAAGTTCTAGGACTCGATTGCACTATCGTGACAAGTTTTAGGACTTGATTGCACTGTTTGAAAATTTTAGGATTCAATTATACTTTTTAGGACTTTCAGTGCACTTTTATCCCTATAATAAAAACACTCAAATGGCAAGAAATCCAACATTTATTGTGAAAAATGTCGAGGCGGGCCCCAAATGGAAAGATATCCAATAATATTATTAAGAAGGTTAGGTGGGCCCCAAAAATGGAAATAAATCCAATAATATTTACTGAAGAAAGTTTAGGTGGAGGTCTGGGATAAGCATTCGAATATTTCCCATTTAGTTTTTGTTGCCATATATTTGATAGTCTGTTTTTCTTGCAACTCATTAAAATAGGGGCAGGTTTTTTTTTTTTTTTTTTTTTTTCCATTTTTCAAATAAAAATTTAATTATTCTATTTTTTCACCAAAATAATAATATATCAATTTTAGGATATTTGGCTTAAGTAAAAGCGTAATCTCATACCCGGAAAAAGTAGAAAGTACAAAAAAATATTACTCCGAACACCATATTTGTGCGTGATCGTAATCTAATAACAATCGCGGCGAAAATATGATGGAGAGAACGCGATATTATTCAAAAGTAACTAGTACTTTCGCATAAATAGGGATTAACAAATAACAGTTGTCGCCGCAAAAAGGAAAAAGCACGATTATAGTTGTAGGAGGCAATTCCCGGATAGCATTCTAACACATCGGGCAAACTGATGGGTTAAATAGCGGCGTCTAGTGGCATGTAGGGAGCAGTCGTCTTCTCGCCGGTAGGTGCAACTGTGTGAGTTGACGACGGTACATCGCGGTATGAAGATGCAAACAAAGGAAGAGTACGGAAGTGTGGTCATCGCTCGAGCCACCGTTCAACCCGAATGCAGCAAATTCACCTACAGATCGACGGGAGATGCAGTTCCTCTGCACACGGTGGAGCAAGTCAATAACAGAGGAGGCATGGAAATAGAGGTACCAAGCATTTTCCTATATCGAAATCATCCGAAAAAAGCAGCTCGAGCAAAATTCAGAAGAGGAATTTATCTTCATGGCTCTCTTTTTTGTTTTTGTATTTTTCACTCGGATCCTCCTAATTCATTTCATAGGAAGGAAAAAGACCGGAAAGTCCCTAATGATGTGGAGACCCCTGATTGGTCAAATGATCTGGAAATGAATTTTAGAAGAAAATCTGGAGAGAATGGCAAAATAATAAAGCTCCAATTTTGAAGAGCCCTATATATGATTTACGCAGGTCAATCACACACACAACGAGCGAGCGAGCGAGAGACTCGAGTCTCTGACCCCCCTTGCAAAATCCCCAAATTCTAAACCCTAATCGACTTCCGACTCTTGTATTTTTATTCTCTCTGACTTTTGAGCGAGCGAGGAATCGAGAACTTCAACCGCGTCCCTCTCCGATTGTGCAGTCCAATTGGACCGTGAGACGACATGACGACCGAGAGCTCTTCGTCGAGATCGAATTCGACGGCGGATTCGTACATAGGGAGCTTGATTAGCTTGACGTCCAAGAGCGAGATCAGATACGAGGGCGTTCTCTACAACATTAACACCGAGGAGTCCAGTATTGGGCTCAGAAATGGTATTTGGCGTTTTCTTTTTCCTTTTTCCGATTCCCGTCCTTCTCTCTCGCTTGGAGGGATATGCGGGGTTTCGCGTATGTTTTTGGGTTAATCTGGGTCGGCGATCTGGGTTTTGTGTCGTTCTCGCTTTTGCTGAGTCTGTTTCGGTCGAAGTTGATTTTTGATAATGAGACGTAGGAGCTTTTTTCTCATCGTCATTGTTAAAAAAGTAGGAAAATGTTATCCTCGTTCTCGTTGCTTGTCTCAATCTTAAGCCGTCACGGTATTGCAAATTTTGTTCATCAAGATGTTTGCCAATGATAGTCCACCGTTTACGCAGTTTTATCAGTTGATGATTCACGTGCTAGTGTAATATTCTGGTTTAAGAATCATTGCTAAGTGACTGATACATTAGAAGGAAGAAAAGAATTCACTAAGTGAACAACTGTGAAAATGACGTCTGCATAATTGTGCTGTTTGTCCAAGCTTGCTTTTAAATCTGCATACTTGTGCCGTCTCTCCATGGATGCTTTCAAGTCAGCATTTTGGACTAGGAACGTTTTCTTGTATCAAAAGAACCTGATAGCACGGTGCAATGTCCATTTGGATTTTGCTATATCTTATTCGATGTGGCCTGATGCATGTAAGATGTGGTTATATTCTCGCCCAAATCACAGCAGTAGCTTGAGTTGATGATGCACTGCGCACGCCCTACGTAATCGCATGGAATTGTGCTATTGAGATGTGTCCTATGAGTAGCTATATTTGTTTCATTCCTGATGGATGCAGTAGATGATGCATGGTATTTTCTTTTTGTACGCATATGTTTGTTTTCAATAGCTGAATTTACTGAAAGTGGTCGACACTCTGATATTGAGGATTTAAATATTGGGATATCTATATTATGTGTTCATCCATGTAAATACTTCGTCCAACAGCATGCTGCAAACCATTCGCGTCTATTACGTAGTTGTAATTACTGGTGTTTGTTCCTGATAAATACTGTTTGTCAAATTTGCATGGACAATTATTTATTGATGTTGAGTTGTCCCTTTCCTTCTTGGCAGTACGGTCATTTGGAACAGAAGGACGGAAAAAAGATGGACCACAAGTCCCATCAAGTGACAAAGTTTATGAGTACATATTGTTCCGAGGAAGTGACATCAAGGTATGTTATACATGCATGAACCTATGTTCACAGTGATGAATCATAGAATGAGTGTTTCAATATCTTCAAGCAAATTCCAAAATAGAATCCCAAAAAGGTTTGTAACTCGGGTCATTCAACATTTGTTCTCTTCATCTACATCAGCCAGGTTATAGTCACAAACTCACAAATGCATAATTTCTCTGTAATATCTCATTGCATCAGCCTTTTGCGTTAAACAAAGCCTATATTGTGTTTCATCCTTCCTTTTTTCTTTCAATTGGAAGCTAGAATTGGACGTAGATTATCATGCCATCTCGTGTACTAAGAACAAAAAAATGGTTACAGAATTTTTTTCATGTGGCTTGGCTTAAAGTGATTCTAAATTGTGTTTGTCCTTCCTTTTTTCTCCATTTGGAAGCTGGGAGTTGGAAGTGGAATATGAAGCCAGCTCACTTGTTTAACAATGATTGACATAGTTACAGAATCCTTTTCATGTAGTAGTGTAACCTGTTCGTTTTGTTCTTCATCGGGCCTTTCCTTCAGAAGTGGCGTGTACTGGTAATGTAGATAAGTTTTCGTTTCTCATATTCTCTCATCAGCTAAGTTCTCCATACTTCTCTTTTTGCAGGATTTACAGGTTAAATCTTCTCCACCTGTGCAGCCTGCCCCTGCACCCCCTATCAATAATGACCCAGCAATCATACAGGTACTTGGTTTGATAACATTTTTACTCTAAATTTAAGTGAATGGAATCTCATTGCTGTGTTTCAACATTTTGGCAGTCTCACTACCCTCGTCCGGTTTCAACATCTACAAGTTTGCCTCCCGCTGTTAGTGGACCCTTAAGCGATATTGGCTCCAACACGGCACAGATGGCACTACCTCCCCCAAACTTTCAAGGAGGCCTTCCTTTATATCAACCACCTGGAGGGAATATAGGGTCATGGGGAGCTTCCCCAGCCCCAGGTGCAAATAATAGTGGGATTATGCCCATGTATTGGCAAGGATATTATCCTCCCAATGGGCTTCCTCATATTAATCAGCAGACTTTGCTTCGGCCACCACCAGGGCTGTCTATGCTACCTCCTCTGCAGCAGCCAATGCAGTATCCTGGCTTTAATACTTCTTTCCCTGCTGGAGCTTCTAACTTGCCAGGTCCGCACTTGCCAGAGGTCCCATCTCCTTTGCTTCCTGTCAGCAGCAGTTCACTAAACATGGCTTCCATTTCCTCATCTGCTACTGTGCCATCAACTCTCTCTACTGTTCCATCAGCTACAGCATCTTCTGATTCCCTACCAAGTTTCATACTCAATAAGGCACCGATCTCTGCCTTTCCTGTTGTCAGTCTGAGTGCTAATTTGCCATCGTTCCCTCCTCTGATGACTACTGGTCCGGACATTAGCAACATAAGTCCCCCTATATCTAACAAGCCCAATGTATTTGCTGGTCCAACCTTGCAGTATCAAAGTACTTCTCAATCCACTGCCTCCATTTTGGGGCCATCCAATGCTGTCAATCCAGAAGCTCCCATACAGATGCCAACACCAACGCCAACACCTTCATTGATAACACCTGGTCAGCTTCTGCAGTCTGGACCCACTACCACCCCTTCTTCTCAACCTTCACAAATTGCTCACAAGGATGTGGAGGTGGTTCAAGTCTCACCATCACCACCAAAGCCATTGGCACCTGTTGCATCAGAAGCTCAACCTCCTATATTACCTTTGCCTCCACCTGCACGTGGTGGTTATAAGGTGGTATTCTCTATATGCATATTCTAAGTTTGTACGCACATGGCACATGTCCAAAAGCATAATCTTCTTGTTTACAGATGTACTTGTACTTTTGTTCATCTGCGCATAGTTTCAGTCTGATCTTAAGATTCTGCATCTACTTAGTGGTCTCTGAAAAATTATGCTGAGTAAATAAGGCACATTGAGATAAATCTATTTATGTGAATTACTTGTGGCCTGAAGCCTGCCGTGTGCTTGTTGCACTCTGTGTTCTCATCATTGATCTTGGAAATAACATGAATAAATGTATTTATGTGAATTACTACTGGCCTGAAGCTTGTTATTAAAATGCTTTCGATTTTCATTCACCACTTTGAGAATATGAAAGTTTCTTCTCTTTTTGTGTGGTTCAAAGTTTTGTCTGGTCCACTCTGTGGTAATTTGTAAGGCTGTGTACTTGTATGAGTTTCTGTCTCACCGAAACTGCTTGATAAATCTGAGCTAGGTGTTTTGACATGGAGTTTCTCTTTTCACCAGCAGAATGGAGTTCCATTTCATGCTCGTTATGGACATAGAGGTCGAGAAAGGGGAAGAGGAGCTTGGGTAATTTTTCTGTGTTTCATTTGTCAAATGGTTTCCTTACTTCTTTGAGAACTCGTAATGATTACATAATCGAACCATCTATATACTGGTTTAGTGTCCCTCTATAGGTGCTTCTGTCGGTGTCCGTGTTATTCTTGCTTCATATGCATTGGCAGCAGTTCATGGAACTTGAGCCTCTTAAGATTACTTGGTTCAGGCAATTGGAAGTAGACAAAGCTCGCAAGCCTCACGTACTTGTTTAAAACAAAAGTGTTTTAACTGTTCCCTGTACCTCCATTTCTTTAGGGATCACGCCTTGGTTTTCAATAGTGGATTTGACATTCTAAGATCATTCCTACATTTTCTTTCCGTTTTAAGATTGGAGTAGTTTTACGAGTGATTTTGTCTTTCTTGTGGAAGAACTGAAAGCCAAAATTGGTTTTCAACATGGCCGATACTTAACGTGGTAAGATGCTCATAATTGTGCTTTAATTTCTGTCCATGATGGTCATATCTCCTTTCCTGGTTCAATAGAGTAGAGCTATTATTTGTGCAGCTGCTAACAACTCTTTTCAAATCCAAAGATAACCTGGAGTTTGACGATGTAAACATTAACTGAATGTTGAGCAGGGTTCGCGTCCAGTCGCTAGATTTACTGAGGATTTTGATTTCACGGCAATGAATGAAAAATTCAACAAGGATGAAGTATGGGGTCACCTTGGTAAGAGTAAAAGTCATTCCAAGGACAAAGATGTTGAGGGCGATGTAAGTGATGAGGATAATTATTATGATGTAGAGGATAGTGAGCTACCAAATATGGAGGCCAAGGTATGAGTGCTAATTTCTGTGATGCTTTTATCTCCTGAATATTTGGTGGAAGAGGCCTACTACTTCTTCCTGTATTTCACTATGCTTTTCTGCTGGGCAGGCTGTCTACAACAAGGATGATTTCTTTGATTCACTCTCCTGCAATGCGCTTGATCATGGATCAAACAGTGGAAGGCCTAAGTTTTCTGAGCAAATGAAGATAGACACAGAGGTATTGTTCCTGTTGATTTCATCATTTGGCCTCGTCAAGTAATTTACGTGCATGTTTTGTTTGTTGTCTACAGACTTTCGGTGACTTCTCAAGGCATAGGGGTGGTCGAGGCGGCCGTGGTCCTGGTCGTGGCGGTCGTGGTCGGGGCTACTATGGGAGGGGTTATAACTATACTGGAAGAGGCCGAGGAAGAGCGGTTTATGGCCGTGCTTCATAGAGGTTATCGTGGCCTATGTGCTTCTCAGGATTAGAGTTTTAATAACTTGCTGGAACTGGAAACTAGTGTAGCTCTATGCTCCTGATCTTTGTGGATTTGGTTTTTTTTTCTGGAGTCTAATCAGTCTTTTATAACGTTGAGCCAATTTAGAGGCCATGTGTTCTGCTCAGAATTGTTTGCACCAACATTTGAAGCAGGATTTTCAGTTTTATGAAATATCAGATGGTGATCTTGTTGAAATTTGCTATCTTTTACTCATTTGAAATTGCTAGAGGGAAATTTTTTTTTGCAAGAGGTGACACCTGAAGTAAATCTTTGTATGCCCGATCCTTCCTCCTGCTGTGGAAACGACTACGAGTCTATGGCTTCTGGCCAAGGTGGGTGAGCCCGAAACAGATTTTTATCCGAAAAAGTTGGGGATAGAAGGAGAAGCAATTGGATGGGCACATGAGCGTGTGGCAAAAGCAGCTTAGGGCGCGCATGGCAACACTTCTGCTTCAGAAATCAATTTTTGGCCAGAAGTCGATTTTTCTAGTTTTGCTTCAGAAGTTGATTTCTGATCATAGAAATTCATTTGGTAAAGGTTGAAAATTTCTACTTCTAAAACATTATTAACACATAATCTTCTATGGAAAATTATTGTCGGGCCGAAAATTTCTACTTCATTTTTAAAATTTTTAAAATTATTTCAAAAATTGTTTTTATTATTAAAAAAATATTATTTACTTTTTAAAAATAATTATTTATTTTTTACTCTAGCGGAGGTCGGCGGTAGACTACGGCGGCCTTCGCCAGCGGGGGCAGGGTCGGCAGTGATCAGCGGTTGGCGTGGCCGACAGTGGTTGGCGGCCGGCGGCGGTCTGCGGTTGATGGTGGGGGGCGGCGATCATGGTCGACGGAGGTCGGCGAGTGGTGGTGGTCGCAAGGGCCGATGGGTGGCACCCAGCAGAGGTCTGCGGTGGGGGGCGGTCGGCGAGTGGTGGCAATCGCGGGCGATGGTCAGCAGATGGCGGGGGTCGCGGGCGGTGATGGGCTGCGGTCGATGGAGGTCGGCGACGGGTGGTGGTCGGCAGTTGGCGGTGGGGGCGGTGGTCACAGGCGGCTGGGGGCGGTGGTCACAGGCGGCTGTGGGCGGTGGCAACGGTGGGCGGCGGCAACGGTGGGCGGCGGCAACGGTGGGCGGCGGCGAAGGTCGGTAAAGGCAGGTCTGGTCGAAAAGAGGGTGAGGGCGTAATGAAAAGAGGGTGAGGCGAGAATCACTTATTGAGTTGAGAAGCACTTCTGAAGCAGAAATCCACTTTCAGAAGTGTTACTATGCGCACCATTAACAACCCAGCATGTTCTTTTATGCGTAGCATACATCTCTTAGACTTATTTTCATGGATCCTGCATTGGTATTTGTCCCAAGCAATTGTTGTACTCTTTGTTCTACCAAGAATTGGGCTAGAAATGGTACCAAGGTGTGGTTCCTCCTCATCTTTTTCCGACTTAAAGCAATTCTTACACTTCCTTTTCCTGAAAAGAAGAAGAAGTCAGGAGCACATTAAACAATTGCACAAGCAAAACAAACATATCCCATTTTGTTATTGAGGCTTGATAATAGGAAATTTCCGACATTACTCCACACCCCGCTCGGTCATGTGATCTTCAATGCAATGCAACGGCCCATGATGTTGAGAGCAATTTGTCGCGACTCACCTATGCCTAGTGCCTACCTAATGAGGAAAGCCCATCTGGAATGGTTTTTATTTTATACGGTTAATTCAAGTGAGCGGCATGTGAGTCCATTAATGCCCCAATTAGCACTAATCCAAAATAGCACGAATATATATATAGTGTGTACATATCTATGTCTATTTCTATATTTATATCTATATTTATCAACAATCGTGCCACGGCGTATATCTGGAACTCCCTCAGGTGTCGGTGGCTGGCGACTGAGCGAGTCTGAGCTCCATTTCTGAGCTCTAAGAAGGCCAAAGAAGGATCTATGGGAAACTCTTGTTCTTCACTGTTCCTTGTCCTCCTGTTTGCAAGAATCTGTGGAGTGATGGTGGCAATGCTCGTGCTCTCTTGGCCTCTGGCCTTCAAATCTAGCTTCCTCCCTTACTCCTCCTCTCAAGCAGACCTCATTTATTCTGTATTCCCTCTTCCTCCGTCTCTCCCTCTCTCTCTCTCTCTCTCTCTCTCAATGCATGGTTTTGATTGTGAATATGAGTAAGTGAAGTGGGTGTTTCTTTTTTCAAACAGGTTCTTCACCCACTGTTTATGGTCATCGGCTTCATTCTCATTAGCGGAGAAGGTACACAAGCTACAGACCTTTTTGCTGGTGAATTTGAAACGAGAAAGAAATCTTCCCCGTTTACAAATCTGCTTTCTCCCCCTCAAATCTGGGTCTTCTCTGTTTCAGCGATCTTGGTCCACAGATGGTTGCCTGGTTCGAGGAACATGAAGAAATCGGTGCATCTGTGGCTTCAAGGAGTGGCTCTGGGAAGTGGGGTTTTCGGCATATGGACAAAGTTCCAAGGGCAAGATGGGGTTGTGGGTAATTTCTACAGCTTGCATTCTTGGATGGGCTTGATCTGCGTCTCCTTGTTTGGACTTCAGGTTTCTCACTTTCCCTCTTCAATCTTTTCTTTTTCTCATTGCGATGTCATGTTTTTTCTCACCAAAAATTTCTCGACTTTTTTTTTTTATTTGCTACCTGCTTTACCAGTTGATAAGTAGTCATAAAGGGTGTTGGAAACGGCGCATTTCAGTCTAGAATCTGCCCTAAATCCTCTGCATTTTCTTGTTGGTTGTATTTTGGCCACTTCAGTTTGATTTTCAGCTGATAAGTGATTCGTGATACGTTAGCCAAGAAGAGATGTATTTTTCCAACAAGAAAAAGAAGGATGACTAGTGATAACCAGCTTGCTTGTGGGATCTGTTTCCATTTAGATTTTGTTCTCATCCTATCTCTGAATAATCAAAAGCATCTTTACCAGTAGTTTAATGGCTTGGTCATAAGTGTCCGTTTATGTGGAATGATGAAAGAAGCAGACTCTTGGTGGAGGATTTAAGTAGTTAAATAGGGATCTTCACATGGACCAAGCTTAGAGGAGTTATCAGATTGTATTATCATAAAAATTATAGTGGCTTGTTCGGTTAGAAAAATGTATGTGGGGGTATATGATGTCGTAATAGAAGACATACTCTGGGAATATAGTAATAGCATTATTGTATCCTTCTTTCTGCAATTGAGCATGACATTGATATAATATCTCATAAGTTTTCTAGGCATCCAAGATACACGTAGCCATCAACACCATTTGTTTGTGAACTGGAGAAGGCTATTCTGTCACATAACCAGGCATCGATTTTGGGCCTCATTAGTAAGGATCAAGCTGGGTTTACCATTCACTATAATCAAGTACGACGTGCCTAAACCTGACCAACACAATGCTTCTCTCTCCGCTTCCTGCGTTATTTCTCTGAACTACTAAGCCTAATCTTATTGGTTATCAAATAGAGAAAACACTCTCTGTGTAATGGTCATCAAATCTCGTTTTCGTTCGGCATCGACCTTAGATTCTCTCATTAGCATGTAAAGCCATCATATTGCCATTTGAGGGTGTTTTGATTTCCTTAATTAGTAATTTGATCCCAATCAATTCCCACGGATGCCTTAATGGAATGGAAGCACAAAACTTTGCTTCCCAGCACTCGGACATTGCAGAAATCTAAAATCCTGAACTACCTTTATAATGTCCAATTGTGCATGCATCTAGATCTGGAAAACTTCACGGTGAACTTCTTTGTCGAGCGACACAACATGATCTTGTTCGTAAAATGAGCAAAACCAACTTCTTACCTTTAGGTTGACGCATATATGCTTCCACTCGCATATGGCCACGTTATGTTGTTGACACCTCTTAGTTTCTTTTCAGCATTCAAGGCACGGGTGATCTTCTTATGTATGTAGAAAGTTTACCCAGGTCTTAACTGAGCGCTGACGTTCTGTTTCTTCCTGTTCACGTTTCAGTGGTTGATGGGTTTCCTGAGCTTCTGGCACAGAGGTGAGGCGCGGTCGATAAGAATGAAGGTGTTGCCTTGGCACATCTTCCTCGGACTCTACACCTACGGCTTGGCTGTGGCCACAGCAGAGACAGGACTTCTAGAGAAGTTGACTTTCCTACAGACAAGGAGAAACGTAGACAAGCACGGTTCGGAGTCCATGGTCGTGAACAGTCTCGGTCTGGGATTGGCCCTGCTCAGCGGGATCGTCATATTGGCCGCAGTTTCTCCAAAGTACCAATCTCTTCAAACTAAGCTTATTTACTCACACTCTGAACCCAAGAACTTGACTTCCTAGTTTGGTGTGATGTGGGTGGGAGGTCGATGTAAATAACGCGACTGTTTCATTGCAATCTGATTTCTTCGTACCTCAATTTCCACAGCTCTGGTTCTGCTTGTCATCGACTCAGATTGCCTCTGGGATTGACATCTGTGAGAGTGTACTACTTTTCAACCCTTGAGCTTCCACTATTGATTCAAACGCACAAAGCAAGATGACGGTTAAGGAACACCCTTCTGTAAATCTTTGAACTGCCTTGTCCAAACTTTTACGACTCTCTATTGACCTGTATCTCGAGTTGAGTCTCTTGGATGAAGTTTTTAATGATCATAGATGCTTTCGTCTCCTATCTGTACATGTATTTACAATGTGCTGGGCCAAGAAACTGAGGGAAGAAGAACGCCCGGTTTAAATTTAGCGTTAATACCCTCAAACTGGTACATTGTGATAAATTTACTCCAAAATAATTTTTTGATCATAAAAAATCTTAAACTAGTATACTTGCGATAAATTTACCTTTCGAAATTTTACCGTCAAATTGCCGAATTGGATGACACGTAGCAATTGACTGGTGTATCAATTTGGGGTTTTTACCCTCCGTTTGTAACGAGTATACTACTTTGGAGTTTTTAATGGTATTAACTCAATTTAAGAGAAATCAACGGAGGGTAAATTTTTTCGTGATATTAATCTTTAAATTTAACTTGCTAGTTCACATCCACTATTCTTACTTGAACTCTCGGAACTTAGGAATCCTAACTAGACGACACTACATGAGGACATTATTGGTGTGGCAATTAGATCAAGTGTCGAACAATTGAACAAGAAAATGAGCTTTTCAAAAAACTTAAATCCAAATTGATCCGGAAACATATCGAAGCATGTGATTGACTTGCTGCGTCATATCCGTCTTATAATTCATGTGTTAAATCTTTTCCGATGGATAAGGACAATGAGTCCTATTTTTATTGGAAAACGGTTTTTAATGAATTCGAATTCGCATTTACCATTATTCAAATGATGATGATTTCACATATGCATTAGTCATAAAGAGTTTCTCCTATATTCCCTTGTAAGTATTTTCTAACTATTTTCCCAATGGAACATGTGAATGTGATCATAATGCATTTGCCTTCTTATTACCGGCCGTCAATTTTTTTCACTGCCGGTGAAAACCGTTTTATGGTTTATCATTTGTAAATTTTAGGGAGCCACTCTTTGTCCGAAAATGGTAAGAAAGAAGGAAAATAAAACAAAAATCTGGAAAATGACCCATTTTGACGTCTCGTTGAGAATGCCACCGAATCACTGCGATCTTCATCTTCTACATCTCTACTTCTTCTCCGCTCCAATGTCCGATCACACTCATTCGCTCCATGCCCAGTTCACATAAACCCTAAAAATCTCGTCTTCTTTTTTCCTTCACGAAAATGACCTTCTCGGCTACATTGGTCACTCCTCCCGACCATTTCTTCTCTTCCTCCGACGCTCGCTCCCTTTCGCTGTGCCGTCGCTTCCCCATCTTCGTCAGACTCGGCAATCTCCGATGCTCGAGGCATAGGCCGCTTCGCCTCTCGGCTTCGCTCGCCGAGAGAAGCCTCGACCTCTCGTGGGCCAACAATGATTGCGCGAGCTCCGATTCCGATTTCAATGGCTGGGCCGTGGTCGAATCTCAGCCTCAGAGGAAGAGAAAGGGTATATTACTTCGTGGGTATCTCGTGCAAAGATTTTTTTTTGGTTTGAACTTGCGTGATGATTGTTTTTTTTGTTGTTGTGCAGGAGTGCCAACGTATGTTATGGGGGCCGTTGGGACTTCACTCACTGTTTTAGTTGCTGTAATTGCTCATTACTCACTTTCTAGAACTGGTAATTTCGGTGTTTTGAATTCAAGCTGAGTAGTTTTGTACTTCAATTGTGGCTACGTTAGTTTGGCAGAGAATTGATTGATGCGAGTGATTTGGGTTCTCTGTGTATAATGGGTTTCGGGATGATACCAATGCATATATGGTGATGGTTTGAGCAATTTGTTATTGTAGGGTATAGTTTCCACTTCTTCGATCGGTTGCGTCCTTGGAGAAGTCTGTTGCATCAGACTGAAACTGAAGCTTATTTAAGTGAAGTATTGGACGCTGGTTTGTCGGATGGAAAGAGCATTCTCTCCCAGGATAGCCCAGAGGGTTTATCTGATTCAGTCAGCAACAATGTGGTTTCAGGTACTTTCATGTGTCAAACAGTTTCTGATCAGTGCTGTCCCCTATCAGGGCCTTCCTAAAGTTTGCAGTTTGTTAGATGGAGAGGATCACCGTGCATGTGTTGAGTTATCTTTAGTCGGACAAGATCGTGTGGGTGGATGGATATTTGTTGGAGCCCTATTGGTTCATTTGGATACTTTTGATTGAGCAAGTTCCTTTCCTTCAGACAGCTCAGCATCAAGGAATAAGCAGGAGCGAGTTATAGTTCCAGTTGCCGTAGATTCTACTCAGCAGGAAGCTGTGATAGTTCTGGAAAGACTGAAGGTTCGTTTCTAGAAGCAAAATAAAATCACATATCTAGAAAGTCTTGCGTTTTTCTTATAGAAAGGTCTCATCTTTACTTCGATGTTTCCTCTTGCATAACACTCTTCACCCCATATTCGTGTGAAGTGTTGTCAGAATTTTGCTTCTTCTGTCTCGAATTACCTGATGTGACTTGCCCGTGTAAGTTTGATGAGGCATGCTCAGTCAATTTTCGGTTCTTCGGCTAGAATATTGTTTGTCCTTTGAGGAACGGCAAATTGCTAAGAAAGTGTTGGAATGCATAACTGACAGAACTAGAGCTTTCAGGGAACGCTCTCTTTCTTTTTGAGTTGTTTAATTTTGCTGGCCATGGTGATGAATACCTTCCAATTCTTTTACTTACCTGTAATGTTAGGCATCAAGGGTGCCCTTTTTTGGTTGGTAAATGCGTTGAGGGTGTTCTTTGTTACCTATGAAGGTTCATTTTATTCTGAGCATGATCATGGATGCCATTAAGGCTTGCAGATCATGGAAGAAGACATCAGGGCCAATGAATTATGCACTAGAAGGGAATACGCTAGATGGCTTGTTCGATTAAGTTCTTCACTGGAAAGGTATTGATTGAAGCTAGTTGCTTGGATATTCTCGACTTCTTGTACTTTATTTAGATTATTCGATTATCTAGCATGCTAAACCATCAATTTGCTATAGGAACCGAAAACATAGAATTGTTCCATCTTTGTCACTTTCTGGGTCTAAAGTTGCTGCCTTTGATGATTTGAGTGTTGAAGACCCGGACTTCGGTGCCATCCAAGGTGAGTTTAAACTGTTTTTATTTTTTCGGTTGGCTATCTACTTTAACGTACAAAAATCTAAGTCTTGGTTTGAATATGTACTCAAGCGCTAGCAGAGGCTGGTATCATTTCTAGCAAGCTCTCGGGGGAAAATTCCAGTTCTTTCTTCTCAGATAGGCACAGCATGTTATTCTTTCCTGAGAGGTATATCATGTCTATGATTTGGTTTTTTCTTTTTTTAACATTTCCTTCCAACTCTAAGACATTAATCTTTTGGGCAGGTTCATCTCACGACAAGATCTGATAAACTGGAGAGTGCAATTAGAATATGATTTTGTTCCGGGACTGGAAGAAGAGGTACAGTAAATTATGCATTGGCTGCAGATTACTTCATTTCTGGTTTACATTCGTTTCCATGAGGTGGATGCTTCATTGGTGTTTTAAAGCACTTGAAGTGTAACTTGTTTACAGTCCAGATATCAAAGAAAAAAGTTGGCTTCATGGATATGAGGGAGATCAGTCCAAATATATCAGCGGAATTTTTCATGGACTTGTTGGCTGGTGACAGGAGCATAATGAGAAAAGTTTTTGGTCTGTTCTCTTAACCCTTCTCCCAAGTCTATCACTGCCTATACTGACACATTTTCCCTAGTATGGCTAGTAAATTTGTAAGTGTAGATCCGCTTTGTAGTTTCTGAACAGACCCTGTTAAAATTGTATCTTCAGGGTCATGCTGCAGACATTTGTAACAGAAATAACGCTGGCTCCTTATTTTTCCTTGGGTTAATTTCATTGGAGTTTGTGCGACATTTTATCCTAAACCTATAGAGCAGTTGTATATTATAGTTAGCACAGTTCATGTATTAAGCGTAAGTAGTTTTTGAGAGTATCATATATGGATCTGATCATTCAATGTAAAAAAACCACACTCTACAGGACGGAGCAAGCGATTTCAACCTAATAAACCTTCCACAAAAGCACAAGCTGCTATAGCACTGACCAGTGGCCGGATGACATCAGCAATTCAGACAGAACTAGCAAGACTGGAGACTGAGAATTTTTCGAGGGTGGTTGAGATGGAAGAAATTAGGTTTGAGTTAATTGAAAGGGGTGACATAAAAAGGCTTTGGGATGAGAGGATGAAAGAAGAAGAAACCCGTGGTTTGGAAGTTGAAAAGGACTATCTTGTGGCAATTGATGATTTAAAGCAAGAGAAGATAATTCAGGAGAAGACCTTCCAAGAGCATACGAAAGAGAAAGCAGCTTTGGATTGTCAGAAGCAACTGATTTGCAACCTTAGAGAAGAAGTTGATGAGATGTCAGACAGGCTTGCATCAGAGAGAGCCATCTATGTTCGTGAGCAATTTGAGATGCAGGATACTATCAGTGATTTAGAGACCAAGCATGAAAGGATGGTGGATACGAAATCTATTCTGGGAGCTGAGGTAGAAGCTTTGCGGATACTTAGGTAATGTACCTTGGTGGATAATTTGAAAGCATGCATACTCAACACTGTTACTCCAGCTCCTATTAAAAGGCTCACATGCCAGTCTCATAAGGTTCCGGCTTGCGTGTAAGTATGGTTCTTAGTTATGGGACATTTCATCCCAAGATTGAGCATGCAATGTCGACCTTTGATGTTAAAATTGCATTAAAACGAAACCTTCATGATGGAACAAATTCCCATTAGTGACAATTCGTCCTTTAAGCATGTGCTCATTCACTATCCTATCTCCATGTGTGACAATCTGACCATGGAACCTTTCGTTTAGCTGTGCTTTTAAATGTTCGACCAGTGTCCATGTTTGGGACATTTATTCAACATTTCACGTGTCTCATGTCTAGGTGCAAGAACGAGTTGTAAGACATTCTTGAAACCGACAGCAGTACCAGCAACCATGTCTATGTTGATTTATTATACCTAATGTGGATATCAATTGGTCCATGCTTGTGTTATGCTTATTTTCTCTCTTTGTAATTAGCGTTAGTGTCTAGGAATGTTATCCTGATGATCATCAATGGTAATGGGAGAACTGAATTGTCTTCTACATTTCTACTTGTTGTCTATGTTCTATAGTCCTCTGCATGATGTATAAGTGATTTGCACAGGTCTTGGGTAGAAGATGAAGCAAGGAAAAGCCAAGCTCGTGCTAAGGTGCTAGAGGAGCTTGGAAGAAGGTGGAGATGGGATGGCCAAGCATGATAAAGTAGTGTACATTGGGTGGCTACTTGAAGTGCTTCTAGCTTAATAGCTACAACTGCAAACTTCCGATTTACCTTTCATGTATTACACATTACGACTAGCGCTAGATGCGGCTATAGGATATAATTTTCTTCGTCTGGCAGGACAAAGAAGGTTGATTTTGCTCTCTCTTCCCCCCTAATCCCCACACGACACTGTATGTCCCTCTGTGTGTGTGTCTATAAACTGTCTGAAAAGAAATCCTTTGAACAGTTGACGCCAAGATTCGAGATTCTTTAGTCATTTTTCTTATCATATGCTCCAGCTTGGTGTACAATTTTCTTACTGTCTATGAAAGCACTTCTTTCGAGATCTCGATCATTAATCAGTGGCCAGAGGAGAAAGGATGTCATGAGTTGTCAAAAGCTGTGGATGATGAGCTATAGAGATCTTATTGAAGCAATTTACTGACTTGCTTCCAGGAACTAAACCTGAAAGGCATATCATAAAGGAGCATAGAAAGCCAGTTACCTGATTTTACCCCTTTTTTCTTAAGGTTGAAAACCCTTATTTTACTCTTTAGTTAGTGGTATTTTAGCCCTTCTCAGGCAAAGCTGATGATTCAATTGAATCTATTCTAAAAGATATGAAGAAAATGCTAAACTTTTGACTCAGTTTATGCGGCTGGATACCTTATTTGGTCAAAAAAATTGCAGCACAAGTTCGGACTTTGAGTTTCACATCTTTAGAGTGCTTAAACAAGTTGTAGTTGCCGTTTTGATGATCCGGGGGGGGGGGGGGGGGGAGACCCAAGATTTGGTATGTTTTCGAGGACCGAGTTCCATTATTGTTATTTAAAGGGTCGTATCAGCCGCTGAATGTGTGTCTGTTTGATGATTTCAGTAAATCCAATCAGTTTTCCGTCTACCATCTGCTGTAAATAAAGCGGAAGGGCCGTGCTGTGTGTAGCGTTTATACAGCATTGACGATCATTGAAACAACAAAACAAATGTAGAGGTAGAGAAGAAACTCAGTCTCCTGTTGCGCAGTCCCGATGAAAGTCCGGTTTTACGAATGGAACATTAAGACCTCACAGCATGTGCTGTAAAAAATTTCAATAATTAAACGCATTTTCCAAGAATGATTGCCATTAGTGCTGTTAAAGTCCGATAAAAGAATGGTCAGTTTTAAACTACTCAAGAAGACACCAAAACAGAGAAATGTAGGTTGCATCCCTATCGCATGGTGATGACCAGGCTTCGATCCACAAATTTGGCACCTCCTACCTTCCCTTGAACATTTGGAGGCAGACGAATGACGCGTCTTTGATCCCCGGCCTCCACCAGCAACTCGGCTCCTCCCCTATACTGCATTTGTCAAGTTGTTGACATTGCATATTAGCTTACCGGTGAGGGACAAAAGTTTATGCTCATGACCTAACATCATCGACTGTCAACGGAATCTTATTAGCTTACGGGGCAAAGCCAAGAATCTCTCTGCCGCTTATGCATGTTTCAATACTCAGGATCTTTCTATTACCGTGATTCAAACTAGTTCTCCACCTCGACTATTCTTAAACGCCGCCTCAGCCAAGAAGCATTTTTAAATATGCATTAAACTCCCTCCCACCCAAAGGTAGAGACTTCCTATAGCATAAGCATCTTGACTTCTAGAAAGTCTCCTTCAACAGCTCTGTAAGTAGAATTGCCACTCTTCTAGAAAGGGGAAAAAAACTCTTCCAACACTGTAGATCTTAGCAAAACCAACTGCATGCAAATAAAACAATGGTAAGTTGAGAGATGCAGAAGCTGAGCATACTTGGTAAAGCTTGATCTCGGATTTATCAAACCCAGGCAAGAGTAAAGTCACCGACTTCTTCACTGGATCAAACTTGACTGATGGCATCGAAATGCTGCTTGCCGGCAATGAAAGAAGCTCTCGTGCTGTTTTACTTGAAGAGTTCGACATTATTGCATCCCAATCTGCTGGGGAAGCAAATGAAAGGTGCGGAATGAAAGTAGATGGCATTGGTGCAAATGTCTCTTTAATTTTTTCCATCGACTCTCCAGCAGGATTTGGAGAAGCAATACCAAAAGCACCAGATACAAGAGCCCCGGCTTGGATTGTGCTACCCCAATATCGCAATGCAGAGTCCACAGAGGCTGGATTTTGGGGGTCCACCACAAGAAAGCATCTAAATTCACGTGGGTCAGAGAAGGCAGAAGTTCCTCTCTGCATTACATGTAATCACTATCTTGATGGTTGTAAAAAAATCATGGGGCATGCGGGGCACAAGAGAATATATTAGTAATTTAGTACCTCTAACATTTTCTCCAGTGCGTCCCATATTCTTGCACTTGTGTTACCGTTAAGAGTGGACTTGCTCCCAGTGAAACTCATAGCTTCATCTATCAGGCTTAAGACTGAAGGACCCGCCAATCTTCCCAGATCAGTCTTCTCGGTTATGCTTCGCAAGTATTTTAAGTACAACCTATGTAGCCAAATAATTGCATTTAGAGAGAGAGAGAGAGAGAGAGAGAGAGAGAGAGCCAAGTTCTTCTAACCTCGTTTTACTGGGTGCGCCAATCATCCTTAGGGTTTCCTCTGTGCTGATACCATCATATACTATCATGTCAAATGTTTCTCTTCGTTTTCCTTGAGGTTCATTCCACAAGAACCTGACATATCTTTCAAGTTCTAATGCTGAAAAAATGGAGTCCATCCCAGGAAGCACCCCAAGCTCTTCTCCCACCACCTACTACATTTAGGAGAAGGCGGCATAAAAATGGGTTCAAAAAGAGATATCCAAACTCCTTTTCTGTGATACAACCAGAAGACGGATCACGTCCCTACCCCTTCAAGAACTCCATTTGTCATATTAAGGCGGGAATCTGCTTCCTGAAGCCGCTTGAGAGGTTCGAGAAGCATCTGTCAACTCGTCAAAGATATTTCAGTCTTAGGAAGATACACAATTAAGCCACTATCAATATAAGAGCATAAATAGGCCAAAAGACATACTTTCGTAGTCTCCAATCGAACAGCTGAGAGGTTGTCCTTGCATCTAATAGGAGAAGTTCCAATCTTACAATTCAAAAGATACTCAGCAGTAGTGTCTGGTGAATGTATCACCAAGCATGTCTTAAGCCCCGCCATTGCAAAATGCTGATCATGAGCATCAATATCAAGGCATGAGTATAATGACGAAGGCCACAGTTAACCAAGCTTCGCAATAATCAAAGCCACCCTCCCCCTGTAACAAGGTGAGTGGAGGAAGGAGGATGCCAACAAACATTTTCACACTCTGACATCATCATACGACTGTCCAGAGAGCGCAACAAGAGCTTAAAAAACAAGAAAATTCATCCACCCGAATTAACAAGAACTGATTTTTCTAGCAAGTATGCAAAAATGAAATCATTCATTTGGTCCACTTCAATTTTGCTATCAGAGAAGTATCTTGCGATAAGGGGACAATCGGGAAAATTACGACCTTGCATTGGGGCATTCATCTCTTTCAACAGCACAACCTCAGATTAAGAAGCCCGAAAACAAATGAACAAACAGACCAAGACCAAGTCCATCCAAGCTCAACCGTCACCAATTACATTTTACCCCAAAACCAAAGACTTCACTGGAATCGAGAACCGAACAAAGACCAGAAAAGGAGAGTGCCCACGTTTACCTGAGCAGCGAAAATAGCCGACGTAGTCTTTCCGGACCCACCTTTGCCCAAGAAGGTGACCAATTTAGTAGATCGCTCCTTGTCCCTGTCATCGGAAGAGGACAAGGCCCTGATCAAACCTCGACCTCGTCTTCCACAAGCTCTGCGTGTCGTGATCGGCGTCGAGAGAGTAATAGGGCAGGCGGGTTCTGAAATCAGGAGGGAGGAGGATGAGAAAGACAACGCCATTGTTGAGCTTGGCTTTGCCGAAAAGCCTCGACCTTTCCGCCTAAACAGTGGCCGGGAATGTGGGATTAGCACAGACGATGAAATGCTATTTTGTCTTGTTGGGGCGCAAGTTTCTTCTAGTTAACACTTAATATATGTTTAAATATGTAATATATGCACTAATCCGAGATTAGGGGCGTGCACGACAACACTCATGAAGTAAAATTTTTGCTTTAGAAATACTTTTGGAGCTGAAGTAAAAATTCGTTTGATAACGTAACTTCTGAAACAAAAATTCATTTAATTACTCGAAGAATAAAAAAAAACACTTTTATTCAAAAGTAGAAAAATCAATGCGCAGAAGTTGATTTCTAAAGCAAAAGTGTTGCCATGCACGCCCTAATAATTAGAGGTAATTGCCTCCGATTAAGGAAATTACGAAAATAAAAATAAAAGCATGAACCTAAACTGATTAGCCAGAGGGTTCCTACTTCCTACCATTATGTCTGCATCAACCTCAACTAAATCACATCTTCCTGTTTCAATCCATGAGCAACAGAACCATTAACCGATGGAACACCCACCTTTGTGTGCCGCTTGTTTTGCACCATAAAATGTCGGCCCTGTGATGGGACAAGGCGTATCATGATGTGATTTAAACCGTGCCGTAATGACATGCGATGTATCGATTCAATCGTATGCGAGCAATTGCATAATTTAAGCGTCGGGTAGGATAGATGGGCATATCGCTCCGATAACATGACCGCTCGATCGGTTGCTTAAAAGTTATTTGCACCGACCATTCATTCCAAAATATAAGCTACTCGCGTACGACAACAATTCTTGACGAGTATCGACCACATTGTTAACGGCACATGACCAACCTGAATAAACGGGGTGATAACGTGTGTTGGGAGCTATACGAGCCTACATATACAGAAAGCACGGTGCAAAGATAAATAATGGGTTTCATCATCTGTACTGAGATCGTCATTTCGACTTCTGATTATCCTCCGCACGTCACCAACAACTCGCAAAAAGAGTCGGCAAATCCTACCTAGTGAATTAGTAATTGCAACTTCCGATTATTCATGTGCAACGTCTCTTTCTTCTAGATGGTTTTAGCCATCGCCAGCCATCAATTTCCGGGCAGATCTTGAAGGCAATTGCTCTGTGTCTCTTTAGATTCTATGTGATGGAGAAAGAAAGGTATGTTGAAGCTTATTCCATTTTTCGTGATTATCCGGCGACGGTCGATGTCCTCCGACCAAAGTATTGGCACAAATTATATGCTGAAGACTTGTTTTTTTTAACTAATGTAAAGCCTAAAATTCATGCATAATATGAAATTGCAAAGGTTCCGGGGAAGAAATTATGATCGCCGACCTCGAATTCGCAATTCGCAAAGTTTGATCAAGCTAACGACATCCATAATTATAAAGAGGTAGACAATTATGGTCATCCTGCATTTTAGCTTGATAAATAAGACAATATTTCTTGAAGAAAATCACATTTTAAATTCAGTAATTTAAACAGTTTTTTTGTTTCCAAAAATAAAAATTAGAGGTAGTGATGATGACCCTAAGTAGACAATTTCCATATAGTCATGATTCAAGATGCACAGTGCAAAAATAAAGGTAGTGATGATGACCCTAAATATATGAATGAAGCAGGTTTAAGATCTACAAATGAGGGGACAGAAGGGCCCAGGAATGATCGTTTTTTCAGGGGTTAGGGGTAAGAAAAACATACGAAGATGCCTAATTAATCTCAAATCTAAATTTGGTTTTGCCATTCCCCTCACCTTCTTACATTATACTTACGTTGTTACTGGACACACGATCCAGTGGTAATGTAATTGGATGGGAGGGGAACGATTAGTTTCAGATGTTTGGGTTCAACTTCCACGCTCGGCAAAACAGAATAACTAAAAAGTCATAGAGAGAGAGAGAGAGAGAGATAGGAACTAGGATGTTTTTAATAATTTCCCTTTATTTTGGGCTTAAGAGACAAGATTTGCTTAATCATCTATAATCATCAAAGTTTAGCGAAGCTTTTAACCCTAACTACCCTCGTTAGTATTATGTCATTATGGCGGAGGTAGATATTCTCCTTCCCAAAACCATGCCGTGCCGTCACAGCTACTCATGTCACTCCCCCTACTGAAGCTTTGATGACGGATTCTTAACAGCAAAATAATCAAACCATATAATTCTGATCAAACCCCAGATTGTTCATCATCACGATAAAAAGAAGAAAAAAAATTTAAAAACTACTGTAGTTGAACTAAACCCATGATTATGTTCTTCTTTCTCATGACACAGTAGTGACAAACTCAAAATGCCATGTACAAGGTAGAGCTGATGGAAAGATCATATTCTCCGGCAACCCAGGTGTATGCTATAAGTCATCACTGGGAATTGAATATGCATCAGTCAGTGGTGAAGTGGGTTCGGCCCGGTCGGGACCAGCCGCTTCTCCACGCCGTAACGGGGGTCGATCTCGCGGCCGTCGTCGGGCGGCTCCGGGAGACGCTGGGAGCGGCCATGGGAGCTCTTCCCGTGGCGTTTCCGGAAAGGGGTGAAGTCGAACCTGCTGGCCAAGACCTTTCTGTTAATGGAACCGTGCTGATGAGAGGCGGAGGATGAGGATGATCCGGACTTGGCGCCAGTACCAACGGCCTGCTGCGTGTTGCTGAGGAGCGACCTGGACTTGCAGAACTCGAGAAGCAACAGCAAGAGGAGAGATAGCCAGAGCATGGTGAATAGGGCGTGGGGAAGCTTCGGGGTCATGGCGGCAGAGGGAGGAGGAGGAGGAGGAAATGGGCGGCGGGAGGAAGCATGGAGGAGGAAAAAGGCCAAGGACAACTATGGAAGAGATGGAGAGAGAGTAATTTGATAGGAAGATGAAGTGACGAGGTTAATCGAATTGATGTGTGTTGTGGCGTTTGCTTATATTGGGGGAGTTTTGGGGTAAAGTAGTTTGGGAGTACCTTTTGATTGTGCTTAAGTTAAATTTAAGAGAGAGAGACAGAGAGAGAGAGAGAGAGAGGGAGCGGGGAAGGTAGACCCACTTTCCAATGAGAGTTTCTTAAAACTGAAGCAACAAAAATTTAACAGTCATCATCATCCATTGTCAAACCTCCTATGATTTCTAATTAATTTGTCTTGGATTGTGCTAATTATGCCACCTTTTTGAGGATCTCTTATGTATATAATATTGGTTGGTCCTAAGCTAAGACCTAAAAAGGCTTCCTCTGAGGGCGTAAAAATTCGCGGGTATTTCTTGAGATGAAGGGAAAAAAAATATTTTCTCTCAATTTAGGGAAATGATGGTAGAGAAGGTAAACTCCACGTCATCTTCAGATGGCTACCGTCGGGTAGGGACATACAGTAGCGTCCCGCGTCTAGAGTGAATCATCGAAGTTTCGTAATTGATCAGGTTGGGAGACCCTTCATCTTATCCCCCAACCACAGCGAAAGATATATAGTCAACTATACATTACGAGGAATATGCAAATGTGCTGATGACCTTCTCTATGAGTGGGAAATCTTGCTACTAGCAGCTGTGTGCTGAAATTTGTTTAAGCTAAGCAGAGTCTGGGTGCTTTCCTTTTTGTCAAAGTGAAGAATTGGTTTTCGGAAATTGTGATGAAATTTCGCATGGTTATAAACGACGTGAAAAATTCGTATGCATGAGAAAGAGGGTGAACCTCCATGTCAAGGGCCGAAGCTTTCATGGCCGAGAACGAGGCCCCCATGGCTCTAGATGAGCTGGGACATCGGGTCAAACCGTTCTCAAACAACGAGGCACGCGATCATGACTAATCGTGCCATGCTCACTTAATCTTGGACATTTAATCCCTTAATGAGATGTTCGAATTACTTCAGATCACAGCTGATTTGAGCCTGCCGTAGCCATCGTTACAAAAATTGTATCAGGTCGGACTAGTTTGACGATGGTGGCCGTCCGACCTACCCCCACTTTCAGAGTTTCCTATGAAGATTTCCTTTACATCTCAAGACCCCTAACCCCAATATCCTAATGCCATTAAGCAATCTAGTTGTATCAATACTTTTGCATCTCTCGCACTCCATCAAGACACGCGAAACCCCACATTTTAGACCATATGGGCATCGGAGACATCCCGACCAGAACGCTCACACCACAAGATGAGTCACGCTCGCCTAGGGATTGCGATCGTCTTGTGGTGGTTGTCCGAAGACAACAACAGCGGGCGTCTCGAAAACCCTAAATTCACTCGTTCTTGACGTGGTTCACAATAAAATGTATCCCAACCCGAATTGAGAATGCTAAATCTCATCCTATCCCAAGTTGGTTTCCAAACAAAAATGCTAGAACAATGATTTCTCGTGCATCAAACTCCAAGAAATCTTTCTACCTGTACGCTCTGTCGGTATACCGAAAGTTGCCATCAATGTAGTTGATGATCTGAATGAATGTCCAAAGTGGTGGGGAATACGCATTCCATGTTATCCGTGGACAAAGCAATGTATGAACAGTACTGGGTAAAGTGAGAGAACTCGATGAGCACAATGTGTGAGAGAGAGAGAGAGATCAATGGCTTCCAAGAATAAGTTCCAACCGTAGGTAAATATGAGCAATTTCGAAATCGAACGGGAATGATTTTAACGACAGAACACGATGTAACACAATGAACAACTTCGTACCTTGTTTCTTGGTAAGAAATA
This sequence comes from Lenwebbia sp. NSW1173648, assembly GCA_029784005.1. Classification (NCBI taxonomy): domain Eukaryota; kingdom Viridiplantae; phylum Streptophyta; class Magnoliopsida; order Myrtales; family Myrtaceae; genus Lenwebbia; species Lenwebbia sp. NSW1173648. The sequence continues at coordinate 8,033,375 of JARCGZ010000010.1, forward strand.
ATGAGGGTTTTCACTAATTCCCCCGGCCTCTATGCCTATGAATAGATAGTGTCTACGCGGCCTTGCAAGGTAACCTGATCAATTTGTCTCCCGTTTCCTTCTCAAGGGTGTGTTTATTTGAGTACAAGAATTTTTCGCGAATTGATTTTCCGCACTTTCATGCGATTGGTCAGCTGAAAATGATTAGTTAAGGGAAAATCGTTTGCAGTAAAAAAAGTTAGGCATGCTTGTGAGAAGGAAAAAAAAATTTCATTCAAAAGGATTTTCATGAAAAGTATTTTTCTTTATTACGGAATTTCCTCCGAAACAAATACTTTCTAATATTACATTTCTACTCCTAAAAGTTATAAATAGTATTTAATGCTTTCAATATATGCGAATATTAACGCCTCAATTTGCCCAAACTTTTTCTTTTGATTTTTAGGGTGCGTTTGTTTCACTGAAAATAAATGATTTGGAAGACATTTTTCTAAAAGTAATCGCTAATATTGCTTACACAAAAAAGATTCCATCGTTCACAAAAATGTTTAGGCATAAATTATTTTCAATAATGAAATGTAATTAATTAATTAATTATCCCAAGCAATATGAGAGACTAATTTTAAGAAAATATTTTTTAAATCATTCGTTTTTTGCTAAATAAACAGAAGCTTAGAGGTTAATGATATGTTTAAAGTTGATCATAGGCTAATGCAAATTTAAGTACTGCTAATTAACATTTAGCAATATCCGAGCTGGCGTGAGATAAAAATATTGCGATCGCCCAGGCCTCGTTGGTGGCCGGCCATCGCCTGAGACAGGCTACCGGTGAAAAGGAATGGAAAAAATAAAGAAAAAAAAGGAAATTTTGTTTAAGAAAATATAAATGATGAAAATACTCTTGGTCAAACACTTTTTTAAAATAATGAATGCACTTTAAGCGTTTATTTAAAATAAGATTCACTTTATGTTTTTATTTAAGAAAATGATTGACACTTTATGTCCTTATTAGAAAATTTTCCCCGGAAAGAACGAGGAAAAGAGTGAGTTGGCGTCTATTTCGACCAAAAAAAAAACAGAAAAAAGTTGGCGGCGATGGAGAAACGACGTCGTCTTATCGCGACATTTATAGGGCATCTAATTAAAATCTCCTGTATTCTTTTACCATTGCGAGAGATCGTTAGTAAAGTGCCAAAGCATTCCCTGAGTGGGGAGGGAGAGACAGGGGAGAGAAGGAAGTATCGAGCTGAAATTGATCCGAAGTCGAGGCAGATATGGTGCGTACCTTCGTTTTCTCTTCAATTCGTTGATAATAACAGTTGGTTTCGAGATTAGGTTGTTGATTGTTTGTTCCCCTTTGGACGAGCAATTAGGGTTTCGCTCGCCGAATTTGGTCGATTTGCAATTTGCTCTCTGGTGTTTTGATGCGGTTCGTGTTGGTGGATTAGTGTATACGTATTCCGTGTGATTTTTTTTGTGGTTGTTGGTCGATTTTCCTTGTCATGAGGTGGCCGTCCGTTTCAATTCGATGCAAACTTGGAGAACTGTCTGTTAGGATGAATCGCAGACTCCTGAAACTCGTTTTTTTTTTTGTTTAAGTTTGAATTTTGAAGCTATTTTGAGAAGGAATTTATAGATCCTTGGTGATATTTGTTCTGCCTGTGTATGTTGGTTCATTGGCATGATGCAGCAGAGCAGGGCTGTGATCTATTCGCTCCAATTTTTCTTGTCTTTCATCAGAGTCTATTCAAAGTGCTTTTCTTGGGTATTCTTGATAAACCAGCGTTTATATATAGGTGTAGGGGGTCCTCGGTTGTGCTGCCTTTGATCTATTTTAGTTAGCCTGGCATAGTTATTGTAGATATTGCAGCAGCTATAAGTGATATGTTGGTGCGATCGGCCTATACATATGGAGGCTGAACAATGGTTTGGCGTTACTTCGTAAATCACTAATTTCTTCCGGACTAAACTACCTTTTCCTTTTCCTTTTGAATTTTGCAGTCTTCACTAGCAGCTGCAAGAGCTGACAATTTCTATTACCCTCCAGAATGGACCCCAGACCAGGTAACAATTGCAACTTCAAATTTCAGTGTTCTTATATTTTAGCATTTTGCATTTTGAGTTCTTACATTGCTCGTTTTTCAGGGTTCTTTGAACAAGTTTCATGGTCAACATGCTTTGAGAGAAAGAGCACGGAAATTGGACCAGGGCATCTTGATCATAAGGTAACTATTTATGTATAATTAAGGTTTTTCTTGTTTCTTTCATTCTTTTTTTCCAAAAAAAAACCTTCTGTCATCAGGGTTCATGTGATTTCAATCTCTTATGAGATACTTGGTTTTTGGCATTGTTATTACTTAGAAGCATATAGTCTCACTAATATGTTCGCTATTAACAGGAGTGCAAAATGAGTCCTGTTTTTGAGAGAAGCAGCTTAATGTGTGTCTTGGCTATTTATGTCGTGTCTATACCTGCCAAAGCTAATACAGTCATGAACTAATCCTCCCAGTTTGTGTACATCCCTCTTCCTGCGTTAGTTCCTGTTTTAGGACCCGTGTGTGAAACGGTGTTTTTTGTGGCTTTTTGTTTGAAATTATGTACGTAGTACAAGTCCACTTGCACTTGTTTTTTCGCTTTAGTGTTGAGGTAGCAGGCATTCAGGAGTTACCTTTCTCGTTATTCGATTGAATGTATCCATTGGCTTTTTTTTCCCCCTTATTAACATGAGATTAGAATTAGGAATACTGATTTGAGCCTTTTAGGAATAGTGAATTACAAGTTGCTCATCCTTTTTCCAATTTGCGGGACCTTGTGAAAAATATGTTTAAGCGCTCTCTCTCATTAATTGCCTGGATGGTTGTGACTTTTTCTATTAGCATGCTCTAATTGATTAGTTCTAGCCGTAGGGTTACATCCAAGCGAGGAATCTTCTGTCCGATATTATGATAGCGTGCACTTTGAGGAGACCTTTTGTTCTTATATTCGCAGAGTTTTATTTTTTTGGTTTTCTATCCTATTTCTTTTTTTATAAAAAAAAAAAAAAAAGAGACACACTACGCATAGCAATTATATGAAATCATCAATCAAATTTTTAATTAACCCTATTGCTTTTCTTCTTTATTTAAGAGAATAAGGCATGAAAAGAAAAAGTTCTACTTTTTTTGTTCTATTTTTATCGATGGATAAAGTGTGAAGAGAATGGCTTTGACTCTGTGAACTATTAACTAGTAATTAATTACCACATTTGTTCTTTTTCTTTTTCTTTTCCGAGGGAGGTTGGCGGGAATAGAACCATTCACTGTACTATGATGTAGGGGTGAGCAAAAAAATCATGATCCAACCAAACCGGACCGTACCCAACTGGCTGATTTTGGATGGTAACCGGCGGGTACGGGTCCGGTTCCCGGTTTCAATTTTCTGGAACCGGCGAGTACTGGTTCGGTTTCCGGTTTCGGGTGGGAACCATCCAACCGGCCCAACCGGACCGGTCCTTTTATATAATATAGATGTATATTCTTTTAATTGAAAGCTTTGAAGCCATCTCTCTCAAAAGGCTCAGAGTCCAGAGTCCAGACCCATCCGTCCAAATAAAAAAAATGTCCAGAGTCCAGCTTCTCGCCTTCTGAGCTTTGAAATCCATCTGCGTGATGAGGCGCTCGTAGAACCTCGCCTTCTGAGCTTCCATGGTTCTCAAGGCTGGCCGTTTCCTCTTCTAGCTTTCTTGGAGATTTGCGCTTCTTGCCCATCTCGGATGCCTCCTCTTTGTCCTTCAAGGTTCTTAAACGGGTTGTAGTCTTTTTAGGTCAAGATTCACATTGAAGATCTCTACTTTCCAGACAGGACACTCATGAAGATTTCTTTGGGCCTGTAACCGGAATCCAACCGGATCGGTTCTCGGGTGGATCCATAGAACGAGCGAGTAGTTCACAGTTCACATTTTGCGAAACCGGTCTCTAGCGGGCGGTTCTCGGTTCTAGGGTGGAAACTATCCATCCTGGAACCGATCACCACTACTACGATGGTCAATTATATCGAACCCTTTATAGCATTAACCACATTACTTTGATTAACTGGGCGGATATCGGGAATCCACCCGTGTCTTCTCATTGGCAAAGAGAAATTTTACCGTTCGACTCTATCCACATTTTTTCCGTAATGCTAGAGGAATCATTACCACAGGGCATAGAGGGGGTGGTCATTGCAAAAATATGTTTTCTGTGATTAGTTAACAATAATGTGTGGTACAGAGTTGTGAATTGCTAATATATGCTATATTTGTCTGACACTTTTAGGTTCGAGATGCCCTTCAATATTTGGTGCGGTGGGTGCAATTCTATGATTGCAAAAGGTGTTCGGTTCAATGCTGAGAAAAAGCAAGTGGGGAACTATTATTCTACGAAGGTATGCTTCTTTTGAAGGCTTAATGCATTCTGGTTCAGTAAGTTCAATTAGAGATTAAGGGCACTGCTGTAGACTGCAGGATATGTCCCATTCATGCATAAAAATGATATAAATAATTAGGATAATCTACGTGGATGATGATGGGAATGCTTTGATAAGATCCTAGTTTAAATAAGATTTGTTAAAGTGCTGTTGGAGCACTTGCTAAACAACAAAATCAGAAAATATTATAAATTCCAAAGCATCGATTGTCCTCGCAATATGTACAATCCATGCTTTTGGAATAATGTTTTCTCATTAAGTATGTCGAACAAGTGCTCTGTCGACATGACCCTTTTAAATACAAATTTTTGGAACCCGGTGATAATGATTTTCGTGATTGTTTGTTCTTTTGTATATGAAGATATGGAGCTTCACAATGAAATCGGCCTGCTGCAAGCATCAAATTGTGATTCAAACAGATCCAAAAAATTGTGAATATGTGATTATCAGTGGGGCTCAACGAAAGACTGAAGAGTATGATATCGAGGATGCAGAAACTTTTGCACTTCCTGCAGATGAAGGTAGGCAATTTTTTCCTACATTCTATAATGATTCTTTTTATAAATGACAGGTGTGAGCCATTCCAGCTCTTTTCTAATTGTAAATTTTAAGTGATTGTTTAGTTACAACAGAGTCGCTTGTGATTTTGTGTTGGCACTGTTTGTCTGGAGTAGTTTTTACTTTGTACTCTTTGCCTTTTTCAAATCTTGTGGGGCATGCACTGAGATTTTTTTTTTCTTGTACAATTTGAACATCTAAAATTCAGGATTGCATAAATTATGTTTTGCAAATCACCTTTTTTTGAAAGTTGAATGGTATGTTAGATTTTAGCGGAAAAGTGAAAAAGTATCTTTTTTTGCTTAATGTAAGTCATAATTAACAAACCTGTCGATGTTAACTTCCTTTTCTGGGTCAAAATATTTTGCTGTTCAGAAAGAGGCAAGCTCGCCGATCCTTTTTACCGCCTTGAACACCAAGAGGAAGATTTGCAGAAGAAGAAGGAAGCTGAACCAGTGCTTGTGCGCCTTCAACGTGTATCAGACACTAGGCATGCAGATGACTACTCTCTGAACAAGGCCTTACGGGCGCAACTTAGAGTCTGTTTCTGAGTTATCCCAAGCTATTTATTCTTTCTTAACGTTCTTGTTCTTTTGTTTGTCAAATTTTCACATGACTGTCCATTTCCAGAGTCAAAAGAAGCGGATTGCTGAAGAAGAGACTGCTTCCAGGAAGAAAGGCCTAGGCATACGACTGCTTCCAGCAACAGAGGAAGACACTGCTACCGCAGCAAAAGTGAAGTTTTCGTCCAAGTTTGAGAGGAACAGGAAGGACAAACGGGCACTGATAAATGCCGCCTCTATATTTTCTTCCTCCGGATCTGCGGCATCAGATAAGAGCAGACTGGTCCTGGAGTCCAAGAGGAGGAAAATTAGGGCCGGCGCAACTTCTAACCTGTTGGCAGGCGGATTTAAGCCATCATCACTGTCGGGCAATGGCATTTCTTCAAGTAGACACAAGAGCAGCTCAGTGGCGATGAGAAAATTCTAGTTGTTGTTGCCTGAGAGCTTCGCGTCTGCAGAATGCCGATAAAGCTTTTGTATATAATTATATATCTACAAATGTGGTGTGGACTCTTGCTTTTTTAGGGGAGTTTTATTGTGCAGCAGTAATCCATCATGGTTTATTTGTCGAGCTTTACTCTTTGTTCTTTATGGACAATCTTGTCTTATCATAGTATGACAATTCCTCCTAACCTAATGAGCTGCTATGTTACCCTCGCGGAGCTTTAAACGCTTGATGGTAAAATAACTAGGATCTTGACATGGAGAAATTTCCTAGGTTCTGTTCCGTTACTACCCAATCACAATTTCTTTTAGGCTAGGCCACGAAGATGGTATTTCCCTCGAATCCCCTGATATTGTCGTACATTGCCCACTTTTGAGGCTCGTGATATCTTCTCATATGACCAAAAGAAAAATTGCATCGCTCATAAGAATGTTGAGGCTCTGTTCTTGAGTTTTAGAATTCTCATGTGCTCCATTCTCTCCCCATAAAAAACTAATATTTGATCGACTAACCCATGCAAACTTCTCATTTATATGGTGTACAACATGCATTCAAATTGATTAGAGCTTTTTCGTGCAGTTCTGGACAACATAAAGCTGAGTAATCTTGGAAGAGGCTGGGGGGATGAGCCCGCGGTTCTGAAAAAAGGTCGGGAACAGTCACATATTCGCCGATCGGCCAAAAATATGTGGTCATTTATTTAAAATAGGATTCATTTTAGACTCTTATTAAAAAAAAAAAAATGGCTTCGTGTGCCTATTTGAAATTTTCCACGACGCCGTACGCACAAAAACTGTACGTAAAGGTCTTTCTATAGTTAATGAGTAGCTGTAGTACTGAGATAACGTTGTGTAGACTTCTGGAGATCTTGTCCCTACGTGAAATCCAAGCTCACCCACCCATTCTCAAGAAACCAAAACCCTACTTCTACTTCTACACCAGAAAAGAACGACAGAAGAAAACCCTACGCGATCGCGACGGTAGATCAGATCTCTTTGTGGAGTAGTTCTGGGAAATTAAAGTATGAGCCTCTGTGTTCCCTCCTCTGCGCATCAAATCTGTCCGATTCGCATCCCCCAGTACGAAGGAGATCGGATAAGAAGGCTGAAATTGCGCACATCATTTTCTTTATCGCACCAGTCCTGAGAGAAGGGGGTCAAATCTTGTGAACTCTGTTATTTCATGGGGGCCTTTATTATATCATATGAATTTTGATGGTCATCCACACGCGCGCGCGATGTAAAGAATCAATCGAAAGCTAGAGGGATTCTAAAATTGAAGCGAAGCGCCGCACTAGATGACATGCACATTCTTCCGAACCATTTGATTGGTCGATTACATTACGGTCGGCACGATTCGCGCATAAAATAACTCTAGTTAGCGTATCGCGGGGCGGAGATTAATGTTACTCACCTCGGACCATGGTCTGCTTTACTAACGACTCCCTAGTTTTATAAACGATATCAGGGTACCACCGATATTTCAGCATTCATGTCCCTAGGCAGGCATTCCGTAAACCGGCATGCAATAAATCTACCGAGTAGACCCCAAAAATGAAACAGCAAAATCGAAAATTTGTGTGTATAATGTGTCGTTAGCAAACTCTAGTCTTGGTTTTTGAGGACGGTGTCAGGAGAGTCTTGTCTCTCTCTCAGAGGAAACGCAAGCATTGTCCATAAGATTAAGATATAGAGAGAGAGCAACCCATGATATTCTATTCACAGAGCCTGAGTTAGCGAGCTAGTCTTCTTTTAATGGATCCTCCTGTATTCAGACAACTGCCGAGAAGGTGGACGGTCCTCATTCGCATGTTTAACCTGTGAGCTCTCTCTCTCTCTCTCTCTCTCTCTCTCTCTCTCGATCGATCTCGAGTTTCCATTTGATTTGTGGTAGAGCCCTTGTCGAAAAGGCTATGAATTTCAGTCGTGGGGAACGGTTGTTGCTGTTGGTTCATCTTTAGATGAAGGATGTAAGCTCAGTTAGCATGATTCTTTTCCTTTTTTTTTCACGAATGGTTGCTGCTGTTGGTTCATCTTTAGATGAAGGATGTAAGCTCAGTTAGCATGATTCTTTTCTTCTTTTTCTCTTTTTGTTATTGGGAAAGATCTTAGGATGACATATGACCAGATTTTGATAGATGTGATTCATGCATTTAAGATTTTGTTTATTCCTGCTATAGTTACGCATAAACCATGTTTTCTTATCTGGTGCATCCGATCCGAGGCGCTCCTTAATTATAGTTTAGAGAAGAAAATTTATCATTTTCAATACACTATTTTCTCGTGTCATTTATAGTCAATGCTTTAAATCTCCCATCTTCTCTACACTGTTGTACGGAGATTTTTCACTAATTACGAAACAAGTGCAAGTCGGATATGGAAATCCACTACATTTTAAGGAGTAAATTTACTAGCTAAAGTTACCCTTAGTAAGGAATTTACACATGAGACCGCACGCTCGAGAAAAACCCTAGTGTTATACAAACAAGGACAAGTTTGGTCAGGGTAGGGGCAACCCATAATGGGAAGAGGGGAAATAGGGATAGATCAGATTCATTCATCAAAATCTACTTTTTTTTTTACCTTTTACCTTGGCAATGATATCCACACAGGATGTGTTGATTTTTGGTTTTTCCTTCAACATATCTGATGTGTGCTTGGAAATTATGGTCTCACTGAAGATGTTTTCAGTGCTGGGTTTGGCTAAAACTATGCTCCCTAAGCTAGAAATCGTGTAAGAAATATTGTAAGATAGAACCAGATTAAGTTCTTAGTATAAACTCAATATATAGGATCAAACCCTAGATTACGAGAAATCTGGACATAGAATGTGGACCTTGGGGCTGAGATGAGAAACCGACGAAAAAGAACGGTGTTAAGTAGAGCTGAGATTGCAATCATAGGCATAAGAATGCAAGAAAAACTGACCAGAAAAGGCCAGACTGATGCAAGCCAGAGCATTCAGAGAGGACGATTAGCCGACTGCCATGATTCATTACCGCTTGATTTGATCACACGAGCGAATGTCGCGAATTTACACGGCGCATGGCAGAATAATTCCTCGCGAGTGATTGAACAAGAGCAACAGATCGTTGACAAGCAGCATAAAAAATCTGTATTCACGAGGTTCGGACGAACAAGTTTACGTCCGTAGAGAGAAGAACAGTTTCCATCTTCAATTAATCAACTGGTGAAGAATGTACAGAAAATGTCACTAAGCACATCAAAATACATATTCCCAGAAATATGCGATACAAAGTGACCCAAAAGACATACAAATCAGCAATAGATGTCTCCATGCAGCATCTATATAGCACATACTATGTTAAAGTAAACTTTAGCACTGAGAGTTCTTTTTTCAGGTAATGCAGAACTTAATAGTTCCTCATATTCATGATTCAACTTCGAGTACAGAAAAATTTAAGGGCTACATCCATCTAATCAGGCAAATGTACCAGAAAATTGCTCGGGAGTTAAATATATCGAATTCAACCTTACATGATGTACCTTCTTATTAAACAGAAAGGAAAATACGAATGTTTTGTACACGGTTGCTACCTTCTCATCATTTATTTACTGTATCTTATCACGGCGACTCTCGTACAAGCATCATGATACACATTGCAAGCATTGTGTAGGGTCGCAACCCTTTAGGATGTATATCGTCTTGAAAGAAGCGTAGTTAAATATATCATATTTATATACGTATTGTGCATATGAGTGCAGTGATCCATCCACAAAACAAGAAAGTTTAATACCCATGCACCAATTTCTTAAGAGAGTCTCGAGGTGAATTTCAATCTCAGATTCTCTCTCAAGAGTTAAAACACTGCCTATCTAAGCTACCCTTCAGCTCATTACAGCCATACAGCTTGGTAAATTCTAATTTTTAGTCTTCTTCAAATCCAAAATAAAAAATTGGGGCACCTAAAGTTCGCTAAGTAGTATTTTAGCTCACTATTTTGAAAAACCGAAAACTAGATGGCGAGGAAGACCTTGTACAAGGCTGTTGTCTACAAAGAGGTGCTATTACATATGCTCTTTCTGAGAGATGTAAATCACTGAACCTACTTCTTTTGTACTTGCATAGTCTTGGAAACTATCAAGTCTCTTTCCTCAATGTACAAATGGCAATTTATAGTGCTTCCATATGTCTTCACAACAATTCTCAATATGTTCCTCTGAGTTAGACATTGGTATTGATTTCTTTTACATCGGTTACCAATGAATTACTTCAATGTCCACAAAGTATTTGCCGAAAGAAAATTTGTCAAACACGACATGTTTCTTGTTCCACAAGCACGCGTCTGCTCATTTGCAACATCCAAAGTCTCTCATGAGGCATATGCGAAATATGAATTAGGAAAGATAGCAAATGCAACCTAGCTACCGATCATCGATCCCTATATGAATGCTAATTCGGCATTTAACTAGTAAAGGACTAAAAGCGGTCAATGTTTCTTACTGGAGCTGCAAAATTTTCTGCTAAGTATATGAATGCTATTAAGAGATTAAAGACAACTGCTTCCAAACAAAATTTATCATTCAGCTCTCACATCAAATTTGATTTGACATAAGAAACCATTCCTGGCATGATATCCTATTTTGCCTAGGGACTAGAAAACTATAGACAAGGATAACCAAAGGGATTTGCAGAAATATGATGCACAAACCACAGCACTTCAAAGTTTCTTAATTGAAGGCACAATACACTCTCTCCAGAAAAAAAAAGTTTTTCGCTCTCCCTAGTGCATCATGCACTCCCAAAAAAGGAAATTGCACAAAACAACCAACCTCTAACACATCACCTGGTGTGGTTCGAGATGGCGACATATGAAGAATTCTCTGATCGCAGCGAGGAGATCAGGATCAGTACTCCAGTTTGGCCTTTCGATTTTCTTTCTCATTTTCAGCAATTTTTGTAGAACTCATGATGTAGTGTTCTGTGACGATGTAGCTGAGGAAATCTAGGGTTCTGTTCTTGGCCAAATAAAGGAGCTACTGTCAAACTCTTGAATGATACCTGCCAGGAGATCTGTGCTGCTCATCGCAGGACACAGACCGCTTGTTCCAGGATAGTAGTTTGCCATCTCGGCACTGCTTGTCGCTGCTGTCGCATCAGACAAGAACTTGTCGATGATGCTCAACGAGTCGTCCATCTCTGACGCGAATTGCCCATATTCTTGCGCCGAGTCGTTGTTGTTGATCGCTTGCTGGCGGGCACAGAAACCATCAGCACCGGAGAGCTCCGAAGCGTTAGGGTTTCTCTCTCTGGTCCTCTCTCTTGCTCTCTCCCTCGCCTTTTCCCTTTCCCTAGCATAGCCAGATTTGATCTTCTCTTTCCTATTGCTAACATCTTGTTCTTGTTCGCGTTCTGCTTCAGCTTCTGCTTGAGCCGCCTTTACGTCGCGGCCACAATCCCTTTGCTTGGTGATGCTTCGGCCTACCAGCTCCTTGATGGAGCTCCTGGACTTGGAGAGGAGCCACTCGATGGTCTTGCTCGCCTTATCGAACCCCAACGTGTCCTGCAGGTCAAAGAACTTCCTCGACACCTGCACCGACAACCTTATCCTCCGGTCTCGCAGGCCTTGCAACGTCCGGATCTTGCTGTGCCGGTCCGTCTTGCCGGCGTTCCTCTTCCGAGGCAATGCCGCTTTCTTGTTCTTCGCGGGATCCACAACCTCGACCCCATTCCCATCGGAGCGAGATTCCGGAGGCGGCGGCGCCCGATCGGAACCCGCGAAGCTGGTGAAATTGGCATCGGGCGGCGGCGGCGCAACATGTTGCTGCGAGAAGTAGGGATGGAGAGAGGATGACGCGCCATCGATGCGGTTAGGTAGTACAGGGAAGCGAGGGAAGGGTGAGGGGCGGCCACCGGCTTCTTGATTCTCAGAGGATGTGGCAATCGCCAGGGCTTCTTCTTCTGCGGGAAGAAATGGGCTGCGATGAGCGTCGCCGTTCGCGGAAAACATGGTTTTGATGATCTGAAACTTCTGCAGACAAGCAGATAGAGAGAGAGAGAGAGAGAGAGAGAGAGGATAAAAAGATCACAGGGGAAGGAGGGGAGATTTATTACGACGGTGGTAACTGCGAAGCGAGCTGGGTCATGTTTGCATGTTCAGATGTGATGAATGCCGTCAATTATTTTCCGTTTAAAGGAGAGAAAGAAAGAGAGAGAAAGAGATGGAGATGATAGTTTCACGTGGGGTGGAGGGAGGGGGTGCATTGCCATGACAACGACTTTTTTTAAAGTTTCTCAGCTCAGAGGGAGGAGACAGAGCTACTCGTACCTCGTCTTTTCCATCTATGATCTCTCGCTCTCGCTCTCTATCTGTCTAGGGTTTTTCCTATGGCTGTCTTCATCAAGTGAGTGAGGTAGCAGAATAGTAGGGACGGGTACGTACATAAAAAGAAAGGATAGTTTGACCGGGAGACCAAGTGTCATTGTCTTGTTCATCTTCTCTGTCTCTCTCGGGTTCCTCCGACGGAATTTCAAAAGAAGACGATGAACTAATAATCTCACGGTACTATTAATTATTTTATTTTATACAAAATACGTGATGATGTTGTGTGATTTTACGGTTGAGATTGTATCATTTTTAACATTACTATCAGGAAGCATTTTTCCAATTTCAAATTTGTCTTTTGTTTTTCTTCTTCCCTTTGTTAGAAAATTTCAAATAAAGACACCAAGTGTCGTTATTTACATGGATAAAGATTTGAAATGTCCTCATTTTTTCAAATAAAGTTAAAAAGTGAACCTTATATTAAATAAAGGACCGACGTGGTCAGTCTCAAAGAAGGATCTGACCTCGCCGGTTGGCAAAATCTTCTAACTTGTTAATGGCATTTTAATCCTTTTTTATTTTTTTTGAATTTTTTCTTTCTTTTTTCTTCTTTCTGTTTTTTTTTTCTTTCATTTCACCGGTGGCCCGTCTCAGGCGATGGCCAACAACCGACGATGCCCGAAGAGGGCTGGGCGAGGTCGCCCTTGCCCAATCTGGTGAGAGCCGCCCTCTCTAGCCACGGATGAGGGATTATCTCGCTCGAGTGAAGGCTCCCTCGAAGGCCATAGGCAATTGTCGGCCGCGCCTAGGTGAGTTCGCCTTGCTCGTGGCCGGCGAGGGCTGCGACCCTTGCCCAATGGCCGGTGAGGGTTGTCGGGTCCTCTCTGACTGCAACAAAGGAAAAAAAAAAGAAACGAGAAAAATAAAAATAAAAATAATTAAAAATTAGAATTGTCTTTGGACGACAATGCCATTGAACGACCGGAATATTTAGTCGGCCAATGAGATCAAACCATTATTTGAACCCGACATGGTCACTTTAGGCCTTTATTTGAATCAATATGCATTTCATGCTATTATTTACGAAAATAATGGCACTTTATGCCTTTATTTAGAATTTTTTTCCTCCCTATCATTTCAGATTAATTTGAGCCAACGCATTTGCCACCGCGGAACAAAGCTAATCGAAGCTCCGAATTCATATGCTAAATATGAGATGTGGTTTACTAAATTTGAAAGAAGTATATTATAAACTGAAAAATCAAAAGTTTATTTCACTTATTAATGGCCATTTACATATCGCTGTTTTTAAATGTTATTTTTACATACCTTTCAAAAACTTGATTATTTGAGTAAATATTTGAAGATGTACTCCCTACCGACGTTGTTTTTCTGTTTCTTCGTTTATTATTTTTGGTCTTTTCGAGCTCGCCCCTTGGCATTACTCGTGTTTGATGGATTTGCACAGTACAGCATAATGTTGCGAACCAGCGCAGAGTGGATATACAATTTTTATGGGAAAATTGTCAAAAAAAGTCCTAAACCTTTTGCACTTTTGCTAATTCAGTCATAAACCTTTTAATTTTGCCGATTCAGTCCAAAACCTTTTACATTTGTGCCAATTCAGTCCTAAACCTTTTTTTTTGTGCCAATTCAGTCCTAAACATTTTGCAATTGTGCCAATTTAGTCCTAAACCTTTTGCAATTATGCCATTTCAGTCCATCCGGCGAATTTTGGCCGGCCGGCGCTGACGTGGACGCCGGCCGGCCGGCGACCGAATATTTTAATATATTTTTTAAATTTTTTAAATTTTTTTAATTATTTTTTTATATTTTTTTCTTTCTTTTTTTATATTTTTTTCCTTCCCCCTCCCCTCCCGTCCCTTCCCCTCCCCTCCCCTACTCGGCGGCCCGCCACAGGCGCGGCCGGCGAGGCGGAGCCCCTCCCGGCCATGGCGGGGCTCGACCTCGCCTTCGCTGCCTCGCCCGGCGACAGCGAGGTCGAGCCCCGCCATGGCCGGGCGAGGCTCCGCCTCGCCGGCCGCGCCTGTGGCCGGCCGCCGGGTAGGGGAGGGGAGGGGGAAGGAAAAAAAAATAAAAAAAGAAAAAAGAAATATAAAAAATAATTAAAAATATTGAAATATTCGGTCGCCGGCCGGCCGGCGTTCACGTCAGTGCCGGCCGGCCGGCGTTCACGTCAGTGCCGGCCGGCCAAAATTCACCGGATGGATTGAAATGGCATAATTACAAAAGATTTAGGACTAAATTGGCACAATTGCAAAAGGTTTAGGACTGAATTGGCACAAATGCAAAAGATTTAGGACTGAATCGACAACATTAAAAAATTTAGGACTGAATTGGCAAAAGTGCAAAAGATTTAGGACTTTTTTGACAATTTTCCCCAACTTTTATAGATGGATGTACCTGGACAACACGTTATGCGCGACTTTACGGCCAAAGATCAGATCAGTGCTAGTTGAGATTCATTTTTTGCAAGAGAAGCTACGCGTTTTAGGAAACCTGACTAAAATTCTCGTACTATGTAATATAGTGCTTTTATTGATTATGGACCATTTAGACACGCGTCTCACTTGCTTCAATTCCAAATTGAAAAATTACTGCATTTTTATTGTTAAGTCAATGAGTCTCGCAAACACGACAGTATCACGATGAAATGCCTGGCATAAGATCAGAGGTGGATCCCACCATTTTTTTTTTTTTTTTTGCCATCCATAACACTTGCGATTAAAATTTCATTATAATACTATTTACACGGTCAACTTCTCAAATTTCTAAGTCAATATAGTGTCATTTGTTTCCCCTTTTGTTTTCCAAAACTTCACCGGCTACTATAAGATCTATTTATTTTAGTAACCATTGGCCTTTTTCTTTTTCTTTTTCTTTCTTTTCCTAATGCCTAAGCAGTAGTAAGCACCCTCTTGTCACACAAGTGTCCATATTATCCTAATTCTAAATAAGCTTTTTTAATCGATATTTTTTCATACGGCGGGTCTCATTTTATTTTCAGAATGATATCCCCAAATGAATTTAACAAATAAAATCCCACAATATTAGGTCAGAAAGTAGTTGTGCGCATCACACGTGTCGGACGGAGAGTGGTCGGTCAAGTAGCAAGTGGATAGAACCCATCATTGGATGCTGAATGCGAAGAGAGCTCCACTATCCTCTATACATCCTCGAATCCAAAGTCAGTCGTGTGGCTTAACCTCGTTTACTCCGAATATAATCTCTCTCGATCCAGCGCCCCCCACGTGCGTAATCACTGATCATCCCTTCTAATTCGAAGTCTAATATTCTAATCTGACCCGCGCCATTGGTTTCACTCTTCTTCTGCTCTCCGTCTCTTTCTACTCTCTCCACCAGCCCCAACAATGGCGGCTCCTTCACTTCTCTCTCTGCTCCTCCCCTTCCTCCTTTTCCTCGCCTCCCCATATCTCTCCGCCTCCCACCGCTCGTTCCTCAAACTCCCCCTCCTCCACCGCCCCTCCCTCCCCCACTCCCACTCCCTCTCCCCCTCCCCCTCCCCCTCCCCCCGCCTCTTCCGTCGCAGCCGCTCCTTCAAGTCCCCCGTCACCTCCGGCGCCCCCTTCGGCACCGGCCAGTACTTCGTCGCCCTCCACCTCGGCACCCCTCCCCAGCGCCTCCTCCTCGTCGCCGACACGGGCAGCGACCTCGTCTGGGCCCGCTGCTCCGCCTGCTGCGGCGGGGACTGCTCCCGCCGAGCCCCCGGCTCCGCCTTCCTCGCCCGCCGCTCTTCCTCCTTCCGCCCCCACCACTGCTACTCCGCCTCCTGCCGCCTCGTTCCCCGCCCCTCCCCTCCGCGCTGCAACCGCACCCGCCTTCACAGCGCGTGCCGCTACGAGTACACCTACTCCGACGGCTCCCTGTCGAGCGGCTTCTTCTCCAGAGAGACCGTCGCCCTGAACACAACAAGCGCCAAGACCGAGACGGCGGCGAGTTTCAAGGGGCTTGCCTTCGGCTGCGGGTTCCGGGTGTCGGGTCCGAGTGTAACCGGGTCAAGCTTCAATGGGGCCCAGGGAGTCATGGGCCTAGGCCGTGGTCCCATCTCATTCTCCTCCCAGCTCGGTCGCCGCATTGGCAGCAGCAAGTTCTCCTACTGCCTCATGGACTACACTCTCTCTCCCCCGCCCACCAGCTACCTCATCATCGGCGACGGTCCCAGAGAAGAGAACGCCGCCTCCTCCTCCCTCGCATTCACTCCGCTGCTTGCCAACCCCCTCTTGCCCACGTTCTACTACGTGGGCATCAAGCGCGTGTACGTCGACGGCGAGCGGCTACCCATCGACCCCTCCGTCTGGTCCCTCGACGAGCTCGGCAACGGCGGCACCATCGTCGACTCCGGCACGACCCTCACGTTCCTGGCGGAGCCGGGATACCGCCGGATCCTAGCGGCAATGAGACGGCGTGTGGGGCTGCCGGAGGCGGAGAGGGCACCGCCGGGATTCGACCTGTGCGTGAACGTGACTGGGGTCCGGCGGCCGAGGCTGCCGAGGCTGAGCTTCGAGATGGAGGGGGAAGCGGTGTTCGCGCCGCCGGCGAGGAATTACTTCATAGAGGTGGCGGAGGGGGTGAGGTGCCTGGCGGTGCGACTTGCGAAGACGGAGGGGGGCGGGTTCTCGGTGATAGGGAATGTGATGCAGCAGGGGTTCTTGTGGGAGTTCGATGGGGACAGGTCGCGGCTCGGCTTTTCACGTCGCGGCTGTGCCGCGTCGTGACTCGCGAGTGGGGACTGAGTTCGGGCCTCTGTGTTTCATGTTTGGTGGGTTGTGGGATCGAAGTGCAAGATGATTTCTTCTGATTTTCCAACATTCTTTTTATCATTTTTTCGTTTTTTCTTACGGTCGTAAATTCACGACTGGACGCCACTTGTAACATCAAAGCTTCGTTCTTTTGTTTTTCCCTCCAAGAAATATGTGGATTAGTTGTTTTCACTTTTAATTTCTGTCTTAGGCGCAATGAAACGGGTTTTAAAGACTATATCTGCGGTTTCTTGATCTCAAGCACGGCAGAAGTTGTTGCGAGAAGCATGGACGGTCGGATCAAGTTAAAAAAAATTGTCCATCATTGGACGAGCATATGCCGACTGTCGGTTCAGAATTTGCTGTTGTTGATTATCATGCAAGACATCGCGACCTGGTATAAAAAGGTCTTAGCTGGGGATGATTAGTACCTGGTGGGCCGGTTTCCACTCTAAAACTAAGAATTGTCCACGAAGGGCATGTTCCATAAACTGGGAATTGCGAACCGCTCATTAGTTCTTGGACTCAGCTGGGAACCGGACCACCGATTCGGTCCGATTTCAGGGTGGGTCCATAGAATCGTCTATTGCACAACATCTACTAACCTTCACCATGTGCGCATTACGCCCCCTCGTCGCCTTCCTTCTCCTCCTGTGCTCCGCCGTCGTATCCGCCCACAAATCACTGACATCTTCGAGGGCTTTCCCGAGTACTCGTTCTTCAACTCCTATCTCGTCCAGACCAAGCTGGCCGACCATATCAATAATTACCGTCCTAGCCCTCGACAACGGTGCCATGTCCACCTATTATATTTTGAATTTCAAATTAAAGATAATGGTAGTTTGGATCATGCACTTTTGTTTTAGGGTTTTTTTTTTTAGAGGGGGCTATCAAAGGGATATGTTGCATATTATATTGCAACGCTTGCTTTTGCTTCTGCCCCAAAACCCTTTGTTTTTCACTTCTTCTTGTTAGATCTTTATATCCTTGATTGTATGCTTGTACTCGTTATTGAAGATAGTGAAACCCCTCTCTCTCCCCGTAGTTTTTCCCATTTTGGGTTTTCCACGTATATCATGTCTCGTGCGTTTTTATTTTACTTTCATCCTTCGCTATTTCGCACTTGAATTCGTACATCTCTTGGCGTTTTCCGCAACAAACTGGTATCAGAGCGAGGAATTTCGGTCTTGTTGTTCGAAATGGCATCTATCAAGTTCGAAGTGGCATCCTTCGATGGCCAAAACAATTTTGGGCTATGGAGGATCAAGATGAAGGCTTTGTTGCACCGGAAAGGTTCGGTTAGAGCCTTTGATGGGAATTACCCCGACGATATGACTACGATAGAGATCGAGGAGATGGAAGAGAAGGCGCACAGCCCCATCCAATTATCATTGTCCGACAAGGTGCTTCGTGAGGTCGTTGAGGAAGAAACGGCTTCAGGATTGTGATAAAAACTAGAAAGTCTCTACATGAAGAAATCTCTTACGACGAGATTATTTTTGAAGCAGCGTCTTTACATGCTAAAGATGCAAGAAGGTACTCCTATCCAAGAACATCTAGATGAATTTAATAAATCGTAATGGATATGAAAAATCTAGATTTGAAGTTAGATGATGAAGATCAAGCCCTAATTGTGTTATGCTCGCTACCGAGCTCATATGATAATTTTGTGAATTCTATGTTGTATGGAAGAGAGTCCATAACTCTTGAGGATGTGAAGGCCTCGCTGAATTCCGTGGAGATGCATACAAAGTTGAATGCAAGTAGTAGTGCAGATAAAGCCGATGGCTTAGTTGTTAGGAGAAGGTCGAATCATCGGGATAGACGCAGTAATAGTAAAGGGTGTTCGAAGTCAATGTCAGGCCAGGACAAGAGAAAAGTTGAGTGTTACTATTGTCACAAGTTCAGACACTATAAAAACGAGTGTCCTTTGCTCAAGGCTAAGTGGAAAAAGTCGATGAAGAGTTCTGATTCGGCTAGTCTGGTGAAGGATAATGAGTCTGCTGATGCAAACAATGTTATTACTGTTTTGTCTTCAAATTGTCGTGTAGACGATGAATGGATTTTAGATTCGGTATGTTCATACAATATGTGCCCAAATAGAGATTGGTTCCACACATATGAGAAAGTCAGTGGTGGTTCAATTTTGATGGGCAACAATACAGTTTGCAGGATTGTGGGTATTGGTACTGTGAGGATCAAATGTCATGACAATATAGTAAGAACTTTGACAGATATTAGGCACATCCCAGATTTGAAGAAGAACCTTATTTCTTTGAGCAGCTTGGATTCCACTGGATGCATGTATACCGGTGGAGGTGGAGTTTTGAAAATTTCAAAGGGCTCCTTGATTGTGATGAGAGGTAATAAGAAGAATGGTCTTTACGTTCTACATGGAAGTGCCGTTGTAGGTTCTTTAAAATATCATCCTCTTCAGATTCTAATAAATCGAGGTTGTGGCATATGTGGTTGGGCCACATGAGTGAAAGAAGAATGACTATCTTGAGTAAACGTGGTTTACTCTGTGGGGAGCATACAGTCCCACTTGACTTTTGTGAGCATTGTGCTTACGGGAAACAGGGTAGAATTAGTTTCAGTACTGGGGTGCACTCAACGAAGGGCATAGTTGACTATATTCACTCTGATTTGTGGGGACCTGCACAGGTTACATCTAAAGGTGGTGCAGTTTATCTTTTGACATTTATTGATGACTTTTCTAGGAAAGTTCGGGTTTATTTCTTGAAGCGTAAAAAATAATATTTTTGATACGTTCAAGAAGTGGAAGTTGTTGATTGAAAATCAAACTGGCAAGAAGATAAAGCGTCTTAGAACAGACAATGGTCTTGAGTTTTGTGGAGGTGGTTTTAATAAGTACTGTGAAGATTTAGGGATTGTTCCACATCGAACAGTCAGGTATACACCTCAACAAAATGGGATGGCGGAGCGCATAAACCGAACACTTTTAGAGAGAGCTAGATGTATGCTTTCTAATGTTGGACTTGATAAAGATTTTTGGGCCGAAGTCGTGAATACGGCATGTTATTTGGTGAATCGTTCTCCTTCTACCGCAATTGAATGTAAGACTCCAAACGAGGTATGGTCTAGTAAACTTTTTGATTATTCTATTTTGAAAGTATTTGGATGTCCCGCTTATTATCATGTAAAAGATGGTAAACTTGAACCTAGAACCAAGAAATGTATTTTCGTTGGTTATGTAGATGGTGTTAAGGGATATAGATTGTGGTGTTCTGACCTCAGTCACCAAAGTTTATAATTAGTAGGGATGTTACTTTGATGAAAATTCTATGTTTGATCAGAAAAAAGTTGTTGAGTCTATAGATATTTATGAAGAAAATGTAGCGAAAAAGGAGGAGTTTAGTGTATAAGTGACAGTGAGCAACAAGACTCAGATTCGATTAAAGATGAAGTAGAAGAAGTTGAACAACCTCAGACTTTGGCTGCAGGGAGAGCTAAAAGGCAAATTAAGCCTCCCTAGAGGTATGGTTTCGCTAATTTGGTAGCATATGCTCTTTCAGTTGCTGAAGAGCTTGGTATTGAAAAACCTTCTACATTCTCTGAAGCTACTATTTGTTCTAAATATGAGAAGTGGCTTTTTGCGATGAATGAAGAGATAGAGTCTTTTCATAAGAACCAAACTTGGGATTTTGTGAAATTGCCTAAGGGCAAAACAGTTGTTGGATACAAGTGAATCTTCAAAAGAAAGGAGGAAATTTCAGGGGTTGAAGATGAAAGATTCAAGGCACGTTTGGTAGCGAAGGGCTTTAGTCAGAAGGAAAGAATCGAATTTAATGAAGTGTTCTCTCCAGTTGTGAAACATAGTTCCATTCGTGTGTTGCTCGTGTTAGTGGCCCTTTATGATCTAGAACTTGAGCAACTTGATGTCAAGATCACTTTTCTGCATGGCAAGCTTGAGGAGACAATCTATATGTCTCAACCCGAGGGATTCGTTGTTGAGGGTGTCTAAAGCAATCTCCACATCAATGGTATAAAGAGGTTTGATAGCTTTATGTTAAGTCATGGCTACTCGCGAAGTGCGCATGACAATTGCGTGTACTATAAGAGATTGCGTGATGGATTTTTTTGTTTGTTTGCTATTGTATGTGGATGACATGCTTATTGTAGCGAAGGACATGTCATAGATACAATTGTTAAGGAGGCAACTTAGTAGGGAATTTGAGATGAAGGATCTTGAAGCTGTTAAGAAAATTCTAGGTATGGAGATTCGCAGAGATTGACAGGTTGGGAAGTTATACTTTTCACAGAAGGGGTATATTGAGAAAGTGCTTGAACGTTATGGCATGAAGAATGCTAAACCGGTAAGTACTCTTTTGGCGTCCCATTTTAGACTTTCTTCTTCTTTGTGGCCTAAAACCAAAGAAGAGGAAAATGAGATGTCTCGAGTTTTATATTCTAGTGTTGTGGGTAGTCTTATGTATGCTGTGGTATGCACTCGTCCAGACATTTCCCAGACAGTTAGTGTTGTAAGCAGGTATATGGCAAATCCAGGTAAAGTTCACTAGCAAGCAGTGAAGTGGATTCTTCGGTATATCCGAGGTACCTTAGATGTTGGTTTAGTCTTTGATAGAGGTTGTGATACAAGGCATTCAGTTGTTGGCTTTGTTGATTCTGACTATGCAGGTGATCTCGATAAAAGGAGATCGTTGACAGGTTATGTTTTTACGCTTGGTGGTTCCGCGGTTAGTTGGAGAGCAACTTTGCATGACACGATTGCTGTATCTACCACCGAAGCAGAGTACATGGCAGCAAAGGAAGCTCTTTGGTTGAAGCGTTTGGTTACAGAACTTGGGGTAAAGCAGAAGGGAGCCTCTGTTATCTTTTGCGATAGCCAAAGTGCGATCTAGTTGACCAAGAACGCGATGTATCACTAGAGAACGAAACATATCGATATTCGTTATCACTTTGTGCGTGATGAGGTTGCTAAGGGTATAGTAACAATGAAGAAAGTACCTGCGGCGGATAATCCAGCAGATACGTTGACTAAACCAATTCCTTTGACCAAGTTCAAGCATTGTTTGGACTTGGTTGGCATTTTCGCAATTTGAGTTACTTATGTGGAGTTGGTGACGTTTTGTCCCTTGTTTCCTACATCGAGTACACTCACGTAGGCTTAGGGGTGTGCGTTGTCGATTCTGCCGTTTGGCGGATGGTCTTGTGTGATCCCTCTTGGTGGTGAGGGAGAGAGGTCTTCTAGCGTTTGGTAAAACGCTATTCTGGAGATTTGAAGTCAATGTGAAGGTTTGTTATATTTTGACTTTCAAATTAAAGATAAGGTAGTTTGAACCATGCACTTTTATTTTAGGATTTTTTTTAGAGGGGGCTATAAAAGGGATATGTTGTATATTAAATTGCAATGTTTGCTTTCGCTTCTGCCCCGAGCTTTTCGCTTCTGCCCCAAAACCCTTTGTTTTTTACTTCTTCTTGTTAGATCTTTAGATCTTTGATTGTACGCTTGTACTCGTTATTGAAGATAGTGAAACCCCTCTCTCTCTGTGGTTTTTCTCCTTTTAGGTTTTCCACGTATATCGTGTCTCGTGTGTTTTTATTTTACTTTCATCCTTCGCTATTTCGTGCTTGAATTCGCACATCTCTTGGCGTTTTCGGCAACACCACCCTCGCTGACAAGAAGCCCCTCTCTTCATCAAGAACAAGCTCACCATCCACGTCGTCCTTGACTACTTCGACTCCCAGAAGCTCAACAAATCCCCACGGGCTCCACCCTCTCCACCACTCTGTACTAGACCACGACAATCCACTCTCTCCTGAGCGGTGAGCGAGGTTGCAACTTGCGAGCTGCGAGAGAGACTTAGAGAGCAAGATTGTGAGAGAGATAGTGAGAGAGCAATCTGCGAGAGAGACTTAGAGAGCGAGTCTGCAAGAGAGAGTGAGAAAGCGAGTTACGAGAGAGATTAGAGGAATTAGGGTTTTTTTTTATAGAAAAACCGTAAGGACTAGGGAGTGTGAAAGATGGAATCAGGGGTTTGAAAACATGAAAATTAAGGTCTAGTCCGGATGGTCCTTCCACACCTAAAATCGGTACTCAGCGGTTTCAATTATTGGCACTAGGAGCCGGACCGGTTCCATGAGAACTGCCCAGAATCGATCGGTTCGGATTGTTCTCGGTCAGGTCCGGTCTGATTCTTTTGCACACCTCTAGTCTTTGGTGTACTTAAAGGTCATGTTTGATAGTAAATAGAAACTTATTGCCTCATGCTATAAATCAACTTTCAATATATTTCACATCACATCTAAATAAAAGCACAAGCAATCTGTAAGCCTGTCATATATTTATTAAAAAAACACGTCATAGGATGTACTAATAACTTTACCTTAATATTTGAAATTTACTCATAAGATTAGTCCGAAATTGTCCTAAAACTCGTAGGTAAAGTGATATAATATAACAAACAAAAGTCTAAAGTGAGTATTAATTTTTGTGGCTGAAATTTTATAACAAAAAGACATGTTTTTCCCTTGGGCGATCCTAGACGGGGCCTCTGGAGATTGGGGCTGGAGTAGGCTCGGCTTGAGTCCGCCCATGAGGGCCAAGACCGCCTAATGGCTAGGTACTACTCTGTACTCCTCTGTTAAACCTTCTCAAAAAATACCTTCGTCTTTTCAAATTATTTGCTGTATTCCGCAAATGTACTTATTCGGATTAATTTTGTTTTTGCCTAATTTAAATTTTGCGATCAAAGAATTTTGGCATTTTTCGTATCCGAAACTCACGAAACTATCACATCGCTAAAATGTTGACACGTGAATTTACACACTTTTCATTGTTTACTGAAATTCAAATAATATTTCAAAATTTTGGTGTGATAGTAAGGCTGCGTATGGTAACCATTCTGTTCCGGAAAACTGATTCTGATTAAAATGACTTTTTCTGATTCTGTTCCTGGATGAGTTTTAGAGAATCAAAACGCGTTTGATAACTGCCCAAAATTTCTGTTCTTGGAATAGAAACACGTTTGATAACTGCACAAAATTTCTGTTTCGAAAAATTATTTCTCTTCCTAATTTTTTTTGCATTTAAGTCAAATAATTATGTAGTTACTTTGTAAAATTTCATCCTAAATTGAAGACTAATTTCCAATGCACACTAAAATAATTTAAAATACATTATTTTTTTTAGCATA
Organism: Lenwebbia sp. NSW1173648; assembly: GCA_029784005.1. Lineage (NCBI taxonomy): Eukaryota > Viridiplantae > Streptophyta > Magnoliopsida > Myrtales > Myrtaceae > Lenwebbia > Lenwebbia sp. NSW1173648. Next base: position 8,057,608 of record JARCGZ010000010.1, read on the forward strand.
TCATAAATGAAACACAAATTTTAATACATGACGTTTGAAGTTCGATTGAAGCATGGGATAGTTCCCATATTAAGAACTCATTTTTTCCTTTAAATGTTACTTTGTCCAAAATACATGCAAACACAGCAGCTGAATAACCAAATTATCCACTGACAAAAAAAAAAAAAACCAAATTATCCTCTTTGATACGAAGTACAAGTCCTTCACTATCATTTTACAACTTCTGTCCTAAATCCAAGGGGGTGTTTGGCTCCACCTCCACATGCAGATGATCACATTTTGTGATGCACGGCTACGAGAATATATGTTATCATCCACATGTTAGATGCCCTCATCTTCCGCGACATTTTTTTGCATAAGAGTGAAATCTATGAAATCTAGGAAATTTAGGCCCAAATTTATGAAAATGAGGTCAAACAAGCCTAATCTAAGCTTCTTCTACTTTTAGGGATTTTCTTAAAAAATATTTATGATTTTTAAAAAAATTTCCAATTTTTTTCAAATTTTTTTATTTTTATTTTATTTTATTTTTATTAGGTTGAGAGAAAAGTGACGAGAGAACTGAAAGGGAAAAGTGAGAAATGTGAGACTTCATTCTATTTTGTGATTCTCAAAAGTGATTCTTTTTTCCAGAACCAACCTTTTTTTGGTGCTGGATTTTGCTCTAAAACTGATTCTGATTCTCTAATACTAATTCTGGGAACAGAATCAGAATCAGAATTATTTGCGTTACCAAACACGATTCTCATTCTTTACTGTTCCGGGGAACAGAATCAGAGAATGAGAATGGTTACCATACAGGCACTAAGAATAACATTTATCGCTTTGCCCCTAGGATTTATATCTTTATTTGCTAAAAGAAGAAGAATACCACACTTTCTATTTGGTACATTCGATCGGTCGGGTGTGAAAATATATATGTCAATGTATATAAGTAACAAGTAATAGATTGAAATATAAATTATTACGTGATACAACTCACTGTAAAAACTATACACTTAAAATAAACTAAAAAAAGTTATTTAGTGAGCAATAAAAATATTTATTATAAATAATCGGAGTCATGCTCATGAGATTTCGATATTTGCAGAATATGAAAAAGTTTAACATACCGAAATTCATAATTATCACGAAAGCTCTAATAATTATATACGTATTTATGTATGTTTTAAAATATTAATGAAATAAAGTTTTCCCAATGCAGGGAGCTCGATGCCCCGCCCCCGCCTCAGATGAGGCAATGACGGAGCTAAGCTCCACCTCACAGGGCAGGGATGGAAAACGCGATACTCGGCCCCGCCCCGCCCCGCCCTTAAACCTTGGATAAAGCAAAGACATGAACACATACCTACATGCATTGGAAATCTATATCTAGGTCTATATTTGCCGATTTCGGCGAAGAAAATCGGGTTAAATAATTAATGGGGTTGATTATTGATCAATAATGGGAATTTGCTTAAGTTGGCTTAGACGGCAAGTGGGTTTGCTCATCTCTTTGTGGTCTTTGGCTGAAGCCTTATCGGAAGCACTCCAGACACAAAAATCTCGCGGCAACAACAAAAGATGAGGTCCAATGTATACGCACATTAAATGGTGTCCGAACCCCAGCTATGTGGTGTGGGCATGTAGAGTCATTTAATTTGCACATCTAATGTCTCAACTCACGGCAACAAAAAGTACAGATCCGCATTAAATCGCGCCACGCTCATCTCATCAAGAGCCCACCATTCTTTGGAGCCTTCACAATTTTCCACATGCTGTTTCTAGACAAATTAAATGCGGAAATCAGCTAGATTCGCGATCGACCTTTCGACCGAGTATTTCGCCAGAAATGAATAATTCGAAAAATATTTTTTTAAAATTGATCGCCCGTGTCGTTTGAAATAATTAGTTAATGAAAAATATTTTCATCATCGATCACGATGAAGATATTTTCAGTTTATTCATTTTTGCAATCGAGACATGCGACTGTTTTTAATTTTTTTTTTTTTAAATAGTTCACTTCTCAGGAAGTAAATAGAGCCTAAGTCTTCTTTAGAAGTCTCTTTTTTTTTTTTCAATTATTTTCGCCACATTTGAGTCTAATCATAAGTCGAGATTGAGATTGAGAGCCGTCGGATGAATTCGGAGTTGAATCGTCTTGTCACGACGTAAGTTGGCACCAACATAAGTCGATTAAAGTCGTATCTCTCTCTCTATCTCTAAAAAGTGATTTGGTGGGGGGGGGGGGGGGGGGGGTGGGGGGGGCTACAATTGCTGTGGAGACAGCTGTCGATATGGGAGTGAAGCTCGGGCTACTCTTTAATTCCCCCCTCACGTGAATCCCCACCGGGCCACCATGTCGCTCTTCACCCTCTTCACAAAGATCCGGAATTTGATTGATTGGAAAAAGAAGCACCCTTTCGCAATCTCTGAAATGAGGGCAGCGGGGGATACCGACATCAGAAATTGTTGAACAATAGTTTATTAGATCCGGTAGCTAAAACCAATTACGCACACTCGACTCGGCCTGATGTGCTTATATCGTGCTAGATCGAGAATCCATGGTTTAAGTTTACCCCGGTGCCCGATCGGCTCTAACCCTGCAGGTCAATTGTTATTGGTAGCGCGCAGCAGAAACTCAATATCTTCGCCCGGGGAAATCGCCAAAAAGGAGCTCAAGTCCGAGCCCGTCAACATATCCAGTTGGACCTACCTTCGCTCAAAAGCTTAAGCCAATGAGTTATGGGCCAACAAAGATATATGAACCGCTCAACATCACACAAATTCGCCGATTTGGGATTAATCTAACACAATTCACACATGTATCTCAATATTTGTGTATACCCAAACGAACCCGAGTATAGCCTGGTGGAGATAGGTAGGAAGTCCAATTGAAGAGACTTCTTTCATTCGTGGTGCCCATACTCTAGAACGGAGACTTCTTCAGTTCCGACCGTTTTGGCTCGTGGAATTTGAGCATCAATGTTCAACGGTGTCATCAACCGTAAAGATAGTAATTACATTAATTCGAATAAAATCAAATAGTCAAGAGCGGTCCGACCCAAAGCACCCAAAAAAAAAAAAAAATTATATTCAAGCGCGGAAGAACGATCTAGCTATCGCGTTATTTTACAAATTGATTGTACAAAATCATCCTTAAATAGCTCATTGTTTCTCAAAGGATATATTTGAATTTTTCTTCATGGAAGTGTGACATAGTAAAGAAGAACAGTCGAGAAACAAGTTTACGTTCGAAACAAGGGCATTCAGCCCATGGGCTTTTTCCTTAAAGCCTTACGTTTTATTTTTATTTTTATGTAATTACTTTCCAAGTTTCTTTTTTTCCTTTAATATGCAATTGTTTCCTCTTAATAAACATCTACGGTAAACCAACAAATAAAAATGACAAATAAATACCATTTCGAAAACTTTCAAATGTCTAAAATGCGTAAGAAACCTGATCTAATTAAATAAAATACCGTTAAAATCAAATATCGTACCAAGCGCTGTAATTTTAAACAACAAGGAAAACAATGAATTGACAGCACTTCAGCTTCTAATTTGACGCAGTTCAACCTTAAATTTTAATGAAAAAAGCGACACCTCGATGACGTGATATAAATTATACATTTCCCCATCCAATGTATTACATGTATCTTAGCTAACAAAGAAGCCTACGGTTTCGGCTGTTTCGATTCCGAACCATGACTACGATGATTCAAGCCATACGAGAAAAAGATCATCCACATGTCGGGTCAAGATTATTTACATCGTGCATGAGTAGCTCTCTTTTTCTCTTTTTCAATACTCTTGGCATATGCCGTGATTGCCATCTCATTGATCTCAAGCAATAACCATGACCCTACATTCCAAACTGTGAAAAAACCCAACACACCTAGACAATTTTGGTTCAGGCAATGATGGATTCTGGTTCGGTTGGCCAAGGACAGGTACAAGCTCATGACTCACAAACGCATTTTGCATCATTGCATCTATGGGGAGGAATATGCCTTGGACTGTGTTGCAGCTGAGCCAAAGGAATATACCATTGGCAAAGCTAATAATGATGTGTGTGGTACTGTCTTTTCAGGAGGGGGTATGTGAAGATCAGGAGTTTTTTTTTTTTTTCACTTGGAGGTAAAAAAGAGAGTAAAATTGCAATTACACATTTTAACTAAAGGCTCTTGACTTTTTAGAGAACTCAATCAAGAGCATGGATGGAATAATGTGTGGAGGAAAGAGAAGTTATGGTCGGAGAAAAAGAGTTTAGAAAGTTCTCCTCATGAGCAATTCATGGATCTAATCTTTGGTTCGATTTGTTCTCGTTATCATAGCAAATTGCGCTTGCACCCCCGGACCGAGAACTTACGAATGTCGATGAAATAGCGACGTGAGGAATGGCAATTGAAGTTAAGTCGTGGATCGGCTTATATTGTTAAAAAAAAAAAAGTAAGTAAAATAAAACAAGCTAATGGAAAGATGTTTTGAATGTGAACCGTAATAACGGACACCAGTAGGTGTATAATTATTTTGAATCGGGTCGGAGGAGAAAAAGCCCAAATAATTGGGCGGGCCGGGCCTTGCTGGCTGTCCATTGGGCGGGCCTGAGGGAGAGAATCGAAAGCTCTATAAATTGACCGGACCGGGAAAAGGAACACAGAAACTCGCGCCACTTCTCTCTCTCTCTCCATTTCGCTCGCCTCAGTCTCTGTCCACCTCCCCTTCACGCCGTCGTTGTCGTCATTAAGGTTGCTCCTCTCTCTCTCTCTCTCTCTCTCTCTCTCGCTCTTATTCGGTCAAGGGATTTTCGAGTTTCAGCAGAAAAGAATAACGTAGCATCACTGAATTTTCGAGTTACTTCCCTTGATCACAGTACTTGCTATTGACGTTAGATATGGCGTTGAGCTTTTGTATTTTGCTGATTTTGTTGCAGTTATTTGAAAATTCCAATGGAGATTGGCGAGGAGGATGATGCAGTGGAGATGCTGAGAGACTTCATATTGGCGATGGTGTCGATGATGAAGTGCAGGAACGGTTAACTTCAGGTTTTGTAGAGATGCCAAGAAATGAATGGTCCCTGGCTCGGCAACTCTTCCCTAGCAAAGCTGGTGGGGTTCCGGTGCGTTTTACTTTTGAAAAATTCTCCCCTTTTCAATTAGTTTTTCATTCTTGCACCAGCTTTTAATTCGCATCTTTGAATGATCTTCTCAATAGTTAGATATGAAATCAAGTAGCATCTTTTAATGGACAAGTTGTTGGGTATTCAGTAAAATTAATTTAGAATTTCATATTCTTGAAGTTTGATTTTTATAATCGTGGTTTATGGTATTTTTCCTGAATGCAGGCTTGGTTGGATCCCCATAATCTACCATCTGGTCGATCTCGCCTGTGTGACGAATGTGGAGAACCTTTGCAATTTTTGCTTCAGGTATACTTTGTTCCTTTGCTCTGCAGGAGTTTCTATACAGCACGTATCAAGCGCTAAATCTCCTATTAACTGTTGTGGGAACCTTTGTATGATTGTCGATTGCAGTTCTATTACTTGTTCACTCTTAACCGTTCCTGGGCAATATTTTTTGTTGACTTGCATATTCTTTTCAAGAGAGTGTTCACTTGTGTTTTAATCATCTGCATGTGTGTGGAGAATATGCATGTACTAGATGGAGTGTTCGCATTTTATTGGCGGCGTAGTGACCGGTGTCCTCCTCTCAATAAATTGTCTTATTTTTGTTTCTGTTTCGTTTGTGAGCATATAACCAATGAAAGAAGCTTCATTTATATCATTTGCCTAATTTATAAGCTCTCAATAGTAGTGTATTAATTTGGTTGGTTGTGCCGTTTACATAGATGTTTATGCATTTTCTTTTTTATTGTGATGTTCTTAGGTATATGCACCGACCTCTGATCGAGAATCCACATTTCATCGTACACTATATTTGTTCGCATGTCCATTGATGTCTTGTCTTCATCGCGATAAATATGAACAATGGAGGTGACCTGTAGTAAATGCATCTAGAAGGTGCTTTTCAATGGTCTTAATCCAGCAAGTCCCATTTTCGGTTTATTATTTGTACACTTGCCTCTCATTCTTTTGGTCCTCTGATGGTATTCAAGTGCGAAGGTTTTTCGTTCCTAATTGCCCCGTGACATTCCCTTCTACTCAAGTGAACCCCCACGGCATGATGGGAGTGATAAACCCTTAGGGAATGGAGGTAGCTTATTGTGTCTTTTTCCCAGTCAGTGTTTACGTTTCAATTTTGTCTTCGGAAGTGGATGGAATACTTATGACAGTGCGCAGACAGAGGAGCAGATGAAAATGCTATTATCTGTTTTTTTATCAGTTTAAGGCGTCTTTGTTTAATCGGAGACTTTATAACTTGGTCCTGTTATTGTCTCCAAGGGCCTAAATATAAAGAGTGAACTCATTGCTGGGTTTTTGACTATTTGTTTGTTGTGTCTGATTAGTCTCTCAGTAATTATGGTACTGTTCCTTCTTGTTTTGGCCAAAAACATGGTACTGTTGTTGAGCAGCTCTACTTTGTGACTCGTGCGGAACATGGAATGGAGATCAAGTGCGTGGTAGTTGCAGAGAAGCACGATACTGCTCTAGAAGACATCAGGTTCTAGGTTATCAGCTCCTTATACACATTCACTGCCGATGTGATTTTTCCCGTAACACATTTCGTTTTTCACCTGCGGGCCATGCATTGGCGATTGGGTCATAGAATTACCTGCCAAAATAGTGGCAAAAATGCGGGAACCTCATCAGCAGAAGAGCAGAAACGTGAGCAACTATTTTAGACTTCCTAGGATAAATTATACCAGTGCTGTAGCCTAGGTGCTTGGATATGTGCCTCTTAGGTCTCATGAATTTTCCATCTTCATATGCACAGTTGTTTGTATGAGTTACTCTGTTTCAACAGTTGTATAAGTGTTTTCTTTCAGTCACGTTGGCATCGTAGGGATCTTATTGGAGTAATTCATACATGCCTTAGTCTGTGAGCTGCCTGAGATATATATAGTTATCTAGCTGTGACAAGTTTGGTCTCTAGTCTTATGCTTGATGTGGAAATTGAACCCAACATCATTATTTAACTCCTGGTATCTATTTCTGGAATTTTAGATCGTTAACTTCTCTACGTTGTATTCTGCAAACAGCTGCAAGCTGGAGTCTCTGGCCTGAATACGAGATCATTAATGAAGATGGGGGTGAATATGATGTCGGTATGTTTGCTGATGACGGAGACCAGATGGATGACTCAACAGATTCGCTTATTGATAGGTTGCAGGTATGATTGCACCTTAGTCACTGAGAATTATCTCTGCTAAAAAAATTCCCTTGCTTTATCCTGTGTCTTTTTCCGCGAGCAGGGTTACAGTGACACAAGGAGTGGGGGCAACTTTCAAGAATGCATTGCCGGGCCGCCTGAGCAATTTTTAAGGTTATTTTATTCAAACTGTAATGTATGCTTTTGAAATCCATGAATTCTTCAATGAGGATATGCATATCGGGTATGCATACTGGATACTCTACCCGATGGAAAACACTTTCTGCGATGTCCAAGAAGGGCCCGACCAGGTTTTCAGAGTCATGATGTATTGGTAACATTTTGAAATTGGATGTCCTGCTGGGACGCGAGTTGTGATGTGATGTGATGCCATATTCAAGTGGAAATCGGATTGGGTGGATTAATTATAGATGGGTTATACATGTATCAACTCAATGTCTGAAAGTGGCCTGTGCATCATTCAAAGTAAAAGTGACGAAGTCTAGGTCAGTTGCATCACTGTTTCGACACTTCGAAACCGCTTTGGGATAATTTCTCACCGTCCATCCTAGAACCATATCTGCTGTTTCTCTTTCCTCTCGCTCAGTCTGAAACAAGAATGGTTTTGTTTTATTTTGTAAATCTGAAATTCCCCAAGCTTAATTGTGTATTCTACATGTAATGAACAGGTATTGTCGAAGTGTCCGCTCTAGGCTCCTGTGGCCTATTTCAATTGGTCCGCCATTAGCAGCTAATATTCCTCATTGCAGCTATTGTGGAGAGCCCCGGCGTTTCGAATTCCAGGTTGTCGTAATGTGCAGTCGCCGAAACCTCTCTCTGTCATTTTACCATGATATGCATCTTAGAACTCTTATTTGTGTATCACGCAGTGGATGACCATTTGATTACTGCCCTCTATTTATTAGGTCTTGCCTCAGCTTCTTCACTTTTGACTGGGCTACCATAGCTGTTTATTCCTGTGAAGCTGTCTTGTGGTGAGACAGCGGGATACAAGGAAGAGTTTGCTTGGGTGCAAGTGTGATCCCCATTTCAAATGGTACCATGGATATCTTTATTCTTCATTCAGCTCCTCTGACTAAAGGGTTTCTAATTCTTCACTTCCTCCCTCCTTTTGATGATTGTCTCCAGCAGAAGTAGTCTGCAACTTCAAATAAGTTACTTAGTTTTCTGGTCTTAGGTTGATAGGATATGCAATCTTTTGCATAACTCACCCGATGTTTGTTTTTCAAATTAAATGGCCTTAAAATGTGGTCCCTCTCTCTCTGTGGTAATATATTCAAGTGCATTAGTTCCGGATCGACGTGGAATGTGAGGCTTGTGTTCGTATGCAATTGTTACGTGCCTCTGTTTCTGTTGGGCAGTAACTTCCAAATGTTATGAGTTTGCAGTTCATCACTGATATAATCATTTGGCTGTTTCTATTTTAAACATGGATAGTCACCCTATCAGGCTATCACGATGCATAAATTTGCTTGGGAGGCGCTAAGGGGTGTTAAAAAATATATATATAGAGGTGCGGAGCAACTCATGAGCCATATGAACCGCACTAGCTAGCGTGGTCGTTTACCGCTTCTGGCTGGGCACCGTGATTGTGTTTATAGTATCTGATGATAGAAATATGTGCCTCGATAGAGAGATGGCGGCGGTGTCGGGCTAGTGATCGCTACTAATTTCGTTTTGCTACGACCAGCGATCAAAACATTATGTTTTTTGGCATTAGAAACGTGCCGATGACAGAAACAATACCATTTGGAGAACTCAAGGGTAAAATTGTCTAAAAAGTTCTAAATCTATTGCATTTGTGTCAATTGAGTCCTAAAATTTTTAATTGTGCCAATTCAGTTCTAAACCTTTTGGAAAATAGTGAAAGATAAATGAATATTTTGAGATTTCCACTTTGTCTGAAATCCCAGACACACCTACATTCACCATCACACTCACTCCTGTGTTGGGGTGTGGTTCATACTTCCTACAACAGGAAAGCACGTGGGTCTCGCTCTACCTTGAGCGGGCGGGGGTTTCAAGGGGCAGCGCCCTCTGGACACCATAGAGCTTTTACGATTTAAGCGCGTAAATTTTTATTAGTAGTTTGAGCTTGGGCTCATGAATAGCTACTGGTATATATACTCTTTTTCGCTTGTAATTGAGTGATGTAACGAGAGGTGCGAGGTGCTAATTATAGTGGAATCCTCTGTTGGACGTAGCCCTAGTTTAAGGGTGAACCAGAATAAAATCTCGTGTCTCGATTTCTCTTTCTTTACGTTTTACTTCGATTTGATTGTGCGCCGAATATTCTAACATCCTCTCTCTCTCTCTCTTCAACCTCCGTCCGACATGGCCATTCAACGCAGCCTCCTCGATTCGTTGTTCGGAGCCATCAAGCAGTGGTGGTTATCCCATTCGCGCTCAACAATCTTTGTCGATCTCGTGCCTCTCTATCTCTCTCGTTGGTTTACACGATCGACGACTCCGCGCTCATGTCCATCCCTCTTCTTCCTCTCTTGAAGTTGCGGAGACCAGATTTGTTCTTTTTCTTGTTATGTTGTGCTAATTAGTTGTGATGGTCTCTAATTATGGCTTAGAAGTTGCCGAAACCAGGAATTTTTCTCATTTATTTTTATGTATCTATGAATTAGTTATTACGTATATTTTATATGTGACATAAAGAATCCATTTCGCATGCAGGCTTACAAGGTCTTTAGGTTAATATCTACTAATCACAAAACAAAAATCCAAACAAAAATCCAAACAAAGTTCTTCAATTGATCAGCAACTATAAAAAAAGCCCTAAGCTTATTGCATTGGTGCCAATTCAGTTATAAACCTTTTAATTGTGCCAATTTAGCCCTAAACCTTTTGCATTTGTGTCAATTGAGACCATCCGGCCAATTTTGGTAGGAGATTGCTGATGCCGACGGCCGGCGCTAATGTAGATATTTTTTTATATAATTTTTAATATTTTTATTTTTTAACAAAGTTTTTGGTTTTTTTCTTCCATTTCTTTTTTTTTTTTTTGATTGTGGGATGGCGAGGGCCACGAGCCCTCGCCCAGACCTGATGAGGGCCACGACGCCCTCGCCTAGGGCCGGCAAGGGTCACTGGCCCTCGCCGATCCTCAATAAAAAAAAGAGTAAAAAAAAGAAAAAGAAGAAAAGAAACAACCATAAAATTATTTAAAAAAAAAATTATCTACATCAGCGCCGATCGTGCCAACTTAGGACGATCAGCGTCTACGTTATCTATTTCCGACCAAAATTGGCCGGACGGACTCAATCAGCACAAATGCAAAAGGTTTAAGTTTAAATTGGCACAATTAAAAAGTTTAGGATTGAATTTGCATCAATCCAATAGGTTAAGGAATTTCCCTCAGCATGTGCATGAACAATTACCGGTATGACAAATTGGTCCGCAAGATCAAAGGAAACCCAAGATAGGGTTTGGTGAATTCAGAGGGTCAACATAAGCTGATGCTAATTAATCATGTCGCCCATTAAGCTTGTGCTAATTAATCATGTCACCCAACATTCGGACGGAAAGTGTCACAGATACACTTCTTCTGGGGTTTTCATTGATCTGAGATTCTGAATTCGCTTTTTGTCTGTTTTGTCTTCTTTTTTTTTCCTTCTCATAGCTTTTGCAGGGTGAACGAAAAGTGGTTTTTATCATGTTAATCATTGATTAAGCCGCTTGATTGAGTTTAATCAAATGAGGACCAGGACCTGCCCATCCCAGGTCAAGCATGGCACTCTTCGCAATGATGCGTGCATGTGCATCGGAATGCAATGCGTAGCGGCGAAGCGTGAGTGATTGGTCGAAGGCGAAAGAGATTTACATGATTCGGCCCTTTATATATATGATAACCCCCAATATATAGGGAAAGAGAAAAGTACTAAGTAATTTATTCCCATGTTCATACTCTCTCTCTCTCTCTCTCTCTCTCTCTCTCTCTTAAGAAATCGGGTATGTTCGGTACAACTGAATTATCAATATATTTAACAAGATTTTTAATCACCGTCAATTGATTCTCTACTGAATGAATTAAGTAACCCTTCCTTTACTTACCGGATTAAATGAATTCCAGACTTAGTCAAATAATTTAAGTCGATTCTATTTGAGGTTATCGAACAAGTTTAACCTCGTTGAGCGTCTGAATGCATAGTTTTCAATACTTAACTGGGTTATCAAAACTAGACTCTCAGACAGTACGATAAGAGTCGAACCAAAGTATAACCACAAAAGGTCCTTTTTCGCAAATTTATGACGAACTCTCGTACCCGAGAAACCGAGTTATCCACGAAAAGCGCCTCGTTTGTCGAGTCCATGTATAAAGCAATGTCACACCATGCTCCTAGAGGGCAAAGAGGTACAATGATAGCAATTTCGTGATCGATCATGGCGTATGATTCAATCAACAACAAACACCCTCTTTGTACCGGCATGCTTTCTACACAAGTCTTTGACTTACGTTTCAAGAAACCAGCCAGCAAATAGCCTTCTTTTCGAGTCAAGAATCAAAAGGTGGGGGGACTAAAAGGGCAGCATTCTCTAGACAAAAAAGTTCGGAGGAGGGCTCTCTTCACTTTCGGCTTTGGGACAAATCAATATTCAGCATCATGCGTCGCTTTTTTGGTACTTGCTAGTATATTTATAACTATATATATAATAGTAAAGAGATCATGTAACCCTGGAAAGTTTTTCAATGACCTTTACTTTTTTTATTTTTGTCAGACAAAACTTTTTCTTCATCTATGCTTATTTAAATTCCTCTTTAGCTAACCCTAAAACTACCATTTGCATTCAATATCTTGTTATAAATAAATGGATGATGTTCTCTTGAGAACTTCTAATGATTTTAATTTTCCTTCCAAACTCGCATCTCAATGGATTCTTTCTTTCCAAATGAACTCGAATCAATGGAAAAACACAAAACATTAAATAGTAAATGGATAACGAGGGTGCTCGAGAATTTCTTAGTTAGAGGTTTACTTTCCTCAAGATATACATTTTTTTTTCGTTTTTTACTCTTACTTTTGATATAAACATTACTTTTGAGTTAACCCTATTTTAGTACTTAATAAACTGCAGCACAGATACAAATTTAATCAGATAAGTGCGCATAATCAATGATTAATATAAGTGAATTCGAAATGTTGAAAATTACTTCTGGGGCTTTATACGATAGTATAAAAATTACTAATCTCAATATTCATGAAATAGCATTCCACTATACATCACACAGCTAGATCGATCTTTACATATCTCGTGATGTTTCATTTATTCCGTTATTTGAGGCGCTTCATGTCTATCAAAACAAATTTCGATACAAAAGACATATATATGGATGAGTAAATCATAACAGATCTCATGCATCTACGTCGATTAGAGTTTTTAGTTATTATATATTCGAAAAAGAAAGGGAAAAAGAAAATGATGTTAGTGGGTGTGTAATTAAGGAATATGAGGGAATGCACTGTCCGACTTTGGGGATACACTCCATGGAAACTTGGGCATATTCTTTTGACTCTACATGAGCCTAAACTCAGACAAGGGAATAAAAATCCCTCTCTCTATGATTGAGACTGCTCCTACTTATGAACTATCTTTCTCTCTCAGGAGTCAGTGCATCATTCCTGCTGTGTCCTCATCTGTCTGGTCGGGCCTTTTTTTTTGAATTTTTGAATTTTTTGTTGGAAAAGCTTGCATAATTTTAACCCACCATTTAATTTATTTGTTTTTGGCACGATGAATAATCGAAAAATATCGATGAGAGATAGATATATTTCTAACCAAATGTGTTTTGAGTAGCCTCTTTCGGAAGGAAGGGTACCAACACTTGTTCTTTAGCGTGGAATTTCTCAGTGAAAAAGGCTGTGATTTCGTTCGGGTCCCAGCGGGAGATCTCCTTTTGATTTGGGAGGAATTGTGGCCGTCCACGTTGTTGACTTCTTACCTACTGTTTATGCACAATCAAAGGGTCTCCTTCATTTTCGACCAGAAAAAAAGGTGGTCTTCTTCATCTTCCTTCCTTTCTTCGACAGGAGATGTAGCGGCACGTCAATTTTCAGCATCTGTCCAACCCCCCGAATCTGCAAATCACGTAGAAAGGTTTATCTTTGCTTCTTCGATGGGTAAAAGAGGCACATTGTTAGGGCTCTTTTAGCAACGAGATTCCCCCTATACTTTAGGTCTTGCTCCCTCGTTATTTAGCTTTCTTTTATTAGGACAAAGTAAGAGAAAATTGGGTCAACTGTCCTCCCACACTCAAATTTCAGGTCAACATATTCTAATGTAGGAGTGTTTGTACTTCTAAGGAACCTATATCTGGAATTTTTGGCAATGAGGGTCACTACCAAAAAAGGGTTTCGAAGACATGTCGTCCCAAGACTGCAAAACTTGTTGGTCACTAACGAGGAAATCCCACTCTCTGGTTGGGATGGATTGAGCTCTAGTTTCTTGGTATTTGCTAGGTTCAGCTTCTTCTAACTCTTGGACCAACCTGAAAAGGAACTTTGTCTAGCAAATGTTTTGAAGCTTTTCTGGTGTATAGCTCAGAACGTCTTGCGCCTACTGCTTTGACCCTCCAAGTTATCATTCTTCATGTCCACTTTCCAACACGTCCTCAAGTTGAAAACAGCAGCTGATTCTTTTTCGCATGTGTATGAACAGCGGTGTAGCTAGCCCTTGTGCCCAAATCATAATTACATGCAAATTTAGGTTTACAATTTTTTTTTTCGGTATAGAGCAACTCATCTGTATAATGTGCTATTGGCTTGCGAGTTTGTCCACAATTGCCACTTCATATAGAGTAACAAACACACGCTTGTGATGGAGACGATCATCAAGAAGCCATATGCGATGGAGTCTATTCGGTTAACTTGCTATTAAATGGTCAAAGCATGCGATAAAAATTAGACTATAGCGATTGAAATAAAAAAAGATCCAAGGTAGACTAAACGAACAAAAACAAAACGTGTTATTTAGTTCCATATGCCCAAGAGATGAACATTATGATTCCCTATCCAGGTGACAATCCCTCGAGCATGCACGTATTACCCACATAAAATGTCCCATACAGTTACTGTTAAGCGGTAGATATATCTTTGATTCTGCATGTCCGGGCCAGCTCTATTGTTGATGTTGAAATATATCTGGAATTTGAACACGATAGGAAGCTTTCTAATTCAAGTTAGTTTCATAGTTTGAATAGGTTTCTTGAGTGACTTGAGTGTAGCTGTAATCTCCGATGTACTATTTAATCGATAGTGAAATTCTATGCCAGTCTTCTCATGGATATATGTCACACTGATTGAACCACATAATCTAGTATCCGATTTATTTTCTTATTTTGTTTACTTTATTATTCGATCGCTTGCTTTAAGCAACAATTGATATTAGAGCTAGGCTTGGTTGGTTGAAGAATATTAATGGGGACAGAAGAAGGGAAAGTGAAAATCTATAAATTTGATAGGAATGATTTTGGTTTATGAAAGATACAAATTGACGATTATCTTTACCAAAGGAATTTGCATTTACCTTTGTCTGGGGAGAAACTAAATTCAATGAACAAACTAATTAGGAATTGTTGGATAAATATCCGTTAGATGTTATTCAGCTGATGTTGTCTCATAACGTCGCGTTTGATATCGTGAAAAACGAAGAAGATTACTGTAGGTTTGGTAAAGGCCCTATCAGACGTGTACGAGAATTCCTCTACGATCAATAAGGTCTACTTTTATTTTTTTTGGTCAAAACAAGGTCTACTTGATGCGACGTTTGTGCAACTTAAAGTTGTGCGAAGGTGCATCGGTTGCTAATTATATCAATGAATTCAATGTGATCGTTATTCAATTGAGATCAAGTGAGATTGACTTTGAAGATTAGGTACGTGCTTTGATTCTAATATTCTCATTGCCTAATAGTTGGAACTAACGTTACTGTTGTTAGTAATTCCTCTGGGTCAAGAAGCTTGACGTTTGATGAGGTTCGTGATTTAATTTGAGGAAAATCTATACGAGAGAGTTCTGGGTGTGGAACCATAACATGTAAGATCTAGTTTCATATGAGTACAAGGGTGATCTTCTCCATGGACACTTCTCTGCTCCCTCATTTACAGAAACAAAAGAAAAGAAAAAGAACGACAAAGTTGTGCCCATTCATTCCTACTGGACCACAAGATTCGATCCCACTGCGTTTCAATAAATACAAAAGTAGTAGCGCACAGCCACTGGGCTGCTGAACCTGAGCTTTTTACATTTCAATTATTCATCTCTGATTCTTCCCTCCTCGCATGAATTATGCGGTCAGTGGACCACGACCCTTTCATTCCTGTATACTAACAATGTTTATTGCACTGATGATTCCTGCTAGAGAGAGAGAGAGAAAGAGAGACACGAAGTTGGGTTATACTGTTGTGCTGTCGTGTGTTTGTATGCAACAACCTTAAATAAGCTTGATGAAATAGTACTTATATCTCGATTTAATGCTCCCACGAGTCACAATATCATCGGCAGAACTTGATTAGTGGGGTGTTTTTTCTAGGATGTGTTGCTTTCGTTGAACTTCTTTTTGCCTTCGCTCGAAGGTTGATAGCTACACGACTGTTGAGAAAGTGAGAGTTGGAAACTGGCAGCTACCACTAACCTCACCTCACTTGAGATGAGTTATCGCGTCGATGACACAGTGTCCAGGGATAGAGATCGCACTTTTGGTGGGATAACTTTGGTGTTATTGAGACCTTGAGTTTCTCGAATAAAATACATGTGAAAGTAACCATATCAAATAAATAGACCGCGAATGGAAATAACTAATAACACGGGTATTTGTGAAAATGATAACATCACCACCAACAATAACAACATGAGAGTAACAAGCGGGAAAATGTTCACAAAGAATACTGTGATGCATACCAGGATAATTGTCCAAAAAGTCCTGAAACTATTGCATGGCAGCCACTTTAGTCCTAAATCATTTAATTATGCCAATATAGTCTTAAAATGTTTGACAATTTGCCAATTTAGTCATTCCGATCAATTTTGGTCGAAAATTGCTAACGTGGCCTTAGGCCGGCATTCAGCCAGCACCAACATAGACAATATTTACATTTTCTTAAAAAGTTTCTGAATTTTTCTATTTATTTTTCTTTCTTGTTCCTTTTTTTGTTGCTTTTCTTTTCCTTTTGCTTGTGGCCGGTACTCGGCCATGGCCCGTGACCGGTCACAGGAAAGGGTTGCCCTACCAGCCTAGCCGCGAGTTGATCTTTTCATAAAGAGTACTATGATTCAAACCTAAGGTATGTGCCATTTGATACCGCGTTGAATCGTTTCCGAAAAAGAAACACGGTATCCGTAATAAATTTACTCCACAATTAGGACATTCCTTAAATGAAAAGGTTCACTGATACCACAAATATTTCAAATTCTTATTTGTAGATTTCAATGTTATCTCTTGTTATTAGAAAATAGGGACGTGATATATTTTCTTGATATATTTCTAGGCATGCTTTGACCTAGATAAGCAATTTTGAGAATATCGTTGCCTATTTGAAATTGGTATTTTAGGTAAATTATCTTTTTATTTATCAGCTTATATATCCTTGGATATTTCATTGTAGAGCACACTTGAGTTATTGACTTCAAAGTTTTTCCTTGGGAATTCGCCCTTGTTATCTTTCTCTTTGTTCTCTCTGCCCCTGTTGATGGATTCCAAGGTTCGCGAGTGATCAAGAAAGTGTTTATACCCTTGGAGTGGCGTACCAAGGTGGTGATTCGTCTTGGAGATCTAGATTATCAAGTCTCTTCTTTTCTATCCTCCGGATTAGGGTTTCTAACCTCGCCAAGACAGAATATCCTCTCTTTTTTTTTTTTTTGCTCTTCCATACGTCCCCGCTAACCTTTACTTTTAGGTCAACTTATGATTTAGCCATGCTTTGCTTTGTGTACTAAAAAGACATTCAAAAAAAAAATCTAAGAAAGTACATGAAATCTAAGTAACATTGCACTTTACTGTTAAAGAACGAAAAAGCTTGCATATGCATTGCTGCATGTTAGGGTCTGCTCTTGCTTGATTAATCATTGGAGGGAAAAAGTGCGCAGGGAATATGAACTAATTAATTTTCGTGAAGTGTACTTGTCGTTTCGAACACACTAAATATAACTATCGAGACATACCGGTTCGCCTATTCTTGAGAGTGGCTTCAAGAGAACGAGTACGCATGGGGATTCAAATTCAAATGTGATGCGAGGATAAGACGGGTACGTGCGAGTTTCACTTTTCGTGGAACCAACCCGAGATTAATATTTTCGGTCTAACCAAGACCTGTGTTGCCCAATAAGAAGTTTCCATAGGCATAAGCTTGTTGTCTTCGTTATTTCAAAGCTTCCCTCTTCCTGATAAACTCAAGCTGGTGAGTCCGAATCGATTCGAATAACTCAAATTACTCATATTTTAGATAATATCATATATGTTGTGCCGATTTATTCAGTAATTGCTGATCATATGTATTGTAATCCACGACCCTTGTATCGGGACTAAAAAAGGACCTATACATAAAAGGACCTATAGATGTTGATCGTGACATGTAGCATTATATTTCAGATTGTGAGGGACAGATGGTCTGTGCAGTGATGGACATTTCCTATTGGACTTGATTCCCAATGCCTTTGGTGGGCTTATCTTGTTCCAAAAAATATTGCAAACATGCCATAAATAATGGATTATTATACCATGCCCTATCAGTGTAACCCTAGATAGGATTTTGCTAGCATAATAGTCTTTGGGTGACTATGAAAATAATAATATGTCGTGTGCCATAAATTCTTGAAGGAGTGAACTATACAATTACTTATAATTATTTGTTAGCTTTTTTTTTTACCCAGGTTGTTAATCTCTCAGTTGATTAAGGTTAGTCACATAATAATTTTTCCCCGGGATATACTTAGTTTTTCTGTCTCTCTCTCTTTTAATAGGTAATTAATTAAATTTTTTTGAACTTGTCACGCGAGGATACCAAAATGGAACAAGTTTTACCAAATCAAATTTCAATCAACATCTGCAAATCCGAATAGTAATTACTGCAAAAGGATTTGGCCAGAAAAAGAAAAGAAAAAAACGCAAAAAGGAGTTTTGATCGTTGAAGGTGAGTTGAGCTTCATGAATTCATGAATCTTGAAGGTCATCCTTATGCTCAAGTTCACCAAGCAATGGCGTTTGGTCGTGTCCATCTAGTGCTCAAGCGCCATTATTACTTCTGTAACTCTCAAGAAAAGCGATAAATTCACAAAATTTCTTCTCATACTTTTTTTTCCCTTTTGCCAATACTTTTCGCAGTTCGAATCAACAAAGCTCAATTGCATGGCCTTCTTCAACAATCACCATGATATGCCAGTTGCTTAATTCTGCGCACCTTTTTCTTTTCGTTTGTCTAATCCAAATCCGTGCCCAACTTCACGAGAGATTTCAGGATTTTTTCCTCCTTCAAATCCGCTGGTGTAGTTGTTCTTTTTGGCCAAAGATTTGTTGGTTTGGTCAGAGGAGAAATTATTATTTAGATCTGCAGCTTCTCCCCTCACGAGCGTAGTTTCGAAGTGTTCGCCTTAGAAAAACAAATCTGTATAGTCGGAATTACACCGAAAGAGCAAGTATGACACATCCATGCAATAACGTAAATGAGAAAAGCAAATGATAGATTTCTGGACTCGAAGATTTATCCATTTCATAGTGTAGAAACATCATAGTAGGGTGATCCTTCCAACTCAATCTGAAGTCTTAAATCCATAAGAAATGGGAGCTCCATCCGAGATTCAAATGTTTCAGCAAATACGGTCGGGAGCTTGTGGCTTTAACCTACGTTATGCTAACTTGAATTGTACAAGCCTTTTTCCTACCAATGTAGCAATTCATTCCAAGCAATATGGAATCAGATAAGTCCAGCAGAAGGGACATATATCCTTGGGAAAGGTTATGTACGTATATATTAGTACAAAAATAGTAATAAAAAAGAATGAAAACATTACTTTAATGCGTGGATATATCATCAGAACATGGACAATTTGTACGACATCCTATATCATCGCTACGACATATGATGAGAACAATCCTCGAACGAAGCAATCGTACCACGTGGCTCACATATCCACATCATCTTCTACAGTCTTATTTGTTTTACATGCGCACGTCATGACAGCGTGGGGTTGATGTCATGATAAGCCCCACAAACTAGGGCTTCGCTTCTCGTGGGTATGTTGTTGAGATAGTGGAAGGTGCTGTTATCATCAAACCTTTGAAACTTTGGAGAGATGTAAATTAGTAGATTATAGAATTGGATCAAAAAGGGTGAACAAAAAAAAAAGATAAAAAGCATGGGGACCAAATCGAAAAGTACCCATGCGTGCTCCCGGCAAAAAAAAAAAAAGATTTTTTCTTTTGTTGAATAAATTGAAAATAATGGAAGACGAAAAGAGGGTCGTCTTCTTCTCTCAGCATCTGGACGTGCCCTAGCAAATAGCAGCATGGCAGAGGGAGAGACACGAAAGAAGAGCACTGACCTAATAAGTCCGTACTGTTCTTATTTCAGCTGAGTTGAAGCTCCAAAAGCAAAAATGGCGCACATTGGAAATAAAAAAAAATCAAGGAGGTACGGATTTGTACTGCGGACGAAACAATATATACATTAATTCTAGTATGTGAAAGCTTATTTTTGTCAATATAATTTAATGCACGACCGGTGGATTCTCGGTATAGGATTTGTTGGGGTTATCCCACATCGGTTGTGGAAGGGGCGGGTGATCGGTTTATAAGTGTGAGGGAAAGTTTCATCTTTTGAGCTAGCAGCAACAATCCGTACCCATATCTCTCCAACCCCAATAGGATTTGCTTGATCTAGCGTAAGTCGTGAGAACTTGTAATTTTGCAGGGATAAGAAATGCTCGATCCTATAACATTTCATACTTTCTCGCGCGTTTAGGATATGTTTTTATTTTTATTTTTATTTTTTTAAGACAAGAAAGAAAGATACTTTTCAATCCTTCTGTCGAAATAAGATACAAGAAATTTATGAAAAGGGTCTAAATGGCTTTAATGACCTTGATTATTTTAGAGGTTTAAAAGGTGAATGTCTTGTCTTGGACGTAACGTAGCTTGAATCGTCTAGCGTGAAATGTCTTGCGACATGAACACGCACAATCTCTGTCTGAACCCCTATCATGCTGTTAAAAGGTTAAACGAAAAGCGAGTAGGTTTAATGATTTCTTGTTATTGCTTTTGTTAGCCAACCCTGATTATGACTGTGTAATCACTCAGACCTTGTTGGTCAAGAGAGCTTCGAGGCGATGATCACCCCTTTTCATGGCTTCTTTTTCTCTTTTGATTCTGATTACTATCATTTCATTTTATTTTATTTTATTTTTTTGCTTTTTGCCCCTTGTTTTTTTGCCGAAAATAATCACGAGGGACAATTGTTTCTTCACCTCTTTAAGCCAAACCAGATTACAGGAAACAAAATAGAAGTCAATATCTTGTGAGATGTGAAGTAAAGAAGTTACCACGCCACATGTTCAAAAAAGAAAACGAGAAGGGACTAGAAACATCATTATTTTCCATTGTGCTTTGGCCTTCTCTTGCCTTCTTAACTAAATAAGAGCAAACAACTATGTGATTTCCAAAGCTTTAAACTTTCTTTTGCCCCGTGTAATGGAAGGAAACTTGCAAATAGATCATGAAGAAGGGGGATGAGTAGGGATGCACTTTGTGATGTATAATATAAGAAAATATGGCATTATCCTTAATGCGTTGTTGTTGTTGTTTTTTTTTTGTTTTTTGTTTTTTTGTGGATTAACAAAATTTGTAATTGAAATTTTCCTTATAATGTCTGCTCGGTAAATGTCTTAAGGGTACTCATCTTAGGGTTTCACTTTATTTTCCTATTTTGTCCATAATGAAATATCCCCTAGGCAATAGATGGTAGATACACTTGCGGTGGATCTAAAACAATCAACAATACTTCCATTTAGAAATCGCATTTATCAAGTGCGACGAGAGAAACAAATGAGTGACAATAATCCTTTCGAGCTCCTAATTACATACCAACTAGGAAAAAATCTTTTTGGTGTTGCGCAGTTAACCGATATTCGGAACAAATTCTTATCTCATTGTCGAGGAGATTTTCTATCGAGGTCCCCGAGCCTTGAGGAAGGGTTAGCGCCGGGCAACATAGCAAGGAACGGTTTGAAATAGATAGGATGTCAGAGGAGGAACGAACAATTCTAATATACCTGGATGCTGAGAGGCAAGCCATGGGTGTTGAGTTACTGGTTTTGGAGACTTTCTCAATAGTTCATCGGCAAGGTCAATGGCAATGCTAAATTCCAATCGTTCAAAATTCCAAAAGTCTCAAAAAACAAATAAATAAAACGATGGAGTATTTATTGTGATAGGACTCAGATGATTGGTTGATAGGATCGTGCCATGTGGCAATCCTGGTGTAAACACGGGCCAATCATGGGCTGTCGCGTGTCAAAAGGATACGAGCGACACCAATCCCACTAAAAAGGGTTAGGGAATAGGCCGAGTTATTCTTAACAAGCACTGCTCCGAGCCCACCTAAGTCAAAACTCTCTAAAATATCACAAAAGGATAACCAAAGATTCTGCCTCTCGTCCCAAGTCATCCTTGTACTGAGTAATGCTCACACGAAATCTATTGATGTAATTACTCGGATGTATTTTCACTTAAACTACAAGCCATTAAGTTATATCGGGCCGATTAGATCAATGAACTCCTCCACAAGACATCTGTGAAACTTCTTTCTCACCAATTTTTTTCACATATGCGCTCTTTAAAGACATTATAATGTCAACGAATGGGTTGGCCATGCTAGGGCAAAAAGGTTGGACATATAGAGACAGCACAGGGGCACTCCATTTCATTCCAACATCTTGGAAACCTAAGCAATCATGCAAAATGAACATCTTCTCCAACATACATATCTTGCTGAATACACACGACCCACCTTTGTATGATATCGTTGCTGGAATTGGTGGGCAGGGGGGCCTTGCTGGATTAAGATGCCAGTAATTCTGCAGCGTGCCCTTCTTGTCTCTCTGAACCATAATATACAATCACTCTCTCTATCTCTCTCTCTCTCTCTCTCTCATATGAGTGTATTGACCTACTGAAACCGAGAAAGTTATACGTGGAGAAACTGTTGAGGAAGGCCGAGAGAGAGATAGCGAGAGAGAGAGGGAGGAGTGTGTTCCAAGACACAATGATTACAAGGTCTTGGGATGGCGTGGAAATAGCGGAGCGAGTATGGAAGAACGTGGGGGCTTGACCGAGGTACCGAAAGGAAAGGTGGCTACGATGCCTCCCCCTCCAAATAAAAAAGATAAACAAATACTATACGCAAGTAAAACAAAAGGGAAAAATCAAAAGGAAAGGAGAGAGAGAGAGAGAGAGAGAAAAGAGAATGATAGATAGAACATAGCTCCACCTTTTATCATGACGATGCATCAGCCTTTTCCGAGGCTTCGGTCGGTCGACAATCCGTGTGTTGCCTTCACTGCGCTTCTCTCTCTCTCTCTCTCTCTCTCTCTGTCTGACCTACGCTCATGTGTTCACAGAATGTAATTATACACATCGAACCAATCGCAAAGCACCATATTTCTTTTAGTATTCTTTCGGACCATATAAACAGAGGGAAGGGGGATAAAAAAAAAATTTAAGAAAGAAAAGAGGATCAACCCCACCACCACCACCACCACCACCAATATCTTTTCTTTTGATAGGTACATGTATATATTGATGGAGAATGCCGTAAGAAGAAAGGAAAGTTTGAGGCCTCCCTAGTCTATATACTTAGAGTGGTGCAAATTAGAAAAAAATCAAAACGCCCCAAGGAGAAAGAGAGAGAAAAAAAAAAGACAGAGGGGAACAAAAAGATACCAACAAAACCCAAGAGAGAGCCTGAGTTGAAGGCAATGAGGATAAAAAGGGGTCTCGTCAAGCCCCCCCACACACTACACAACCCAAAGGCAATCACAGACAAACCTACCAAGTGAAAGAGATTGAGAGAGAAAGAGAGATAGAGATTCACATAACTGGTCTTAAACCTTGGCTTTTTCTCCTCTCCACCACCGCCACTAGCGAACCAGAGAGAGAAGCAAAGAGAAATCAACTCCATCCTTCTTCATCTGTTGTGTATCGAGCAGCAGAGGTCTTCCCCCTGCCCTACAATCCTTTTCTGGAAAAGTAAAAACTCTTTCTCTGATGACCCTTTTGTGCTTTTCGTCCATGGAAGTGCATACCAACTTCAAAGATCTTCTTCCGTTTTAGTTTCTGTTTTCGCTCCTACTAGAGAGGAAGAAAGGGCACAAGCAAAAAACGCTCTGGCTTTTGTTTTCCTCTTTGGTCTTTCTTTGAATTTTAGCTTGTGGGGTTTTTCAGTAGGTGGGCATGAGTGGAAAGATTGAAGAAGATCAAGGAGAGTGTTCGCAAACCATCCACAATTTCCACAGCACCCCCCACCACCACCACCTACAAGATCACTACCACCACCAACAACAACAGCTGCTCCTCCAGATGCACCACCACCAGAACGACCACGCTTTTGGCGGCGCAGTCTTCCACCCGGACCTCCAAGTCCCGCCGTCCGTCCTCCCGTGGCCCCTCCCGCAGTCCCACCCGGCCTTCCACCCGGTCCGCGAGCCCGACCCCTTCCTCCTCCCTCCCCCGCCTCCTCTGCCACCGTCGCCCTACGCCGGCTTCTTCAACCGAAGGGCCCCTTCCTTGCAGTTCGCCTACGACGGCGGCCCAGCCTCGGACCATCTCCGGATCCTATCCGACGCCCTAGCGGCGGGCGCAGCGGCTCATCCTGGCGGCGCCGCCGCCGGGGCGCCGTTCGGTCTCCAAGCCGAGCTGGGGAAGATGACGGCCCAGGAGATAATGGATGCAAAAGCCCTGGCCGCCTCAAAGAGCCACAGCGAGGCCGAGAGGAGGAGGCGAGAGAGGATCAACAACCACCTCGCGAAGCTGCGTAGCTTACTCCCCAGCACCACTAAAGTAAGCAAAAGAGAAAAAAAAAAACGTTTCACATATTTTTTCTTCCCTCGATGATCATGCTATCATGTTCAAGCCACACAAGCGAAACACCCAGCAGAATTGCACGCGCACTCAAAGAACAAAAAGCACAAAAGAAAAGGGAAAAATACAATGGCACTTACATATTTTTAGTTACATTCAGCACGCGTATAGCGTGGAAAGCGTATTTTATGAACAATAATGAACATTTATTTTGCTCTCTCTTTTCCAGATCAAGAGAGAAAATCTGGGTTGAGATCTCTTTGGTTAGATTCTCTTTAACATTTGCTAGTTCCTCGGTAGACATATCAGACAACATAGACAGTGCCCTTCAAATCAAAACCTATCTCTCTATACATAAAACTGCACTCGCCCATATATTTGCTAATGACCCACCTTTTCTTTTTGCTTGATCAATGACAAAGATTATGTTTTTTTTTAATCTTTTTCTTCTCTTTTGCTGCTCAACACTTTTGGTATTCCTCTCCGAATCTTCGGGGGTAGTTCCGAGGAGGCGATAGTCGAAAAGGGCGAGAGGCGTTAGTGTCGCTGGGCTGACACGATAAAGAGAAACCATTTTAGCAGTCGAAAAGGCTTCCTATGGATAATTCTTGCCGGATATCAATCTCTCCGAGTCCCCTTCTTTTTCGCCTTTCTTGTTTAGATAAACAAAGAATGACAAGAGAAAAAGAGGAAAGAGACTTGCTAGCATTCTTGTCGGTCCATTGCGCAAATTTACCTTTCTCCAAGGGAAAAAGATAAAAGATTTCACCATGGAAATGCAAGCTGCCGTTCTCATTTTTTTGCGCTTCAGACAATAGGGTATTCTAAAACCATGATGGTGATGCACATGATAAGTATGCTTCGTTTCATTACTTTTAGATGGTTAGAGAATGCACTTATCTTGCTATATGGAAATCCATGCAAAATGGCTTTATTTTGTGTAGCGATTGTTCTCATCCCGGTTTCTTTATTTTCTTTTGACGTGATACGAACAGACGGATAAGGCGTCATTGCTGGCGGAAGTGATCCAGCACGTGAAGGAGCTGAAGCGCCAGACGTCCCTGATAGCGGAGACGAGCCCGATCCCAACCGAGACCGACGAGCTCACGGTGGACGCTTCGGACGAAGAAGTGGACGGCAAGCTCGTGATCAAGGCGTCGCTGTGCTGCGAGGACCGGTCCGACCTCTTGCCCGACCTCATCAAGACCCTGAAGGCGCTGCGGCTGAGGACGCTGAAGGCCGAGATCACCACGCTGGGCGGGCGCATGAGGAACGTCTTGTTCGTCACCGGCGATCACGATCAGGACTTGAGCGGCAACAATGGAGAGCACCAAGAGCAGCAGCAACACATACAACAGTACTCATTAAGTTCAATACAAGAGGCACTCAAAGGGGTGATAGAGAAAGCTGGCGGGGGAGACGAGTCCTCTTCTGGGAATGTTAAGAGGCAAAGGACTAACGTCAATATCCTCGAACACAGGTCTCTCTAACAATGTCAACCATATCTAAGTCTTCTTCTAACTTCCATTTTCTCCTCCTCTACTCTTTCTTTTCTTATTTTTCCTTATGCTTGCGGGTGTTTCTTTTTCCTTGTTCTTTCTTTGGAGGGTTTCGGTGTGTGCTTGTGTCTCTCGGCCACTAAACAGCCGGCAATATGATGGTGCTTTTTTTTTTACCACGTGCACGGCTCCATTTAATGGAGAAGCAAGAGGCCCAAAAAAAAAATGGTGTTGTACATGTGTGGTTGGTGGGAAAATTCCTGCATTATTTTCTGATGCTTCTGGTCTGGTTTGGGCTCTTGGCAGAGAGAGAGAGAGATGTAAGTTTGAAAAGAAGAAAGAGAGCGAGAAATCTTTTTCGTGACAAGAGAAGTTTTCTGAGAAACCCCATTCAAGGAAATGTGAGGAATTGATGATTGCTCTAGGGTTTTCGTTTGAGTCGGGTCCAGATTATATCTGTCCGATCTTCTGGTTGTTCTTCTTGCTGTATTTGGGGACAGTGTGTACGACGTACTACGTGTGCCATTTTGTCCCTCTGGGTTGCGTGACGATGATGTTCTTCGTCCCAACCTTCACCTTCACCTTCACCATCGCCATCATTATCGTCTTCTTCAATGGATTATGTTGTCGAGGGTTTTTATTTTTCACCACAGCCTTGTTTTGCTAAATGAAGAAACGGAACCCCCAATGAGGCATGCATGTTCAGCATTTCCTAGTTCATAGCCATTCTGCAACAGGCTGGTTAGGGCATGTTGTGCTCTTGAGGATCATCGTTCGTGTAATTATTACATGCATGTGTGAAGCTGTGAACTTATTTTCCAGTTTTGGGTTTTTCCCTTTCTTCGTTTTCGGAGTGTCTGCTGCTCGATGTTGATTTGGGATGTGCATGCAAGTATAGATAATTTAATGACGGGAGCATTTTGCTCCTTCCAGATACTGTCGCCTTAATTTTTTGAAACAGTGTGTTCTTACCTGTCTGTAAATGCTCTAATGCTTTGCGTCTCAAAATTAACTCACCCAACAAGAAAGCTTTTGTATTTTCTTCGTTGGATCTTGTGCCCTCGTAAGGTGTAGTTTAGTTGGAAAGATTCAATTTTCAAGACAGTGATTTTGTACGATATAAAGGGTGATCAGTGCATTGAAAACTGCAGAATTTCCTCAATATTATTCAATAAGTGCGTCTGGACACTCGGTTCATGAACAATCGTTAATGAAATCTTTGTTCATTTTTACTTTTTTCTTTTCTTAATTTTTTTTTTTTTTTTTGTTGAAACTGTGCACACATCAAACATGCCAATGTGGCGGGGTAGACTGAAAGCTAAGTAAACGAATACAGTATTTTTTTAGGATTTTACTATGTGGTGTCGTATTTTTTGTTGTTGGGTAAGTTAGCACTTACATTTAAAACTATCAAAGAAGGTTGAAATAATTTGAAATACTCCTTTGCCAAGTTGGCAACTTGGATGACAATGCAAATTAGAAGATGTTTTTCAACTTTATGTATACCACAACAGGCACCTTCCACTCTGTGTGAATTCACAATTCAAAGAGTACTGCGGTTATAACGATAGCCGCTTCCCTATTCCATTCAAATTTTCAATTTTGGAAATTGTACAGCCTCATCATTTTGCATGTAATATACATTTGGCATTGCTATTTCGTGAGTTTTGTCCGTCCGGAGTATTTAAAACTGCAAACTCGAACTTATTAGAATTTTGAAAAGGCTCAATCTACATTTAAGAAGGCAAAAAATTTAAATTTAAGCTTCAAAGTTTTCTAATCTTGCGTATTATTTGCCATTTTATCATTATTTGTGTTCTTCTACCAATTAGATGTTCAGGCTATGCCTTAGTTGCGACATGACATACATTAAAAGGTCCACAAACTACAACTGAGATTGCACATCTAAGATTTCTTGTTATTAAACATACTTATGCTATTTTTTTCTGGGCATTTTTTCGATTTTGATTGAGTAATCTTGGTTCTCTCCTTAATCCTATTTCTGCACTAGTTTTGTGCGATATGTCGGTGCACGTACTTTTGTTTAAGTAAATATACCTAATTTACCTCTTTGTAAAATTCGCCATAAGTACCTCTATGTAAAATCAAACAACTTATTAAGGCTGACTTTCCAGCCAAAATAAAATAAAATTATTAAGCCTGACGAAGTACATTGATAAGTATTGTTTGCTTGACAAATTGAGAGTTACAGATGGTAAACAATGAAGGTAATTGTATGCAGATCATATGATTTTTTACAACCTAGTACTTGGTAGTTATATATTGCATTATCAAGTAATCGAAACCGCGATAGATAACTTGTGTACAGCTGAGATGGCTCATGTTCAATCACAAATGAATCACGTTAGCAAGTGTCCTACCGAAGGTTATACTAGCTAGTTGAACAAACTTGATAAACATTTATCCGATATTAAATCATTTAATGTGGAACATAAGTTGCTAAAGGTACAGGGTTACTGGGCATATTCATAGTTTTCCAATATTTTACTGGCGTACGATTGTTTTCCCACATCATAGACGGAGGATGGCTAACTTGCCACGCTATTAGCATGTCTCACATGTTCGGGAACTTGAACATTTGAAGTTCTTACATATGACATATGACATATGACTATTGTTTCTGATCACATTCGAGAAGTTCATAAATTAGATTGATAATGCCGAAAGAATAATATGGCTATCTCCACTCACTATACTATTATATAGTGTGTGTGTGTGTGTGTATTTATATATTGATATGGAAACTTAATTTTTAGAAATATTACTACGCATCTCGCTCGACGATAATGTATGCTAAAGATTGATCCATTATTCCTCCAATTTGATATAAGCCAACAAATGGAACGTAAAAGAGGAGATGATGCAGAGCTGATTTAGGAAAGGTCACCTTCAAGATCAAGATTCGAATTGTCTTCACAATCGTAATATTTCTATGCCACCATTTCCATCGGGAACTCTCTCTCTCTCTCTCTCTTTAGAATAGTTATTTTATGTGTTGTAGGATTCTTTCGTTATCACCAACCACATCTTAAATCGTAATTTGCCTTCAAATTAGTAACCCCATTATATCTACGACTTGAGTCATCAGGTCGTGTATTTCGTTATACTTAACCAGATGACACGATTCAAGTGGCTTTGTACACATGCAAGTGACCGCATGCACATGTAAAGTAATGACGCAGTTCTGCATATACTTAGCTCCATTATCATCTAGAGTTCCCCGGACGGTAAGGGTGGGAAATGGGTAGGTTAGACCCGACCCCACCCGACCCACATCCAACCCAAACCCACCCACTTAACCCAACAAATCTAAAAAATAAATAGACGAAAAATAAAAGAAATATACAAAAATCAAATGAAAATCATTTCTTGTCCTTAAAA
This sequence comes from Lenwebbia sp. NSW1173648, assembly GCA_029784005.1. Taxonomy (NCBI): domain Eukaryota; kingdom Viridiplantae; phylum Streptophyta; class Magnoliopsida; order Myrtales; family Myrtaceae; genus Lenwebbia; species Lenwebbia sp. NSW1173648. The sequence continues at coordinate 8,086,853 of JARCGZ010000010.1, forward strand.
CTAACCTGCACAAAAACATAAAAACAAGGGCACTCCTTATGGACAGCCGTTCACGATGGCTCGGAAGGCAAAATCACGCCGGTGTTCCTTTCATCATAGTTGACTGTGTTGATTGCTATGTTGTTGTCTTCCACGTGCTGGTTCTGATTAGATTCCATTGGCTCAAAATAGCATAAGCATGAACCTAAAGAATGTTGTCTCTAGCGATATCACCTAGAGGGGGGTGAATAGGTGATTCTAATCAATTTTGAAACTAAATTGCGGAATTTAATCTAATTCAAAATAAGAATAGAATAAGTTCAATAACAATACGTGCAGAAAACTAAAAAGAGTTTAGAGTAGAGAGAGAGATGCATGCCAAGTTTATAGTGGTTCGGCTTTAGCAAGCTTACGTCTACTCTTCCATGATGACAGCGGATTAGCTGGATTCCACTATATGAATCGTTGAAAGGTTACAAGAGATGACACACTTTTATCACTCTTACAAAACCTCTCAAAGATAAAATTTCGAGCACTTGAGAACAAGAGAATGTGAATCTGAACAACTCAGCACTTTGGAATTGTAAGATCTTGATCTCTCTTAGCAACAGTTACCATTGATCTCCTTTTATACTCCTTTGACCTCGAACTAGCCGTTACCAAGGTCCTTCAAAGGATCGCTCCTCAATCGCTGATTGAATACCATCAATCCTGATTGAATGATACTATATTTGGGGAAGATTTAGTAGCCGTTGAAGTAGAGTCTGAACCCTTCATATTCAGTCGCCCATACAACTAAATCCTTAGTTTTCATAAGTAGAGTTAGTCCAAATCTCCAAGATCTCTTGTTCCTAGAAGGTAATATCCAATCAAAGGATATTCTCTTGATTTGATTGGAAAATAATCTTGTCAATCAAATCTTACAGACTTCCATAAATGTCACAGCCAAATCGGAAACCTACCAAACGTTGGACTTCAGAATTTGGTTAAAAGATATGCAGAATCTGAGCATAATTTCAGAAGCAATCTTCAGAAGTAAAAATAGACTCTTTGAATCTGAACAGATTAGAACAGTGACTTTGAGCTTCAGTAAAGTCCTTGCTGACGTGTCACATAAGTCTTCTCGAGATTTAGTCTTCAGAGACAATACCTTCCTCCGTCTGAATAAAAGACTTCAACTATCTCAGAAGCAAATACGCGACTACTACACCTTGAGTTTGAACGCCAGGTTTGGAACAATACAAGCTTCTGTTTACGTGTTCATTTGCATTAACAAGATTCTTTCTAAAGAAGGACAGTTTTGTCAGAATCAAAATATTCAGAAGGAAGGTTTTCTCAACAAAAAAAAATCACTAGGGAGACGAATTAATCCCGAATTCTGAAATTGAAACGGGTTGCGAGATTTGATGAATAATATTTCAAGAATTCAATAGGGATGAAACCATGGAGAAGTTGACCGAGGGGTTTAAATCTACATTGTAGGACAGAAACGATGACCATGATCACTGAGAACAATTTTTTTTTTTAGAAAAAAAAAAAAGTGAAACACAAGCCAAAAGTAGAATGAAGAAGTGGAGGAGGAATAAGAGACGGGAGAGGAATGGGATGAGTGCACTAGAAGTCCTAAAACTTATCGCGAAAGTACAATCGAATCCTAAAATTTTCAAAATGTGCATTCGTGTACTTAAACTTGTTACGAAAATGCAATCGAGTCCTAAAACTTTCAAAAAATGCAATTAACAGAAGGACTTGATTTCACCAATTTGACAAGTTTTAGGAAAGATTTAGGACTTAAGTACTTTTTAAAATTTTTAGAACTCAATTGCATTTTCATGATAAATTTTAGGACTTCCGACGCACTTATCCCAATAGGAATTAAAGAAAACAGAAAGAGCAGAACACATACAAATCGTAGATAGGGACAAGGAAGAAGCCACCACATGTGCTTTGTGCAGAAGGTGATGAGGGAGGGGGTCCAAATCCTAAGACGAGGAAGAATGCTTGAGCTTCTTCTCATTGACGACCTCCGAAACTACGGCGATGGAGGACAATCTGCGACACTGAGAAGAGGGGGTGGGGATGGACACGGAGAGGGTTCCGAATCAAAGCTTCTCGGAGGATCCGAGGAAATCGGAGATGCACTTGTCGGATGCCATCGCTTGTGAGACTATCGCCGGCAAAATCATTTCTGTAGCTGGCGATGCCACCGGCAAGACCGGCCATCGAGGGCGATATCGTCAACAGCAGAGAGGCATCCTCGGTAGCGGTGCCCTTTGCCCTTTCCCCTCTTCTTCCATGTCGTTGCTGCGGTTCTCTGTTTCTTTTTAATTTGTTTATTTATTTTTTCAGCTAGTAACCTTTTTGGGCTTAAATGGATATATTTTCAAACCCATTAAGACCCATGTCTAGTTGGACTTTAATACTGTGAACCCACTGTAACCTGTTAATGAATTTTTTAATTACCCATATCTGACCCGGCCCAGAATTTGAGTTAGAAAGTAGGTCATCAACCCATTTTGCCAGCTCTGCCGGACAGTTAAGAGGACAAAGGAAGCAATAACGAGAAGTAAAAAAAAAAAACATCTACAGCAACAATGCCGATTATTACAGTAGGCGTTTCTAATGAAGTACAGTCGGAAACGTCTTCAACAATCAACCGCCTTCCGAGGCATGCCATTCGATGTAAACCGAAAAAAACAACAATTGGAACTCCAAAAATATGAGCATGATGGGTCGCAGTAGCTATGGTATGATCGTCACACCCTAACAAGAAAGAAACTTACCAATTCGTTAAAACAAACCAGCTGCCACCAGAAAATTTTACAACACTACCACCTTGAAGGACTCAAAGGCCTGCCTACTCTACAAATGTCCCTGGCCCGAAAGGGCATATGATGAGGATAAAAGATTGGAATATAACCTGGATTTAAATGTAGGGGGAGAGAGAGAGAGAGAGAGAGAGAGAGAGAGAGAGAGAGAGAGAGAGAGAGTCCCTCGGTTGTGCATTAGGTGTCGCACCACTCGGATTAGCTGCACAAGCCGGTGTCTCACAATGCCTCCTTGAGATGGAAGGTTCTGCCTATTTCCCGAGCATTGTCGTACTCGTTCAGCTCGACCAGCATCTTCTTTATCCTTCTGGCAAGCCCACTGGTCTCCCCCTCGGTCACACCAAACAAGTGCTTTTTGTGCAGATTCTTTCCCAGTGAAAGCACATAATCAACCAGGGGCTGGAGCTTGTGACTACATGATGTACTTGCATTAGTATTTGATACATAAAAAATGAAAGGACCGATAAAAGTCAAATGTCCTGCTTCACCAAATCATGCAAATGTAACCATAGATCTTGCTAATCCTTTCTATCTTAATATATAAACATTGTAATCTAGTTGAAATCAGCAAGTAATCCAATCTGATTCAGATTCTGATTACGTAAGCACAAAACTACTAAAAAGGAAAAGACTGCAATATCAACAGGCAACTGACTCGTAACCGGACACACTTACACTGCCCAATTACTTCTCTCTCCAAATAATTGAGATTACTCTTGCATTATCATGCACTCTACTCTCTCTCCATAACACCAGAGTACAGGAGGCACCAATATGACTCCATAATTAAAGAGCAGAGGACACACGATTCTGAAATTAATACGCGTTCACCGTTCAACATTAGCCGCAAAGCCTAGAAAAGCACAGCTAGCAGGGGACAGCATGGAAAATTGATTACATGAAGAAGATGGTTTCCGTAACCAAAGCCAGACCCTTGTTATCGCAGGATGTCACGCATTAAGTTCCATAGAAAATGAATAACCAAACAAAACTAGTGTAGAGCAGTCAAAGATCAGACCCGACTAAAGAAAAGATGCATACCAAACAAATCCAAGAAGAAGATGGTTATTAAAAAGGATAATAAGAAACCAACACGAAGATGATAATTTCTTTTAATTACTCTTATGGTCACTGGTCAGTCAAAGATCTATCACTCAATTGCCCTGATCATCTAGACATCAGACACTGCAATGCACCTTTAAGCACATAATAAAAAGAAACCTTGGGTACTTACGACAAACAAGAGACAAGAACTAGAAGAGAGTCGAGATCAAAGTATTTGCCAAATAAATAACCCTTTGAGCAATGAAAAATGTATTTTGGAACGAAACTAATCGACTTGTACAACCAGTCACCCAGAACAAATAGTAAACATAAACTTAACAAGAATTAATTTATGCTATACTAACAATATTATGCACCACTGGCAAATGCGAAACTAGTAACTCAGATTAAGGTTAGTCATAAGTCTCCTACAAAGAAGCTATGCATTACCTGCGATCACCAGACACACTAGGACCAGCCCAAACACCAGCTAAAGATGCAACGATCCTTTCGGTTCTTGTTGCCGCATCATGAATATCTGATCTGATGCTCCGAAGATGAGGCAATATTTTCCCAACTAAAAGCTCATCAAGAGCAAGCTTCTCCACAACTGGTAATACGAGGATCTCTTTCCACAGAGATATGTTTCTTAACAAACGGACAGACACGCCAAAGCGGTATGCTGCCAACCGTGCAGCACCTGGCACAGCCTTCATTACTAGAGGGCTCCAAGTTGGCACCTGTGGATAGGAAATCAAAGAATTCATATTAAAAAGTATGCAACGCAGAGCTGTATGCATGTATATCAAAATATGCCGTTCAATAACACATACGATAAGTTTTGCAACAGCATCTGCCAAGCGAGTATGGACTGCAACTAACAAGTCAGCCAGAGCCTCACTGGAAGCTGGAACATAATTTGTGACCAAAGTTGTAGCAGCAACAGCATGCTTCGTCTCTCTTGTACTAAGCATGTCCCAAGAATGGGCTATTTCATGATGCAAAATGGGAAGTGCAACCTTCTCTACCAATCCCGGAACAAGATTAGAATCATCATCATCAGGGGCACAGTCACTTCCATCTTGTGGCAGACCATAATCAAATAGCAATGAATGCCTGAAAAGGTGAAAAAAAGCTTCAGCCAGAGTTTGCCACAAAGTGTCAAAACATAATTAAGTGTGAGTTCCATAGACAATACAAGACAGATTAATCAACCAAGCAATTGAGAGATATCTCACTTCCACATGACTATAAATATTAGCAAGAGGCAAGCTAATACGTTACCATTTCATCTCGAAAAAATCGAAATCCTCATGTAATGGGTCCCACTTTAAAAGTTCCAGCCGAACATACGGAGAGAAGATATTGGGAACACTAAGTGACATGTAGGCATCGCGGTAGCTCGAAGAATAGTCTCTTTTCCATTTTTCAAACTGCTGTTTAACCTCTGAGAGCTGGGCATATTCCTCAGCAGTGTCATCAAAAATTTGATCAGCAGTCTGAAGCAATAAATCTCGGTTTGACTTGTATGCTCTACTCTCACTATCGCTCTCATCAGTGCTAGATTCTCCCTCTATTTTCTGATGAGGAGTGTCCAACTCCATTGATGATGATCTCCTAGAATCAAATCGAGCTTTCCTCCTTTGCCGGGCCTCAGCCCTCCGTGTCCTATCCATTCGTTTCTGCAAGTTCATATCTCTACCAAACTCATCCAACTTTGCTGGCACATTATTTTGTTCTCTCATTGCAGCGACTGCAGCCTGGCCTGCACTCGTCGCGGCAGCTATTGTTGCAACACTGCTATCACCTTTTCTGAATACCAGCATGGCTGCATTAACAGCTACTTCTATCTCCACCATATCATCATCATTATCAGCCAATCTTCTTTCCAGTTTAGTTGTAGCACGTTCTTCATTTAATTTCTGCATCTGTTCCTCGAGTTCCTCAATATATGGAGCTTTATCCTAGAAGAGTGAAGCAATGAAATATGCTCTCGGTAAGTAATCAATTGGAGCAACACATTACAACTATAAGTTCATGAAGTAATGCGTTATTGCAAGAAAGAGAACTCATTTCGTAGGAAGAAAAAGAAGAATAGTCAGACTATTGTGCCCATGTATTTCATTACAGTATAATACATGTAATCGAATCCAAACTAGTTTGCAGCACAATCCACCACTTTCCCATCCTTCAAAAGAATTCCTAAGCAAATTGACCTTTTTGCCAACTTCTCACATAAATTTGTAAAAGAATGCCATCCCTACTGACAATAGTCCATGTCTATGTATTGATGAATACTGGTGCAACGTGTGTGCATGCAGGTGTGCTTTTATTTTTTCTTTTTTGGGGCGTGTGTCTGTGTGTGTGTGTGTGTGTGTGTGTGTGAGAGAGAGAGAGAGATGCGCTGGGTTAGGTACCGTAGAGTGTAAAACTGAACAGACAAGCAAGAAACCTTTCCCACGGATCAAAGGAAATTAACAAAGATGGTAAAAGTACATGGGTAAAAAAAAAACAAAATAAAGCCATACCTGCAAGAACTTACATATAACAGAAATATAGTCACGAAGCTTTTGCATAAAGATGTACTTCTCACCAGCAGCAGATAGAGACTTCTCAAGTGCAGTGATATTCAACAATGAGGAAGACAAATTCTCATCAGTCTTTGCCAAAGATGACATGGTTTTGCTGTGTGATTCCTGACAGGAAGCAAAAGAATCATATACAAATTTAGGTACTCCAACTTCAAGGAGAAAAGTGTTTTTCATAAATCAGGCCAAATAACGGATTGCCTCTATTGAGAAGAAGGGGACCAATAGCGTGGTTTAACATTATTGGAAGAAAAACGGAACCTTCATACTGACGAATATCGGAAAGACAGAGGGATTCCAAACATTTGCAAACCCATTTAGCAAGCAAAACATAGAAACAAGATCTACAAGGGCATAAGAACTCATTCTCTCTCTTAGCAGGCAAAGGATTTCGATCCAAGCTATTCAAAGAAATGGAGAAAGGTCTGGTATCAGCCTCAATAACAATCTGCAATCGTGATTCAACATACACATGCTCTTTCAGTGCCCAGACCAAAGTCCACTTATTGACCAGCTTCAACCCAAAAACTGCACTAACCAAGTGCAACATGGCAAAAGGTAGTTCACCTATTAACCCAAGCTTTTACAACAAAGGAAAGCAAACCAAATGGTAGGAGACTATACAGTGAGGCAAAAGACACTGAAGAGCGAAGATGACTTGAACATGACTAAAGAACCTTTATACAAAGAATACTCTTAAAAGGAAAAGGAAAAGATATGAATTTAGGGTTTAAAAGGGATTTAAAAAAGGTAGAAAGCCCGGCTTTAAACGTATGATCTGCAGACAAATGGTTGCTTTCAATTCCAATGAAAAAGACATAGTGACAAAGAAAAGGAGGCATGTTTGTTAGGTCAACAATCAACCGTCAAAGGAAGAAAATGTCTGCAGCAATTCATGGAGTAGAACAAATCTAGGAAATATAGCAACAACCTATATGCTTACATGCTCACGGTACCAATACCCTGTCAACTGACCATTTACAGCATTAGCATGTGACAAAAGTAGTCAGTTAGGGCTAACTCTTGATTTGTATAGAATGATCCAGAACCACCAGTGTCTGGAATTCTCCCAGATAAAGTAACACACAAAGTCTGCCATCCCTCACATGAGTATTAAGAGAATACGATCTGATCAATGTGTGTTTCTAGAGGATTAAAAAACAACCAAGATGTGTCCATGCTCCATTCAAAGCAGTGACTATCTGAATGGACATCAAGGAGTACCAGCTATCGCGACATTATTTTGATTTCACAACCCAAGAAGCTATACCAGCCCAGCCCTCATGAGATGCAGTTCAAGATCCCCTGTTTGGTGTATCACATAACAAAAAGCTCACACGAGTTGTATCCTCAGACTTAAGCGCAATGCTCTGGACCACCTAACACAAACACTGATTCTATCTAATAACCTGATTCCAAACTTTCCAACAGACTAAATCTTACAAAATGACATCTGTTCAATTTACCTTCGGAATCCTTAAGTCACTCCACTCAAAGTAAACCTGTACCTTTCTACAAGGCCCCAGGTCAAGATAACCAATCAAGAGACATAACTCACTAAGACCCCACTCTGTACTAAAGTTTCAGTTTCCATTTCATCCTACAACGCAATTATGCGATAACTATTCATATACGCAAGTAGTAAAACCACAGCGCTGGAAACAAAACAAAACAGATTACCTCCAGCCTCCTCGCATTTTCGCACAAAGCCTTCATAGCAAGCTCAGCCTGCTGCGGAATCGATATAACATCCAGCCCCTGCCCACCAACCATTGCCCCTCCTATGCTTGGAGGAGGAGGAGGAGGGGCAGCTGCCCCAATGCTTGGTGCAGGACCATAACCAGCTGCAGGAGTTGTATATGCATACTTCTGTGGCTGCTGCACATCATGCACCACAGGAACAGTACTAATGCTACGAGTACTAGTTACTCCCCCAGTAGTTCCATCATCCATTCTCTTCCCTAATCCCTTCCTAAACTGCTCCTCTTCCCATATCTTTTCCTCCTCGTCCTCATCGTCCTCGAGCTCAGTCTCTTTTCTCAACGGCGCTTCCACCACCCTATCGTCGAAACTCTCGAAAACACCCTTCTTTCCACCCTCAATCTTCTCTCCGAACATGGCGATCCGCCCCTGAAACTCTGGCTCCTCATCACTCAACCCCTCAGCCGCACCGTGATTACTCCCTCCATCCAGCGAAATATAGTCCGGCGCAGCTGCCCGCGATTGCCTCAGCCGTTCTCTCTTTGCCCTTATCGCATTTATCATCGCCTGATCGGGAAACGACGACCCAGACGAATCCTGCCCCTTCGCAATTCCAATCGCAGCCAACCGTCTCTCTGCATCATCTCTATACAAACCTTCCCTTTTCTCCACCAACGCCTTTCCCTTTTCACCCTCTTCCTCATCAGAGCTCAATTCATCCACTTGCTTCAATGTTTGTCCGATTACGGTATTGGGTTTCACGAGACCCTTCAAAACAATGACAGGTTCGGGCTTAGGGTCGGGCTTGGACTCCGATGCCGCAGCATAGCGAGAGCTGCTCGATGAAGCGAGGGTCCTCGTGTTTTTTTGGAGCTCGCGCAGGGCTTCTTTGGTGTAAGTGCCAGCTTGAGGAAGGACATTCGAAGGCAAAGGAGTGGCGGGCGATTGGCGGTCCTTGAGGGAAGATATTTTATGAGAAGAGGATGAGGAGGACAAAGGTTTGCTGGGGCGAGAAGAGGGTTTGGGGCGAGAGCGAGATTGGGTTTCGTCCTCGCCGTCGTCGTCGGCGAAGCTGAGAAGCTTCGGGGCTTGGGGTTTCTTAGGTTTAGGAGGAGCTTTGTTGGCTGCTGCGGCGGCGGCGGATTTTGATGGGACCTTCGTGGCGGTGGCGGTGGCGGCGGCGGCGGCTGCTCCGTTGGGTCCCTCGTCGTCGTCTTCATCGTCGCCGGCGCGGCGGCGGAAGTTCTTGGATCGGGAGGAGCTCATGGCGGCAGAGATCGGTGAGTGGAGCGCGAGAGCAAAATCAAATAGACGAATGAGAGCTTTCTAGGAACCCTCTGCAAGCTGCAACTCCAGAACTGATGCTCTGTTTCTCTCAGTTAGACGAGAGCGCTTCTCACGGTTCTTCTGGTGGTTTTTGTTCTTCGACTTGGATGGAAATTAAACGAAACTGCACTCAACCTAATGCTAAAAAAATTCAATAATCTAATCAAAAACCTATTTTTCTGACCAATTTATATATTTTTTTAGATTTTTTTTTCTGTCTTCGAATTTTATTTATTTATTTATTATTATTTGTCATCTAATTTTTTTTTTTTTGGGGGTCCTTCTCAGTCCATTCTTTTCGAGAATACCCAACCTTCTTCTTTTCCTATCTCTACCTAGAACACTCTAATTCAATTTTTCCAACTCAACTTCTCTATTTATTCGGGCTAATTCCCTAAAAAGGAACCAACTTTAGTTTCGGTACCAATTTTTGCTCAAATTATTTTTGTCTCATTGAAAATCATCAACTTTTACTCAAGTTTCAAATCTGGTCTCCGCTGATTTGGAATCAACTTGACAATTTCAAGTTAGTAATAAATACACGTCAGCTTTTTTTCTTTTGACTTATACTCATTTTTATTTGCATCTTCAGGATCTCTCTATGCCTGCAGCCTAGAATTTCTTCTACCTAGGCAATGCTAATAGCGGCCCTGCTATTGGTGTCACTAGTGTCCATCATGCGGTGGTAGCATTCGTCAGACAACTTTATCCTGGTGGTCACTTGAGATTTCAACTCTCCGTTTATTAGTGACCACCACGACGGGGGTCGACTAACGGTTTCAAATTAATAGGGATAAGATTTGGGACTCGAGTAAAAATTGATAATTTTTTATGAGCCAAAATAAAGTTTGGGCCAAAATCGACATCAGAAATAGAGTTTGTGCTTTTTAAAGGTAATTACCCCTTTTCATTCCTCTAATTCTCGGCCAAATCTTTATGCATCTCTATTCAAGTAACAAACAGACAAAGTTACTTATCCAGAACCTATTCAAAACAAAACTCTTTCAACTACAAAACATCGAAAAAAAAAATCTACAAAACATCTTCCTTGAAAACCACTATAGCTAAACATTTCAAGATAGAACAAACAATATATTAGCATCCAGAATTTGCCCAAAATCACAACACTTAAGAAACTTAATACGGAGAATCACTAACACAAATCTTAAGCAGAGAACAATACATACACTTTTTGTGACGAGATCGTTTTTCTATAATATTTTACTTCGAATCTAAACTTGATATTTTCGGTTCATAAAAAAGGTTGTTTGTAGATCAATTAATTTTTGGAAAATTCCAAAAAAGAGCTTCAAGTGTCTTTATTTTCTCAAAGAAGGGCTTGAAATGTACTATGTTTCAAATAAGAGCTTGAAATGTTATCTTTGTTTCAAAGAAGGGCATGACCAGGATTTTTTGGTCTTTTTGCATTTTCTGATTTATTTCCTTGCCCCCTTTTTTTCTCTTCCCCTCGCCGGTGGCGTGGACTGGGCGACCTCACCCGCGGCTGCGAGAGGAGCCCTCACAGGCCAGGCCTCGCCTGGGCATTAACTATTGAAGGAAAAACGAAAGACGCAAACACGGCAAAAGATTCTCAAAGCTGGTGCAAGGCTGTTCATTTTGATTGATGATGCTTTTTACCTTTTTCACTTTTTCTTTTGTTGAATCAGAAGGGTCTGTTTGCAAGGGTGTGAATGTGAGAGATGATGAGATTATCTTTCTTGGGTTTATTGGTGTAGAGCTTGGGACCTTCTTAGCTCATGGCAAACTTGATGTTGTTCCGATCTCCATTGGGTTGACATTGCTACTTCAGATCGTCTGCTTCGCCAAGCAAACGGCGGGGGTTGAGCCATCGCCGGGATGGGAAGAGAAAATAAGGGAAAAGGAAAGAAAAAAAGGAAAAAAGGCAAAAAAAAAGGAAACAAAAGGAAAAAAATCAAAAAATGTAAAAAGATAAAAAAACCTTGGTCAAGCCCTTATTTAAAATAAAGAGGATACTTCAGATCTTTATTTGAAACAAAGGCCACTTTAGGCCATTTTCTGAAAAAATGAAGAAGCTTGAAGTTTTTTTTTTTGGAATTTTCCCTTAATTTTTCGATATTCAAATATTAAAAATTAAAAATAATTTTTCGAAGACAGTATTCAAATAAACGGAGCAAGAAGAGCGAAGTAGTGATGGACGAAGGGAAGAAAATACCAGGTGGGACCAGTTGACTGCGGTTGACTTTGACCAGTTCTAAGCGGACACGCGAGCTTCTGGTGCGACCGCGTGACAGAGAATCACTTGTTTTACCACCACTTGCAGAACTTGTCTTGCCTTTACTTATTTTTTTTTGCTAATAAAACGACGATTTATCTTTTGTCTGTCAATGACGATTTTATTGAATGGCTGATTAGTGATTACGCCGCCCACTCCTTTGCAGAATGTTTCTTCAGCTGGTGCGATGGTTGGCGGAGCAGAGAGAAAGTAATTCGAGTAAAGTTGTTTTTAATTAACCAACTTCGCATGTTTTGTTTTTTGGTCGAAATGCTTCGCATGTTAAACAAAAGAAAAAGGCAAATTTTAATGTCTGACTACACGATTGAAAAGGAAAGTGAAAAAGACAGTAGATAACACTGCACTGCAACTGCAACTGCAACTGCAACAGGGGATTTTCACTTTCCCCTCATTTGTTTCTTATTTGCTTGCTTGCTTGCTTGCATCACAGGAAGGATTCAAACTCGGAGGAGCGAGACGAGCGTCCTTTTTGATCGCCCATCGCTCTCTTCGCTCCCAATGGCTGGGTAAGCGAACTTGGGCATCGCTCGCTGATGCGGTTCCCTCGTACTTGACTCGCAATGTTGATTAGTGTTGACTCTGCAAAAAACCGTGCTTATAACTGTTTCTTTCGGGTGCATTTTGGTGCGAAAGTTTCGAGCTTTTTGAAAGATTGACCTCCTTTCTGCGATTTGGAAGATGAAGGAACTAATGGGTGTCGATTTGTTTGCCGAGGGATGAATTCTCTGCGCTCGAGCGACGCCTTTTGTTTTCCTGGCCAAAAAAGAACGGAAAAAAAAGAAAAGTTGCTGGATGCACAGTTCTCACAGCGTGAGCTCTGTGTTACTTGGAATCTGGAGAAAATGGAACTGATTACACGATGTTTACGGAGTATCGCTTTTAACTCCGTGGTCATGGGTTTAAAGCAGTGTGTTTTGCTCGGATAGATCAGCTAGGTTTTAGTCTACAGTCTGCACAAAATGCGGTTATTATGCTCAGTGAGAAATGTAGTCCAGATGCCTGATCATTGAGATAAGTTTGGTCCAGTGACCTACCCTTAGGCTCATTTGATGAATAGATTGAGTTTTGCGACCTGTGTACTGGTTCTTTTCTCGCTAACAACATCATTTGAACTTGTTTGTGTATTCGGATCACCCTCCTATAGTTAAACATCTGGCAAAGTAATGTGCCTTTTGGTTTGACCTTAACATTTTTGTCTGTGTGTTCAATAATGTTTTGCGTTGCATTCCTTATGTAATACCCATCACATCTGTCTGATAGAAACTGGCAAAGCCATTGGAATACATATGGTTGCCTTTTGTTTGACATTTCCGATAAGATTATTTTGTTCATTGGTACCCATATGATGCACATTTAAATCGTGATTTTTAATAAGACTAACTGAAGACATAGTTTACAGATTGCAAGAGATATCTGAATAGTAGTTGGTTGTGAGATAGTACGGACTATTTCTGAAAGTGTTTCTTACCATGAAAAACAAAATTTATGTTTTTGACACTAGCTAGAAGATTGATATCTATAAAAAAAAAATTACCTATCGTTACTTGACAAACTTTTGGCATATTGATATTATCTTATCCTGTCAAAATTTCCATAAGCTTTTAAGAAAGAATGTCACACCTCATAAATGGATAGTGGGCTCGTAGCAATTGTAGGCTTCTAGCCATACTTTTAAAGAATACAATTGTCATGGCAAACCTGATGCCATCAGTTCCTTGAGTTGTGATTTTGAATAAGCTAGCATATAAATTGATTTTTGGGAGACAGGGCATACATTTTGTTGGTGTTACAGCTTTGAATAGAATTGCATCTTGCTTGAGCAATATTATATGACATGCTTGTCATTCCACGTCTATCTATCCTTTCAGCAGTTTCTTTCAAGCATCTGTTTCATTGTTTGGTTCTCGAGATGTGCTTGTATAAGATCATGTGGTAACGTTCATGCATTTTATTTGGGGCTAACTCTAGCTAACCTCTGGAGCGGTGTGCTCAGAAGATTTACCATACTTCTTTTTGTAACATGTGCAGACCATCCTGGCTGGTGGACAGTCATCGAATTGCAACAAAAATCAGGAGTGCTTCTGGTGCGTCTGATCCTGAGAAAGTAAAATGGAAGAGCAATCCAACTAGAGCCTGTCCAAATTGCCAACATGTCATTGATAACAGTGATGTATGTTGCTCCAGTCTTGCTCATTACTGTCTCCTTAAATTGTGCTTTTAAGTTAGCAAATGTATGAAGTGTTGTACAGTTTTCTGTTAAACTAGGTTTCGATATTCAGCAATCAGTTCAGATATGTCAGTAATCTGATTTTGCAGAATTTGGCTAAATAAGCGAGCAGATGATGTTTTAAGAGCTCGAGATCTTTTTATTCCTCTCCTTTGTTAATCCCCTTCTTTTTGAATCCACTCTTTGCATATCGCCAGGCTTCTTTTTATTTGTACTTGATCTCTGAACTCTTTATCATACTTTTGGAAATTTCTTAAGAGCTCGCCTTTTTTTGCTAGTCATAGATTATAGGTTCTCTGTTAGATTGATACAATATGAACCTTGATCTGTATTCTGAGTACTCATCAATAAGTTTGTTATTTTGTAGCTCTTAGCTAGCTTTCTTTTCTGCACACTTGGGATTTCTTTCTGGGTCTGTCGAAGTTGTCGTTTGCTTCTTCAACTCTTTTAGGTTTTGCTTAGTTGTTTGGTGTCCATATACCAATTATTGTAACTGCGACTTATCTTGCTCTTGCCTTTGGGAGGTTTTCCTTTTCATGGTTTAGTATATGGTATCTGCACGTTTATGTGAGTGATGGACATCTGCCCTGTCAAATGCACCTCTTATTGAGTTGAATCACGTGCACTTATGATCTCATTTGAGTTAATTGCCCAGATGGTGGGTACTGTAGATAGGGACCATGCCTGACTTCAGAGTTTGACAAATTTCTTTTGCTCGAAGACTCATCAATGCATGACTTAGGATCTGCCCTAAAATTTTTCCCTTGACATTAGACACACTTGAAAAATGTAAATATGGACCTGTTTCAATTGCTTTGCCTTGAGTTTATACGGTCGCAGTCACATCCCTTTAGCTGTTAGTTTATATTTGGTAGCCTAAACTTCTGGCATCTATTTTGATCTTTTGCTTGCCTACTTAATGTGATTTTGTTCTCTCATGATTTCTAAAGGTTTTTTTACTCATAATCTTTAAAGCTATTGCCAGCAAAAGTGTTATCCTATCTTCCTTATTAAAGTGAAACTTTTATTTGCGAACTCATATTGGCTTTTGCAATCTCTCCTTATCCAGGTTGCACAGGAGTGGCCTGGACTACCCAGGGGTGTGAAGTTTGATCCATCTGACTCAGAAATTATGTACCATTTGAATGCAAAGATGGGGGTAGAAGGTTTGAAATCCCATCCTTTTATCAATGAGTTTATACCTACTGTTGATGAAGATGATGGGATCTGTTATACGCATCCTCAGAATTTACCAGGTGAGCAAAATATTCTACTACTCGTTGAGGGGATAGTTCTTGTACTGGATCTGAGCTTAAGTGCATCCCACAGGTGTTAAACAAGATGGAAGTGTAGCTCACTTTTTTCACCGGGCCATTAAGGCTTACAATACTGGGACTAGAAAGCGTCGAAAGATACTTGGCGATGATTTTGGCGATGTTCGTTGGCATAAGACAGGCAGGACTAAACCAGTGATGGTTGATGGTGTTCAAAAGGGGTGGAAAAAGATTATGGTTTTGTACATGAATCTGGTCAGGGGAGGAAAATCTGAAAAGACTAATTGGAAGATGCACCAGTATCACCTAGGAACTGGAGAGGATGAGAAGGATGGGGAGTTTGTGATATCTAAAATTTTCTATGATCATCAGCAGCAACAGCTCGAGCAAGGTGACAAAAATGAACAAAATAATCAGGAAAGAGTTGATGCTACAACAATGAAAGTAGATCCAGTGACTCCAAAGTCTGTCACGCCCGACCCACCTTGTATGGAGAGGCGATCTTGTGATTCTGTTCTGGTTCAGGATTCTGCTTGTGGAGGCACCCTTGCTCAGGTAAAACTACTATTTATCCACTGTCACAAGCTGCATCAACCAACATCTGTCTATATATCTACAAAAAGTGGGTAGTGCTCGCGCCAGAGTTAGCCATGTGGCACTCAGGCATGTTTTGGTAATAAGTCTCTAATGAAATTATGCATATTTTGGTATAGACCTTAAAAAATAAAACACACACACACACACACACACGCGCGCGCACACACACACACACACACACACACACACACACACACACACACACACACACACACACACACACACACACACACACACACACACACACACACACACACACACACACAGATATATATATATATATATATATATATATATATGTATAGAGAGAGAGAGAGAGAGAGAGAGAGATAATTAGATGAACAATCAATTCAATTTAGGTGGAAAAAGTCTGGTTTATAATTATGTTAGACGATCATTAAAAGGATTAGAATATATTACACATTTCCATATTCTGTAAATAATTATGGGTAAATGCGTAATTAGAGATAACTCTAGTGAGATAATTTTTTAAATATGTCTGATAATTACACTTCAACAAGCATGTAAAATAACATCAAAAGCCCATTAATTAAAAATTTAAAGTTATTTAGATATGATTATTGAATTGTCAAAGATAACTCGTGTCACTTTATAGTTTGTGAAGATAAGTCTCATTGCTTTATATAATTGGTGAGACTAAACATTGTATTAAGGATTACAGTAAGTTTTATAAAATCTTTTGAATAAGTTTCAATTTTAAATTGATTTCAATAAATCTTAAAGAAATTCTCACGGTAAAGTATACTTCACCAATACTTGATTCCATCATCAAAAAATTAGTAGCACATCTTTAAAAGATATTAATGTTATAACATGATAAAAATCTTTAAGCAAATCAACAAGAAAATTATCGTTGATTTCAAAAGCGTTATAGAAAAGAAAAATGTGCCCAGGTGTTGCTTTGCCAAAAAAGACGAGATAGATAAATATTAGATTGACATTTAATCAACTTAGTTTGGTAATAATAACTAAAACTTCATGTTGATAATTTTCACCACAGGTGTTGCTTTGCCCAGAAATATTAGATTGATTGAAGAAAAAACATAGGCAATTCCTACGAACTTTGTAAGGCAATCGAGAAACACTTGCGGTCGACGTTTAGTATATTCGATCTTTAACTTGAAGTGTCGATAAATGCAAATTGGATTAACATGTCGGGTAACGTGAAAAATATAGTCTAAGACCCGTGCAATACATGGACATTTTGCTAGTATACATATGTATCTAGAGAGAAATTTTGTTTCCTCAACAAATACATGCATATGGACACATATATGTAAATCCAGCGCAGCTCCGGCTTACACCACCATCGAGAGAGCATATGATTACATGAAGAGCAATTTGTATTGTGAAATTCAACATACACATTCCCAGCGTGCTTTTTTACTGATCCATATTTTCCTGTTGTAATTATTTTAGGATATTCAAGTGGGGAAGCGAGAAAATACTCAAAGGCTACATCTTTACTCATTAACTTAACGAAAGAGTACATAAGATGGCTCTATATATAGAGCATGAGATATGCTAAAAAAAATCCCAACTTATTTATTTTTTACCACATTTGACTATTATCCATAGATATATCTCAACACTTCTGACCTCCCTTCCTTCAATACCAAATTTGGATCATATCAAAAAGTGACAATCTAGTAAGATGGTGCTAACATGGTTGATTAATGGGAAAGTCAAGTGATGTTTGTGCAATTTCATCATGATTAAGGGGTTATCACTTATCAGTAGAGTTTTCATTCCCCTTTTGCCCACATACATGTTTAAATTAAAATTTGGAGTACTCATTCTATTCTGCCTTGTGCTGCTTGCAACCAAAGCACGTTGAGATGCAGTGTGCGGATGCTGATGGTCCACTGGAAATAGAAAATCCCGAGCATCATGAGCAAACCATACAAATTTCTGCTCCGCAAATGATGGATGATAATGATCACCCGGCTGAGGAAGACCAAAAATGGTGGGATAGTGAGTCACAGAATCTACTGGATTCGCAACAGCTTGTGGAGGGGTTGTCCTTATGTGACGAGTTTCTTCAATCTCAATCTCCTAATAGAGATGGAGACATGAACCACCATGAGGAGTCGAAAAATAGACCTCTTCTTTCTGATTATGCTAAATTAGGACCCGAAGACTTGAAGAAGGATCTGGAGGAGTGCCACAATCTGGCATTTGATCCAGCAAACATTGAGCTTGACACCCCTCCTGATTTTCGATTGAGCCAGCTGGTACAAACCCTTTTTCTTCTTATGAATTGCTGCCTCTTTATTTTCTCGAGTATTATTCAATTTTCATTTTGATTGCTCTCCATGTGCTTTTTAGGAATTTGGATCACAGGATAGCTTTGTTGCTTGGGGCGGGAGCAAGGTGGTCGACTAGATAGGGGGGCAGTTTTTTGATGTCAGGTTCATGTAAAATTGGCCTCCTAATTCGTACTTTGTAACCATGGGTTTTTTAGAAACTTAAGAGGTAAGTAATGGCAATGCAGTTTTTGTTACTATGTCCTCTGAACTGAATCTCTTCTCACATTCGTGAACATGTAAATGTTGTAAGACAAGTTCGATATAACAGATTTATTCCTGGGTGGTTCCTTGTTTCTTCAATTTCTTGTTTGATCTCAAATAAATTGTGTAGCAATGTGTGCTCCTACTTTTCAACACTCGGAATGTCTGACTGGAAATTCTCATAGCCTCTAGTTAGGATTGGATCCTAATTGGGTTGTATTTGTTAGCTAAATCCATAAGCATGGCAAGGCAACCTCTTTGTACCTCCTCTTCCCTCCTGTAGACGGTAATCACCAGAGATTCGAAGATCTAATTTTAGCAAAATGAGTTTGATTCTCAGAGGATGTAGCCTGATCGAATCTTGTACTGTCCTACAATACCTTTGTGACATTCGGTGCTTTGTCCACTTTCTTCTTTTGAATTGTTAGTATCTACACGTCTGGATTCGGATATCCGATTCACGAAAATGGCTATCGTTTAAGAGACGGTTGATGAATATCTTGTATAGGAATGTGCATACAAAGTACCTAACTCCTTGTAGTTGTGAGTTGGTGTCTGTCGATGCTGAATGGAACTATAAAATCTTCATGGATTGAGTTGAGCCAATGAGAGTTGTGGTTTTAGCTTTCTGGATTACAGATCATGACATTCAGCAAGCAAAAGCTTGAGAATACCTCTGATGAATTGCCCCACCTTCTCTGGAGGGCCAGGATTGTTGTGGGAAGCTCCTTTAAGTAACCCATAGACACAAGCTAGATGGCTCTGCGTGATTGTAGGGTAAGTGCGTTAGCTGGATTTGTAGGTTTGTTTCGGTTCGATTTTTCTTGGCAAAGTCATGAACAATGTTGGGACATGCTGTGTTGTTAAAGAGGGCATGGTTCTGAGTTCCTGATGAATCTGATGAGTCTCTCTCTCTCTCTTTATGCCATTGCTGCTGAAAACAGACAACCAGGACAACAGATGGTTGGGCGTGGAATGTTATGTCGCGCATAGGTAAAGCATTTGTAGCCTGTTTTTTCAGTCAAGCTCGACCTCGACGGAAGCCATTGCGAAATCACGGTGACCTGATTGAAGATGACTAATATACTATGTACCGCAAGTACTGGGGAAAGTCGTGCCACAGGACTGAAACTGAACTTCAATTGCACATTGCTGCCCTACTTTCATAGAATACTTGGATCGTTTTTGGATTGTACTTAGCTATTCTGTGGTTCGAGTTGATCCTAAGTTCTATCTACTTCTGCTAGATAACAAGATAAACTAGGAAGACACTTCTCAATAGAGAGAGAGAGCCAATAACTGTTTGCAGACCGATGTGGAGGATGGACATGGACTGCTGCACGGGGGTTGATGTCGACCCAAGAGCAGGCCTCGAACTCAGAGCGCACACAAGATCTATCCATCGCGATCCGTTCAAATAGAGTTACGAAATATCTAAAATGAATCCTAACATGACAAGACATGTTATGCTAAAATTCCTAGATTAGTTCTCAGCCCTTAATGCTCGTCTTGGATCAATTGCTTCATGTGATGTTACTACTGATGTGAAAACATAAAGAGTTTTGCACGAGCTCTGTAAATACTCGTGCGGGACAGAAATTATTGGGTGTGTGGTGACGATGATGACGAGGAAAGAAACCAATCACATGGTGGGGAGACAGAGAGAGGGCGCACGTGGGGCTTGATAAAGGCCTGTCAAACTTTTGACCAATCACGTTCATCTTGTCCGTGGCCGACAAGAGAATATTAGACGGGCCCCACTCGGCTTCTGTTCTTGTTGACCTCTTCACCACCTCTTCTCTCTCTCTCTAAAAAAATAAAATAAAAAAAAATCCAGAAAATAGGAAAAAACATTTCATTTTGCACTGTGGAAAAGAAAATTCATATTAGTCGTATCGTATCGTATGTAATCAACTTTTGAGAATCGTGGAGCAAACATTAATGCTCTTGACTTACCAGTTACCAGCAAAAGGAAAATTGAACTCTTTTGACTTTTTTTTTTTTTTTTCGTTTCAAGAAACATATTCATTGTTAAAATAACTCCGCAAAATATCCTAAATCGAAGTAAGATCGCGAGAGCACGTAAAAGAAAACCTAATAAACATCAATATAGGGTTATTGGTCAGAGATTTTCTCACATTATCTTCCTCAAACATAAGGATGGCAAAAAAGGACAGATTAAAAAGCAACTTCATCTGTGCTTTTCCTTTTTTTTCCTTTTGCTCCCTCATGCGAGTCCAAGGGAACAAACAAAGTTTGGACCACTGTTGCCCTGCTATTGGATGAACGGTATGCGTTCCTCCTGGGCCATACACGTGGCATGGACACCGAGGGAAAAAATCACTCTCGCCATCACAAACGTCCAAAGTTTGATCAACCCACTCCCCTCCGGTCGTGATTGGCTCATCATAAGAAAAGGAATCCGATGTTTGGTTTGGAGGAAAAACTAATCAGGGATAGGATTGGGGGTGCAATTTTGTTTTTAGATGTCGTTTGGTTGAGGACAACGCTATCAAGATTCACAGATTACAGGGATTATGTTATGACCTCTCTATGCTAATCCATTTCAGATGACAACTGCCCACAGAAGGCCAGCCGAGGTAGGTATAACTTGGAAAGAACAGTTCATCACGAGAGGTATTTTCACTGGACCATGGGTTTAGGGAATTTGTCATTGCAGAAGACAGTACTTGGGAGTTAGGAGATATATGCTCTTCATATTCATTTTCCGGGAGAAGAAGAAGAGCATTGGTACACTCTCGGCATCACCGGACCGAAATCAGAGCCGAACGCTCAAGACGGTCTGGCTCTAATTTTTAATCAATCGGCAAGGGCATAGTAATCGTGCGAGGGAATCGGAGTGCTTTTTCGGCTCAAAGAGTCGGACTCCATAGCAACTTCCCGGAAGAAGAAGAAGAAGAACAAATGATTACTCTTGAATTTAGGTTATGGTGTTTCCACATATATGTAATACAGCTGGGGCACAAGGACCTCTTAGCATGTTAAGTGCCTAAGCCACTTTTTGGATTTGTTATAAAAGACAGAAAGATTAGGGTTTGGAACTTGGGAGTTAATTGGAGTTATCAGAAAGTGCAAAGACCAACGCCGAATAATTTGGCACTTCTAATGATTATTTGGGCCTTCACAGTAGTCAAACAGATTGAGATGCACCCTCTTTTTGCAGAATCTTTCTTGTCCAAATAAGATCTCTTTTGGCTGATCATTCACTCATACCCTTTATGATTAAGCTCAATTATAGCATGGCAAGCACCATAGAGAGACAGAAAACAAAATGATGGACAAACTTTAGGATTTTGTTTACTGATGCTGATCAAAAAGATGATGGAGGAGGAACTTGGAAAGTCAAGGGCACTTGAAGATTCCAAAAGTTCAGAAAATAAGGCAAGTGCTCAGCTAGGACATTAGGCAAAGATTGCCCTTAAAGACCAAGGAAAGTGACTATCCAAATTGTGGAACTCTCAACCATGTGTCTATGTTTTTCAGTGCTACCCAGTTTTGACCTACGAACATGTGGTCAATCCATACTTTGCGTAGGGAATTAGCTGTAGAGACCATATACCAGTAGAAGAATGAGTATGAACAGTGATTGGAAGTGGAAAAAATGCGGTAGAAATATAAGTTTATCCCGATTAAGCTGAAGCTATCCGATTTACATATATAGCCAATTAGGCCAGGTGATACAAAACTTGCTAAGTCTTTCCTTCCAAAATATCATCTTCGCCGTCGCCGTCGCCGCCGCCCATGCTGCTATGTACACTCCACCAAAACAAAAAATTGGAAAAGAAGAAGAAAAATCCTCTGATTCCCCCTAAAAATTAAGACTTCTTTCAGTCATGCCAACAAAGGAGCATGACCACACATCTCCTGATGATGTAGAGCTTGGCCTTCTGTTCTCTGAGAGCCCCACCAAGCCCTCTGCTCGATAGCCTCCTCTTGGAACTTCCAATGCTTGGGCTGCTCATCATCTTCATTTCTACGCTAACTTCACAGAAGAAGAAGAACAAGAAGAAGAGCAAGATTGATGATTTCTTGAGAGAGAGAGAGAGAGAGAGTTGAGTTTGTGATTGCTTTTGGTTGCAAGTGTGTATATCTGAGGCTGGTGACTTTGGGGGGATTGAGCCATTGGGTTCTTATAGGAGGCGGGGGGTCGTGGTCCCTACCCACATTGGTCTAGTAAAGAGCCAACGATGGGGTCTGAAAGGGCGTGCACTTGTCCCCTAACCCACCAGACAAGCCCCATCTGGGTCCACAACCCCAACACCATGCAAAAACCCCATTAAAAAAACCAATCCCAAACAAGCCCTAACGTGATCGGTATTGGTATGGTCATGCTCATAACTTTTTCTATATCTTTTGACCCCTTGGTGTTGTTGGCACTACCCACCAGCATACTGGGTCGGCCACTGTTTCACTTTTACCTTAGAAAAATCTCATCTTTTTCCTAAATCAGCAGTTGCATTCAATATGGGGGGTATGGTAGGGGGTGATGATAATGCAACCTTGTGTCTTCATGTGCTTGGAGGACTGGACTCTCTCTCTCTCTCTCTCTATTTTTCTAATTTCCAATTTGTGTCACATCCTTTGTTGTTGGATTGAATCCACCTAAACAGGCAATATGGGGTCATCATCACAATCAGTTGGATCCTACACAACACTGCAACACATGCCCTACCTCTATTGCTGCAAAGCTCGGGGAGGAGGAGCAATAATGAGGCTCATCTTGTGAAGCCTTTGACTAAATACTAGAGAAGGAAAAATCAGAAAAAAAGAAGTAAGAATTGACATGTGGGGACATTGAGTTGCAATTATGTGAAACAGCAAGGGAAGTGATAATGTTATTCTAATCCACAGGACCGGGGTCCGGAAATTATTGCATGTTCTAGGTCATGATAGGAGGAACCAATCAAACCATTCCCTATTCTTTGAGAACCCCCTCAGCCCAACTTGGCTACTCCTATGGATGGTGCACTTATTAAACATGTAATATTTTTGTGGTGAAACCATTGCTCTCTGTCCCCTTGGCTACATTTCTTCCACTGACCATACATTCCAGAATAATGCCACACCCCTCAAAATCAAGAACAAAGGCATTCCCATAAATGGATTAATCCGCATGCACGGTTGATTAAGTCGGATCGAAAATAGTCGATTAGGAGCATGCATAAACTGGGAAGAGGTGACGGAAACATAGATCGTATTTCCATTTGATAATTTGTATCAGATTTGAATCAAATAGTTGGATGTGCCTCATAGGAAACAGCTACTTCCCATGGTCAAAGAAGTGGAAATCAAGTTTTTGACCAGCATTTTTCCCATCAAAGTGAGCCGTGCCTAAATCTACACCTTTTCATGTAAAGAGCTCAAAGCCCAACTCAGTCAAATGTTTGAGTTTACAGATGGGAACATGAAATAATAAGTTAACAAGATCAATGCAGAGAAGAGAGAGAGAGAGAGAGAGAGACTTGCTTGGTCTCGTGTTCCACCCACTTTCAATCAGGACAATCTCTGCACTAAGCCTCATTAAACTAAGCGAAGCTGCAAATTTTATACTGATTTTCTATGGACAGAACTAAGCTGTCAATCTCGGTTTGAGTATCAGTGCTCAGTAACTTTTTTGCTTCTCGCATCCTTTTTCCTCTGTGCTTTTCAAAGTGAGACATGAAGATTCTCTCTTTTGTTGTCTGTCAAGTCTCAAACTCATGGTATATACCTTGTATATATTAGCTGTTCGTAGGATCTTGAAGTCATTAATGCCAGGGTAGTAGTTTTTGTTTCCTTCAACTTTGGAGTCGAATTGCTCGATTTATAATGGTTCTGGACCAAGAAATAATGTTTTCACCACCATGTTCCTACTCATGAGCATTGCCAAACTCGATATTTTCATGTCAGTTCATCTTTTTGCGTGAAAAATTGTGACCCAACTTAAGAAAGATGAGAACTCAGCAAACACAAAAAAGCTTTGAGGATTGAACCATCACTGTGTGGACAAAGCTTTAATAAATTATTCTCCATGATCAGCGTGTCCCAGGTTTATTTTGAAGTGTTCCATGCTGCGCTCTGATGTACTGTCTGGACTTAAAAAAAAGATGGGCTTGTTGTACTCCACAAGGTGGTCAGAGTTGCACGTGAAGTTCTCGTGATTCACAATGCCATTGCCTCTTCCAGACTCAACATTATATTACACTTTGATAACTCATTTCAAGGTTTGAATCCCATTGTTTATTACCGCTCCATCAAAACACTCGTTTTTGGCAGTACATTATGATAAAGCCTTCTTGATCTCTTCAATCTTCCCAAGGCCAATGACTTAGCATGGAGTGAGCTACACGAATTATTCCATATGCACAACATTGGTGGCAACAGTACGGCTCGACCAGTAATACAGTTGTATCCTTACGTGCGCATCAGATTTTTGGCAGTGTGATCCGAAAGGAAGCTCATATGATATGAAGGTCATTGAGATGTTAAGTACGAAGATAAATACTGACTTATTGCCGTACCAACAGATTTGAAAAGCATATGCACATGATGCTTGTTCGTCGTTTTTGTGACTGGACAGCCAGCAAGGTAATCGTTGGTTATGACAGAGTAAAGGAGATGAGTTATGAATAAGCAATCCTAGAGCCTTGGAGATCCTCAATGTGCCTCATTGATGTGGCAAGGCAATGCTGTGGCTGACAAAAAGCATTATATGGATTTGAGTTATATACAAGCGATCTTTGAGCCTTGGGGATCACTTAAAAGAAAATTTAGAATTTCAGCCATTCGATGGTGTTCTTAGAAGCATTTGGATTAAACCTAAAAGAAGCTGGCAAAAGTGGGATGTGAGACAGCTAATAGAACGTGTTAGATAAGAAACACTGGATTGTATTTGATATCATTATCAACTTTAAACACGCTGCAGAAATGAATAGACATAAATTCAAAGTACTCCAGTTTTCTAATAAGCAAATATTAACTACATCTATTTCTTTTCAACTTAGAGCATCACTCTATTCCTTTCATATAGTTTACCATGGCTAGACAAAATTTACATGAAGATTAGAAAAGGTGTGCACATATTTATAATCTTCCATGCTCTCATTTAATGTACTTATAATCTTCTTTTGGAGACAAAGAGCTGAGGCCAGAGCATTTCTTTGAGCAGTTGCCTTCTGGTTTGGCGTCATTTCCTGCACAAAAGAAGTACGCCAAGGTCTTAGAGAAGATTCCCACGATTCATGGGAGGATGAAATGTAGATGTACAATGTGAAAGTGTGTTCTGATCAAACTATACCATTACCCCTTTTGCTTTCAAAACTACTTGGCCGACGTTTGGCAATGGGCGAAGTGTGAGTTCCTTGAATGGAGGAGTCTATTCAGTGTAATTTAGAAGTGAAAAACTGCAGTTTCTGGGAATAGTTTAGATACTGACTCTAAGCTGCTGAAGCCGAGCTTCTGTGAAACCACCATCCTGCACCGTCCCTGACTTAGCCATAAGCCGAATTACCCATTTGGAAGCCTCCTCCTAATCCTGTTTCGTGGCTCGAAAGAGCTGCAACCTCAGTTTCTGCATGAAGGATAAAGCCAATAGTCCTTCTCTATCGAAGTATGGATGAGCTAATGCTGCTTTCGCACTAGTTCTTTTCCTTGGTTTGTAGCGAACCAAGGAAAAGAACTATGAACAATGCCTGTCGAATGAAGACCATCCAGGCAAAAGAGGATCTGTCTCATGATAGTTTGAATGATCCTATTCTCCCTTTCAATTCCTTTCGGCAAGTCCTGTACCTCCTCGAGAATCATTGTTTCTACCTGACAAGAAATTTAATCGTAATTGAAGATGGCAATCGAGTATGTAGACAGATCTACAAAGGTGATGCTGGATGTAAATCTGAAACAAATAAAGCACAAAGCTATGGACTAAAGATAATAAATGAACATAATCAGGTATTACGACCATCTTCCTTTGTTGAATATCCACCCACACAACACTTAGATAAGTGTCTCAGATTCGACGTTCGGTGCCTCAATAGCCATCCCATTGATTGCAAATAAAAGATCGTAAGCATGACTATATGTAGCACAACTTCGATTGCTACATCCCATGCTTATAAGAAAATTTTTCGAGCTCTAACCAAAAGAATGAAGAAATTGCAATATGTGAAGACAGTAAGAGGTGAAAGGAAGAGCTACTAACATTATAAGGGAACTCTTTGCTCTGCACCAAATCTGCAAGTGTAGATTGCCCTTCAAATCGCCATATAAGCGGATATTTTCCTCCTTTCTTTGAGAACTCCGGAACCATTTTCATTTTTTGTGGGGACAATTTCAGAGAGAAGATACAATGCAGACTAGCAATGAAGCAAACTTGTGAAAAATGTTTTCTCTGTTTTTATATTTCCACGTGAATTAAAAGTAAGCCCGCGATTAAGCAAAGAGTCTATATAGAGCAAAACCTCTAGAAAGCCATATACAAAATCGGCGGGAAAATTATCAAAAAAATCCTAAATTTTTCGTACTTTTGCCAATTCAGTCCTAAACCTTTTTGTCTTTTGCCGATTGAAACTTGTTAGCCGAAAATCGCTGATATGGACGCCGGACGTCCTACGTGGCACTGCCATGGACAATTTATAATAATATTTTAACACTTTTTCAATTTTTAATATTTTAATTTTTTTTCCTTTCTTTTTTTTCCTTCATAGGCCAGTGGCTCCTCCGGCCACCGACAGAGGCCGGCGACCACCGCCGGCCCCTGGGCGAGGGCCGGTGGGGTTGCCGGCCCTTAGGCTGCCGATGGCCAGAGGAGCCGTTGGCCTACGAAGGAAAAAAATTGGAAAAAAAAGAAAGGAAAAAAAATTAAAATATTAAAATTCGAAAAAGAGTTAAAATATTATTATAAATTGTCCATTGGCGGTGTCACGTAGTACGTCCGGCGTCCACGTCAGTAATTTCCAGCCAATAGGACTGAATCGATAAAAGGTGAAAAGGTTAAGGACTGAATTGGCAAACTTAAAAGGTTTAGGGCTGAATTGGCAAAAATGCGAAAGGTTTAGGACTTTTTTGACAAATTTCCCCAAAATCAGCACGGCTACTAGCACAAGCTCTTCGCACGTGTTCATTCATCCAAATCTCGACCGCACCATATTCAGTAGCCTTCTTCAATACCAAGTCACCTTCCTTCTATTCAAGAGCAAGCAGCAAGAAGGAATTAATACATTGAATTCGCGCCCACAACAGCATAGACCCCATTTCACCATTGCCACTGTGAAGTGTCTTGGCCTCTAGGGCTTTCTTGAGTCCTCTAGAACATTCTTAGGGACGGACGATACGGTAAATATTTCATGTTCTAAAATTCTCGTCTTTAATGTGGTAGTTGTTAGATGGGGAGATGCATTCTAAGTCATTAGATTAATAGTCGATCAACCGTTGTAATGAGAGATCCTCTTGTATAAATAGCTTGCCCTCTCGTTTGGATTATCCAACACTTGACTAATACAAAAGCATTATCTCTCAGTTTAGCGAGTGATTAATAAACAAGAGCACCCAACTTTGAGCCATCACACAGCAACAACGTGTTAGATGAGAAACACTTATTGTATTTGATATCATTATCAACTAAGTACTACAGTTTTCTAATAAGCAAAAATTAACTACATCTATTTCTTTTCAAATCACTCTATTAATTTACCATGGCTAGACAAAATTTACATGAAGATTAGAAAAGGTGTGCACATATTTACCATGCTCGTACTTATAATCTTCTTTTGGAGACGAGCCTCATTTCTTCATCTAAATCTAATAGGGCGAGCTTATAGAAACTGTAGTATTTGCCGTCCGCCAGAGGTTTGTGGACCTGGGATGAGGAAAGCGGAGGCAGGATATATAGGCCGCTGCAGAGCATTGAACCTCCTAGTGAACTTCGCGCCGTTGTGGGACTTCCACAGCTTCGAGACGCGCTGGAAATGAACGAGGTGATGGAGCGGTAGTTTCAAAAGAATTGTGAACGAGGTAATCGAGCGGACCTCAAAAGGGATGAGGAAAGCGGAGTCGGGTATATAAGCCACTGCAGAGCTTTGAACTCCTAGCGAACTCTGCGCCGTCAATGTGGGACTTCCACGGCTTCGAGACGAGTTGGAAATGAACGAGGTGATCAAGCAGCAGTTGCCTTCTGGTTTGGCGCCATTTCCTCGGTTTGTAGCGAACCATTAATGTTAGAAGTCCCATCCTATTCCACCATCTAAATCTAACAGCTCGAATCCCTCTTTTTGAGAGCAGGCTGTCGTGAGTTAATGTAGCTTATTGCATCAAATATATAGAGCATTGTAGGAAGAGATATATCTAAAGAGTTTTAGCTCTGTACCTGATTCATCTGAAACTACATGCAACTGATGTGCAGTTCTAGCTTTCAAAAATCTGGTGTCCTATTATGACCAATTTATGTAGCCATCTAGCAAAGTCTTTAACCATATACCTACTACTTTAGTATATTCCTGGATTAATTGGCTGGTGTTGAAAGTAGATGATACCTACACAAGATTTTCCAACGTTAAGGTGTCAGCTTTTTGCATGTCTACCATCGACAAAGCACATAACATAGTCGCTGAATTTGTGATATATAGCCATGTCGTCATAGTCCCTCAAGATGATTTTGCATACAGAATCTCATGCCCTTACTGAAAGACGAAAATTTTGCTCAATTTTCGTGTACATTTATCTACATTAGCTGTACATTAGCTTTTATAGCTAATATATTGCAAGAACTTGTTAAAAGTGAATCCAAGGAGGGACCCGACCAGTGGTGTGAGTAAAAGGTTGAAGTGATGTAGTGAGATTTCTAGGCCTAAAAAATACTTGCAACGACAAGCTGATGAACCATTCGACGTTAGATTTTCCCCTGAATAACAAGTTCCAATGCAGATATGTTAGCTCACCATTTGTAGAAAAATGAGACCAGTGCTGTAGATATCAAATCTGTCTGGCAAATACATCTGTTTTTAAAGAAAGCCATCAGAGCTAGAAAAACATTAAAGTTGAAACAAAAAGAAGCTTGATGTACATTACTCAATCTTAACAGTCTCGTGGTAGACATCACACCTGCCATAAAACTGAGGAAAGAGCAGTAGCCACTGGAGCTGAAGGTGCAGAGGGAGTTTGCGTGCTCATAATGTACTGTTCTGGTGCAGCGGTATCTGAGAAGTGACGAACCAAAGAGAATTGTCACATGTTATAAGAGGCACAGTGTCAAAGCAATCTAGAAAATCAGACAACTCAGAACAACCAGTTAGAGAGGTCAGAGTACAAGAGGTAAATTCAAGTTATTAAGATATGGAATAAAGGATCCACGTAGCTAACTCCATTCAGTGAGAAACTTAATGTTCTTGATGACATCTTTGGCTGGAATTCAGCGGAGAAAAACAACTTAGAAGGCATGTTGCTTCTCAGAAGAAAAGGAGACCCTGCATCTCCTAGTCTTTAGTATCAATGGTTGAGACAAAGGCATGTTGCAAACGACGATCAAAATCTACACCAGAGTTAATCTGAGTCATGTCCTATGAACATGGAAAGGATTACAACCGTACAGTATCAAGATTCTCATACAAATTCTCTTGACATGCTTATACAAGGCAGCATTAGCCGGTACTCGCGCGTTTGCGGACACACGAGATTGAAAAAGTTATGACCAATAGGTGCAGCAAAACCAATCATAAGGAGATCATGAGGCTGTCGGCATGCAGATGATAACAAACCCGAGCAACCTTGCTCCCATTTTACTCCAATACATCATATAATATGTCTCCAAATGAAGTAATTAGCTATGTTTATAAAAACATGCATAATCTGGACTGGAAAAAGTAAAATGTAAGTGTAGTTTCTTAAGTGTTCACGTGTATTTTTGCAACACTGTACTACATGCATGTCTTGCCACATAATCATGATCTACATGATGATGAGATACCACATTTAAAGAATGTTAAGGATGATACCTTGGATCCAATAGAAATT
The DNA here is from genome assembly GCA_029784005.1 of Lenwebbia sp. NSW1173648. Lineage (NCBI taxonomy): Eukaryota > Viridiplantae > Streptophyta > Magnoliopsida > Myrtales > Myrtaceae > Lenwebbia > Lenwebbia sp. NSW1173648. The sequence continues at coordinate 8,117,226 of JARCGZ010000010.1, forward strand.
CCTTTGGAATATAATTGATACCCACTCTAAGATCTGCAGCTGCTCCAAGATCAATTGTCTTGAATGAACGAGAACCTGCTCGATTTCAGGGGTAACATGTTGTGCTTTATGAAATATCAATTTCTTTCTACAGAGAAAAACACAGGCAACCTGTTTTTACCATGCTATCAATACCTTCAGAAAAATAATGATCTGTGGCTTAATATCCCTATGCAGAATGCCTATCGAATGAAGACCATCCAGGCAAAAGAGGATCTGTCTCATGATGATTTGATTGATCCTATCAATTCCTTTCGGCAAGTCCTGTACCTCCCCAAGAATCATTGTTTCTACCTTCCAAGAAATTTAGTCATAATTGAAGATGGCAATCGAGGATGTAGACCAATCTTCAAAGGTGAGGCTAAATGTAAATCTGAAACAAATAAAGTCACTTTCTTTTCCGTCATCTCCATCGTTATCATAGCTCTAAATGTTCTCGAGATTCAATCATCTCGAGTCAACTCGATTGACAAATTATGATCTTAGTGGCGACATTATTTCGTATCCCCGCAATTTATTAGTAAAGGATACGAATTGGTTGGAGGGCTTTACTTGGTAAAGGGCTGTCCATTAAATTCTTAGCCGACCTTAGCAAGCAAACATATAGCTGTTTGAAAATTGGTCCGAAAGGAACTCGACAGACACACAAGAAACTCCAAATCAATACTGCTCCCTCCTACCTACTTCGAACTGTGACAAAATTATATATCTGAAGTATATAATACTGCTCCAAATCAAAATTGGTCCGGAAGGAACTCGACAGACACCCAAGAGAATTGGCAATGGGTTCGTTTTGATTGTAACCCGTGTCTGCAGCAGTATAGGATATTATGTCTGAGAATGCCCTTCCTAACCTATTCTGTGAAGTACTTTCACCAGGAGGCTGAATGCCTTGGATATGTCCAGGATCCTGTGGTCATGAATGGTTAAAAAGAAACTGAGAAAAGGAAACGAAAAAAAGGCTAAAGCTTCATGTAATCCCGATGATTTTAGGAATCATGAAGAGAAAGACATAGCTACTGACAAACGGTGTAACGGATGGTGAATTTCTTCGTGCATGCGGACTTTCTGAGAATGCAGTTTCACTGATTGTATCGCTCCTCCACTTGCAGAAATTACCCCATGTGGTCAATGCTTCGAGACCAACAAACCAAACTTCAGCTTCATCCTTGTCTTTACATATCTGTTCGTGAACGCAATGGCCTCATGACAAACATCCGTAAGAAAAAGCCTCTAGATTGTGACAAGTACTCCACAGAAACGAGAAGTGATTTGTTTTTTCCCCTTCACTAGGTGGGCTGTTACAGACAATCTCACCAAATCCAAGGATCTATCACTGCGGATAGGGGAAAATGACTGATACTCCTTCTCAGGTCATGGATACTGCTGAAATATATTGCCTGAACGAAAAGCCATTTCGATAAGAAAATTGGAACCAGGGGATCAGTGACCTTTACAATATATCTGTAATCTTCCAAGAGAATGAAGAACACAAAATATAATTCCTATGCAGAAGTATGAATCAGAATATTATGAGAAACAAAATCATGAACATGCATGATTTTGCTGAAAATTGTTGGAGGAAGTGATGATTCAAGGGGAGATTGATAGCAGCATGGTTCGGGGAGAAAATTGATACGCATAACCATGAGAACCTTTGCTATCAACAGCTTCCTTTGGGCTTTTGGCGTTTCTTGTGAAGGCATGCTTCAGTTTACTCTTAAATCAGAGTAAATTGAGTTTCTAGCCGATTTAACAACTAAACTGGCATTAATCACGAGTCTAAATCACAAAATCAGATGATCCCATGACGTACCTTAGGTACTGAGTGATCTCAAGTTGATTCTACTGTGCAACATATAATGTGTAGAGACTAGTTTTAAGATCTTTTCTCTTCCAGGCTTTCAAACACTTAACTTGCATCACAAGACTTACACTGGCAAGGTGGAAGGGGGCAGAACTTTGGCTTCCCTCTGCGACCATACTTCAGTAAGTTAGCGCCTCTTTTAAGTGCTGTAATTGCCTGCAATGAAAATTATGACTTTGACTACCCGGAACTTGTAGCTATAGAAATGAAATTCTCAAAGGTTCTCAAATAAGCATAGTCCTGATTGCGCAGTGTAAGAAAATACATCCTCTCTTAGATAGAGCAAGATATCTACACTGACACCGAATACTGTCGGCCACCTCTAGAACTATTGACATTGAAGATGGTTCTCCATTGAACGACTTTGTTTACACAGCATTAAGGCTTTTCAAAAACTTCATTCTCCACATCGTTAAATGATGGGTACAGATGCAGTTCACAGGAAAAGGTTGAGAAAAAATTAAACAGAAAAATGGCTTCCAAGTGATTGAATGTTTAAACGCTGTGGGATGCTATGATGCAGTGTTTGAGTAATCCAAGTGAAGTTCTCATGCAACTGATCATTAACAGCTTCTTTGCACTAAAGGAAAATACAATAAGACACGAGAGTTACAGACCAAATCGCGGGACAAAGAGATGCAACTACCACACAGGACATGGGCACTATATCACCATCATAAGCCAGCATACACAATTTGTCACAGCAATTTGTCAAAGCCTAATTTGTGTATCAGTCGGAGGAAAAAAAAAATCGGAGCTATAAACAAAAAGTAAGGGGGAAACCTGCTCGATATCCCTCTCCATAGTGAGACCACTTTTCTGAGGATCAGCCATTCGAAGTTTCAATGTCATCTGATGCCCAAACGGACACCAAACGCCCATCTGACAACTTACCAGCGAACTCTTCAAATTCGGGAGGCGATTTCCAACTCCAACCCATCCACAATCACTTCGACTTCACGTCGTCGCTATAATTTCCAAACTAAACGAGGTCCAAAAACCAAAATGCAGCTCGAGAGATTCCCCAACAGTGAGTCGCAAAAGGCGATGAAGCAAGAACTTGCAGACCGATTCCGAGCTCCGAAACAGCTCAAGGCCAATTCCGACAGATTCGCCGAAACTGAAGATTCTTCACCGGCGACCGAAGACTGCTGCGCGCAAAATCGAGGCAGCCGCTATCGGTTCTCGACGATGCCGCAAGAATTTGAGGTGGTTTCGGGCGATTTCTGAGCCGCTTTGGATGATTCCGGGATCGTTCCGGATCAGGAGAGCTGGAGGAAAAGGCAGCGACGATCCGATCAAGCGGCGACGGAGGAGAGGGTCCCGTCGGCGACCTGCTCGTCTCTCTTGCTCTCTCTCGGAGGGAATGAATCTTGCCTGAATGGTGTTTTGTGCTGGCCAAATGCCATGTCAGCAAACCGAATCGAGGGGATGGATTCAAGCTGTTATCGTGAGTTAGCTTTGTGAGAACGTATAAATAATTCAAATTATTATAGGAGAGCGTACAAATGTACGGATAAACAAAGCGGGAAAGCGGCTGACGAGTAACGGCCGATACGACGCCGGTTTGAGGGTTTTGGGTTTGTGCAATTCTTTTCAATTTGTTTCGCTACAGCTCTCAACTCGAAGTAACCACACACACACCCCCACGCACGAAACAATGGCGGCTGAGATGGAAGAATTAGTGGGCTTCTTCTCATGTAAGCTCCCTTTCGCACTTTGTTTTCTTAGCTCCTGAATCTTTGGGTCGCGGAACTTGCCTTCCGTGACACGTGACTACTCGAAATTCCCCTCTCGCGTCGACGACGTGGAACTCAATCATTGACCTAAGTACACGAGGTAAATTTCAAGTTGAGAAGGATGAACCGTATTCAAAAGTGTTGACACCTAAATTCTGACTAACCTTTCTAGTCATTTTTCCATAAAAAATTAGAACTAATTTTAGTTCTTGCAAAAAATAATCATGTAATTTATGCATCGCATTCAGACTAACGACGGAAGATCCGAGTCTTAAAATGACAGGCGACTGGACCAGACATGAACTTCAACGAAGGATTTATCTTTTGAAGGCCCGGACTTAATCGGAAAAAGAAATATTTCCTCAGGGACTGAATTGCAAACACGTAAAACCTCAAGGACTAAAGTGTAAATATTTAAAACTTGAGGGACTACTTTGCAAATAACCAAAAGATGGAGTTAGTGGAGAAATTAGAAGGGGAGATGGAGAAATGAAGATGGAGAAGAGGAGATAGAGAATGGGAGATAGAGAGAGGAAGATGGAGAATGGGAAATAGAGAGAGGAAGATGGAGAATGGAGGATAGAGAAAGGAAGATGGAGTTAGTGGAAAAATTAGAAGAGGAAGAGAATAGGAGGGGGGCAGTTTTTTTTTCTTGGAGAGAGCTTGGAGAGAAAAAAAGAGAAAACCGAGAGGGAGTTTGGGACTGAGAGGAGAGAACTTGAGCGGTCCACAACCCCGGCGAAGCACTACCACCGTCCACCGAGGTCCTCGGACCACCTTCGAGCCCGTTTCCAATCCCTACCGAACACTGCGCCTCGACCCCGACGTCCAACGACGACCTTTTGTCGTCCTAGTGCAACCATTTCGTCCATAAAGGTATGCGTTAAACGGTAAAGGGATTTGATTCCATATCTTAACTTGTGAACTAGCATGTGGAGGATGGATTATTAGTCTAGACATGAGGTGAACCGGAGGCTTTGGTTGTTTGAGATGGCTGATTAGTTAGTGAACGTGACGTTGCTATGTTGCTTGTGCGTGCCTATGGGTATTGGATGATGTTATGGTGTGTTTTGACACGTTTTTGCTCTCGGGTCAGACTGTGCAATCTTCCTGTAACATACATTTAAGGGTCAAAACGTGGTTATTTCGTGGATTGGTGTTCTAGAGATTCGTAGATAGCGTCTCGAGCTTCGATTTGATATATTATGACATGAAAATGGACGCTTTTTACTATGCCAAAAGGGTCCCGTAGGATGAGATACAAGTTTGTGAATGTCTGGGGTTGAATCTGAGTTGAGTTTTCTGACTCGACCGTTGGTGCTTCGTGATTTTCCATAAGTTTTTCTAGACTCTTTTTCATAAAAACATCTTCATGAAAGTCATTCATAACATCCTGTTTCATAACATATAAAAAATCCAAAAATATTCGTGCATGTTTCATATTTTTAGTGCATTTAGTGTAATGGTGCATTTCTGTGACTGTTCTGGAGTTTGTGTCTTGTTCAGTGCATGTCTGTCTTAAGTCGCGATAATGACTTGCTTAGAGTCTTCGTTTCCAAAATTACAAAAAATGAAAGTTGTTCATTAGGGTCTTATTTAGTAGACTGGAAATTTTGGTACATTAATTTGATGTTTTAAGTGTGCATCGGACCATAACCCTAAAGTGTGTCTGTTTTGGGAGATTTGCCTATTTGCTGCTGAGCCCTCGTGAAAAACCATTTTCTACAAGAAAATGAGGGCCTTTCAATAAGCGTACAAAACATGAAAGTCGTCAATGACACTTTTTCCCATCTGTATAAAAAATATCAGAATTTTTTCATGTATTTTACTATTTTTTACGTATTTCATGATTACCGATTTTTCCCTGAACATGTTCCTGAGCAGTAGGGTTAAACTTGTCTTTTTCGTGTTAATGCATTAGAAAATGTAAAAAATGGTTTTAATGAAGTTTGATCAACATGTCTTAAGCCTTCTTTGAGTGCTAGAATTGTCTTAATCGGACCTCATCTTCATTGGTAATTGTGCCTAAATGTGGTCAATTCTATTCCATAAGTGATCCTTTTGCGGACTCACTAGTCTTGCTGTGATTGTTTGATGTCTAAGGCTCAAAAGGCCTAAGTGCATGACTTAATTAGGACCCTTTGCATGCGATTTGTTAGATGGATGTTAGGGTCGATGCATGACACGTGGGGAATCTCGTGGGACCATTAAAACCAACCATTTCTTAAGCAAGTCAACGGGGCCAAACGGGTAATCGCGACGTGTGCATACAAAGGCCGATCCCGAGGCCCATTCTTGAGTGGTATGGATTATCTCGTTGATTTGTGATTCTCAATGTGTTCACGAGTGTGATTATGCACGTTTGATTGAGTAGTCCATTATTGCTTAGCATTTGGTCCGATACCTTGAAGAATGGAGATTTACGACCGATGTCCCATCCGGTCTTCCTTCTGTTGCACCCCCCCGATCATGTCTCGGGTTTTATTCAATTGGTTTGTAATTATTCACCCGACGAGTTGCGGGTTCCCTTTTCATCGTGCTTAGGGTAGTTTTAATTTATATGCCCTTTCTTTAACTCTTTGTTTGCTTTGGATGATTTTACGCCTTTTTTTAGAATACATTCAAACATAGAAAATGCCATGAAAAATACCCATCCGCAAGACCATTTTGCATGAACACTTAGCGACTGACAAGAACATGATTAGGAGTCAAATTGATAAAACCTCGCGTGCTCACAAGTTAGATAACAATCAACTCCGGACGGTAACTGAGAGGACTCTAGCTTAAGCTAGGTTACCAAATCCCCGGCCCTAGAATCTCTGGTTGCGTAGGACCGAGCGATCTCTCCCAATCGCTCGGAGAGGTATCCGGTCTACCTCCCAAGAAAGACCGGTGGCGACTCCAATTGCATGCACACATAGCACATATCACCCGACCACACCAAGGTCGAAGCCGATAAACTCCCGCCGCGATTTGGTATGGGCCTGGGAGGGCCCGCGTCGAAGCCCCCATTAGAAAGTAAGGGCCCGGCAATCCATTAGCCTCGATTCGATCCCTAAAAAGGGGGATCTTCTTTCGGGTCGCGACAGCTGGCGACTCCGCTGGGGACTTTAGAGGATTTAAGCCGTAATAAACCGGTCGAGTGTTATTTAACTTGGTCTACATTTTTTGTAGCGCGTGTCAAAGTCGCGAGGAAAACAAGGTTAGTCGCTAACTCGTGTTAACTGGCCTTGCAGATGAGAGTTATAAGGGGAGGCGTGTTTGTTGACTATTTGCTCTTGCAGATGGGGGTTTGGATGCATGTTGTGTGGATGGTTATATTGAAGCGCTGATTGTTAAATTCAAACGCATGTCTATCGCTTAAGCACGACACTGAATGCACACACACCCGTGCCTAAAACCCCGGGCGCATCCCTTAGGAAACCAATAGAAGGAATTGGAAATGGAATCTCCGTGGGGAAAAACATGGGGTAATCCACTTTCCAATCCCGCTCACTTCGAACTATGGATTGGGTGCCAATGCAACGATAGTTGTGCAATGGAATCAACCCTTTCTAGAACTCAAAGTGGGAGCCTTAAAACCTTAGGTACCTCTCCCTTTATGTGTTAAAACCTCACAAGTATGCATGTGCATGATCTATGTGATTGCCATATTCCTTTTCGAACGGTTTGTAAGTCTCGTTCCATTTCGCAATTTCAATTCTTTCAATCAAATGCAATCTTCAACAAAAGCAAATGGTGATTAACATAAATGCCTCTCGCTAGGATTTAGAAAATGGGTCCACCCGAGATCAAGATTGCACACTTTCCTTGAGCGATAATCAACATGTGGGAGCTTCTGCCACCTGTCCACAGGACCTACGTGGAGAAGAGGATAGGGTATCTCACGTCTCTAATACACTTGGAGGCAAGAATCCCCATGATCAAAGCATTGTCGCACTTTTGGAGTCCCGAGTCGTCCTCCTTCGTGATAGGCCAATGCGAACTCACTCCAACCCTTGAAGAATACGACACCATGATAGGTCCCGTAGGAACCTTCGGTTTAGCTACTCCCCCGATAAAAGTCGATTCAGTACCACTTCTTAGCCAATTCCTAAAGGTCAATTCCACTCTCATTAGAAACATCCTCAAGGGAAACACCAATGCCATTCCCATAAACTTCCTGGAGGAACTGTTCCTTGGGTTACCCATTGAGTCGGGAGCCCAAATCCCTAGGACCTTTATCCTAGCCTTCTTCGGATTCGTCATCTTTCCCTATACAAACAAGAGCATGACCCCCTCCATCGTTCACATTGTCCTCCAAGTGTGCGGCGGTAAGAAATTCTCCCATTTGGTCCTCGGGGAAACTTTCATCTCTCTCTCAAAATTTAAGGAATCGGGTAAGGGAACTCTTAGAGCACCTGTAGGTCTCCTTCAAGTTTGGATGATATCTCACATTAGGAAATTCGTTACTGACATGCAAATCATACGAATTGGCCCTTCCTCTCGCCCTTTCCTTCAATTCATCGACAAGAACAAACTCTTCCCTTGTTGGGCACTCTCTAGGTGGCTCAACTATCTTAAAGCTCTTGTCCCTATTCGCATTCAGTGGTATGCCAAGTGGCTTGTATCCCCAAACCCTTGCTTAGCCGATGGATTCGACAACGTCATCCCTTTATTAGGACTGACGGGAACTACGTCATACTACCCTCTGAGGGTGATCCGTCAATTCCGTGCCATCCAACGAATCCCTCCTCCTCTTGAACTCAATCCCTTCGCATTGGACTATCACAAAGAGGTCACCGAAGGACGGGGAGCACAACTGGACAAGACGATTAACAACATAGTCCACACCTGGCGTGACTACCGTACGACACCCATTACTATGGTGGATGGGTCCGAGCTTGATGGGTATATGAAGGAGCATCATGCATCTGAAGATTACATATGCTGTACTTTGAGGACCTTGCCCAAGGTGGTCGTCCCCATTTTGCCTACCAAGTTGACTCTTCAGGAGGTCTTAGCTGAGAAGGCAGCCCAAGAAAGAGATGATGCGATTCGCAGAGCCGAAGCCTTGGCTCAGCAGAACAAGCGCCTTCGCCTGGCCGTCGTACCCATTGAGGATTATGCACTATATTCCGTTAGACTCTCCTTTGGTTGTATGAGCTTTCAATTCTCGTGTAATAGTGATTCCCTTCCCTTCTATCTCTTTAGAATGATGTATAGGGGTCTACTTCCTTAATGTAATGAGCCTCGCAGTCTTGTCGGGTCTCATGAGATTCTAATGGAATATACATGGGGGATTTTAAGTAATCACCATTTGTTCCACTTTGATTGTATAATTTCTTATGAAGAAATCTTATTGGGAAAATGACCCGTATGATTGCTCAAATCGAACGGATGCCTCCCATTGCTATTTCATCAAAAGAAAATATAAAATCAAAGGGGTTTCGTATTTCTTCAAAGTTATTGAAACCACATGCTAACTGAACTTTCCATCTCCGAACAGGTACTTATTAATCACGGGACTGGCGCGGAATCGTGTTAGAACCCGTCTGAGGACAAGAATGGAGCAAGAGGAACTGAGCCCGAGAGTAGGCAACCTTGAGACACAAGTAACCGCAATGGCTACGATGCTAGCCGAGATGAAGGCCATGATGGTGGCGGCCCAAGAGAGGAATACCCAGTTGCATGATCTGAATCAGTCCACTCGTCCGTCCTCGTCCAACACCCCGGACACGGCCCAGGTCCCGGACGAAACTCCTGCCCTAAAAGCCGATCATGTTCCGAACATCAATGCACCGCCTAAGTCTGCACCGGTGGTTGTCGATTTGGATGTAGAAAAAAAGGAAAAGCCTGCGGGTAAGACAGAGGAGGGTGCGAGGAGGCTCGCAAAGATAGAAGAATGTCTAAGTAGTCAAGGGTACGAGTTGGCCCGTTTTGACAAGATATCTCCCTTCGCGAAGGTTGAAGTTCCGCCCGACTACAAGGAGCCAGAGTTTGTTAGGAGGTACAACGGGACAGGCTGTCCCCGGGCTCACCTGAAGTATTATTTGCGCAAGATGGCGCACTACTCCGATTATGTCCCCCTATTGATGAACACGTTTCAAGAGAGTTTGGCGGGCGCTGCTCTAGCTTGGTTCGTTGAATTGGACCTTGAGGACTATGATGGATGGGAGGATTTGGCTGAGGACTTCTTGCATCAGTATAAATTCAATACGGCAACGGCTCCAACTAGGGAGGAATTGTTGAGGACAGTGAATGGGAAAAATGAAGCCATTCGCACCTATGCTCAAAGGTGGCGGGCTTTGGCAACGCAGGTCAAGCCATCAATCCCGGAGGACGAGCTTGTCGACTTATTTCTAAAAGCGCTGCCATACGAGTACTTTGATCGACTGAACACCTCTGGGTGCCAGACTTTTGTGCATCTCATAAAAGTTGCCGAGAGGCTCGAATGGGCAATGAGGGAAAGGAAAACACCCGAAGCAGTAACGAGATGCCAGTATCCGATTAAGAAGGAAAGGGAGCCTAATGTCGACGTGGCTTTTGTGCCTAACCCGCCTCAATCGAGACAGTTCTCTAACTCCACCCCGACGCAGGGAGGTTCATCGTGGTCGACGCAGAAGCAGTACCCCTTGAAGAAGCCGCCTCCCAAGCAGTTCACGCCACTCCCCAGGCCGTTGTCTAAACTGCTCCCTATGCTATTGGAGGGAAGATTGGTTGCCAAGGAGCCGCCAAGACCAAACCCTACAAGGTTCCAAGGCTATGACCCAAGCCAATCCTGTGTCTATCACATGGGGGAGAAGGGACACAACGTCGACAACTGTACGACACTGAAGTATAAGGTCCAAGCCCTCATTGATAACCAGATCCTAGAGTTCGATAAAATAGAGCCAAATGTGCAGCAGAACCCGCTCCCAGACCATCAAGTGGTAGGCATGATATTCGGAGAGGATGAGGTAGAAGAGGAGCCCGAAAAGGACCCCTCGGAAGAGGATTCATTCGTGACAATCGACGAGATTATCCCAGCGGGGATGCATGAGGAAAATATTAACTCGTTGAGAGAATCAAGTGTCGCAGACCGGCTCGATAACATCGAGAGGCAACTGATTTTTGCCTCCGAGAAAGTGTTAAATTCACTTCAGCAATTGAGAGCAATAGGTCAGGCACAAGTTGCAAGTGATATACTCTTACTGGAGCTGCACACCAGAGTTGAAAGCCAGGATCACTGGTGGGCCGTTATCGAAGAGCGATTGGGAGAATTAGCTATTTTGGTCATGAAGGCGAAAGAGCAAATGGATGGGCCTAATCTTGGTACGGGAGATGTCCCTACTCGAGTAGATCTTGTCCAGATAATTCAAGAGAGGGATGAAGGGTTCAAGCCCTATTCACACAGGTGGAGGGTACGTGCCTCGCAAGTTTATCCGCCACTGACTGAGGAAGAATTAGTGGAATATTTCTTGAAGACCCTCCCTTATGAGCTCTTTGAACATATGTTCACAACTGCCTATGATTCGTTTTCACACCTGGTGCAAGTAGGCGAGAGGGTGGAATGGGGATTGCGAAATGGAAAACTTAAAAGCAAGGATGCTAATTCCTTGAGGGGACCGAGTGTGCCATCCGTAGGTGAGCCCGATGATATGTGCTATGCGGAACCCAGATGCGGGTATAACTCAGAGGACCTAGATGATCTCATTGGGATGATCGAAACAATAATGCCCTTTGTGATTAATCTGGATAAGATTGACAACTGGGAGGAGGATGATGGCTCCATGATCAAACCAGTCGTAATCAAGATCTCTGATGATGAAGCAAGTGATAATCTGAAGATGGAAACAAAAAATATTAAGCCAGTTGTGATAAGGATTCCTCCCGTAGAGGAGTATAACCCTAAAGCGGTCCATTGGGACTACGGAACAGGCGAAATAGATGCTGTAATGCGATCGGGGAGATGCTACGCGCCTAGGGAAGGCGAACCCGAGAAAAGAGAGGTAACGAAGGAGGATGCGGAGAAGATGTTGTCTATCATCAAGACAAGTGAGTTCGAGGTAATAGAGCAGTTAAGGAAAATGCCGGCCCAGATCTCATTACTGGATCTCTTCATTAATTCTGAGAAGCACAAGAATGCCTTGCTGAAGGTGCTAAATGAGGTCCATGTACCTGAGACCATTAATGAGGTGCAACTGGAGGACTTCGTTGGCTCGATTCTGCTGAAAGATCAAATATCCTTTTCGGATGAAGACTTCCCCATGGATGGGCGGGCTCATAACAAAGCCATATATGTATCTGTAAGGTGCCATGGCAAGCAAGTATCCCATGTATTGGTGGACAACGGGTCGGCATTTAATATATGCCATTTGGCCACGCTGAGGAGCTTGGGCGTGAATGAAGAGTTAATCCGCACCTCCAAAGCAACCATCCGAGCTTTTGATGGCATGAAGAAGACCGTCGTGGGTGAGATGGAGCTGGACGTATTCATTGGCCCGGTCAAGTTCTCCATCAAATTCCAGGTTATGGATCTCCCTAGTGCTTTCGGCTTCTTACTAGGAAGGCCGTGGATCCACACGGCTGGCGCTGTACCTTCGAGCTTACATCAGAAGGTCCGTTTTGTAGTGGACAACAAAGTGATAACGGTGCACGGAGAGATGGACCTGGCGACCTATCAAAAGAGTGTTGTGCCTTATATAGAGCCCGAATCTAAAGAAGAATCGAGTTATCACTCTCTCGACCTAGTAGCTGTTGTACACATACCCCCTGGAACCAAGATGAGGACTCCCGCGCCTTCTGGCTATACGCTCGCACCTGGAAGGATGTTATTGGTTTATGGCTTTATTCCTGGAGGAGGCCTGGGGAAATATGGCCAAGGAATTCGCCAACCCCTCCAGCTGGGGGGTAACGAACGCCGAACCGGTTTGGGTTATACAAGTGAGTCTATTCGTGATTTCACCCTAAGGAGCTGTCATGGAAGCCGAGGTCGATGCCGAAGCCGAGACATGAACCGTGGAGGCCAGGGAGGCGGAGGTAGCTCCTTCATCGGTTCTGGTGCTTGGAAGGGCAAAGCAAAGATGTTTGATAGCCCGCTCAATCAGTTTTTCTCTAAGTATCCCAGATGGCTGGCAGATGAGGATGTTCAAGCTGCAGCCGATCCGGAGGTGCCTGACTCCTTCTTTGAAGACTCCGTGAACGTCATCGTGGAATGGCTTGACACCGATGTTGTTCTACCTGAGTAAAGAGGCCCTCTTTCTGCTTCTTACAACACTTTTATTACTTGCAGTTTCAATTCAGTTGTTGCATTTCGTTTAGTTCTTCTTGATTCCAAGAAAAATACCTTTGGATCTCGAGCCGTTGGTCCAAGTGGTTTACCCTGTAATGCGGCCTTATCAATGAAATTCAGTAAAATGCATATGCACGTTTTAATTAAGGACGTGTGGGAATATTCCAAACCAGCCCAATGATGATACTTGTCTTCGATTCCCGAAGACTTGAGGCCTGGATTCCCGCACGCTTCCTGATTTATCAAACAGATTTAGAGATGTGAAGATGTCCGAGGATACGAGGACTAGCTCTCTTTTTATGCCTTTTCAAATGATTTTCAAAAATCATGCATTAGAATTACTTGTTGAAATGGACTGACCATCTTTGTGACATTTCAGGCACATCATTCCAAGCATGCATACTAGACTGTTGTGTGACTCGGACCACCGAGGAGATTACTCTTGTAGTATTGTGGAAGAAGACGAGGATTTCATAGATATTCAGAGGGATTGGAACCGACATGAAGAGTCTAAACCCCTTACAGCAGAGAAAGCAGTGGTGGTAAATCTGGGTGATTCGGAAAGCGTCAGAGAAGTAAAGATTGGGGAATCATTGTCTCCCTCTGAAGCTGCTCGAATGATCAAACTCCTCAAGGAATACCAAGACATCTTTGCTTGGTCGTATGCAGATATGCCTGGCCTCGACCCCAGCATTGTAGAGCACGTGCTGCCCACTGATTCTAGTGTCCTGCCAAAAAAGCAGAAGCTTAGGCGAACGAAACCCGAGCTTTCCAAAAAGATTGAGGAGGAAGTGATGAAACTCCTTAAGGTGGGGTTCATAGAAGCAATCCCTTATGCCGACTGGATAGCCAACATTGTGCCAGTGATGAAGAAAGACGGCAAAGTCCGAATCTGTGTTGATTATCGGGACCTGAACAAGGCTAGTCCAAAGGATGACTTCCCTTTGCCACATATCGATGTACTGGTCAATAGCACAGCTGGGTTCGAGCTGTTTTCGTTCATGGACGGATTTTCTGGATATAATCAAATCCTGATGAAGGAGGAAGATAAGGCAAAGACCTCATTCATAACGCCATGGGGGACCTTCTATTATAGAGTCATGCCGTTCGGCTTGAAGAATGCTGGGGCAACATACCAGAGAGCTATGGTCGCTCTGTTTCACGACATGATGCATAGGGAAATAGAAGTGTATGTAGACGATATGATTGCCAAGTCCAGACCAGGAGAAGACCATATTCTGGTGCTAAGGAAGCTGTTTGAACGTCTACGGAAGTATAAGCTGAGATTGAACCCTAACAAGTGCGTATTCGGGGCAAGATCTGGAAAGCTTTTGGGGTTTGTGGTTAGTAGCCGGGGCATTGAAGTTGACCCTTCCAAAATTAAAGCCATACGGGACATCTCTACCCCTACCTCGGTAAAAGAAGTCAGAAGCCTGCTGGGGCGACTAAACTATATCGCTAGATTTATATCCCAACTTTCTGATGTGGCGAAGCCATTCTTCAAGCTCTTAAAGAAGGGCGCCAAGGTCATCTAGGATTCGGAATGTCATCAAGCATTTGAAAGGATCAAGGAATATCTAGTCCTACCGCCGGTATTGGTACCGCCGATCCCTGGGATTCCTCTGACTCTATACCTGACGACCCATCAAGAATCGCTGGGAGCTTTACTCGCCCAGACAAAATCGAAGGATGGGAAGGAGAGAGCAATTTATTACTTGAGCAAGAAGTTCACACAGTCGGAAGCTAATTACCCGGTAGTTGAGAAGACGTGTGTCGCACTGATCTGGGTACTCCACAGACTAAGGCAGTACACCCTCCACCATCACATCCAACTGGTGACAGAATGTGACCCAATCAAGTACTTGGTGGAAAAACCAGCCTTATTGGGGAAGCTAGCCAAGTGGCAAGTGCTGTTGTCGGAATTCGACATAAGGAGCTCGGGTCAAAAGTCAGTTAAAGGAAGGGCCATAGCCGACATGCTGGCAGAGAACTCTCAAGGGCTTGCAATCCCTAGCGAGGAAGAAGCTGAGGATCGAATCCTAACCTTATCAGATGATAAGTGGACCATGTACTTTGATGGTGCCGTTAATCTGACCGGATCTGGAACTGGGGCAGTATTGATATCCCCAGACGGTTTACACTACCCAGTTTCTGCAAAGTTGGTGTTCCCGTGCACTAACAACATGTCAGAGTACGAGGCTTGCATTCTGGGCCTGCAGTTGGCCATTGCCATGAAGGTGCAAAGGTTACAGGTTTATGGAGATTCCATGCTCATTATTCTTCAGACTCAGGGAGAATGGAAGACGAGGGATTCCAAACTTATCCCCTATCACGAATTCCTAGAGGAATTAGCTGAGGAATTCGACGAAATCTCGTTCGAATATCTTCCAAGGACCCAGAATCACTTCGCAGATGCTTTGGCCACTTTGTCTTCTATGTTGCAAGTAGAGGATGGGCTCGATATCAAGCCTCTAAAAATTGATGTGATTGACCAGCCAGCTTACTGCATGGTAATTGAAGATGAATTCGATGGTGAGCCATGGTATCACGATATCAAGAATTATCTTTTGAAAGGAGAATTCCCTCCGGGAAGCCAGATCGGGGATAGGAAATATATAGCAAGGATGGCTACTAAATTCTTCCTGAATGGGCAGACTCTGTATAAGAGGTCATTTGACTCGGTCCTGTTGAGATGTGTGGATGCCAAAGAAGCAAACATGCTCATGAAGGAGATCCATGAAGGGGTATGTGGTCCTCATATGAACGGTCACCTCCTCGCAAAGAAAATCATGCGGCTAGGTTATTACTGGATGACCATAGAGTCGGATTGCAGCCAACACGTGAGATCTTGTCACCAATGCCAGGTGTATGGAGACAGAATTAACGCACCTCCGAATGAGCTCCACCAGATGTCAGAGGCTTGGCCATTCGCTATGTGGGGGATAGACATGATTGGCCCCATCAATCCAAGTGCTTCCAATGGACACCGCTTTATCTTGGTGGCGATCGATTACTTTACGAAGTGGATCGAAGCAAACTCATATGCGAATGTCACAGCGAAGAATGTGGCAAGGTTTATCAGAAGGGATATCATTTCCCGATATGGAGCTCCTCAAGCAATTATCACGGACAATGGTTCCAACCTGAACAACAAAATAGTCGATGACCTGTTGGGGGCCTTCAATATTCGACACCTTAATTCATCTCCTTACCGCCCACAAATGAATTGAGCTGTGAAGGCGGCAAACAAGAATATCAAGAAGATTCTGTCGAAGACCGCAGAGAATTATAGAGACTGGCATGAGAGGCTACCGTACGCATTAATGGCATATCGAACTTCAATTCGGACCTCAACTGGGGCAACTCCTTATTCCCTGGTCTACGGCATGGAGGCAGTCCTGCCTGTGGAAATTGAAATCCCATCTCTGAGGATCTTATCCCAAGTCAAACTCTCTGAAGCCGAGTGGGTCCAGCAGAGGTATGAGCAGTTGAATTTGATTGACGAAAAGCGTCTCAAGGCGATCTGCCACGGTCAGAGCTACCAAAAAAGGGTTGCCAAATCGTTCAACTGGAGGGTCAAGCCCAGATACTTTGAGGTAGAAGATTTGGTGGCGAAGAAGACACTTCCGAATGTTTCTCATCCTGGGGGCAAATTCACCCCAAATTATGAAGGTCCTTATGTTGTCAAAAAGGTCCTTCCTGGAGGAGCCCTGATCCTTATAAACATGGATGGGGAGGAGTTAGGATTTCCTGTAAATGCGGATGCAGTCAAACAGTATTATCCTTGAAATGAAAGTAGAAGCCGGCTTGGCTATCTTTTGGATGATCTGAGTCACTATTGCATACATTTCATGCATTCATGCATACGTGCATTTGCTTCATATGATTGCAGGTTCAGAGGAGGTTCCTGAATCGATAAGCCATTCAAGCCAAACAAAAGGCGCCCTAATGAGGATTCACTGAGACACAATTCCATTTCTCCAGCAGGGAACCAGCTGCGATTCAAGGAGTTGCATGCGAGAGTGGGATGGGCTATAGCCACCGCAAGCGGGAATCCTTGCCAGACTTTTACAGGTAAGTGGTCTGTTTCCCCTAGAGTATAAGGGTTTTCGAGAATCTAGCGAGTTTCAAACCCCAAGTCTATAGCAAAATGCCTAGCACACTCTAAAGAATTTTCATCGATATGCATGTCCAAAGGGACCGGGAGGTTATCCGATCATGATTGAAATATGCATTGGGCATCTTAAAACCCCAGTGGGGGTTAAACTTTGGAGAAAACGAAATGAGGATTTTCGAAAGGAAGTGTTTAAACCCTGTCAAAAGGAGTACCTCAAATGATGAGAGATGAGCCATGCCCAAACACGTCCTTTTTATACACTTGAGTGGTAAGTGAGGTAAGATTGAGATGAGAACCTTAGTTTAGGGACATAGGGATCATTTGCAGTGGTTACATGGATTGAAACGACGAAAGGCATTCATTTCTCTATCCCAAACCTCACAGGTGACCATTGCTAATCCCTTTGAACGGCGGTTTCATTTCTTCACCCCTGTCAAGAACCACCCCACATCGGGGCCAAATGGAGGTAATTCCGGCAGCAACAAGAGGTAAATGGTTAGAAATTTTCTTGCTCGAACTAATATCAATCTTCGAGTGTTTCTTTGCATTTAAACTCATACTGCAATTCAAGTGCCTTGGGACGACGAAAAGCATTCGTTTCTCTATCCTACACACTTTTATCCTTTGCATAGCCCAATTGAGCTTGTATGTTCATTTCTTAAACCCCGTTGGTGATCATTGCTCATCCCAAGACGTAGACGACGCCACCTCAAAGCGGAAGAGCTTAGAAGAATCGATCCACGGAGAATTCCCGATTTGACTCTTCAAGCGTGCTAGATTTTCATTTGCTGTGTATCTGGCATAATCTTTGAAAATTATTTTGTCTAAAAAAAGGGGGCTGGACCAAAAAAAAAAAAAAAAAAACAATCCCGGGCATTAAAAAAAAAACAAAAGAAAGAAAAAGCAAAGTGCTGATCAAAAGCAAGGCCAATGCCCATTCAAAATTTTGTTCATTTGTGGATACCTCTGAATTTCATAGATACATTTTTATAGATTCCGTGAAGAAGTGTTTGCATGTTGTCTTTCTTGTAAACCCCCAATGGAATCTGGTTGAAAAAGAAAATTCCCCGGATGAGTCAAATTGCAAAATGTACTCATTAGTTGGGGTTCGCATTGCCCTCAAGCAACGACAGCATTAGCGAAACTTCGCACCACCCTCGTACAACGATGGTGTCCTTTGAAGACTATTCTAGAAGGCCGAGACCGGTGACAAATCCACAATGATCACCAACGTCAAACCCTTCTCATATATTTTCTGAGCCAAAATGAGCCTTTTTCTCCCTCGGTCCCCAACCCTGACCTACGTTACAACCCTTGAAAGTCTTTTCTGATTAGGGCACTTGTGTCAACGTAGAGTTGAATGATTTTAAGCATCGCTCGAAGAGGTACGAGCAAGATTTTTTCTCTCTCATTTTACAAGGTTCTTGACTTGTAAACCCGGAGCAGATGATGAAGATCTTTCGTTCATTGGCCTTGACTCGACTGTGAGTCCCCTTGAAAAACCTTTGACCAAACCCGACATTACGGTCCCTTGAAAGTTCCTTTCAGATCAATTGAATTGTATGCACTGCGAATAGTTTCGAAATCCCAAGCGTAGGTTTGAAAGGAAATTCGAGCGCTTCTAAATAGAAATCAAAACCTTTTTTAGAGATTGTGAGAAGTCCTCTCTAATGAAGGTACTCCAATTGATGTTTTAACCAAATTCTTTTGGTAATTTCGTATCATTTGATTCAAAATCTTCCCCACAAGGAATTTTGATCACCAATGTCATGTTGCAAGATGTTTTGGATAACCTCCCACATCATAATGCATCTAAAAAGTTTCTGCATGATTCTTAGCTTGCCTAAATCTCAGAATAACATCAAAACAAGATTTCCATAAAACTTTGGAGTCTTTCTTAGAAACTAAACCCTTTTGCATTGCCTAAACGCAACATTAGGACTTTCAATTACACCATTCTTGGTAAGATGATTCGGGTTTGAGCTTCTGCAGGATTCTTGATCTCCCCAGATCTTAGAATGGCACCCAAAACGAAATGGATTTGTACCCCTTCTGTCTGCCCTTAGAAGCAACATTAGGGTAGTCCCTCGATGACGAACAAATCGAGATTGTGCCTCTTCAGTCTAAGTCTTATCCTAAGCAAATCTCTCATGATCTGTCTCACCAGACAGGTCATCTCAGTCTAAGTTTTATCCTTAGCAAATCTCTCATGATTTGTCTCACCAGACAGGTCATCTTAGTCTAAGTCTTATCCTTAGCAAAATTCCTCATGATCTGTCTCACCAGACAGGTCATCTCAGTCTAAGTCTTATCCTTAGCAAAATTCCTTATGATCTGTCTCACCAGACAAGTCATCTCAGTCTAAGTCTTATCCTTAGCAAATCCTTCATGGTTTGGGCGATTCAATCCTGAAATCTCTATCTCTTTTGTTCGCCCTAAAAAGCAGCATTAAGGCATTTCTTCGGTAAACCCTACGTCGGGTGAACCATTTCCAAAGTCCTTCTTACAGGCATTCCTTTAGTAAACCCGACATTGGGTGAACCATGTCGAAAATCTTTTGTTACAGATATCCGCTTAGGCGAGTCCTCTTAGTAGGATATGTCGTCTCTAGAATCCTTTCATTAGGAATTCTATCATGGGTTGACCTACCATACGGGTTAGAGCTTAACCCCCCCTAGGGTATTCTTGGAATGAAACCTTAGGTATCTTTTCAAAGAGCATTCACGTCAAACAGCAATCGTACGGTCGACAGGTATGCCCCAGGTAAATCTCTCTCACTAAGCTCTTGCTCGTACCATCCAGGTGAACCGAGGACTAACTTGAATTTGGACTTGCATCGAAAGGTCACCAGAATCATATGTCATAGCTCTTCTATTCCCCAGTCAAGTTGATTCGGAATTAGGTGTCATCTCGTCTTTGAGCGAAACCTCTGCGAGCCTCTACTCAAAGAGGGGCAGCTGTTGACACCTAAATTCTGACTAACCTTTCTAGTCATTTTTCCATAAAAAATTAGAACTAATTTTAGTTCTTGCCAAAAATAATCATGTAATTCATGCATCGCATTCAGACTAACGACGGAAGATCCGAGTCTTAAAATGACAGGCGACTGGACCAGACATGAACTTCGACGAACGATTTATCTTTTGAAGGCCCGGACTTAATCGAAAAAAGAAATATTTCCTCAGGGACTGAATTGCAAACACGTAAAACCTCAAGGACTAAAGTGCAAATATTTAAAACTTGAGGAACTACTTTGCAAATAACCAAAAGATGGAGTTAGTGGAGAAATTAGAAGAGGAGATAGAGAATGGGAGATAGAGAGAGGAAGATGGAGAATGGGAGATAGAGAGAGGAAGATGGAGAATGGGAGATAGAGAAATGAAGATGGAGAAGAGGAGATAGAGAATGGGAGATAGAGAGAGGAAGATGGAGAATTGGGGATAGAGAAAGGAAGATAGAGTTAGTGGAGAAATTAGAAGAGGAAGAGAATGAGAGGGGGGCAGTTTTTTTTTAGGGAGCTTGGAGAGAAAAAAAGAGGAAACCGAGAGGGAGTTTGGGACTGAGAGGAGAGAACTTGAGTGGTCCACAACCCCGGCGAAGCACTACCACCGTCCACCGAGGTTCTCGGACCACCTTCGAGCCCGTTTCCAATCCCTACCGAACACTGCGCCTCGACCCCGACGTCCAACGAAGACTACGGCCCTAAAAGGGGCAAAAAGAAAGTAGGGGGGAGGGAACCCAAGAAGACAATTTGAAACCATGATCAAACACAAGACTCCGAACCCATCATCAGAACCCCCTCAAATCCCAAATCTTGCCTCGTTTGGAAGCAAATTCTAGAGACAATCATCAACACACAGAGCAATCCCCTCAATAAAGAAGAAGAAGAAGAAGAAGAAGAGAGAGAAGCAACTACATAAAGGAAGAGGAAGCGCGCGAGAGTACCTGGAGGAGCAACAAGCGAAGTGGGAGTGGAAGGAAAGCGAAGCGGACGAAGAAGAAGAGTAAGAGAGAGAGTCCAAACTCAGAAGAGAGCTCCGTCGAGGTAACGGAAGTTAACTGGAATCGAAACCAAGAAATTCTTGGTTTAGGGTTTTCCCGGTTCCTGTTCGGATTTTAGGTTCCGGTTACACTAGGAACCGAGAACCGGAACCGATGGTTCTTGAAAAAAGGGAACCGGTAACCGGACCCTGGCACATCAGAACCGGGAACCGGCGGTTCGGTTCTCCGGTTCTCGATTCTACCCTGAAATCATGCTCACCCCTAATTTTTACCCTCTATTTGTCACAGGTATATCAATTTTGTATTTTCCGTGGTATTAACCCAATTTAACAAAGGGTAAATTTGTCACAGGTGTAATAGTTTGGGGTTTTTCGTGGTTAAAAAAATTAGTTTAGGGTAAATTTATTACAGATATACCAGTTTGGGGTAAATTTATCACAAGTGTACCATTTTGGGATTTTTCGTGATAAAAAAATAGTTTGGGATAAATTTATCGCAGGTGTACCAATTTGGAATTTTTTGCCGTATTAACCCATTTATTTATCAGCTTATCGCAATTTATTTACTTATCAAGTCCATACC
This sequence comes from Lenwebbia sp. NSW1173648, assembly GCA_029784005.1. Classification (NCBI taxonomy): domain Eukaryota; kingdom Viridiplantae; phylum Streptophyta; class Magnoliopsida; order Myrtales; family Myrtaceae; genus Lenwebbia; species Lenwebbia sp. NSW1173648. Next base: position 8,138,825 of record JARCGZ010000010.1, read on the forward strand.
GTACTTTAGTGAGGCTTACCTCTCTAGTGGATTATTCTACTTTACTGCATTATCATAATAATCATTTTATACATTTCTTTATCGCAATTTATTTATCAGCTTATCGCAATTTATTTACTTATCAAGTTCATACCACACTTTAGTGAGGTTTACCCTTCTAGTGGATGGTGCTACTTTATTGCATTATCACATTATTCATTTTATACATTTCTTTTGCCATTTATTTGTGTGTGTGTGTGTGTGTGTGTGTGTGTGTGTGTGTGTGTGTGTGTGTGTGTGTGTGAATATACATATTTATACATATGTATAATAAGAAAGAGAAAACGAGACACGGGATTTATCTTAGTTCACCCTTACACTAGTGCTACGTCCAGCAGATGATTTCACTAGAATTAGCTCATCGCACATCTTGTTACATCACTCAATTAGAAGCGAGAAAGAGTATATATAGCAGTAGCTATTCATGGGTCCGAGCCTCAGCTACTAATGAAAAAATATGGGCTTAAACTATAAAAGCCCTCTGGTGTTTTCTGTCGTTGGGGAGTATTAACCACACCCCAACAGTTTTGATCAATGAACTTGAATTACAAAATGAGTGACAGTGAGATTGAGGGGTGAGAAGAGCGACGCTTCTCCCGTGCAAGAGTGGCTCTCCCACATTCACCAATAACAAACTTGGCTCCATGTGGAGGTAAGTGGTTGGCTGTGGATCAAGCATGCAACCTCGCCCCTCTCCCGCCCTCTCACTCATGTAAACCCACGAGAACGATTGATGCACTCTCATTCCCCTATGGTATTAGCTTTTACATTCTCTTTCTTTTTCTCTCCTCTATTACACCATTTTTGTTATCTCGCTCGGTGTTGTTACACCATAGTTGTTATTTCACTCGATGCTCTATTTTGCTCTGTTACACGATAGGCTCCCATGGCGAATCAGCAGGAGCATTAGGCCTGAGGAAAGACCAACGTCTTCTGTGAGATCATTTTCAGACTACCGATCGACAATATCTTTGAGCTCCATTGCATCAACAAGGCGTGAAAACCGTACATCAATGGCCGAGAGCTCTCTAATTCCTTCACGGCTTGTTCTCGCGACGCCTGTTAAACACAGGCTTATTTCATTAACCCAAACCTAGGCCCTTGTCTCTTATAATAGCCCAGCCCCTTTGCTTCTTCCTTTCTTTTTCAGTAGGTGTGCAGGAAGATCATCACCAATAACAAGGAAGGGTCGCTCGTCCGAGAGAGAGAAGAGAGAGAAACAGAGAGAAATCCTCACGTCTCTTCTATCCGGAATCCACGGCAAGCCGAATCCACATCATTCACAACACCGGATAAAAATCGAAGCCTTTATTAATCTAACTAGGGAGAATTTTCGAAAGTAGGGCATCAATTCGGACCTACGTCGAGTTTGAATTTCTAATCCGATTGATTGATTGTCGAGTAGCGTTTATATATTAGAATGAAATTTTATGGTGTCGTGGAGTCGTGGGATTTCGCGGATCTTGATTTGGACTTACAGTTTGCCCGAAATAAATTTTTGGAGTTAGGCGCACATGTTGTAGAGGGCGTGAACAGTAACTTTTGGGCCATTTTTCGATGATTTTCAACTAAACGTTGGGTCAGCCAAGTTAGGGTTTTTGTAGCACACTGAAAGGGTTTTTCATGGATTATAAGATTGCTTGAAACAGGGTTTGGTGGAAGGAATCATGGCCTTAACGAGTTTAGTGCGCAAGCTATCCATAACGGACAGCGATAGGTTTTTGCTATGGGCGAGCTTCTGTTGGCTCGTAGGTTTCATTCTATTGTTAAATAGGTGTAGTTTAGTCGAGTCGTGTGTTAGAGTGGCGCGTTACTCGGTTTTGATCCGTTTTTTCATTTTTATATATGTTGTTTTAATCTGTGAACTTGGATTACGAAATGAGTGAGAGTGAGAGTGAGAGTGAGGGTGAGAAGAGTAACGCTTCCCCGTGCAACAGTGGGTCTCCCACTTTCAAATATCATGCCAAAAATGTCGTAAGCAGGTTTCGCTTAAACAATTTTTCCAATAACAAACTTGGCTCCACGTGGAGCTAGGTGGTTGGCTGTGGATCAAGCATACAATCTCGCCCCTCTCCCGCCCTCGCTCACATAAACCCAAGAGAACCATCGACGTACTCTCATTCCCCTTTGGTATTCGCTTTCTCTTTCTTTTCCTCTCCTCTATTATGCCATTTTTGTTATCTCACTCAATGTTGTTACACCATAATTGTTATCTCACTCGATGCTTTGTTTTGCTCTGTTACATGATAGGCTCCCATGGCGAATTAGCAGGAGCATGAGGTCTGGGGAAAGATCAATGTCTTCTGTGAGATCGTTTTCAGACTGTCGATTGATAATAGCCTTCAGCTCCACTGCATCAACAAGACTTGGAAATTGTACATCGATGGCCGTGAGCTCTCCAATTCCTTCACGGCTCGTTCCCGCGACCCTATAAAACATAGGCTCATTTCATTGACCCAAACCTAGGCACATGTCTCTTATAATAGCCTAGCCCCTTTGCTTCTTTCTTTCTTCTTCGGTAGGTGGTGCAAGAAGACCATCGATAATAACAAAGAAGTGTCGCTCGTTTGAGAGAGAAAAGAGAGAGAAAGAGAGAGAAATCGTCACGTCTCTTCGATCCGGACTCCATGGGAAGTGGAATCAACATCGTTTCACAACACCGGGTAAAAATCGAATCATTTATTCGTCTAACTAGGGAGAATTTTCGAAAGTAGGGCATCAATACGGACCTACGTCAAGTTTGAATTGCTGCGTCCGATTGATTGATTGTCGAGTAGCGTTTGTATATTGAAATGAAAGGTTAGGGTGTCGTGGAGCCGTGGGTTTTGACGAATCTTGATTTGGACTTACGATTTACCAGAAACAAAGTTTTTGAGTTGGGCGCGCATGTTGTAGAGTACGTGAACAGTAACTTTCAGGCAATTTTCCTGTGGTTTCCGGCTAGATGTTGGGTCGACCGAGTTAGGATTTTTGTACTACACTGAAACGGCTTTTCATGGACTATAAGATTGCTTGAAATAGGGTTCGGTGGAAGGAGTTATGGCCTTAACGAGTTTAGTGCGCAAGCTGTCCATAGCGGACATCGATGAGTATCTACTATGGGCAAGCTTCCGTTGGCGTGCAAGTGTCGTTCTATCATTAAATAGGTGTAGTTTAGTCGAGTCTTACGTTAGAGTGGCCCGTTACTTGGTTTTGATCCGTTTTTCCGTATATCTGATAGGAAACTTGGTTGCCTTGTGACAGCGTTAAAAGTGAACATGGTTTGATGACGAGCTTTAGATTAGTCGATGGATGGACCATCGACGTGTTATTCGACGAGATTAGTCAATGAAATAAACCATTGATGGTTGTTGTTAATGTTGAGTGAGTTTTTATTGACTAATCTTATACGTATCACGTTTATTGGAAAAGTTATCATACATTTGTGATATTTTGCATATATAGTAAATGGAGGATTAAGTTGAGGAGTTATGATATCATTTGATATTGATGCATACTGATTGTTCGATATGGTTATTTCTCATTGAGCTGTGTTAGCTCACTCATTTCATCTTACTTGTCTTTCAGGTTCAGAGAAATGCAAGTGGGCGTGAGCATAGCGTTAGCAGGAGGATTTTTTGGATAGTGTGATTTTTGGTATGAAATATATATATATATAGTCGTGTTGAGCTTTTTAGATAACTCTTTTTGTTGGATTTGTACATATATCTTTTTTATGGTTATAAAAAGCTCTGGTATTATAATCACACGACCTTTTTATCGAATATATATATATATATTGATGTATATATTTTGTTATATTGAGGCCGTGTCTTTTTTGAGAAAAGACGGCCATGGCCCTTGTTATGGTAGAATTGGGACGTGACAACGCCACCTCCATCATCACTCTCGAGGGCGACGTCTCCACCCTCCTCTTCACCTTGGACCGTGGAACCGGCGGTTATGTCACCCCCTTCGACGGATTGCACCATGCTCCCACCTGGTTGGAGTATGTGCAAAGCGTGGGCGGCTTGATCTGCTACAACTTCGAGTACGATACGATTGTACTCAACCTCACCACCCGGCAATCCAAGGTACTCCTTGCTGCCACCGGTCCCGATTTCCCCATTTTATGCACTATCCGCGCGAAGCGTTCCACTGCTTCAGCGTCTTGGGGTTTGACGTGGCCACCCAAGAACACGTAGTGTTGATCGAGTATGGAATTCTGTTTACTCACTTAAAATTGAGTATCGTTTCCCTCCCTTTCCTGCTAGGATTGGAAATCCTGTATTTGACATATCCATGCGATTGAGTCCTTGGTTCCTTATCCCTCAAAGACGTCCATGAAGAGGAGGAACCTGAATATGACGATGACGTCCACGATGGCGAGGAACTGTTTCCCGCCCACATGATTCTGAGATTCCGAACGGCGGTTCGTGGAGGAACCTCGATTGGAGCGGCCCCATTGAATTTTCTATGGGAGGTAGTACTTCGGTGGATGGGCCATCTTCTTCCTAACAGTTGACCAGAAGGTCCACAAGGTAGTGGTGACCTGCGTTCTCGGAACAGAGCCCTGCCTCTCCCCACCGATGACTTGAAGCACCGGAAGGAGCTAAAGCTGATCGAGTTCGGCAACTGTCTTACGGTTAGACTTGAACAAAGTCAGGGATGGGCTGGCCGTGGCTATGTACATTCTTGAGGATTACGCAACGCGAGCTTGGAGCGTTCCTCGGGTCGTCATGCCTGTCCATATTCTTAGGACGCATCGCCTGGGTAGCATCCGAGCCGGAGAGCTCGTGGTTGCTCCGGTACCTGAGAAGGATGAAGCCTACCTATTTTTTTATGAGCTAGGGAGCGGTAGATTCACAAAGCTCAATATGAGTGGCATTCCGGATTCGATTTTGCAGGACTTCGTCCACTTTACCTGTGCACCTTTTGGCTTCCAACTACCACTTTGCTTTTGAGCGTGATTTGGCCTTGAGCCACTACTCCGCAGCAGCATCGAGTTTATTGATGCTTTCTGTTCCAGTTTTAGCTTTTGGTTTAATGTCGCTTTTTTTGTTCGTTTATGTGAAGGATGGTTTGTCCTACTGAACAAGTTCTTATAATGGCTCTCGATGCTTTTGATTTGCTTTGAGTTCAAATTTGTGATGGTAATTCAATTTGCTGCAAAACCAGAGACTGCCGTCTAGTTTCTTCTTATCAGCCTTCACCCAATCAAATTGAGTTTTACTTGAACTTTAGCTTTTGGTTTAATAGCGTTTTTTTCTGTTCGTTTATGTGAAGGATGGTTTGTCCTGCTAAATTCTTATAATGGCTCTCGATGCTTTTGATTTGCTTTCAGTTCAAATTTGTGATGGTAATTCAATTTGCTGCAGAACTGGAGACTACTGTCCAGTTTCTTCTTATCAGTCTTCACCCAATCAAATTGAGTCTTACTTGAGCTTTAACTTGTCGTTTTTCTGTTCGTTTATGTGAAGTATGGTTTGTCCTACTGGACGAGTTCTTATAATGGCTCTCGATGCTTTTGATTTGCTTTCAGTTCAAATTTGTGATGGTAATTCAATTTGCTGCAGAACCAGAGACTGCCGTCCAGCTTCTTCTTATCAATCTTCACCTAATCAAATTGAGTTTTACTTTATCAATCTCGTTCTCTGATTGTAACTAGTAAAAACGCAATCTTACAGGCTTTAGGAGAAGCTTAGAAGGGTTAAGATTGCTCTTAGGTCACGTTTGATTTGCCTAAAACAAAAGTTGAAATGAATTAGGAATGGGATTAAGTTTTCAGTAACCCGAATGGTAAAATAAATTTCAAATTATCATATTTGGTAATACCTTGAAATTTGGGATATGAGGCTTTTTATAATTTGGAAATTATTAAAATTTACCATAACAATGAAGAGATCGTAGAGATTCATTTCAATAGTTGCCAAAGAAAGGAAAGCCTTCTTGATCTCTTCAATCTTCCAAAGGCCAATGACTTAGCATGGACGTGAGTGAGGTACACGAATTACTCCATATGCATAACATCGGTGCAATAGTACGGCTCGACCAGTAATACAGTTGTATCCTTACGTGCGCATCAGATTTTTGACAGTGTGATCCGAAAGGAAGCTCATATGAAGCTCATTGAGATGTTAAGTACGAAGATAAATACTGAATTATTGCCGTACCAACAGATTTGAAAAACATATGCACATGATGCTTGTTCATCGTTTTTGTGACTGGACAGCCAGCAAGGTAATCGTTGGTTATGACAGAGCACACGAGAAGAGTTATGAATAAGCAATCCTTGAACCTTGGAGATCCTCAATGTGCCTCATTGATGTGGCAAGCCAGTGCTGTGGCTAACAAAAAGCATAACAGGAATTTGAGTTATATATAAGCGATCCTTGAGCCTCGGGGATCACTTAAAAGAAAATTTAGAATTTCAGCCATTTGATGGTGTTCTTAGAAGCATTTGGGTTAAACCTAAAAGAAGCTGGCAAAATTGGGATGTGAGATAGCTAATAGAACGTGTTAGATGAGAAACATTGTATTTGATATCATTATCAACTTTTTATAACACTCTGAAGAAATGAGTAGACATGAATTCAAAGTACTCCAGTTTTCTAATAAGTAAAAATTAACTACATCTATTTCTTTTCAACTTAGAGCATCACTCTATTCCTTTGATATAGTTACGATGGAGATTAGAAAAGGTGTGCACATATTTACAAACTTCATTCCTCCCTAGGGATCCACCGGCTCCACCAGAGGCTCTTTCGGCGCTGGTTGAGCTCATCCATGCTCTCGTTTAATGTACTCATAATCTTCCTTTGGATACGGAGAGCTGAGGCTAGAGCATTTCTTTGAGCAGTTGCCTTCTTGTTTGGCGCCATTTCCTGCACAAAAGTACCCCAAGGTCTTATAGAAGATTTGCACGATTCACGGGAGGATGAAACAGAGATGTGGAATGTGAAAGTGTGTTCTGATCAAGCTATACCATCACCCTTGGCCTTCTGTAGACTTATTTTCTTCTTTATTTAGTCAAGTTATCAATGAAATGAGCTACCACGCTTACAATTAGCTTAGTAGCATACCTCTGCTCCAAAAAGCAGAGAAAAGGGGAAAAGAAAGACCTTTGGCAATGGGTGAAGTGTGAGTTCTTTGAATGGAGGAGTGTCCTCAGTGTAATTTAGAAGTGAAAAACTACAGTTGCTCGGAATAGTTTAGATACTGACTCTAAGCTCCTGAAGCTGAGCTTCTGTGAAACCACCATCCTGCTCCGTCCCTGACTTAGCCATAAGCCCAATTACCCATTTGGCAGCCTCCTCATAATCCTGTTGCGTGGCTCGAAAGAGCTGCAACCTCAGTTTCTGCATGAAGGATAAAGCCAATAGTCCTTCTCTACCGAAGTATGGATGAGCTAATGCTGCTTTCGCACTAGTTCTTTTCCTTGGTTTGTAGCGAACCATTGATGTCAGAAGTTCCCATCCTATTCCACCATCTAAATCTAGCAGCTCGAACCCCCTCTTTAAGTCAGGGCTGGCGCGAGGTTCTAAGCTTCTTCTCCATGCGACCAGATCGTAGTCACACCTTTTGAGCTGCCGGTTGAATTGTATGAGACCACTGTCAGTCCTTAATGATGGAACCACCTGTACGAGAGCAGGCTGCTTTGAGTAAATGTAGCTTATTGCATCAAACAAGCCATATATACAGCATTGTAGAGATAAATCTACAGGAGTTTTAACTTCATACCTGATACATCTGAAACTACATGCAAGTGATGTGCAGTTCTGGCTTAAAAAATCTAGTGTCCTACTATGACCAATTTATTTAGCCATCTACCAAAGTCTTCAATGATATACCTACTTTAGTTTATTCTTGGATTAACCGGGTGGTGTTGTGAGTAGATGATACCTATACAAGATTTTCCAATGTTAAACCTTGACCTAGTGAGAACTTCAAGGTTTAAAGTATCAGCTTTTTGCATGTCTACCGTCGACAAAGCACATGAACATACCCGCTGAATTTGTGATATATAGCCATGTCATCATAGTTTCTTGAGATGATTTCGCACGCAGAATCTCATGCCCTTACTGTTGGCTCAGTTTTCCCGTACATTTATCTTTGTTAGCTGTACGTTAGCTTTCATATAGCTAATATTTTGCCAAAACTTGTTAAAAGTGAATCCAAAGAGGGACCCAAACAGCGGTGTGAATAAAAGGTTGAAGTCATGTAGTGAGATTTCTAGGCCTCAAAAATACTTGCAAGGACAAGCTGATGAACCATTCAAACATAGATTTCCCCCTGGATAATATCAAATCGTAGCAACGAGTTCCAAAGCAGATATGTTAGCTCACCATTTGTAGAAAAATGAGACCAGTGCTGTAGATATCAAATCTGTCTGGCAAATTCATCTGTTTTTAAGGAAAGCCATCAGAGCTAGAAAAATATTAAAGTCGAAACGAAAAGAAGCTTGATGTACACTAGTCAATCTTAACAGTCTCATGGTAGACATCACACCTGCCATAAAACTGGGGAAAGAGCAGTAGCCACTGGAGCTGAAGGTGCAGAGGGAGTTTGCGTGCTCATAATGTACTGTTCTGGTGCAGCGTACCTGAGAAGTGACGAACCAAAGAGAATGGTCACATGTTATAAGAGGCACAGTGTCAAAGCAATCTAGGAAATCAGACAACTCAAAACAACCAGTTTTTTTTTTTTGGTCGGAAAAAAAAACAACCAGTTAGAGAGGTCAGAGTACAAGAGGAAGATTCACATTATTAAGATATGGAAACCATGGCACATCCACCACTTCAGTCGGGTATTGATTTTCAAGAAACGGACAATATTTCTTGTTTAAAGTTTAACAACGCCATAGCCATCTGTATTGTGGACTAATATGATCATCAGAAGACATAATTACCACAGGCATATTTCTTCCTTATCAGAATTAACAAGTTGTATTCACTACGCACCGTAACAGAACAGCTCCCCCCCCCCCCCCCTCCCTCTCTCTCTCTCTCTCTCTCTCTCTTCATCAGAGGAAAACAGCTTAGAAGGCATGTTGCCTCCCAGAAGAATAGGAGATCTTGCATCTCCTAGTCTTTAATATCTGTGGTTGAGACAAGGGCGTGTTGCAAACGGCAATCAAAATCTACACCGTAGTTAAAGATGCAATCTGAGTCGTGTCCTATGAACCTGGAAAGAATTACAATTGTACAGTATCAAGATTCTCGTGCAAATTTTCTTGACATGCTTATACAAGGCCAGCATTCAACGGTACCTGCGCGTTTGCACACACTTGAGATTGGAAAAGTTACGACCAATAGGTTCAGTAAAACCAATCATAAGGAGATCACCATTCTGTCGGCATGCAGATGATAACAAACCCAAGCTCCCTTGCTCCCACTTTAATAATATGTCTCCAAATGAAGTAATTAGCTTTATTTACACAAAACATACGTTCTCAAGACTGAAAAAAGGAGAATGTAAGATGAGTTTCTGCAGGATTGACGTGTATTTTTGTCAACATTGTCCTACACACGTCTTGTCCACAAAATAATGATCCACATGCTGATGAGATACCACATCTAAAAAATGTTAAGGATGATACCTTGGATCCAATAGAAATTCCTTTGGAATATAATTGATACCCACTCTAAGATCTGCAGCTGCTCCAAGATCAATTATCTTGAATGTACGAGAACCTGCTCAATTTCAGGGGTAACATGTTGTGCTTTATGAAATATCAATTTCTTTCTACAGAAAAGAAACACAATCAAGCTGTTGTTACCATGCTATCAATACCTTCAGAAAATATAATGTTCTGTGGCTTAATGTCCCTATGAACAATGCCTGTCGAATGAAGACCATCCAGGCAAAAGAGGATCTGTCTCATGATCGTTTGAATGATCCTGTTCTCCCTTTCAATTCCTTTCGGCAAGTCCTGTACCTCCTCGAGAATCATTGTTTCTACCTGACAAGAAATTTAATCGTAATTGAAGATGGCAATCGAGTATGTAGACAGATCTACAAAGGTGATGCTGCATGTAAATCTGAAACAAATAAAGCACAAAGCTATGGACAGAAGATAATAAATGAACATAATCAGGTATTACGACCATCTTCCTTTGTTGAATATCCACCCACACAACACTTAGATAAGTGTCTCAGATTCCACGTTTGGTGCCTCAATAGCCATGCCATTGATTGCAAATAAAAGATCGTAAGCATGACTATATGTAGCACAACTACGATTGCTACATCCTATGCTAAGAAAAATTTTCGGGCTCTAACCAAAAGAATGAAGAAATTGCAATATATGAAGATAGTAAGAGGTGAAAGGAAGAGCTACTAACATTATAAGGGAACTCTTTGCTCTGCATCAAATCTGCTAGTGTAGATTGACCTTCAAATCGCCATATAAGCCAATATTCTTCTCCTTTCTTTGAAGAACTCTGGAAACATTTTCATTTTTGTGGGGACAACTTCAGAGAGAAGATACAATACAGACTAGCAATGAAGCAAACTTGTGAAAATGTTTTCTCTATTTTTATATTTCCACGTGAATTAAAAGTAAACCCGCGATTAAGAAAATAGTCTATATAGAGCAAAACCTCTAGAAAACCATATACAAAATCAGCACAGCTACTAGCACAAGCTCTTCGGACACGTTCATTCATCCAAATCTCGACCGCACCATATTCAGTAGCCTTCTTCAATACCAAGTCACCTTCCTTCTGTTCAAGAGCAAGCAGCAAGAAGGAATTAATACATTGAATTCACGCCCACAACAGCATAGAGCCCATTTCACCTTTGCCACTGTGAAGTGTATACACGAGCCTGCACACTCACGTGCGTGTCGGCGCTTCTTAATCACCACAAATGGTACAAAAACCCGAAAATAATTTTCACGATGCTCAGCGAGTGATTAATAAACAACAGCACCCAACTTTGAGGCATCACACAGCAACAACCTAAAAGTTCATACCCAACACTTTCTTTTGGGCACTAAAATTTGGACAAAGACTCAATATGAGGAGTCCTGTGAGAGCTATACTTACGTTTGATGAAGACTTCTTAGCCAGAGAAACCCTATAAACCACACCAAAGGCTCCCTCGCCCAACTTCTTCCCCAGCACGAAATCATCCTGATCAAACACAAAACCGAACTTCATTTAATCAATCACTCAAACCCCACCAAAATCGCAACTCTCTTTAGTTTCCAACACCACACTGACCTTCCTGAAGGTGGGTCTGAACAATCTCTCGACAAAAGCAAGAAAAAACATGTCAAAGAACCCAGGAGCCACACCAGGAGTCGCCCACAGGTAAGACAGAGCCCCAAGAGCCAAGACCGCACCTGGGGCCGTGAGCGTCAGGCCACTGGACTTGGGGAGTGTGCTTCGGTAGATGATGTCCCCACACTCCATGACCGTGCACGGAAGGCCCACGCCGACACCCAGAAACAGGTCCTTGACCGCATCGATCAGGTGGCCTCCTGAGGCGAGAACGAGGGCTCTGGGGCTTGAAACGAGGGTCTTGAGGGGAAGTTTGATGGCGAGCTTCTTGCCCAGAAACGGGGTTGTCGTCGGATTTGAGGAGGGCTTGGGAGACTGGAGCTTGATGGTGGTGGCTATGCCGACTCCTCCTGATGCTGCGACAGAGGCCATGCCAGTGGGAGACAAGAGCCTGCGTGCGCGCGGTGCCTTGTTAGAGAACTGAGAAAGCAGGTTGCTTGCCCAAAGAAAAATGCCGGCTTCAAATTGAGACCACAAGTACTGATTTTTTTCTTCTTCTTGTTTTTTCTGGGGCAATTGCGGGCGCGTAACGACAGTTATTTCTGGTGATATTTGTGGAGAGGAAGAGGCAGAGTGGGATGGAGGAATATTGTACGCCACAAGCCGCACGTTTCAGATAAAATTAGATCGGGTTGGGCTTTCTGTCGGATACTGTAATATCTTCTGGATATTGTGCACCAATGTCTTCTTTATTGTTCTTACAGAGGTAGGAAATTTAGCAACACAACCATATTTTGTGTGAATACGGTCTTATAAACTCCTTTCCAACATTTTCGTCAGTAAATCGAGAGCGTTTCTGGATGACTTGAAAAATCCTACTCGGGCCAGCTTTGTACCCGGAAGGAGATTCTGTGCAAGATAAAAAAATGCCAAAGAGAAGAGAGAATATCCTGTGGATTCCCTGAGTTACCTTAGCGAAAGAGAATGTGAGGAAGGTATCCTACAAGAACATCAAGCGCGGTAGCTAGTGATGCTGGTTGCCAGACAGTAATTGACACATTACATTGTTCTGGTGAGATGTCTGGACAGAAAATAAGTTTGAAAGTCCAACATTTACTTTTCTAAGAAATCTCTTGGAGCAGGAAAGGGATGGAAGGCTTAACTCTGCTGATTTTAGACTCGTTATCAGCAAAATGAGAGTTAAGCTGGCTGGATGGATTGCTCATAGATAATCTCCAGCAGGACGTACTGTTTATGGTTAAATACGTTAAAAGGGGCAATCCATCCAACATCCAACTGTCTGCAAAATGTTCGATCATGTTCTCAAACTTCTTTTCTCCCAACTGGGTCTTTCAAGAAGTTCAAGGATTACCGAGGAACAAAGTCAATGATAGTGTGCTCTCTCTCTCTCTCTCTCCCTCTCCTTTGACATCTTACTACCGTCTTTTGCTTTTACTGTTTGAAAAAGGGGGGTCTACAAGAAAGTATTGGGGACTCTCGACACACACTCTAAGTAGATGCGCGATTTCCCTGTACATGGCATGGAGATTAGATAACTATAATTTCTCAGTATTTGATTAATCACTATTAGTACAGTGGTTTTAATGATGGGATTTAATACTAGCTGTCCTAAATTTGCGCAGTTAGAGAACTTAATCCCTTAATTCTACACTGTAAAAAAAAAATTCTAACCGTTACCAAACAAATTTCTCTAATCAAAAATCAATTTTTGGAGTAGAAGTAAAAAAATCAACTTCTGCCCAGAAATTGATTTATGAAACAGAAGTGTTGCCATGCACGCCCTTAGTCCCCAAATTAGAATAAACATCAATCGACTCACTTTATACTATCGATCAAATTGTTGAATCATCATGTTAATATTGTTCCAAAATCCTTCCAAAAGTTTAAACTATAAAGTCCAATTGAATCTAGTATTCAACCGATGTGAGATAATTCTTTAACCAAAAGCCACATGATTTCGAAAGACATTTGTTTAATGAAGCCACGACAAATTGTTCGAAAGAGGCCAATTCTCATTCGTTTTTTTTTTTTTTTTGGATTTCTAGAAAGGAAGTATCTTTATGGATAGGTTTATGTTTATTGCAAGTTTTGAACTTCTGAAGCCAAAAGAGAGACCGAAACGGTCCGTCCAGTCACTGTCCCCTGTACGATTTCCTTCATGATCTGGGGTCAAGTGACCAATTAGATTTCTGTCATTTTTGGACAAGAATGGGTCTAATCAAGTTGCTTCAATTTGTTGGTGTGTATGTGTTACCGTATCTCAATAGCTGTGCAAAAATCGAAGCACCGAAGAGATGATTATCCTGAGATGTCTACAACTTTTAGGAATCTGCGAAACTCCAGGCTACCTCCAACACAAGTCAATAACTAAATTATTTCTTAGCAAATACAACAAAAATTATGACTTTATACAGAACTCTTAATCACTTCTGGAAAAGAGATATCTATACATGCATAAAAGAAAAAAGCAAAAGAACAGTGGTAGTTTCATGCTATCGATGATTGTAATGGGGAGTTTAATGAATGTTAAAGATATACCATGAAGCGTAGTCATCTCAAACCTTGATTACCACAATGAAAGAAAAATAACAGCAGGTTTTGCTGAAAATCTTGCTAATTATGGTTGTTGCTGGTGTGTGGACATCTGTTTTTGTGACTTGTGTTGCCCGAATGATGTCTTGGGCTGTGAAGCATTTCTCTCAGTTTTTCCCCTCCTTTCTTGGCATGAGAAAGACAAATCAGATGGCAAATACTACTCATTCTTCGTATGAGTCGAAATATATTACACGCAGAAGATGTGATTGCACAAACAGTGAAAGATAATGGACAATGGACTACATTAAAAAAATGACAAAATGATCAAATCATAGGAAAGATATACTAAAAAGGACTATAATTTTATTTAATCCTGAATTCTATCATTAGGCTCGGCATGTCAATCCTAGTGCCGACTCTATAGTTCCCATCGTTTGTGGACAATAGGACTTAAAATGGGGGAATGCTACCATCTTAAGTAGAACTTATCATTGAACTAGCAGCTTACATTAGATGGGATGATTCGACCCAAGAAAAATGCCCTACTGGGGGGCCTGGCCAAAAATTTGGGCCTCCACATTTTTGGGCCGCCCACTATAGTAGTAATAATAGATCAAATGAATTTCTGAACTTTTGAGCTTGACAAAGTAATACAAGATAAAAGAATATTTTGCATAACTCCCGGTTTGTCTGAAACCCCAAGTGTTAACAGAATCACAACACCGAAACGCAAGCTCCACTAAATCCGAAATCAACCAGCAACAATCAAGCTCCACCAAATCAGAAACTAGCCTTTCCTCCTCTACATCAATCATCAAATCAGATATTTAGTTTCCATTTGCGATTCCTTAATTGTAGATATTGTTCACCTTGTAAAATCCTATAAATACAGGAGGTTGTATCAATGGAAACGTATGACAGAAAAGATTCTTATTCATTCCTCTTTCTTCTTCTTCTTCTTAGCGATTCCTTCTTTCTCTCAGCATCATGGCTCCAAATAATTCTAACATGTTATCAAAGCCATCCGGCAAAACCTCTCGATCCGACACAAACCCAACTCTTCCCTCCTCAAAATTAACTGCTGCCACTATCAATCCTCACATTGCAGCACCTAACTCGACATCCAACCTCCATTTTGGGTCCCCACCTACCATAGGGGAGAAGCTCACTAAACAAAATTACCCAATCTGAAAAGCTCAAATTTCTCCATACCTACGAGCAGCTAGCCTCCTCTCTATTCTTAATGGTTCAGAACTGGCTCCTCCGCAACACATCCCACGCGAATCTAACAACACCACACTAGTTCCTAATCCAGAATACAAGGCATGGCGAATCCGTGACCTGATTGCGATAGGGTGGATTCTCAATTCATCCACCTCCCCTGTCGTCGTACAATTGACAAACCAAACCTCCGCAGCAACAATCTAGAAATACCTCTCCGAGTCTTATGCAGCACAATCAACAGCACAGGCATCGGCTTTGAGGCTTCAATTTCAATCCATCACTAAAGGAAGCCACACAATCATAGAGTTCCTTCAAGAGGCAGCAACTATCGCAGATCTATTGGCCACTATTGGAGAACCGCTCTCAGCCAACGAATACCACACACACATCTTCCATGGTCTAGGCCCAGAATTTTCAGATTAGACACGGCGATCTCTGTCGTCTCTCAATCAGGGGCACTCTCACACGACGCTCTTCACAGATTGCTACTTCAACACAAAGGAATACTAGAGTTGAGCAAAGTGACCTCCAATGCTCCTCCACCTACTGCTTTTGTGTCTCACCAGACACGATTTACACCTCAACAAGCTAAAGGAGGCTCTCCAAATTTTAGCCCATCAAACGCAGGACAATCCAACACCAGCCACTCCTGCCGACACCAATAGGTTCTCCTAACTATCGGTCGCCTGGTGGAGGTGGCAAGCAGCGCAACACTGGGCCATTCTGTCAGATATGCCGCCGCCAAGGCCATCGAGCCAACAATTGCAGGGAGCGCTTTAATCCCCAGTTTGTGACACCACTACCACCTCAGGCAAATTATTCAACCCCAACCGGAGCTGCTCAACCAGTGGCCTATTATGCCCCTCCTACTAATCCACCTTCTGCCATGGATATCTAGTCTTGGTATCCAGATTCTGAGGCCACCCACCACATCACCAACAACATTTTCGACCTCTCCCAGGTTACTCCGTACACAGGGAACCAACAATTGACTGTGGGTGATGGAGTTTCCCTTCCCATCAATCACACAGGAACATTCGTGCCTTCATCAGGTCCTCAATTCCGTCTCTTCGATGTCTTGGTTGTTCCTAATATTTTGAAAAATCTGCTGTCGGTTTCTAAATTTTCTCGCGATAACAATTGCGTTTGCTTATTTTACCCTACCTCATTTCTTGCTCCATGTGCTCATACTGGTCAGGTATTCCTCCGAGGTCATCTTGAGAATGGTCTTTATTGGATCTCCATCTCTGACAAGTCTCCTTCTGCCTTTCTTAGTTACTTCAATTTGTGGCATCAATGCATGGGTCATGCGTCATCAAATAGAGTAACATGTTTCCTCCAGTCCACACAAACTAAATTTTACAAGTCGTCTACCTCACACTGTATGGCCTGTGCTCTTAGTAAGAGTAAACGCTAACCCCACCCCCCTTCTCCGTCTAGAGCTAAATTTCCTCTTGAACTAGTTCACTTTGATGTTTGGGGCCCATCCCCTGTCACTTCTGTTTCGGGATATAAATATTATGTCTGTTTTGTCGATGATCATTCCCGATTCACTTGGTATTATCCATTTACCACTCGTGACCAATTTGCAAACATTTTCAAGACTTTCCACAAATTTGAAGAAACTCAATTACAACGTCAACTTCAGACAATTCTGTGTGATGGCGCACCAGAATTTCACCGCTCTACTGAAGTGCGCAACCATCTCCTCCAACATGGTACACATCAACGAGTATCTTGTCCCTATGCCTCATTTTAGAATGGCACAGCAGAATGAAAACACCGCCACATTGTTGATACAGGCCTCGCGCTTATGTCTCACGCCTCAGTTCCCTACCAATTCGGGGAGTATGCTTTTGAAACGGCGGTACATCTGATCAACAAGACTCTGTGTCCTCTCCTCAACAGTCTCACACCCTGGTAGACACTATTCAAAACGCCACCAGAGATTTCCCACCTTAGAGTTTTCAGGTGTACAGTTTTCCCATATTTACGTCCCTATGCTACTCACAATCTTGTCCCCAGTTCTCAACGCTATATCTTTCTTGGTTATCCTCCGGGGTACAGAAGCTATCAATGTTACTGCCCAGGAACGGGTAACATCTTCATTGCGGCTGATGCGATTTTCGATGAGCACACCATTCCATTTGGAGATCCACCTTCTCCACCACCATGCTCTGCTCCTCCACCTACAAATGTGGTACGACCTCTACCTCCGACGGACAATTCCGAACATCCCTCCACATCTACAGCAGTAGATCTTGATTCTGAGTCCACTCCGTCTCTCTCACCAACTCCATCCGCAGCTCCCTCCACGGCTCCGGAGCCTAACACTTCCAACTCCTCTGCTTCGGCCACTTCCGCCTCAGTTTCAGCACATTCCATGGTCACTCGGTTGAGAGATGGCACAATTCACCAGTGAATACTCACAAAAAATCAAACTTTTACTTTGACTGCAGGCATACATACTCCCATCGAGCCTACTTGCTTCACGCGGACATCCCGGGATCCAAATTGGCGAGCAGCTATAACGGCAGAATATGATGCCTTAATCAAAAACGGAACTTGGGAACTTGTACCACCACCTTCTCATGTCCGCCCCATCGGCTGCAAATGGATTTTCAAAGTCAAGCTCAGGTCCGACAGCTCCCTTGAAAGGTATAAGGCTCGACTAGTTGCTAAAGGCTATCACCAACAACCGAGAATTGACTATACGGAGACATTCAGCCCAATAGCCAAACCAATCACCATCCGCACAGTCCTTGCTGTAGCTTACTCCTGAGGATGGCCCATTCGTCAACTAGATATCTCTAATGCTTTCCTTCATGGCCACTTATCTGAAGAAGTTTACATGACGCAGCCATAACGATTTGTTGATCCCCATCGTCCGACTCATATCTGTCGGCTTCGATGCTCTCTTTATGGTTTGAAGCAGGTGCCACGCGCATGGTACCAACAACTAGTTCATATCTCCTCAAAATCAGGTTCTGCCTATCTACTGCAGACTCCTCTCTCTTCATTATGCATACTTCCCATGACAATATTTTTCTGCTTGTATATGTGGACGATATCATCCTAACAGGGTCACCTCATGCTCCTCTGCAAGCCTTACTCAACTCACTCCAAGGTGAATTTGCCATCAAGGACCTCGGACCCCTTCACTATTTTCTGGGAATGGAAGTACAACATACCTCCACCGGCCTTCTACTCAATCAAGCCAAGTTCACTCAAGAGATCCTGCAGTGGTCCAAGATGACCGAAGCTAGAGCTGCACCTACTCCTTGCACCACCGATGAACCGTTATCTGCTCAATCCGGTGATCCTATGTCTGATCCTGCGCTTTATCACAGCATTGTGGGAGCTCTTCAATACCTCACGCTCACATCTCTTGATATAGCTTACTCTATGAACACTGCCTATCAGTTCCTTCATGCTCCCACCACCATGCATTGGCAAGCTGTCAAGCAGATCCTACACTATCTTGCTCATACTCCACAGCACAGACTACACCTCACCCGCACGTCATCCATAGCTCTCCATGCATTCTCCGACGCCAGCTGGGCTGGTGACCGAGACGATCGACATTCTATTGGTGGCTTTTGCATCTTTCTTGGTTCCAACCTTATTTCCTAGAGTTCTTGCAAACAACGAACAATTGCTCGCTCTAGCACAGAAGCAGAATACAAAAGCCTAGCAGACACCACAGCTGAGCTCATTTGGATAGAGTTTCTTCTTCGTGACCTTAGGGCACTACCTCAACATCCGCCCACTCTCTGGTGTGATAATCTCTCGGCCATCTATCTCACCCCAAATTCAGTTTTCCATGCCCGCACAAAGCACATGGAGATTGATTTTCACTTCATACAGGAGCGCCTGGCACGCCGTCAACTCTCAGTTCATTATATCTCTTCCGTTGATCAACCAGCTAACATCTTCACTAAAGGACTCTGATCGGCCAGGTTTCGGATGTTACAGTTCAAGTTGACTGTCCATTCTGCCCCATCAACTTGCGAGGGGATGTTAACAGAATCACAACACCGAAACTCAAGCTCTACTAAATCAGAAATCAATCAACAACAATCAAGCTCCACCAAATCAGAAACCAGGATTTCCTCCTCTGCATCAATCATCAAATCAGATATTTAGTTTCCATTTGTGATTCCTTAATTATAGATATTGTTCACCTTGTAAAATCCTATAAATACATGAGGTTGTATCAATGAAAACATATGACAAAAGATTCTTATTCATTCCTCTTTTTTCTTCTTCTTCTTCTTCTTCTTAGTGATTCCTTCTTTCTCTTAGCATCGTGGCTCCTAATAATTCTAACACCAAGCACCCAACATTCACCCTCACACTCCCTCATGCCTTTCTCTCTCTCATCTTGAATCATTCGAGCTCCAATCTCTGTCCGTCTCTTTCTCGTGTGAGCAGCACCGCCACTCAACGCTGCCTCCTCAGTTCACTGTTCGGAGCCATCAAGCAGCAGTGGTTGTTCCTTTCATGCTCAACAATCTTTGACGATCTCATGCCCCCCTCCTTTCTCTCTCTCCTACCAATTTACACGATAGGCGACTCCACGCTCATCTCGTTCCCTCTCTTGAAGTTGCTGAGACCCAAGTTTGTTCTTTTTCTTGTTATTTTTCTTATATTTGTTGTGATGGTCTTCAATTATATGGCTTAGAAGTTGCCGAGACCATGAATTTTTCTCATTTAGGCATAGTTTTTTCACGAAAAATGAATACTTTGAAAAATATTTCCCAAAAAGATCGCTTGTATCACTTGAAATAATTGCTCAATGAGTGATTTTTTTTTTATCATGGCAACTATTTATTTCTAAACATTTTCATGGACGAAGAAAATATTTTTCTTTCTTTCATAATTAGTCAGCGATGGCTTGATTCATGCATTCATATTTAGAAATACTATCCATCAGTTAGGACAAAGGAAAATTTGATTGTCTAGGATGATCCCAATTTAGATTTTCGCTTGGCCTAAGCTTTAGTGGGTAGTCTAAGTATATTGACCCATAATTATCGTATGGACAATAATTATGTGACCACACCGTTATTCTTCCACGAGAAATAGTTGATCTCCACCTCTTGTTGAACAAAGTATTTCGCCGATGAAGGATCATTCACCAAAGATTAGATCTTTGATTTTTTGAAGTGATCGGTTTCTGTGGCAATTCGGACAGGTATAATTGGTATGGCTACTCCACCAAAAACTACGGATACTAACAGATAAAGAATGCAAGTAAAGAATTTGATTAAGTAAATTGCGAAGAATTGGTGTGTTGATTGATTATGGATCCTTTAGAACTGATTTGTTTTGGTCTATTATAGCCTCGTATAAAGGGTAACCAGCTTATTTTGATGGCAAGACTTGCGCCTCTAACCTACTCACCTATTTCACGAAAGTGAAAAACACAAACACACAGAAAAATAACTATCAACCAGCATGTTATCAACTCAATAAGCACACAGAGAATGAGTGCATTGTTCAAGACATCTTTTGAAAAATAATATTTGTGAAATATTTTACCGAAATTTTACCAAACTTTGACCAGGCATAACGTTTCCGTCCGACGTCCCATTTACTCGATTTTTGCTTCAACAAAAAGTTCGTGACCGCATTGTATGGAAAATGCAGTTCGATTTAAAAGAAAATGGATTCGGACTTGTACTGAATTCACTAGTCTAAGACCTAGATTTGGTAACCGTTACCTTCTTGATGATTACACGGAGAATGAGCGAAGCCAAATTGCTAGGCACGTCTGCGATAGGTGCACAGGAGACGACCACACAATTCTGCTATGAGACCACGAAATTGGAGCTTCGTTAAATTGCCGTTGTGTGCATCATATGCCAGCAAGTACACTCCAATGTAAGAGTTTTTCTAATTGTGGGCTAAATTAATTAATTGATCTAATAAAGTAAAGAGATAAGATTTCTTAGCGATAAGGTTTCATAATTAGTCAAATATGGGACTGGATAGTGTGGACTGAGTTAAACCTTATCCGTAATGAGAGGGTCGGGTTACAAACTCTATAAATAGAGCTCAAGTCCCACCTCTAGCCCTAATGCAAAAATAACCTCACATAAAGAGTAGTCTCAAGAAGTGATACGTGAGGGGTAGTCTCATTGAAGCCAGTGATTCAGGGGTAGTAGAGGAGAAGCTCTTGAGCATCGGTTCATCGTAATTCCGCATCAATGACGATGGATTCCAAACAAAGGTGCGTAAATTCCTCTACTTCATAACTGTGATTATGTATCTAATTATGGTGATCTTGCGGCGCCGCTTAAGGTAATAATCGCAGCTTACATGTAATATTAGATCCACCATAATTTAGGTCACGAAATCACGTTTTGGCTATTTTTTGAAATTTTATTTTCAATAAAAGTGAAATTTGATCACATATTCGGAAAGTACTCGATAATACAAGGAAAATCATAGGTGGATCATCGTCAGCAACCGTCAGACATACCGCCACGGGCAGCCACCCGCCGCTGGCCGTCGAAAACGTGGCGGCCAAGAGGGAGACCCAACCCTGCACGTGTGCGGCACGTGCAGGACTGAAGTCACTTCAGCCCGGACCTGACCTAACCCGTTGACCGTTTAACTCGGGCCTTTCGGACGAGGGGTAACAGTCAGACCGGGTTTGTGAGCCTTTGATGGCTTGAACATGTGCAATGCACGTGTCCACGCGTGGGTCTCACGCGCCGAGCACTGAGGTAGCACGTGAGGGCGCGTGTGTCGTCCAAAATGGGTGTTCCAGGTACCGACGTGCTCGTATGCTTATGCTATACCAGATAGTATATTTAATTTACATGTTTGATGCTTTTATGGATTGAAAATATGTATAGAACCCTAAATACGTGTATTGTTTAGGGTATTCTTGTATTTTTCTATGTATTTCTCTATGATTTTTTAAATACATGTGCAAGCTCACATGTAAGTGACCACATACAGATTATGTAGAGTATATCTATCAACTACATGTACATTGTTTAACATGTATTGTTGAATGTGAGATACAAATTTTATATCCCAGTTTCAAAATTTTAATTGGGATGTGACGGCCAAAGCGGTACACTTGGTTGGGTTTAAGAAATTTTATGATCTCATATTATGGTGGGATGTCTTCTGTCCTAAAGCGTAATTATACTCCCAAAGGAAATGATTGTGTATTGTTGCATGGAGGGGTACATATACAGCATCTGGTTGAGAATTGATTAGTCCAAGTGTTTTCATACACCCAAAGATGGTGAATTAACGGAGATTAAAATATATTCTCATGGCTGCTGTAATGTAGAGAGTATACAACTACATTTCATGTATTCTGCTCAAAGGTGATTATATGATGATGTATGTAACTCTCGAGGTAAATGTTCACATTATGCTAATTGTATACATTGATTATTTTTAGTCACCTTATCTGTAAACGGCAACTCTATTAGAATTGGGGTTCATACTGGTTCAAACTTTAAGAAATTTAATGGGCATTTTCTGTTTGCGATGGAGCTGGCAAATGCTCATATTGCTCTTGTTAAGTATAAGCCCGCGGATCTCACTGACATTAGTGAGGAATCCTGGAAAGCACTATGTATTGCTTGGGAAAAAAGCAATAGGATCTGCTTATTGTGTATGGAGTGATCCATTAAGGAACACTTGAAAAGTGTTTTGCTAGTTGACTGCACTGTTACATAAATGATGGAAGCTTTATAGGCTAGGAATTGTGTCTCGTCTAATGTTGAAAGTGGTACTCATCTACAAGGACTCTTCAACATCATGTATGATGGTTCTGGTAAGGTTAAAGATTACGTTTTAAAAATGGTAGAATTGCATATTAAAAGGTTCATAAATCATACTCGTAAAGGAACTCATGATGCCACTGGTCATTTTGACAATTTGGGTCCAAAGAAAGCATCATTTAAAAAGGATGGTGACCGCTACTTCTTTTGTAAGAAGAACGGTCACATAAAGAAAGACTACATTGAATATAAAACTTGGTTGCCTAAGCGTGAGCGTAAAGTAATCATTCTTTGGCTTTGGTTTGTGAATCTAATCTATCAGAAGCCCCATCTTGTTCGTGGTGGTCAGAAGCCCCATCTTGTTCATGGTGACTGGATAGTGGTACAACTACTCGTGTTGCGTTTACTATATATGGATTCATAAACCGAAGGACGCCAAATAAGGAAGAATCAAAGCTCGCCGTAGGAAATAACAAAATAGTCGATGTTGAGTTCGTGGGAATGTCATTTTAATTCTGAATTCTGGTTTTAATTTGACATTAGGAAACATATTTTATGTACTTTCCTTAAGACGAGACTTAGTTTCTGTATAAAGTCTGGACTTATGTAATTACTCTTTTGAAATAAGGAATAATAGTATTTCTATGTTATTTGATTCAAATATGATTGGGTGCTGCTATATGTCCAATGGATTGTACATATTATGTTTAAATTTCCAATGATATATACATCCTTTATACGACTGAAAAGGTTTTTTCCAAAAGACCTCTACTTAAAGAACAGTCTTATGCATTGTGGCATAAACGTCTTGGTCACATCTCTAAGGAAAGAGTGGAAAGGTTGATAAAGGTCGACATCATGCCTGCTCTAAAAAGTGATCAAGAGACTTGCGTAGACTGTTATAGAGGTAAGATAACTAAGATAAAGAAGAAAACTGCAGTCCCAAGTTATGACATGTTGGAGGTCATTCACACTAATATAAGTGACTCTATACGGCAACATTATATTGAAATTTTTATTCATGAAAAATAATATTCCTGGGACGCTTCCCCTGGGTAGCATCCGAGCCGGAGAGCTCATGGTTGCTCTGGTGCCTGAGAAGAATGAAGCCTACGTGCTGTTCTATGAGGTAGGGAGCGGTAGATTCACAAAGCTCAATATGCGTGGTATGCCAAATTCGATTTTGCATGACTTTGTCCACTTCACCTCTGCACCCATCGGCTTCCAGCCTACCACTTTTCCTTTGAGCGTGACTCTGCAGCAGCATCGAGTTTATTGATGTTTTCTGTTCCGCTTTAGCTTTTGGTTTAATGTCGTTTTTCAATTCGCTTATGTGAAGGCTGCTTTGTCCTACTAAACAAGTTCTTATAATAGCTCTCAATGCTTTTGATTTCTTGTCAGTTGAAATTTGTTATGGTAATTCAATTTGCTGTAGAATCAGAGATGGCCGTCCAGTTTCTTATTAGCCGTCACCCAATCAAATTGAGTTTTACTTCATCAATCTCGTTCTCTGATTGTAACTAGTAAAAACGCAACCTTACAGATTTTAGGAGAAGCTTAGAAGGGTTAAGCTTGCTCTTAGGTCACGTTTGATTTTCCTTTTCCTTTTTTATTTTTTTTTCTTTTTTTTTCCTTCTTTTTTCAAAGTCCGGCGAGGGCCGGCCAACCCTCGCAGACCACAAGGCCCTCGCCGGCCACTAGCAAGGGTTTCGCGGCCCTCGCCAGCCGTGGGTGAAAGAAAGTATTTAAGGAGAGAAGCTATGGGAGAGAATGTTTTGTATTACTAAGTGTTAAATAATACAAATGAGGGAGAGAGCTCCCCTATTTATACAAGAAGTCTCTCAATGACTACCGTTGATCAACTCTATATCTAATGTCTTATAATGCATTTCCCAATCTAACAACTACCAACATTAAAAATAGGAATTCTAGAACATAGTTCGTTTACCATATCGTCCACCCTAAGAATATTCTAGAGGACTTAAGAAAACCATAGAGACCAAAGCACTTCAAGTTTTGTTGTTTCTCGGCTCATAGAACCTCCAATCGGTGACATTCTCCCCCACCCAATCGAGCGACGTCGTCTGCGCTGTCGACTCGGGTTGATCCGTTCGCACGTTAGCGATTCTTCCGTCTTTGGGCCGCTTCGTCTTTGGCTTCTTGACTTGCTAGTGATGCTAGTTGTCAGACAGTATTGGACACTTCAAATTGTTCTGGTGAGATGCCTGGACAAAAAATAAGTTTTGAAAAGTCCAAGGTTTACTTTTCTAAGAAATCCCCCTGAGCCGGGAAGGGATGGAAGGCTTAACTCTGCTGATTTCAAATTCATTATCAACAAAACGAGAGGTAAGTTGGCTGGAAGGCGTGCTGATGGATTTTCTGCGGTGGGTCATACTGTTTATGATTCAATCCGTGAAAGAGGCAATCCATCCAACATCCTCCAGAGCACTCAGTTAATAAAGAGCCTTTCGATAACTGGAAGCATCAACTAATCTTTGAGGCTACGATGCTTCAGACGTAATTGAGGGTCATGAACTGCATGTTATGCTGATAGAATTTTGGTGGTGGGATCATCCTTCAAGACGACCTTAACTAAGCATTTGAGAGGCCTAGAGGAACGATGCGCCATCGGTCTTTTAGCCATTGAAATACTACTACATCAGATACATGTTTAAGGTCAGGGGCTCAAGTGGTCGAGCCGACGATGCTTGAACACATGCCATAAATAGGTTCGACCCCAAAGCTTCCAGCCTTCAGGTCAGGTGTTACTCAGCGAAAGCGATTGAGGTCTTTGGAACTTGTACTTGGGCCTAGTGTGGACATGCCTAATTGTCCACCCCTGCTTCTTCTTCTTCATGTTCTTCGTTTCTTTTGGAGATAAAAAGAACCGGTTGTTTCTAAACTTCTGCAAAATGTTCGATCCAGTTCTCGAACTTCTTTTTTCCCAACTGGGTCTTTGAAGAAGAAGTTCAAGGACTACCGAGGAACAAAGTCAACGATATTGCGCTCTCGCCCTCTCTCTCTATCCTTTGGCATCTTACTACCGTTTTTTGCTTTTACTGTATGAAAAAGGGGTCCTTCGTCACATGCAGCGCCCAGAAAGCATGCCTTAAAATGCTGAAAATACAATGACAGAGAAGATGAAGCAGCTTTGACTAACACCCTGTCTTGTCATCTTCATCTTTTGCTAATTTATGTGCACGATTGGTGATCATCACACTTCACAACCTTGACTTGATGCCGATGCACTACTCCTACGTACTGAGGCTCAAAACAAAGGAAAGGAACTCTCGATCACTTCATTGTTCGAAACCAACAGAAATGAGCAAAACCACCGACGACCCATCATTTTAAACCAGACAATTTAAGCCCTCGTAGTCGTCGATACGATCTTTTTATCCATAAGAAGGCGATCGATTATGATCGGTGTTTTATCATGCATTGTCTCGATCGTTTTCGTAAATCTAGATGTTAATAAAGATTCTCGAGATTCAATCGTCTCGAGTCTAAGTCGACCGACAAATAACGATCTCAGTGGCGACATTATTTCATATCCCCATAATTTATTAGTAAAGGATACGAAAATTGAATTCTTAGCCGACCTTAGCAAGCAAGCACAGCTGTTGCAAAATTGGTCCGAAAGGAACTCGACAGAGACCAAAAAGCTCCAAATCAATACGGCTGAAAATCAATGTGTTGGCACATGGGGTCGTCTCGTACTAAACTAAATTAGTTTGTAATCCAATTACTAAGGTTTGTCCCTTTTGTGCTTGTCCTTGGCATTTTTCTTTGTGCATGTCACGGGTGAGAGCTCACTCCAACCTACTTCGAACTGGGACAACAACTGATTTTATATAATTTTTACATCATCAATTTATTTTCTAAGTTTACTGTGAATTTTATTTGACTGAGTTTTTTTTTATTGCATTCCTATGAGCCTTCAACAGATTCTATTGCCTGGTTGAGTGTGCACACACACATATATAATTGAAGGACGATACTTTTTTATTTTACCCTTTGGATCCCTATTTTTCCATTGAAATTCAGCTCTGCCCGTCTACTTTGTATTCTTTTGCACTGCGCTCGTGAGTGTTCTGTTCTAATTGGGCTCCGTATGTTTCGTAAAAAAAATGAAGGATGTAATAACAAATGAATAAACGATAATTGGGTGTATAATATGAAAATAAAGAGATGCAAAAATAGGAAAATGGATCGTGGATCCACGAAACCAATATATTTAAAGGCCAAAATCAACCTCAAAAAGGCTTTTATTGATAGATTAGGTTTATACTAAAGGGCATAATTGTCATTGTATTGTTTTAGCCCAAAACCCTATGTATATATTGTAAATTACTTCATCAATGAAAGTTAAGGTTCGCCCAAACTCTACATGGTATCAGAGCAAGGTTCCTTAGAGGCCATCTCTCACGTCCAAAGCCGCCGTTTTTTTTCGGCACGATCTCTCTCTCTCTCTCTCTCTCTCTCTCTCTCTCGATCGATCGATCGATCGATCATCTGCTGTTACTAGGGTTTCTTTCTGCCGCTGGCCCCCGAATCCTCCAGATCCGCGAAGCCTGCTCCTTCGGCCGCAAGTCACCATAGCAACTAAGACTCCAAACTCTTCAACCACCGTTCCCGCACATGAACGGCCGAACAACCCTTATTTTATGCATCATTCTAATAACCCTGGATCTAATCTCGTCAGCATGGTCCTTATGGGTGACAATTACAACAATTGGTCCCGTGCCATGGAGATTGCCCTTTCCGCCAAGAACAAGATGGTGTTTGTTACTGGAGAATTAAAAAAAAAAAACCAGCCGCAACCGATCCAGCCTATGCGTCCTGGATTCGTGTGAACAATATGATTCTATCCTGGATTCCTAATTCCACCCATCCAGATTTGGTGCTAACGGTTCTCTATACATAGTCAGTTGCTGATGTCTGGGCCGATCTCCGCGAACGTTTTTCACCATCGAATGGTCCTAGGATTTTTCATCTCGAGCAAAAAATATGTACCCTTGCTCAACGTAACGATTCGGTGACCAAGTACTACAACAACTTGCGAAGCTGCTGGGATGAATTGAATAATTTGGATCCATTATTGCAATGCTCTTGTTCGGCTCATTCTACCATCACCACACAACAAGAGAATCAGCGCTTGTTTCAATTTCTCATGGGTCTCAATCCACGGTACGCTAATGCTATTAGTCAAATTTTACTAATGAATCCGTTACCTAGTGTTGCACGTGCATATGCACTAGTTCTTCAAGATGAGTCGCACCGCCATATCCAATCGGACCGCCCACTGTCCAATCAGACCAGTATTTTGCTTAGCACTCACGGCAACCATGCTCCGCGACCATACATAAATTCCTCATCCCATGGACCACCCAGCTCTCTTGGTGCTCCCGCTCCATTCGCTAACCTAGCTAAACGGACGAACACGTCCCGTGGCCGGGAAAGATGCGCCCACTGTGGCATCCTGGGACATACACAGGATGTGTGTTATCGACTTCATGGCTTCCCTCCCAACCAAAATCAACGCTGTGGACAATCATCTACCTCTTCCTAGCCCGCAGACAATAAGTCCAGCCATACTTCGAATGCGGCATCTCCTCCGTTCACAAATGATCAATATAAGCAACTGAGGCGCTTGCTACAAGAGGTAAACATCCCGAAAGCCAACCTCTCAGTAATATTCTCGGCTTATCTTCGAATTCATTTAATTCCGATACTTGGGTTATTGACACTGGCGCCACCAACCACATCACATTTGAACCCTATCACCTTACAAACTCGACACACTATCCCTCTCCACATCCCATCGTTGGGATTCCGAATGGTGTTGGTGTCCCCGTGACATCACACGGTTCAGCCCCTCTTACCGCAACTATCTCCCTTGATAATGTCCTTTGCGCTCCCCCTTTCAAATACAACTTATTATCAATCTCCAAGCTCACTCAAACTTTAAATTGCTCAGTCACTTTTTTTCGAAACCACTGTCTTTTTCAGGACCTCTTGACGAAGAAGATCATTGGTCGGGGCCATGAGCGTGGTGGTCCCTATTACCTGGAGATTCCTACCTAATCTGCCGTTCTTTCTGCTGCAATCTCTTCACCTCATCTTTGGCACTCCCGCTTAGGTAATCCATCTAGGTCAGTTTTATCTACTTTGCAACAAACTTTTTGTTTAGTCCAGCAAAACAATTAAATCCATGTGATACTTGTCATTTATCCAAGCAAACGCGTCTGTCTTTTGTGTCTAGCACTATTACTTCTTTACGTCCTTTTGAGCTTATTCATGTTGACATTTGGGGACCTTATTCTCATTTTACACAAAAAAAAATAATATATATGTCGTTATTTTTTATCTATTGTTGATGATTATTCGCGCTATACTTGGATTTTTCTGCCTACTTTTAAGTTTGATGCAATTGATTCTCTGATTCGCTTCTTTGCTTTTGTTGAAACTCAATTTCAAACCAAAGTCCAAAATGTTCAATCTGATAATGGGACTAAATTCCTTTCCTCTCGCTTACAAGAGTTTTTTTGGGCCCGCGGTGTTCACCACCAGTGCAGTTACCCTCACACTCCTCAACAAAATGGAGTTGTTAGGCATAAGCATCGTCACTTGCTCAATGTTGCACGTGCATTGCGTTTTCATTCTGGTATGCCTCTTCATTTTTGGGGGGATTGTGTCTTAACTGCTACTCATCTCATTAATAGACTTCCTAGTCCTCTCCTACACAATAAAACCCCGTATGACCTTCTCTATGGCAAACCACCTTCTTATTCTCATCTTCGTGTCTTTGGCTCATTATGCTACGCTTCTACCGGTCATCTTCACTCTGATAAATTTGGCTCCGATCTCGCCGATGTGTTCTAATCGGTTATCCCACAAACCACAAAGGTTGCCCGTCTCTATGACCTCCAAGACCAAACAACTTTTACCAATCGCGACGTCGTTTTCTATGAACAAGATTTTTCTTTCCGTCAAACCATTGAACATACCACAACTGAACAGACCCCGGTAATTCCATTACCCATACCCAACCTTGGTGAAACAGCCACCCCCCGTACTTGCACTGACCTCACCTTCTCAACCTCCTGCACCCACGGCCACACCATCACCCACTGAAATCGAAGCTACGCCTCGGTCATCTCGGCAACGCCATCCACCCGGATATCTTCAGGACTACAACTGTGCTGTTGTGGCCTCCGATCAATCTTCTTCGGACTCTAAGGTAATTGAATCAGGTACTCTTTACCTCTTATCCAACGATTTACCATACTCATGTTTTTCACCCACTCACCGCACTTTTTTAGCCTCCATATCCTCTGCGCAGGAACCTAAAACTTATGACGCTGCGTGTCAATCCCCCAAGTGGCAGGAGGTGATGTCTTCTGAGATATAGGCCCTTGAACAGAATGACACTTGGGAAATTGTTCATCTTCCTCCTGACAAACACCCCATTAGATGTAAATGGGTTTACCGAATCAAATATAATTCTGATGGTACCATTGACCGCTACAAGGCTCGGCTCATTGCAAAGGGTTACACTCAAATAAAGGGAATTGATTACCATGAAACCTTTGCGCCCGTTGCTAAAATGGTAACTGTTCGCACTTTATTAGCTCTTGCTTCGATTCGTCATTGGCCTCTCTACCAATTAGATGTGAATAACGCTTTTCCACAAGGTGATCTTGACGAAGAGGTCTACATGAGGTTTCCACCAAGTTTTCATACTAAGAGGAAGAATTTAGTCTGTCGGCTTCAGAAATCACTCTATGTCCTTAAACATGCATCAAGGCAATAGTTTGCTAAATTCTCTTCTGCACTGCTTGATGTTGGTTTTCAACAGTCCAAGGCGGACTATTCACTTTTTACATTGGTCCGTGGCTCTCTCTTGACCATTGTCCTTGTTTATGTTAATGATTTGGTGATCACGGGTGATGATGAAGTTATGATTCAACTTCTCAAGCGATTTCTTAACACACAGTTTCACATTAAGGACTTGGGTACTCTCAAATACTTCTTGGGCATTGAAGTTTCTCGTTCCAAGTCTGGGATTTTCTTGTCACAAAGGAAATACGCTCTTGATATTTTGCCTGACTTTGGTCTTCTTGGAGGACGTCCCATTGATACTCCGATGGAACCCAATATACAATTTTCGGACTCCTCCCCAACCCTTAAGGATCCAAGTTCATATCAATAACTTATTGGTAGATTATTATATCTTACAGTAACTCGTCCAGATTTACTCTTTGCAGTGCAACATCTTAGTCCATTTATGCACTCTCCTAATGAAGACCATTGGAATGCCGCCCTTCGCATTGTGTGGTATCTCAAGCATGATCCTGGCACGGGTACTCTCAAATACTTCTTGGTCATTGAAGTTTCTTGTTCCAAGTCTGGGATTTTCTTGTCATGAAGGAAATACGCTCTTGATATTTTGTCTGACGTTGCTCTTCTTGGAGGACGTCCCATTGATACTCCGATGGAACCCAATATACAATTTTCGAACTCCTCCCCAACCCTTAAGGATCCAAGTTCATATTGATGACTTATTGGTAGATTATTATATCTTACAATAACTCGTCCAGATTTACTCTTTGCAGTGCAACATCTTAGTCCATTTATGCACTCTCCTAATGAAGACCATTGGAATGCCGCCCTTCGCATTGTGTGGTATCTCAAGCATGATCCCGGCACCGATTTGTTCTTCCCATCCGATTCTACTCTCCAACTTAATGGTTATACAGATTCTGATTGGGCATCTTGTTCTACATCCCGACGATCTGTTTCTGGCTACTGCATGTTTCTTGGTTCTTGTCCCATCTCATGGCGTTCCAAGAAACAAACCATTGTTGCCCGTTCCTCGGCAGAAGCTGAATACCGTGCTATGGCGTTTGCTGCATGCGAAATCACATGGCTTCACATGCTTCTCTCATATCTCCACGTCAACACTGCCATTGCTGATCTTTTTTGTGATAATAAAGCGGCCATCCACATCGCCACTAATCTTGTCTTCCACGAACGCACCAAACACATCGAGATTAACTGTCACTTGGTTCGTGAAAAAATTCAAGATGGCACTTTGCGTACTCTTCATGTTCCCGGCCACACCCAACTCGCGGACTTGTTCACGAAACCGGTCACACGTGATTTATTTTGTAATTTTAAGAACAAGTTGTTGACAAGTTTACATTCACCAACTTGAGGGGGAGTATTGGTAGATTAGGTTTATACTAAAAGGCATAATTGTCATTGTATTGTTTTAGCCCTAAACCCTATGTATATATTGTAAATTACTTCATCAATGAAAGTAAAAGTTGGCCCAAACTCTACAGCTTTATGTTGGATTGCGATGTGGTATTCATGATGAGTTTGGAGGTTCAGCATTATAAACCCCAAAACTCATCAAAAAACATTGAGAAAAAGGATATGCAGAATTTATTGAAATGTGCGGTCGTTACTTATTTTTTTTGTTTGTTCGCAATATGGTATTCATGATCAGTTTGGAGGTTCGGTATTACGATCATCAAAAACTTTGAGAAAAAGGGTATGAAGTATTTATTGAAATGCTTACGATCGTGATTTATTTTTTCGTTTGATGGCTACACGAGTCTCTATTTATCTTAATTCTCTGCTAAATATCCAGCATCGACATCGCACATGGAGCTTTAAGATGGTCACAACTCAATATACCTTTACGGAAAATCAGGATGACATATCGTGGAGAATGCATTTGAAATCGAGTCCCAATTAACACATCTGGGGATTAATGGTGAGTTTAGTCAAAGATTAATCAGCCAAAGTCCACCTGTTGACCATGTGAATTCCCCGTTCTCGGGGCTACCCATTTAGCAAATCAAGCTCGTTTGCATGGATGCCACGTCACTGGAGACCAACTTGAAGATCCCCCGCCCCAACAAAAACAATCATGCTTACGAAAGCCTCCGCTGTCAACCCTCATCTCGTGTTCCTCCGCCGCTCCCCCCCACCACCCGTCCTTTTCAACGGAAACAAAAAATCCACTTCCTTTGGTCGGACTCTTTGTCTTTATTTGAAATATCATTACTATTATTATTTTATTAAAAATTGGATTCCTTTTCTTTAATCCTCCTTTTCCTTTATACCCAAATAGCTGTATTCTGGTACAAATCTGACCGTCTTGAATGAAACCTGGCCCAATATATATATATAAAAGAAAAACCCAATTCATTAAATTCTTCATCACCCTCCTTTCTACTTTCAAAGGTTCACGAGATGAGTTGACCATTTTTCTTTCACCACTTCTTCTCCCTTTTCATCACTTGCTTGTATCCTGTGAACTCAAAGTGTCAAGTTTGGTAACGCTCGTATTTCTCTGATTCTTGTACTTTTCGTTCTCGAAAATAAAAAAATAAAAGAGCACAAATATATTTGGTAAAGTTAGTTAATTTTTTCGTTTCATCGGTCACCAGAAAACAGATTTGGAACAGAAACAAGAAACAAAACCAAAACAAAAACAAAAAATCTACTTCTTTATTTTCGGAAACATAACTGAAAAAAAATCATTTCTGCTCGGAAACTATTCCCCAAAATAGAATTGTTACTAAACATGCCCAAAAGTGATCACTCGCCGTTTTAATAACACCCGAGAAGGGTTACGTTAACAAGTACCTCTTTCTATTTAATAACAAGATGTTTTTTATTTTCTTTTTTGGAGCATTAATAATAAGGTAGGATGCATGGTGCACCCTAAGGCCAGTTTTAATAAAACCATCTCTAGGCAAAGCTGTCATGGCATTAATAAGTAGAAAGTTGCGTTTTGATTTGAGGTGCTACCAAGTCTTTCTCGGTCAAATTCTTTCAATTTCAAGTTGACACCGACTCCCGTCGCTTTTTTCCCTTTAATTTTCCCGACTTCATTTTCAACTAAAGAAAGATTTTTTTTTTCTTGTATTTCGTTTTGGGGCTACGGAAAACCCGGTCTCTTATTTTCCTTTTTCCCCTTTCAAAAATTTTAAAAGCTTTAATATTACGAAAATTCCTAAATCGATAAGCGTGTGACGAATTTACCCATAATTAATTTTTGGGTCGGAGGAAACACTCGTGATATGTTTACCTTATGTTAGCTTTCGTCAAAATTTACTGTGAAATTACTGAGGTAGATGATACATGGCAAAATCTCAATTGACATGTCAAATCTACGTGGAATCTCATATAATAAGTTTGAGGTAATTTGTTTGAGGTATTTGGTGACCCAAAAATTAATTTGAGATAAATTTGTCACATGCGTACCAATTTAGGATTTTTGATAACCAAAAACTTAATTTCAGATAAATTTGTAAAATAAGTGGAGTGTTTTTCATCGTATTAATTCACATTTTGAAATTTTTTATTTTTATTTTTTTTTGTGGGGCAAAACCCAATTTAATGGTTCTAACTAGAAACTGGAAGGAGTAGTTGGTTCACAATTTCCGAAGAAAGCCGAAATTCCGTCGCCATTTCCGTCCCAAATCCGAATCTTTTAAACTTAACGCTCCAATCTTAGCTAGCTTTCTCTCTCTCTCTCTCTCTCTCTCTCTCTCCTCAGAAGCTTTTCACTCTGGCTCCTCTGCACTTTCTCATCGCTCTCTTGTTTCCTGCAACACTCGCCAAAAGCCAAGAGAGAGGAACAGGGGAAAATTGCGGAAGCAAGCAGAGCATGTTCTCTCTCTTCTTCCTCCTCTCTCTCCCTCTCCTCTCTGCTTCCACTTCCACTCCATATCCATACGGTAAGCTCAACTCTCTCTCTCTCTCTCTCTCTCTCTCTCTCTAACTGCAATTAACTGACTGACCCATTTCTCCATTTCCGCAAAACTCCCTCTCCCTCATGCGCAGGCAATGTCTCCTACCACATAGACTGCGGCGGCCACACCCTCGCCGTCGACTCCTTCAACACCACTTGGCTCCCCGACCGCTTCTTCACCGGCGGGGCCGCCGCCGTCGTCTCGGAGCCCCTCCACTTCCGGCAGCCCCAGGAGAAGACCCTCCGCTACTTCCCCCTCTCCGCCGGCAAGAAGAACTGCTACGTCGTCCCCGATTTGCCCCCCGGCCGCTACTACGTCCGCACCTTCACCGTCTACGACAACTACGACGGCAAGTCCCACTCCCCGAGCTTCGACGCCTCCGTCGAGGGCACCCTCGTCTTCAGCTGGCGCTCCCCCTGGCCCACCGCCCTCGCCCGCGACGGCGCCTATTCCGATCTCTTCGCCTTCGTCAACGACGGCGAGGCCGACGTCTGCTTCTACAGCATTGCCACCGATCCCCCGGTAGTCGGCTCTCTGTCGCTCGTTCAAGTCGATCCGTTATCTTACGATTCGGCGTCCATAGGTAGTAATTATATCTTGGTCAACTACGGAAGAC
The DNA here is from genome assembly GCA_029784005.1 of Lenwebbia sp. NSW1173648. Classification (NCBI taxonomy): domain Eukaryota; kingdom Viridiplantae; phylum Streptophyta; class Magnoliopsida; order Myrtales; family Myrtaceae; genus Lenwebbia; species Lenwebbia sp. NSW1173648. Next base: position 8,173,995 of record JARCGZ010000010.1, read on the forward strand.
TGGACTGTGGTTCCCCTCAATGGGGGCCGGGTTTCAGCAACGACGCGGACTACTTCGGCCGGTCCTGGCAGTCAGATTACGACTCCCGGACCGCCAACACGCGCAAAATAATTGATGCTATCTCGACCGGGAGCAGTATCACGGGGACCAATCGGCAACCCAATTATTTCCCCATGAAATTGTACCAGACTGCCGCGACAGCCGGTCAAATGGGGGCCCTGGAGTATGAATTGGAGGTGGACGCCAAGCTGGATTACTTGTTGTGGTTCCATTTCGCGGAGATCGATCGGAGAGTGAATAAGGCAGGCCAGAGGGTGTTTGATGTCATGGTGAACGAAGCGAACGCCACGAGGATCGATATTTATAAGGAGGTCGGACGATTTGCGGCTTTCGATTGGCATCACACCGTGAAGAATTTGAGCAGTACTGTGTTGAATGTGAAGCTGGTGCCTGTTGTTGGTGCCCCGTTGATTAGTGGAATCGAGAACTACGCGCTGGTCCCTGCCGATCTTGCTACTGATCCCCAGCAAGGTATGTACATGGGAGTAAATTATGATGATTTTGGCCGGTCTATTTGGTTTTGACTTTTCTGGTTTGGTAGATTATATGTACTAGTCAAAAGCAGACTTTGACCAAATCATTCTTCTTCTTCTTCTAATTTTGATCTTTCGTAGTGTAATTAAAGTCGGAACTAGCTGTAATACCCGGGCATTTTAATGGATCTTTTGTTGACGATTACTGGAAATGCAATTTTAATCCATTTTCTCTTCGGAGAATTCACTTCAAATTATCATGTCAGATAAAGAATGCTCGATTGTATAGTTGAAAGGAAATACCAAAATACATGTCTTTTACTTTCCAATGATCCATATTTGTGGCAATGAAATACTATTGTTTCTCCCCAAGTGAAAAAGAATACCACAGACACCTTACTTATGTATCAATAGGAAATACATTTAGAGCATGGTGTAAATGGCCAGCATTTACTTGAAATATTAGTTGTCCGTCTGAAGTTGGAGCACATAATCTTTCAGATATTTTTTATTTTAGAAAGGTCTCTATATGGCCTAATGGAATGTCTCCAGTACCAATGCCTGTTTGTCAATTTTCTTTTCTAGTTTCATGATATTGGAAGATGGAAACTCTTAATGGTTGTCCTATGTATCAACACTATGGGACAAATTTTAATCTCTCGCACTGGTAATAATAATGTTTGAGGAGAGATAATTGAAAAGACTTGTTTGTTATTGTCAGTGACTGCTATGAGATCATTGAAGGAGTCGCTTCGTGTTCCTGATAGAATGGGCTGGAATGGCGATCCTTGTGCTCCTACAAATTGGGATGCTTGGGAGGGAGTGACATGCCATACCAACAAGGACAAAACTGCCCTTGTAATATATCAGATGTAAGCAATCCTTTATCATCTGCTTTCCCTGTAACTTTTAGGAATTAGGACAACAAAGGTAGCTGTCGGGGGGTATGCTAGTTTCAAACTACAATTACATGAAAGCAGAAATAATCTGGCTTCGAGCTGTAGTTGTTGCTTCTTTTGCTGTTACACTGAGAGAGTTTCCATTTAGTTTACTCAAATATGGATAATCTTCCTTAACAATAGCATTTAACTCAGAATTCTGGAACTAGGATATGGTTGGTGGTCTGTATTGTACTCCGGAACAAGCAGGTCCGACAGATTAGAGCCATAACAGGGTAACCTTGGATCACGAGATCTCTATAGAGATAGTTTTGTGGATAGTACATATGCAGAAGTAATGATGTCTCTCTCTATGTGGACTTTTCCTTTTGCAAGCATCTCATCGGTAAAAGAGTTCCCCCCCCCCCCCCCCCCCAAACCACTCCCTCCCTCCCTGTGCACATGTCTCTCTCTTCCTCTCTCTCTTGATGCAAATTAATTTTGGTTCTTCCCATTTAGCATTAAAAAGTGTAAAAATGCCTGCACCTTTCAGAGATCTCGGAAGTCAAGGCTTGAAGGGCTTTATAAGTGATCAAGTTGGTCTCCTGTCAAACTTGGTTAGCCTGTAAGTATCAACCATCAAATCTGTGCTTTCATGCTTCCACCATTACTACTGTTGCATTACAGCATAGAAAAATGCTTCAAACATGGTCATTTCTTGTTATTCTGTTTTTTGAAGCGTTCTTAATAAGCCATTAGTTCTCTTCAGCTCATTTCCGTACTCTTAACACTTTCAAGAAGAAGGGACTTGATTGGCAAAATTCATTGCCCACCTACAGGATCCACATTAAGTTTTGCCAGTCTACTTCCAATAGAGCATCGTGACGAAGAGAAATTACAGATTCTTGTCATTATCAGAACCTTCAATTTAACCATTTTTTCTAAAATATGCAACAAGAGTATTCCTGACCAATGCATGTTCTCGCTCCCTCTTTTCCCCCTCGCTAGTGATAATTCACACATCACTGGAAGTCTCAGGCAAGAAGCTAGTACTGACAAGTGCATGAGGAACCCTTTTGGTTTGCAAACATGATAGAATGTGCACCTACACATCATTGTCAAAAATGCTAGAGTTATTTCATTTTCCTTTTTATTTTAGGTTATGGCACAGCCACAAAGCCATTTGGTTATCATAAAAGCCTTCCTGCTTTTGTTTTAATCTTGGGGTTCCAGTTTTCATAGTATTACCAATATGAGGTGTCGTTCTAGGGCATTCTCTAGAGAGAAGAAGCAGAGGATGTTTTCCTTTGTGTAACTACAAAATTGGAATATTAAACTAAACTCAGTTCTCCATTTGTCATCTCTACACGTAGTTGGTCTACTGTTCCTTTTCCTTTGAAGAGAAACCACTGTGCTGGTATTCCCTAAAGGACATGCTGATATTTCTCCTTACTGACTGCAGGAACTTAAGTTCCAATTCTTTAGGGGGTAGTCTTCCATCTGGGCTCGGTCAAAAATCTCTTGTACGACTGTAAGTATTCGAAGCTCCGTCGGTTTGCTGTGTTGCTATCTTAATCACAACTGCAAAAAGTTTTTAGAAATCGTGAGTTTAGAATTATTGCATAAAAAGCATTTAGATCGCTGCTTTTATTTGTGCATCGTCGTTGCTAAAATTGCATGTTGCTCTTACTTGAGAAGGATTCTTTCACCTGAGATGCATTGTGGTAAGGCCCTGCTGCAAAAATCACATGACTAGTGAAGGGATACACTCTGTAGATTTTACGTGAAAATTATAAATCAAGGGTCCCACTAAGAATTCTGTGCTCTCATTATCTCTACCATTTTCATCATAGGAACAACTAGAGAATAAAAGTAAAAATCTGGGTGAAGGGGTTGACAAAAGTAGAGGCTATGAAGAAAAATATATCATCTTTCACATAAAGCGCAAAAAAAAAAAAAAAAAAGTGGGAACTGTATGCTACTGGCACTGATAGAAAAGAAGTGATTGGGGGGGGGGGGGGGGGGAGACGGGGGGGTGTTTGAGGCACTAAAGGAAAAAAATGAGAGAGTTAATATCATCTGCTTGGGGATTTCCTTTCTCTTGTGGAAGTTCGACTCTCTTTAAGTTCTAATTACTTCAGAAATATGAGCGAGGTTTCAATATATCACAATTGTAGTTATTAGTAATCTCATGGGTATGAAAATCATCCTGCTGTTTATTTCAGTGGGGAATTAGATTCCTTTAATGTATTGGGTGTTTTCAATTCTCTGTGTCTGCCTGAAATTTCTGCTTCCTTTTTGTCAATAAACGGTTAAAAGTTCAGGGTAAACCCCCTGTTCTTTGTTGCATATAGTGTAGACACTGTTAGTAGTCTTTTCATAATTGGTGATTGTATCTTCCCTGAAAATGCAGGTATAATGTTAAATTAGGTAATCTTAACAAAAAAAAAAAATTGTAACTGAAAACAGAAAAAGTCAGTCTAAATAAAATATAATTTCAGAACAAATAATAATGTTAAATTAGGTATAATATTCAGAGGCAGCTATCTAAATAGTGCGTCTCCCGTGGAATGTCACCTAACATTGGACAAAAATTGACTTATTATTATATGAAACTTCTTAAAACCCTGTCATTTGAAGGTTTTGATTGAGTCAACCCCCTATTCAGGTCATAAAACCACTCAGAGTGCACTTGTTATTTTATTTTGTGTATATCAACTATATCCTTTTTATTGTTCCCTTTTGGTGGGTTTGGGCTTGCATAAGACCCAAAGGTCAGCAATGCAATGGCTATTTAATGTTTTGTAAGCCTGCATTCATAGCATTGAGGTCACACTTCTCACTATTTCTCTTTTTATTTACTTTCTTTTCTTTTTTAGTAATCCACATGTCCGTTCTTTCCTCCTTGATATCATTTTCTTTTGATAATTGTGCATGTCTACTATGCATCTTCAAAAGCAGCTTGCACTGCAAAGACTGTTCAGCAAACATACTTATCTTCTGTTAATTGCATTTTGCAGGGACTTATCCAATAATCAGTTTGTGGGTTCCATTCCAGATAGTCTAGCAGCTTCAAATCTGCAGCTTGTGTAAGTGTTTTCCCTTTGTTTAGTCCTGGTAAAAGTTAAGCATTGTTTTTGTCTTTAGAATATAAAGGATGGATGCAACAATGCTAATTAACATATGAAAAATGATATGTTGTAATCTACCTAGTGGTACGGAATGAGTATTGTTCATGTAGGCCCAGAAGAGGTACTATGGATGCACTTCTCTTTCCTCCTTTTGCCTATCTGAAATGACAAATGACTCTAGTTAATTCAAATGTATTGTCTATTCTCCATATAGTGAAAAGGTGTGACTTAGTTGTTGAAGTTGAATGAGTAGAGGATAGACTCAACAACACAATAGAAAACAGGTGTTTTTAGAAATCTTGGGTTCGGAAGTACCGATTTGGAGAAAAGCACATGGCCTAAATTATTTCTGCAAGGACACTGACGTTTTTATCATCTCTAGAGGAAAATACACTTACACGTGGTTGATTAGTTTTCTCCAAAGCGCGGGATATAATGCCCTTAATTTTGTGCATCCTTGCCACTGCTCTTGACTAGTGCTTGAAATCTGTTATGTTGTGTTGGAGATGTTATTGAAGCAAGTGGATGATTTTAAGATTCTGTTACTGCCTTGTCACAATTCTTTCTTTTCTTTGATATTCCAGATTATTAAATGGTAATCAATTGAAGGGAAGAGTGCCAGAAGAAGTCTACTCAATTGGTGTTCATGGTGGAGAAATAGAGTACGCTAACTTGAAAATTATTTTTTGCACGCTATGTTCTTATTATCTCTTTCCACTAAGTCCTGTTTGGAAAAATTTGTGGATGCCATAGCTCAACAAAACTTAATGTGCATTTGGAGATGCAACAAATAGATTGCTATACCTGAAGTTTCATAACCAATTTCTTGAGTCATGATTCATGTTCTGGGTCTGGAACAATGTATTATTTCCGTAGTTTTCTGGATTTTGCATCCTTTATGCCTTTGTATATTGTTCACAAATATACTATCCTACTTTATAAGTGGGATAACTCTCTAACCTTATTCTTTGTTGTACAGCCTCTCTGGTAACAAAGGCTTGTGTGGTGTACCTTCTTTGCCTGCATGTCCTCTATTTTGGGAAAATGGCGGCTTGTCCACTGGTGGTAAAATTGGCATAGCCATATCGTGTCTTGTTGTGTTCTCTGTGGTGCTTTTGGTGGTATACATATGCTGCATACGAAGGGGGAGGCATGATTATGACTTTGCGCTACCTCATGAATTGATGTGTAAGTTGATGTCAGAAACCACTGTTTTATCGACTTACAGATTTTTTCTCTTTTGCTCACTATGTTCTGCATGTTCAATCTAACCATTTTCTGAGGAGAGAAAGCTGGATCTTGATATGCCTAACTGTCTTATTAAACCAATTTATCCCTACGCTTTGCACACTGTGCATGATACTCCAAATATGCTGGGAGACATACGATGGCTGGAGATTCTTGCTTAGCATTTCTGATTATGGTTATCGCGTTATATGTATTTCTCTTGAGGATGTTAGAACTTCTGTTTTTGAGAATCACTATAAAGTGTGGATCTTAATTTTTCCAGGCTCAAACTGAAATGTTCAGTCAGCCCAAAGTAAAAGTAGATGTGGATAGTTTTGTGGTGTTTAGTGCATCATTTGATCTTCTGCTCTCAAGGAACTAGGCCTGTATATTTTGACTTACTTCTTGCTATTGGAGAGCATTATGTACTATGGTAGTTTTGGCCAGGAAAATGCAACTTGCTTTTTATATCTAATGAAAAGATGCTTCCATCATAGTCTCCATGGATTACGTATCAACATTAGTCACCTTAGTTTCATGGATTAATCAATGATTGCAATGTGATGATAAAGAGAAGATGAATGAGGTGTTGGCATACCCGACTAGGATTTTAGAGTTAATGTACTTGTCTCGTCAAAACAGTAGATCTTTCATAGGCTAGGGCCCCTTACCTTAATCATGTCCCCGCTAATTGGTTGAGCGTCGACTCCAAGAATTAATTAAAGCTACAGCATAGTTGAAGGTGCTCAAGTTAATCACTATGGTCATCTACTGACGATATGTCTGTGAACGGAATAGAGTTCATCTCTGCCATCACTTACACATACTAACTTTACTTCTGTCCTTTCTCTAATTATTTGAGAAATTTCAGTTTTTTTTTTCTCTTGGAAGATAAAGGTAATTCACTGGTTTGTTGATTCTCAATGACAGAGACAATTTTGTAGGCATAGGTCTAGACTCCAGTGATAGTTAGATTAAATCATATATGATCACTTTTGATGTATCTCTTTCAATTCAGTTTGAGTTCTGCTCCTCAAAAACATGGTTAACATGGTCTTTGACATTGAGTCAGTCGCTTGGAATGGTCTCTTTCTTTCTTTTGATGAGGTTTAGTTTGCATAATACACTTCACAAGAGAAGCTCCGCATCTTACATCTCATTACTAACCTTTTAGTTTGTGGGTGGGAAATCTTGTTTCTTCTCTCATCTCTTGCTTGTTAAACAATGTTCTTACCTGTAATTAGAGATGAAGCAAGTGTAGCTAACTGCTTTTGTTTTCATGAATCCATACATTAGGTCCTAGAGCATGTAGATATGCGGGAGTCCAAAAGGCTTACTTTACGATATGCACATTATCTAATTCGTGCATGGTTGTTAAGGTGTTCTTGCTTTATTGGGAATATCGGTATGTTTACCTCGCATAGTACAAGCTATACTACATGTTCTTTTGTAGGATCACAAGGCCTTAGCACCTAGCCACCGCTCATTAAAAATGTGTACAATTGTTGGTTGACACCTGTATGTTTTGACAGTCATTTTACTGGTTACTCTGTATTGATAATTAGTTGATGTAGATGCTTCAACTTCTGCGAGTCTTCTAGTAATGCGTGTTTATTGTGATTCATCCTTCTACAGCGCTCTCTGCAAAGAGAAACCGGTATCAGAGACAAAAATCGCTAATGGTCCTAGAGATGGAAAGCCAACATGCTAAAATACTGCCATCGAATTTAAGTCCCCGTTGACAGCCTCCAGTAGTGAGAACATCAATTTTGACAGCATTTCACCACGAAGGAGCATAAATGGACCTCATCTGGTTATGTAAATTGATCAAAAGAGATGCAAGTGGCAGCAGCGCGTATAGCAAGGTTGACTTGTAGTTGTAGGCCTGAGCTTGGCTTCTTCCAGACAATTTGCCTCTTCAATGGGGTCACAAGAAGTTTCATAACCTGTACAATGCATTGTATCATTGATGGAATATAGCTACATTGTATCATACCGCAATTCTGACATAGATGAATACGCGCTTTGAATTGACAGTTCAAGTTATGTAAATGGCTTCACATATTCGTGTCAAGTGGTCCTGGTACTGATTAGCTTCTAGCTGTTTTTGCCCTATGCAATGGGCTCTTTGGCTGACTAACGAGGGCTGGTCCATCTTTGGTGTACTCATGTGACAATTTTGTTCTGTTCTCATCTGTACAGTAGGTTCATCCTCTTCTGCTTTGTGAACCAGAGAAGACTCTGATTTTGGAGTTTCTGCCTGAGCAAATTGTTACTCATTATGGTGGTTTTTGTGGAATTATGTCTTTGTCCACAAGACTACAAGAGTATTGCGTAGTTCGCTGCCTAGTTTTCCTTCCGACAGGCAAAACATGGCGGTTTTTTTTCGGTTGCTAAACTAAGCAAATGGTTAATATTAGTATGGTTTTACTGCCCCAGATTGCTGCACATTGAAATCTTGTGGGGATTCAAATCTCACAAGATTTTGAAGGTTTCGATTCGCTCCAGCCACATTCAAACAAAAATCTGCAACAACCAATTAGTCATTGTTGCTCTTTGGTAATCGATTTATAACATAATATGATTTCGGAATTGGAAGAAAGTATCTCATGCACCGACAATAATGTGTCTTCACTTGTTTTCTTCGGAGAAAGTTTACTGATTTCCTGGGGGTAAACGAATATCCACGACCCGGATCTAGGCCTGGCTATATCGGACCGCATAATGTAGTTAAGAACAACTTTCATCCCCAGATGGCTACGATCGTCATTTGCTTGACTTTGAAATTTAAACATGTCGAGCTCAAACCTAATTAATTCCACCTCCCACCACCCCCCCATTGACATTTGCAAAAAGCATTCAATGAAACCCCAAGTGAAATTAAATATATTCGTCGCCGGAGACTTTGGACAAAATTTTGCAAGGTCAAACGCTTGCAGGGAAGATCAGGTGGCTGATTTGTCACAGCCTGGATTCCTGTCTGGCTACGTTATGAGAAAAAACCCTAGTGCACCTTCAAATGTTGTTGCGAGGCCAAGCACGTAACATACGACTGAAGGGATCTGTCTGATCATTTTCACCGCAGATCCTGCCATAGTTGTCAAAATGCTTTTTCGTTTCCTGGGGGTTCAAAGTCCTGTTGGGGGTTGTCGAACCAAGAAACGTGGAGTTATTTTTATTCGTGCCAGGACCCACTTCCAGCAACTTGTCCCCTTCAATCGTGGTCGTCGATTCTTGACTCGTTCTCTGCTGTTTATGAAGGAAGGAAGGGGACGATACATCTCCCACCAAGTCTTCCTATTCTGCTGATATTTTTTTTTTTCAGGTTCCACTGCTTAGACATCAAGTCTCTTGTCCTATCTATTCACGACGTTTCCTCCATATATGTCAACTTGCTCAGAGAGAGAGAGAGAGAGAGAGAGAGAGAGAGTGAGAGTGACGCCGATGTATATCGTCTTAGAAGCATTTAAAGAAGAAGATTAGGAAGGAAAATTTAAGATTAACAATGCTATGGAGACCCACAAATCAGAGTTGGGTTTGAACCTGTTCAGACAACCACTTAAGCCGGAGTTTATTGTTTTCTAATGCAAGTGTATGTACTATAACTTTTGCGGCATAGAATGATGAACATGTTTTTACACGTAACGATGACACAGCTCAATGACTTCAAGAGGCAAAGCCGCAATAAAAGTAATCAAAACCCTAACTGTGCTGCAAGGGGGGCCTCTCCAGTTTAAGTGGGGGGATCTTGAATATCCCTTTTGACCGGAGCCTTGATTTTCCTAGATCGCTAATGACGCATTACTATAATAATCCCTCTTGGTTCGTCGCACACTACAACAATGCGAAGCGCGCATGTAAACGCGTATGAATATTTTGCGAGCCTAATGATTTGAAAGAGCTGTAGCGTTTGAAAACCGAGTTGCAGCCGCCACCAAAGTTCAGCCTGAGAAACTAATCTCTCTCCATTAAGATAACCACCTTCTTGATAGTGTCGAGATGTGTGCATGTATAGCCTGCTTTTGTTTCCATCTGTTGGTCAATTATTCTCTGAGAAGGGCAAATTCGGGGGGTTGATTTCTCGATGATTAAATATATCCGTTGGCCATTAGGTTATGTTATAATGATGATTTATCACATTTCTATTCCTTATGAAGAAAGAAAGATCGTGCATGTCTAGTCATAAACAGGGTAAACCTAAACCAGCAACTAATTTTTTCTGGACTGCATTCCCTCTTATTCTAAAACTACAGTTGTGGCGAGAGTCTTTTCTTGTTTCTCTATAGTGAACCCTTTTGTCTTGAGCTTGCCCCTAATAAGAACAAACCAATCCATCTTCTCCAACCATCAATTCATTTGCCAAACCCTAAATTATCCTAACTAAACAGTAGCGTTTGGCCATAGATGGTCTTGTCAACAAACACGGTCGAGACATGGAAAAAGTTGGACTTCGGATAACGGTATATACCGCGAGAAAAATTTAAGGTTTCGAACGGCAATATTCCTATACCTTATGATTGCTCCACTAAACAAGCATCATGCATGGAGCACGTCAACCTATTTTCTGCTCGGAAATATTGTAAATCTCATCATCATCTGTCGCAAGTAAAGAAAAGGAAGAGAATACAAACATTTGATGGACAAATACTATGGTACGTACATAAACATCAGATCATCGACTAAACATGCATACTTTTCTCAGATTTGAGAGAAAAAAAACTGATACTAGTTGAGTATATCAGATCTTCAACCACCGGGCCAGAAAATGTTTGCGCCACCAGGCAACCACCGCCACCGCCACCAATCAGCCATCCCATTCTTTCTTTCCCAGGAAACTAAAGATCTGACATCTAATCATTCTTTAAGAATATCAAGGCCCGCACTGTTCTTACTCAAACTTTAGTTTGACTTTTTCTTCCATCAATACTGCCAAAGAACCAAAACCCCTCTGGTCACATCATAATGTTGTTCACCATTCAAGGACCCCTCACATTTCAAACTTCCAGCGTGTCCAGCGGGGAAAGAAACGCGTAATGTGGAGTCCAATCCAATCCCACGGCCTGCGTTAATTCATATGATAATACCCAAAAAGAGAAGAAACAATTAAAATGGTATTTGCATTTATATATACACATATAAAAAAGATGAATGTGTGTGTGGAAATTCAGAAACAAATGGGCATTTTGTTGACTTGATTGACCTCGATAGCTGCACAAAGTCTCCTCCTCCATTGCTATCGGCCACTTGGTTCCCTATTGTTTAAAAATTCCACGTAAGAATAGTACAGATGGGCATATGTTATGTGACCATCCACTTATTATTTTAATTTGTTGAATATATAAGATAAATCATGAGTTTGGCAAGTAGCATCTAATGTGAACAGGCGGTGATGACGATTGACCAGGAAAGATGGGATTCGAGTCTTATCTGCTGCACCAAAATAAATCCAAAGTAAGATTGTTTCTCTCTCTCTCTCAAGTGGCCCCATTATTTGACTTGGTAACATGGCGTTCTATCGGAGCCATGTCGGCAACATATTTCCCCAAGCACAGGATAATTAGGGTTTTGTCCTTTTAAATTCCCAAGTGGGGTATTAGCTCATTAAAGTAGTACGTTCACTCGCTACACGTGATTTATTATTTTAACAACGCTAGGGTTGAGAATATCTCTTGATGTCTATTCAAATTCCATGGGAGATCTTTTCATGCGGGTCGGGTCTGATTGGTGTTTCTATGCTTCTAATAAGTCCAATGTGCAGAGTTAATCTTTGAGGATGAAGATATAACGGGATTTTGAGTCGACTACTCGGTTTTCTAATAAGCTAGTTTTATTGTTTAACTAGCCCAAGTGATGCTTCTACATCGCTAGAGGCTCTCGATTACTTGAACTCAATTTAGGCAACACGGCTATGACCTTAGGACCTTATTGACCGAAAGTAATTTGAAGATCGATTCAATTTGCGTGATTTCCGCTTTCCAAAATATTCTCGTAAAGGGGAACTTTTATTCGGAATGATCGACTCTATAATTCTCGTGCTATTCTTGTTCCTATAATACTTTCGGTGCTATACTGTATGTACGTACACACATGATTTTTAAACCCGATCTTGATTGTTGCACGAAAACCAGTGACCGGGTCAAAGTAAACTCGACCCGCGGGATGGGACTCAATTTGGTGGGGGGCCACCTGAAAATGAGAGAGAGAGGGCTTGCGATGCTGAAGTGGCAGTTTGCAATACAAGCGTCTTGCTGACGTGGACAGCGAACCACAGGGAAATTTTGTTTTTCGTTTTCGGGGAAAAAAAGGAGACGGAAATAATCGCACCTTATCTCTTCAATCAAAGACACGGTCTCTCGGCCAATGGGATGAGTTATGCGGGATACGGGGAGGTCATACTGGGGTTCAATTTACGACGTCATCTCCTATCAAATTTTTACTTGGAAAAAATTTCAGGACCCAAAGTACCTTCATTATTTCTAAAAAAATAATAACCAAGGGCATTCTTGTTATTTACTTTCTTGGTTTTTTGTTCTTTTTTTTTTTTTTTTTCCCTCTTCCCTCCCCGGGCCAACGGTGGAGGTTGCCGGACTAAGGTCACGGGCAGCCATGGATGACCTCGGCCTGACACCGTCCCACGAGGACGAGGGGATGAGATGGATGGAGCAGACAGAGACACAATGTCGATGAGAGTTCAAAGCCATGTATCCAGGACGAGATCCAATTAAAGTTGCATAACATACCTACGGTATTAATTAGAAGGATGGCATCAATGTTTCGAACTTTATATTATATAGTGAATTAAGGCTCCGTTCGTTTCGCGAAAAATAACTTTCAGAAAAATATTGTCCGGATTTTCCTGCGTTCGGTTCACGAAAAATAAACTAATCGAGAAAAACATTTTCCTTCAATGGAAAAAACACCTTCAAAAGTATGAAAAATGATTTGCTCTTTCAATTTCCCTTTTCTTTCCTCTCTACACAACTTCACATTCCTTTTCCTTTTAATTATTTTTTATTTTTCTTTTCTTTCTTCCTCTACCGGTCGCCGGCCTTGAGCTCACCGGATCTGGTGAAGCAAGGTTCATCCTCACCCAAGGCCGGCAAGGTCGAGCCTAGCCAGATTTGGCAAGGCAAGGCTCGAGCTCGCCGTCAACCAGCAGAGGAAGAAATTTAAAAAAAAAATAAACAAAATTAAGAAATTCAAAATAAAAAATTGCTAATGAAAAGAAATTACAAAAATTTCATGTTAGTGCCAACCGTGTCACGTTAAAATCAGCCATATCCACGTCAGCAATTTCCGATCAAACGACGACGCAGAAAATCAAAGGATGGAAAATATTTTCCTTACCAAATGACAGAAAATAGTTTCCAATTCATTTTCAGATTTTAGTCAAATTCCGTTCTTTTCCCGAAAAATGTGATGTTTCTGAAAAATGCTTTTCGGAAAGTCATTTTCTAGAAAAATGGTAAATATTTTCTGATGTTCGTCTGAAACTTGAAAATGAACTGGTAAATATTTTCCGCCATTCGATATGAAAATTGGATTCGATTTTTCTCCATGCACTCCTTTTAATATTTTTTTTGTTTCATTTATTATTATTATTTTATTATTTATTTTTTAAAAGGTTTTCTTTTTCTCTTTTTTTTTATTTTTTTATTTTCCATTCTTATTCAACTGGCTGCAGGCGAGCTCAAGCCTCGAAAGAAAAGAAAAGAAAAATTAAAAATTAAAACTTAAAAATTAAAAATTAAAAATTAAAGAAAATAAGAAAATCGAAAAGAAAAAGAAAGAAAAGAAAAGTAGAAGAATAGTACAATTAAAAACAAAAGAAATGTGAAAGTGGAAGGAGGAAAGATAAGAGAAAATGTTTTCCGTTTCTAAAATAGAAAATCATTTTTCTCATTTTTAAAGGTAATTTTTTCATGAGTGAAAAATATTTTTCTTAAATTATTTATTTTTTATGAACCAAATATCGAAAAATTCAAAAGGTATTTTTTTGAAAGTTATTTTTCGCGAATCCAACGGAGAAATCTCCCTCACGAGAAACATAGGAAACATAACCCTTTGAAACATATAAAACAAGAACTACAGCAAACCCTAGAAGACTTGCCCCCAAGTGTCGACTTTTCTTTCTTTTCTCCGTTTTCTTTAAATATAGGCGTCAACAAATGGACGAATCAACAATTTCAACTAATTGACAAAAAAAAAACAAAAAAACAATTTCAACTTCGTCGGTGGGTTGGCCGATGTAGATGGAAACACTCGCACCGTTTACAAGTTCTTGAGGTTGATTGATTTTGACTTGTCTTAGTGTTGAAAGATGCGATTAGAGTTCGGGGCAAAAAACACACTTAGTCGAGCTCCCATGAAGTCATCCTTGCATAAACCACGGATTGGATTCTGAGTTCCTCAGGTCAATTTTTCCTATGATTTTTTTAAGGGTTAATAATATCACCAAAAATCCTAAACTTATACTAATATGACAAATTTACTCCAAATTATTATTTTTTACCACTAAAAACCTCAAAATAGTACACATGTGACAAATTTACCCAAAACTGGTACAGCTATGACAAATTTACCCTCCGTTAGTTTCCGTTAAATTTTATCGTCAAATTGTTGAGTTGGATGACACGTGGCAATTGCCGGGTGTATACGTTACCCTCTGTTTGTCAATTTGGGATTTTTCACGGTATTAACTCAATTTAACGAAAACTAACATAGAGTAAATTTGTCACATGCGTACCAGTTTGGGATTTTTTTATAGTAAAAAAAAATTAATTTGGAGTAAATTTATGACAGTTGTACCAGTTTATGATTTTTTATGGTCAAAATAATAGTTTAGGGTAAATTTATCACAAGTGTATCAGTTTGAGAATTTTGGTGGTCAAAAAAATAGTTTATAATAAATTTATCACAGATGCACTAATTTAAGGTTTTTCGTGATAATTTTTTTAAAATGTCTTAAGTCAACCGAGGGTGCGGTCGGAAAGTTCATCACAAATAGTCAACTCAAGGAGCTATTCAAGCCAAGCTGGAGGCATTTGACTTTTCTTTACTTTTTCTTTTTCTTTTTCCAGATGCTAAAATAAAACATGTTCAAAATTCAAGATCTCACAAAATGATGTGCACTAGCACTCCGGTGTCGGTCCGTATAGCATGATGCGAATATGTACGAAGTTAGTTCAGTGTAAAAAAAATACTCATTCCTTTCTGGGCGAAGGAAAAAAAATCCCCGTTTGTATCACACCGCACAATTTCCCTCACACTCGTGATCAAAATTGTGCACGTGCGATGTTTCTTCAGAACGCGTAAAACGCAAGAAATTATATGCGACGTGTCATTTCAAATTATTTATAATTCGAT
This sequence comes from Lenwebbia sp. NSW1173648, assembly GCA_029784005.1. Classification (NCBI taxonomy): domain Eukaryota; kingdom Viridiplantae; phylum Streptophyta; class Magnoliopsida; order Myrtales; family Myrtaceae; genus Lenwebbia; species Lenwebbia sp. NSW1173648. The sequence goes on from JARCGZ010000010.1 coordinate 8,189,130, forward strand.
ACCGCGTCGATCGATAATCGAATGAATTAATGAATACATCGATTCGAATTGTGGATCTAATAGTGTCTGAGAGAGGTACTATTGAATGCTGAGACTAGCATATTTAGCGTTCAAACCCTAATCCCGCCTCACAAGTAATAGAGTAAAACTAACGAATGAAACTATCGTTACTGAAATAGCTACTTTCGAATAAGCAAATTACATGTAGCTAAATCTAATTTCCAATCAATTAAGGTCTAGGCGGTGAGGCGACCACGTAGTTTGACCCGAAAGTCCGGGTCTCTGTCCACGTCGGCATAAGAGTGATTTTTTATTATTATTTTTTTATTTGTCAAAGGCATAAGAGTGATTAAGCAGCAGTCAATCACTCGGTTCCACTTGTATCGATTTCTGGACTAGTTTTTTATTTTCATATTTCAATTTCGTTTTTCTGTGATAATTGTTTTTTGGTGCATGGTTTTATTGTGTGTGCAAGTTGCGAGGTTTGCGTGTGAACAGATTAATGCGTGTGGTTGACGGGTTGACCTAAGCAGAAAGATCAGAAAAACGTAAATACTGCATTTCCTTCTCTCTCTCCTTTTTTTTTTTTTAACCGAGGTGTCCAGGCCAGTTTGCGCTAACCTCGACTATTCCTCGAGGGAGATTAGCACAACAACCTATCGCCATGGCCCCCCACTTAAATCACAGGTGCTCAGTTGGGGAATCGAACCTGGGACCAGTGCGCCTAACCACACAATCCCAAGTGCGCCCTTAATCAACTGAGCCACCCATGGGTGGGTTGCATTTCCTTCTTTCTTTCTCCGAAAAATAGTAATTTTTTTCCGATAAGCAGAAAATAGAAACATAACAAAGAAATTTATGTCTTTCAACTGAGCATGTGATTGTTGGGTTGCAAATATGGTCACTACCCAACTTCTCGCGGAGAGGATAGTGGTTGTTTTGCCGGTGGGGACGACGACCGGAGTGAAAGAAGAAGAAGCTTGTGGTTGCTTCGTTGATAGCGCAGGAGGTGAACGACAGGGTGAGTAGAACTTTGAGCAACGGAGGGAGGGAGAGAAAGTTTGGGTCTTTCATAGTTTCAATCTTTATCTCTTCGGAGATATCCGATAAAATTGAAACGATAGGGCTGAGGGATTGGGTAGAACTTTGAACCACGGAGGGAGGGATGGAAAGTTTGGGTCTTTCGTGTTTTCAAGGGTTAATGTCACGAAAAATTTCAAATTAGTACATTTATGACAAATTTACCCTCAAACTAATTTTTGACCACTATAAAGTCTCAAACTTGTACACATGTGACAAATTTTACCCCAAACTAATTTTTTGACCACCAAAACCCCAAATTGGTACACATGTGATAAATTTACTCAAAACTAAATTTCTTACCACAAAAAATTCCAAACTGATATACATGTGATAAATTTACCCCAAACTAATTTATTGACCATAAAAAATTCAAAATAGTACACCTGCGACAAATTCGCACTCTGTCAGTTTCGTAAAACTGGTTAATACCATGAAAAATCCCAAACCAGTAGACATGTGACAAATGGAGTGTAAAAATCCCAAACTAGTACACCCATCAACTGTCACGTGTTATTTAACTCAGCAATTTGACGATAAAATTTAACGAAAACTAACGGATGGTGAATTGGTCACAGGTGTACTAGTTTGAAATTTTTTGTGGTTAAAAAATTAGTTTTAGGTAAATTTATCACAGGTGTACCAGTTTAGAATTTTTTGTGGTTAAAAAATTAATTTTAGGATAAACTTATCAAGGAGTACCAGTTTGGAGCTTTTTGTGGTAAAAAATTTAGGTTGTGGTAAATTTATCACATGTGTATCAATTTGAGGTTTTTGATAGTCAAAAAATTAATTTGATGTAAATTTATCATATGTATATCAATTTAGAGTTTTTCATGGTATTAATCCTATTTTCGATCCTTGTAATTTTATTTTTTTTCATTTGACTCGGCATTTTTGCCACCTCTTATGGCAAAGTCAGCATGCGCATTAAATTTCGTTGCCCAAGTCAGCAGCTCCGTTGCCCACGTTAGCATTTCCCGTAGGTCTTGGCCGGAGAAAATTAATTCGTCCGGAATTTGACACCGGAGAATACTACGGGGACTACTGTTGTAACGAGTTAAAATTTGTGTCTTAGTAGAAGGACCATTTTCTTCGTAATTTCCCTTTTCTTTTTTCCTTTGGTGGCGGCGGCTTGATCAGTTTATTTATTATGGAGCACGTATGTGCTGATGACGACGACGACGACGACGACTTAAAAGTTAAAAATATCAAAAGTAGTTGAGCTTGGTGTCATCCATCATCAATGGCAAATGCTCAATGTTGATCACATAAATCCTCCCATCATCTTTCCTACGTATAAAAAAAAATCTCAAAAGGGCTGATAGTTAGGTACGGTTGAGATCATCACGAAATCTCGAGCTAATGGGTAACTTACATCACGAAATTTTCACATCATACCTGGTCGACGTAACATCTTTTAAGCTCACGCACGGTAGTTCCGATAACCGCGTTCGTACTAATCAATTAAATCTAGTAAAATCCCTGATCAAGCTCGCGATCTCATGACAAAAGGGTCGCGTTTTCTCCCCCACAAGCAATCCCATTCTACTGGCCACATTAGTTAAAATCGCAGGAACATCTCGACCTAAGATTCGATTTCTAGACACGTCGTGTTGGAGCACACGGGTCGTCGGTGGACACTGAGGTGGCGGATCCATCCCGAGTCAAATATCTTCTGTCATCTCCAACCGGGAGATCGACGGAGCCGAGGAGGGTGAAAGTGGCTCATGCGTCGCCCCGATATCGTTGTTTATTGCCCGAACGATCAAATCACGTGCTCCATAATCACACGCCAACACCAGGAAAACGATACGCACGGACATCGCTATCCCACAAAACTCATGTCCGATTCTCTCCCCCGTCATTGGCCAGCAGATATCTGTTGCGAACTTGGATCCATTCGCAAACAAATTGTTCTGTACGACGAATTGAGAATCACTATTGTTATTGGCCATGTCATGTAGTGCATTTGTTTATAATTTAGAACGTGAAAGGAGAGTGTTCTAAAGTGGTGAAGCAGTGAAAGATAAGGATGCATGAGTTAAGCATGGCAATTGCCAACTCAGGAGATAACCCCACGACGTAGGTTGGACCAATAGCCAAGATTAGAATTTCTGAAAAGCCATCATTAGGGAATTTGTGGATGACGAGATGATTGTAGATTAGAAGCTAAAGTGCACCAAACGTTGCTCAAGCATTATCTGAATCACTGATAAATGAAATTTTCAAACGAAAAAAAAGGGAGCTTTATCTAGATTAAAAGGTGCAGCCTCCCCTTTAATGGTACGTACTAGTTGGTTACCACGCAAATTGAATTTTTTTTTTTCCAATAAAAGATGCTTTAAGATATGCTTAGATGTTGTTTATCCGAATTGGTGACGTCACCAAGATAAGCTATTTTAATTTCTGCATAAGGCAAAAAGGAGTGATGAGGAAGAGGTTGTTGATATGTGAGACAACCCATTGCCATATTTGCGTATCTTGAGGCTGATTGCGCATCATACATTGCACCGTGATGTCAAAAGGAGGTCCCTCTTTCTTATATACTAAGATGACTTGGCTAAGTAGGTCAGGTAAGATCTATTCTCCATTTCTCGAGTTATCCGAGGAAATTATCACATCGGTGCCTAGTGCATGTACTAAGCGACTTCGGAATCATTGAATACGATGGGTCGCCCTGGATATAACGGTCCAGATTCGTTTTAGAGAGTGTGTCGGGCTGACCGAATATTTTCTCAATAACGTGTGTCAGATTGTATTCTGTGGTTTCACACATACATTCTACGTAGATTGAGCATTTATTAGGGAGAAAAAAATAGCAGATTGAGTATAAACCGTTCGTACTTATATTTCATATAGTCAAGATATCTTCGTTCGAAAGGAATAAAGGCAAGTATAAGTCCTAAACAAATTTTTTTTTTCTGTTGGTCGTTTAGGGCCTGCATGGCAACCATTCTGATCCTAAAAACTGATTCTGATTAGAATGATTTTTTCTGATTCTATTCCCTGGATGAGTTTTAGAGAATCAGAACGTGTTTGATAACTGCACAAAATTTCGGTTCCTGAAACAGAAACGCGTTTGGTAACTGCACAAATTTTTTTTTCCCGGAAATAATTTCTCTTCCTAATTTGTGTCATTTAAGTCAAATAATTACGTAATTACTTTGTAAAATTGCATCCTATATTTTGAATTGATTGAAGATTAATTCATATTGATGCTCTTATATAACATATTGCATATAACATTTTTTCGTGCTATTCCGTCTAATTGCAGTATCATAACTAGTCATTTTAAGATTAAAAAAGGAGAGACCATATTGGGTTAGTGTGTGATTTCATATTAGCTTGGGCCCTTCGAGGTCTATACCAAATCGCAATGAGGAAATATTAAATTTGATCTTAGTGTGATCGGTGGCATATGTATGTGTACACGCAAATGGAGTCGCCACCAGTCTTTGAGGAAGGTAGATCAAAAACCTTATCGAACGATCGGGAGAAACTGTTGGAATCTACGCAACCAGAAAAATCTAGGGTCCGAGAACATGGTTACGTTGGTGTTTCCATCGACGCATTTTCGACACCAAAGTTGAGTGTTTTCTAAACGTGTTTCATACAAATTTTCAATTCATTTTTAAACCTGTGAGGTAAGCCAATGCTAAGTATTCACACAGGTTGTTTTTATCTTTTTCCAAATTTTCTAAAACTAGACTAAGGCTAAAGTACCTAAACCTAGGCAAATCACAACCAATGAAATCAAGTGCGCAATCAAGGAATCACGACATTAATAAATCGCATCATAAAACCCTAATGAAGCCCTAAGGACTTAGAGAAATGTGGTTCGGATTTAATTTCCAAGGTATTTATGATTTTCCCAAAAAAGAACAAAATCTATGAAATCTGGAGAATTTAGGCCCAAATTTATGAAAATGATATCAAACTAGCCTAATCTAAACTTCTTCTATTTCTATGGATTTTCTAAAAAAATTTCTAATTTAAAAAAAAAATTCAATTTTTTTCGATTTTTTATTGTTATCTTAAGTATTTTTCTTTAAAAATGAGACTTTATTCTGTTTTAGGTCTGTTTTAGGTCGAGCGAAAAGTGATGAGGAAATTGAAAGGAAAAAGTGAGAGATCTGAGACTTCATTGTATTTTGTGATTGTCAAAAGTGATTGTTTTTTTCAGAACTAACTTTTTTTTGTTCTTGTTTTTGCTCCAAAACTGTTCTCGGGAACAGAATCAGAATCAGAATCACTTACGTTACCAAACATGATTCTCATCCTTTTTTGTTCTGGGGAACAAAATCAGAGAACCAGAATGGTTACCATGCATGCCCTTATTTTGTGATCATAATAACTACCCACCATCTCACCGTCCATTGCATTAAGAATGGATGAGTCTGTTTATAGTAGCGAACCTTTTTCTTTTTCTTTTTGTCTTCACTGGTGATGCAAAGAGCATGTTTAAAGAATAGCAACGATAGTGAAAAAAACAATAGTACCGGTTCGTCATGGGCCCAACATTCGCGTTCCCACTTGGAGGAGAGGGAAGGTGATAATTCGGCGAAATCATTGAAATTAGAAACGTATCAAAGGCGAGCCTTTTCCGTATCCACGCGACACCAACCACCGTACGTGCGTCTACTGTTTCGTCGAGAACAATCTGTTCTCGATCAAATGAAAAAACGACACAAATAGTTCTGAACTTTGACTCGGCGCGTAACGTGGTTATTGAACCTTTTTAATTAATTCAATATTATTTCAGAATTTTTGCCTAGTGTGCCACGACATTCTTGAACCCATTGACTATATGAAAGTGTCTAATATTATCTCTGAATTTGAATTGATAAAATGATAATATTATATTAATATTTTTATATGATACAGAGACTAAATTGAACATGAATAAAAAATTAAAAATTCAGGGACGACGATGCATATTGAACTAAATTTCAAAGATCGTATTAAATAAATTTTTAATTTATGGACCGCGTTTTAAGGACTACTTGTGTCGTTAGCGCATTCAAGAGAAGAAAAATCTGTAATAATGTCCTTTAGCAACAAAAAAAAAAAAAGTGTATGTCCAAAACAGTAATTTCGATTTTTCCTTTTTTTGAGGGAGAATTTGGCAGGATTGGAGAAATTAAAATATGAACTGGATAAACAAAGACGCGTGAAGAATCTATTTAGCGGGACCCACGGGAGCAGATATCGCATCGGGAGATGGGGGCTAAAATAGTAATTTTCCGCTTTCGCTTGACCCACCGTCTCGGGCGCTTGGTTTCATCAACTTGCACTTGCACTTGCAGTGTGGACCCCGCTTTTCTAGCCCCCCGGAATCGTCCGTACGGAATTCCCTTCCCCCTTCCCCCGGGGTATAAATATAATAAAAATAACAAAGCTAATCCTATTTTTCCTATGCTATGAAAAGAGGGCAGAGCAATTCTATACAGTCGTCCCGGATGAACCATGAGAATATTTCGACTGGGGGTCCGTCGGCTGTGTTGGCGTCCCGGGACACCGTGCTCCGAGCGATAGCTATATCTCGATTGCTTTCCGTTCATGGATTTGTCGATGGCAAGTAGGAACCGTTGAATATGGAATTGAATGAAGAGGCGGTGACGATGTTTAAGTGCGCGATGGTTCGGATTGATAAACACGATGTCCCCCTTCGTGAATTGTCCGTAAATGGCGAAAATGGGAGCAAAGTTTTGTCCCCGTGATCAATTGTGGAAATTATTAGTAAGGGTTGAAATCGAGGGTCTTATTTAACCCTGTTTATTTCGTTGAAAATGAATAATTTGAATAACATTTTCCTAAAAAGATTGCTCGGATGGTTTAACACATTTAGTCAATGATTACCTCTAGAAAATTTCATAGATGGTGAAATAATCTAACGATCATTCATTTTTGTAGACCGATACAAGTCATTGTTTTTAAGGAAAAAAGTTACAAAATCATTCTACAAAACAAACGGAGCCTTAGACTTGTAATATCCATTGCGGCTTCATTTATAACCATATGAATCCGGGGCGCGATCTGACCGGAACAACCCCGGGTTGAACGAATCAAGGAGCATCAGGGCGGAGTCTCCCGCACCGCATATATATTTTTCCGTTTGGGTGTAAACATTTGGACGTACGAATTCTCTTTCGAATTTTCCATACGTAAAACGAGAATTCCGAACGGAACGCAAGCTCAGTTTCGAGGGGCCTGTCTTTTCTCTTGTCACTGCGAGTATGACCAGTAGTGAACATCCGCTTCTCTATTGGCTTGGAAAAACCAGCTTGTCGTTTTCCTGTTGTCGCTTGAATCTTACTTTCGTTACTCGCTTTGTCGGGGACGAATCGCCCGCGGACAAACTCACAAGTCGAAATCGCGATGTAAAATATCTTTCCCAATCATCCAATCGCAGAGGCGATAAAACACAGCGCAACGGGTCGATAACATAAGGTGGTATGGTAGGTCCTCGTACTAATTCCAAGTCCCCAAGTTCACGAACGACGAACAATCCTTGATCGTGGGACGTACCGAGAGGCGGGGGGTTCGTGCATGAACGATGTGATCTGGTGACGAGAGAGAGAGAGAGAGAGAGAGAGAGAGAGAGAGCAGATAATGTTGGAACAGCAGGTGAGGTGGGCAATGGGGAGAGAGAGAGAGAGACGATGATGTTGAGGGTTGGGAGGAAAGAAGGGGGGAATACTAAGGTCTGAACCGAGCCGATAAAGACAAAGGGGGAGTTTTGCGAGGGCGAATCAGATCGTGCCAGGTCAGATTCGGATTCACGGAGGAGGAGGAGAGAGAGTGGTTTCTTTGCTGTTGGATGATGAGCCCATCCATCTGTCCTTCGAGTTTATCCATCTGGGGCGGGACCCGCAACCCATCCTAGTGGGACGATCCGGAAGCTAGAGCCTAGAGATCTAGAGAGAGAGAGAGTACCACTCCCACTCCTAGTCCTGGGTTCGTGATCGAGTAGGGGGATGGAAGGGAGCAACGGAGAATGATGGAGCAAGATCTGCCATGCTGGAGGAGCAGCAGCAGCAACAGCAAGAGCTCAGGGGGGGATGCACTTCCCAAAAACCACGGTCCACAATCTCATGTGAACCCACCCCCATCAACTTGCTGACTCCAGGACCCACCGATCTTATTCGTGCCCCCCCTCCCCTATTCATCCAAAACCCGATTTCCTTTTCCGGATGGGTATGTAAATGGGGCTTGTGAAAATAGAGCGCTCGCGTGTGCGACCGTTGAATCGGAACGTGCCAGGTGTCCGCATGCCCTGAAACATTGGCAAGTGGATGCGCACTCTGAACTGATGATGGAACATAAACGGAAGCTGCATTACAGTTCGGGGCTCTCCGCTTCCGGCGTAAGCCTCGTGAAAGCTTCTCGATCGGGTTGCCTGGAAATTTATGGAGAGGGTCACAAGTCGGATTTTGAGTGCACAATTGACAGTTCTTGCTTTAAGGTGGGGATTCTTCAGCCCGAATGAAGTGAGCAAAGAGTGCGGCATTATGAATAACTCGAGGTGCATTGGGACCAAATGTTAGTTATATTTTTACTTCAACGACATAATAAAGAGCGATTGAAAAAAGTATAAGGCACCTATTATGCGGAAAAAGCTAATTAGATACGACGAATTGATTTATACTAGATAGCAAGACAGGCTTTAAATAAGAATTTGAGGGAGTGAGGTGTATTCAACATTCGTGATTTGTTTTAGATATCATGCCAATTGTTTATTATATCAGTCTTACGTTAACTACTGTGATTAGAAGATGAAATTATGCGAGTCTACTCTCTCTCTCACTAGACCCATGAATCTTCCTGGTACCTTACCATATAACCCCCTTCCCCCTATGGAGTTGACCCACCCACAACCACATCCCCATATCTCCCATTTATTTGACCCCCAAAAAAAAAAACAAAATAATATCTCCCATTTATCACACACAAAAATACTAAATTCTAAATAAATTTATTCAAATTTATTTAAAAAATTAAAAATTGTTGCCTATTCCCCTCCCCCTTTCTTCTTCTCTCTATATATATTCCCCACATTCTCCTCACTTTCCCACCAAGCCCAACTCATTCATTCGTTCATCCATCTCTCTCAACTCAACTAGACAAAACCAATACTCAACCAACACACACAGAGCAACAACAGCAATGGATGGTATCAGCTTCACAGACGAGAGCACCACCAGCAGCGACTCTCCATCCGTCTCCCCGCCACTCCATGTGTCCCCCGCCAACCCCTCCCCGCCTCCTCCGGGAAGCCTCTGCCGTGTCGGCAGCGGGGCCAGCACCGTCCTCGACCCCGCGGCCGACGCCGGCGCCGAGGCCGAGTCCCACAAGAAGCTCCCCTCCTCCAAGTACAAGGGCGTCGTCCCCCAGCCCAACGGCCGCTGGGGCGCCCAAATCTACGAGAAGCACCAGCGCGTCTGGCTCGGCACCTTCAACGAGGAGGAGGACGCCGCCCGCGCCTACGACATCGCCGCCCAGCGCTTCCGCGGCCGCGACGCCATCACCAACTTCAAGCCCGATGGCGCCGAGGACCCCGCCGAGGCCGCCTTCCTCGCCTCCCACTCCAAGGCCGAGATCGTCGACATGCTGCGCAAGCACACGTACCGCGACGAGCTCGAGCAGAGCAAGCGGAGCTACTCGGGCTCCGCCGCCGAACGGACCGGGAGGGGCGGGTTCGGGCCGGGCCGGGCGGAGGGGGCGGCGGCGGCCGCCCGGGAGGAGCTGTTCGAGAAGGCCGTGACGCCGAGCGACGTGGGGAAGCTGAACCGCCTGGTGATCCCGAAGCAGCACGCGGAGAAGCACTTCCCGCTGCCGGGCGGGCCGGCGGCGACGCTGAAGGGCGTGCTGCTCAACTTCGAGGACGTCGGCGGGAAGGTGTGGCGGTTCCGGTACTCGTACTGGAACAGCAGCCAGAGCTACGTGCTCACCAAGGGTTGGAGCCGGTTCGTGAAGGAGAAGGGCCTGAACGCCGGGGACACCGTCTGCTTCCAGCGGTCGACCGGGCCGGAGAAGCAGCTCTACATCGACTTCAAGCCGCGGGGCAAGTCGCCGGCGAGCCCGGCCGCCGCGCCGCCCGTACAGATGGTGAGGCTTTTTGGGGTGAACATAATGGAAGTGCCCTACTGCGGTGGGAAGAGAATGAGGGATGCGGACTTGTTGTCGTTCGAGTGTAGGAAGAAGCAGCAGATGGTGGTCGGTGTTTTGTAGCATTTTTACATGTTTCACATCTTTGATCTTTTTTTTTCGTTGAATTTCTCGCTTTAGGTCTTGATTTTTTTTTTTATCGGAGCTGTTAATCATGTTTTTGTGAATAATGTGAGAGTGAGACAGGGGGGGTTAAGGTTATGTTGTAGATCCAATCCAAATCAATTGTATATTTTTACAAAAAAAGAGAAGAAAAGGCTGAAAAAGTTCCAGGGAAATAGAAATAATAATCAACAAGTCAAGTTGCTCCCTTTGTTTGACATGTGAGATTCCAACTTGCTCTTGTTACTTTTAGTTTTTGCCATGTTGAGCAAAAATGCATGTGTCGCTTTCTAGAAATATCGGGGTAGGTAAGAAACCACATACTTTTGGTTGTCTCCACGCACGACTTATGAGTTCCCAACCCTTCTCCCCAATATACCTCAAGCGCCGCCCTAGTATTAATACTCTACTTGTTCACCCGTAAAGATTTCGGTGGTATGGTATGGTATGGTATGGTATGGGTCAGTTCTTCGGGAGGAATCAGGATCGCCCTCCCAATTCGCTTTCCGGTTTGAAGTTGAAGAAGTCTTAGTCGCGACACTACTTCCGGCGAGCGAGAAATGCAAAGGGACCAACCTGGGATAATTATGTCGGTGTCGATTTAACTGTGGATACTGAGTCTAGGATGCACGAGGATTCAACAATCAACTTGGTACTTCATCGCTCTCTCAGTTACATACACTACCAGTGTTTCATGACATCATGTATCAAAAAGAGGTGGAAAAGCGAACATATATAAAAAAAAAAAGGGTTCAGAAGATTAATATGTCGACCGTGTATGGTCTGGAACCAGTGGCGCAGCTTGATAAAGCATGAGAAATCAAAATGCTTTTGAGATAGACAAGTTCAACTTTGCCTCCATTTCTTTATTTCATTACAGAACATTTCAGTTGTCTTCTGTTTTTCTTTTGATTAGTGACAAAAAGCTTTAAATTTTATTCCCACGTAACGTTTCGATTCGCTTGACGTTAGCTTTGGCACTTTTCTTTTTTTCTTTTTTTTTTTTGTATCTGTATTCTTTGTTTATCCTTAGTCATTTGTTAGGTCGTCTTCTAAAGTATAACGGGACCAAAGCACCATGGATGTTGCCAGACGCGAAATAAAGGTTTGATCAAGCGCGAGCCGAGCAAAAACGCCGACGCATATCTCGGTCGCGGTTTAATGGCTAAAAAGAGCGATAGTACAAGCCATTTGTTCGATCGAATTCGTTATCGGCCATGAAAGAATCAAGCTGGTCCGACTTGAAACGATGACGATCCCATGTCGGTGCTTCAATTAGGACTCGAGTCGATTGGGATTATCCATCTAAACATATTATTAGGGAGTCTTCCGCATGAGGGTTTTGAGAATAGCGTCTGCCCATCTTTGCAAAACACCACCAATCCTTGCTCCTTTCAATCGGGTTTTGAATACACTAAACTTTTAATGCCTTACGCGATGGGTGCGTTTCGACTAATCCCTCTAATTTCAAGCGGAATGCTGGCGATGAAGTGGCGTCTAGAAATGGGCCCTCTGCGTAGCAGTTCCCTCAAGGATGGGGCGGGTCAAAGCGCATCAACCGCCAAAAAGAATTTGAAATTGTAATGCCTTCGACGATGGATATCCAAATTAAGCAACTTGAACAATTTACCAATAGAATAAAGGGTATTTCTCGAAAATTATATAACACCAGCTCCATTTTTTTTTCCAGTTGCATTGAGGGGTATTGCTCTATTAACTCCATGCCCCGGATTAAGTTTACCGATTTCTATGTCCGGTCCAAGACGGCACATCCCGTCCATAACGAATTTCTTTAATTCATGGGCAGGCTTGGAAAAAGCTCTTTGCCCCCCACGATCAGAATGAATATCGGGCCTGCGATTTCTTTGAAGGCCTCATTTGAGGAAAGCCTCGGTCCGCCAACTGAGCGGATCTTCTTCCGACAACCGAGTGGATAAAAAGCGAACTTGACACGAAGAGAACCATCTTTCTTCTTAATTTAGCATATGCCGAAAGGTTAATAGGTGTCAACTATGGTCCGGCGAGCTCGTCGCCGCAGCTCCACCGATATTGCCTTAGCTAAGACTTGGAAAAATCCAATCTCTGTTCCCAACCAAAGGGCCCAGTAAAAAGTTCTGTGGCTCTGCCTTCGTTTTCAGGCCCGGCCCACCTCATTGTCGTCGAGCTCGATGTTATCCCAATTCACGATCTCTCTCCCTCCCTCCCTATCGTCGTTTCATCTTCACAGTCCAAGCTTTTGATTTGGCGCACGGAGAGAGATGGCAGTTGTTGAGTCCCTCGTGCACTCAGCGTCTCTGCGACTCTCGTCTTCTTCATCGCCATCGTCGAAGTCTTCTCTCTTCGCGGGGTCCCCACTCGCTCTCTCGCCCGCTTGTGTCGTTACTGGTTCGTGTTCTAAAGTTCTTGTTTTCACTTTTCGTAGTTTTATTGTTTGCCCGGCTGTTTGAAGCTGAGGAACGAGGTGAAACAAAGAAAAAAGCTTTCGGTGTGGCGCCGGTGCTGGTTTTGTTAAGTGACGTAATGGTCCTGCTAAGTTGATGAAGCTAGATTAGGAGTTATTGGGTGAACTTTGGGGTGGCTAAAACTCTATGATTCGATCTTTATGCGTGGGAGTTTGGTGCTAGTAGGGCTGCTGATATTTGGTATGACGAGGCCTTTTCTGTTGATCATTTTCAGTAAAGCAGACTTGTCCGAACAGGCGACTGGTGATTGTTTCCAAGAGGATATCTGGCTTGGAAGAGGCCATGAGAATCAGGAGGTACCTTTACGTATATGAGCATTGTGGACCCTCTTTCGGTGCCCGATATTTGTGCGAGCTAGCATCAACTGTGTACTGTACAAGTCTATGTAGCAACAATGGCCAAAGCCATTTTTTTTAGCAAACATTAGGATTCTGCTCGATGTGAATTGGCAATATTGGTGTCTCAAAGATTTGTCCATTACGCAAAAGCATTAGTTGTTCGGACCCTATTTCAAATTCCCTTCACCTGTTAAGGTCCATTTTAAATCGGTGACACACCCTGCTTAATAGGGCTGCCAGCACCTTAGCCGAGTGATTAATTGTTAAAACTCCCTGTGAATGTCTTGTCTAATTTCATTTATGTGATTCTGGTGAAATTGAATTAGATGTTTAAACCAAGCACGTTAACTGCCTCTGCCAGCATTTAAGGCACAGAACCAGAGATTATTTGGCCTAAGGATTGTTTTTAGGCGCCTCACCGGGGGAGGATAATTTCTTGCTCTTAGAAGTTAACTTTTTCTCTCCTTACTGCTGATTTATGGTTATGTTTGTGCTGATCTAGTCTGTTATTATGAAAACCCCAGAGAACGTGAACTTCAAAGCACAAAAAAGTTACGAAGAAGGCCACCGTTAAGGCGTGGAAGGGTATCTCCGCGTCTTCCTGTGCCTGACCACATACCAAAGCCTCCTTATTTTGGTTCTCCGTTGCTTCCAGAGCTTGCTAGTGAACATCAAGTTCATGATTCTGACGGCATTGCTCACATGAGAGCTGCATGTCAGCTTGCTGCGCGTGTCCTTGATTATGCGGGGACATTGGTCAAGGTTGAGATTATGCTTTATGATTGAAATTTCTGCTTACGATACTGGAACTTAGAAATATACTTCTGGAATTTAGAAATATACTGCTATGAGCTGACAAGGAAACCACTGATGTCCTAACATAACTAATTCAGATACTGTATAGTTCTTCAATTTCAGCAAATTTGATATGTTCTTTCAATTTTTTGCCACTGTATTTGGCAATAGAAATTTCAGGCTACTCAAGCAGTTTCCTTTATGTCTAGAAACTTAAATGCAGATTTACGTGTTTATGGTGGGCTCAGTCTATGTGCTCGGTATGAAAAGGTTGTCTTCTGGTGATGGAAGCACATGTTCTTTCTTTTCGGTTGAATTTTCTGAAATAGGGTTGTATCTGGGGAATTTGAAGTTGACACAGGTAGAACTAGGATGACAAGTAGCAAGAACTGTCATTACACCAATGAAACATACAGAAATTTGCATCCGAAAGAAAGCTGGGATTTCAATATTTATTTTTGTTCCTTTACTTCGGGGGAATTTTGCACTTAACTTTGCTTTTATTTTGGCAGCCATCAGTGACAACAGATGAAATAGATAAAGCAGTGCACCAGATGATTATTGAAGCCGGTGCTTATCCTTCACCTCTTGGCTATGGAGGATTTCCCAAGAGTGTATGCACATCAGTTAATGAATGCATGTGCCATGGAATACCAGATTCTCGTCAACTACAGGTCTGTATTGGCTCATAGTTCTCAGTTAAGAAGCCCATTATTTTCTTTTTAATAATGACAATCTTATGCAGGATGGTGACATTATAAACATCGACGTGACTGTCTACTTAAATGTAAGTGCTTGTCGATTGAATGTTGTTCTTAATACATGTTACTTACAAAGTCATTGTAGCCTTGTTACTCTTGTATGACTAGAACTGAATTTATTAGAAATAGCTATTATTGGAGGGGACATAGTGTGTCTACATGAAGTCAATGTAAGTTTTCTTAATCATCTTCGCCGTCTCTCTCTTTCAGAGATGCACCCTCTGCCCACACCTGCAGACAAAGGTGGATCTGTGCAATATAGTTAACAGATCGGCTTTTAAGAAATGACTGTTTGAATATTCTAACAGTAACTTGAAAGTAAGAAAAAAGACGTGTCAATCTCACATGTTGACGAAGGAAGAAAATAATGACGTTCAAATTTTAAACCAGTTTATAGACAAGCAAGTACATATCTTGTCCTCAATGATTCTAAGACATGGGCTATCATGTCTCATTTAAATTACTTAAGTTCATGCTGTTTTGTTTCAATAGTGGTTCCCTCCCCTCCTCCCTCCTGTCCAAGTTTATTTGCCTGGGTCATGGTCTGCAATTTGGTTATCCCTGTCATTAGAGGTCGCTGTTTCTGTATCATTTGTCTAATTCGACTTTATTCTCGTGACGTTGTCAGTGTCAAGTTCCCTTAACCCAAACTAAAACTTCAGTACAATAGTGGAGTGGGTTGTCTTCTCTGATGAAAATTCTCTCTGTATCTGTTAGGGTTATCATGGAGACACATCAAAGACATTCCTCTGTGGGAATGTCAGCGACGCACTTAAAAACCTCGTGCAGGTGAAAATTTGCTTACTTTTTGGTCTGGTATCGCTACTCCTTCCTGTCTATCTCCTATAGAGTTCACACTGTGCTTGTCATGGTAGGTTACTGAAGAGTGCATGGAAAGAGGCATAGCAGTTTGCAAAGATGGTGCAAGTTTTAAGAAAATTGGAAAGAGAATAAGGTTTGTTTCAGCTTCTTTACAAATAGGAGTTACTCTGTAAGTTTTGTCCATGTCGACTCACTTCGGATGCTTGATTTTTGTATTGAGAATTGGCTTTAGAAGATGTAATTTGAAAATTAGAGAAATTCATTTTCTCAGTTGCAAGAATAGTGGCATGAAAGTTGCATGTCTTTCGGGTCACAAGTTTATGGTACAAGTCACCAGTTAGCTATATTACAGTATCTGCCTAATTGCAGTCTTGCAGCAAAAAATTTATAGATGACGTCAGGAAAGTTCCTTAGGTTTGCTGTATTAAAAAAAATGCTGATTAGTTCAATTTAACACTTAAGTATAACAATCATGTGTATTCACTATACTGGATGCTGGACTGATTTGCTCACTAAAGTTCAGATCTTATTGGCATGGAACTACGAGTAGTTTGATTATTCTAGTCTGGAACCATATGCATCTCGTTTAGTCACCGAGCAGTTTTAGCTGATAGAGAATACAATCTCAGAGACTGTCTTGTGGGTTATTCTGCCGCTGTTTACACCTGTGCCATTGTTTAATGGATATCTCAGATTTGGTATGCTTGGGTAAGCATGAACTGCTTAGCCTCGTTATTTCTTTTCGGGAACAGTTCTTCTGAATTTTTCCTTGTGTCTTTATGCCTCCAGTGACCATGCCGAGAAATATGGTTATGGAGTGGTTGAGCGGTTCGTTGGGCATGGAGTAGGAACCATATTTCATTCTCAGCCAATCATTTACCATCATCGTAAGTTCTTCCCTAATTTCCTTATTTCCTCACCTCATTATTGAATTAGGAAAACATAGACTGGTGAAAGTAGAACGAGCTTGACACACCGTGGCATGAACACCTTATACAAAATTATGTCTACCAGCATCGAGAGATTGTAGCGTAGGATACAAAATCTGAAACCCAAACTCGGTCGCTTTCCTCAAAGTGTCATGTTTGATCGGGCAGGGAACGAAGAGCCTGGAACCATGGTCGAGGGACAGACCTTCACAATCGGTGAGTTCTTTGCCATATTTCCTGAGAAACTCTGAGAACCTTTGATTTGCATGTCCCTCGAAGTAGCTGAAATATTATCTCGTATTGGCCGCCGACAATAACCGTAAAATATTCATGCGCAGAACCGATCCTTTCATTGGGAAGTATAGAGTGCAGAACGTGGCCGGACAATTGGACAACTCTCACGGCGGACGGCAGCCCTGCCGCACAGTTCGAACACACCATTTTGATCACTAGAACTGGAGCTGAAATTCTGACCCAGTGTTGAGGAAAAACAATATTTGTCCCTCATTTTTCTTTTGGGGTATTAGCAGAAGTTCATTTTAGCTCTATATGTAGTTCAAGCAAGTGTACAGAAAGTTCCTCAAAAGTTTGCAAATGCTTGATGTCCCATTCGCATGCTCTGTAATTAACACAATCAGAGGCGAGGCGAGGCCGTGCCGTCTTCCTATTGGTGCGTGTATTGCACGCGCCCGTAAGAGCGGGTGAAGTAGACCCACGGGAAGCGCGAGATGAGGAAAAAGGCCGGAGAATCAGGTAGCGCTTGGCTTGGCTGTGGCGCTGAGATGGTGGGAACGTCTTGCGGCGTGCATTTCACGCTCCCTGGATATTTCTGAATGCCTCCGCTCGTCTGTGTGCGGACCGGACCGGTTGTGATTTGGGTTCCCGACCGAATCCCAAAGTATATTCGCGTCGCTTCAGACAAAAAGGGGACTGGTGCTTCCATTCCATTGTTGCGTTACTTTTACTTTTTAGTGCTGGTAATTTTCAGGGCGACCCTCTTGCACGTATCGTGCCAGACACTTGATCGCGAGTGTTCGAGTCGAGCTTAATCACATTCTTGTCATAAACGGATCAACCCACTTACACGCAGGCGGTAACAGCTGGTGTTGTTCGAGACGGACCCATTTCAACTAATTTGTAACACGCTTAAACACGTTTAATTGACAAGTTATCGACTTTTCTCAAGTTCGCATGATATGTTTAAATTCATTTTGGCAATGTCGATATATGTTTCGATGCATTTTCTATTCATTTATATATATACACGAGTATTTTAAAGCATGTCGCTCATTCAATAAATATGTCGCATTCGAATTCCGAAAATATATACGCGATCCGATATGTTCGGATAAAAAGGATATGAATCGACAGCCTTACCGTGCATGATTAGACCACCTTTTGGTCCCCTTCTGTTCGGTTCGGATGTACCGTGGCTACTCCCGTCCGGCGTTATTATCGAAATTCAACTCCGACTAGAAATGACAGTTTCAATCCACTGAATGATTTTAGAATCTTCGAAAGACAGGACGAATACTCGGACGAACAAGGCACAATGTCGCATCTAACATTATGCTGCTAATCTCGTCAAATCAGACAGCAGCCACAGAATTCGCATAAGAGACAACTATCGTGGTGGTCTTCTAAGATACTCTCGCAAACTTTTTCGCAACAAACAAGCGGAAAAAAGGAAGATTTTCATAACCCCTCTCGAAGCTCGGTCCGATTGCCAAAAGACGATGGACCCAATTAGAATGTTCGATGGACGATCCTTCCGTCTTGGTGGGAAAAGATCCAATTGCTGTCAATGCGTGCCACAAATAGCTGGCCAAGTGTGGAAGGCAGCACACGTGATGGAATCGAGAGGGGATGGGATCGAAGGGGGCCATGAATCAAGCATATACCCAAAAAGATACGAGAGGAAAGCAACATAATACGACCGGTTCATGCGTCGCATTGTTATTCTAGATTGGTCTCTTGTTTCTTTTAATTTTGTTTTTTTTTTCTCTTTTGTTGGATAGCCTGACGTACGAAAAATCCGTCCGCACTTTTTTTTTTCATTTTTGACGTGACATAGGTGTTGATTTTTGTCTTATTTTCTCAGTTTGATCGTAAGCTTAATCTCACGCCCTTACTTATCGTGGAATGAGTGTCCATACCCATAAATACGGTCTATGATGTATTTGGCTTGATTCCACGAAGCTAGGATCCTCTGAATTTAGTCTCTGATTCTCACCTATGAATAAAAATCACGAGTCAAGAGTAATTATTCAATGATTAATCAATAACAAAGGAAGAACAAAAAATCAGGATTGTAGATGCATTTCAAGACACTATAGATGCGTATGGTCTTATCCCATGAATCTGCTTGGGGTGATTCACATGAAGTAAGTTCCCCGGGGCAAGAATCGAATCCACGACCATTGATTCGTGAGCCGGAAGCATGAAAAACGCCCTTACCACTTGATCGATCACAATGTGGTGGACACCTTTATTAGCATGTTTAACTTGGCCATAAAACTCGGTAAAGACATTGCAAACATTATATAGATCGAGTGTGCAATAAATGTATAAAAGTTGCATTTGGTCGTTCGGATTTTTAGCCATGGTAGGATTTGATATGATAGGATATGAAATTCATGAATTTTCCCATATCCTATTCACTGTTTGGTGAGTCGCAATAATAAAGTTAGATATGTTCATATCCTATCTTGTTCATTGTTTGGTAGTCACGACTTATCGATGTAAATGAATTTGAAAATGCACATATGGAGACTATAAGGATTTCTCATAATTCACTGCCAAATCTAGTAAAAGAGAGAAAATATAATCATTCACTTTTGTAACTATGAAAAGTTTTGCCTATCTCGCTACTTTCGTTGAACTTCAACATGAACCACAAATCTATGGAGGAGAAAGAGTTTTGACTCATTTTCTGCTTTCATAGACTTTTGACACGAACCAGAAAGCTAAGAAGGATAAGAAGTTTCAATGCTCTCGCTGTTTTCATAGAGTTCTGTCGTGAACCAAAAAACTACAAATGAGTCATAAAACTTCAAAATGAACTAAAGATACAGAGGAGAATGAGATGGAGATGTTAGTTTTTTTTTTAAGAAATTTCATTGCCCCTCATTCTTTGAGAATTAGAAAGACCATTTTCGAGTTTGAATATGTTCACTTAAAATCTAGGTTCTTCTACTTCATTTTTTTTTTACTTATTTTTAATCTAAATCTCTTTTTATCATTAATTTTTATTCCCTTCCATCATTTCTTAACGTAGTTTTCTTAAATAATAAACTATACACTATTATAATAAGTAATGATGTTAGATACTAGGTATATATATACAAACTATACTATACATTATAACGTCGAAAGAAATTAAATATATAAATAAGGATTACAATAAATGAAAAGGAAACTTATTAATTTTGTTATTTTGAGTTTTCTTTTTAACATTAGAATTCAAAAATAATTTTATTTTAATTTTATTATTTAAGAAGTTGGTTATTTAGAAAAATAATTTTTATACCATGAACAAAAGAAATCATATCCACCTTTATCCCACCTCCCCTCATGAAATAATTTTATCCAGACTATAACCCTCTTATATCCCACTTATCCTATCTTAGGCAGGAATCGACCATAGCATAGGATAAAATTTATCCTAGCATGACCTTTATATATTGAGAACTTAAGATTTCATTTTAATATCGATGACTTAAGGTTGTGAAAGGGTTCCCGAACCAGATCTCGACCTCGTCGCTCATGAAATTCAGGTGTCGACAACCATACCTGGGTGATTACCAAAATATTCCAAATTAGGGCTACATTAATTTTCCGACGCCTGAATTTCACCGTCGGCGAGCTCGAGATCTGGTTTGGGGTTTTTTAAAACCTCAATCCTCAATTACCCGAAAAAAAAAAACTTCAGGTGCTCAATTAACCAGTGACCACAGAACCTTTAAGTCATGTTCCTCTACTTACCCTAATAAAGGGAATTTGAAAAAAGCCCCATTTCCGTTCATTTTTCTTAGCAGTTTTTTGATTGATGGATTACAGAAATGAACGCCACTCGCGTTTATTTTTGGTTAAGCTTGCATGCGAGCAATGTCCAAATTTGCAATCTATTTGTAAGGGCCGAATTCGCTAAAAAGATCATTAGGGCAAGCGTTGCAACACTTCTGCTTTAGAAATCAATTTCTGATCAGAAGTTGATTTTTCTACTTTTGGAGAAAAGTAAATCTTTTTCTCTTCTTCAAGTGGTTTCAAAACTATTTCTGGATTAAAAAAAATGCTTTAGAAATAAAAAAATGAAGTTGCGTAATCAAACGGACTTCCGCTTTAGAAGTTGCGTTATCTAACAGATTTTTGCTTTAAAAGCACTTATGGAGCAGAAATTCTACTCCAAAAATATTGTCATGCACGCCCTTTTAACTTTTGGCTTCCACACCATCGTGGTATGAACTTTAAACTGTGAAAAAAACAAGAAAGGAAAACACCCAAAAAAATCGGTCGTCCTTGAAACCGGAATCGGTCATTTATGAGCCAAAGCATCGTGGAGAAAGGCGGAATCATTCCGGATCCCATGAATCATATTCCAAAAGTTCCCAACCGGGGGTTCGTTGAGGGGGGACAAAAGTTTGGATCCAGCCCAGGAGCGATCGTGATCATAACAAGGGACAAAAACACGAATCGGTAACGATAACCCATGGTGGGATTAGGTCGAGGACAGAGCAGGAAGGAAGAAGGGTGGTCATTTTATATATTTGATCTTATCCCCAAAGATAAAGAGACAGAGAGAGAAGATGGCGACGTCAAAATCTGCAGCCCCCCACGGATGAAACGACGAAGAGCGAATCCCACACCCTCGACTGGAATATTCATCCTCTCTCTCTCTCTCTCTCTCTCTCTCTCTTACAATGATGATGATAAAGTAAGTTTCTCTCTCCTCCTTTTTCCGCCATTGAAATTAATGGCCTGTAACTGTAGCAATAAGAAATGAAGAAGAAACTCTCTCTCTTCCCATCAGAGATTCTTGTGTGTACGCGACGCCCCGACCTCGGTACTTCGCTCTCGACCCTCCGATCCATCTCTCTGTCTCTCTCTAGAAAGAGAACGACCGGAAACCAATAAGAAAAAAAGAAGAAAAATCAATATTCTTGGCCACCGGGAGTCATATTCCGTTTCTGGATTCTATTTAGATCCCATATTCTCACACCTTCCCCTTGTTCGGATCTCTCTATGCTGCCTCAGAGCAACTCCATATAACCCACCCACCCTCCCTTGTCCTTCCAGACTCATCAGAGAGACACCCAAAAACAGTAAAAAGGAGAAAGGAGAAAACAGAGGCGACAATGGATGATGATCATCAGTCCCGGAAAATGCAGGGCCACATGGAAGCTTTGGAGGAAGAGAAGCGCAAGATCCAAGTCTTCCAACGCGAGCTCCCTCTTTGCTTGGAGCTCGTGAACCAAGGTACTGATCGAGTTTCCATTGCCCAGTTCAAGTTTTCTTTGCTTTTAGATGAAGGGGATGATGGAAAAGGCTGGATCTTTTCTTCTGGGTGTTGCAGCGATCGAGTCGTGCCGACAGCAGTTATCTGGGACCACCACGGAGTACATGCAGGGAGGCCAATCCCAGTGTTCGGAGCAAACTTCGACTGATGGTCCGGTTCTGGAGGAATTCATTCCTATTAAGAGAATATGCTCAGCTTCTGATGATGATGAAGAAGAAGATGATGACGAGCAACATTCGCACAAGAAGCCTAAGAGCGACAACGCCACCGATAAAAAGAAATCTGACTGGCTCAGATCTGCTCAGCTGTGGAATCAGACCGCCCCAGCTCCACCTCTTCAACAGGTGAGGCAAAAGAAAAGAACCCATTTTCTCGGGAAAAAAAATTAATTTGGGGATGAAAATGAAAATAAAATAAAATAAAGAGATGATTTTTTTTTGGTTTCTGGTTTTCATGGGATTCTCGGTTCTGGCGTGAATGCAGGAGTCCACACCGAGAAGGGTATCAGTGGTGGAGGTGACGAGAAATGGCGGAGCTTTTCAGCCTTTTCTCAGAGAAAACAAGTCTCCTGTGAAGACCACCAGTCACGATAACAACGATCATCAGAACAACAACAAACAAGCTTTGGTCGAATTACATTCGCCGGTCCCGGTTGCCGCGACGAGCTCGACGGCGGACACCACGAAGGGCAACGGCAACGGAAGCAGGAAGGAGGAGAAGGAAGGGCAGACTCAGAGGAAGCAACGGCGGTGCTGGTCGCCGGAGCTGCACCGGCGGTTCTTGCAATCTCTTCAACAGCTCGGCGGTTCACACGGTATGTCATTATATCTATAACCCAATTCAAAGCAGAATTCAGCTGAAAAACTAGATCAGTTTGATCTCTAGCTAATCTTTTCCACCTGGGGTTCTCAATCTCATCGATTAGAACGTGCATTTGCACCAGTGGGAGGATCTGATTGGAAAAAAAACGTTGTTTTGTTTTGCAGCTGCCACCCCAAAGCAGATTAGGGAGCTGATGAAGGTGGATGGCCTCACTAATGACGAAGTCAAAAGCCATTTACAGGTTTGTTAGATTGGCTAAGTTTAGCACATCCCCTCCTTTCCTTTTAATTCATCATGGAATATTCGGATATCTGTTTTTCTCTCCGTGCCTTTCCTTTTTCCTGGTTTACTGTTGCAACTTAGTGGCTGCTTAACTCGAATTTGAAGGGCAATATGCACCATTTCCTTACGTGTTAAACTAAATCTCATCTATCGCTAATCTAAGCCACACCACACCACACCACACCACACCACACCAGTTCGAGAACATTCAACGAGAATTTGCAGGAAAAGGAAGGCGAATTTATGCTTAGCTTGATAGGCAAGTCATCACAAAAGCAAACCTGTCACAGACTTTCTTTTTTTTTTCCCGCTTTTAGTTTTGTTTTAGAAAGGAAGAGATTCTAGATGCAATAACGTTTAATGTCGACTGTTATCTTACATCAGAGTCTGTTGCTTTCTGGGTTTTTCTTCAGAAATATCGTCTGCACACCAGAAGACCGAGTCCGACCATCCAACACAACGGCAACTCTCAAGCCCCTCAGTTCGTGGTGGTGGGGGGCATATGGATCCCGCCGCCGGAGTACGCGGCGGTGGCTGCCTCCGCGACGACCGCGTCCGGGGAGGCGGCGAAGCCCCCCGCCGCTTCGGCCGGGGTTTACGCGCCGCTGGCGATTGCGGCGGCGCCGCAACAAAGGAACCAATCCAAGGATCACGCGCCGTCGCATTCGGAAGGAAGAGGGAGCCACAGCGCGGGGGATGCTCACTCTAAATCGCCGTCCACGTCTTCTTCCACTCACAGCGCCGCATCTTCTCCTGTGGATTGATTTTGATTCATTTTTCCTTTTGAGACAAATTTTTGTAAAAAATAACGTTAAAATCGAGGAAGTGTAATGTTACAGGTGTTGAGGATTTTTTTGAAGGTTAATATGAACAATAAGAATTTCCAACTTCAAGTGATTTAACATTGAATGGACACAACATTATCATCCTTCAAAATGAATCTACACGCGTTCTATTTTGAATTCAAAACTCATTTTCCTTCCGACCAGGATTAAACATTCATCGTCTAGTTATTAAGTTTCTTTTATAACGATCACATAGTTTATTAATAAAAAGTGGGAAATTCAAGGCATACAGCTGAAAAAAAAATGAAAATGGAAGGGAACCTTCCTCTCATGCTTTTCTTCCGGGGAAGAGTGTCGAAAAAGGGGTTTGATAGGTCGTCCACCTCCACCATCCCACCAGCAACAATCAATGCCTTATCCAAGAATCTTGACCCCGGTGTGAGAACTTGCCATTCAAGTTATATATTTTGTCGATCACAACTCATATTTTTGAGACGTTTCTGAATCTATATTTATATCTATGCCTATATCTATCTTTCATTAGGATCAACATTTCTGCTTTAGAAATTAATTTTTCTACTTCTGTTTCTGAGTAGAAGTTGATTTTTCTACTTTTGAAGAGAAATAATTTTTTTTTTACTTCTTCAAGTCGCTTCAAAACTACTTTTCGAGCAAAAAAAAAAAATTTGTTCCAAAAGTATAAGAATAAAGTTACGTAACCAAACGGATTTCTGCTCCAGAAGTGTTGCCATGCGCGCAGATGTCCATTGTATTTGTCGTGTAAATCTTATAAGATCACCGCGGACTTCAAAATGAAAATGTTGTTCAATACGTTAACATTTTAATAAAGGGTCTGGTCTGTAAATATTTCTTCCGCGATTTTAAAAGTTTAGACGCTTTTTAGGTAAGAAAGTAATATGTGGGTCGCGTAGAAATCACTTCTTTCCTCCTCCTAGACTATGAAAAGTTGTGCCCTATCTACTCCACCTTCATGAAAAGAAATCCTCTTACCGTGGGCAAGGGGAAAAGACGCACGATTCAAGTCAATCCTATTCCTATGTCGTCTTTGCCAAATCCCACTTTTGCCATAGTGGGTGCCTAATCTCTCTCTGACTCTTTGTGAATCAAGAAACTCACTTTGCAAACAAGGACCTCTAACTTTAGATATTGCCGATATTATCCAACTCTGCCGGGTCGCGTAATGCGAATCAAACCTTTTCTTATATGGTATAATACGAAACAAGGGTTCCCTGTTTTCGAGAGAAAGGACACTGACGTGCATGAGATTTCTTTTACCTATGATTTTTTTTCTTGGTCAACAAAACTCTATACTCATCTAAATCACAAACAATAAAGGACACGACACCCGATATCATATTCGAGTCCCGCATATAATTTTAATTAAGCGGAATATAGGAAAATGGCAGGATGCATGACTCACGCAAGGTACCGACCGACGGTGGTGCCGATCGAATAACTTAACATTCGAGTGCCGGTTTAGGTGCAATTAAATCATTTAGTTTCAAATTAGCCGTTGGAAAAAGAAGAAGAAGATTAGAATCGAAACGCCAAGCCTATCGCACGTAGCAAATTAGCTGGAAAGTTATTGCTTTCAGCACAGGCAATACCCAATACCAAACCCTGTCCAAGCTGTAGGTCATCGCGCATCATGATTAAATTCTAATTAAACGAGCTTTAGCATGCCGGCGATAGAAAAACATGGTTTAATAATCTCTTGGCGGCTAAGAATCTAAGTAAACTATTCACAAAGAAGGGGAAATTTTCCCTGGACCCAAGCACAAATTTGCTGGAATTTTGGTTTCAATTAGAAAAATGGAAATAGAAAATAAAATAATAAAAAAAATCGAGAAGAGTGCATAGGCATTATCCGGATGCTTCGTCTTGGATTCTCCATTGAGGTATTGAATCAGACGGAGACAAAATCGGTTCAATTGTACTCTTCGATCGGAATGCCAATGTTCGGATTCGGACAAAACCCGGCAAAATTAATTTAATTTTTTTTTAAGAGAGAGAAAATTATGCTGTCTAACTGAGGGAATATTCCGGATAATGAGGCGATAAATTAAACGAGAAAAGTTCGGTGCGCCTATTTAAAAAAAGAAAAAAAAAAAAGGGGGGGTTTTAATTATTTTCTGTGTGCGGAGTATATTCCCCGACCCGGTTTCTTTAAAGTTATCTTGTGGGGTAAGAAGATGCGACGGATATCTTCGGGTCGGTCCACGGAATCTTTACGGTGTCCCGAGGATTTCGCACATTTGAATAATGGACAATGAAGAAAGGTTTTGGTACAACGCGGGACCTCCCCCAACCACATCCACCCATGTCGCGTAGTCCCATCTCTCTTGATGCCGACACGTTCGATGGAAGGGGATGGTGAAACCGACCCGGCAAAATGTGATTCGCCTGGACGGTAATTTCCGACTCGAGAAGCGCGCCTTTTTTTATTGATCGGAAGAGATCGAATCATGGTAGGGGCGAGCGATTTCGGATTCCGTTCAAGGTCTAGCGTAATCTATTCGTCAGAATCGATTTTTCATGTTTTGAAATCCGAAACTTAGTGACCATAGATTTTAGGGTCAATACAGTGTCTAATCTTCACAAAAGCTCAAGTCAATCTTTCGATTGGTGGTTCTTGCAGCAGGTGGATGAAAGGCAACTGTCTAAGTCGGATGAGGTCACAATGTTGGGAGAACTAGCTTATACTTGCTGGTTTACACGGAACGCGAGAAATGCAGCAGTGTTTCAGGGTTTTCTAGGTTACCGGTTCGCCCCCGGAATGGTTCCCCCGGGAACCGGGAAGTACAGGTTTGTTTAAAAAAAAAAAAAATTGAAATCGAAAACCGGATCAGAGCTCATCGGAACCTAAAACCGGACTGATTTCCACAGATTCTTGATTTCGTCTTAGAACCATGCTCACTTCTAACTTCATCTGGGGTTTTGAAAATTGGATCGGTCGTCGGGGTATTACTGGGTCGATGCACGAATAACGATTTAAGTATAGATGTCGCCCTTGTTGTTGTTGCTATTATGGTTGGATTTCAAAGTGGGGTTAGGAAACGCGGTCGATTGATTTAGAATTAAACGGAGAGAAGACTTGGCCATCGAATTTCCATTTCCCCCGCATTGGGAGAAGGCGTTCGTTGTTTTTTTATTCTACAAACCTTAGTCGACCTGTTGAATTAAAATTGTAGTTCAAAGAAGATAGGCATTGGATCCATGGGATGAGGACGCTGACATAAGAGTACAGGGGAGAAATTGAAAAAAAAATAAAAAATTCAAAAGAATTGATGGCTCTTGGGCGAATCTAAGGGCCAAATGACCCTTGGCTGTCTCCTATGGACCCCATGCAGAAAACGGAGTATTCGATGGATCCAAATGGGACAAAAAGAGATTTCTTGGTTTATCAGGGGGCAAAAGCGTCAATTCAGAGGGGAATCCTCGGAATATTCGATGGATATACAATGCGTGCGTCATAATTGGTTTTTTTTTTTTAAGAGGGATCTCTGTCTAGGTGACCATGAAATGAATATCACGAGTTTTTGGTCAGTACTAAAAGTAGTCTTAGTTAATGAGCAATGCGTGAAGAACCATGTCTCGCTTTCCACCATTATTTGTTATGCTGACATCTAACTAAATTGACTGGAAATGGTGAAAGTCAATATCACATTTTTGAATATTTAATACTTTTTGGATAATGTCTCGCTTTCTATCATTACTTGTTATCCTGACATCTAACCAAATCTGGCCTCAGCGAGGGGCACCCCTCGTCCACGGCCGACAAGGGCTTCGCGGGCCCTTGGTCAGCCGACCCCGCTGGCCCTTTGATCCAAAAAGGAAAAGTAAAAGAAGAAAGAAATGAAAAGAAAAAAAAAATTCGAAAAAAAAATTATTAAAATTTATTCACGTCAGCATTAGCCGTGTCATGTAGAACGGCCGGCGTCCACTTCACCGATCTCCCATCGAAATTGGCAAAAGATGAAAAGGTTTATGACTCAATTGACAAAATTAAAAGGTTTTGGACTGAATTGTCAAGAGTACAATAGGTTTAGGACTTTTAAGAAATTTTTCCTATTTATTATATGTCTTAATACCACGAAAAAGCTTAAATTGGTACACCTATAACAAATTTACCACAAACTAATTTTTTTATCACAAAAAACTTCAAACTGGTACACTTTTGACAAATTTACCCCAAACTAATTTCTTGACTACCAAAAACTTCAAATTAGTACACCTGTGACAAATGGAGGTTAAAAACTCCAAAATGGCACACCCGTCAACTGTCACGTGTCATCTAATTCAATAATTTGACGGAAAAATTTAACGAAAACTAATGAGGGTAAATTTGTCACGGGTGTATCAGTTTGAGGTTTTTAATGGTCAAACAATTAATTTTGAGTAAATCTGTCACATGCATACCATTTTGAGGTTTTTTGTGATGTTAACCGTATTTATATATGCGTGTGTGTTTTTTGTTTAATAGGAAAATTCTCTCCCTAACTTTGGATGGTAATTTTTTTTGGGGCTATCAAAATCCAAAAAAAAAAAAAAAGGGTTGACCCCTTTAAAAAGTCAGCCATCTTTCCCCCTTTTTTAGTAGGGGTAAACGGTTTCAAATTCCGTACAGGTCCCACATGGAACTTGGAATCTACTCGTCTATACAGGTTATTCATTTTTTGGAACTTGAAACCTACCATGCATACCTTAGAACCTAGAACCTACCTTGTCACAGGTTCTAGGTTCCACCCAAGTTCCATATGTATTCTTAGTTGAATGACTGCAGTGAATAATCACATTTAATGACCACTACCCGTGGCTAAAATCCATTGACCACAACTCATATTTAGACACACGAAAAATATGAAACATTAACAAAGTAAAAGTCTCAATGATAAAGTGGTTCCGGATTACATACTCATCATCGGATACCATGGAATACCACAGGATGACGCGAAGACATATATCAAGAAAAAATATAAAAACTTGCTCCAGGTTCCGGTTCTAAGTTCCACCTAACTGGAACCTGAAACCTACCCGTCAGAACAGGTTCCTTAATTTTTGGAATCTGGAACCTACCCTCTATACCCTAGAACGTGGAATCGATCAGTTCCCGCCAGTCCAAATCTCCAGATTCCAGGTTATACTCTAGAACCATGCTCACCCCTATTTTTTAGCAACGGAAAATACAACTATTGCATTGCATGGCTCGAAGGAGAGTGGCTTCTTGGCCAAAAGAAGAGCCACGAGGCCTTGGATTCGTCCAAAAAATATTTTATCCCCCGGTTTTGTGTGTAGCCCATGATCAATCTATTTACCTTTCCTCGATGCACGGCATCATGTCGTTTTTCTTCACTCGGTAAGCAAAGCGAGAGCATATTCTCCAGCTTCTCAGCGAGAGATGCTCCATGACTTCAAAGGAAAGCACCGCTTGTGTGCCTTGTGCTCCTTCATCAACCTATAGCAACCCTAGAACTTACCCCACTTGTTTACCAAAAGCAGCTTCCGGAGTTATTTTGACGATTGGCATATTAAGATTAATTTCTTCATTTTAGTCCCCGGACAGACAAGTAGTTTGCTGCCACATTTCTCCTTATTCGATTCGATATACAAGTACAAAAGCTTGCTTTAAAAATGTTTATCGAAGGTACGAACATGGGTGTAAACTACTCATTTCGGGACTAAAATGGCCAAAGCAAACAGTAAGGCGATTAGAACAAAGGAAGTACAAAAGCCATGCGATGAGCACCCCCTTAAAGAACCCAAGAGCACTGTGATGAATTCGAGTATTAGTTTTTCGGACAAGTACGCTTTGCCTCCTGAGATTTGTCTCTTACATCGGTTTAATCGTCTGAAGACTGAATCTTGTTCTACCGCCAAGGAAACGATCGAGGAGTTTTAACACAGCCCAACACCAAAGCCCGCTAATAGACAACCCTTTGTCCGGGGAAGAGAGATGTTTCAACTTTCAACTAAGAAGTCGGCGGTTATGTCTCCGCAAAACAATTTTCAATTGCCCCTCTTCTGACCTTAACACTTCCTTCGCACACGATCCAGCATTACGTGTATGGAAACTGGAAAAATGATAAACCGTAAAGGCGGCGTCGAAGCGACAATCGAGAAAAGCACAAGCATGATCCTAGGCAAAACAAGGCAGAATTACAAGAGGAATGCGATGTGTGATAAATCCAGTTTCAAGGGACATGCCACAATGTAGCATCCCTGTATTTTTCCGACACATGCTTAGCTCGACCAATTTACTGAAGATTGGTTCACATACATGGCAAATTTTAGTAGGTGCCTTCAGTACTGTAGAGTAGGGGAGCAATTTCTGGCCGACGCCAGGGTCAGTCCACATGGTATATAACTTGGTTCATCTGTGTTATATGAAGCAAATATAAGGCAGGCAAATAAGCCGCTTGCATTGGCCTGCCATATAGTTAGATATCGCCATCTTTTACAATTGCTTAGCAAAACCTGCTGTCAGTCGCATCTTGATCATTCTAGGTTAGCATGTGGAAATATCATCAGGGAAATTGAATAGCAATGGTGAAGTCCAATCACTAGCATGCGGAAGCTCAAGAGCTTTCGGCTAAAAAAGGAAGTTCAAATGTGAATGAGTGCATCAGCTTTCCCTGAGAAGACTCATCTTTCTCACCAAGCAAATTCAAGAACTAGGACATTTACAAATAGTATCAACTGAATCTTCTTCACAAAAGGATCATCTATGTAGGCTACAACTGAAGAACCAATTTATTCATGCACAAGAGGACTATACTGTGTACTTGCACAAGAGACTATACTGTGTACTTGCACAAGAGGACTATATGCTGTGTACATGTACTGCACGTATGGGTGTGAGAGAGGGAGGACGCACAACCCTCTTTCACAAATGAATCATCTATGTAGGTTACAACAAAAGAACCAATTTATTCATGCACGAGAGGACTAGAGGTTATGCCAAGCCTTGCCTTTATAAGTAGCCTTCTGCATGAAATTATGATGGATATTATCAATGTTGTACGTGAGGAGCCTTATGTACTATAGCACACCGTTACAAATCACACGACAAGTTGTCCTGTTCCTCATTGAAAAAACTATTTACGGCATGCTCGAGTCAAGTGGAAGTTGGAATTTTCCAGGTAGATCTATAAAAGATGACTACTTACCACCGGGGAGTCATGCATCATGGTTCCACAAAAGAAAGGAAAGACTGAATCCCAAAAATGATGAACATAACTCCGCCTAAGAGGGCAACCTTAAGAAAAGAAAGATGAATGTTGGAGTCACACGTTTGTCCATAGAACTGAAGATAGGTATGCAGACAAGACTCAGCACTTCTTACAATTTTTTCAGATATCTGAGCTGCCAAGCTCTTCCCTCCAACAACAGCTGCAGTAGTGCATAATGCTTGTCCACTGAGAAACAAAACACAACGCCGTTCGCAAATTACAGTAAACTGATGTATGAAAATAACCCATTATTTCTTGCAAAAAGAAAGGCTGAATGGAATATGAATGGGGAAACATTTGATGAACAAGCCATACAAATACTGCCTTGATACAAGGATGCGAATTTAGTGGGGAGACATGAGTTTGACATGGAGTACGGCAGAGGATATATGACATAAGAGCAAATGGAAACCGATAAAAGTTCTTCAATACTGAACCAAGGGAAACTCCTTAGGGAAGTTCGGCACCATGTTAACAGGCCATTCCCATTTCTACTGCAATGCCCCAACATGAATCTGAGAAGTGACCTAGCTCCACTAGAATCTTAGAACACAAGTACAATGACATGACATAATGGCCCACCCACTTTCCCTGAGCATTGATCCGGAAATAAAGAACAACAGCTCCTTACTCCAAAGCTCTATACAGAATCTCAAACTTGTCCAACTTCACGCAGCGTACAATCAAACATACTATCCATTTCTCCATGATCATAATGCTTTCTTCCAAAAATCATCCCATCACGGTTAAAACAGAATATTTTTACAAACAAATGCCTAAAGGAAAAGCTGGCCTGCAATGCTTAAGTATAGATAAGCATGAAGGGTTCTACTTTTTTGGCCATTGAGATATAGTTGGACCGAACTTATATGCATAAAAACTCCACCAAAAAGCAACCCCTTAGCAAACAAAAACATATTAAAGTCGACCCAATTTACGTGCACAAAAAGTCGACCAAAATATAATCCTCTAGCAAATATGTCATCTATTAATGTCACGGATCGCATGGCCGCACCCTTTTAATGGATTTCGTGACCCTTTTATTATAATCAAAGGCCGTCAGCCTCTGAAACCTTTGAAGAGGCAGGTCGACTGCGATTCAGGAGGTTATGACATATGCTGCTAAGCCATACTAGTACCTAAGCAATGTATTCACTGACTGCCTTTCAAATGTTTGTGTGTGATCTGGAAGAGAGGAGGAGGGGTGAGGGGGGGCTGTGTGGAACCTATGGCTGCTAAATATAAAAGAAAAGCACAAAGCCTGCCCAATAGTCAATAAAGTACAGGCGATTCCCCTGATGTAATAGCTAGATAGATAAAGATGAATCTTACAGTATTCCACCAAGAACGACACCAAATGGATTCTCATCTGCAGCCAAACCAATGGTTGCTAGCTGAAAAGGAATTTTATCAACACAATCACAGTAAAGTCCATTTGATCAGGGAATAAGGTAAACTATCAGCTTCCTCAGGGAGACACTTGCCTGGCTCTTGTCACCCCATTCGCCAAAGAATGTGAGAGAAAATGCCTGCAGCAAGGGAAGGAACTACTTCATCAGGAAAAGGTTCAACTTTTCCAAACTTTGCATGCAGTGTAGTTGGGAAAGTCAAAAACCTTCAAAAATATTGGAGAGAAGAACTGTGAGAGAAATGGTCTTCTCTGCTTCTTCACTGCATCATCAGCCTGGGAAAGTGGGAATCCTCAGAATTGTGGGTGGAATATGTACTACTATGCAGTAGAAACAATGGCGATGAATCGCTGCAGTGACAGGATGAAATCATATGCAAATTAATTCCCGCACGACTTCATTTTGTACAAACAAGGAAACGCTAGCAGTTTCTTGGTCAACGACAGATTCTGCTGCTGGGGTGGTTGCTGCTTGGGTTTAATTGTAATTGTCCAAAGCAACGATGATCTTAGTTGGTATCTTTGCTTTTTTCCTTTCCCGTCCTAGTTGTTTTAGACAAAAAGCAATCTTGGAGTTTTTCGGGGCATAGAAGTATCCAACCACATCAGTAAGCAAAGATGATTTATTTTCTTCCCTTTGCCTTGCAGATGGAGGCAATGTCAATGGATAGTTACAGTGAGATAGGGTTGCCGGCATTGTTCATATATTAACATTGAAAAGGCCATGGAACCAATGTATAGTCACCCAGTTTGAGTTAAGCAAGTTACGACTTCATTCTAGGAAGGTGATTTTGTTGATCACCTTGTCACTCTCCTTATTTGCTCCTGCATTGGCCTTCTTTATGTTGGCATCCTAAGAAACGAAAAAGATGAAGTCAAAAGGGACTAATCGAACTTTTAAGTATGCGTAAACTTATATTAGTGTTAAACTAACCAGTTTCGCTTCAACTTCATCCAATTCTTCAGCGTCTCTGTTGAGTGAATCAGAATTTAAATTCAGCATTAAAAGCTACTTTCATAGAACATGAAAATTAAAGTAGTCCTTTCATTGTAAAGAATGGCAGCCATATAGGTTTCAGCAACACATGGAATATCAAAAAGTTAAAAAAGGAAAGAAGAGATGTATACCCTCCATTACGGAATCCATCCCACAAAGACCAGAAGCCAAACCCAAAGAACAACAATGTTGTAACATGATGTGCCCACTTCCGAGAAATCTGCAAGGTCAAGGCTGCAAGATCAAAAGCATGCTCATTCAAAGAAGATAAGCAGAACCAACAAGACAGTCTCTTGCAACATCTATGCCAATGAGTGAACAGGAGAACATATAGGATACAAGTAGTTGACCCAACAAATTGATCCGAGCTCATAAGCTCCATGGGTTGATGTGGAGAAAAGTTTAAGAAGATAATAATACAATCAAGATAATCAAAAGTGTAGACTACTTAGTTACTTTGTCTTGCTACCTTCCCTCTACTATTGGCTGCTAGCTATTTAAGGGTCTTGAGTTTTGACACAGCCAAAGACCACAGAGCTTACATTTAGTGCTGTAATGCCCATAACTCTCTGGATCAGAAAATGCTAAAAAGAGATAATGTGGATTTAAACCTTAAAAGCCCTGTAGCTTAGATTGTAAGAGTGATCTTGGACACAACTGGTCTGCCCCTGTCTGACCTAGGTGCCTCATCAAATAGAACAGAAGCTAGACTATATGGATAATCGAATTTGAGTTGATAGTCCGATGCACTCTAAAATATTCTGTGTTGGATTTCACAACAGCACCTAACACAGAAGAGGATGCAAAGTGCTTGGGTGTAAATGGTTAGAAAGGAGTTAAGGAGCTCAATTTTTTCACAATTACTTAACAAAAAGAGATGCGGGAAAGAGTAGATAAATGCGGAATCAAAAGAAACACAGCTTGAATAATTCAATACAAGTCATTTGGGTGTTACAACTGTGTTCCTGCACAATATCCAAGTCCTGTGTAAAATAGTTACTCATTTAGACAAGATTATTTGACCAAAAAAAAATTTAGACAAGATTCCGGTCTCCCAAAAGGTCAGAAGTCCGAATTATCACTACATTCACTTAGAAGACAGTATGATAACCTTAAAGAGAATATAGAAAGAAGAACGAGCAAATGAGGTGCATACCAAATTGGGAGCAGCCCAACCAAGGAGGACAGATAGAACAGTCATTACCTACACATCAATGAAAAGTCAGCACTTACCAATCAAAGTACGCAAAAAAGAGTGTGCAAAACTGCATATGCAACAGGTAATAAAAAGCACTTACGATCAAAGCTGCCAAACAACCTGACAAAACAAGTCTTCTCGGATGGCGCATTGCCAAGATCTATGAATCCACATATGAAGCACTTTAGAATGGACGGATGCATCTATACTCCAATGTACTTCAAGATTCACGAGGAAGATAGAAAGTTCGATGCATTTCTAATCCACCGGTGATATAGAGAGAAGGACACTCAAGAACAGAGAATTTCCATTTTCCATCATTGACATGGGTAAGGGGGAAAAAAGATTTACCAGAAGATAAAGATAACGTTGAAACTAATCTCAATAAATTACACAAAGCACCCAGTTGCCGTGCCAGCCCCCTAGGTCCACTCCTACTACTCCCGGGAATCACACCTTGGTAGGTGGAGGCAACGACACAAACCATGCCATGGAGAAATTGGCACTGGAATCTGTCCTAACATATTTGTCCCATAAGTTCAATTTGCCATTTTGAGTGCCTAGCAAGTCCTCAGCGTCCTGAGCTCTAAGTACCTCTATCAGGGTTATGGACATGTTGTACGAGAGAACACTTTGTGGAGTTAAAGATTTGAGTAGACATCTTAATTGGCCAAAGCTAACATTGGAGCCTTCAATGTTCGAGAAACGTCAAGCATTGCAACCAGTGAACACAGTGCTCCGTTTTATTCTGTAAAAACCAACATATCACCATGTCAGACTATTCTTTTCCTTTTTTTTTTTTTTGGGGGGGGGTTGTAGTAATTGAGTTTTTCCAGTAATTTCTCTAACACAAACAAGCAGACACCAAGCTAGAGTGAACCCCCTCCTTCACATGAGCAGACGAATCTTTACTGCCTCTCAAATCAATCTCATTCCACCCAGACAGACTCCCCACTGATCACAATTCGAGAAAACAAGAGCGAGCAAAAGTCAATAGAAGAGAAACGAATCACAGTGATGGACTCACGGCGGCAGCGAAAAACGTCTTGTCCCCGATCTCAGAGAGCACCGTCATGGCGAGGGACTTGGAGAATCCCTAACCAATGTACAAAGCAGGATTTCAACTCGTTAATCATGGCCAACCAAACGCGATCAAGAATCGAAAGATACGAGTGGAACGAACTGGATTACCTGCAAAATGGCGCTCATCTTTACGGAGCTCCAGAGCAAAGAAGCAGAGAGAGGAAAACGGAGAAGAAATGCGAGTTGGGTCGTCAGGTCTGGGTCACGCCGAGGATGAGAAGAGTCGCATCACCATCACTGCATGTCTTCTTAGGCGTGTGAGGATGACCAAAGTGGCTGAGGCCGCAGAAGCGGAGCGGAGATTTGACTTCTGAGTTTCCGACGTGGGACGAGATATGGGAGAATTTCTTTTTAAGTTGCTCCCACAATACGTTGTCGTTTTTGCTCAAGTCAAGTCGATAATCACTTATTGAAGTTTAGGAATTCCTTTATGTTCTTTCAAAATGGAGTTAACCTTTTCTTTCTTGAATAATTGATTTAACTGGATGATACATCAATATTAACCTGTCGTAACATATAATTAGCAATAATTAAATTGATTTGGAATCATCAAAATGGAGTTTTTTTTTATTTTTATTTTTATTTTTATGAAAAAGCCTATAAGTGCTTTTCTCCGCCTTTTTCTTCCTCTTTTTCCTCTCGTATGGATCTCGCAATTATGATATAAAAAAAAACACAAAAGAAAAGAAATGCGGAATAAAATAATGAACCCCCAAAATTGATTTCTTGGAAGTAACTTGTCGTGAGCTAAGAACTCATGCATGGCTTGTCGGGATAGGATTGGAATGTAGAAGAGAAGGGGTGCAAGTAAAAGACGTTTATAGTCCG
This sequence comes from Lenwebbia sp. NSW1173648, assembly GCA_029784005.1. Classification (NCBI taxonomy): domain Eukaryota; kingdom Viridiplantae; phylum Streptophyta; class Magnoliopsida; order Myrtales; family Myrtaceae; genus Lenwebbia; species Lenwebbia sp. NSW1173648. Next base: position 8,225,758 of record JARCGZ010000010.1, read on the forward strand.
TTTTTTAGCCCTTGGATAAACTTCAATTACGTAAGCGAATAAAGAATGTTGGAGCATCAGCACCATAATTTATTTCAAGCTTACGTCATTGGAGAGAAAAATAAAAATAAAAAACAAATAAAAAAACAAGTATCTCTTCGAGGGCTGAGACGGCAACGTATTTAATACAACGAGGATTTTTTTTGACATTTTTTTTTTCTCGAACATTCAAACATTTGAAATTAGGAGTGGCGGTCCCACGATTGAAACGCGGAAGCCTTGTGCCGAGAAACAGGTCATCGTCATTGAAGATTCGAAGCTGATATCCCATGTAAATTTCTATTCAGATCGATATTCGGTCCAGATCTACCCTACTCCAAGACAAACACGTATGCATTTTGATGAGGGTGAATTTGAGCCGTAGATGCCGGTTCCAGATTTTCCGTAAGAGGAAAATTGGATCTGGGTCAATTTGTAAGGTGTAATCCAAAAATGTTATGCACGAGAAAGGAACGGTTCACCCGCCAATATGTCATTTTCGACGGTCATCATAGGCGACGGATAATAGCCAAAATCGATTCAAGCTCAACAACGAAAAATGAAGCTCGGTCTGTATCGAGTTAAGCATCTAAGAGCGTGCATGGCAACACATTTGCTTCAGAAATCAACTTTTGTCTAAAAGTTGATTTTTCTACTTCTACTTAGAAGCAGAAATTGATTTTTCTTCTTCTGCTCCGGAAGTTGATTTCTGATTAGAGAAATTCGTTTGGTAACGATTGAAAATTTCTAATTCTGAAATATTATTAACACAAAATCTTCTATGAAAAATTATTGTCAGCGTCCGAAATATTTTTACTTCATTTTTAAACTTTTTAAATTTCTTTAAAAAATATTTTTTATTATTAAAAAATATTATTTACTCCGGTGGTCGGAGAGGGCGACTCGATGGTCGGCGATAGACTGCGGCGACGGGCGGCGCGATGGTCGACGGTTGGCGGCGGCGGCCTGTGGTGGTCGGCGGTTGGCAGTAGGTGATGATGGTCGCAGATGGCGATGGGCAGAGGTTGGCGATGGTGGGCAGCGGGAGGCGGTCAACTGGTGGCAAGGGTCGCGAGTAGTGGCCGGCGAAGGTCTACGGTAGGCGGCGATGGGCGGCGGGGGGCGGTGGTTGCTGGCGGCGGCGGGGGGCGACGGCGGAGGTCAGCAGAGGTGGGCGTAGTTGAAAAGAGGGTGAAGCCGTAATGAAAAGAGGTGAGGGAAGAAGTACTTATTGAGTTTTTTTTTTTTTAATCTAAGAAGTACTTCTTGAGTTGAAAAGTAATTTTTTTTAACTTCTCAAATTGGGTGAAAAACAATTTCAGAAGTGAAAATTCACTTCAGAAATAGAAATTTCTTTCAGAAGCAAAAAATTTTGTTTCAGAAGTTACGTGACCAAACAGATTTCTGTTCCAGAAACACTTATGGAGTAGAAATCTACTTTCAGAAGTGTTATCATGCGCATCCTAAGCCACCATTCTTTTCAGTTATCATGGGTTGATTTGAGTTCGAAAAATTGCAAATAAGGACACGAATAACTCGTTATTGCAATACCTGCACCGTAATTTTGCTTCAATTGTTTAGAGAAGTGTTTGTGTTGGGGGCGTGTTTGGAAAGATTTTTGGGATCTTGGGATCGATATAAATGTTGGGAGACAAGTCCCCTGCTACGCGAAGAACAGTTCCCCTCAGCGACCGCACGAATCATGATGAAGAGGTTTCGTTCAAGCAATGCCTTCGCCTTTATTAATTCCCAAAACCCACCACAACGTAATAAATAACGAACGCATCGAAATCGCACTGTTCTTGTTTTCTTTTGTCTCGGTTGCTGTCGTGTACTTATTATCTCTCTCTCTCTCTCTCTCTCTCTCTCTCTCTCTCATCACCATCCCATCATCCTCCTGCTCTGACATTTAAATTGGAGCTGGAGACTTTCGTGTACTGTACACTACTCCTGGATAGAGCTAGAGCGAGAGACGGAGAGAGATAGAGACGTGGAAGCAAAAGCAGAGCATCCCTTGGCTCTAGAGAGAGAGAGAGAGAAGAATCAAACCGATCACAGAGGGAATCAGAGGATCAGAGGAGGTCTTCTGCGTCTTGGGTTTTGGTCTCTGTGTTTTTTCTCGCTCTCCTTTTGCCGTGCGGGGGGGCCTGGCCTGGCCTAACTCGTGAATCTGTAAAAAGAGAAGAAATTTCCAAGGCAAATCAAAATTAATGCAATGAAGGTGAAAGATTTCTTGCGGCAGTAATGCGACTTTATGATTCATCGAGATGTTTTTATGTGTTGGCAGGTGTCTCCGCAGTTCTTTGCTAACGTTGACCTAATAAAGATTCAATTTTGAAAACACTCAATAAAAATTTCCATCATAAGAAACAGACGTCCGATCACCGAAAAGTTTGTGGTTTTGACTTCAAAACTGACGTCCTTGAAAGGATTTCAATTTTGATAAGATTGGATTAGATGATTTTCTCGTCGCACAAGAAAACAAGAAAATGCAATAAGCTGTAGATTCTTTACGTTTGATGCACTTTGATTAGGGTCCGCTCGATTTTCTCAATGATGTCTCGACCAATGCCCTTTTTTCACGAACGCAATTTCGCGGCCACATGGCCTTAAAGTCGGCGCTTTGCTAAAATGTAAGTCTAATTCGAGTTAAAGTGCATCACTTAATCTAAATGTAGCACGAGTGGTGATTATAATCAAAGCTTCGCGATCCAAGCGTAATGACTATCAACGAGTCCTACCCCAGGTAAACGCCTTCTTACGCAGCTACTTAAAAAGTATTCTGCATCGCTCGTTCGCTTGTTGCTTCCAGCAAAACAGAAGTCGTTAGGTGATTGCTGCAGTTTTTACTTCGCCTCCTTGCCTTTAATAAACCGGAAAGAGAATCTTGTTTGACTGGTGGTGAGTTGACACGCATGTGGAATAAAGTTTGGTCACTGAAAGTTTCACTTTTGCTCGTGTAATGCTTAGTTTAATGGCTAATTGCCTACCATTATCCACCACGGGGCTCCATTGATATCCGAAACTTTTAGCTGCATTGATTGTTGGAATAAGGCTGGTATTCCAACGGACTTCTATTCGTGGATAGTGCATGGCTAAATCATATATAGCTCAAGAGACCTTTTCCATCCCCATCATCATGCGATTGGAGGAAGGAGGAGAAGTGAGGAGAGGCGAGGGAGACTCAATGGGGAAGCACTGGAATAAAAAAAAAGGAAAGGAGGAAATTTTGAGGGGTGCGCATCGGGAAACGAAAATCCCGAGTCAGAAAGCAATAATAAAAAGGCCCAGGCCCTCGTAAATTACTTAAGTGTTATTCAAGAAAGGAGGCCGTACTATCCTGCCCTTAAAGACAACCAGAAGATTTGGTTTTTTCTGCTTCTTGTGCTCCTCTGATTCTGTTCTTTCTCTGCTTGTTCTTTCTTCTGGAACATGATTCCGTGATCTCACCTCATACCCGTTTTCTTTCTCTGTCCCCGTTTGTATCTCTGTTTTGTGTGTGTGTGTGTCTGAGAAGAGAGAGAGAGAGAGAGAGAGAGAGAGTGACACTGTAGAGTGAAAGAAACATGCAGAGCTTCAAAGTAGCTCCAACGAACCCCGACATATATTGCCAAGCTTCCTTCTTTCTCAGGTTCTGTCTTCTCCCTTTGCCTCTCTCTTCCTTTTCAGCTGAATTCGAGTGATGGTCGCTTTTCGAAGGTTTTGGGTTTTGGGAGATGATACGTTAGTGAATGCAAAAGTGTTTCTCTGTTTTTTGTTGAGAGATGAAACAGAGGTAACGATGTGATGAGCAGGAACCAGACCCGGTTCGCGGATCTCGGCGAGCTCGAACAGTCCGTTGCTGCATTTCATCACGAAGATGCTGTTGATTTAAGCCCAAGTATTCTCTCTCTTTCTCTCTGTCTCTCTCTCTCTTTGTGTAAGTGTTTTTGGGCTATTCATATGTTCGTTGAGGGTTTCTTTTTAAAATGCAGTAGCTTGGCCTTTTGGCCTCTTTCTTGGCTGGCTTTCTGTTGCTCTAACCGATTCCTAATGTTAAATACACGTAGGCTCTGCCTTCAGCCTTAAACCCAACAACAGCATCGCTTTTGTTGCAAATAATCTGAGCTATGGAGGCTTGAACACGGTGCTTAGTTCCACCCACCTCCTCTCTCTCTGTCATATGCAATTTTTAGGCATTGTGAAGAAGAACGAGCTCTGATCTTGTTGTGATTTTTTGCACAGTGCATGAGCTCTTCGGGAGTAGTGACAGTGTCGTCAGGGGGAGGAGGAGGAGGAGGAGGAGGAGGAGGGTGTGTGGAAATGGGGGAGATTTATGAGAAAGGAGGAGGGAACGGTGGGTCATTGGGGAATGTGCAGGGTATTGAGAACTGGGCTGACTCGGGCATGGCCGCTCCAGACAACAGCCAACAGACTGATACATCTACAGATGTTGACACTGATGACAAAGGCCATGTAAACAATGTTTCTTAGCCTCTTCTCTTGCAAGCTTTGCTATGTTATGGTCTTTCCCTTTTGTCTGTCTTTCTAGTTTTATCGGCAGATGGGCGTGCTTTTGGCATATCACCTGATCAACTTGGGTACACGAAATGTATCAATTTTCATGCGGAGTTGTAAGCATGTTAAAGCAGAAGGGAATTCAATGTTCTTGAGATAATGCTTGCCTGCATATTTATGTGTGCAGTTTTATAGGGTTCAGCGAGGAGCTCTTGTGGCTGTTGACTCTGTGGATCAACCTAAAATGAGAACGAGTGATGTTAAGGTGGTCCGCGTTTTGTATGTTTTCACTGTGTTCTGGTTGCTAGAGTGGGTGTTATGTGTGGATTTAGAGTGTTAGTAAACCTCTCGTGCCTCTCTCTTGCTTCAGACGCTCCGCAGACTGGCCCAAAATAGAGAAGCTGCGAGAAAGAGTCGACTTAGAAAGAAGGTACTTTCATGGTTCTTTTATATTCGTGTCGTGATCATGTCTCCATCAGCTCTCAATCTTCCAATTGGAAGAGCAAAGCAAATGATGGATGAAACATGATGGATAGCTTAGATTTCAGTGGAAGCCCTTGCTGTGAGGCAGGGGAGGTTTTATTCGCTATGATTTCAATATGCTATAAATCAATGTTTAAAGATGTCGATATTCATAAATTTTCTGAACTTGGGGAGATGGTAGAATAGCTGCCGAGGTGTCAACTCAAGTCAGAATTCTGACTGATCTGGGGATCTCTCTCTCAAAGAGGATTTCTAAGAACAGTATCAAAACTTGATCCGTGTGTCAAGCTTTTGAATGTCCGAATGCATATAATTTATCTGATAGGGAGACATATTGGAAGTTTGGTACTACGATAAATTTTGCCTTTTGATTTCCTGTAGGCATATGTTCAGCAACTGGAAAATAGTAGGTTCAGGCTTATGCAACTGGAACAGGAGCTTCAACGAACACGCCAGCAGGTGAGGGGAGCTTCAGTATTTGCATGTAATAAGTTAAATCATTCATCTCAGGTTGTGAAGTTCAAGAACTCATTTTCTTTTATTGGATTCTGTTTTCCATGCAGGGTATGCTTGTTGCTTCTGGAATTCCTGGGGATCTTAGTCATAACATGGCTGCCGCTGGCAATGGTGAGGGTGGGAAGCAGAGGTTTTAGTCCCTTGTTTTTTGAGTGTCTTTCCCAGGGTTTAAGCTGCTGCGCCTGCGGTACATCTATTTAGTACAGTTCCTGTCTGTCTCCACATGCACTTCTCTTTTCCGATTAGCGTGGTCTTTTCTGTCCATTTCTGATCATTAAACAGTTGCTAACTAATATGGAAGGATCAAAGTACTGCTATACATTTCACCTGAAGTATGTGTTCCTGTTGCCTGCATTGAGAAGTTCACTAACACTGGTGTCTCATAGTATGGAAGAGAAAATATTGGCTCTTCGATAGTTATCTTTTTGGTCAAATGACTTAATTGATGGTATGTAGTTCATATAAAAATGGAGAGCAAAGGAGAAGTTTCTTTAGCTTAGGTCGAGCAAATTCCGGTGGTAAAGGATGTCATCCCGCGCATCTTGAAAGGGAAACACGTTGCAGATGTTGCCTGTGGACTATGCATTCATCCATGCATTTGGTTCCGGTCATGGTGGTTCTTTCTGCTCATTTGGGGGAAGTATTTGATGTTAGGTGGTCTTCTTGTTTTTCTTAGTACATTGACATTCCGGGATGCTTTCTGAAGCAGGGTTTTGCTGATGGGATTACTCGATGTTTCAAATTGATTTACTCGAAAGTTTGACCATGTGATTTCTCACATTTTTAGTCTTTCAGGGGCCATGGCCTTTGACACTGACTATGCTCGGTGGATCGATGAGCATCAACGGCTGATCAATGACCTAAGATCCGGAGTGAATTCCCAATTGAACGACAATGAACTCCGGATACTCGTGGATGCTGTGATGGTTCACTACGATGAGATATTTAGACTGAAGAACATAGGTGCAAAGGCCGATGTGTTCCACATACTCTCCGGCATGTGGAAGACGCCCACCGAGAGGTGTTTCATGTGGTTGGGCGGTTTCCGTTCGTCTGACCTTCTCAAGGTGATCGATTTATTTACAAGCTCCTCCCCATTGACTAAGATAGAAGGGTGTTGTCGGAATTAATCTTTTGCTCTCCGCATGATTTTGGACCTTCAGATACTCGGGAACCACCTGGAGCCTTTGACGGATCAACAGTTGATGGGCATATGTAATCTGCAGCAATCTTCGCAACAGGCGGAAGATGCTCTATCGCAGGGTATGGAAGCTCTGCAGCAATCTCTTGTGGACACGCTTTCTTCAACCACAATGAGTCCTACTGCTTCGGGAAATGTCGCAGAATACATGGGCCAAATGGCTATTGCGATGGGCAAATTGGCCACTCTTGAAAACTTCGTTCACCAGGTGCTACGTTAGTTACACAAGCCACGTCTTTCGAAATATACAAAGTTATGCTTACTGTTGGATATGAGTTGTGTCTTTTAAAAGTAAACCTCGCATATGCGAGGAAAATCCATCTGGTATTGAGACTCAATTCTTTTTGTTCCTTCTCTTATAGGCTGACCTCTTGAGACAGCAAACGCTCCAACAGATGCATCGGATATTAACCACCCGTCAAGCAGCCCGCGCTCTTCTTGTCATCAACGACTACATCTCACGTCTCCGAGCTCTAAGTTCGTTATGGTTAGCTCGTCCTAGGACCGAAAACCTCTGTTCTGCTAAACTCTTCTGATTGTAATTAATAGTTTTGGTTGAAATTAACGTTTCCACTGGGGATCCCCTTATGACCACTGACTGCAACTATAGCGATTCGGGCCGCCTTTTTATGAAAGTTCTATTAGTCGAAAAGAGTTCCGCGTGGTTTCCAGCTTCGAGCATAAATCGTATGAAAAGGGTAGCCCTCATGGAAAGGATGGATGAGGACGAACATGTCATTAATCGAACCCTGAACTGCTTGGGTATCATTGTTATTGTAGCACTGGAAGCACTTTTTGCATTTGCACTGTAACTCTTTGAGCAAAAGTAGGTGATAGGTTGTCAAATGACAAAGTCTCACGTTTCTTTCACTTATCAACCATGTTCCAGGGTAAGGAAACAACTTATTCTTTGTTTATGTAACTGCCATAATAGTTGCACGAACGGATCGCTGTGGCGGCTCGAGTTCACTTGTTTTCCGCTTGCTTCTTGGCCTCCTTCCGCTTCTTCTTCCTGGCCGCTCTTCCTGCATTACCAAGGAAGAGAAATGACATAGCATCAGTCAGACCGATCAAACGGTTGTATCATGTTGAAGTTCCTATCAAGTCACGGTAGAAGAATCAATCAATCCGCAATCATCAGAGAAGCGGCCTAGAGACAAACCTTGACGCCCCCCTCTTTCTGTTGTGGTGATGCTCGGAATGAACACTCCTGTCCCACTCCCGCTCCTGGGGGGGCTGAGCCACCAAACTGGTGATGGCTCGACGTTCCTGTTGTTCACCCGCCAATCAGAACAAGTTACGGGAGGCGGTGCGGTGACCGGGAATGGGCCCTGATTCGTCGGGCCGACTGGGTTGTCGTCCGAGTCTGAAGTCCGCTGTAGGATCTGTTGCCACAGCTCAGCATAGAGATCACCGTCCTCCTCCTCCTCCGAGCCAAGGAGATCTGGGGCGGGTTCCTTGGCCGCCAAGATGCCGGGATGGAAAAAGGATCGGTAGTCCATGGAACAAGTTCTTGCGGACACGGGAGCGTAGGATCATGAAATGAATGAAAGGGTATCTGGTCAGATGAAGACGATGAACATATGCGCACAGCACATGTATATATAGAGGTACAAAAGAGGGGGATGAAATAGGTTGCCGTGTCTGGGGTCAATATTTGAAATCCAGGTCTGGTTCGGTGAAACGTCTCCAAATGGAAAGCGGTCCAAGGAATCTTGTCTCTCCTTGGACATTGCCGCATGTCTATTCTTTAATCGTTTCATTGGATTTGTGCATTTTGACTAGTTGGAAGAACTGATGGGGGCAACAATTTTAATGAGGGAATCAGTTTTAAGTTTCAATTTTCTAGAAACATAAGATGTCGATTATGAGAAAGATGGCGCGTGTCTCGTAGCGACCCAATGCGACACACAAGTTTTCGCGGCATGAAAGTTTTAAAATACAGTTACCGAGTCTAATACCGGTCACGCATACCAACCGTCTAACCGGGAGCGAAACGACCGGGACTCGGCTTTGCGCCTTAACACACTATTTGCATATTTGGATTTTGGACATAGAGAGCGGGAGGATTTGTTTTTTAGCCCTTAAGCTAAGCATCAACAGATGGGAAAAACCGAGCAAAAAGGGAAAAGAGGATCAGATTACGATTAAACGAAACCCAAATGCGGATTTACTGCTACAATGGGAGGACGGAATTCGCTCGGGAATGGAGTAATTGCGAATCTGACTTGTTCTTAGCAAATGTCGTCAGGTCCATAAATGTTGTGGGGGGAGACTAAGACTATACACGCAATGAAGAGCTTGCTGTTTTCATTCTGGGGGACAAATGTACGCACCCGGATTTTCAATCGATGGCGCCAAAAGAGGGAAAATGTATCATGTATCTTAAATCCTTTGTTTGTCACTTGCAAATATTAATGTTTCCTTTCGCGGGCTAATTATCTGATCGGTCCTAAACTTATCGTACAGACTGTCAATTTAGTTTTAAATCCAAAACCGGGAGAAAGTAGCTTTGACTTTCAGCTTTGCCCAAGCATGTACCAAACACCCTTTCATTTAGCCCAAAGTGCACTATGGCATCCGAAATCCTTGGACTTGCTTTCCCGAAACTAACCCTTATCGTATGCCTTGTGTGAGAAGGAAGGAAAAATTACCCAATCAGTCATAAATTTGTTGTGCGCAACATAATTTAGTCTTAAACTTTTCAATTTTGCTAATGTAGCTCTAAATGCTTGTGTGAAACCCCAATATAGTCCTTCTGGCCAATTGTCATTGGAACTTGCTGACGTGGCGGCATCCAGTCATCGTCGAACATTTCACGGAGCACGCCGACATGGACAACCTATGCATCGCACGTCAGCGATTTTCCGGTGGCAATTGATCGGAAGTACTATATTGGGGTTTCATGCTAAGATTTAAGACTACATTGAACAAAATTGTAAAGGTTAAAATTAAATTGGCATCGATACAGTAAGTTTATGATTGATCGGGTAATTTTTCCTTCCTTCTCATACAAGGCATACGATAAGGGTAAGTTTTGGGAAAGCAAGTCCAAGGATGTCGGAAACCAAGTTGCACTTTGGGTTAAATGAAAGGGTGTTCGGTAAATGCTTGTGCAAAGTCTTTGGGGAAAATTTCAAATAAGGGCCTGAAGTGCTCTCATTTTCTCAAATAAGAGCCTAAAGTGGACCTTGTTTCAAATAAGGGCATGAAGTGCCCTCTTTATTTTAAAGAAGGGCCCGACCAAGGGCATTTTCATCATTTTCTTTTTTGATTTCTTTTTCCTTTTTTTTTATTACTTTTTTCTCCCATTTTTTCCTTTGTTTCGGCCGGCGAGCTCACCAAATCTGGGCGAGGGCTTGAGCGAGGGTTGCTAGGGGTCGGCGACCCCTCGCTAGCCTCACTCAGTCCCTCATCGGCAGAAACAAAGGAAAAAAAAAAGGAAAAAAAGAAAAGAAAAAAAGGAAAAAGAAATAAAAAAATGACCAAAATGCTCTTGGTCAAGCCATTTTTTGAAACAAAGAGGGCACTTCAGCTTCTTATTTGAAATTTTTCCAACTCTTTGGGCAAAGCTCGAAATCAAAGCTAATTCTCCCTATCTTGGCTTTGGAGCTCTCTCCATAACTAGTTCCAACACATGATCGGGCAACCGTCCAACGGTGAATGGTGACCGACGATAAAATATTTTTACTCACTTTTTCTTGATTAGTGTCCGCATAGGAAACATTAAATTCTTGTGATTAATCATAGATTACGCAAGTAACTATTCGTTAATTTTTATAAGACAAAGTTTTTAAGTGAAATATTGATGCAATAATTGTTTTTTTTGTGTGTACTGCTCCATTGCCGCCCAAGCCTTAAATATTAGATCCCAACCTCAGATCCGAGGTCCCAAGCCTCGGGCCACTGTGGGCTGAGGGGACTATCCCTGCCATGGTTGTGACCACTGCAGTCCCCACAACCGTGTACCGTGATGAGACGACGGCGATGGTGACGGGATATGATGGTGGCGACATCGGCGTGGGGCCAAGGTTGATGCGACGGCGGCGGAGGGAGGGGGGAGAGCAGGTGGAGAAGCGGAAGAGAATGTGGGTAAGCTTTTACTTTTAGGTCTTGGGTTATTTCCTCGATAAACTCGCATTGATTTTGATTAACTGGGGCATCTATGTGGATCAAATCACATGTCCCCGATGCATCTCTTCATTTCCATGCATCGCGATGAATGAAAAATCGATATACATGGACCGACATGTGATACCCGTCACGCTTTATTCATTATTATTTGCGAAAAGAACATTATTTATGAACGAGGTATAAGATTAGGCTCCACTGCATGGAGGCTGCCCCAAACAGCAAGCGACACAATAAATTTGCCCTAGCTTTTCGAACATCAGATCAAACAAAACCATAAGCGATGCTGCTCTAATACATCCACGTCGCCATCTAACAGCTTCATCTTCCGGGTTGCAGATCGGAAGCTGGGCATGAACCCCACTTAGCTCGTCGTTTGATTATTCTTCGGCCAAACTTGAATTTGCAGCAAGTATATTCATATCACACTTAACCTTGGTCTGTATACTACAGTTCGTTCCATGGACCTTGATCCCCCATCAATCATGATTTTAACTGGACAACCTCATCTCTCTTTTAGACCTCCAAGGAGTCATCGACAAGTACTTGCTGTTCTCGCTCTGATCCACTTGCCTGTAAATTCTTTTCCTCCCATAGCTTGCGCTCTGATCTGCAATCACACCCGCCATTCACTATATCAATCTATATCCTAAACATAAACAAATATCAATGAAAACTCAAGGAAGACAAAAGTTAAGTACACTCCCAAGAGCCATAAACCACGACAAGTCGCTCGTTATTACCCGACGCGTGCCTTGTTCTTGACTTGACGATGTTAGGAATGAAAACACCGGTTCCGTTGCTCTTCTGCCACGAGCTCCAAATGCAACTCGGTACGGAAGAATCGGCGTTCCTCTTCTCCCACGAATTGAAATGGTCCAAACCCTTCGCACATGCCAAAGGACTAGCCTTCATCGCATCATTATAAGCTCTCGCGACGTTGCCCCGACGCCTGGTTTCGAGAAAACCCCTGTCCTCGTCTTCCTCGGCCGTTAACTCGAGGATCTGCCTCTCGAGCTCGGCGTAGTAAACATCGTCTTCATGTCGATCGAGGTCGATAGTGGCCGTGCTGGATTGAAGAGACGTGTGGTGGGAGACCATTTTTCACTTCGGCTGATTAGATGGGTAGGGATGGGAAAAGAGATGTGGATTGCTTATTTGTTGTTGAGATATTTAGATTGGGAGTATATATAGATGGAGTTGTTGAAGAAGGTGGAGTGTTTGGGGTCAACTAAACACACATTTGATTAAACATAAGCAGCAACTAATTAGGTGAACTCGAACCAATATAGATCCAAGTCCGGAGAATATTTTCCACTTCGTTGTAGGTTATTGCATGTCTCGTGTACCTGAGTTTCCCATTTAGTAGTTAGTCGCCCATTGACTGCTAATTTTCTTTCACTTATACAATTAAATAGAATAATCGATCGTGACGTCCTGACTGCTGATACATTACCCTGGAGAAAACCAGAAAATTTTAGGAGAACATAAGCACAAAATATGCTCGCGAGTTGTCGCTTTCGACGCGAAAAAGGATAGGAAAGGACGCTCTTCGAAACGTCAGTTCTGTCAACCAAACCATGTTCATGTTTGTGTGTCTGGCCGAACCGCCATCCTAGGCCACGACAGCAACAGTGATAATGGTGATAATTATAATAGTAAAACCAGAGCAAATCGTGACATCTGTTAGCGTTTTCGCTGGAGAAGATAGGTGTTGACGTTAGTTAAGAGCATCAGTTAGTGCAGGTGTACTACCGCAACTGTAAAAGCCAAGATAGAAATACCTTGGCTTAGTCAACGTACGGGTCATCGGCCAACGTCGTGTACTGTTTCTCTTTCGTTTGTTATTCTTTTTTTTTTTAGGTTCCAACGATTAATTAACTTCGATGTATTATCCATCTGCATGCTCTAACACCCCCGTATCGTGATGACTACGCCTAATTGAATCGATAATGAAAGATTAATATGCTAGTACTTTGGTTTGGTCATCACGATTTTTAGACAGAATATGACTAGATATGATATTATTAGGGAGCGCACAACAGCCCAAAGTCTAAGCTTGTTAATATATCTAATTGGACTCATCTTCAGTCAAAAGCTTAAGGCAACGAGTTATGGGTCAACTAACATATATTAACTGCTATACACCACATCAATTCTTTGACGTGAGATTTCTCTAGCACAACTCACATGTGCATTCTAACAATCTCCCCCATTAATCCAAGTATCCTTCTGCATCAAGATATATATTTCTAACTTCACCCACTAAATTTCGAAACTTAATTGAACCATCGGCTACCAATTTGTTAGGGAGTGTGCAACAGAAGCTCTGAGCAGCACCAAGAGTGAGCCTAAAGTCTAACCCTGTTAATATATCCAGTTGGATCCACCTTTACTCAAAAGCTTAAGCCAATGAGTTATGGGTTAACTATGATATATTAATCGCTCTACACCACTCCAATTCTCCGATGTGGGATTTCTCTAACACAACTCACATGTACATTATAACAATCTCCCTCTTGTCGCGACCCGATCTCGAAAAATTGAGATTGGGCTAATGGATTACTAAGCCTCCAAGACGGGCTTAGCTTGGGCTCTCCCAGGCCCATACCAAATCTCGGCAGTACATATCGAATTCGATCTTAGTGTGATCGGGTGGCATGTGTATGTATACATGCAAAAAGGAGTTGCCACCGGTCTTTGGGGAAGGTAGATCGAAAACCTTATCGAGCGGTTGGGAGAAGCCGTTCAATTCTACGCAACCAGAGATTGAGGGTCCGGGAACTTAGTTACGCCGATGTTACCACTGACGCCCTTTCGGTACCGAAATTGGGTGTTTTTTCTAAATATGCTCGTGCAGGTGTGAGTCTATCCTGTCAATCACAATCAAGGCATATAATGTGCGCAATCAATGAGTCAATGACATGCGGATAAAATGCATCAAAACATGCATGGCATCCTTGGTAAAGCCCTAAAAGCTTAGGGAATGATGTGATTAAAGCTTCGAAACAATTTTAGGGACAATTCACCAAAAGAGCAAAATTGTCATTTTCTGGGAGTTTTGAAAGTCAAAACCAGGGAAACAAAGCTAATCTAACCGTTTCCCATATTTTTTTTTAATGATTTTCTGAAAAAAAAAAAAAAATTCGAATTTTTCAATATTTTTTGTTTTTAAATCATTTTCTATTTTTTATTATTTTAATAAAATCGGAACCAGGGTCCGGGTCGGGTTCTCGGACCCGGACATGGATCGGGTCGTTAGACCGGATCCGGTCCTAGAGTGAGGACCGGAGCCGGGCCTGGTGCGCGCACAAGAAGTCCAGGCCCACTTCCCTTCCTTCCCTCTTTTCTTAATTCTCAGACCACCCCAAGCCCATTCTCTTCTATCCTTAGCCCAATTCATCAGTCAAGTAGGCCTAAAAACTTACCCAGCCCAGTTCCCCTTCCTGTTTTCTTTACTCACTGAAGACGTCTTTTAATATCTTCACTCTTTTCCTTTCTTTTTTTTGAACTTTTTTTTTGGTCCTTCGTGGGTCTTCTTCCCCACGAACCCTACTGTGACCACCTAGCGACGACCAACAGTTCCGACAAGAAATTCCGGATTCGGGTGATCAAATGTTCTTATACTTTCGCCGTTCGTTTTCTGTTCTATCATCACAGCAGGTGTATAGGAGGCATAAGGACTTACCTGAGCTACTTTAGACCACTGCTTATCGTCCATACGCAGCCGGCAATCTGCGGTTCCGGTGTGATCCGGCCGGGGTTAGATCTGTGGGACTGGTTTCGTCGGAGCGAGGCTGGGCATCGGGCAGCTGCATGGTCGGGGCAGGAGTGCTACGCGAGGCTGAGAACTCGCTGGAAGTGCTCGCTGGAGACCACTGCAGATGTTGCCCGAGTAGGTGGTGCCTGGTCGTGAATGAAATAGCTAGATCTTTGCTTGGCGGACGTGCAGGCTAAGACCCAAGGAAGAAGACCATGTTTTGTCCTCTTCTGCTCAACTTCTCTCTTTTTTTTTTTTTTCCTTTCTTGGTCTTCCTCTCAAAACTGAGCTTTCTCCCCCCAAGACCGAGAGCCTCTCTCTCTTTATTTCAGAACTCGCCTTCTTCAACCAGACCTTACACCGGCCAACTCACAGTTCAAGCAAAACACCAAAAGGGCGCGGACCGAACAGGGGAAAAGCTGAGTCGTCAACGACTCAGGCTCTCATGTGGAGGATCCACGGGACCGATAGGTGGGTGTTTTCGACGGCCGAGAACGCTGCTCGACGCGAGCGTGCTAGCGGCAGAGACCAGCAAGTCTTGACTTGGCTCGGAAAGAACAGGGTAAGGTTTTGGCTTACTTAGTCGGGGCGGATGGCACGACCACGGCTTGGGTCGACGAGCATGGAAGATGATGGTCTCCTATCTCGCTTCCTTCCTCGGGGTACTGTCTTCATGATGGCCACACCGCCATCGCCCCCGCTACGAGGTTGCTTCTGTTGAGAAAACCTTCCTTCTGAATATTTTGATTTTGACAAAACTAACCCTTTTGTGAGAAAATCTGGTTAATGCAAATAATTTTTATATTGCAGAAATGAGCATATGAACAAAAGCTTATAATGTTCCAAAACTGACGTTCAGACTCAAAGAGTAGTCATCGCACACTTGCTTCTAAGATGGTTGAAGTCTAGCATTCAGACGGAGATTTGTGTTGCATCTGAAGATTTCAGAAGGAGGTTCACGTTGTCTCTAAAGACTTCAGAAGGAGGTTCGTGTTGCCTATGAGGACTTATCTAGAGAAGATTTATGTGACAAGTCACTGTTCTAATCTATTGAGATTTAGAGAGTCTCTTTAGTTCAGAAGATTGCTTCTGAACAGCGTTCAGATTCTGTAATATCTCTCTACCATATTCTGAAGACTCACGTTTGGCAGGTTTCCGGTTTGGCTGCGTCATTTTATGGAAGTATGTAAGATTTGATTGACAGGATTATTTTCCAATCAAATCAGGAGAATATCCTCGATTGGATATTACCTTTCATGGACAAGATATCTTGGAGATTTGGATGAACTCTATTTATGGAAACTAAAGATTTGGTTGTTTGGGCGACTGAATCTGAAGGTTTCAGACTCTACTCCAACGGCTACTAGATCTTCTCATATACAGTCTCGGGCCAATCAAGATTGTTGGCGTCCAATCAGAGATTGATGAGCGATCCTTTGAAGGACCTTGGTAATGGCTATTTCAAGGTCGAAGGAGTATAAAAGAAGATCAATGGTGACTGTTACGAGAGAGTTCATGAACTAAAAATAAAATTCCAAAGTGCTGAGTTGTTCAGATCCACATTCTCTTGTTCTTATGAGCTTAAAATTCTCAGTCTTGAGAGGTTCCTTTGTAAGAGTAATTAGAGTGACAACTCTTGTAACATTTCATCGACTCATAGTGGAATCCAGCCGATCGGCTGTCATCGTGGGAGAATGGACGTAGGCTTGCTAAAGTCGAACCACTATAAACACTGCGTGCAATTTTTCTTTCCAACTCAAAACTCATCTTGCTGTGTTTAGTTTATCTGCACTTCTTTTTACTGATCTTATTCAGTTTATGTTCTGAACCTATTAATTTCTGCATTAAATACCATAAGTGTTCAGAATCACCTATTCACCCCCATTTAGGTGATATTGCTAGATCCAATAGTTTCTTCGGGTTGCGGCGGCGGCGATCTCCTCAAGGCAGAGCGGTCCGCACGCTCGTCGGTCGCACCTTATCTTCGGCCTTTTCTTCTTGGTCTTTTGTTGGCCGAATGAACTCCCCCAAGAACTCACTGAGCTCTCCCTCTCGTGGAAAAAGGAAAGGAGACTCACTCGCCTCCACCAACTAAAACCAGGCCCGCCCTCTCAAACTCTCTGTTCTTTCTTTCTTTTTTTCTCTTGGTCCCGTCACGGTACCAGACTTTTCTCTCTTTTTTTGTTTCTTCTCGCTGACTCCCTCGCAATATCTCTTTTTTCTGTCTCAATCAAACGAGCTCTTCCACAGAGCTCTCCCTCTCACGTTCTCCTTACGTCCCAGAAGCTCTCTCGCGTTTTTGGGACCAAGATTGGACTGAAAATGAGCTCGCTATTCCCCCCAACGAAGCTCACCGAGAGCTCTCTCCTCCAAACTCTCTCTCGTTCTTTTTTCTAAGCCTGGAGCTTCTTCACTAGCTCTCTGGACCTCCCTCCCTCTCGGCTTTTTCTTTTTCGGTCTGCTCTTGGAAACGAGCTCTGTTGAGTTGAGCTCCCATGAGCTTCAAAGAGCTCCTCTCTTTTTCTTTCAACTTCTTTTTTTTTTTGCTTCTCTTGGGACCTACCTCCTCCGCCAAGAACCAGACTTCCCCCTCCTTTTTAAGCCGACCGAAGCTCTACCCATGGCTTGCGTTTTTGTCCCTTTCCTTGCTCAGAGAATCCCCCAAGGGCAGATGTGGATCTCGGATGCAGCATTGGGTGGAGGTTTGACTAAGCGTTCTTGGTGTTTCTGTTCCCTGGGCTCTTGTGTGCGCGAGAAAGGGAAGAAGAAAGACGCCATTTTTAGTTTCCACTTCTTGACCGAAACCAGTACCCCTAGAACTTTTCTCTGTCAGTTTTTTCTTTTTGCCAAATGGAGCTCACACTGGGCGGCAGGTTTTGAGTCTTTTCCCTCCAAAGAACCAGCCCATATTTTGTCATCGCATGGAGGGTTTTGAAATAGATTTCTGAGAGATTATTTATGAAAATCCAAAATTGGGCCCAGAATATCCTAAAATTAGATTAGATTTCGAATATCTCCAAGATGCGAAATTGATTTCACCAAAGTGAATTAAAGGTCTCTATACCAAACATCATAACCGACTCAAAGTAATAATAAAAAAAAATAAGAATGAGGCCGAATTGATTTTTTTTGGGCTCAACTAGGCCATGAATTCATATGATTTTGGAAAAACTATGATCCTAATCGAGTATTTTTCAAAACAAAAGTGGCCTAAGTGAATTGAAATTAAAAGAAGACAAATGACTATTTTTCAGATTTTCCTAACCTCATTTGGTTTTTTTTATTTTTATTTTTGATGTATTTTTTAATTAAAAACAATATTAAAATGCCGAAAAATTCGAAAATTATTTTTTTTTCAAAATTAGTTCCTTCGGCTTGGCCAAGGCTTCCAAAGCTGATTTTGCAATTTTTTTTTTTTGACTTTTTATGGATTTTCTATTAATTTTCTAAGAAAAAGGTGATCAAAATTCAAGTGTCAACACCCCTCACGTGTGAGTTCGGTGTTAACAATCTCCCCCTTAATCCAAGTATCCTTCTACATCAACGTATATTTTTCCGGGCCTGCATTGTTATACCACAACGCCCATGGCGTGGAAATTGCGCAACAAGAGCCCTGGGCAGCACCAAGAGTGAGCCTAAAGTCTAAGCTTGTTAATATATCTAGTTGGACCCACCTTCACTCAAAAGCTTAAGCCAATGAGTTATGTGTCAATTAGGATATATTAACTGCTCTACACCATACCAATTCCCCGATGTGGGATTTCTCTAGCACAATGCATTCTAACAATTCTTGTTAACATTGAACTCACACGTGAGGGGAAGATTGTTAGAATGCACACGTGAGTTGCGCTAGAGAAATCTCTCCCTTACTCCAAGTATCATTCTACATCAAGATATATTTTTCCGCACCGAACTATGAAGTCTGCTACCGGGCCTGCATTGTTATACCACAACGCCTAACTTCACCCACCAAATTCCGAAACTTAAATGAACCATCGGCTGTGATACCAATTTGTTAGGGAGCGCGCAACAGAAGCCCTAGGCAGCACCAAGAGTGAGCCTAAAGTCTAAGCTTGTTAATATATCTAGTTGGATCCACCTTCAGTCAAAAGCTTAAGCCAATGAGTTATGGGTCAACTTGGATATATTAACTGCTCTACACCACACCAATTCTCCTAGTTGGACCCACATTCAGTCAAAAGCTTGGGTCAACTTGGATATATTAACTGCTCTACACCACACCAATTCTCCTAGTTGGACCCACCTTCAGTCAAAAGCTTAAGCCAATGAGTTATGGGTCAACTTGTATATTAACTGCTCTACACCACACCAATTCTCCGATGTGGGATTTCTCTAGCACAACTCACATGTGTATTCTAACAATCTCCCACTCACATGTGAGTTCAGTGTTAACAATCTCCCCCTTAATCCAAGTATCCTTTTGCATCAAGATATATTTTTTCGGACTGAACTATGAAGTCTGCCACCGAGCATGCATTATTATACCACAACGCCCATCGCCTGAAAATTACGCCTAACTTCACCCACCAAATTTCAGAACTTAATTGAACCATCGGCTCTGATACCAATTTGTTAGGGAGCGCGCAACAGAAGTCTTGGGCAGCACCAAGAGTGAGCCCAAAGTTTAAGCCTGTTAATATATCCAGTTGTACCCACATTCACTCAAAAGCTTAAGTCAATGAGTTATGGGTCAACTATGATATATTAACTGCTCTACACCACACCAATTCTCCGACGTGGGATTTCTCTAGCACAACTCACATGTGCATTCTAACATATATGATATGAAATCTAGAGATTTTGCTATATCTCATCTATTGTTTGGTCACTCGCAATAATAAAGTCGGATATTTTCACATTCTATTTTATCTATTTTTTGGTATGACCAAGATATCAATGTAAATAAATCTAAAAGTTGCACAAACGAAAATGGTAGGAATCTCTCATGATACTCTTGCCTACTTCATTTTCATTGCTTATTTATTATTATATTTATTATTATTTTTAATTCTTTTTTCCCCTTCCTTCATTCTCTAATAACATTTTACTAAATAGTAAACTACACTAATATTCCTAAATTACTAAAATACCTAAAGTAACACACACACACACACACACACACACACATTGAATTTATATTACGAGATAGAAAGAAATTTGAATACATAAATAAAAATGGGAATAAATAATAATGAAAGAATTTTTATTTTTTTGTTCTTTTGAATTTTTATAGTATAAATCAAAATAACATTTCCAATATTATTTTAATTTTATTAATTTAAGAAAATTGTTATTCGAAAAAAATAACTTATGCATTAGGGTTATTAGAAATTCTATCCACATTTATCACACTTTTCTCATGGGATAATTTTATTAAGGCTATATCTCTTTTATATCCTATTTTATCCTATCCTGGGCAGGCATCAAATACATAATATGATAAATTTTACCTTATCTTAAATTTTATCCCGACTACCGAACGTAGCGGCCGTCCCCTTGCCTTTCCCAACATTTAGGCGAATACGGATGAAAGAACTGTCAGCGTGTCACCCCCTTTCAAATCTTAGCCTATTGAGAATATCCCACTCAATAAAGATATGTCTGTCTGGGGATGGTGATCAAAATGATTTTGGCAGTAACGGAGCATTGAGAAAAAAAAATTTAACAGCATTACCGTTGCTCTTTAAGATAATACTCTTCGGAAACCTTAGCCCTTATACTTAGGACGCGTTTATTTGGCTGGGAAAATTGTCCCAAAAGTACTAAATCTATTGTAGTTTTGCCAAATTAGTCCTAAACCTTTTAATTTCGTCAATTGAGTCATAAATATTTTAATATTTTGCCAATTGAGTCAATCCGGCTAATTTTGGATGGAAATCATTGACGTGGATGCCAACCTCCTTACGTGGCACGGCCGGCGCCGACGTGGATAATTTTAATAATATAATAATAATATTTTTGAATTTTTTTAAATAATTTTTCTGATTTATTTATTTTTCTTTTTTTCCTTTTGCCGGTGGACTAACCGGCCACCGGTCACAGGTGATGGCCGGGCGGGCCGACCTTGCCTGGGCGAGGGCGAGGGCGAGGCCACCCTGGCCTAGGGCAAGACCCATCCACTCTTGGTCACAGCTCCATCGAACGAC
Source organism: Lenwebbia sp. NSW1173648 (assembly GCA_029784005.1). NCBI lineage: Eukaryota > Viridiplantae > Streptophyta > Magnoliopsida > Myrtales > Myrtaceae > Lenwebbia > Lenwebbia sp. NSW1173648. Next base: position 8,246,531 of record JARCGZ010000010.1, read on the forward strand.
AGCGCCATGTTGTCGCCGTTGGACCCCACTCTCGTGAGCTCAACCCTCCTCCTCCATGCTTGCTGAGCTCGTGGCCATTGATATCTCAGTGAGCTCAACGGCCATGACAAGCCTCCTGATCTCGACGAATCGGCGACTCCTCCTCCAATCAGCTTTCACAAGCAACTCGTCGTTGAGCCTTCAGAAAAGCTGAGCCATGGCCGACCCTCGCGAGCCTCCAAGGCAATGCTAGCCCGCTTGCTCGGCCATCGCTTGTGGCTGGAGGTCAGTCCGTCCACCGGCAAAAGGAAAAAGAAAGGAAAAAAAAATGAAAAAATCAGAAAAATTAATGAAATATTTATAAATTTATTTTAAAAAAAGTTGAAATTGTCCATGTTAGCGCCGGCCGTGCCACATAAGACGGTCAGCATCCACGTCAGCAATCATTCGATAATCACCTGTCTCTCTCTCTATTGACACTTCACGAGGTGTTTCTCCGACATAATACAACCGTTTGCACATGTGTGTGCAAAGTGGAATAAATATGTAAAAAGAAAATATGATAGATCGAGAGCCACCTAAAAAAGAAAAACTTTGAGTTATTTTTGGAGTTGCGGAAATGAGTGAGGGTTGTTATTCTTTGAAGCAAGCGGGTGCTTGGGTTGTAGATAGGACTTTTCTTTTTTTGGTCGGAAGTTGTAGATAGAACTTAATCGAAAATTTTTCTTACTATTTTATTAATGGTAGTGTTGGGAAGGAAAATTGAGTTTTTTGCCTCATATAGTCGGATGATATAATTGAGTTGATAGACTTTTCTGGACCGATGTAAGCAAAAAAGAAAGAAAGAAAAATAAAAACAAAAAAAACAAAAAAATAAATTAAACAAAAAAAATAAAATAAATTAAAGTAGAATCATTTTAGAAGAGTAAAAGTAGGATGAAGAGGAACAACTTAAATTTGGCATGGTCGTCTGCACAGAAAATAAGGACATGAACACACATATGTATAGCCGGAAGGTCCGACGCCATTTCCAAAAGCATTTGTAAGCGTTCATATTTGCAAAGTCTAAGGTTAATTTGGAGCTAAGATTGATTAATGACATTAGAGTTGACTTTGACACCTTCAGTGATGCCCGTTATAAAAGCTTAGAAAACAATTAAGCTTAGTTTATTTACTCCTGTATCATCACCATAAGCAAAATTATTCCACGAATCAAGAGGATTCTTGAGGCTCTATCTGAAAGCAAATTCATCTTTTCTCGCTTGTCGAAAGGGGAAAGAACTGCCAATTCAGCTTGAGCGTAACGAAAGCAACATTCGAGTCCATTTGCGTTATCATAAACAGAGTCGATTTCAAAAAAATCAGTTTCTGTTACGATTACATTTTGGGAACAAACCATGAAAATTTTTAAATTATGTTCACTGTGACACATTTACTCTAGACTTTTTTTGGTAACACAAAAAAATAATAAACTTGTACCCATATGACACATTTACCCCGAACTTGTACCCGTGTGACACATTTGCTCCAAACTTTTTCTTGTGACATAAAAAATTCTAAACTTGTATTCGTGTGACACATTTACCTCAAAATTTGGGATAAATGTGTCATATGCCTACAAGTTTTGGGCTTTTGGTGTCACAAGAAAAATGGGAAAATTGTCAAAAAAGTCATAAACCTTTTGCACTTTTGCACTTTTGCCAATTCAGTCCTAAACCTTTTTTTTTGTGCCAATTCAGTCCTAAACCTTTTGCAATTGTGCCAATTTAGTCCTAAACCTTTTGCAATTATGCCATTTCAGTCCATCCGGCGAATTTTGGCCGGCCGGCAATGACGTGGACGCCGGTTGGCCGGCGATTGAATATTTTAATATTTTAATATTTTTACTTTTATTATTATTTTATACTTTTTCTTTCTTTCTTTTTTTTTTTCCTTCCCCCTCCCCTCCCCTCCCCTACCTGGCGGCCAGGAAACAGGCGCGGCCGGCGAGGCAGCGACGGCGAGGTCGAGCCCCGCCATGGTCGGGCGAGGCTCGACCTCGCCGGCCCAGATCTGGGCTTGCGAGGTTGAGCCTCGCCCGGCCATGGCAGGGCTCGACCTCGCAAGCCTAGATCTGGGCCGACGACGGCGAGGTCGAGCCCCGCCATGGCCGGGCGGGGCTCCGCCTCGCCGGCCGTGCCTGTGGCCGGCCACCGGGTAGGGGAGGGGAGGGGAAGGGACGGGAGGGGAGGGGAGGGGGAAGGAAAAAAAAAAGAAAAAGAAAAAGACAAAAAACGTATAAAAAATAAAAAAATTAAAATATTAAAATATTCCGTCGCAGGCCGGCCGGCGTCCACGTCAGGGCCGGCCGGCCAAAATTCGCCGAATGGACTGAAATGTCATAATTGCAAAAGGTTTAGGACTGAATTGGCACAAATGCAAAAAGTTTAGGACTGAATCGAAAAAATTAAAAGGTTTAGGATTGAATTGGCAAAAGTGCAAAAGGTTTAGGACTTTTTTGACAATTTTCCCCAAGAAAAATAATTCGCGAAAAATGTGTCACACGGGTATAAGTTTGAAATTTTTAGTATCACAAATTTTTTTTTAGGGTAAATGCGTTACACGGGTATAAGTTTGAAATTTTTGGTGTCGCAAAAAAAGTGTGGTAAATGTGTCATGACGGGCATAGCTTAGGATTTTTTTATGATTTTTCCCCTACATTTTTACGGTGTTTTGACGTGAAAAGCTATCTTTTCTTCTTCTTCTTCTTCTTCTTTTTTCCTTGTTTTCAAAAGTAAAAGAAATTGTTTACACAAACTTAACCAAACGGTCACACATATTTGCCGGAGATGCTCAAAGCGTTGACTACATACAGAGACCGGGCTAAGCCTTTGGAAAAGTCAAAGTCTACCCATCACATGTCAAAGTCAACTCCAGCTGGAGTGGCGCGGACAAACAAGCTCAGCAACTTGCCCGAGAGCCAGCCCGAAAACAGAACCCAGAATCTGTACCGAAGTCAACAATAGAAGCAAGACAAAATAACATTCACATAACACGCGTATACCATCTCTCTCTCTTCTTTTTTCTATTTTTAACATTTAAATTTTTTTAATTTAGAGATCCAGAATATGCATTGTCACAATTAGTTAAAGATAAGATGAGTACGATTTCTCGTCATAACGCTTTTATATTTTCACTTAATATGCGATAGTGAGACGAATCGCTCTTGCATATTTAAGATATTTGCCTGACAAGTAGATATGTGCATATCGAATCAAGTTCCTTTAGGTTATTCATGAAAGAAAGGAAGGCGATTTTTTTTTTTGAAACGAGACCTTCTTACATAAATACTTTTTAAAGGGAGGAGACTTTGAAGGGAGAGAGAGAGAGAGGAAAAAATGGCCAGACTCCCATCTGAAGCACCTCGTCCTCCTCCCTCACCGGGTCACCAATTCCCAGGCGAAAACCAGCCTTATCCACCGGTTTCGCCGCCACCGCCGGCATTGCAAGTGCCGTATGCTCCACCATTGCCTTACACGGTCCACCAGACTGGCCAACAGCAGGTGAATGTGCCCACATTCCACCTGCCACAGCAAGGCAACACTAATACCGGAACAGCCGTGGCCTACCCTCAGTTCAACCAGCCACAAGCTACCAATACTGGCGGCAATGTCGCGGCCGTGCAATATCATCAGGATCAGTTCCGGCAACAAGCGAGCCATGAGGTGGCTCCGCAGAGTTACAATCCTGCTCTTGCCTCAGCGTATCCCTCCCCAGCAATGGCCGAAAATGTTGCTCCTGCAAGTGCGACATCCACCTATGGGAATAGTACTCCTAACAATTTGATTAATCTCAGCAACGGGTCTGTGAATAATTACATGAACATGGAGCAATGGACCACCGGCCTCTTTGACTGCATGCAAGATCCCTCCAACGGTATGTTGTTCTTGTGCTTTTCTTCTTGAAACATGAAAGCAAACGTCTTGATCTGTTCACTTTTAATGTAAATGTAGAGAGTTTTCGTTTGCGTTGTATTCGTGTTTAGGGCGCGGATAATAATTTTGTTCAAGATCCAATTCTTGTTTTTTCGTTTTGGGGTTATTATTATGTAATAGCTAGTGTTCGCTAATTAAGTGTAGGACTCTAGACTTTGCCTTTTCTATATCTAGCTTGAATATTTTTATTTTGCAGCCTTCACCACGGCGCTGTTTCCATGCATAACTTTCGGACAGATCGCAGATGTACTCGACAATGGCCACACGAGTAAGCATACTGGTTTACAAAGTTATACGCCATTTGTCACTTATTATAAGCTAAACCGGAGGGTTGTCTTGTCTTCTATTTTGCTTGACATGAAAATGCAGCTTGTGTCACCAGCGGAATCATCTACGCCTTCTCGCCTTGCATATTGTCGCGGCCATACCGCGCGAAACTGAGACGGAGATTCCGGTTGCTCGAGATCCCGACCTCAGATTACATCGTCCATTCGTTGTTCGAGCCATGTGCTCTCTGTCAAGAATACCGCGAGCTTAAAAACCGTGGCATTGACCCGGCGCTTGGTATGCAGCACTCTAACGGCGAACTTAATTATTGCAGACATATATAGTTTAACTGTCACGCCATCCTTCGATTTTGTTTGTTAAAATCTTTAGGATATGTATGGGATTCAGGGTATTGAGTATTCATATATTGCTGGGTTCATGGCAGGATATCATGGTAATCTAGAGAAACTCCAAAACCAACAAGGTGGTTCTACGGCAATGATGCCGCCCAAGAACCAGGCGATGACCACCTAATTAGGAGTTTTCGTCGAACGATGATCTTGTAATATTGGAAATTTATCATGTCCAACGCAATCTGCTCCGGTTCTTGTGCTAATCGTTCCAGCTTTTTATTTTATTTTGCGATAAGTCAGAAGTTTATGCAGAAACAAACCAAAAATAAGGGAGCAATCCTGCTCCATGCTCATGAGTTATACAAGTTGTCATGCCAGCTTTTATTTGTGTTCTTTACTTGATTGTGCTTGAGACATTCTATAGTCTCTGAAAAACCAGCTAATGCTTTATTGAGAAGTCCGAATCAGATGGTCCATTGCTCCATGTGGTCCATTGCTAACTATTATATGAAATTGCCACAATAAATTAGAGTGAATTATCAATTTAACCAACTAGTTTTGGGTTATCAACTCTCATTTGAATTAACTATCAATGTATAATTTTTTTTTAATTTACCGACTTTCCTGCAAAGTTGCCAACTTTTAGTTACCTTCGTTAGCAACATCTTACATTTACTAACTCTTTTGTAAGAGATTAGCAATCTTAAGCATGACTGGTAGACTTTTCTTCCATTGAATTACCACAAAGTATTATGGGTTCCTAATCCCCGGTTGAGTTACTTAACGATATTTTGTTCTTCTAATTTGCTGACTTATCTTATCATTTAGAGGCTTTCGTTTGCATTCTTAGCAATGCCTTAAATTTACCAACTCTTTTCAGTAATTACCAAACTTAATTAGGATTTCTTACCAACTTTTCTCCAATTAAGTTATCCACTAGTTTTGAGTAACCCACTCTCATTTGAATTACTCACCAAGTTTTTTTTTGTTTTTTGGGGAAAAAGCCACAAATGGTCCTTGAACTTTGATCCAATGTGCAACGTGGTCCCTAAACTTTTAATTTGTCCAATGTGATCCATGAATTTTAACCCAATATGCAATGTCGTCCCCTGAACTTATAAATTGTTTAATCTGATCCATGAACTTTTGGTTCATATTCAAACTAGTTCCCGGACTATATAAAAATATTCAATATTGTTCCTTGACTTAAATTAATGGAAGGACTACATTGGATATTTTCATGTAGTCCAAGGACTAATTTGAACATTTACCAAAAGTCCATTAGCAAGAGCCCAATCTCGTTGATAAGTGCACTCACTTCCCATGAGCAGTGATCTGCTCCTTGAAGTGTTTTGATCAACACTTCCTGTCCGACACCAACTGAAGACTTCTCCCTTTCGTGAACTAAAGTACTTTAGGGTTTCGAGGAAGGCCAAAACCTCCGTTAGCTCTCATTTGAGTTACTAAATTTTCAGTTGTAATACTTAATTGGAAAACGGTTCGTTAGTCACTCAAATAGTACTAGTAGTTGGTAAATTTAAGGCGCCATTAAGAAAGGTAAATAAAACCTGGTAAACCATAAGAGAAGTTGGTGGACGACTCATTTAGTTTGTAAACGCAAAACTAGCTGGTATTTTTATCAGATATTAGAGTAGGTAAGTAATACAAATAAAAGTGGTAATTCAATTTAAAAAATTAGTAAATTTTCTTTAAAATAAATAATTAAAAGTGAGTAAGTCAAACCTAATTGACAACTTAATCAGAAAAAAAAAATCGATAATGCGTGCTCAAATAAAGATCCGTAGGAAGTCCATAACCTTTTGAGTGATAAAATTAAGAACAAAACAAAGAAAAGGAGAAGACACATCACCCTACTATCATAACCAGACTGTCTTTGTAATTACCTAATAAAAAAAATGAAAAAACAACCTCATTCGAACAAATCAGGTCCGACACGTCAGTCAATGGCGGTTCTTCTCTTTTTATCCTCAAAGAGACACGATCCTTCGCAAGACCCGCACATTGCTTCTCCCTACTCTCAAACTTTCACGTTAAAACCGCCATCCCAGAAATTATTCTCTCTCAGACATCTTCATTTTAGGCACCGAACCATGTATAATCACCATCCACAAGAGCAGGAGATGGATTCGCCGTCTCCCGCACCGTCGGCGCCGCCGGAACCACCAACGCCACCTTCACCTTTTCGTCGGCGGCCACCACACTCCGGCCATTCGGCCAGCGATTATTTCGCTGATGGCATCGATCCGTACATGGAGTTATATGAACTAAAGAAGGCATGCGACGACCAGGACGAAGAACCGGCCCCAATCAGTTCCGGCGGCAGCGGCGGCGGGGCCGGCTTATCGGCCAATCCCTCACCATCTCCAGCCCCTTGGTCCACTGGTCTTTGCAACTGTTGCGACGACTTCAGCAGTTGTACGTACTTATTCAACGCCGTTCTAATAATTTTGAAGTTTAAACACCTACTTCTGGTGTTCTATAACTTGCATTCGATTTACCAATGGCACCATGCACTTGGCTAGAATTACGAACCAGAGATGGGGGTCAAGGGAAAGGAAGTAGATTGTCTGCAATTAACGAGTGGATTAATTAATCCTACGCTGTCTCAATGATCCGATGCAGGTTGCTTAACATGTTGGTGTCCGTGCATTACGTTCGGGCGAATCGCGGAAATGGTCGATAGGGGATCAACTTGTAAGTTGCCGAGAAACCTGATTCTCATTTTGTACACTAACCTAAATGTCGTGTTTTGGTCACCCAAAGCTTTCTCTGCACAGTGACATCTATTCTTGCTGCAGAAAAATGTCCTTTAGAATACGCATGGCATTCATAAAATGCGAAACTAAAATTTATACACAGGCTGATGCAATGTATTAGAACAAAGCAATTAAAATAAATTATGGCGATATGCGGTAATCTAAATCAAGATAACGTATGGTCCTCCCACATGCAGCGTGCGGGGTGAGCGGCGCAATGTACGCGCTGATAATGTGCGTGACGGGGTGTCCGTGCCTGTATTCGTGCTTCTACCGGTCCAAGTTGCGGGGGCAATACTTCTTGCGAGAGAGGCCGTGCACCGATTGCTGCGTCCACTGTTGCTGCGAGGAATGCGCCCTTTGCCAAGAGTACAGACAGCTCAAGAGCCTTGGCTTTGACCCTTCCATAGGTCCTCTCTCTCTCTTTATCTCTCGAACACTCAAGTATTATTTTGTTGTGGTTGATGAAAAAACAGCAACACGAATACGACAAAATCCTTATTACCGCAAGCAACAGTTTTGGAGGAAAATAGGTAGGTGCCTCGTATGTACATTTTGATACCTCGAACATGGCATGACGACATTGGTTGTTTTTGAAATCTGAAATTTTGCTGTGAAAATTTAATGTTCTCGAATGTCTTGACTGAGCTTGTGATGGGTTTGAATGCGAATAGGTTGGCACGGTAACATGGAAAGGCAGAGACGGCTTGGTGCGACGCCTCCCGGCGTGGAGAAGGGTATGAAGCGGTAGAGCGACATGTTAGAAATAGAGGGACTGAGTAGGTTTTGGATTGTTTCAGGATCATTGTGCACTAAGTTTTGTTTCGTGAAAAGCTGGCGAGTTCGGTTGATTGCTCGACCATCATGGTTATCGGAAGCTATCTTTCTCTAATTGACAATGGTTTGTTTTCTCGTTACTGTTTCAATATGTATAGAAGAACATCAGATTCTTCAAATACATAAAACGTTTGATTCTACAATTGTATGATTCAGTGGTGAAACAACAATTTAAACCCGAAAATATAGACCGTCGTACACGTAAGTTTTTTTTTTTGCTAACATAGGAAGTTACTTTCTTTTACATGGAATCTCATGCACGAAAATCACCTTTTGAAAAATCATCGTAACCATACATTAGCTATGGCTTCCGGAGCTCGTTTCTTCACATTCTAACGGGGCTGCTTTTCAATGAAAAGCAACTGTAAATCGTCAATATGCCACTTGAGATTCACCAACCCTCTTGGACAGCATGAAGGTCCAAGGTCGAGGTCCTTCACAACATAATGTTGTTGGTCCATAAAATACGAAAATGGCTGTATATTTCTTGCTCAAATGAGTGTTCCAGATGCTGGGGCAAAGTTCCTCCTGCAAATATAAGAAGATTAAGCAAACCAAGGGTATTTTTATAATATGTCATGTGGTTATGCACATAAAGTACTTTCATCTACCTGTGGACCGTGAAGGCAGCGAAGAAGATATGAAGTTATGAACAGAGAGCCAAAAAAAAAAAAATTGTCTTTTTTTAGAAGGATGTGTCCATGCATGTAGGGAAAAGAATATGATAATGCATCTTAAGTTCCTTTCTTTTTAGGGAAATGTTTTCTTGACAGTACTATCAGGGACGGTACAATCTCAACCGTAAATCCACACACCATCACCGCGTGTTTTTCATAAAGCACTCATTGATTGAGAGATCTTGCGGTTAGAAATAACTGTAGAACTGTCAGACTGTCACGCTAGCAGCTCCCTTTTTAACTAGTAATAAGATCAAAAAGGAAAGGATGAAAGGATCTACACACAAACACAAAATCTAGAAAAGGTACTTACACAAGGAATAGAGATTAGATAGCACAACAATTAAGAACCGCGTGGAAGATATACGAAGTAAAAGAGCAATGAAGTGACAAACACAATAATCTTTGTCTACCAACCGAAAAATCATCACTTAGGCATAACCATATATCGTAACCACGTGAACCATATAAGAAACGAGACACGTAGGCAATCCGAGGACTACGAGTGTCTATGTTATTCCAAGGTGCGAATATGACTCTATACTTGCGTGTTTGCTTCATCAAGGATTAATTATCTCTGCACCGAGGGAGCGAGCTTACTTCCTCCTCCGTGATTATCTCAAGCGAGGTTCAATAAAGTTTTATAATAGATTAGGGTTGCTCACACACGGTACCATCTCCGGTTTTTCTTTCTACCATTCAGTTCTCTCCCGCACACTTGAAACTCAAGTCACATATGCTGGTGGAAAAACAAAATAAAAACCTACAGTTACAAAGAAATTAAGAATCCCATTACCTCGACTAGGAGTGGGGGATAGGTTTGGTTCCTCTTCTTCTTCGAGCGAAGCTTCCATATCTTCCTGGGATCAAGACTTCTTCACTGTGTAGAAGGGAAGGAAAAAAGTTAGGGTTTCGAATGGAGAAGTTGATGAACACGCGAGAGGGCTTTGGTATGTAGGGTTTGTGAAGGGAGAGTTGGTATTTTATTTATAGGGGTTGGAGGGCGATACGAACCACCATCACCATGTATGGAAGTTCCCCCCGCCCCAATGAAAAAAGAGTGACACTGGTTAATTTTGTGGTGGTTGAGAGTCTGTGAGCGCGAGCGACCAGTCCTATGTAAGAATGCCTCAACCCCCATATTTATCAACTTGCTGCAGTTCCCGCACGTCCCAGAGACATTATACATACAATACAAACACATTGTTGGTTTAAGTTCAAGATGACTCTCAAGGACCAAGTCAACCGATCATCATCAAATGGATGCATCTACATTGAATTGAATTCTGCAAGAATACATACATAGAGAGAGAGAGAGAGAGAGAGAGAGAGAGAGAGAGAGAGAGAGAGAGTCTTCAGTCGACACAATTTGGCCTTATTTGTCAACAGGTTTGGTGACTTTCGTTTTCTACTTTCTACTAATTTGGTTACATCTCCGAAAATACATGCAGAAATGGGGTCCAAAAAAAATAAATTCGGGGATGTGGCATTTTACCATGTAAATTTTAGAATTAGGTGTGCATTTCCATATTTAATAAGACAAAAAGGGATTTTAATCACGAGTGTTCTTAACACATTTGTTAAGCATACTCTGAAAGATCATTTTTTCATGAAACCGGCTATATACAGTTCGGCATAAAAACCGTAATAATTTCTTACTTAGTCACTTGACAAGTGCCACGGAAGCACTTGGGTGCTTACGAGTATATACATATGTCAATTATTGACAAGATACATGTCTGGCTAGTGTACATTAGAACATGGAAAACATGTGCACGTAGTAGCCATTAAGATTAGGAAGACAACAATTAATTAAAGGGAATCGAGACGCAAATTCTTTCTGGTCGGCCGGAAACTTCGTCCATGGCTACCATCAAAATGTTACTTACACGGGTAACTTATACATATAATTAAACTCTAAAATCCTTCTCGCCGTCTTCTCTCTCTCTCCCTCTCGGCAAGTCATGCAAGGATGACGGTTTCAATGACAACAATGGTGCTGTTGAATAGTAGGCAGGAAGAGAGAGAGATTGGGCCAATGCAACCTGGAAACTCAGGGAACTCTTACAAGCTCCACAAACCGATTATATTAAACATTCGATCAGTGCATGTGGTCCTTGTTGGGATTTGATGAATAATCCCATGGGAAGTGAATGAGAAATGAAAGAGGGAGAGTCCCACATAGGAAAAAGAGTAGATGGTGGATGGGTTTAAATATTGGAACTTCACAAATGGGTTTGGGCCCCAAGGGGCACTGCACTTTTGTGGACGGGGGAGGACCTACGCAAAGGTGGATCGGTCCACACGCGCCGCCCGCCCGCCGGCCGGGCCGGGCCGGGCCTGGGTCCGCGCGTTTATTTAATTCCATCAATTTTATTTTTTATTCTATTCTTTTTAAATTGAAGGGACACGATTTGAATAGACATGTTGGACATTCTTTTTCACCGAACATACATGTTCGTTCGGAATAAAGCGAACGAACGTGTCTGTTCGAACAGAATAAGAACAGTTTTCTTTTGTTCGTTCGGAAAAAAGCGAACGAACGTGTCTATTCGAACAGAACAAGAACAGTTTTTTGGTTCGCATCCCTTCATCAATAGACATGTTCTGCTTCGTGACTCTTCACTTCATTGTCTATAAATACAAAGAGCATCCGTCACTTTCAAAAAAACTACTGACATTTTTCCACAAGACATTACTCATCTTCATTTGTGCGATTGTTCTGCAAATTTGCGTTCGAAGGAGTCCTTTGAAGACGTACCGCTTCAAAGGAACGCGATCCGTTCTATCCTGGGAGACAATTGTCCGACGTCCTCGGGTACAGATTGAGGGGGCAAATTCGTCTTAAGGACACAACGACTTTCGTTGGGCTCGGATCAATATTCTGATTTCTACTTCGCGTTGGCTGCAGGTTAGTCATTTGTTCACATGTCTTTCTGTACGAACTTAGCCTAAGGGTAACGAAAACAATCTTAAGACGAATTTCGTTATACTTCTTGTTTTTGCGCTTAGTTCGTATTTTATGTTGTTGTGAACAATCTGCCCTTCGTTCGTTCAATGATCTTTTTCGAACTTATATCGTATCGTTTATAAGAGTTGTTTTTTCGAGATAAACGTTTTTTTTTTCTCGTGAATATTGTGAGTATTCTGTGTAGTTGTTCATTTTGTATACTATTTACGATTTGAAGAAAGTGTTCGGTTGGGCTTTTGTGTTAATCTTCGTCGTTTTCATTATTAAATTTTATTTTCCATAGAAATGGCTTCGACTTCGACTCCGATCACCCCTATTCCGAATCATGGAGAAAAGCCAGAAAAGTTCAATGGTACGGATTTTAAGAGATGGCAACAAAAGATGTTGTTCTATCTCACGACCTTGAACTTGGCTAGATTCCTCAATGAGGATGGTCCTAAATTGGACGATGGAGAGACTAATAAGGAAAAGGTTGCTGCTGTGGATGCATGGAAGCATTCTGAATTTCTGTGTCGCAACTATGTCCTCAATGGTCTGGACAATACTCTCTATAACGTCTATAGTCCGCTGAAAACGGCTAAGGAGTTATGGGAGAGTCTGGACAAGAAATATAAAACTGAAGATGCCGGATTGAAGAAATTCATTGTCGGTAAATTTCTGGACTTCAAGATGGTTGATTCAAAGACCGTCTTAAGTCAGATTCAAGAGCTTCAAGTGATTATGCATGATATTCATGCTGAAGGAATGACTCTAAGTGAGTCATTTCAAGTGGCTGCCTTCATTGAAAAACTGCCACCGTCCTGGAGAGATTTCAAAAATTATCTCAAACACAAGAGAAAGGAGTTGTCACTTGAAGACTTGATTGTTCGGTTGAGGATTGAGGAAGACAATAGGCTCTCTGAGAAGAAAGTTGGCAAGAACCTAGAGGTTTCAAGGGCCAACGTTGTTGAAGAAGGATCAAAACCCAACAAGAAGAGGAAAATGCCTAATAAGTCTGGAGAGGGATTCACCCAAGGCCTGAAGAAGTTCGTCGGCAAATGCTTTAATTGTGGAAAGTCTGGACATCGAGCCAAAGACTGCAGAGCGAAGAAAAGACAGAAAACTCAGGCAAATATGGTGGAAGAGATTTCCAATGGTGTTGATGATATCAATCTGTCTGCTATGATCTCCGAGTGCAACATGGTGGGAAACCCCAAGGAGTGGTGGATTGATACTGGAGCAACTCGTCATATCTGTGCAAACAGATCGATGTTCTCGTCCTACACAACTGTGGGGGGTGATGAAAAACTCTATATGGGTAATTCATCGACCTCTAAGGTTGAAGGCGTTGGGAAGATTGCTCTAAAGATGACATCTGGAAAAATCGTGACACTGAACAATGTTCTTCATGTGCCAGACGTTCGCAAGAATTTGGTGTCCGGATCTCTCCTTAGCAAGAATGGCTTCAAGTTGGTTTTTGATTCTGATAAGTTTGTACTCTCCAAAAATGAGATGTATGTAGGAAAGGGTTATCTGAGTGATGGTTTATTCAAGCTGAATGTAATGACTGTTGTAACCAAGGATGATATGAATAAAGTTGCATCTTCTTATGTGCTTGAGTCTCTTAATATTTGGCATGCTAGACTAGGACATGTTAATTATAAGTCAATAAAGAAATTAATTAGTATGAGACTATTACCAAAGTTTGACTGTCCAAGTGAAAAGTGCCAAGTGTGTGTTGAATCTAAGCTTTCTAAGCCTCATTTTAACTCAGTAGTTAATAGAGTCTCAGAACCTTTAGATTTAATACATACAGACATTTGTGATATGAAAACAGTACCTTCCAGAGGTGGTAAGAAGTATTTTATCACGTTTATAGATGACTGTTCGAGGTACTGTTATATTTATTTACTTAGCAGTAAAGATGAAGCTGCGAATGCTTTTAGAACTTATAAGTCTGAAGTTGAAAATCAGTTAAATAAGAAAATAAAAGTAATAAGAAGTGATAGAGGAGGTGAATATGAATTTCCTTTTGAGGAAATTTGTACCGAGTTCGGTATTGTTCACCAATTTACCGCTCCTTATACACCGCAATCGAATGGTGTGGCAGAAAGGAAAAATCGATCCCTAAAGGAAACAATGAATGCATTGTTGAACAGTTCTGGTTTACCGCAGAATTTGTGGGGGGAAGCTGTCTTGACAGCAAATTTTATTTTAAATAGAGTACCCCACAAAAAAACACAACAAACTCCCTATGAGAAATGGAAAGGCAGAATGCCTAACCTGAATTATCTCAAAGTGTGGGGGTGTTTGGCTAAGGTTGCAGTTCCTAAACCTAAAAAGGTTAAGATAGGACCGAAAACTGTTGACTGTGTTTTTATTGGATATGCTCAGAATAGCAATGCATATCGATTTCTTGTTCACAAATCAGAGATCCCAGATATACATGTTAATACGATAATTGAATCAAGGGACGCTTCGTTCTTTGAAAATATATTTCCGTATAACATAGTATATGAACCAATTGATAATAATAAGAGGCCTCGAGATACTACATCTAGAAGTGATCCAATGGAGGATGAACCTAGACGTAGTAAAAGGCAAAGGACTTCTACGTTTTTTGGACCTGAGTTTCTGACATATTTGTTAGAGAACGAACCTCGGACATATAAGGAAGCCGTGACATCCCCAGAAGCCCCGCTCTGGAAAGAAGCTATCAATAGTGAAGTTGAATCCATCTTGTCAAACCATACTTGGGAATTGGCTGACCTTCCTCCTGGTAATAAGCCATTACAATGTAAGTGGATATTTAAGAGGAAAATGAAAGCAGATGGTTCTATTGATAAGTATAAGGCTAGGCTTGTCGTAAAAGGCTATAGACAACGTGAAGGTCTGGATTATTTTGATACGTATTCACCTGTCACGAGAATTACATCTATACGGATGTTAATTGCTATAGCAGCCTTGTATAGACTTGAAATTCATCAAATGGATGTCAAAACAGCTTTTCTAAATGGGGATCTAGAAGAAGAAATATATTTAGAGCAACCTGAAGGGTTCATTGTTCCAGGACAAGAGAATAAAGTATGTCGGCTTATCAAGTCACTATATGGCTTGAAACAAGCACCAAAACAATGGCATGCTAAATTTGACAAAGTTATGTTGTCGAATGGTTTCAAGATTAATGAGTGCGATAAATGTGTTTACGTTAAGAACACTCATAATAGCTTTGCCATTGTATGTCTATATGTAGACGACATGCTCATAATGGGCAGTGATAGTGAGATTATCAAGAAGATCAAATGCTTGCTCGCAAGTAAATTTGATATGAAAGATATGGGAATCGCAGATGTCATTTTAGGAATTAAAATCCGTAAAACGTCTGAAGGACTATCTCTATCTCAATCCCATTACATTGAGCAAATTCTTGAAAAGAGCAAGAATCTAGGCATATCACCAGTAAGTACACCGATAAATGTTAATTTACATCTTTCAAAGAATACTGGTGAAAGTAAGGCTCAAAATGAGTATGCCAGTATACTAGGCAGTTTAATGTATGTCATGAACTGTACTAGGCCGGACATAGCTTGTGCGGTTAGCAAGCTAAGTCGATTTACAGTTAGTCCAAATGAAAATCATTGGAAAGCTATGAAACATGTATTGGGCTACTTAAAGCATACTCAAGATTATGCTTTGCATTACACAGAATATCCAGCGATACTTGAAGAATACTGTGATGCAAATTGGATAACCGGCACTAAAGATACAAAATCGACAAGTGGATATGTATTCACACTTGGTGGGGCAGCAGTATCATGGAAATCATCAAAACAAACTTGTATTGCTAGATCCACTATGGAATCAGAATTTATAGCTTTGGATAAAGCCGGTGAAGAAGCAGAGTGGCTTCGAAATTTCTTGGAAGATATTCCTAATTGGCCTAAACCAGTGCCGGCTGTATGTATTCATTGTGATAGCCAAGCGGCAATAGGAAGAGCGAGGAATGTCATGTATAACGGTAAGTCTCGACACATACGTCGAAGACATGACACTGTAAGACAACTTCTTTCTAGTGGAATTATCACGATTGACTATGTGAAGTCAAAAGATAATGTTGCGGATCCATTAACAAAAGGCTTACCTAGAGAGATGGTTGTGAAAACATCGAAAGGAATGGGTTTAAGGCCTATAAATAAGTCATCATAGCGGATACCCTACCTAGTTGACTGGAGATCCCAAGATCTAGGTTCCAAGGGACAACTAAGTTATGAAGACTGTGGAGAGTACTGTAATTTATTACTCATTCCTAGATAAAGACAGTACGAATATGTGAAGGTTAAGCGAAATCTTTTAATGATTCTGAATTGAGTATGTGATATACTGTATATTCAGAAATCACCTATGTGAGTGTGAAGTGAGGGCCGCTTCTATGAGAATTGAAAAGGCCGAATTCTCTAATACACTCATGAGACCAGGCGGTGTTCATGGCCAAAACGAACACAACAGTGAGAACCAACTTTGTTCGAGAGACAGTTGTGTGATTTCTATTGTCTAGGCTTACACCAAAGATCGACAGTTCAAAGACATCAAGTCTACTGATTGACCGAGTAATCCCGATAGGTTTCACTAGGGAAAGTTCAAAGTCTCAGACTACTTATCCTGATGCAACGTTCTCTCATGGAATAATCGCACATTGCATTTCATGCATACACGAAGAGTCGTGATATCTGAACATCTCATTCATGTGGGGGATTGTTGGGATTTGATGAATAATCCCATGGGAAGTGAATGAGAAATGAAAGAGGGAGAGTCCCACATAGGAAAAAGAGTAGATGGTGGATGGATTTAAATATTGGAACTTCACAAATGGGTTTGGGCCCCAAGGGGCACCGCACTTTTGTGGACGGGGGAGGACCTACGCAAAGGTGGATCGGTCCACACGCGCGCGCCGCCGCCCGCCCGCCCGCCGACCGGCTCGGCTC
Source organism: Lenwebbia sp. NSW1173648 (assembly GCA_029784005.1). Taxonomy (NCBI): domain Eukaryota; kingdom Viridiplantae; phylum Streptophyta; class Magnoliopsida; order Myrtales; family Myrtaceae; genus Lenwebbia; species Lenwebbia sp. NSW1173648. Next base: position 8,263,327 of record JARCGZ010000010.1, read on the forward strand.
GGTTCTGTTCGGTTCGGGCCGGGCCCGGGTCCGCGCGTTTATTTAATTCCATCAATTTTATTTTTTATTCTATTCTTTTTAAATTGAAGGGACACGATTTGAATAGACATGTTGGACATTCTTTTTCACCGAACATACATGTTCGTTCGGAATAAAGCGAACGAACGTGTCTGTTCGAACAGAATAAGAACAGTTTTCTTTTGTTCGTTCGGAAAAAAGCGAACGAACGTGTCTATTCGAACAGAACAAGAACAGTTTTTTGGTTCGCATCCCTTCATCAATAGACATGTTCTGCTTCGTGACTCTTCACTTCATTGTCTATAAATACAAAGAGCATCCGTCACTTTCAAAAAAACTACTGACATTTTTCCACAAGACATTACTCATCTTCATTTGTGCAATTGTTCTGCAAATTTGCGTTCGAAGGAGTCCTTTGAAGACGTACCGCTTCAAAGGAACGCGATTCGTTCTATCCTGGGAGACAATTGTCCGACGTCCTCGGGTACAGATTGAGGGGGGCAAATTCGTCTTAAGGACACAACGACTTTCGTTGGGCTCGGATCAATATTCTGATTTCTACTTCGCGTTGGCTGCAGGTTAGTCATTTGTTCACATGTCTTTCTGTACGAACTTAGCCTAAGGGTAACGACAACAGTCCTAACTCATAGCAGTTTTCCTTTTATTTGCGGAATTTGACCTCGTGACCTCCAGATCTGGAGCTGGAAATTCCCCCTGATCGGGGCAATACATTTCACATCGATAGATTCGGTTAGGTTCAACCTCATGTTGCCGATTGGTAATGCTCGCGATCGATCAGCACGTATCCTAACGGAAGCAAAACACGGTCCAAAAGGCACAACCAAAGGCATTACTCGAGGGGGTTTCTGATCCCCGCTTGGCTTTCGGGCGTGATGGGTAAGTTTGCAGGTATACACTCGAGTAGGCCACGTCCTAACAGAAGAGGAACTGTGACGTGTTCTGTCGATCATCTTGGACGAGGGAGGGGGTTGGGGATTGTGATCTAAGGCAGGCCCCCATCGTCATCTGCACATGTTGTCTCCTATCTCTGTTTCAAACCCCACTGACCGACAAGTCGAAAGTTATTTCACTTGAAAGGTGGGCAGCTCATGCACCCAATGACTTTCCATCATTATGCTTACTATTTTGTGATTAAAAGTCAGTGGCAGAAGTTAAAACAAAGAAAACGAAGCTCCATCATGCAGTGATTAGATTGCCATTCAATAAAAATATTGCGTTTTGAATTTCAAATTAGTGATAAGGGCATTTTGAAATCCAAACTGTTTAATGAAATAAGGTTCTTCTTCAAATCTGAGATGCGCCTAATATGTGTCAAAATTCATACTATATTGTCATGACATTTGATCCGCACTTCACCATCCAATTGTCATTGTCCGACAAGTTGCTCGGTGAGGTTGCCGATAAAGAAACGGCTTCGGGATTGTGGCAAAAACTCGAGAGTCTCTACATCAAGAAATCTCTTACAACGAGATTATTCTTGAAGCAGTGTCTTTATACGTTAAAGATGCAAGAAGGTATTTCTATCCAAGAACATCTAGATAAGTTTAATAAGATTGTGATGGATATGAAAAATCTAGATTTGAAGTTAGATGATGAAGACCAAGCTCTAATTGTGTTATGCGCGTTACCGAGCTCGTATGTGAATTTTGTGAATTCTATGTTGTATGGAAGATAATCCATAACTCTAGAGAATGTGAAGGCCTCGCTGAATTTCGCTGGGATACGTACAAAGTTGAATGCGAGTGCTAGTGTAGATAAAGCCGATGGCTTAGTTGTTAGGGAAGGTCGAATCATTGGGATAGACGCAATAATAGTAAAGGACGTTTGAACTCTAAGTCAGGCCAGGACAAGAGAAAAGTGAAGGTTTACTATTGTCACAAATTTGGGCACTACAAAAATGATTGTCCTTTGCTCAAGGCTAAGGGAAAAAAGTCAATAGAGAGTTCCGATTTGGCTAGTCTAGTGAAGGATAACGAGTCAGCTAATGCAGACAGTGTTCTTACTGTCTTGTCTTCGGATTGTCGTGTGGACGATGAATGAATTTTGGATTCGGCATGTTCATATCATAGGTGTACAAATAGAGATTGCTTCCACACATATGAGAAGTCAGTGATGGTTCAGTTTTGATGGGCAACAATGCAGTTTGCAGGATTGCGTGTATTGGTTCTGTGCGGATCAAATGTCATGATAATATAGTAATATCTTTGGCAGATGTTAGGCACATCCCAAATTTAAAGAAAAACCTTATTTCGTTGAGCAATTTGGATTCCACTGGATGTATGTACACCAGTGGAGGTGGAGTTTTGAAAATTTCAAAAGGCTCATTGATTGTGATGAGAGGCAACAAGAAGAATGGTCTTTACGTTCTATAGGGAAGTATCGTTGTAGGTTCTTTAACTGTATCATCCTCTTCAGATTCTGATAAATCAACGTTGTGACATATGCGATTGGGCCACATGAGCGAAAGAGGAATGACTATCTTAAATAAAAGTCGTTTACTCTATGGGGAGCATACAACCCCACTTGACTTTTGCGAGCATTGTGTTTTTGGGAAGTAGCGCAGAGTTAGTTTTAGTGCTGGGGTGCACTCGACGATGGGTACAGTTGACTACATTCTCTCCGATCTGTGGGGACCTGCACAGGTTACATCTAAGGGTGGTGCAGTTTATCTTCTGACATTTATTTCTTGAAGTGTAAAAGTAACGTTTTTGATATGTTCAAGAATGGAAGATGTTGATTGAAAATCAAACAAGCAAGAAGATAAAGCGTCTCAGAACAGACAATGGTCTTGAGTTTTGCGGAGGTGATTTTAAAAGTACTGTGAAGATTCAGAGATTGTTCGACATTGAACAGTTAGCCACATACCTCAATAGAATGGGGTGGCGGAGCACATGAACCGAACACTTTTAGAAAGAGCTAGGTGTATGCTTTCTAATGGTGGACTTGAGAAAGATTTTTGGGCTGAAGCCGTGAACATTGTAGGTTATTTGGTAAATCGTTCTCCTTCGACCGCAATTGAATGTAATACTCCAAATGAGGTATGGTATGGTAAACCTTCCGATTATTCTGTTTTGAAAGTATTTGGATGTCCCACTTATTATCATGCAATAGATGGTAAGCTTAAACCTAGAGCCAAGAAAGGTATTTTCGTTGGTTATGCCGATGGGGTTAAGGGATATAGATTGTGGTGTTCTGACCCTCAGTCACCAAAGTTTATATTCAGTAAGGATGTTACTTTTGATGAAAATTCTATGCTTGATCAGAAAAATGTTGTTGAATCTATAGGTATTCAGGAAGAGAATGTTGCAAAAGAGGTGGAGTTTAGTGTAGAGCATTCACGGAGAACCTCTGAAGATGGTCCTATTTAGTCAGAAAATGACAGTGAGCAACAAGACTCAGATTCGATTAAAGATGAAGTAGAAGAAATTGAGCAACCTCAGACTTTGGCTGTAGGGAGAGCTAAAAAGCAAATTAATCCTCCCAAGAGGTATGGTTTCGCTGATTTGATAGCATATGCTCTTACAATTGCTAAAGAGCTTAGTATTGAAGAACCTTCTATATTTCGTGAAGCTACTATTTATTCTAAATTTGAGAAGTGGCTTGTTGCGATGAATGAATAGATGAAGTCTCTTCATAAGAACCAAACTTGGGATCTTGTGAAATTGCCTAAAGGAAAAAGAGCTATTGGATGCAAGTGGATCTTCAAAAGAAAGGAGAAATTCCAGGGGTTGAAGATGAAAGATTCAAAGCACGTTTGGTAGCGAAGGGTTTTAGTCAAAAGGAGGGGATAGACTTCAATGAAGTGTTCTCTCCAGTTGTAAAACATAATTCCATTCGTGTGTTGCTCGGGTTAGTGGCCTTTTATAATCTAGAACTTGAGCAACTTGATGTCAAGACAGCTTTTCTGCCTGGCGAGCTTGAGGAGACAATCTATATGCCTCAATCTGAGGGATTCGTTATTAAGGATAAAGAAGATCACGTTTGCAGGTTGAAATGCTCTTTGTATGGCCTCAAACAATCTCCACGGCAATGGTACAAGAGATTTGATAACTTTATGAAGTCATGGTAACTCGCGAAGGACGCATGACACTTGTGTGTAGTATAAGAGATTGCGTGATGGTTCTTTTGTTTATTTGCTATTGTATGTGGATGACATGCTTATTGCAGCGAAGGGCATGTTAGAGATACAATTATTAAAGAGGCAACTTAGCAGGGAGTTTGAGATGAAGGATCTTGGAGCTATCAAGAAAATTCTAGGTATGGAGATTTGCAGAGATAGACAGGTTGAGAAGTTATACCTTTCGTAGAAGGGGTATATTGAGAAAGTGCTTGAACGTTTTGGCATGAAGAATGCTAAACCGGTAAGTACTCCTTTGGCGCCCCATTTTAGACTTTCTGTTTCTTTGTCCCCCAAAACCAAAGAAGAGGAAAATGAGATGTCTCGAGTTCTATATTCTAGTGCTGTGGGTAGGCTTATGTACGTTATGATTTGCACTCGTCCAGACATTTTCCAAGCAGTTAGTGTTCTCAGCAGGTATATGGCACATCCAGGTAAAGCTCAGCAAGCAGTGAAGTGGATTGTTCGGTATATCGGGGTACCTCAAATGTGGGTTTGGTCTTTGATAGAGGTTGTGATATAGGGCATTCGGTTGTTGGCTTCGTTGATTCTGACTATGCAGGTGATCTTGACAAAAGGAGATCTTTGACAGGTTATATTTTTACACTTGGTGGTTCCACAATTAGTTGGAGAGCAACCTTGCAGGAGACTGTTGCTTTATCTACTACCGAAGCATAGTACTTGGCAGCGACAGAAGCAGCAAAGTGTCGCGACCCAAATGAAGATCCCCGTGCGATTGGATCGAGTCGGGCTAATGGATTGTCGATGCCCTGATTTCTTTTTCGGATGAGGGCTTCAGCGCGGGCCCTCCCAGGCCCATACCAAATCGTGGCGGGAAATTATCGACTTCGACCTTGGTGTGGTCGGGTGGTATGTGCTATGTGTGCATGCAATTGGAGTCGCCGCCGGTCTTTCTTGGAAGGTAGACCGGATATCTTACCGAGCGATTGGGAGAGATCACTCGGTCCTACACAACCAGAGATTCTAGGGTTGGGGATTTGGTTACCCTAGTTTAAGTTAGAGTCATTTCGGTTACCGTTCGAAATTGATTGTTACCTAACTTGTGAGCACTCGAGGTTTTACCAATTTGCCTCCTAATCATGTTCTTATCAGTCGCTAAGTGTTCATGCAAATGTTCTTGTAGATAGGTACAAGGCCGGAATATAAAACCCGAGAAGAGATCGGGTGTACAATAATAAGACCGGATTAGACATCGGTCTCCCTCCAATGCGGGATACAAGTAAATCGATGTTCTTCATGTCAAAAAACGCAATAAAAGATCAATTTTGAATTTTTTGCGATTTTATTTTTACGACGGGGCGGACCTGGAGAAACTGATGACGGATTGTGCGAAGTTTCAGCAAAGATCACGTTCAAAGTCTCGGTTTTCGCTCATTTTCCGGAAAAATTTGATTTGAAAAAGTTGACTCTCGAGGTGTTTTCAAGGGTGATTATCATAGCACTAAAATATAATCAAGGGAAATCGATCATACCACATGAAATTAGGTATGATCGGGTTTCTAGAAAGCTAAACGACTCTGGAAATGATCAAACGAGTGAGTCGTAATGAAGTCGGGAAAACGGCTACTTGCAAGCCAACACTTGGAAAAATTTCAACCCCTAGCGTGGCAGCTCGTCGGGGCATTTTCAAGTGCAAATATATTGATGTTCAAAAAAAAAATCAAGAGAAACTGATCATACCGCATGAAACTAAATATGACCAGGTTTCTAAAACAATCGACGGATTGGGAAATGACCAACCGAGCGCGTCGTAATTACATCAGGAAAACAGCTAGTTGCAGCGCAACACTTAGCCAAAATCATAGGCCTCTCACTTTGCAGCTCACTGAGGCGACTTTCGGGGATTGTAACTTGATCCACCGAGACAAACAAATCGAACCCAAAATATCGACGTGAAGTGATACACACAGAGAGCATAATCCATCAAAGAATGACCTCAAAAGCTCAAAATATCATCAAGAAACACGACCCCGAATTGGGGGGTCTACACTGATCACAACACTTAGAAAAATTTCAATGCCCAGAAACGGTTCACAGAGGCATTTTCGTGGACTTTTTTCTCGCGCTCTGATCATAAACAATGTGGAACCACATACCGACACAAAGAGCTACATACCAGGAACAATATGAAACAAGAAAGACTCATAAATTACACAAGATGAGAGAGAAAATCACCCCGAAAGTCAAGGGTTTGCACTGTTTTTGACACAATCAGACTTTGAACATAGTCAACAGAGGGTATTCGCAAGATCCTCTCTCACTCCACAAGCACAACCAAGATCAACAAATCATACCTATGTATTCTACTACTTGAACAGAACGTAACAAATGCAAGAACAGCCAAAAAAGATTACAGGAAGGTAATGAAAAATAAGCTCAAAGTAGAGACCTTGCACTGTTTCGAACCTCCAACACTTAGAAAAAAAAGAATAGGCATAAGCAACAAGTAGATCAACGAGGCGACTTCGAAGGAGTATAACTTACACCTCGGTTACAACCATGGGCCACACGACATATCAATGCGAAGAGCTACACACATAGAACACATTTGAATGAAGAATGGCCAAAAAATCATGCAAAACGAGCACGAAAAATTGGTTCAAAACCAGGGGTTTGAACTACCCGAGACATTTCATCGAATAGGTGACATGCGTTGTTAAAAGTGCAAAACCCGGCCACTACGGGCAAAACCAATGCATATAAAAGCTTGAACATGAGTAAAGGAACACTGGAAAACAAATGAGGATGGTCGGTTTGGCTCCGTTTGACCGGAAAGTCAAACGGAGCCAACTCAGACCAAAATTGAAAACCCGAGTTAGGCTGTTCGGGAAGGGTAGTTAACACTATCTTTTCGAGCGGCTCCGGCGAAAGGCGTAACGACGGGTCGGGAGGCTTTTCTGTGTGTATGTGAAGATGTGCCGTGGGCGGTGGCCACTCAAATGCACTCACACACGCTCGTTTTTCGCTCTCAAACATCGCTGATGGTCAATTTGATCATTACCATGGCCGACCCTCTCTCTCAGTTTCGACCCAAAATTCTCGAACCCCTACCTCTGTGGCTTCGTTCTTCTTTTATAGACGTCGTGCCTCACTCTTGCGCGCTCTCTCCCTCCCTTGTATGAGAATTACAGCTCACGAAATTCTCTGCAAAAGGAATTTTTCCTTTGCTTGCTTGTACCCGGGGTCGGCTGCGCAAATTCGTACCATTTTCGTACGAAAACCGCGTCCACAAGACGCCAAACGGTGATGGGAATGTTTTGGAATAAGGTCGGGACAGATACGTGGCATGGGTGAGCTGGATAGGTCAAAAGTTTGGTCTGCAAATCCGCTAGTTCTCGTGCTCGGGCGCGTCCGCGGTGAAAGGGGCTCGGGCACAACGGCTCCGGCGATGCCACGCCGCGAGGTCGGGCTCGTTAGGACTGGAAGAGAGTTGGTTTCAAAGCCCATACACTCTCGTCGCTAATTAAGTCCGATCGGCCGTTCAATTTGGTGGATTTGTGCACAGGGGTCAGCTGGCCGGGCGAGGAAGATGAACAGTGACCGGGTCGGGCCGATTAGGCAGACTCAGTTACGTAGTTTTTGGTCCAATTAGCCCCCGAATTAACCTTTTTTTCGCAAAAATGATGCCAAAATTGGGTTTTCCAGCATGTTTTTAATCTAATATAAGTGTTTTTGGGATTAAAATGTTTGATGTAGTGCAAAAACCCCAAATTTCAAATTCGACCCGAAAATGAATTTTGAGTAATTCAAAGCCTAAATGATTAAATCGAGACAAACCACCCCCATCAATGGATTCAAAATGATGAAAACTATAGGGTAGCGAGCTTGGATTTTCATGGGCACCTCTAAAAAAAATTAATTTCAATTTTAGTGAAACCTGGGACTAAATTGAAAATAAAAAGTTCAAATAGGTCCTTTTGGCAGAAATTGAACAAATTCCCAAGGAAATGGACCTAATTGCAATTCAAGGCATCAAAGGTAAATGTCATAGCTTATAAAAAATTAAAATTGAAAATAAAAAGACTCGAAATGTAATTTTTTGGCTCAATTTGGGTTTATGTTTGTGAAGGAACATGGTGACCCAAATTGAATTTTTGAGATTTAAAGTGTCCAACGTGAAGAGGGAATAAAAATAAAAATATTGAATATTTTTTTTTTCATATTTTTGTGGATACATATGCTATTTTTCCTAATTTTTGGATGTTTTTCTAATAAAATAAATATAAAAAAGTCAAAAAAATACGAAAAATATTTTTCGTTCAAAATTGGTTCCTAAGGCTAGGCCAATGCTTCCAAAGTTGATTTTTCAATTTTATGAATTTTTTTTTCAATTTTAATTAATTTTATAAAAATAGAACGATAAAAAATCAGGTATCAACACAAAGGAAGCTCTTTGGTTGAAGCATTTGGTTACAGAACTTGGGATGATGTAGGAGGGAGCCTCCGTTATCTTTTGCAATAACCAAAGTGCGATCCAATTAACCAAGAATGCGATGTATCACGAGAGAACGAAACATATCGACATTCGTTATTACTTTGTGCGTGATGAGGTTGCTAAGGGAACAGTTACAATGAAGAAAGTACCTACAGCAGATAATCCGACAGATATGTTGACCAAACCAGTTCCTTTGACCAAGTTCAAGTATTGTTTGGACTTGGCTGGCGTTTTCGCCATTTGAGTTAGTTAGGTGGAGTTGATGGCGTTTCATCTCGTGTTTCCTACAACGAGTACGCTCACGAAGGCTTAGGGGTGTGCGTTGTCGATTCCACCATTTAGCAGGTGGCCTTGTGTGGTCACTCTTGGTGGTGAGGGGGAGAGATCTTGTGGCATTTGGTAAAACGCTCTTTTGAAGATTTGAGGTCAAGGTGGAGATTTGTTGAGTTTTGACTTTCAAATTAGTGATAACGGTATTTTGGACCATGCACTTTTGTTTTAGGATTATTTTAGAATGGGCTATAAAAGAGATATGTTGCATATTACATTGTAACGCTTGTTTTCGCTTATGCCCCCCCTTTTTTTTTGTTCTTGACTTCTTCTTGTTAGATCTTTGGATCTGTGAATTGTACTCTGGTACTTGATTATTGAAGATAGTGAAACCCCTCTCTCTTGCCATGATTTTTCTCGTTTTGGGTTTTCCACGTATATGGTGTCTTGTGCGTTTTGATTTTTACTTTCACCCTTCGCTATTTTGCGCTTGAATTCGTGCATCTCTTGGCGTTCTTCTGCAACAACAAAAAATTAGTACCTTTTATTAATTTAAAAGGTTATCATTGTAGTTTACAGTATGAAATTTGTGAGGTGGATCGTTACTTTTGTTATGTGAATAGTTTAAACTAACAAATAAACTAATTTTCCAAGTAGATTAGTTATAGCTCCTAAACATAAGGATATTATGATCGTAAATCCTACTTTTCAAAGTTGCGCGCATTAATTAGAGTATTAATAATGAGTTCATCTTAGATTATGATTAAAATACTTGGAATTGATTTATTTTATGTTATTAACCATAAGTTATATTTTTTGGTTTTATCATATGATATGAACTAATAAGCCATTATATAGATATAGGATACACATAGATATCAATTACAATGAATTCAACCCTTTTTATCTATATTTTTGGTAGTTTATTTATCATCTTAAGATATAAAATCAATGATTTATGTGATTCCTACTAGTTTTAACCCACTAATTGATTACTTAAATTTTCTATAGATAAAGTTTTTATTTTGATTCCTAGTTTAATTTAAATTCAGACAAATGAAAATTAATTCGTGGAATATAAAAACTAAAGCTCTCCCCAGTTCATGAAATAGTTGTTCCTTAAACCTAGCGATTCCCTTTGCTTCAGTTGGGAATCCAACGAACAAAAATAACCCTTTCCATCAAGAATGGACTGAAAATGGAACAACTATTACTACGTACGAACCGAACATGCAGCAGATGTTTTTGTGGTGGCTTGAGTTTTGTCCCCACAAGCCATAATGACCTCGAGTCTAGTGGTGGCCACGGGCTAGTTTGGGTTAGGAATCGGCCCGTTGACCGGGTCCGCCGTTTCCGAGTTACGTTTTTTGTGAACTGGCGGTTCCCAACCGCGGAGGAACCGGCGGTTCCTCCGGTTCGGAACCGGCTTATAGCCGTTGCCGAACCGGCAATAGTCACAACTTGCAACGGTCACAATTTGATCGTTGCCTTGCAAAGGCCATTTGGCCATTTTTTTTATTAAATAAATCTATCTTAAATTTTATAAATATTCATTTTCATCTTTCATTTTTTTCTCATAAATTCTCATAAATTCTCTCAAATCTGTGACTTTGTCAATTTTCTGAATTCGCTTTCCGCTCAATTCTCTCAAAAAATGGCAAGTGGAAGCAGAGGTAGTGGCAGAGGAAAGAGCCCAATGGACCCGATGGGGGAATCCGATCATCCTCATGATCCTCGTGATTTTGCATATTGGGGAGACGATGTTGATGATATCAACATTATTCCCAACGTCGAGCACGTCCCAAAGCAAGAAAGTCTGCATCCTCCTCCTACCAGTGTCGAAGAAATGTCAACAACAAAAGAGCTGGAACGAGAGGGTACATCCGACATATGGGAACACTTCACGAAGGAACATTTAGGCGGAAACAAGTATGAGGTAAAATGTAAATATTGTGGGGCAACATACAAATTTACAGGTGGAGGCAGCTATGGAACATTTAAACGGCATCTGAGGTCGAAACATCCAACGCAAGCAGGGATTGACACCAGCCAACAACAAATTTTCGGGTACGCCAATTCTAACGCTTCTCCTTTATTTCGTTATAATGAACAAGTTTATAAAGAAGAATTAGCTAGATTTGCTGCCGTTGAACGTTTATCGATTAATTTTGGTGAAAAGGTTGGTTTTAATCATTTTATACAAACTGCATGTACTCCACAAACAAAACTTGTTTCGAGAAATACGCTTAAACGCCAACTTTTTGATATTTATAAAAGAGAAAAAGAAGATTTGAAAAACTTTTTTATGAATTTCAATGGACGTGTGTATATAGGTAGCGACATTTGGAGTGATCCTTGGCAAACTCATTCTTATTTGGGTATTACATGTCATTGGATGGGCGATGGTTGGAACATTCAAAAAAGAATTATTGCATTTTGAGTTTTTGATGATAGGCATACGGCAATTAATATTTATAGAATAATTAAGCAAGTTTTAGAAGAATATTTTTTGGTTAATAAAATTTTTCAGTTGATTTTGATAATGCCGCGGCAAATACCGCTTCCATTCCCGAGTTAGAAAAGATTTTCAAACCCGCTTTTGGTGGATAATTTTTTCACGTTAGATGTGCTTGCCATGTTTTAAATTTATGTGTACAAGATGGTTTACAAACTCTTGATGTTTTTCTCAACCCAATAAAGACAGCAATTCATTTTTTATGGAGACATCCTCAAATTATGAAAGAATGGGGAAAATTTGTAAAGCAAATAGAAGAAGACCAAAAAGATTTTCAAGAGATGTTCCAACTCATTGGAATTCTACGTACGAGTTGCTTAATCAATCTTTTACATATAAAGATTTATTATGTACGTTTATTTCGAATAATATTTCTCAAATTAATTTATTCCCACAAGAGTGAGATATTTGCAAAAAAAATTTAGATCTTTTAAAAGTTTTTAATGATGCAACTTATATTTTATCCGGTGTTTATTATCCTACTACGCATTTATTTTTAATAGAGTGTGTTAATATTGCTGGTATTTTTGAAGAAAATGAAAAAGATGATCAATTAGGTCCAACTATTACGGCAATGCGAACGAAATGACTGCATTATTATAGCGAAATTCCTCTTATTTATTTGGTTGCTTGTGTTTTCGATCCACGTATCAAATTAGATGGTTTATGTGATGATTTGAATACGTATTATGACTGTTTACATTTGATTGAATTTATAGATATTAGAACTATACAAACAGTAGTTAAAAACGCAATAGTAGAAATGTATAATGAATTTTCTAATAGATATAATGTAGGTAATAGTGGATCTTCCCAACCTAGTGACGTACAAAGCGGGGACCTAGGTAGAATTAGTAGATGGTACAAAATGCTGATGAATAGGCAACAAAAATAAAAAATAAAAGGGAGCAACATGAAATATTTCCGAACTAGAGACCTATTTAACCATTTTTTTTTAGTTTAGTGAATCCAAAGGCGGCATAGATTTCAAAATTTTAGAGTGGTGGAAGAGGCATTCAACCCAATTCTCAATTCTCGCTTTCATCGCAAGACAAGTTTTAGCAACCCCTTGTTCAACAGTTGCGGTTGAACAAGCATTTAGCGCTGGAGGCAACATTTTGGACGACCGATGTTCAAGATTAGCTCCGGAATCGGTGGAGGCTCAAGCTTGTGTCGATGATTGGACAAAGGCTCAACACCGACAACAAGAGATGGATCGCAGCAATGAAGCCGAATTCTTCGATGATGGAGATACCACCGCCACGGGTGCCGGTACCGGAACCGGCGAAACGGGTAGCGACGATTGACGATGAGGTAAGTATGGGATTATCAAAGGTAAAAGAATTACATGGGCTTTGATTCTTCGATCCTAAGAAGATATGTAGACCCTTCCTTAATGATAATTCATTAAGTTCAAGCCCCTTCCTCTTCCCTTTTTTTTCCCCCAATTTGATTACAATTTGTATTTGATAATTTATTATTTGATAATTTCATAATTTTTTTATTTCATAATTAAATATTTAAAAATTAAATATGAAAATCGGAACCGAAACCGGCCGGTTCCATTCCGGTTTTGAATCGGAACCGGGCCTTGAAACGGCCCGGAACCGCCGGTTCAAAACTGGAACCGAAACCAGCCCTTAAGGTTCCGGTTCCTGTTCGTTTCGGTTCATAGTGGCCACAAACCGGAACCGGCCGGTTCTGAACCGTGGCCACCACTACTCGAGTCTGTTCGGTGAATCATGTAACATGGATCCGCTTTTGTGTTTCCGACATTGATGCCCATACTAAAGGACGTACTAACCATCTCTATCTCTCATATCATTGTTACTCCACTGCCAGGTAGCCGCCGCCGCCGCCGCCCCCATTAGCCTTGGTTGTCAAAACTCTTACATGGTTTGGGTTCGCTCGAGAGGGTTGTTTATTAGAGGACCCTTGTTCTCGTGATCTCCGATCAGTTCTAGGGATGTTAGTTGGTCTAATCCCCCAACCAGTGTATCGCTGCAGCTAGGGACGGTAAGCTCAGGTTCTTATCGGTACAACTGTTTGATCTACCAATGTTCCAATGGATGTGTTTGTTTTTGGACCGAACGTTTAGGGCACAAGTGTTTAAAATGTGGGCATGATCATTCCTCCTGACAACGTCAATCTGGTATCTTTCTTGCAGCTGTGCTGTTGTGACTTGCTGCACTGACGTCGTTCATGATTTAGCTCATGGCCGATGCAAGTGGTCGGAAAATTTAATGACAAGGAGTTGCACGCCACAAGATCATGACTCGGACAGACCGATATTATCGTTCAAAGTTGCCAATGCCAATCTGTATTGGCAATGAAAAAACCACGGCTTTCGTTCTAATTCTCCATATATCAACTAATACTCTGCAAATGCGTCAATCTATCGATTATCTTTCTTGACTTCTATATCTACCAAGACATGCTCGTGCCCGGTGTACTGATCGTATCGCTGAGCATTGGAGACAATCATTGGTAGTTTGATGGTTTTCGGTCGTGAAAAAATCGACAATTACCTTGGACTGGGATTGCAAAGAACACAATTGTCTTCCATCACAAGGATACTAAGCCGACCAAAGGTTAAAATGCATGATTCAGGGCACTAAAAGATTCTCTGGCCAAACAAGAAATCATATGAAAAGATGCTTAACTGTATTATAGCATGAAAAGTCACACCTAACATCTTAGCAGTTCAGGAGTGTCAAGAGAGACTTTTACTTTTTACTTTATCCAAATCTTACAACTGACACACTTTGACTTTCTTTACCCAACATCTAAAACTTTCGCAACATACAAATTTTGATACGTAGATTCACGTATAATATTTAATAATCTACTGAAACTTGGCTAATATTTTTTATGTTGAAGGGTTGCTTTTGCTAAAGCATAAACACACGAGCCCTCGGTCTCGATATCACTTTCCGGATGTTTATTCCGGACGACCTTCCCCGTCGAACCAACAGTATGAAACTAGAAAGAAGCATTCGAGCTGCATTTCTCTGTAACTGACCTTCTTACTTCAAATAAAAGAAGAAGAAAGATGAGCAGAAGGGCTTGGCTCATATGATGAAATTCTTTAGTCATTTGTGTCCGGAACAATTTTGACCTAATAATCAAAAAGCTTAAGTGCCATATCAAAGGAGCTATGAAAATAAAATAAAAAAAGTGAACAATGGGCGTCTTGTCTCCATCAAGAACAAATGGTTTATACCGCAATGGAGTCGTTCTGAATTGGATTAGCACCTCTTAGTCAGGCAAGGACTCTGGAGAGGCGAGCACTAGCACTCAAATTGAAGAAGATTACGGGCCAGAGGTTCCTAGCTAGCTCATATCCTAATATAAAAGAAAGCTTCTTTTCGGTTTGCATGACCAAGAGCTCATCCTGCTTCTTTGAAGATATAGGAATTGTAAAAAATAGGAGGAATCATGCTATTTCAGCGTGTCTAGTGTCATTTATCCTGTTGCAAGAAATTTGTTAAGTCAAAACTTCTGGAGTGTGTATCTCGTCCCTCGGTCAATTAATCCAAAACCAATGTAACGACGCAAGTCTCTATTAAATTATGTAGTAAAGCACCTATGAACATCAGCAATTTCGTACCTAGTCCCACAACTCGTTTTATATAGTCTGGATGCTGACGGTCTGAAAGAAATTCAGAGCATTATGAAGGTTTTTTCCTGCTTGGACCAGAAGAGCGTTGTGAAGGCTAGTTCACATGAATTCACCAACGTACAAAAAGAAGAGTCCATTGGTATGATGCTTCATGAAATGCTATGTCATATGTGTGCTTAGATGTCGGAGAAACACAATGATAATTTAGGTAAAAGTTTCTTGCTCTTGTAAATACTGCAAGAAGATGGGAATTGAAGGAACTTCATTGAAAAGAAAGTGTGCCAAAAAATCAATGGCAAGAACAGGGGAAGGTAGGCATCTCCAACACCAGACAGTAAGCCATGGGATAAGCAATGTTTCGTCATCATGATTGAGAACATATGATGTTGAATCAACTAGAAGGAAACTCCCTAAAAGTTCTTGACAACAAGACTGTGAACTACATGTGGACTCTTGGTATGTGCATCCTTCGCAGTACAGTTAGGCATAATTCTTGTCTTGACCCAGACAGAGAAGGTAGGCAATCAAACCGACAACCGGAACAAATCTAAGATAATTCACAATTTCAATCTTGCTATCATGAATGTTTCGTAGGTTGTCACCTATTAGCCAAGGCTGGAAGACTGTGTAAAGTACTATATCCCATATGAAGGCATATGCCAGCCTCTCAGAACCAAGGTAGCTTACCAAGAAGTCCAATCTGTCTGCTATGTTACCGAAATCACCATCACTTCTGCCAAAGAGGGCCCACAAAACCGAAATCAGACAGACTCCTCCACCTATCAGTCCCACAAAGGGCGCCCCATTCGTCATCACCGAGCCTAGCTGAGAGAGCTTGCCTGAAGTTTCATCCCGCTCAGCCTCATTTAGTCGGATGGCCATGTATGGAATTAGGAACGCTGTATCATGATAGAGGAAAGAATTACTTGAAGGGAAGTGCGACCACCAATAAGAATGTTGAGAAGATCATCAGTAACAAAAAGGAGAAGAAAAGTGGCAAGTAAGAGATATTGCGGTTTCTCCTCTTGACTTGTTTGTTCATACAACTTGCAATTCCCTACCAAAAATTATGAGAATCAGTCTCAAATAATGATTGGCCCAAAGGAAAAATCTTAAATTGGAAGCCGACACTCATATTGCTCATTCAATTGAATTCAGTAGAGAAGCATACTGTTTGTGAGGAACATCTGCAGGCCCCATAAAATGTCCAGGGAGCCTTTGTATCTGTCCTTTCTGAGATCGGTGAATAACAGAGGAGCAAACATGAGCGTCCAACCAATGACGAAATTAAAGAGGCCTTCAGACATCTGATGGGGGAGCAAATGGCCGATAAAAACAACGAGGGAGACTACATCAGCTAGCATCGAGCAAGATAACAAGAGATGACAATGTAATGTAAAACCGTTCCTACAAGAATCCTTACCGGGTGGAGGACTGGGGCATCAATCACATTAATCCCAACTACCCTGCCAAAAATTTTACAGCACAAATCAAGTTCACTTTTCCAAGAGGAATATATAACTGTGAAGATGTCTCCAGTCACAGAAGTAGGTTTGTTCCCTCATTCAGCGATTAAAATGCAGAGAGGGCATATGAGGAGCATATACTTATCGAGTTGACAGTTTCTAAAATTCAAAAGCCCGTGTTCACATTGCATGCATCCATGAATGCAACTAGCACAGACTGAAGTGATGACAGCAACTCTAGAGATTAAAGTTCAAATGGGGTTCCAGCTCCGCACTATGCATACGTCCCAAATATCCACTCGCATTATGAGGAGAATTCTATCTTTCATGCAAGAGACAGTGATAAAACTTTTCACCCCCTTAAGTAATAACTTATAAGAATGTCCCTCAAAGGCGGCCATGCCCGCAATGTGAACTCAAACAATCCCGTCAACTATCAAGTATCAACCAACTCATTGAGATGCCCCTCTTATTGGCCCAAAAATGGAAACACAATTCCACCAATCAAGAACTCGTGCCGAACAGCAGATAACTAAATAAGCATCTAATCCCTCCAAAAGTTGCTCAAACCAATGGACCACGAATGCGAACAGCACAATTGCGGTTACCCAAGACATATCACATATCTTGGACACTGGAAGAGCTCAACATGAAAACCATTATGAATTGAAATCACTAAGAAAAGCTGAGCTTACCAGAGTTCATCAGGGGCAGTATGAAGAAGAAATTCAGAGAGAGCCCAACAAGAGAATTCACTGTTTCAGAACTGATCGCCCACACTGGATCTCCCTATTCACATATTCCCCCAGGAGAAAAACCTTATTCCACATTCGATTACCAACTTTGCAATATTGAAGTGAAAGGCACATAACTAATTTAATGCGAGCTCAAAACTCGAAATGTCGTCAATATACCGGGGCATAAGGGAGGAGAAAGAGCCACACGATGTAGACCGCCTCGGCTACCCACAGGATAATCTGAAGCGCTCGGCGCGAATTACGGCCGCCGGCCTCTACGGCATCGGAAGCCACGTCAGCTTTCCGGCGGGAAGCGCGGCGGACGGAAGCGAGAGAGCGGGAGGGATGGAGAGGGTTGGACGCGGCCGGAGGTTTCAGAAGCCACGTTTTGGTGTTTAAGCGTGGCAGGACTTGTTCTCCGCTTGGTGGGTGCCAGTGGTCGTGAGCGGCTGAAGCTGAAGGTCCGGAGATGGAGGACGGAGAGTTGGGAAGGCGAGAAACATTTCGCGCGACCGGCGGAGGCGCACGATGTGTTGCCGCCACCGGAGTCATCATCCCCACTCTTGTGGCTCTTCCGTGGTGGGGATAATGCTCAGACACGCGTGGACTACCACCGAACCATTACCACATTGCTGAAGTCGTGATCATTAAAGGAAAATACATATTCCATTGGCGAGGAGTAATTAGGGGCGTGCAAATTGGACCGGACCGGTCCGGACTGGACCAGGACCGGACCGGCCGGGTTGGTCCGATCCTTGAGGGGGACGGTCCGGTCCCCGGTCCCAATAAATGGGACTGGTGATCAGGCAGTCCGGTCCCCGGTTCCATGGTGGATGGGACCGAACCGGACCGGACCGCCTATAATATATATTATACATATATAATTAGAAAAAAATTAAATTTTTTGAAGAATTAGTTAACATAATTTCTCCATATTCTGCTCGATACTCCCTCCTCCCCTTTGGAGTGGTGTTTAGCACTAGGAGGTGATACGTAATACTCGCCCTAGTGTCGTTTCCAATACCATCTTGTTAGGATATCCAACTCTTATGAGCACCTATTGACCAAAAGAGAAAAGCAACTTCTTTACTTCTAAAATAAACTACAGAATCTGAAGTTTTTCACACAATAAATCAGAACCGAGCTGCATCCAAGTTATGTAGATGAAGTTTTGGTAGCTGAGGGGTTTGGCAACAAGTGTTCGATCGAACTTTTTTGTTATTTCAAGGTATATTACAGTAATACGATCTCTTTAGCCTAATCCGAACCTATCTAATGGATAAAAAAAAGTCGAAAAAATACGATAGATCGCACTCTCATAAGGAATTTACACGAGTTGGACGGTTTCCTCCCTCAACTAAACTGCACAATTACCAGCGGCCTCGAGTCAAGTTTGAGGTAAAAAAAATTTAAAAAATTTGGTGTTAGAGATCCTACTGGGATCGGATCGGACCGGACCGTTGGTCCCAGGTCGGTCCGGTCCTGGTCCGGTCCCCGGTTCCATACCAAGACCGGACCGGCCCGGATCATGCACACCCTTAGGAGTAATGGTACATATGGGTATAATGACATCATCGTTTTTTTTTTTTTGTGAAAAAAAATGTATATTTGCGTATTATCATGTTGTGTTGATTATAGACATTAAAGTCAACTCTCGCGTCCAATGACATAAGTACCGTGTAACAAACCTGATTGATAGAAGGGTCGTGCCTTATATCAAGCCCAAAAAAAATAAAATTGCTAAGGCCACTTTATTTAAAAATAAAAAAAAAATCATGCTAATTTCATCCCCAAAATAGCTCCATACACATCCTAAAAAGTAGTAGGTGACGAAAGTGTCATTATAGGTCATCGGCCTCTTTATCTATCACTTAACTTATCCAGACTTACATCTTGACCGCACCACGTTACCATTCCCTTCGTTTGCACATTACCATTGTCATACATCACTCATGCCTCGCCTCCTCCCCAGCTCACATTTTCGCCCTTAAATTAAGTTTGTATCCACCCTCCCCCCACGTGGTGTTCCCTTTTGTCCTCGAACACTACCTCTCTCTGGCTACTTCAGGTTCCAAGCGCTTGCCGTCGTGATCACTCCGATCGAGGCTATTTGAGGTGGTTGACCTCCTATCAACTTAGGAGCCAAAGGTCTTGGTGACAAATTGGTCATTAAGCATAGGGCAGTGCAAGCAGATGGGGAGAGAGATGGAGGAGAGTGAGCCTGACAAAGGTAATAAGCGACGACTTGTGGCCTGGTCGAAAGCAATGGTGTTGGTTAAGGTGACCTCTCTGGATTCACACTTTGGATGGTGTGGTACCGCAATGATGACGAACATGGTTGAGAATTTTGGTGATGATGATGGATGATAGCGAAAGCTACTCGTTTGCGAAGTGACGATGGTTGCCATGACGACCTCAATGTTGATGAATGGCTGTATGGTCGTTGGTTATTGCGATGAATGGAATTATTATATTTTTTTGGTCGAACGATGAATGGAATTTGCTTGTGCGAAAAGTGGACTAGCATATAATTAAGGTTTTCAAAAGATAGTTTTTGAAGGGGACCTTTGAAGTTTTCCTCATGGATCTAAAATGAACGAAAAAGATTAAATAAAAAAAAAATCAATCAAGTCTTGCACATAGATATCCTTGAAATAATTTAAGCCTACCGTAGAACGATTCACAGAATCTGGCCATCATTAGTTCAAACTCTACTTAGGATAGAAGAAATGACATAAAGCATGTGCCAGAGTGAAAATTTCTATAAACATTTACCAAAAATAATTGAATGGAGGAGAAGCTAGAGAACGGAGGAAGAAGATGAACAGTATCAATGTGTGGATACTTCTGTCATTCTACTTCATTAGGGCGTGAATGGAATCGATACAGGGATGAAATTAGCGCGGCCCAAAAAAAGAAAGTAATCAATTTTTAATTTAAAGTTGCTCGAGCCGAAGCAGGCTTAGAAAGGTCGGGTCTAAAAACGGCTTGCCCATGTTTTCTTCGAGGCCAACCGGGCTTGGGAGGGGCCTGTTGGGCCGAAGCCCAATGGTGAGGACTGAGGTCTAGTATTAATCTTTGGATTAACCACCGGCCTAACAACTTATTTATCGATTAATCTAGATCGAGATTAGATGAATCTTGCATGTTCGAGAACAAGGGACTACCTCCGGGCACACAAAACAAGCCCGAGGTTCAGGCCCGGTGGGCCTGAACCGGATCCGAGCCTTCTGACGCAAGCTTCGCTCCCATCACTGCCATGAAAAACAACTCTCTCTCTCTCTCTACTCTGAGAGGACTCCCTTTCCCGCCCATTCCTCCTCGCAGCAATGGCTCCCAAGTCCAACAGCACCGAAGGTAATCAATCTATCGAACTCAGAATTACGTCTCTGCACGTAGATAGATCTTCCTCCAGTTCTTGAACCATCGATTCTGTCGTCTTTTGTGTGTCTGATTCGGAGTTCTATTCGTCGTTTCCATCTGCCTCGGTGTTGATTTCAGTAGAATCGCGATCCTTGTTTTGTCATCTGCGATTACTGATGTACTTCCTCGCTCTTCGATGCTTTTTTTTTGTTTTTGTTTTGCAGAAATCGTTCTCAACTTCGTCAATGAGGTAATATATGTTTTTCCTGCTCTGGCAGTGCTTGAATCCTTACTCAATCGATGACGTCTTCGCTGAAAACAGTGCCGGGGTACGATAAGGTTATCACATAGAGGTGGTTAGGTTTCACTTCGAATCGTGGAAGATTGGGGTTTCTGATTGTTTTGGTGCATATAGGTAGAGTGCTTGTACTCTAGGTTAGGCCGAGACTGGATTGTTGACGCTATTTTTACTCGAATTAGCGTGGCTCAGTTCAACTCTAGAAGTCATCGTCTCTTTTTTTGTTTCTTTAGATTAATTGTTCTTGATTCTCAACATTTTGAACCACAAACTGTTAAATGCTTATTGAAAGTTTCTGATGGAAGTACGGATGGCAAAGGTCTCGTCGGGGTACGCTATGTTCCACATTGATTTGACTCGTCGTCTTGCTGATGAGGATACATCCTTTTTCCCCTCCCGAACCAGCAAAACAGGCCATTAAATTCCCAAAATGTGGCTGATTCTCTGCAAAAGTTTAACCTCAAGAAGGCGGCAGTCCAAAAGGCATTGGATACTCTTGCTGATAACGGGCGAATATCTTCTAAGGAGTATGGTAAGCAGAAGATATACCTCGCTCGGCAGGACCAGTTTGATATTCCAAACAACGAGGAGCTCAATCAGATGAAGGAAGAAAATGCCGGTTTGCAGCAACAACTTGAAGAATACAGGAAGGCAATCAGTGAGCTTGATGGAGGTGTCACCTCTATTCCACTTGCTAGTCTTTGCTCAGTAGCATCAAATTGTTGGTCTTTCCTTTTGTTTTTCGTTTAAAAGGACTTGTTCAATGGTAGCGATTTACCTCATATGGAGCAATAGTGAAGGTGGTCTGCAAAAAGCCCTGGAGTACTGGATCTCACTTGAATTATGTTCTTGTTGCAGAAATAAAAGCTTTGCAGTCAAATCTTACTCTCGAACAGATACTTGACAAGGAAACTGAACTCAGATCAGAAGTGAGACATTTGGAAGCACTCTTCTATTAAATTCTTCCACATAAAAATTCTTTTAGTAGATACTGGGACTTTGTCTAAATAATTCCATTGCAGGTGAAGGTAATGGAGGAAAAATTGGAGAAGTTGCGTGGAGGGGTCACACTTGTGAAACCGGAAGAGCGGAAGGCTGTACAGGATATGTTTGCGGAAAAGATAAGACAGTGGAGAAGGCGTAAGAGGATGTTCAAAGATCTATGGGACACAATAACTGAGAACTCACCCAAGGATCTGAAAGAATTTAAGGTTCTCTGCTTTGATTTATTCTCTAGGACATACTTTCGAGGGGGTAATCAAGTCCGGAGTCTAAACTTGCTAGTGTTCTTACAGGAGGAACTAGGACTTGAGTATGATGAAGATGTCGGCGTCTGTTTGCAGTCTCTCTGCAACTTACAGCAAAACGGCAAGAAGCGGCCTAGAGGCCAATAACCAGTTGGTGTCTCTCTCTGATGGCGACTTGGGGTATATATTTCTTTGCTTCTCATAGAAATACTGATGCCGATATGTGTAAACTATTCCATGCTTTGGCCATCCGCAGCTATTATCTTCTATGTTCAATCAATGAGTATGTATATGATGCTTTGAAAAATATTTCAATGGGCCTGTGACACTATAAAATGGGGAAAATCATTGACTTAGAAAGACAAGCATTCTAGGCCTGTATCGTGTTTTAATCATGACAGAATAGTCAATGACCTTGTTCTGCAGTACTGATGTATACAGTAATAGCTATTCAGTCGTAAATCCCTATAACAGCATGCAGCCAAAGCTGCAATAGCTATTACATGGCCTCTCCCCCGATGTAATAGCTTTTAAGCCTTTTACGACCTGCTAATAATAGCTATTCCCCCAATGTTAGAGTATTAATCCTAATTGACATTTATGTAAATTATAAGGATAACACCAATTATACTTATTCTCACATATAATAGCATTATATTATCAATAATAGAATATTAGATAATAAGTAAGTAATTCATGTAATAATAATCTCGATCATGCATAATTATTTATTATCTTAAAATTTACTCATAATGTGGTTATAATATTAGTTGCTTAAATTTTTACAAATAATATACCATAAAGTAATAATTATATTAATAATTAATCATATGACTCAGCTGGGCAGGACAATTCTTCTCTGAGATTATCTTGCACTTTAAGCTCAAAATGGTATTTTAACATTCTTCTCATATCTCTGAGTAGAACTCGGCCAGTGTTGTCTACCATAATCTTTTTACTAACAACTTCAGCTATCATTTTTGAGTCAATCTCAATGATGAACTTATGAAAACAGTGTTGCTTGGCGAAGTTGAGTCCCAACCACATTGCCCAAAGTTCTGCATGAGATGACGAACATAGTCCAATGAAAGAGGCTAAGGGCCTGCATGGCAACCATTCAGGTTCTCTGGAACAAAAAAGGATGAGAATCGTGTTTGGTAACGTAAATGATTCTGATTCTGATTCTGTTCCCGGGAACAGTTTTGGAGCAAAAATAAGAACAAAAAAAAAGTTGGTTCTGGAAAAAAGAATCAGTTTTGAAAATCACAAAACAAAATGAAGTCTTAGATTTCTCACTTTTCCCTTTCAGTTCTCTCAACACTTTTCCCTCGACCTAAAACAGAATGAAGTCTCGTTTTTTAAGAAAAATACTTAAGATAATAAAAATAAAAATAAAAATAAAAAAATAAAAAAATAAAAAAGGAAAAAATCAGAAATTTTTTAGAAAATCCATAGAAATAGAATAAGCTTAGATTAGGCTAGTTTGACCTCATTTTCATAAATTTGGGCCTAGATTCTCCAGATTTCATAGATTTTGTTCTTTTTTAGGAAAATCATGAACAACTTGAAAATTAAACTCGAACCACATTTCTCTAAGTTCTTAGAGCGTTATTGGGGTTTTATGATGCAATTTATCAATGCCATGATTTCTTAATTGCGCACTTGATTTCATTGGTTGTGATTTGCCTAGGTTTAGATATTTTAGACTTAGTCTAGTTTTAGAAAATTTGGGAAAAGACAAAAATAACATGTGTGAACACTTAGCATTGGCTTACCTCATAGATTTAAAAATGAATTGAAAAATTGCACGAAACACAGTTAGAAAACACTCAACTTCGGTGCCGAAAAAGTGTTGGTGGAAATACCGACGTAACCAAGTTCCAGAACTCTAGATTTCTCTGGTTACGTAGAATTGAACGGTTTCTGTCGACCGTTCGATAAGATTTTCGATCTACCTTCCTTAAAGACTGATGGCGACTCCATTTGCATGTACACATACGCATGCCACCGATCACACTAAGATCGAATTTGATATTCCCTTGTTGCAATTTGGTATAGACTTGGGAAGGCCCAAGAAATCACATATTAACCTAACATGGTCTTTTTTTTTTAAGCTTAAAATGACTCGTTATGACACTGCAATTAGACGGAATAGCACAAAAAAATGTTATATGCAATATGTTTTATAAGAAAATCAATATGAATTAATCTTCAATTAATTCGAAATATAGGATGAAATTTCATAAAGTAACTACGTAATTATTTGACTTAAATGACACAAATTGGGAAGAGAAATTATTTTCGGGAACAAAAATTTTATGCAGTTACCAAACGCGTTTCTGTTCCAAGAACAGAAATTTTGTGCGGTTATCAAACACGTTCTGATTCTCTAAAATTCATCCAGGGAACAGAATTAGAAAAAATCATTCTAATCAGAATCAGTTTTTAGAATCAAAACGGTTGTCATGCAGGCCCTAAACCTCTCGACCTATCAGCCACTTCATTTCTGAATAAGCCTCATGCACCTGCAAGTCCTGCGTTGCATTTAGAGGCCACATTGGTGTTCAGTTTGATCTGCTCCAGAGGTGGGGGATCCCAGCTGACCAAAATGGGAGAAGTACGTGGGCCACTTATCGTCAAATTGCGAACAGTCAAAACCTTCGTGATGTCTTGCATGTGTGAGCGAACGGCTCACAGGATTTGCAGAAAAAACAAAGCTATCTTGAAAAAGTGTCTTGTTTCTCCATTGCCCAAAAGGCCAAACACTTCCCTCCAAAACTAATAATACTACATTCTTGATGGAATTTTGAAAATGCCCTTGACTAGAAATTTGTTTTGAATCATCGAGTCACATTCATGGCGAAGAATTCGTCAAAACATTGTTGCGGGACCAAGTTAGGCCATATCCGACGAACAATTAGGCAATTTCGAAGAGCGAGTAATGTTGGTTCCACATAATCCTCGCATCTTGAATAATAAAAGATGCCGTGCAAGTTGCGAGACATCATCAATTCATTAGGTAATAGCCGCTCGTGAGCTAGCCAAAGGAAAGTTCTGTCACGGTGAGGTTCCTTCCACTTTCATTGGATCATATACTACGCGATTCTTGCTCATCTCCCCCAGTGATTACCTCACACGCTAACTCTACAGAGAATGACCAACTTTCAGTACCCTCTTATTTGAATTTATCTTCCCCGTCGCAAAGTAAAGGAGGTTTGACAGCACGCATTCCAAGGACTATTGCAAAGAGGCTCCAAATCTGGAGTCCATCTTTCTGTCCAAAACCTGATTTTTTGACCATTTTTCCAGGTTCCGACAAAGCTCTGTCCTGTAAAGCCGGGCATATATTCGCAATCGCCTTCCATAAAGCTGAGTCACTGGGTTTAGCATGGATATTATTCCTCTGTTGTGAACAATATTTGGCGTTCAAGACCTGTGCCCAGTTGGTTGATTAATAAGTGCAGTTAACTCTTGCTTGGAAGTTGGCCCGAGCATCCATGAATATGACAGAGCCCTTTCCTGTGCAGAAGTTAAAAGGAGAATTCACTAAAGCGGAATGCTGTGAGAGCACAGAAACATACTCACGATAAAATCACAAGAATTGTTCAACCGTTGGCTTATTTCTACTACAGAGCCAATACGATCCAAAATTCAAATAACATGCAGAGCAAAAAAATTGCTTACATCAACTGCAATTTACGGACGAAAAACGGACAGAAAGAAAACAAAAAAAAAGGCCATACAATAGGGAACAATTCTCATCATGGCTCCGCATACTCGCAACACGATGCGCCCGATCTTCTCAGCAGCCACGAACTTGTCTGGTCCTGACTGAGAATGGTCTCCCTTGTAAGTTCAATTGCGCATTTCGCATCTTAGATGCTTCGGCAGCATGTATCGCGGTGAGACCAGGGTCCACATCCATCTTCATGCCAGCCTGAAACCTTGAAGGGATTTGCTTCTGAGACGAGAGACGAGACGTAGCTTCAACTTCGCCGCCGTTTTTGGACTTGCCATCATCCTGGTTTGGGAATCCGGCATAAGCGTCCCCTTCATTTTCTCTCTCATCTTCGCTCTCATCAAAGATCGCCTCCTTTGCGCAGCTTGTCTCTTCCGAGGAAGTCGCATCAATTTCCTCCAACTTTGAACTTGAAGAAGAAATCGATTGCTTCAGTCCTCCTGCATTTACGCCGAGAGGCGTGTCTGGGACTTGATGCTCGTCGTCCACTTCCCCTCCTTGCGCTTCCAATTTATTTGCGGACTCGGGCTTGTGGAATGATTTTGCCTTTCCGGTATCAGGGCCATCGCGATCGTCTGGATCATTGGATCCGGACCGAGAGAGTTCGACCGCTGCTCTTGCAGCAGCTGCTGCATAAGCAGCCGATTCAAAAGCAGCCTGAGCTGCATCAGCCACGTCCTTGTACTTCTTCTTCATTTGGAACGAATCAGAAGACGGCTCCTCTTTCCCTCCTGGAGATGAACTCCGCGATCCCTCCGCAAGCTCTGGCTTCTTGTCAAGACATGTTTTATCCTGCATTGATCATATACACACACGGAATACGTCAGCTATCTAGGAATCATAATTTGCATCGACTCGTTGTATGAGAGAGCATGTTCTCACGGACATTCCCTACCTCGGAAGTACTGGGAGGATCATCCTCCAGATCCAGTGCAATGCCGTTCTCGGCTGCAATTTCTTTCAGCGCCTTCACTCTGCTCTCCCAGTTCGGCTGCCTCGTCGACAGCTTCGTTATCATCTGCAGGAACCCCATGTTTTTTCTTATTCAGGAATGCAATAGATGTCGAGGTGTCGATCATCACAGAGACTTAAAGTAGCACAGGATCAACTTGAAAAGTGAAGAAGGTATCACCAACTAACCTCACACGGTGAACCACTAAAAAAGGAACTTGCTATAGTATTGGTAATGGAGTCTATCATTTCCTACCACGATCATCAGATCATCAACGTGCAGTAGATTCAGAGTAGAAAACCAAAAAAGACTGTACCTTAAGATTCACGGCACAATGGTTCCGCAATTCGACGGCCCGAGCGGCGAACTCCTTGCCGAAGTGCGAAGCGAAAACCGTGCGAATATCTTGGAGCTCCGGGAAGTCTCCGCACCTCGAAGATGCGTAGATCAAGCTCGATATCGCCTCCTTCAACTCCTCAGGACATTCTCTGCGAGTTCCAGTCAATGATGAGAGAAGGGTAAGAAAAAAATCGCCAAGTGTTTCGTCGACCGTAAACAAGGGAAAGGCACGAAGGAAGAAAAGAGAAACGAATCAAGAGTCGTACCTTTCTTGTTCAATGAGGTCGGCCCTCTCCATCAAGAGATTGCAGTAGCTCTCCATCATGTCGTAGGCGTCCAACATGTTCTGCTCCTTGATCACTTGCTCCACCTGTGATATATACAAAACAAAAAAAGAAAAAGAAAGAAGGAATGAGATTTTAGACGATGCACAAAGTGGGAACACAAACCCACGATCAGATCATCAGAGCGGGTGTGGACAGAGCAAGAAGGAGTGGTCACCCGAAGGAGAGCTCGCTCGTGGTGGCCGAGCTGGAGGAGCTGGAGGACGTCGCGGCGGGACTGAGAGAGGCGAGACTGACGCTGGGTCTTGAGGACGGCGAGGCGGGAGACGGCGAGGTTGACGAGGGGCTTGAACTTGGGCACCCGGTGGGCTCGCCCCAGGAACCGATCGAGCTTTCTTCCCATCTGTCAGCTCCCGGGTGACGTGATGCGCTCAAGAGCAGACAGAGAGAGAGAGACTGTGTGTGTGTGTAATGCACAAGCGAACAAGCAAGCGAAGGCTTCTTTTCGCCTTTTTTATGGGATGACGAAGGAAATCAGAGAGAGAGAAAGATGGGGTGGGGTGTGTAGTTAACGTGTTTGAAGAGGGATTTTCTTAGGAGCTAAGTCTTCGGCTGGGGCAAATGAGGAACTGGTTTACGCGGCTGGTGTTGAACCCCTCCTTCGACGAAGCGAGGCTTTTGTTATATTTTAGTCCCCCAATTTGCAAACAGGTCCCTGTCACGCCCCTTAATTACCCTAGAGTACAGACACATCTGTGATTTTCCTTCTCTCCTTTCTTAGTGCCCCCAAAGGTCGTTATACGGGACTCTTTCAAACGTAGGTTGTGATTAATTCGCATTAGCATTTTCAAGCCTTGCTCGCTTGGGGCCTTATCGTAATTCTATTTATTCTATTTTCAAGCTTAAACTTCCAGATCAATAATGGAGCGGTGTGTGATTTTTGCACCTTAGCGACGTAGGTCTAAACCAACAATTCGATCAACTCGGGCCGGTGCTATTTGCTTGTTTTTAGAACATTCTGAAGTGAAAGGGTTAAAAAAAAAGTGTGCAAGAAGATGACTCGTTCATCTCCCGGAAGTTTCGCGAGGGCTTCCAGCGCAGGGATCGTTGAAAATGGAGGGCAGAGCTCAAGACCTCGAAGTTTTGTTGATTGGGACTGCAATTAAACCGGTTCAATCGCCATGCTTGGCCTTCTTGACTATGTGCACCTGAATTTTAATAGCACGAAATTATAGGTTCCAGGAGCAAATCACAAGCCAAATCTTTCTCGGGGACCTTCCAAAATCATTTGACGATTGGACGGACGGACGCTTTGATGTTTGACAGCACAGGCTTATGCATTCTCTGTTTCCAATAGTACTAATCTCCTTGACGCGCTCGGCCAACGGGCTGGTTCGAGTTGACCGGGCCGAGAGCTTTACCCGCTTCTCGTGCCCTGCCCCGTCCGATAGGATCGAACACCTATATGTTGCAGGGGTGAGCAAAAAAATCGGGATCCAACCAAACCGGACCAGACCGTACCCAACTGGCTGATTTTGGATAGTAACCGACGGTATCGATGTTGTAATTATAAGTGTTAATAGCTCAACTTATGTCACCGTAACCGACGTGCACTTATGTCAATGTAACCGACGTGCACTTATGGGAGCATAATCGATGTGCACTTATGTCTGCGTAACCAACGTTTTTCCCGTCTATAAATAGACGTGTTTCCGTAGTTCAGAATCACAACTCACAACTCGAAGTACTTTTCTCTAGTTCTCTCATAGTCGTCTTCCAAGTGTGTCGGTTTTGAGAAGTGTTCGATAGAGTCCCGTTCATATAGTGCTGATACAAACAGGTTCGAGATGTTGTATCTTGGGAGGCATAGTTCTTGAAGCTGCTTAGCACCATTGGCAGGAACTAATCGCCTTAAGGAGATTCGGTTAGCCGTACCTCATTTCTTGTTCAATTTCTTTTTCCGAGTTTATAGAATTCAGCCAGTTTATTTGTTTGTAATCTTTATTTGTAAAGATTGTTTATTGGCTTGATCGGTATTAAATATTGTTATTGCCTTCTCCGTGTTATTATTTTTCTGATTACATGCAAACAATGTTATGTATTTCCCCCGATACGTTAACATGTGCGCAATATTTTTCCAACAATCTTAAGGCGATTAGGCTTATACTCACTGTTTGTTTGGGTTTATCAAAAAAATCGTGATGGCTAATAACAATCAAGTACTCGATAATTCTGGAGACGTTCCTTTGGTCGATGCGACCGTAGCCGATGGAGTGGTTCACCCATCGATGGGTGGTTCGGTGGCAGCAAATGCCGCTGGCCTTCGGGGTTGAGACAACCTATGGTGGTGCGAGTATTCATCAACATGCTTTGCCTTCCTTGATGGTACCATCTCATACACCCAATGAGAAATTGGAGAAATTCACCGGTGTGGGCTTAAAGCAATGGCAGAAGAAGATGTCATTCTATCCGACCACACTGAATCTGGTCAAGTACTTATCAGAGGTGTGCCCGATAATTAATCCAGATGAGCAAGATGTCACGACGCGAGGGGCATTGCGGGCTTGGAAGCACGGGGACTTCCTATGCCGAAATTATATCCTTAACTGTTTGGTAGATTCCTTTTATAATGTTTATTGTAACATTGAAACTGTTAAACAGTTATGGGAGTCCTTAGAGAAAAAATACAAGACTGAGGACGAGGGCACCAAGAAATTCGTGGTTGCCAAATTCCTAGACTTCAAGATGATGGATTCTAAATCTGTCATGAGTTAGGGAATTGCAAATAATTCTGAACGACATCATTGCTGAGGGAATGTCACTTAGTGAATCATTCCAAGTGGCATCTATTATTGAGAATGTACCTCTGGGCTGGTCAGACTTCAAAAACTATTTGAAGCACAAACACAAAGAGATGAGCCTTGAAGATCTTATTGTGCACCTCAGGATCGAGGAGGACAATAGGAGGAATGCAAACCCTCCTATTGAACCAAAGGCTAACATTGTTGAGTCTTCCAATTCCAAGCAATTGGGGAAAAGGAAGAAGTCTTTTCAAGGAAAAGGTAAGCAGAATGAACAATCCCAGAAATTTCAAGATACTTGTTTTGTTTGCAATAAGCCTGGCTATCGTGCTAAGGATTGCAAGAAGCGTCCGAACAAAGGTAAGGGCAGTGGTGCAGCCAAGCAGCTGAATCTGGCAGAGTAGGAAGATAACGAGAGACTGACTGCTGTGGTGGTGTCTGAGGTATCCCTGGTGTTGAACAAAACCGACTGGTGGTTGGACACAAGTGCCACAAATCACATTTGTGTGGACAAACACCTGCTCTCGTCGTACGAGAAGGCTGAGGAAGATGAGATGCTTTATATGGCTAACTCTACATCAGCAAAAATTATCAGGAGAGGAAAGGTGATCCTGCAATTCACCTCCAGCAAGGAGATTGCCCTGCTAAATGTGCTGTATGTACCGGAGATCCGGAAGAATCTTATTTCTGGTCCCATACTTGTCAAGAAGGGCTTCAAAATTGTATTTGAATCCGACAAGTTTGTACTTTCTATAGGGGGAATGTATGTGGGGAAAGGGTACTTGAGTAATGACCTGTTCAAAGTCAATGTGGCTGTCATTGATGTAAACTCGAAATTCTTGTGCCCAAAGACTATTAATAAAGAGAAGTCTTCAGTTTACATTGTTATGTCTCCTTATCTATGGCATGGTAGATTATGACATGTAAACTACGGTACAATGAAGAAGATAGAAAACTTGGGGCTAATTTCAAAGTTTGAGTAGGGTGCCCGTTACAAGTGTGAGACTTGTGTTGAGGCAAAGTTTGCTAAGAAATCTTTCAATTTTATTGAAAGAACGAGTGAACCTCTACAACTAATCCATATTGATCTATGTGATTTAAAGTTTGTAGAAAGTAGAGGTGGAAAAAAGGGATCCGGATCACCTAATATTGAGGTTTATGTGACATGGGTAACATTACTCAAATCAGGCCGTCCATTTTTATTTGGACAGCCAAGGATGGGCCATGTCATTTATTGAGAGGGAGGGAAACAAATTGGGCGGAAATTTTTTTGGGGTTTGAAAAATTTTGAATCCCAACCCTCTCTCAAATCAAGCCGTCCATTTTCATTTGGATAGCCTGATTTGAGTAATGTTACCCATGTCACAGAAACCCCAATGTTAGGTGATCCACTTCCGAAAAAAAGTACTTTATCACTTTTGTGGATGATTGTACTCGATTTTGCTATGTTTACCTAGCAAAGATGAGACTATGAGCATGTTTATCAAGTATAAAAATGAGGTTGAGAATCAACTTAATAGACGAATCAAAGTACTTAGGTCTGACAGAGGAGGAGAATACAGTTCTTCCAATTTAAAGGAGTTGTGTGTTAGTTTGGGAATAATCCTTCAAACAACTGCACCTTATACTCCGCAGCAAAATGGAATTGCTGAACGGAAGAATAGAACGCTAAAGGAGATGGCTAATGCCATGCTCTTAAGTTCTGGTTTACCTCAAAACTTGTGGGGGGGCAGTTCTAACTGCGAACTATATTCTTAATAAAATATCACACAAGAAAACGGGTAAGACTCCATATAAGTTATGGAATGGCAGGCTACCATATTACAATTTTTTGAAAGTGTGGGGGTGCTTAGCCAAGGTGGCGATTCTTCTTCCTAAACAAACTTGATTGAGACCTAAAACGGTGGATTGCATATTCATCGGTTATGCTCAAAATAACAGCGTATACAGATTTTTAGTTCACAAATTTGAAAATGCGGAAATTCATGTCAATACTATCCTAGAATTAAGGGATGCTGAATTCTTTGAGGATATATATCATGCGAAAAGAAATCAGGGTGAACCTTCTCAGAAGAGACTCAAATTCAGAATATGAGAATGATGACGTTGAGGCCGAGGATGCCGAGCCTCAAAAGAGCAAGAGGTCGCGGATTGCAAAATCTTCCGGACCTGACTTTCTGACGTACATGTTCAACGGTAGCAAATCTAGCTAATTCTTCTTTATAAACTTTTTCATTGTAACGAAATAAAGGAGAAGCGTTAGAATTGGCGTACCCGAAAATTTATTGTTGGCTAGTGTCGATCCCTGCTTGGGTTGGATGTTTCGACCTCAGATGCATTTTAAATGTTTCATAGCCGCCTCCACTTGTAAATTTGTATGTTGCCCCACAATATTTACATTTTACCTCATACTTGTTTCCGCCTAAATGTTCCTTCGTGAAGTGTTCCCATATGTCGGATGCACCCTCCCGTTCCAGCTCCTTTGTTGTTGACATTTCTTCAACACTGGTAGGAGGAAGATGTAGACTTTCTTACGTTGGGACGTGCTCGACGTTGGGAATAATGTTGATATCATCAACATCGTCTCCCCAATATGTAAAATCACGAGGATCATGAGGATGATCGGATTCTCCCATCGGGGTCTTTCCTCTACCACTACCTCTGCTTCCACTTGCCATTTTTTGAGAGAATTGAGTGGAAAGCGAATTCAGAAAATTGACAGAGTCATAGATTTGAGAGAATTTGTGAGAAAAAATGAAAGAAGAAAATGGATATTTATAGAATTTAGGATAGATTTATTTTTAAAAAAAATGGCCAAATGGCCTTTGCAAGGCAACGGTTACAAGCCAGTTCCGAACCGCTGGTTCGGAACCGGCGGTTTCTCCAAGAGATTCGAAACCGGCTCGAAACCGGCGGTTCCGGGCCGGTTCACAAAAAAGGTGACCCGGAACCAGTGAGCCCGGTCAACGGGCTGGTTCCGGGTTTGACCCGGGCCGGTTCCGGGCCCAAACCTACCCGTGGCCATCACTAATCCGACCGGACCGAACCCATTGATATAATATAGATATATATTTTTTTTTAATTGAAGCTAAATCCTCAAATTTTCAATCACGTAACCTAAACAAACAAGAGTTTTGGGTTCTAAAAATGAAGAGATTGATCATGTAGTGGTCTTTTTCTCAAAAGAATGCTAAAGCAACTTATAAAGGTGATATTGAGCTGGTAGTACAGGTGACAAATGCTCAGCATCTTTGGCCTAAAGACAAAGTAGTCAAGCTTAACTCCCTGAATTGGAGAGCTTCATCCAGTAAGCATCTAAACCCCCAGAAGCCAACAATTTCCCGATGTTGAAACCTCGAAAGACCTTGAGACTTACAAGTTCAATATCTGCACATACAAACATGGTTGGTGCTGGTGCATATGATCTTCGTTGGTACCTTTTTTAATTGATGTTTGTGCTCGGTTAGACCGGTTCTATGGATCCGGTGGTCCGATTCCCGGTTGGATCCATAGAACGAGCGGGTGGTTCACGGTTCGCATTTTGCGGAACCGATCCCTAGCGGGCGGTTCTCAGTTCTAGGGTGGGAATCACCCATCCTGAAATCGATCACCATAATATGTTGACTTACGTGTGGTGCTCCAAATTGAAAAAGGCGAAACTCCACTCACAAGAACAATAACCCACAATTTTTCTTGAACAAAATTGTCTGTGATTCATGCGTTTGTGTTTGGTTCAATTACATAGGACATGGAGACCATTGATCTCGATCTGTACATTCAGCTGGAGGAGAGACGGAAAAGCTGCTTGATCGCGGCGACCTTGTTGAGCTTGAGAGGGTTCCGGTAAACAACGGGGACTCGCGGTCCTCGAAGACCCTTAACGCCATTTCGGTTGTTGGGATATTTACACGAGAGGGTCACCTTCTTCTCCAGCACATTCACCACAACGGACTCTGTTTCTGCAGACACATGAATTTGACAGAAACTTCCAACTTGTCATATGATCTTCGGCCGGCCGACGAGACAACACTGCATACGTAGGCTTACACAACACAAATAATTCGTGCGAAGAGATTGAGGAGCGAATGGTCAAAAGGTCGAAAGGCAACGAGGCCAATGATTCGAAACGGGACTCTGTTTTTTCCAAAGTGCACGGCACTGAAACTCCAATTGATGCTCCTTCAGGACCGCAAAGGATGCGGACTTGGGGAGCCGGGGGTGGGGTTCATCATTAAAGACAAGCAAAATGGGTGGCCTCATAATCACGAGCAGGGAAAGGTAGCGGATGCACTCAAGATTCAGAGGATATTATTACTGCTAGGCGTATTAAACTAATGCAAAAGATTGATATAACAAACGGCAAGTCAGCCCGCAAAATAAGAGTTTAAAGAAGCGGATCGTATTCAACACCCTATAAGAGTCTATCGGATCAAGTGGCGGCCTAACTATACTCGACAGCAAAGAAAAGGGTATTTTGTTTTGGACTGAAATGATTTCGATAGTTAAATCCAAAAATGAAAAAGAAAACCCACATGACTGAGGCAAGTACTTGCCTGGACCAGGTCCATCCGAGAGGGTCCATGTTGTCAAAAGAAAAACCAAAAGGCATATGCAGACAATAGTTCTTGGCCATACCAGATTATAGTGTTTCACGTTCTAGCAGAGCTCTTCTGCTAATTTAGGGGTCGACGTAGGTGTTTGGAATCGGAAACTAAGGAATAAGGTTAAAGCATGTCCTTCCCAAACTGTTTGCGCCATCAGTTCGACAAAAATACAAGGTTCGCAGGGATATTTTCCAGGTCAATGAAGAATATCTGCTTCCAATCTCAGGAAATCATTCCTGAGACTTTCCATGGGATAAAAAAGCTTTCTTGAAAGTAACATTGTTTCATTTCATGGAGTCAATTGCTTCGGTTAGACTGCTTCTACTAGATCGTAAAGGATCACGCGGTAAGTCCAAGTTCCCACCTTGAACGAGCCGATATATGTACTGATGGGCCGTAGGATTTGCACCCTAAGGCAGGCAAGACCCTGAAATTAGTTCATCAAAGAACCAGAGACGCAACGAATTCTAAGCTCATCTCGAAAAGAGAACAGCAAAAGAAAGTCGTTTAATTTGAAAGAAGACAGAAAACAAGATCGTTCGAGATAAAAGAAAGGATCTTTGTCGTTACCGGTCATGCGAGACATAACATCAGCAACTCGCTTCTGGCACTCTGCGCATCGTATATCAGCTGATAGAACCACCTCCTGCATCTGCAGTAGTCCCCCAAACAATTCACCCCATTTCTTTAATTAGTCTTCTTCGTCCAAGCATCCAAACCAAACGAACAGAGAGAGAGTGAGAGAGTACAAACAAGAGGCATGGTCAAGGACTCGATGGAGGCCAGGCTGGTCTCGGTGACGTTGGGTGAGCCGATGCTCTGCTTTGAACGGTCGACCCTCTTTATTTGTACCGCATCGTTGGGCAGATCATCGTCGTCCCCAAAAGCCATGCCCCTTTTGGCTTTGGTTATTTTTAACTGGGCTTCGTCTAATTAACACCGAAAGGCCATCTTCTTCTTCCTCATAAAGAGAAAGGGGGAAGGTGAAGAGTTCATGACGGCATGACAGAGAGAGAAGCAAGTGAGAAGGGCTTTTCTGAAACAGGGAGTGGTAAGCAAGTGAAAACGATTCGGGACCAGTCCTTTCCCCCCTGCTCTGATGGAACTCTTATCTTCTTCTTCCTCTTCCTCCTCCTCCTTAATTTAGATGCTTCCTATGTTGGAGAACCGGGAGGAGAGAGAGAGAGAGAGAGAGATTAGGACATGCTTCGGAGTTTGGAGTACAGCATAGTGTAGCAATAGTAAAGTGGAAAGGGCTTTTTGTGCTGAGGGTGACAAAGATGTTGTCTTTTTACCTTTCTTTAGCCCCCACCAAACCCTTTTGTTTGCCACAATATTATTGTTTGCCTCATTGGAATTAGATTTATATGACGGGTGTTGTTAAGAAATGTCAATTACCTAAATGAAAAAAAGAGAGTATCATTTCTAATGCATTATATGTGTCATAATATGAGTAAGTGATACTTAAATGGTTAAACATTTTTCTATTAAGCATGCTTAATAAATCTCGCTGAGCACATGTGACCCCCACAATATAAAGAAATACATAAAGCAATGTGATATGATTTTCATTTAGGTGGACAATGACAATATCCGTGCAAAATTCATAGTATAGCGGTCATTTTAGTGCCAAACTATTCAAGCGATCATTTAAGTATCGATTATTGAAGTGATTTCGGCAACCTAACGTGTCGGAAAATCCAACTACCACTCTTTTAATAAAAGCTCATCGGAGTCATTTAAATAGACAATTTGAAGAAGAAAAAAATTAGCACCGATGTGATGCTTCATAAAGGTAAAATTGGGTGGCACGGAATATATTATATGTACCCAAAGTCTTTGAATGCACCAATTTTCCACAAGTGAAAAAAGTCAGGTAAAATGGGTTGTCAAAAATGCTCTAGCAATGCAGTCTACTTCAACAAAGGCTTCAAACTTCTTTGTTTAATCTCAAAATAGACCAGAAGCAAATGCGAACTTAGGGATGGTAGGTGAAGAAATAAAGGAATGAGGGCATAAAGTTTGGTTGTTGGAATTGCTTCAAACGGTTGTTTTTAGAAAGTTGCGGTAATTAAACAATGGTACGAAAAGTTTTGGCATCAAAATAGACGCGGCACAAAATATTTCTTAATAATTTATCTCATCGTTCCCTAATCGGGTTCTTTTATCTCGAGCATTAATCTCGACAAATCATGATTACTGCTCTCCACAAGATGAGATTCCAAACCCAAAGTTTTCAGTGCAGCTAATCAACCCACATAATCACCTCAATCAAGGTTGCTAAAAAGATGCGGACTCTCAAGCAAGCCACCAACAACAAAAGCAACAAACATCTTTGGGGGTTGGACACGAACAGAGAGAGAGAGAGAGAGAGAGAGAGAGAGAGAGAGTGGTGAAATGATGCTTCGTCTTTGTAGTTTTGCGGCAGATTTTTCGCTGTTTGTTTCTTTGTCCTTTGTTGCCATCTGCTGGAGCCAGAGGTGATGGCCGGACGCGAAGCAGGTGGATTAACCCATCTAATCTGTGGATCATTAGCAGCAAATGAGAGGAATAAACTCATGAGTCATGATAAGTCGAATCGAGGCAAAAAGTCTTAAGGCCTAGCACTCACCATTGGATCCTAACACACGGGTCCTATTGTGGAAGTCAAGTCGAGGATGGTTTGCTCCTTGTACTTTTGCCCTAATTTTCTACCTCGGCAACATAGGATTCATTATCCATTCACATCAACATATGACCCCTTTTGGTTCTCCTGCGAGACTCGAGCCAAATGATGCTCAGCCCGGAATAGTCGAAACTGAAAACAGACGAAACCCCTTAACGTGGTTGGTCGGTTCCAACTCTCTTTTAATTAGTCGATCCTTGACAGGCTATTCGCGATGCGGATTTGATTAATCAATTTGTTGATGGGTCTTCGGGATAAGGCTTTCAGTGTGATGTTAGTTGATGAAAAGCCTGATCACCATAAAGTTGGAGATGGAGCCTTTTTCTCTGAAATAATTTCTCAACTATACCCGAACCGATCCAACACATATTGCTAAAACACTAACATATTTAATCTAAATTAGGAAAAATTCTTTCTCAGATTTTTAATATATATATATTTGTAAAACATTGTGGAACAAATTTTGTAATTAAAAATATAAAATATACTTTTTATTTTTATTTTTTCTTCTGAGTCCGGCGAGGGCCGTCCGACCCTAGCCTACCACAAGCGATGGCCGCGAAGCCCTCACCGATCATGGGCGAGGGTTGCGAAGCCCTCTCTGGCCGCGGGTGAGGGTGGGCTGGGCCTCGCCGGACTTCGTAGGAAAAAAAAGGTTAAAGAAAGAAATAAAAAAAGATAAAGGAAAAAATAAAATAAAACAAAACAAAACATTATAAAAAATCAGAAAATAAATAAAATAAAATAAAAATTATGGAGATGTTCAAGATTATGACATCTCATGAACGGGCTGACCCAACTAATAATCTTTATAAACTAAATGGGTTGTAAGTGGGTTTAAGGATAAACCGTTTACAAGGCTTACAACTCAAACCCATTAACAAATCATTTATTAAATTTGAGTAACTCATATTTGACCCATCTAATTGGACATAGGTTTGACACCTCTAGGTAGGGCCAAGTGCTTCACGCAATCACGAGTAAACCCCAATTGAATACATTATGAGGGGCATTTCAAATTGGAGCCGAAGGCCAGGACAGGAGGTAACAGATAGATATTATTGGCAGTATACGATGAGCCAGCTATAAAAAAAAAAAAAAAAAAAAAAAAAAAAAAAAAAAAAAAAAAAGAAGGGAAAATTGAGCTATTAGATGGAGGAACAGTATATAAACTAAACGCATGGTGTTGTGATAGCTTAAATTTTTGGAGCATATAATTACACACTCGATTTCAAGTGGGTATCGGAGCTAAGAGGTTTCAAGTTCGATTCCTCGCGACCCTTTTTGTCCATTTATGATGTTTGCATATAAGGATCCATTCTTAAGACCTTGGTCATCAAATTGGCCGATGAATGGAGTGAAATGTTAGGATATAAAAACTTTGTTGTACATCATAATTTAGCTTAAACTTTTCGAGCAAGCAATTGAGCAGTCAATATCAAGTTATACGCATCGTCATTATATATGAACCCTCCAAACAAGGTTGTGAAGAATTGTGAACTAGCCAGAGTCCTTAATGTCAAATTCCTATTGTAAGCGATGCAACCAGGTTGAGGAAGACATTTTGCATACCTCCAGAGTGTAATGAGGCCAAAAGGTTCGCGTTACTTTCTCTAATGATCTGAGAAGTTGGGTGCGTCGGGAATTAGTGGAAAAATTTGCCATGGAAATCTCTGTTCCTCATGGCTCTTTGGGGTT
This sequence comes from Lenwebbia sp. NSW1173648, assembly GCA_029784005.1. NCBI lineage: Eukaryota > Viridiplantae > Streptophyta > Magnoliopsida > Myrtales > Myrtaceae > Lenwebbia > Lenwebbia sp. NSW1173648. Next base: position 8,302,539 of record JARCGZ010000010.1, read on the forward strand.
TAGGTCTATGGATCCAACTTAAAAGAGCTGTCTTCGATCCTGAGTCTTTGCCTTGATATCCTACTAACTTCTGTTTTGTTAAAGCTACAGATATACAGCTATTTGCGCAGGGAATGTGAAGAGCACTGTAGCAAGAACCTGAAGATGGACGGCACAAGTTGAATAGAGACGGAGCCGGTGAACGAGGAGAAGTGATCCGCAGCTGTGGAGGAAACTGGGTGAAGGGTTTCCCTCGCTCGAGACATCGGAAAAAGCTTCGAGATGCTACTAGCTAAAACTTATGCGTCGCGACATGGACTTAAGAGTTGCGTTAGAGTGTTATATCTCAACTGTTTAGACTTTGAAACAGACTCATTTATTCTATCTCAAACTTGGAGAATATCTTCGTTGAATGTTGTTAGCACGCTGCTTCGGGGCGATGGAAGACTCAATTCATAAAATGTGGCTGGATAGGCTCACTAGGGTATTTCTACAGAATTCGGGCTTAGCCCAAACTAGCCCAGAACAAGACGATGTTCATTCTGTCTGGGCCGCATAAGCCGGGCCAAGAGATCCCTGGTCCTTACATATCGATCGGGCCCATGAACATCTCCAGCCTCAAGCAATTTTGCAAGCTCCAATTTTGCAGTTGGACCAGGCCTAGATCTGGTAAACATGGGCCTGCCCAAATCAGTCCAAATGAAAGTTGAAGCTCTCGCTCTCTTCTGTCCCTGCGCATAGTTCGTTAATGGCGATGGAAACAGAGTGAGGCAGCTCCAATTCTCTGCTCACTTCCAAGTTCCAACCAACCTCCTCCTCCTCGTCCTCTCCGCCCGTTTCTCTCTCTCCCTCCCTCTACATATCCACCCGCTTCACCTCCACCCTTTCCTCCATTTCTCTCTCTCTCTCGCTCTCTTTGTCTCCCACGATGGCCTCTTCCCTTCCCTCTCCCTCCTCGGCAACCGCCAATCCCGCCAGCACCATCTCCTTCTCCTCCTCCCTCTCCACCCCGCTCCCCTGGCGTCCCTCCTCCGCATTACCCCGCCGCTCCGGCGGCGGCAGCCGGAGATCCCTCTCCGTCCAATCCAAGATCCGCGAAATCTTCATGCCCGCCCTCAGCTCCACCATGACCGAGGGCAAGATCGTCTCCTGGGTCAAGTCCGAGGGCGACGTCCTCTCCAAGGGCGAGAGCGTCGTGGTCGTCGAGTCCGACAAGGCTGACATGGACGTCGAGACCTTCTACGACGGCATCCTCGCCGCCATCGTCGTCCCCGAGGGCGAGAGCGCCCCCGTCGGCGCCCCCATTGGCCTCTTGGCCGAGACCGAGGATGAGGTCGCCGAGGCCAAGGCCAAGGCCGCCGCCAAATCGGGCTCTTCTTCATCTTCTCCTTCCAGTCCTCCTGCCGCCGTGGCGGCTGAGACCCCCGCCGTCACTTCAAATCCTGCTCCGGCAATTGCTCAGCCTCCGCCGAAGCCAACTGCTCCGGCAGATGGACCGAGAAAGATTGTGGCGACTCCCTCTGCGAAGAAGCTCGCCAAGCAGCACAAGGTGGACATTAACAAGGTGGCAGGTAAGAATTTTGTTCGATACCAAATTACCATAAATCACGATATGATAGAATATACTACATCGCTATGCAGAGTGAGCCATTATTGGCTAGATTATCCATGGAATTGTCAATTGTCATTGACATGGTATTTGGCACGATTGAGTGTGGCTGATCATGTGTGCTGGCAGGTACTGGCCCGTACGGGAGGATTACGCCAGCAGATGTGGAAGCGGCTGCTGGAATACAGCCGTCCAAGCCGGCTGTTACAGTTACTTCCGCTCCAGCGGTTGCAGCAGAGCCAGCTCCAGCTGCTGCAGGTCCACCAAAATCTGCTGCCCCTGCTCCGCCTCCACTTCCGGGATCTACAGTGGTGCCATTCACCACAATGCAGGCTGCTGTGTCGAAGAACATGTTGGAGAGTCTCTCGGTACCTTCTTTTAGAGTCGGATACCCAGTGACAACTGATGCGCTCGATGCTCTCTATGAGAAGGTAGATTCTGCGCTCTGCAGCCTGAGAATGCTATTTCTGGGTCATGATTTATAATGAGGAATATAGTTGGAGTGATACGAAGTTCATAAGTATGTATCTTTTGTTAGGGTGTGTCAATCTTGATCTAATTTTATATCCATTGGCATTTGGTAAGATAGTCCACCTGCTCTATTGTTGCTTTTTTTTTGGTAAAAAGTCCCTTGTTCGCTTTGGATATTTAGGTGAAACCAAAGGGTGTGACCATGACCGCTTTATTGGCAAAGGCTGCCGCAATGGCACTTGTTCAACATCCAGTTGTGAATGCCAGTTGCAAAGACGGGAAGAGCTTTACTTACAATAGAAACATTAATATAGCTGTTGCAGTGGCCATTAACGGCGGGTTGATCACACCTGTGCTTCAGGATGCAGATAAGGTTTGATTTCTCGACCGTGCTGTGCCTTTGTTCCTCTTGATAAAAAGAAAAGCAAATGGATTGATTCGATGCATTCAATTCTCTTTTTGTTTTACTTTGTAATATTTGGTACAGTTGGATCTCTACTTGCTGTCTCAAAAATGGAAAGAGCTGGTGGAGAAAGCCCGCTCAAAGCAACTTCAGCCACATGAATATAACTCAGGTTTCACCATTCAATATGTCTTTTGTTTCTCAGTTCTATACATGCAACTGTGATAGTTGGGTGTGTTTATGTCATTATTCTTCAAGAATCAGAATTATGGTTTTTCTGTTTGGTCGAATGTTTTAGGCACATTTACTCTTTCCAACCTGGGCATGTTTGGAGTGGACAGATTTGATGCAATTCTTCCTCCGGGCCAGGTGGGTCAAACTGTCAGGATTTCCAACTTTACTGAACCGAGGATTTTATTAAAGTTGTGAGAAGCTTCTTAGCTGTCTGGTGAATTTTTTTTCTTATATTTAGGGGGCCATCATGGCTGTGGGAGCATCAAAGCCAACTGTTGTAGCTGATGCAGATGGATTCTTCAGTGTCAAAAGTAAAATGCTGGTGAGTGTTCGCATCTTCCCTGAAATCTTCCAAACTGTCCAGTGTATTATGTAATGAAGGCTTGATATTTGTGATTAATAAGCATTTCTATATCGCATGAGGCATGATTATACATCAGGCATTGAAAATTAGTTTACAAATGATATAGAATTGGGATCCTCATGTACTCGCTAATACACCTGTTATTGTTGCCTTTGTAAGATCATTAGGGGTTGAAGATTTCTCATCTCAATATTTCTATTCTTACTCTGAAATTGAAAATTTTGAGAAAATCTTCGTTAGCAAAACCAGGATGAAACTTAGTTGGAAGCAAATAGGAATGAATCTAAAATCCCAATCCCTTTTTGGAGCCAAATACCATCTCAATAAGTTAGAGAGAAAAGAATGGTATAGTTCAATGGAGGATATTGAAAAATAGACATGGCTTGCTTCTTGTCTCCAAGAAACTTTGTTCCCACTGGTGGACTGCCTGTCGTAATCCTATATATAAAGTTGACCCATAATTTTATCTTGTTCTGCATAATTCTTTCTAAATTTTATCTTTGTCTTAGATGTCACACATTATAGACTGGATATAGGTGCTGTCCTAATTTGTCACATACAAATAGATTAAGATTCGCAGTTTGAATTTCAATTTAATAACTACTTGTGTCATGTTTGCATTGTCACTATACTATCAGGACTTAAATGTCCTTACTTTTAGAACCTGTTTGGTAAAATTGAAAATTAAGTGTTGAAAATGTATCTACTGAACTTTAAGTTTTGATAATCTTATGTGCTGAAAATAGAATTAAAAAGTTGTTTGATGATAATTAAAAATTGATAGCTGAATATTATCAATCTCTTCTCAGATATCGAATAAAGACCATCGTTGGTAGGTTTTGTCAATATATTTGGCAAGATTATAATTACATTCAATTATCTTTAATTGAATGAACTAAGTAACCCCTCCCTTACTAGATTTAGTGGATATTTGACTTAATTGCATCATTTTAAGTCACTTCTATTAATGGTTATCAAACGAGCTTAATCTCATTGTGCTCCTTGCTAAGCTCTATGAGGCTCGATTAGAGTTCCATGGAGTTCCACCCTAGAGAGAGAAAGAGATAGAGAGAAGCCAAGCTCTGTAAGTCCCAATTTGAGTACATGGAGCGCATTTTGGTGTTTTCTGGCTCTTCTCTGTTGATGTATAAGGTTTTGGTCAAGATTGCCTACGTTGATCCGATAAGTTCTTCCCCTTATGATATGGGACGTCATTGAAGATATTTATCGTGTGAATAGGATGATTTTGAGTCCAGAACGAAAATCGTGTCTACGTTGAGGACTAAATATTGTGAAAGCACAAAAAATGGTATTTCCTCATCTTCAGTGTTAAAAAGAGGAAGGAAAAGTAACAGACTTAGACTTAGGGTGCGTTTGTTTAGCAGGAAACTCAAGAATAGGAAAACATTTTCTAAAAAATAATCGCTTAGATTGCTTACAAAAATGAATGAATGCAAAATATTTTCATCACCGGCGAAAATAGTTAGGCATGAATTGTTATCGATAATGAAAACATTTTCCTTTGACTAATTTTCTAAGAGATATAGCCAATTATTTTCTTGAAAAATGTTTTTCAAATCTTGAGTTGTCCGTGAAACAAGCGCATTCTTAGTGTGTTTTAATTTAGAGTTCTTCCAAGGACCACTCAAGACAGGCTCTAAAGTCTGTAAGAGCATTTACATTTCTTGATTCTGCTTCACCTACTGCATTACTGACACTTATATGTGGAAAGCTGCATTTGTGTTTTCATAATCCCAATTATGCTACCATCATAGAACCTTTTCTATGGCAAGTTGTTATTTGACTTTGCATTTCATCATGATCTCAGCTTTGCCATTTTGGACATTTCAAGTTGTTTTTGATGATCTTGATCATGCTAACACATAATTCTCATTACATTGGCTGCTGAGAAAGCTACCTCTGCGGAGCTTAACTAATTGATCCAGCGCAGAAACTTCTAACTGTTGGGAAACAAATTTCAGGTGAATGTTACGGCAGATCACAGGATCGTCTATGGTGCTGACCTGGCTGCCTTCCTCCAGACATTCTCAAAGATTGTCGAGAATCCCGAAAGCCTTACATTGTAATGAGGTTTGTTTCAGTTGGGACTGGATCGTCCAAGCCACATTCTTTGGATGCAGCTCTTGCTTGCGCTGTCACTTTTTGTCATGTATTTTCATTTTTTTTTCTCTGATTTGTGAGGAACTCATACAGAACTTTGATAGATTTTGAAAGAGGGTAATAAACTTCGCTGAAGTTTTGAGCTGAGTGTTGCATATCCTCTCCTCATTGTTACGAAAATGTATATTACTTTTTCTCGTATGGTCGCAGCTGAGTGCTGCAGCCTTACATATGGATAGGGGTCTATCTTTTATGGCTTAAATCGAGACAACTTTTGATTTTCTGACGGAAGATTGTTCATTTAGCCAGAGAAGAAAACGGCCAAAGAGGCCATTCTAACTGTTAAAATTAGTCGCGCAGCTGGGATTCTGCATTTCGAGTAGATTGGTAACATTTATGAAGATTTGGACTATGTAGTCTTTAATAGAACCAACGTAGTCGTGTAAAACAAAATTTTGCAAGCACTAATAGATTGGTAACATTTATGAAGATTTGTTCTGTAATAACTCAAATGGGCGTATCATCCATCATAGTGCTAGTATTGATGGAGTAAAATTGACTGATTCACGGCTTTCCAAGACTCTTTATTTCCTTTTGGTCTCTTTGGTGGTACATGTATTGATCAATCATCCCTCCCTTCATCAATTGTTTGTAAACTACTTCATACTTTGTCTGAGAATTCCTTGAATATCCTTCTGCATATAGCTTTGTGTCGCAGTGCATCCTAACGTAAGCAGAAGCTGCAGAACATTTGCGGTATTCACTCCTAGATAAGGTGTTCCCACCAGTAAGCTGTGTGTACATGAAGGGAGTGAAGAGAGACAGAGATCGTACACAACAAAATTGTCTGAAAAGTCTTGTTCTGTACAAAGAGAGATTGGTCGAAGCTATCGACATGAATGAAGCAAGGCGTATCAGTTCACCAGTCCAAGGTAATGTTCCTGGATATGTATAACTTATCAATGTACTGTATAACTGGGATCGAGGCCTTGATATACCTTCTCATCTTCTTCTTGGCCGTCTCCTCTGCAATGAGATTATTGGAAGTTTGAGATCTCTAAAGGACGAAATGAGGAGGATCGTTTATGACTGATCGACCCGATTCAATAATAGATCCAAGACAGACTGCAAATGTTCCCCATGCATAATTTGCCTGATAATGTTGTTTTACAAAAACATCAGATAAAAGGTTTAAAATCTTCGAATTGCCTAGGGAAGAACCTTGTCGTGAGACACTATTGCTGCATCTGAAAAAAGGATTGATGCCATCGGTTCGTGCAATTATCTCACGTAACACGAACGCGTGAATGGATGTATAATGATATTCTGTAGTTTCTCTATAACCAATTCAATCCCCACCTTCTCGTTTTTGGGCCAACATTCTAAAGTTACGATTTTTAACATACTAGAAGTTATTCAGGCAATGCAGTTTTCTGACTTGGAAACTAGCAATCATCAGCTTTCAAGAAAAGCATACATAGAAGTTGTAAAAGCTATCAAAATATGAAAATTGTTTGTACGATGGATTGGAAATCTCCCTAAAACTTTGGCATTTTGGCAATCTTATAGTTCATCAAACTAAAAGATAACTCGCCATGGGTTTGAAAATAACACAGAAAAATTATTGAGAGACAGAAGGAGGACCGGCATGCATGCAGTATCATCCCGACTTACCAGTTTCATTGAGCTTTAGCAGAAGTTGATCCCTATATGGAAGAGTATACATTCCAGCATAAACAGCTGTCCTGATTCCCCATGTGTGGAATGGCGCACAAACTTGCATATAGGCTGTGGTAGCCGCATCTTTTAATGAGTAATCGCTAGAACACGAAAAAGAGAGGAAGCTATTAGTATGGAACAAAACCAATCTTATTATACGAGATTACATTTGCAGGAGATAGTAACTTTGGACAAGTTGACTTTAGGGCAATGGACTTCCTTAACTCAGATCACAAGTTATTATTATCTACTTATCATCTTATACTTGTTCATTGTGAAAATCATAGCTCAATCGGGAAGAATCTTTGCAACCGCTACCAGCAAATGGCTTCAACCCCAGTCTACCAGAGAGAGAGAGAGAGAGAGAGAGAGAGAACATACTCAGAAGACAAAAACTGCTCAAATAGAGCTCTGATGAGATCAAGACCCTGCCTAACTCGACGTAAGTTACGGGTACGACTTCCTGGAGTTCTCACTGAGTTTTTCGCGACGTCGAGATCCAGTACGTTTCGTAATGTGCGATGTGTCTTCGATGCCTCCACAAGATCACGTACCTTGGAGAGTCAATTACTGGGTCAGTGGAAGGAAGGTCACAAGAATAGTACATGGCATGGCAAGGACAATTCATTTCATGATTGCACAGACACTCCGAATACATCATTTCCAACTCACACGACTGTCAATTTCCTATCTGCAAATTCTAGCTCCATGAGAAAAGTCGACAACAATTCTCAAAAAGTCGCGTCCTTGAAATACCACACGGATCCCTGGAAATCGTAACCATAGCATTTCAACTGGCAAGACATTTCCCCTTTCACCTAGAAGACCTTAAGTTTTAACTCCCGAGTTGAAGATCGACGAGAATCTACTCCGTAATGCTACTAAACTCATGCAGATTGTTGAATTATGTAAAACACTGACATATCACCCCGAACAACCAAGCGCGATCCTGCATTAGCAACAAAGTATCCTAAGCTATCTTGAGAATTCACCCCAACCCAACACATGACAAAGCCTGTGAATACGAGTGTATAGTTATTACACTTTCCCTGCATAATTAATGCTAGTGATTTTAAGCCCTGTATACAAGATTCATTTATAAAGTGTGGTGACAATCCGTAAGCGGAATCCGAGCAAATAGATTGCATTCGAACAACGGATGAGAATCCAAGATATCGTTCCGTTGTCCAATTTGGAATAGTTGCTACTCTTCGTGAATTTCACTATTTACATATATTCCATCACATACACACATTAGTTACCACAAACAACTCAAAGATGAACAGCGGAGCAAATTAAGAGTTCGAACGATCGGAGAGGCAACACAACCCAATCACCAAACTTCCGTCCACGACATTGCTCTAGCAATTGATAATTGAAACAGAGGAGGGCAGAGTCGAATCAAAGCTCGAGAAATAAGAATTGCAACAAAGGGGGGCGACGCACACGGGAAATCGCAACAACAGACCTTGGCGACGTACTCCATTTCAGCGAACTTGAAGGCGAGGCCGAGGCAACCGAAAAGAACGGAGACCAGGGAGCAGGCGTCGCAGAACTTGTCCAAGCGGAGCTCCACGCTCCCGCCCCCGTCGGACCGCAAGAGGGCGGCCATCTCCTCGAACGCCTCCGCGATCCCCGAGAGAGGCGTGTCGGCCTGCTGCGCGGCCCCCGGCGGCTGGCCGGGAAGGACGCCGCCCTGGCGTCTCCCTCCATCGGCTTTTTCTCCCGTCATCATCGCGAGCTATTGGGTACGCATTCGCATTCGAATCTGCGCGTGGTTGACTGGTGGATTGGAAGGGAGATTGGAAATTGGGAAAGAGGGGGGTTTGCGTGTGTTGGATCATTGGAGCTTTCCTAGAAAGGGGTACGAAACGGGAGGTGATGGACTCGGAGGATCGCTACTCGTGCGGATTGCCGAAGGCGAGACTTTGTCTGCACGAACGCTCTTCTTTTGCTTTGCCAGAAAATATTGCGCAGGTCAACATTGCCAACTCCAAGACCGTCCACTCAAATCTCGCCACATGCGTCAATGGGTCCCATTAATTTTAAAAGTTTGCAAGATATGGGACCCGTTTGCACACGTGGTGAGATCTGATCAATTTAGTCTTTTTGGCTTATGCGCGCCATCTGTGCTTACGTCACGAGTTTTGGTCCCTTCATTGAAATGCACCTGCATCATTAAAATTACACGTGTAAAAATAATTTTTGTTTTTTAATTATTTTTTTGGTCAGAAAAGTAATTTTTGGTTAAATTTGTGGATTTTGTTATAGGTAGTTTATGACACACTAATTAATTTATTCCTCTTAATTATGAGGAAATTCAACCGAATACATAATTCCTGTCACTTCAATATTGCTGAGAAGAATGATTTTCATCTAAAAAACAATCTTAAGCAATTTACTCAAAACATAGCTTATTTCAAAGCTATGCACACTAAAAAGTCATTTTCATTTTGAACATGTTTTGCTTGCTTAGGAAACGCAAAATTATAATGCCTTTTTCACCACGTATTAATTTTAGACCTCCATAAAACATAATATTCATCGGAAAAATTACCAAAAAATGTCTTAAATCTAATAAAATTGTGTCAATTCAATCCTAAATCTTTTACATTTGTTTTAATCAGTCTTTTCGGCCAATTTTAGCAGGAATCTATAACGTGGACGCCGGCCGTGCCACATAGGGTGGCCGGCGCTGACGTGGACAAATTTCAATAATTGGTTGAATTTTTTTTATACATTTTTTTCTTTTTCTATTATTTGCTTTTTTTTCCATGGACTTAGGTTGGGGAGGGCGCGTGGCACGTTGTGCAGATCTGGCAAGGGCCGCGACACCCTTGCCAAATCTGGCTAGGCGAGGGTGTCCCAACCCTCGCCTGCCTAAGTCCATGGAAAAGAAAAAAAAAAGAAAAAAATTTGAAGAATTATTAAAATAATATTAAATTTTATCCACATCCACGTCCGCCATCCTACGTGGCACGGCCGACGTCCACGTCAGCGATTTTCTGTCAAAATTGGCCGGAATGACTAAATTGACACAAATGCAAAAGATTTATGATTGAATTGGCAAATAAAAATGTTCACGCCTGAATTGGCACAATTGCAACAGATTTATGATATTTTTGGTAATTTTCCCAAATCTCATTTCCTCTCCCACAACACATCTCATATTATTGTATTAGTGGCTAATAAAAACCTATGAGAATTTATTATGTAACAGTCTTTGGATGACTGTAAGACTAATAGTCTATTTTGAGCCACAAAAAGATAAATAACAATTGACTAAAATTGTAGTGGGGCCCACTCTTTTAAATATTTGTGGCTCGTATCATAATGTTATTCTCACAGTTACCCAAAAACTGTTACGCTAGCAAAGTCTCAAACCTATTCAAATAGTCCTGTCAGCACAAAGTGCGGGCTTGGAGCTAGTTCAGGGGATCGAGCCAATTCAGTTTCAGAAAATAAGAAATTCGTGTCGGCTACTATAAGAGACCATCCATGATGAAATACAAGAAAACCAATCAAAATTAATGCTCCGTTTGTTTCGCAAAAAATAAATGACTTGAAAAATATTTTTCTAAAAACGATCGCTTGTAATGCTTGAAATAATTAGTCAATCGAAAATGTTTTCAATATCGACAATAATTTATGTTTAAACATATACATGAACGACTTAAATGTATTTCGTTTGTTCATACAAGTGATTTTTTTTAGGAAAAATATTTTCCAAATCATTTACTTTTTTCGCGAAACAAACATACCCCGAAATAAAATGGCTTATTTGGAGTCTGTATGGAATGGAGTCGGGTGGAGCCCTCACCAGCGGCGCTAGGAAGGCGGGCGGTGGCTATTGTTCTTTGGCCGCTAAATGCATTTAAAATTTGCTCGATACAATTAGGTACATCTTTTTCCTCGCTCGACGATCGAAATTTTCAACCAAACCCAATTCACTAAGTTGCAGCTAATGGACAGGACCGGTTAGATCGCGAGAAACTATGTATTGTGTCTTTTGGAGAGAGTAGACAGCAAGGAGGCACCAAAACAATGGAGGCTTTTATCTTTTCTACTTCCATTACGTTAAGTGTCGAGGTCTTCACAGGACCATAACTTGCAGCGCGCCGGCGGAGGATCCTTCTCCTTCCACGATTGCTAATACAATCCTAAAAGAGTATTTACAGTCACATCATTAAGTGACCCAAATAGAGAACTGTGCCTACCGATAACCTCCTCAATAGCTAGTATCAACTAAACTTTTGCCAGCTCAACCGCGGCTTTATCTTCTGTGACATTCACAGCTTCCGCACTGTGGACCTGGACCGGCTTCATCGTGTAGAACTTGGCCACATAAACGTAGTACACCAGATTCAGAGCCTGCAACAAGGTCAGCAGCCAGTAGAAGTACTCCAGCTTCCCTCGGTTCAGGTTCCTGTCGGGAAGCCAATTGGACCCGTCAGGCCCGGCGCTGTACTTGTGGACCACCGTCACCATGAAGGTGCTCAAGTAGTTCCCGGCCGAGATCGACGTCCACAACAGCGCAGTCGCCGTGCTCTTCATGCTCTCCGGGGCCTGGTCGTAGAAGAACTCGAGGTGCCCGATTGCCATGAAGGCCTCCGCGATCCCGTGGAGCGCGTACTGGGGCATGAGCCAGAAAACCGACATGGGTATCATGGCGTGCGGCGAGTCCAACAGCCCGTGGGCCTTCGCGTAGCGCTTTCGCTTGACCTCGATGAAGCCCGCGACTAGGGTGGCCAGGATGGAGATGAAGTATCCGATCCCCATGCGCTTGAGGAAGCTGATCCCGCGGTCTAGGCCTGTGAAGCGGCGGGCCACTGGGACGAGGAGGCGGTCATAGGTGGCTATAGTGAACAGCATGGCGGTCATAGTGAAGACCGACATGGAGGCCGCGGGGATCTGGAAGGAGCGGCCGAGGTGGCGGTCCACGGTCTTGGCCTGCTGGAGGGAGAAAGTGCTCTGCTGCGCGTAGGCGGTGTAGAGGATGATGCCGGCGGCCCATACCGGGCCCATCCGGATCACCGTCTTGAGTTCTTCCACTCGGTGGACCGTGTTCAACCTCCATAAGTTAGGGGATTTCACATCGTCCTCTGGAGTGACGATGGCCGCTTTGTCGAGGAACCTGGAAGTTTGATCAACCAATGAGTGAAACAAATAAAAAAGAAGAAGGCCAGTTATGAACATAATTATTACGTGGTAGAACAACATTGTGTACTTGATGGTGTACAAGGGCTTAGTCCTGTAATTTGTCCCGGCTCAACCTATTTACAGTACTGTGTTCTTCGGAGATCTACCCTTTGTCTGTCTGTTTATGCGAAAGCTACCGAACATTAGTTGAAAGATGATGGAGGAGCAAGAGTCCCAGAACTCGTGCCGGTTCTAGGCACGAGCACACATGTATATCGGGACGAACGATGAGGAATATAATCCTTGTATAGTTCAGACTATCCATGCAAACGAAAAACGACAAGCGAGAGACAGAGACCCGTCAGAAGAACGAAGAGATAGACCACGTTGCTCTGGACCATCTTCGTACACGTCTCCAGAGGCCACATGCATTCATGTGTGGGAAAGATTCATAATTCGGTTCTTCCAGAGACTCTTAAGTGGGATTTCCTTACGTGTGGTGGTCGAGGAACACAGTGTGAGCCAGTGGTCTCGCGTGCCTGGTACGATGAGAGCCCAGGAAGCTGTCATCGTCACACCATGCACGACTCGTCAGAGACCAAACCAGGACCATCCAAAATGAAATGCAGGACGCGCCCGGCCCGGCCAATATAATCTCGGTGGGTGGGTTCATGTCTTGATTCATGGAATTTGTCCGGATTCCTTCGTTTTCGAGATGCAGTGAAATGAATTCAGACGCCATCTTCCTTCAGAAGAGAATATCTTTGTTCTGGACAGTCAGTGATAAACTTTTTGACCATGTCTATCACATGGATCGTGAATTCTAGCTTCGGCTGCTTAGTTTTGTAGTGGAGTAATCGACTGTGTCAAGATACATCGTGAGTGATTTCCTTCGCTCTTTTCCTTTTCCTGGGCTAATCCGATTGTCTTCTTCGTTCAATAAGAGAGATTAGATAACCTAAGTAGTTTTACGGGACGCACAATCATTCGGCCGTTGAAACTTCCACATCGAAAACCAAAGGATTTCTCTGTTTTACATGCCCATACATAAGACCACAGCTCTAATCATTTCAAATTAACATGGAATAAATTTTATCAATCATTGCTTGAGGTTATACTGTGAGGTCCGTGCGAGTCTTCAGTGTCGTCAATTGCACGACTATGGAGTTTCAAGTTCTTTGTCTAACTTAGTAGAGTTTGACTCCTCATGTTTCGGAACAACTAGGTTGGCTTACAAAACCAATATTATTGGTTTTGCGTAAGAAAGGTTACGAAACCCGTTTGAGCGCTGCATCGATGTAAAATATTTCCTTGTATAACATGTTTAAATACGCAATAATTCGATGATTTTCTTCCCTCTTAGCAAGCACAGGCATTGACATAGAGAGAGAGAGAGAGAGAGAACTTACGTGACATGGTTGGTGTGGACAAGCTTCCCATCGAGCGAAATTGAGGCATCGAGCTCCTCATTCTCGTACAACAATGTCGAATCCGTCACCATCGCTACCCTCCTCTTCCTGAACGAAGCCACGCACACCTGCAACAACCGGGTAAACGGGCTGCCTGCTGGATCCATCATCCTGTACAGCCGATACCCGCCGATCAAGGTGATGACCGAGAGGAACATCAAGATGGTCGGTATCCCGAGACCCCAGCCCCATCCGATGTTGTCCTGAATATAAACGAGCACCGTCACTGCCAGCAGTATAGACACCCCCATCACAAAGTAGTACCAATTGAAGTACTTCCACGTCCTGGTGGACTGCTTCGGGTCGTTCACGTCGAATTGGTCCGCCCCGAAGGCGACCACGCAGGGGCGGATCCCGCCAGACCCGACGGCTCCGAGCAGGAGGGCCGTGTAAAGGACGGCGAGCTGGCCGCCGCTGGCCTCTTGGCACACTTGGTCGCCCTCGCACGGGGGAGGCCTCAGCTGGGGGAGCACGGCGGATACGGTCAAAAGGGTCATTCCCTGTCCACAAAACGAGGACAAAATTATTGCTCAATAATGGAATGGACGGTGGTCCTACAGGGCGGTAAAATGTTTATTCGGTGATTGCGTGTGTTTAATGAGTAGGTTTCACATAAACACCGAAAGACGTAAAGCTCATGTTTATTTACTCAAGGAAACCATGACGACTCCATCCATCTACCCAGAGTGAACAATACCTTAGGACTCCAATCATGCTCTCCAATCATTGAGAAATCAAATGAGAGCTGCTAGCCTGACAGTCGACAATACTGTCAGTTATTTCTGACCACACGATCTTCCAATCAATGAGTGCTTCATGTAAAATACGCGATAATAGCATGTGGATCTACGGTTGAGATTATACCGTCCCTGACAGTACTGTCAAGAAAGCATTTCCATCAAATTGATGTTGCCTCCTTTTCCGTAACCTTATCGTCGGAATCTTCTCAGTTTTCCCCGTTTTTTTTCCCAGAATCCATGAGCTATCTTAAGGGGTAATCATATGTGGATCTCTTTCCAGCGAGTCGCTTTCATAAGTAGAGTGTATACAGTAGAAAATGCAAACAAGTTAAGAAGTTTTGCATAAGGTCCTCGAATCCGTCTTGTTTATATCGCCATTATCATAGCATTTCCTACAAGAAACAAAGGTCATTTCTCGAACAACTTCTACTTCTTCTCCAACTTTGTCTTAAGACGCTCGTGATCTCATTTGTGTCGGCTCTCTCTATAACACACACGAAATCACACACAGAGAGACAAAGAGTAGTTGAACTTACGACTACATAGATAATGGAGGTGACGCTGATGGTCCAGAAGCGCCCGGCGTAGGCGTCGGCAATGAAAGCGCCGATAAGCGGCGTGAGGCTGCCGGTGCCGTTGAAGTTGGTAAGAGTGTTGGCTGCTTTCGTCAATGGCATGTGGAGTTGGACCGTCAAGTAGCTTAGCATGTTCGCGTTGAAACCCACCACGGCCAACTTATCGCTTACCTCATTCGCTACACCAATAGGGTCAACGTGATCAAAGAAACATTCCAGAAGATTAAGAAGAAGTAGAAGGTGATGATGATGAGAGCTTGATTGACTCACAGAAAATGAAGGGCATAGTGATCATCCCTCCCTTTTTCCTTCCTCTTCCATGGCTTCCTTCCTCCTCCATTTCTTTCTTTTTTAAATTTCTCTCCTCCGTTTTTTCTATTGTTCTTTTCAGTGCTGAAAGTGTCTCTGATCTCATGCTATTTATAGTGCTCTTGGTGGAGATTTCTGGGTGGATATGCTTCGATATTATTGGTGTGATTTCTTCTCTCTTTTTTTTTTGGCCCCCCTTTTTGACATGGTAGAGACGTAGCCACAAGAGTAATCCAGTACTGTGATAACAAAGGCCTTCATTTTTTATTCTTCGATCTTTAATTTTGGGGTGTTTTGGCCAAGTATTGAGACGATGATGTTTTTGTCGAGTCAAAGAGAGATGAACATGCATGTGAATATATGACCATGGCTCCAATAATTGAAATCACCGTCGGCCTGAACAAAACAAAGACGTCAAGACATTGGGTTAAAATTTGTTATATAAGACACATTTATCACTTAGGAAATAAATATTAGCCAGAAACTTAGAACGTCTTGGCCAGTTTAATTAAAATTGGGGACGAAACAAAGTTTTTGTCAGCTTAGAAAATCTTGACATGGCAGCACAATCCAAGTGTAAAAATCGACAAGATTTAATGAACCAAAAAAAAAGAAAAAAAAACCTAGAGTAGATAGAGGAGGAAACTTTAGTACTGATATAATATAGGGACATAATAGGTTCACATGACATGTTTTGGTTTTGCCACATTTTGGCTTTCAAAGGGTTATTGAGAAACATGGATTGAGAAAGAGGCCGATGGGAGGTGGAGAGTTTGTGCCCCCACACATATCATTATCTCTATAAGGCTTTGTTTGTTTCGCGAAAAACAACATTCGGGAAAATATTTTTTGGTTCGAGGAAAATAAGCTAATTTAGGAAAACATTTTCTACCTATGGAAAAAAATTCCTTCAAAAGTGGGAAAAATGTTTTCCTCTTTTTGAGAAGTGGCAAACATTTTCCCTCATCTTTGCTTCCTCAATTCCTTTACATTCATCTTCTTTTCTATAATTTTTTTCTTTTTTCCTTTTCTCGTTCTTCCTCGTTCTTCCTCCTTCCTCCGCCCGCCGCTCCTTCCTCCTTCTTCCTCCGTCGACCGCGGACCTCGGCTATGGTTGGAAACCAAAAGGAAAAGAAAAAAAAATAAAACATAAAAGAAGAAAAGAGAAAAAAAATTAAAAAAAATCGATTTTCTTAAAAATAATACAACAATGAAAGAAAAAACAAAACAAAACAAAAAATTATTGAAAGGATTGCATGGAAGAAAATAAAATTCGATTTTTCATACCAAACGACGGAAAATATTTCCGGGTTTTTTTTTCATATTTCAGCAAACACCGAAAAATATTGTCATTTTCCCGAAAAATAACTTTCCGAAAAATATTTTCCGAAAAAGTCACAATTTCCGCGAAACTAACGGAGCTAAGTGTTGGGAGGGTAAATGAGGAATTAAAACTAATTAGTGCAAAAATTAATTTATGATGCCAAATGATATAAATTCAGGAAAAAAATTTCCTTTCTTTAAAATAATCGACATCATGACCAAACCATATAGTTATTGCATCACTTTTTTGGCAATGTTTGTTGAGGAATCCACGTGTTATTTACCGTCAATTCTTCTTTCTCCAATTTTTCGTAAATTATGCTAGTTTGGTATAACAGGTAAACCCCACCTGAACTCTTAATATTTATCAAATACGCCACTAATTTATTAGACCGCACGAGACACAAGCCAATACACTCCATAGATGAGATTGCTTTTACTTGATAACGGTAGGTTGGCATGGAAAATCAAACCGGTGTCATGCATCTAAGCCTCTCCGACAAGCCCGTTTCCTAATAATTGAGCCAAACCCTAGTTATGCGATGTCGGCCAGAAGACTTTGTATAGGTAAAAAGAGTTTAATGAAATAGATGGGAGAAAATTGTCCAAAAAGTCTTAAATATACTGTACGGCGGCCAATTCAGTCTTAAACATTTCAATTGTGCAGTTTAATCCTAAACCTTTTGACGATTTGTCAATCTAGTCATAAACGTTTTAATTGTATCATTTTAGGCATAAACATTTTGACGGTTTGTCAATTTAATACTAAATATTTTTGACAATTTGTCAATATAATCATTTAGGTCAATCATCAAAATATTAAGTTTAGGACTAAATTGATAAAACGTCAAAAAGTTTGAAATTAAATAGACAATTAAAAAGTCTAGGACTTAATTGGCCGCCGTACAATAGGATCGGGACCAAATAGACCGTGGAGATGAAATAATAGGTTGCTGAAAAGATTCTGATTCGCTCAAATTCGGCTGCTGTCACGTCAAGATCATCACTGGACCATGATTGTATGTAAGGAAAACACTTGGCAGAAATTTCCAACATCTCTTTCTGGTTGGGTTTAGAGAATCTCCCAACTTCATACATCGTGGTTCTAATTTAACTGTCATCATCGTTCACCCTCTCACTTATGTGTCTTGTTGGCCTAAATCATAATCCCATGGATTTCCCCGCCACCCTTGCTGACCGGTGACCAGGACGAACCATCGGTGAAGTACTACATCATACTTAAATGGATCAGCTTCTTTCTTTCAATCGATCTTGAAGATATACTTCAATATTTGTTATGCAAATCCAGACAAGAATTTGTCCGTAGATGTGCTTGGTTAGGTGACTGTTAGCTCTCATTATCTCTACATGCATAGACAGCTCACTCGCAAACTACTGAATATTTTCTCCTCTCTTTCTGTTGTTAGCGAAGGACGAGTCAGTGAAGCTTTTTCCTGATAGATTTTAGGAACGACGAAACTGGGGCCATGCCCGACAGACTAAGTTCAGTACCAAATGGACTACTTTTTGCTAATTATACATTCAGATGATTATTTATCGCGTTAAATAGGAAAAAACGTGTGGGGTCAAGGGGGGAAAAAAAAGAATTTACCGAGTAGCATGTTCTTACTTCTGAAAAGCTGTTCATCCAGATTTTTCATGAATTCTTGTTCTACGGTCTATCAAGTTGCTGCAAGTAGGTCTTTTCAAGCAAATTCACATCAACATGCTCTATAAATTTGTTCATCTTCTATCGGTCTATGCAAGCTTCAATGAACCCTTGTTTTACAACTTATAGTGCTTCTACAAAGGTTATTCCAAATTTACACACATTTCCCGTCCGATAGCTTGATCTCCTTCTGCAAAGCCAAAGCCTAGTTGTCAACACTCACCGCATATGACTTGTTGTGTAAATAAGTTTGTTTGTTCTGCACACTAGAATTTTAATTATCTTTTCGTCTTTGAAACATTATAAGGAGAATTTCTCAACAATACGTGCACAGTTTCTTGTAATCCTCAACTTATTTTCTGGCAATTTACCAGCACAAGTTGTTTCCCATTGTAGGTGAATACGTTCTTCAGTAGTCATTTATCGTTTCACGTAGCAAAATTTATCCTTGGTTGCTTCTTGTCTGTTCACACAGGAAGCATTGGCATCTTGTTCATCTTCTTTTTCTGGCAAACTGCTTTCCCTTTACGTATTAAGATGGCAGGGTCAATACTCAATATTTATACCAAAGATCGTCCACACCGATCTCCACATGTTCTGAACATCACTACAGCCTTTTCGGTAAGGTGTATTAATCTAGATAACTTGCATGGTTCAGCTCTTTCCCCCTGGATTTTCATTGGCTGATGCCAGAACAAGTGGACACGTTGAACCATCATCCTATATATGTCGTGTAGACTCCTAACTAGAGAGAACAAAACATCATCGTCCCCCGTTCATACACACATGCTTTTTCTGGAGTTCCATGAACTGCAGGCCTGCAAAGTTTTTCGTCTGTCCGGTCACAGGTCGCTGTTCCTGAACAAACAGAAGATAACGAATAGAGATACGCAAGGCGATGATCTCAAGGCATCGAAACAGCCGGTCTAGCCCTCGCTCTCCATCACCGAGGAATCTTTCGTCATCCAATAATTAACTAGTGACCACGTATCTAATCGCTCTTGCTGAGCATAAACAGGACTCGACAGAAACAGTTCCGTGGGTCCATTGAGTTCCGAAACATCTTTGTAAGGCATGGTGGGGCAGATGATGCAAGCACGATTAGAACAGCGTAAGCGCCGAGACCCCATTAACAGATCACGGAGCTTGATAGCTCGTTTGTCTCGGCTCGGAAACGCGCTTTCTCTCCACCTTCTATTATCATCCGTCTTTGGCTGGTGCGGAATCTTCAAATCACGTGCCTTAACCTCTTTGATTTATGTGAAGTCCCCTGAATGATGAGATCATGGTAAATGTGATCTCGACCAGTTTCGGGTCGCCCGCCTTGAATGGTCGACCTCTGTCTCTGTTAGCCTATCGTGTTTTGTCATTTGCTAGCAACAGCGAGTTGGCTTCGTTTTGGCTGGATTTTGGACCATTTAGAGGACTGATCACTCCAATCAAAGTGTGAATTGGGATGCATTGATTTCTAACTATCGACGGAAAGAATCGTACCACCCATTGTTGGAGAGATTTTCCTTTGTAGTTTTTGGCTATCCTGCCTCCTCACGTCATTCTATATAAGCCCATCTACAACACATCATATCACGCCTTGGAAATCACTACATGAGTCGCAACTCGAAGCTTCGCAAATCGTAATATATTATTAATCCGAAATGAACCGTCGTGCAAATGAGAAAATAGTGAATATAAACACCCTAATTTACTAAACAAAAAACTGTCTAATCGGATAACTTCTAATTAATAAACTAACATCTAATAAATCACAAAGATAAGGCCATAATCTTATACTATCTAAAATTCTAGCTCGAACCGTGGAGTCCTCATCAGTGGGACAATTACCAAAAAAGTCTTAAACATATTATAATTGTGTTAATTCAATCCTAAACATTTTGCATTTGTGCCAATTCAGTCCTTTCGGTCAATTTTTGCCACAAATCACTGACGTGGCACTGCCGACACTGACATGGTGCGGCCGACGCTGACATGGCCAATTTTCAATAATATTTATTTTTTGAATTTTGAATTATGAATTTTTATTTTTTGTTCTTTCTCTTTCTTTTTTTCTTCTTCCTCCAGCCGATCGCCAAGCCACGCGACCGACCAGAGGCGAGGGCCGGCGGGGGCGAGCCTCGCCCTGCCACGGCACGACGTGACCTCACCGTCGCTAGGTGTGGGCGCGCCTTGCCTCTGGCTAATCGCCGGGCTCGGCAGCCAGCTAGAGGAAGAAGAAGAAAATAAAAGAAAAATAAAAAAATCGAAAAAATATGAAAATATTATTAAAAATTGGTCACATCAGCGCCATGACACGTCAGCGATTTTCGGCTAAAGTTGGCTGGAATGACTAGTCAACACAAATGTAAAAGGTTACGACTGAATTGGCATGAATGCAAAATGACATAATTGAATTAGGGAAGAGAGAAAGTGTAAAACTAAATTGACACAATTACAATAGGTTTAGAACTTTTTTGGTAATTTTTCCCTTCATCAGCAGCTATGGTTAAATCCCATGCCCGTTTACAAGCCCTAATTCACTTTTCCCCTCAGAGACACGAAGTCATCTTAGTTGAGTCAGATAACTTAGGAATTGGTGAATGCTTCGAGGAGTCTAGATAAGTTCACTTGGGAAGCTCACGCTCATATCATGAAATGCAAATATCTGCTTTTTAGATATACGGGTAGTTCATTGCTTTAGAGAGGCAAACTTTGTGGTGGACTCGATTGCCAAAGCCCATAGGAAAAACTCTGGGAAAAGTACATCAAAAGTGCCAAAAGTTGTGTACGGCGCTCATTTTAGCGCCAAAAAGTTTTCCCAGATCACTTAAGTGCCAAATCGAAGAAATTTCGGCCAAATTGATTATGTGGCATTTATAATTAAATTTTTGATATGACATGGAATATTTTAAAAAAAAAACTCAGTCCACGTTGATTCCACATGGACTTCTAAACTTAAAAAAAAAAAATCAACTAAAAATTAAATAAACTCAGGCTGTTTGTGGCTGCTGCCACAGCCGTCGGGAAGGGCCGACGGAGGTCGCCCGGGCCTTCCCTTAGCCCGACGACCTCGCCATCCTCGGGCGAGGCCTCGACCGCCCCTAGCGAGGGCCTGCTCGCCAAGATCTGGGGCTGGGCGCGACCCTCATCCCAAATTTGAGCGTGGGTCGCCGGCCCTCGCTTGGTGGCCTGGTCCACCACCACCAGGAACCAGACTAACCTCCGCTCCAGCCATCAAAGGAAACCAACACAGATCTGGTTCAGGCATTACGTCGAATAGGTGGTGCACGGCTCAATCAAGGGAGAATAGTGAACATTTAAGGCTCGAGGTCTCGTCTAGACTCACAACAAGCAACGATGAACACCTAAAATCAAAGAACACAACATGAACAAGCCTAGTATACACGCGAACCAGGGCTAGCGAGCCTTAGTCTATCCAGGCGAGAGCCGACGACCCTCACTCAAATTTGGGGCGAGGGTCGCGGTCAGCCCTAATTCTGGGCAAACAGGCCCTCGCCGAGGGCTGCTGACGCCCCACTCAGGATCAGCGAAGGTTGCCTGGGCTCTTTGCCGGCCCTTCTTGACGACGACTAGCGACGTAGGCGTGGCCACAGCCAATCTGACTTTCTTTTTTTCTTTTCTTTTCTTTTTTTGAATGTTTAGCTTTTTTAAATCAAATTAAGTTTGTATTTTTAAAAAAATATTTTTTTTGAAATTTTAGTTTTTTAATTGCTGACTGGACCTCTGGCGATCCACATCAGCTTTAAGTACTAATAAAAAAAATGTCACGTCGGATTTCCGGCCAAACAGATCAAAGTTGGTACTTAAGTGATTGTTTTTCAAAAAAAATTGACACTTAAGTTATCCTCTGGAAACTTTTGGTACTAAAATGAGTACCGTACACAACTTTTGGCACTTTTGGTACTTCTCCCAAAAAACTCTTTACCTTTGAATTGGGTCTTATCTTGTCCCCTCCCCAAGCCCTTTGAAATCTTTTATGTACTAATCCCATTTATTGGGCCCGATTTTCATCCTCTAGTTGAACGAAATATTTCACTTTCAAACCCCCCCCCCCCCCCCCCCCCCCCCCCCCCAAAAAAAAAGTGAAATGTGAGACTTGTTTGGTTGGCAGCCTGGATGGATGGAAACACACTCCATAATCAGAACGGACTATTCGACCGAAAAATAAATAAATCTCAAATTCATTGTTGTTATCATTCATCACATCGGCTCCACCGACGCCACTTCATGCTTTGATTTCTAATAGGGATGGGTTGATTGGAAGAACTGCAATAATTACGTAAATGAGTTTTGTTGTTGTTGTCAGAAACAACTATTTTTATTTATGCGTAAGATTAGCCCATAGGCCTACTAAGTGGTTCATCCTTACAGAGCAAATCAAAGAGTGAACGAGGGGGGATAACATAACACCCAGTTTCGTGGGATGGTCTTTCTACGATGGGTTTTTGCAACCCAGTCAGCTACCGAGTTTGAAACTCGTGCACAATGGGCTATCAACAGCGAAGAGAATTGAGAAATTAGCTCGACACACTCGGTGATAAGCGGTCGTACTTCCCACGCTAAGTGATCTATGCTCTTTAAAGCGTTGAGTAGAAGTACATTGTCGGTCTCCACGATCAACGTCTCTTGTTTCTTTGGGAGTAGAAAAATTCAGGTTTCAGCCAGCGCTCTGGCCTCTGTTTGTAGTGCCGAAAACGCCGGTACCGATTTCGTGAAACCGTCGACAAGGATTCCAGCGGAGCTGCGACATACACAAGCTATCGCACCTTCCATGGAGCCTTCCGCAAGGGCACCGTCGATGTTGACTTTTAAGGTTCCAACCTTTAAAATTGATGAAGAGTTTAGACAAAGACAATAATTGATGGGATAGAGACGGCTGTCAGGATCAAAATAATTGGTGCTTCTTAAAATTGCAATTGTAATAGAAGTATGAAATTTGAGGGCATACGTTGGTTTCCTATTACATGATGGAGATATCGATTTTAGCCTCTTAAGTTGAGGGTAATAAAGTCCGTTCACCCCAAAAAAAAGACTGTGTATGTAGCCAATTAGGGTATGAAAGTAGCACAATCCCAATACTTTATGGGCTGAGATGGGTGTACCTAGTGCTGTCAAGATCCGTGTTCTTGTGTATTTTTCAAGTTATGTGACCCCGACGTGATTCGTATATCCCATTTAATGGGTCAAATTAGGTAAGTCCAACCCGAAACATAATTACTTGAATAACATTTGGAGGAAAGATTTCGTTTTGGTGACTTTAATTAATGAAATCGACGTCCTTGTTATAGTTATTGCACAATGTAACACTATATGATGATGATTTTATACCAATACCTGCTTATAATACGGGTCATGTCATTAATCAAGTCAACACGATACATATAGCGGAACGGGTCAATTTCAAGTTACACGGGTTGGATTCAAACAAGATCCGTTCGATAATTGTGTCAAGTAGGGTGACACGACCAAAACATGAACGCGATTAGCTTAAACTCAAACTTGCTAATTCAGCATCATGTTGGAGTAGTATTATGTCACCTTATCGGGTTAGAAATTGTCACTCCTAGGGTGGACCTAAGATTCGAGATTTAGGCGACGGATGTGGTGAAGATTTCGAAATTATGGGCCTATGACGAAAAACAGATCCATCGGGCTTGATTCGCACTTCAAGTACTACGGGCCTATCGCCTCTGATTGTAATGGGCCGTGCCAGCCTGGCAATTGGCTGGATCATGAGCCTGGCAAGGTACTGACGCGCTCATGCAAGTGGCTCGAAGGTAAGTGGAGACAAGCTTGGATGAGAGCATTTCCGTAAGGTCCGACTCAATTCGATTTGGTCTCGAATCAGGCCCTCCAAGGCCCAAAAAAGATTGAGGTGATTTAATTTTGGGAAATAACACAAATGATTCCTGAACTTTGGCCCGATATATAATGTGATCCTTGAACTTTTAATTTGTTCGATGTGATTCTTGAACTTTAGCCCATTGTGCAGCGGCGTCCTTAAACTTTTAAATTGTTCAATGTGGTTCTTGGACTTTTGGTACATATTCAATTTAGTCCTTGTAATACGTGAAAATATTCAATGTTGTCCCTGAATATTTTCATATTGTCTAAGGACCAAATTAAACATGTACCAAAAGTTCAAGGACATTTCGAACAAATTAAAAGTTTATGGATCGCGTCGCACATTAGGGCAAAGTTCGGAGACCACATTGCACATTTGACTAAAATTTAAAGACCATTTGTATCATCATCCCTTTATTTATTTATTTTTTGTTAATGAGTGGGCCTAAACAAAAAATGGGGCCCAATTTGGACATGCTTATTGACCACCTCTTTGAATAACTAATTTGAAAAAAGTTAAAGTAGATTCAGACTTACCCAACTCTAAACAGGCCCTCTATTTAGTTCTCGACACGTGTTCATCAAACCCAACGCTCACGCAAATCACTGTCGTCGGTGCCTTCGCCCTTGCTAGATCCTCTATCCATCGCCGTCCTTTTCTCTCCCTCTTTACGCGCGTGTGCGAGCTTGCGTGTTTGCGTAATAAAATGTGCAAAATGCAACATAAGAAGGTTACAATCTTGCTTTCTATTTTGGGAAACGTTTTCTTGACAATACTGTTAGTGACGGTACAATCTCGACCATAGATCCACACACCATCGCCGTGTGTTTTGCGTAAAGCACTCATTGATTGGGAGATCGTGTGGTCAGAAATAACTGATAGTACGTCAGCTATGTAGCACCGACATGGCACGCCGACACGTGATTCCTAAAAAAATAGAGAATTTCAACACGTTGGGACACGTTGTATATTAAATGCAGATTTTCATATAAACATGATAAATTATCATGTGTATATAAGAATATCAATGGTGAGTTTCTTCTTTTTCTTCTGTTAGGGATTCACGATTAGGCTTTGTTTGGGTTGGCTGGGTATGGGGTGGCTGGATATATGACTTGAGCATATATATATATTTTTATTAAATTTACAGTTTTGACCCATAGTTTATTGAAAATGCTTAAACTTTATCTCGTGCGTGTCGATATGCTGGACTCGCGTGTCGCTGGCGTGTTTGGAGCGTTGATCATGTGTCGATCGCATGTTGAAAAGTGTCGAAGAGTGTTGGATACGACACGGAGGCCCACCAAAAGTGTCGGTGCTTCCTAAACTGTCAGACTGTCTTGCCAGCAGTTTCTTTCTATCTTTCTTTTGAATTCTTTTCTGCTTCTGCCCGAAACTTTCCCCATATGTACGGGCAACAGATAAAGGGGGGAAAAAAGAAGTAATCCTCGTTGTGCATAGCTCCGTATGTATATCGTGCTTTGACCCGAAAAGATTACATGGAGGAGTGACGAGGAAGGAGAGGAAAATCTTAGAAGAATGAAGAACAAATGAATTAGAATTAAATCATTGTGTGCACATTGTTTTGCTAAAAACGATTCCTACTATCCCGGAAGTTTTGAAAAAGTAATCAAAATCGAAAGCTTTTCTTATCGAAAGTTACATACATGTGGGTTTCATACTTAGAATTACGCATATTTTACTAATAAACGTTTCATTCATGCAAACCGTCCTCGATGGATTACGTACCGGCCTTGGAATTTTAAAAGATGCATATTACCATGAGTATGGCACTCATACAACTATCTTATCTATATGGAACTTTAAAGTTTAAAGTAAAATCCATTAATACTTGTGGTAAATCAAACTTTCATAGAGAGCATTGACCGTTAGTACCTCTAAACTTATCTCAACCGGCCATCTATTCTTTAGAAAGATGTCTCGTCGCTTGATTTCAACATAGTACTAAGTAAGAAAATTTAGGGCGACGCAGACCCCGCACAACTTCCCCCACGAGAAGATAAAGAAGAACGCCTCGTAAACAGCATCCTACAAATAAATAATGCTTAAAAGTTTCATACACGTAACTACGTAAGTCCTAGTACCATGAAGGTCAGCTCAATTATCTGCGCCTATCCACACTACAGCCTCAGATTTATTGCGTTTGCTTTTCTGTGCTCTATGAACCGGAAGCGACGTTGGCTTCGGACGACGGTTCGGAGTTTAGATCCAGACCCAGGTCGTCCCTCCTCCCCCTCCTCCGCGGAGCTCCGTCGTCCTCCGGAAGAGCCTCCAGCTCAGAGAGCGTCAGCCTGCGCGACCCCTCCCCTTTCTTGCCCTTCTCGAAGTACTTGACCGCCGCGTGTATCCTCCTCAGGATGGCGTAGAACTCCTCCACTTCCTCCTCCGTCGCGTCCGCCGCCTGCTCTCCCGCGGCGGCACTCTCCGGTCCCTTCAGTCTCTTCTTTCCGCGGCTCGCTGCGCCGTCGTCTTCTCGCTTCCTCCTGTCCATGAGCTCCTCCCGCGTGAGCCTAAAGTGCGAGGAATCACCAGAAAAAGAGAAGTCGAGTTGATAGTGGGGAGGGGAAGGTTGTCGTGCCCATTGAAAAGTCTCGAGGATTGGACATGCTTTTCATGCGACGGGTCAGCAGGTTGATTATTTCGCAGCGGGCGTCGTGCGTGGACGGTCGCGATTGTGCCGAGCGGTGAAGTCATTGACTTTGCGAGGGGGGTGTTGCGTAACGAGGGTGATGCAAGCGGTGACGCAGGAAAACTGGAAAACGTGAGGATAAGCCGGCGTTGAAAAGTCAGTCTGTAGTCCTTATTCTGCAACTTCTACACGGATTGGACTGGCGGTGGCCGCGGGCCAATGGGCGGGGAAAAAGAAAAGCAGCGAGGAGTGCTGCTAGTCTGGGTGCGCCGGCCGCTGGCCGCCGGCGCTTCGAGAAGAAGGGCCTTCTCCATTCCATCTGAAAACTACCGTTACCCACGATCTGCTAAGTTGATTAATTTTTATTTAAATATAATTTCGAAATCGGAGTTGAATTCCTCGATCACTTTTTCGATCTCGGGAGATCATTATTCATCTACAACGCTTTCTCGTCACATGACAGGGCAGTTAGAAATCACATCGGTTTCACTCAAATTCACATTAGGTTGTTCTTTATGGACAATCTTGTCTTAATCCTAGTAATATTGACCGTCGTGAAATGCATTGATTTTCATTTGAAGAAAGATAGTTTGCTAGAGTTTGGTATCCTAGGCCCGCGATTTGTTAGGTACGTGCACGTCAATTGGCCTTACTAGAGCATCCAACAATCTCTCGATGAATAATAGGATTTTCGATGTTAGAGGACAGATACCTCTTAATTACAATTAGAAAGGCATAAGATTTGCTTGTATCAAGACATTGCGATGTAGCAAGTTCTGATGGGATGCTCCGGTACGTTTGTTTTGCGGAGGATTAACGATTTGAAAAGGCCATTTTCCTAAAAGTGTCCGCTTGCATCACTTACGGAAACTTCAATGAACGAAAATGTTCGGGTGTAATTTGTTGCCGACAACAAGATATCTTCGATCGACTCATTTTCTTAAGCGATATAAACCGCAATTTTCAGGGGATGATATGTTTCAATTAATTTCTAGTCCGTGAAAAGGGCGGACCGGAGATACGACCCTTTCCAATCTTCGTTTACAGATCATCACATAATTTGAATACGGTTGGGGAGGCGGGATGAATTTGTGGAACCATCTATAACCATCTAAACGACGCGTCGTTCTTCTTTCAGTGGGCTCATTCGATTGGGTCTACTCGGGACTGGATTGTCGAACCAAAAATTGAAGGTGCGGTCAGAGCTTCGAGTCTTCAAACTTCATCCAAGCCTACCTTTGAGTTACAGATCTGACGCGGGCATAGTTTCGGCCCATTGGTTTGGGCTTTCTCACCGTCGGATTTCGACTCGGCGGCACCATTAGCTTCGCGACGATCCAACCGGAGGCAGGGCCGACAATCCGTGTCGTGTTTCAAAGTCACATATCTTCTTGTCAAAGCGCTTCTACCCGATGGCTCGAATCGAGGCCACGAGGAATAGGATGGTCCGGTCGTAACGAAATATCCGAAAATTTTGGCTCGACTCTTCGCCGCGATGCCCTTTTACATGACGAAACTTCTTTATTTCACCGTCGAATTACTTACCAGTAAAGCCCGAACATCCCCCGACATGTGCTCGTGATCGACCCGTCTCGATCTCTTGTAGAAACCCCCCCCCCCCCCCCCCCCCCCCATCGAGCGATTCATGTGTTGAATCTCCGTCTTTACTTCATCGGGCACTCAATAATTCAGTCGCTCCCACTTCCCCCAATAATGTCTGTCCGTCACAGGCAGGACAAACCTCTGCAAAGTACTTCGTGCATTAGCTTCTTCGCACTGCTTTCACACCCCACCCGCCCATGTTTTCGTCTTCGAATTACATGTTTCTCCAATTTTTCACAAAAAAATTGAGTCTTTTTTTTACAGATTGATAGTCACATCACCCAAAAAAAAAAAAAAAGCAATCCAACGGTTCTACGAAGAAGTTTTTAGTACGTTGGAATTATGGATAATAACATAAATGGTCCATTAACTTTGACTAAATAAGCAACGTAATCTTCAAACTTTTAATTTGTTCAATGTGATTCATACTCCAAAGATTTTTGTACATGTTCATTATAGTCCATAAACTATATGAAACCAAGTTCAGGGACAACATTGAACACTTTTATATAGTCTATGGACGAAATTGAACATGTACCAAAAATTTAGGGATCGCGTTGAATAAATTAAAAGTTCGGGAATTATTTGCGTCATTTTTCCTTAAAATTACAATCAAACGTACGTTGCTACAATGAAGAATGGTTTCTCCTTGAATCAAAAGAAGATGCCAACGATATGATGATTGATGGCATCCCCTGTTTTTTGGCATGGCGAGGCCAACTCAAAAGGACTAGCTCAGTGTCCAGTGTCCACCACCCACATAACCTACCTCGTATCCACGTCAAGCCAATTCCAATCTAGATTCGATTCGATCCTTTGAAAAAAATCCCAAATCCGCAATCTCGAGAATTTCTTCCTCTCTCAACCCTTCTTTCACTCTCGCTCCGAAAGCAAAGTCATGCATCGGCCGGTAGCGGCTTGCGAACTAAAAGCTAACTTTGGACCATACGACACGACGACGACAAATCGGTTCGATTCAAATTGGACCAGCGCGGCTCCCCCAATCAATGCAATCTAGCATCGGTATCGTGTAATGTTCTAAAAGTACCGTAATGCTGTAATTGACGATGGCGATTAATTAAGCTGGATTGAATAATGTTGTTGCGAGCAAATCCCGATGTGCCACGTGGCGGGACAAAAGGCGCACCACGTATGCTTTGAGTGGACTTTATGTTATCTTCACGAGACCCACAAAGCAAGTGGACATTATAGTATAGTACTCCCACTTCGTTCTTTCTCTCTCCCTAATTTAATTCAGACATGTGAGGATATTTGGAGATTATCAGAGCATTGAGGACAATTATGTGCCTTGGGATCCATATTATCTTATCCTTATCATTCCGCTAAGAAAGATATTATAAGGTTTCTTCATTCGCCGGGATAGAGCCTACCTGTCCCCACCTGAGCTCTGTTGCTCTGAATTTTTCTGTGATTTGGCTTTTATTGGACTTTATATGTTGTTTATTGGAATTGAAGTATTGGCTTCGAGATTTGGCAAATCGAAACATGATTTTGTCTTTCTTCTGGTGGAGAGAGTTGTTTGTTTTTTTTTTCTTCTTTTCTTCCGTTTTCAGTTTTAGGTTTAGTTTTAGTTTTTTTTTTTTTTCCGCTAGGTGCGTTGGCGAGTTTAGTTGTCGGCAGAATTTGCAATTGGGATAGTTTCATATGGTCGTGAAACTTAGGACAACCATGCAATCGAGTCTTCAAGTTTGTTCAACATGTATGATCGAGTTTAACTTATCCGATTTGTGCAATCATGCCATTTCATTGTTCATTATGTTAATAAGTATGCTGACATGGAATTTCAGTGTTAAGAAAATAAAAATTAGGACGGAAAACAAAGTATAAAGCTTGTTAAAAGAAAATATTTTTTAAGTGTCAAAACTTGAGTAAATATAATTTTTCTTTTTTCTTTTTTTATCGAAAGGGAAAATATAGTTAAGCAATCAACTATTTACTCTCATCTCTTGCCCTTTTGCCACGCTTCTGCACCACCACAGCTCCATCGTCGCCATCTCGTTGCTCGTCGTCGTCGACGCGATACTCAAAGCGGTCGCTGCCCCTGCTACGACTGCCCTCGCAACGGTTCAGCGTCGCTACGAACCATGGTCGCTCTCAAAGATTCTGTTCTCTCTCTGCCCCCCCCCCCCCCCCCCCCCCCCCGGCCGTCGCGGCCTTGGAGGACTTGGTGCTGAGTACCTCTCATTGCGTTTAATTGCCTTCCAACTTGAACAATGCGAGTAATTTAGTAATCAACCGTGTCCAAGATCATAAAGACTTCTTTTTTTTCTTTTGGATCGAATCCAAGATCACAAGATGATGGCAGGGAATTGTTGGCCACCGCATATCTTAAGCAAGGGCACACGAGACCCGTGTTCTATGCGACAAATGCAAAGCTGCCTGCTCCTCTCTCTCTCTCTCTCCTACGTGACAAAAATGAATTAAAAGTTATCTTAGCACATCTCCTGGAGATCGTTATTCGCATATTTCTGCCAATTTGACGGAGAGATACGCATAGATAGGAACTAACATCTGTACATACTCGTTCATGTGCATTCTAAAGGTTTCTTCCTTCTTGGGTCTTGCGGCAATCCAGACATGCGCCCCTGTTTCTGCGTAATCTGATCTCAGGCTCGACATTCATCCTCTCCTTTTTCTCTGCTCCCAGTTGAGAAAAAGACAAGATCCTAAGTTGTTTCGGTGTTTGGATGGGGACTGGCTTTTTGTGGCGGCAATCTGCTCAACTATGATTTTCTTTTTGTTTTTTCGTTTCCAGGGTAACAAGCTCTGTTCTTTTCGCTGGGTTTTTTTTTCCGGCAAGGGCCGAGCCAAAACACAATTGAGCAACACAGCATCTCGCTAGAACCTAATGGACGAAGTTTCCGAATTCTCGCTATTTTAGAGAGCAAGAAACCATGAGAAGATTCGAGGTCTGTGATTGTGAGTGCCGGGAATGTGCTCTCATTTGACAGAGACTGCCACGAATGGGCTGTGGCTAGAGGAGAAGAAGAGGACGACCCTCCCATGGACTGGACCTGAAAGGGAAGGTGACCGGAGGAAGACGTGATTTGGACTGAGGTCTCCTTGAATCACGGTCGACTTTGGTCACTGGACCTAACATCACATGCACGGGTCTACTGAATTCGGAGGGCGACAGACAATCTACGAAATTCGCCCTCACATGCTCATTAACCGAAAATAAACGTTTTTTTTTTAAAAAAAAGCAACTTTTACGCAGGAACTATTGAACGAGTGATGACTTATCCATCCACATGTTTATGTCGGTCCGAGTTCTGCTGATACAAAGCTCCATAGCTCATTTGCCAGAAAGGTATTTTCTGCTGAAACGGGTTTGGTTTTTCACTGAACACGACGACCGTCGAGATGAAACAATAATAATAATAAAAAAAACCCACTTCCTCAATCACCCAAAAGAGAAACATTTAGAATAAATGCAATGATACGATTTTTACACATGGAAAGATAAAATCTTTCTATACAGAGAAGGAGAGGATGAGTCTGTCAATTTTGGAAAATTCATGATGCACTTGTCGAGAGTAGGAGAATCGCTTGATTAATCTTGATCTAATTGAGCTCAATTTTTTGGAATTGTAGTAATCCTAATCCACGGGCAGAGGTGGAAAGGGCAAAAAGAGAAAAAGATGTTCAGATAGACTCATCCCACCTCCCATTTTGTCTCCCCAATGACTCCTTCAACTCTTCAAGCTCCTATTAAAACCAATGCAAATCCCTCTCTCCTCCAATACAGTTCCAACAAACCCCCCCCGGTCTGGTCTGTCTGAACCCTTCTCACTGACCAAAAGGCTCACTCACTCACTCTTCCCAGTTCAGTCTCGAAGCAGAGCACTAAATGTTGCCTTCTCTCCCGCAATCCCTTCCTTTCCTCCTCCTCCTCCTCCTGTGCATTGCCCCTGCACACTCTGCCTCCGCCGCGGCCAAGATCGGCAATGGCTACCGCCTCGTCTCCGTCCAAGAAACCCCCGACGGCGGCCTCCTCGGCCACCTCCAGCTCAACCAGAAGTCCTCCATCTACGGCCCCGACATTCCCTACTTGCAACTCTTCGTCAAGTACGCCATCGAAAGTCCCCATTTTTTTAGCTTCACCTCACCATCAAGAAACGACCCGTTTCTTATTTCTCCACTGAACTCGCGTCTCTCCGTGTGTGTGTGTGTGTGTGTTTTCTTTTGTGGCTTTTCGCAGGCACGAGACAGAGGACCGCCTGAGGGTGCTCATCACGGACGCCGAGAAGCAGAGGTGGGAGGTCCCTTACAGCCTCCTTCCCCGGGAGCCGCCGCCGCCCCCGTCGCCGTCCGTCGCGAGGTCAAGGAAGACGAGCCCCCCGGTCGCGGTCTCCGAGTACTCCGGCTCCGAGTTCATCTTCAGCTACACGTCCGACCCCTTCACCTTCGCCGTCAAGAGGAAGTCCGATGGGCAGACCCTCTTCGACTCCGCCTCCGGCGATTCCGACCCGTACAGCACCCTCGTCTTCAAGGACCAGTACCTCGAGATATCCACGAAGCTGCCCACGGACGCCTCCCTCTACGGCCTGGGAGAGAACACGCAGCCCCATGGGATGAAGCTGTACCCGAACGACCCGTACACGCTGTACACGACGGACGTGTCGGCCATCAACGTGAACACGGACCTGTACGGATCTCACCCGGTGTACATGGACCTGAGGAACGTGGGAGGGAAGGCCTCCGCGCACGGCGTGCTGCTGCTCAACAGCAACGGCATGGACGTGTTCTACAGAGGGAGCTCGCTGACATACAAGGTGATCGGAGGGGTGTTCGACTTCTACTTCTTCGCCGGCCCGACGCCTCTCGGCGTCGTCGACCAGTACACGCAGTTCATCGGCCGGCCGGCTCCGATGCCCTACTGGGCTTTTGGTATGAATGGCTTACTTGCTCTGTGTTTTTTTTTTTTTTTACCAGGAAAGGAGTCGCTTTTACTTTTTTACCATTTAGTACTAACACTGGAAGCATGTTAAGTAATTGAATAGAGATATTTTGAACAATATTAAATTTGTAGTGTCTTTATGTCTAATGATTGTTTTAGGAATCGAATCTTTCATATCCATCATGCTTAGTGATTCATACTAATTGCTCTACTTGTGTCTTATTTTAGGGGAGATGTTGTCTTGACTCGATTAGACTAAGATAATCACCGATTAAAAAAGGTTGTAAAAGAAGGCAATATACTTGTTGCATTGGGATTGGTTTGTTGGTACGACAGATCATTAATTCGTGTGTATCATATAGTATGAATGCTTCTGTTTTGGCCCACAACCAGTTTCTTGGTATTCACCTCAGAAGGACCTCGGTTTCACGTCACTGTATTGTTTCTTGGATCGGTCTTGGAATGTGGAACCATTGACTGCTTTACTTTGCTTGGTTGATGGGTTCCTTAAAACAGTTTAGGTGCGATATTTATTACTCACAGGGGAGATATGAATCTTTGTATTGGGCATGTTGATGTTTTTTGCATTCGGCTTTAGTCTGTAGTCCGTTTTGTGCCGGCATGCGTTCTTTCGGTATAGTTTTGGCACCCTCATTGTCGACATACAGGGTTGGGCCTGTAACATCCTACGGTGGAACCCTAAAAACAAGACGATCTTTGGAATAAAAGGAGTTCTGATTGGCACGTCCATCCTAGAGTAAGATCATACTGGAGTAATTGAATTGACTAAGTTCAGAACTGGTGCAAGCTGCAATGGTGTATGTATGGGGCCTTCACTGAAGGATTTTATGTGGAGGTACACCTTCTTCTCATTAAAGAGATGGTTTTTTAAGGACCACCCGAGTTGCGTGTTACGTCGTGCCCGAGTGCTGCTTCTGGTTGATAATTCAATTACAACTTGTGTGAAGTGGTGATACTTTTAGTTCGTTTTCGAGTATAGGCTGGTCTGGTTGGTCCATTTTCCTGTTTTCACTTCACTGTCCTTAATGACTCTCACCTGTTTATTTATTGTGCAAAATGATCATAAACAACGACCGGGCGAGGCTCAATCTTTTACTCAGATCAGTACGCAAAACGAACTGTAGGTCCGCATAAAAGATGAGGCGATGAGCAAAAAGATGAAGGATCTTATCATGCTGTCTTGGTGGTTTGGGCACTTGTTTTCATTTGCTTACTTTAAGATAGCCTAAAATCTTGACCTTTACATAGACAACTTTTCAACGTAGGCCAACTGGTGGAGCCCTGAAAGCAATCATGGCCTAAATTTGTGCTCCTCTTGTCCTTTTCTTACTTGCCTTTTCCTACAAGACGCGGAGACTGGACCATCACCATCAGATTCTTATCACAATGCTCGCTAACACGTTATTAGATCAGTTTTTGATTATCCCTCCGGAAATTATGGCGGTGATATCAAAATTGTGTTTCTAGATTGGCGTTCGACATAATGACTTAAGGAATCTAGTGCAAAATCTTATAGGCAAACACCTTATCAGTTCGTTGAAATCTTAGTTCGTAAGGTAGAGGGGAAGCACACGACGGAAAAGATCATGTTGGATCGAAAAGTGTCGTGCGTGGTTTATTTCTTTTGCTTATTGGCGATCTATTGGATTTGGTTTAGAAGATCATTTCTTCTTGATCAATGCTTAGTTTCTAGTGCAGGAGACGGTGTCAATGCTCCCTCCTAATTGCTTATACTCTCAGTTACCTGTACATAATCTTATGCTTTCAAGTAATGTCCATAGAGGATCTGAAAATTCATGTGTAAAGCTATCTATTTAGCGTCTCTCTGATTTTGGTTTCTACAGGGTTTCATCAGTGTAGATGGGGCTATCATAACCTCTCTGTTGTCGAAGATGTGGTTGCGAACTACCAGAAAGCCAAAATCCCGCTCGATGTGATTTGGAACGACGATGATCACATGGATGGCCACAAGGATTTCACCCTGAACCCTGTCAATTATCCCCGTCCGAAGCTTCTGGCTTTTTTGGAGAAGATCCACAACATAGGCATGAAGTACATTGTCATCATTGATCCAGGAATCGGCATCAACTCCACCTACGGTGTATACCAAAGAGGTTTGGCCAATGATGTCTTCATCAAATATGACGGCGAGCCTTATATCGCTCAAGTTTGGCCAGGTGCTGTTAACTTCCCCGACTTTCTTAACCCGAAAACTGTAGAGTGGTGGGGTGATGAAATCCGCCGCTTTCACGAGCTTGTCCCTGTCGATGGCTTGTGGATCGACATGAATGAAGCTTCCAATTTCTGCTCGGGGAAGTGCAAGATCCCCGAGGGCAAGATATGCCCCAGTGGAACTGGGCCAGGATGGATCTGTTGCTTGGACTGCAAGAATATTACCAAAACCAGATGGGACGATCCGCCTTACAAGATAAATGCTTCGGGAATGCAAGTACCGATAGGTTTTAAAACCATAGCTACAAGTGCTGTCCACTACAATGGTGTATTGGAGTATGATGCTCACAGTCTATATGGCTTCTCACAATCAATTGCAACTCACAAAGGACTCCAGGGGCTCGAGGGAAAGAGACCCTTCATATTGTCGCGCTCGACTTACGTGGGCTCCGGGAAGTATGCTGCTCATTGGACCGGAGATAACAAAGGCACTTGGGAAGATCTGAAGTATTCCATCTCCACTATGCTGAATTTTGGCATATTCGGAGTGCCGATGGTCGGTTCGGACATATGCGGCTTCTACCCAGCCCCGACTGAGGAGCTTTGCAACCGTTGGATTGAAGTCGGGGCGTTTTACCCATTCTCAAGGGACCATGCGAACTACTATTCCCCGAGACAGGAGCTTTATCAATGGGAATCGGTAGCTGAATCTGCTAGGAATGCTCTTGGCCTGAGATATAGGCTCCTACCTTACTTGTACACTCTCAATTATGAAGCTCATACGACGGGCGCCCCGATTGCACGGCCTCTTTTCTTTTCGTTCCCCGATTTTGTCAAGACTTACGGTTTGAGCACTCAGTTTTTGCTCGGCAGTGGAGTCATGGTATCTCCCGTGCTTGAGCAGGGGAAGACGGAGGTCAAGGCGCTCTTTCCTCCTGGTTCATGGTTCAGCTTGTTCGATATGACGCAGGCCATCTCGTCGAAGGAGGGGCAGTATGTCACCCTCGATACGCCTTTGCACTCGGTGAATGTTCACGTGTATCAGAGCATGATCCTCCCGATGCAGCAAGGTGGGATGCTATCCAAGGAAGCCAGAAGAACGCCGTTCAGCCTCGTGGTGACTTTCCCAGCTGGAGCCCGGGAGGCGGAAGCGAAAGGGCAGGTGTTTCTCGACGATGACGAGCTTCCGGAGATGAAACTGGGGGGCGGCTCTGCCACGTATGTCGATTTTTACGCGACCATTAGCAAGGGGAAGGTCAAGGTGTGGTCGGAAGTGCAGGAGGGCGAGTTCGCATTGCAGAACGGTTGGATCGTGCAGAAGGTGTCGGTGTTGGGATTGGACGGGATTGGGGCATCCGACCTCGAGATCGACGGCGACGGCGCGGCAGAGAATGCAGAAATGAGCGTTTCCCAACAGAACTTGCTGGTGCCGTTCTCTGATGTTGAAGATATGAAGAGCATGATGGTGGACATCAGCGGGCTCAAGCTGCCTCTGGGGAAGAAGTTTGCCATGTCGTGGAAGATGGGAATGAAAGGTTAAAATTTCGGATTAGCCCGGGATTCGGAATTTGATTGGTCTTTCTTGAACTTTGTTGTTGGTTGCCTATTCCTAGAGTTTGTTCACGTCGGAACAAAAAGAATGATAATAAACTCTGGAAACTTGGAATAAGAGCAGCAATGGAAATTGGAAGGAAGAACTTCTTATTGAGAATACTTTTTTGTTATGGCTTCTTGCTTGTGGGGCTTGATAACTCGCGACTTCATAGCTTTCTTTACATAGCCTTTAATAAAGAAGACATAACCACGCACACGCCCTTAATAAAGAAAACAAAACGGCTTAATCTGTCTGAGAAAAATGCAGTCATCTTCAAGTCTTTTATGGCTCTTCTTTAATGCTTCCAGCCTTCTCGGAGATGAGTTCAAAGCAGGTCTCAACCTTTTCGACATCGCCCCAATCCGACCTGGAGCTCGATTTACGGAATCCCCACCATCGCCGTCGCCGCATCAACGATCTTGCACAAACACCGCTCTTGACTATGGTATCAACTGCCGTTGTCTCAGGTCGCTGCTAGCTAGAATCAAATCACCTTCTCCCAAAAAGCACATTTTCTTCTCATATCGAGCACACGGAGTAGGTAATTTCATGCCCCGCGAAAAGATGTGCTAAAACATTTGTTGCGCTTTTAATCAGCGTAGGTACTAGGTACTGCTAAACGGTAAACGTGTCCTAGATTGGTTGGTCGGCTAGCATTGTGTGGGAATTGACTAGGTTCAGTCAAATCGCCCCAGGTTCACCTTTTCTTTCACGCACAAAGGAATTTTCCACGTAGACCCACGGAGGTTGATTTGCGAACCATCCAGATCCACAAGATCTGGACTGCACCCTTTTTATTTTCCCCCACTTAAACTCATTTCTTAATCTATATATAATATTTGACAAAAAAATAATTATATATATAAATATAAATATAATTAGTTGAATTATTATATGAGTTAATTATTTTTAATAAATAAATTTAAACGGAGCATTAGATGGATCATAAATAAGTTTAGAACTTATTTAAACCTAATCCATTTCTATTCACTCGATTCGTGCCTCACCCACTAAGTACTTTCTCATCAATTTGGGTATGAGTTTTTCTAGATTGGATTAAATATGAAAGTGCTTTAGAAATATATGACGAGTCAGGTATGATTATTAGATTTGCATT
Source organism: Lenwebbia sp. NSW1173648 (assembly GCA_029784005.1). Lineage (NCBI taxonomy): Eukaryota > Viridiplantae > Streptophyta > Magnoliopsida > Myrtales > Myrtaceae > Lenwebbia > Lenwebbia sp. NSW1173648. Next base: position 8,340,600 of record JARCGZ010000010.1, read on the forward strand.
GCAATGAATTGATCATAAACGTGTTAAATGAATTTATTTAAATTGAATCATTTATGAGCCAACTCAAATTCAATCCGACGAACCTGGGCTATAATCCAGTCCGAGAGACTCCGGAAACAAACAAATGCAGAAGCGAATCCTTTTCGCTCTCTCTTCTGCTAATTCTCGGAATTAGAGATCCAGAAGTCAAATGACAACACCACGTTGCGGGTCGGGTTCTCTCATTAGAGAGAGAGAGAGAGAGAGAGAGAAAGCAGAGGAAGAGGTCCCAACCGGACTAAACTAGAACTAATTCCTCCGTATTTCCGTGTCGGAAGCAAACCCCAACTACCCACTCACCAACCCATTAACTACCTCCACCAAATCAAATCATAGCCCACGCTCGTGCTCTTTTCGCTTTGGAGCTGCACCTCAGTCAAGGCGAATGCCGGCTTCGAACTCGGGGCCCCGAACATACCCGATAGCATGTAATTATTGCTCCCTCGTAGGCAGGACGACAGCATAAATATTTTCACCCTATGAAACCTTATGGTTGGTGAGCGGGGAAGGCAAGAGGACATCAATGCCCGAAACGTCGGAGTGTGATTCATGCCCCTTATCAATGGAAGAACATATTCTCGACGGGATAGTGTGTCCCTGAGCGTCAGAAAAAAAGTACTTTTGGAGTAAAAATCCGTTTGTTAACGCAATCTCTGAATTAGAAATCCGTTTGGTTATGCAATTTTATTAATCTACTTTTTGAGCATTTTTTTTTTGTCTAGAAATAGTTTTGGAGCCAGAAGTAAAAAAAATAAAAAATTACTTCTTTTCAAAAGTAGAAAAAGCAAAGAGCAGAAGTGTTGCCATGCACACTCTTATAGTTTGAGCCGTATTATACTAATAGTTTGGATAATGACTCATGAATAATTACTGTTATATATAATTTTTTTACTTATAATTGATAACTCTTATAATTGAGATTTATATCAAAGGGACGGGAGATGTTTAATTATAGTATAATACTATGTTAGATGTCTCGATATATATATATAATTTCGTTTGGGGGAGTGGCTGCGAACGGAGCAAGGGATTGAATTGGAGGGAGCGGAGTAAAAGTAGTGACAGCTCCCGCTCATTACGAACCCCAACCAACAAAAGAGTCGTCTCTCCTCCCAACGCAAAAAGTCACCCCGTCGTCCGAAAGAGCTGGGGCCTCCTAGGCCTGTGTCGTACTGGGCTCGATGCGCTGTCCAAACAGCACTCCCTCCACAGTCCACGTCATCTAACGTAACGCAACCCCACTTGCGATTTTTCTGGAAAAAATTTAGATAATGTAAAACTAAATAAAAATCGAGCTTTATATGGGGGCGTCCGTGTTTCTATATAATCACAAAATATATAAGATATTACTCCTTGAATGCTTATTATTTGCTGAATTTATCTAGATCTCTAATGGGCGCCGGACACGTGTCGGGGGAGCGGGGACGCGCGTCGCCCTCGCCCCCCCCCCTTCGAGCGAGCTATCCGAGGAGGTGGGGCCCGCGCTCTTTTTGGCGCCAAGAGTGGGGGGTGGGCCCCGCGCCGGCATCATTGGCGGGAAACCGAAGCGATCTTGGCGGTCCGCTGCCCCGGGTGGGGGGGCGGGGGGGGGGATGGATGGATATCACCGAGGTTGCGTAAGGGACTTGGCCTCGCTCCGTTTCACTTGAGTCAACGAGCATTGGGTGGGGTGGGGACTCTGCCTTTTCTTCCTATTTTTGGGATGGCATGTGCCCAAAAAAGAGCAAGAGAAAAAGACTTGTCTACATCCTTCGGAAATGAGTAATTTCCCTAAAATCAATTGAAATTCATGCTGCTTTTGATTAATTGTGTCGTTCATACTAGAGGCTCGAATCTAAAGTAAGCTGTTTCTCTCAATTCATCAATCGAGTATTTAGTTGTCAATTATCGTATTAAGAACTATAAAGCTTAAATGTCAAGAAATCCTTCTCAATTGTGCTTAAGCTAGTTTGGAGAGTCTAGGCTTCATATATCGCCATTGTCAAATACGATTCAAATTAGCTTACTCAAAGTGGGGGGAATAAATAAAGTTACCAGCTTGACCCGAAATGGTCCGCGTGATCCATGCATTGCATCATGATGGTATGATGCGGTTCCATGTATGGATGGAAGAGGGAGCATGTCATGAGCGTCACGTGACGGGTTTTAAAAACTGGGGTTGGGGTTGGGGGGGGGGGGGGGGGGGGCGGGGTGGGGGGACAAAATATTTATTGGGCAGAATCTCTGAGAGGCGTGGCACGACATGGTGGACTTTTCCCGTTTGTTTTGTGGAAGCGCGAGTGGGCACGGTCGGACGAGGTGGCAGGGGGATCGAGTGTTGCTGACCGTCGGATCTCTGGGTTTGCCCATCTATCTCCATGCGATAGGCGGCGGTATCTTAAGAACGAAGGGAGCGCTCCTCTCGATTCAACACAATTTCCTTAGAGACCTTTCAATGGTAATTTTCTTGAAATAATCCACAGAAAAATAATTGCCGGATTCCAAACCGACCCTCCATAGACGAGCACGTGACGCTCACGTGACCAGCTCCAACCTTTTGTTTTTTTTTTTTTTTTTGGTTCGACGACCTTTGGGTTTGGGTAGAGCCACGGCCAGAGGCAATTTTGACTCGAAAAATCATGTCCTCCGGACAAAATATACCTTGGCTAGCGGCTGGAAATCGATGCGTTGCAGTCACGCACGCGGCGGACGGTGGTTTTTTGCCCGCTCTTGATAAGCCGAGGGCTAAACGGAGCATGGTGATTCGCTTAGCGGGTCTTTCACAATTTTTCATTCTACCAACGAAGACGAACTTTAGAACCTTGACTAATTGTTTCGACCGAAAAATAAAAAAATGTTGAATATTTGGCAAAAGACTGAGCATCTTTATTTTGTAATGCTGTCAAATTTAATTCTTGTTTGACTATGGCCAGAGGCGAATAGGTATGCATTTGACGCGATTACAAGTGTGCCATTTTCCCCAAGTGAGAGTGACGAGCGCACGAGTGATTAGGTTTTGAATTCTTGCATTAGGATAAGGAGTGCCTTAAATGGCCAGACATGCTTAAAAGAAAACTTAAAATTACGAGACTTTGATTAGATCTGTATTTTGAAAATCGATAAAATTTTGTAATTGCCCATCTTCTTTCCATGAATACATTCCATATCTTTTTCAAATTTCCAGATATAGACGAAAATGTTATATAATTCACAAGAAAAAAGTCGAAACTTTGCTCGATTACGCAAATAAGATTTATCCAAGACGAAGCGGGTCATTTAAATGTGGGTGCAATTGCTTCTATCAGTATAATACCACTTTACTAAAAGCAAAGAAAAAAACCTGAAAATGGCTGAACACGGCAATCGATTCCAAGTCAACGGGTAAAAACATTATTGACCTTCCTCAATAGGTACGGGCATTAGTATAGGGAAGAAAATAGAGAAACAAATCGAAGCTGCATATGCCAGCTGTAGAATGAAATTTGTGATGGCCCCACCCCACTATCGCTATCGCCATTCTTTGGAAAATCAGAGAACAAATGGTCTCTCTTTTTGGCCCTGATAGCAAATAATATATTTGTTTCTTTTTTATTTTTTGGTCGTGAAGATGTTAAATAATATCTATTTAGCCGGAAAAATTAGGAAGGGGTACCTACCTACGACGTACGTCACTAGTCACTAGTCACTCTAGGCAACTTCCTTTTGAGAGAGGGCACGAGCTTCAGTGGCACGACCGTAAATAACAGGCAAGACGGATCCCACTTCCGTAAGGGGGGCAGCTGTAAAATTCCGTCGCCAATCGGGCCGTCCCGACTCGCGGCGGTACGTTTTTCTGCGGCCGCAGGTGGGGGTAGCCAATCTCCCCACGGGCGCGTGCGCACCACGCCGCACCGAATCGGATCATCCGACCGTCCGTGGAGCGCACGCGCGGGTACGAGAAGGGGGCGCGTTTGTCGGGGCCCCGGGGTACCGTCCCGATTTTTTTTTTTTTTTTCTTTTCAAAAGGGCCGTCCAGAATTCGGCATCGCCATGCGCATGATGTAAAGACTGCGGGGGATGGGTCATGCGGTGGGGATGCGCATGCCCCCGTCCCATTTACGGCAATAAATTTCGACAGCTAATGGTGGATTTTTCTTACCAAATAATATGAAACAACATTAAAAAGTCAATTAATCAATATCCCAGCCAGTGTGTCCTTTTTTTTTAAAAAATTTATTATTAAATACGGCATTTTGACCCCGCCCGGCGGAAGGTGAATGGAGGGAGGGGGTTTCGGGAAGAGAGCGAGAGGCCGCAGTGACGACAGAGGCGTGAGAGATTAGTAAAACAGAGAGAGAGAGAGAGAGGAGGGAGAGGGAGACCTTCAGTGGGAGGTACTAATCTTTTATTTTATTTTTTTAGTGACGATTTCGAGGTTTTTGGGTGAATTTTATTTGTTTTTTTTTTTGTCTTGCTGAGATTGTTTGTTATGGAGATTTGCGGTTTTTGAATTTTGTTGCGACATTCTAGTAAAAGGGAAAGGATAAAAACAAATCAAAGGCGGTCTTTTTACTCTGTTCCGAGGGTGGGCGGCCGATATAGGTGGTTCTGCGAAACCGATACTCACTCTTGAACCGATCTTGTTTTCTCGTCAATTTCGAAAGAGAAAATCTCGGCCGTAGATTCCTCATCTTCTGGGCTTCCTTTTCTCTCTCTCTCTCTCTCTCTCTCTCTCTCCTGCTATATCTAGTTGAATCTCATACGGTTGTTTGCTTTTCCGTCTCTCTGCTTGCCAAACAGTGAGCCACTGGAGAGAACGGAGAAGTGGTGAGAAGAGGCCGAGAAGGGGATTTATGTTGGTGGGTTTTGGATTGGCAGTAATTGGGGCTCTGTTGCAGCTGTGGGTTGTGTCTGTTTCATCTTTTTCTTCGCTATCATCGTCTTCTTTGGCATCTGCTCCTTGCTCTGCTGCGTTCGGTACTCTCTGCTTCATGCTTTTGTGCCGCTTCTGTCTGCGGTCAAATCTGGTTTCTTCGTCTGCTTCGATGCGTTTGAGGCCAAAAAGGTTAGTGGTTTTTGCCTCTCTTTTTTGTGTGTGCATATATTCATTTATTTTCCATCGCTCTGTTGGGTGTTTTCTGTAGATTTCGTGCTCTATAACCTCGAATCTGAAATTTGTGTGTTGGATTTTGTGGTTTTGTGTGTGGTTTTGCAGGACTTGTTCTGGCGTCGAGTGCTTTGGGGGTTTTCACATAAAACGATTTTCCAATCTCTTCTTGTTCTTGAGAGGGGGTCTCACTTGATATCGCTCTGGTCTTACACCGATTTGTTTACTTTTTGGCCTTTTCAGTTTAATTTTTCCTCTTGAAGGTATTTATTTGCATTAAACTAAACGTTTGAGGGCATCGTTGAGGGGGGGTTTTGGTGAGGGTTTTACGGTCACAGAAATGCCTGAGCCTGTGATTCAGCCTCTAAACCACAGCAATCTCTTCCTGAAACCGAAGATGATGCCAAGGTTCACTGGAGACTCCAAAATGGCGAGGAAGATCCGTGTGTTCTGTCGAGATCCTGAAGCGACGGACGATTCCTCAAGCGAAGACGAATCGGACTACCCGAAAGCTGATGCGAAGCTTTTCGTTCGAGAAATCAGTCTCCCCCTCTTGTCCTCCCACCGTGCCAGTGACCTTCAAACTGAGATCTCTTGCCAAGATAGCAACAACGGCTTCAAAAACCCTGAAAAGAGGAAGAGGGTCTCGCCAAAAGCCGAGGCGGGCACGAAGAGAAGGCCATCTAATTCGCCTTACAAGGGCGTCCGGCAGAGAAAATGGGGAAAGTGGGCTGCCGAGATTCGTGACCCGTTTAACCGAGGGTCCCGGGTTTGGCTTGGAACCTACAATACGCCTGAGGAAGCTGCGAAAGCCTACGAGAACAAGAGGCTTGAATTCGAGGCTCTGGCAGCAGCTGGTTCGGCTGCTAAGGCAGAAGACGCGTCCTTCTCGCACTCGCACAACAGACCATCCACTTCTGAGGACTCAGAGAGCGTCCTGTCGCACACTTCTCCGGCTTCGGTCCTCGATCTGGATACTTCCGCATCTAACTCGACCAAAGAAGCCATTGCCCGTGCCAACGAGGAGAACTTGGAGAAACCCTCCTTGGAACTCGTGGAGGAGCCATTGTTGTTGCTGGATGATGCAGCTGTCAAGGATTTTGACCTCGGGAAGGAGTTTGAATCGCTGTTCAAGGACGACTTCGGGGGTCTCTTGGATGATTTCTGCGGCTTTGATGATATACCCTTGTGCGGATTCGGCGAGAACGAGTCGAGCGAGCTCCCGGACTTCGATTTCGAGCTCGAGAACGATGAATTTGGCCATTGGATTGAGGAGCCACCACCCCTTAATATTGCATGCCCATAAGTTTTGCAGCCGTAGGGATATTAGTATTAGCAAGTAGTATTTGTCGATGAAGCATATTTATCTAGTTTATTAGCGAGTACAGTCTCAAGAACTGGGAAATTGAGTTCTTGGGAGAGTGGTTTTGTCATTGGGAGTTCAATTTATTCGTTTGTAACTAGAGAGAGATCGTGTGTGAGGAGGGATTGAGTGAGTTTTTGGGGAGAATCCTTTTTGGGTTTTCGTGTGCTATTTGAGCCGTCCAGAAGGGGTTAATTCATTTTCTTCCCTTTGAGAGAGAGTGCTTTGCAATGTCCTGAGATCTGAGAGGAGAAGACTCAATCTCCTGCTCACACATGTTCTGTTTTGCTCTCTATAGTCTAAATATTTATTGTCTGATCATTGGTAATTTGAGATGGGAAAACTTTTGTTTGGCTGAATCTCAGTCCAATGTGGTTTGGTGTTCAATGTTCATGTTCTGGGTTTGTGCTTCCTGGGGTTGGATATGGATCTAAATATCAAATGAATCTTGGTAGAGATTGAAATGTTTAGAGTATTCGTCTGAATCAAGATTGGCTTATAAAATTCGTATTGTAAATCGTGTGCGTAGTTATCTTAATATTGATGATTCCTTCGGATACATAGGCTAATGCATTATGCAGTTTCTTCTTGTTATGAAACAAGGCATTTAATTATTGGTGAGCCCTAGGTTTTTGTGGGGCTCGTCATGCTTCACTGGATTTCGACTTTCATGTGAAAGGGAAGGTCAAAAGTCTGTGCCATCTTAGTCGACAAAAGAGGAAAAGAAAAACCATGTGTCAAAGTGAAAATCAGCTGCTGGTTCATCGCGCTCGTACATAACAAAATCTGAGAAGATTGTACTCGAATTCGGGTTCACCATGTAGCTTGCCAGCTGGTTAGAACATTATAGTATAACAGGTGAGGGAAGTGGCGACTTGCTAATGAAAATACATGGTATGAGAACTGATGGGTGCGATGTTAAGTTAAATTCAGAATTGCGAAAGTTTTGGCGCAGATTACTGACAAGTTGATTGGTTTATGAGAATGAGCTAAATCAAACTCGAACAATTCTTGCATCAAAAACAGAAAGACACCCTCTGCATCCATCGACCACTTGCGCTGCAGAGTGGCCAGTGAGCAGGGGAAGGAATGGCAGGAGGAGCAGGAGAGGCCACGAGACAGCTGGGTTTCTTCCAATCCTCTTCCTCCTCGAAGAGTTCCATGTCGTTACTCTGCAGTTCATTTTCTCCCCTTGGAAAGCGTATCAGATGACAAGAGGCAGGGAAAAGAGAGGTAGTTGGAGGCAACCTTTTGAGCTTAGCTGTCCTCCAATTTCAGTCGACAGACGCAGCCGACCTATCATCAGAGTCTCCGAAAGGGGGCCCCACACCCCCATGATCGCCGCCCCAGAATTCCCGCCAACTTCTTATTATTATTACTAAAGACGAAATCTTGCGACCGAAGAAGGCAAAGAGGGGAGGGAGGGGGGAAGACGAGTGTCGGGTGAGTCAGCACGTAGTGGCTGCAACCTCTGCACGTGCCATTTCTCCTTGTGCTGGGGCTGGGGCTGGGGTCTCACTCTCCATGGAGTGTGGGTGAAGGGATAGGATTGGATTGGAGTGAGAGAGATCTCTTGCTTCATCATTGGAGTCGTGCCCCACTAATTGAAGAAGTTAGGATTAGGTCTCTTTTAGTGATCCCTTTTTGGTGCCCAATTGGTTTTTTAAGGCTCCAGCTACTTTTATGACTAAGTAAGTTTAATTTATTGGTTGTTCTCTATTTTAGGGAGGGGAATGGAACTTTCTCAATGCAAATGTCCGAGATATGGACTTATGTGTAGTTGAGATTTCGTCATTCCTTGAATAGTCTAATTTCCTATGTGGTCGTGGAAACAACTATCTCTCGGTAGAGTAAAAGATTTTTACCATACTCCATTATACTCTTGAGTGATTGCTTGAAATTCTATCTTTTCGATCAAGTGATCATGATTACTATTTTTTATTTTTTTTCAAATGAAGACTTGAAGTGGAGGTGTTTTCTCAAAAGATAGCCCAAATTGAACATTGCTTCAAATAAATAAGTGCATGAAGTGGCAAACTTAATATTAAATAAGGCCTCAAAATCACCGACTAGCCAAATCGTAATATGACTTGGGGGGGGGGGGGGGGGGGGGGGGGGGAATTTCGTCCAATAGCCTTCTTTTATTTTTTGTGTCTTCTCTCTCTTCTTTCTTTTCTCTCTTTTCTTTTACTCTCTTATCCAGCGTTGCAGCGGCCACTGAAGTTGCTACTCACCATCGTCTCAACAATGTGCAGGGCTTCGTTAAGGCGGACGAGATGACAAGAGCGAGTAATGAGCGCGTTGAAGGCGCTCCTTGTGGGGGAAGCCGCGGTCGAGGCTGGAGAGGGCAGAGGGTGCCGTCCAGGGTGAAGAGAGAGGTCTCGGAGGTGAGGATGTGGAAGGAAGAAGGGAAAATGAAAGAAAATAAAACAGAAAAAAAAAGAGAGAAAAGAAAGAAAGTGAAAGATAAAAAAAACATAATTGCAAAAAGGTTGTTGAGGAAATGTCTTTTGAGAAAACGCTTCCACTTCTGCCTCTTAATTGAATTTTCTTAATCATCATGGTCCAAATTGAGTCTCCAGATTACTTATCTTCGTTCAAATTGGTTGTTTGTGACCTATATCTACTCTCTTGCGTCCCCCCATACGATAAGGATCAAGTCGCTGAATATGCGATTTCCTAGTTTATCTGGTAACATATATTTTAGATGAAGATGACCCACTTAGACAATTCCTTAGAAATATTTGTGAGGTGTTATAGATATAGATGATGTCCCCGCCACGAGGCTTTTTTTTTTTTTTTTTGTGTTTTTTAATCCCTTATAAAAGATAGAAAGTATCTTGTTCAAAAGTTCAAGCGCCCTTCGAAGTTGGACTAGTTGATGAGAGCTTTATCGTGACGCTTCCGAGTTTTTCCTTCATTTTAAATGGCGAGAGATCCCCTGTACTGCCGCAAATATAGTAATTTGTGTTAATGCTAACGGTAGACTTAGTATTTTATATAGGTGTCAAATGGATGAGTCGGGTCGAATATCGTCCGACCCATATTGACCAGTCTAATCTGTTTTGACCCATATTTAATGACCCATACCCGACCCGACCCATTTTGACCCATATTACCAAAATACACTAATATAAAACCTATACACCGCCGATCGCCGCCCGCCCGCCGCCGTCGCTGCCCATCTCCGCCCGCCGCCACCCGCCCCCTCCACGTGAGGCGCTTAGCGAGCATTCGAGCGATGCGGTACTGGATACTTTGCATGAACAGGGGTTGTTCAAGTCATCATAGACTTTCAGTCGGATTTATCTCCATGTTTGACCGAGCCATTAATGATTCCCCACCGCATGGACTTTCGCACGTGATGGAGGTGGGCAGCGATGGCAGGGGATGGTGCTCCAAGGCGACGCTCACAGCGGTGGAGGCGGCGGGTCGTCGGCTCCTTGTTATTGCCCCTGTCTGCGCATCTTCATTCAGTCTACATCCCACCCACCCAGCCGACAATCAGTTGCAGCTCTCCTTCATTCACCAATCTCCGCCTGTCGAGTCGCTCAGCCGCTTCCGTGGCCTGAGTTCTGTTGGCTCGTCGCTTCCGCAACACAAGCTCCGTCTCTCGAGTTCGTTGTCGTTGATCATCCTCCTCCGCGTCCCTATTTAGGTAGCTCTCTCTCTCTCTCTCTCTGCATTCACACCATAACTAGCCTCAGAGTTTTTCTTCTTGGAACTTGATGTTTACCTATAACAGGCATCCATGGTGGAAGAAGAATCAGTGGAAGTAGGATTAGAAATATGGAACGAAGGAATTAAAGAAAGAGAAGAAGGAGAAGAGGAGGAGGAGGTGTGGCCGTCGGATTTAGAAATTGAGAACGCGTTGGAATGGTTGGACTTGAAAGGCAATGTGGAAGCGGTGGACGGAGCCTTCGCCCCCAATTCGCGGCACTCGAATGCTCAACGAGGGCGTCACACTTGTGCCCCGTAGTCTACGCTTCAACCACTATCCAATCGGAGCCAGAAGCTCTCCATTCACATCTAAGCACTGCACGTGACTTGAATTTGCTGGACTGAGGAGAGCTTGGTCAGAGCTTGTTGAACTTGGCAGGCGGCAGCGGTGGGGCGGCGGCGGCCATCAGGGGCGGGGGGGATGGTCGGCGGGGGAGGAGGGGGCAGTCGGCGGTGGCGGGCGGAGTGACCCATGTGAGTCATGGGTCAAAAATGGGTTCCACGTGTGACCCATTTTTGACCCATTTAATTTCACTTCAACCTTTTGGACCCATTTTTAGTGAACCCTTTAAAAGTTAATGACCCACATATGATCCATTTTATACAAAATATGGGTCAAATATGGGTCTATGACCCATATTGACGGCTCTAGTATTTTAGAAGTATTTCCTTTTTTAAAGATCCGACGTATCCAATACTCAACGCATGCTGTGTTTCAACCTTCAATGGTACAAAAAGTCGACAATGGAAGTTTAAGGTAAAGGCGGCACCCTAACTTAGCGAATGTCCCCTACGAACCGTCAAGGAAGTTGAGCTCCCAAACATGCGCTTGACTACCCTTAGCATGGGAGAAATAACATTAGTCGATGGAAAATGATGAAATGACGGTGTCGCGACCCGACCCTGCTCAATTTCCGTAGGTATCGCGCATGGCAGGCGAATGGATTGCCAAGAGGCCTCGAGGAAGGGCTCTTGGTGTAACGGCGCGACGTCCTAGTCCGCCACCTTCTTATGCTAATCGTGCTACCTGCTTTAATATCATAATACGTATAATACAGAGGGCGCATGCGGAAGACTATAACTAAACAGGCGAGGCAGTCACACAAGTGCATGCATAAGGGTAGGCATACCTAAAAGGGGTACGGCCTCTTAGGGTTCACTACGGCTTACAATAGATAATAAAACCACTCAGCAAAAAGGGAAAAATACGTACTTCTTATACATAATAGGCGTTCAAGTACATTAATCCTTTAAAACATCAAGAGTACACTAGGAGGAATCAAAGGGTAAAAACTAATCCCAAATACTATCCTATCTCCTTCGCCATGCTTCGACACCATCACTATTAGCTTGAACCACGGGAACCTAGGTATCTGAAAAAGGCTCAATAACAAGGGGTGAGCCGAAGCTCAGCAAGTAAAACATTTAATAAAATGACTAAATTGTCTAATCACCATTCAATCAAGCGAGGTCCACAAAAGACCCACGCCACAACTCATATGGCTCCTTGGTAGCTCAAGATCGAAAGCCGCTACGGCCTAGAAATCGTAAATTTCACTATGACTATCACATATTCAGCAATCTGACCCACAAATCAGATAATCCGATAGCTCAAACCCTTATCTCACTAATAGACAGACATGTGGGACCAAACTAGACATTGAGTCGCTCCTTTTTCTCTCGGTTGAACCTCGTCATGGGTTCCATCTACACTTCACCATCGGCTAACAACGTACGAGGTGAGCCAATCATCAATTCGGCCGACCCATAACTACCTCACAATCAATTTAACACAATAGGGTCAACAAGCAAGTCACTAACTTCAAGCATCACCCTTTTTGGGTCCACAGCCGAACCACCCTATACGGTGCAACGCAAATCATGCCAAACCGAGATCAAACTTGGCGATCCAGCCATAGATCCTAGTTACCCAAGACCTAAGGATGCTAGATCAAGTGACGGATCATTCATACGAAGGCGATTCCCCTTCCATGCAAGCCAAAAGCTCCACTCACATACCCATTTCCAAAGTTCATCGTTCGCGCTAAATCAAACGAAGACCGGACAATCTAGTAGTAAGATTAGATATTCACTTGCCTTAGGAACGCGTACGAAGAAGTAGTGCTCGATTCGCCACTCAGATGAGCTCAAACCACCTCTTTCTTTCTTGATGGGTCGCGCGGCACCAAGGAGGGGAAGAGAGATATGGGCGACATCGAGGGCGAGTTGGTTGTGGCTAGAGGAGCTCGAGGTTCATCGTCGTTGCGCCAAGGAAACGCCGGCCAAAGGCAAGTGGGAGAGAGAGAGCTTCGGGCGATCTCACCGAGAGGAAGAAGAGAAGAGAGGGGGAGAGAGCTCATGATCTTGGGGTCTCAAAAATGGGAAGAGAGAGAGAGAGAGAGAGAGAGAGAGAGAGAGAGAGTGTGTGTGTGTGTGTGTGTGTGTGTGTGTGTGTGTGTGGGGTTATTTATAGGCGTGGGGGGTCAAGGTCGGTCGGTGGTCCTTCGCACTCAAATTGCGAACTAATTTCACGTCGGAATCGTTTTCACTAAATTACCACTCAAAAGATTCCAACGGTCCAACAAAATTGTCATGCCGATAATAGCATTTAACCAATCTAATTCGTGGCATAAAATTATTAAACCCCCAATTCCACTATTGTCATAATCTGGGCCTGAGCTCTACTAATCTGCTCTAAAAAATTAGGCCGTCACACTTGGCTCGGGCCCTCCCAAGCCCATACTAAATCTCGACGTCGGAAATTCAGATTTCGATCTTTGTGTGATCGGGTGGCATGTGCGAGTGTACACGCAAATGAGTCGCCACCGGCCTTTGAGGAAGGTAGGCCGGAAATCTTATCGAGCGATCAGGAGAAATTGCTCGATTTCGCGCAATTAGAGATTTTGGGTCCGGGAATTTGGTTACCCTAGTATTTCTACTAGAGTTTTTCGATTACCGTGCGGTTTGTTTTGTTACCTAAGGTGATTATGCAAGGTTTAGTCGCCTTTAATCTCTAAAGATGTTCTTTCCACCGAGCTAGGCGTTCATCCAGAATAGTTTTGTGAGGGGGTTCGTTTCATGGCATTTTCTAGTTTTTGATTTTATCTTAAAAAAAAAAAAAGAGAATCGTCCAAAGCATCTAAAGGGATAAAGGAAAATAAAAAAACGAAGCTACTCTAAAGCGATAAATAAAAACCCATGGCTCTCGGGTATTTAAATACAAGGCCGAAAAATTGAAACCCGAGACATGATCGGGTGTACAATAATTGAACCGGAATGGACATTGGTCATCCTCCACCGCGAAATAAAGTCCAATTATTCTAAACATGCAATAAAAGATCATCTTTGAATTTTCTGAAATTTTTCGATTTTTTGGGATTTTTGTTGATTTTGATTTTGATTTTTTAAAAAGACGACGGGGCGGGCCAGGCACGGGTGATGATGAATCGGCCGAAAATGCAACAAATATCTCACTCGAAATCGCGATTTTGACTCGTTTTTCGAAAATTTTTTAATTTGAAAGGACAATCGTCGTGGTGCCTTCTTGGGCGATTATCTCAGCCCTCGAAAACAATCAAGTAAAACCGTTCATACCATACGAAACTAGGTAGAACCAGGTTTCCGAAACAACCAACGGCTCCGGAAACGACCAACCAAGCGCGTTGTATTAGTGTTGTGAAAGTGGCAAGTTCGCAGACCAACACTTAGACAAAATTCAACCATAACTTTGCAGCTCACTGAGGCGTTTTCATGTGCAAATATCTCAATGCTAAAAAATAATCAAAGGAAACCGTTTATACTACGTGAAACTAGGTAGAACAAGTGTCGTGAATATTTGGGAAATGATCAATCGAGCGCATTGCAACAGTGTCGTGAATGTGCTCAGGTGCAAACCCAGACTTCGAAAAAAATTCTTAAACCTCTAGCTTGGCCGCTCACTGAGGCATTTTCGTGGGTGATTATCTTAGTACTCAAACATAAACAATGGAAACTGATCATACCACATGAAACTAGGTAGAATTAGGTTTCTAAAACAATCGACGGCTCAGGAAATGATGAACCGAGCGGGTCGTAATAGTGTCGTGAATGTGCTCAATCACAAACCTAGACTTAGAAAAATTCCTAGGCCTCTAGCTTTACAGCTCACCGAGGCGTTTTCACAAGTGATTATCTCGGTGCACAGGCTTAATCAAGAGCAAAACCAAATATCGACGCGAAGTGCTACACAAGGAATAATATTGACCAAAGAACGACTCTTAAAACACACAAAATCACATAGAAAACCCACCCCGAAGTTGAGGGTTCAAACTGCTCAGAATGCCCAACACTTACAAAAAAAATTCGAGTTTGAAACCAGTTCACCGAGGCATATTCTTGGACATTTTTCTTGCACTCGGATCATAACCAATGACATCTTCACACACCGACATGAAGAGTTATATATGAGGAACGGTATCAAGCAAAAAAGACTCTTAAAGCATGTAAGACGAAGGAGAAAAACGGCCCCAAAATAGGGGGTCTGCATTGTTTTGCAACACTTCGAAAGAAATTGGCCCGACAAACCTGGTTCGCGGAGGTGTTTTCTCGGACGTATTTCTTGCGCTTCGGTCATAACCATCAACAAAAACACACATGGACGTAAAGTACTTCCAACAAAGAATGATTTCAACCAAAGAAAAGATCTTAAAACTCACGGAATCACCACAAAAACATGGCACAAAGCAACGGGTTCAGTCCATTTTTATGCAAATCTAGGTTTGGAGCTTCCGACCGGGCATATTCTCGGTCTCATATCTCGACACCCGAGCACAACCAACCACAAAAAAAAAAAAACATCAATGCGAAGCACTACGCACATAGAACATGCTTGAACAAGATATTACCAGTAAAACACGCATAACGGCCACGAAAACAGGTCTGAAGTCGGGGGTTTGAACCATACGAGACATTTCATCAAACACATAATATGCGATACGAAAAACACCAAATCGGGTAGAAAATGCAAAACCAAAGAAAATGAAAGTTATATTAACACAGACCAATGCATGAGAGAGGTCAGTTTGGCTTTGTTTGACCCGAAAGTCAAACGGAGCCGAAACCAGGAAAAAACGAACGCGAAACAGGGGATGCTTGGGGGAGGGAGTTCAACCCACCTTCTCGGGTGACACTGGCGACGGGGAGGACTCGGCGATGGTGTGAAGGCTACTGTGGACGATAGTTGTGGTGTGTCGAGGCTTGCGGGTCGCTCAAGAACTCTCACGCCACTCAAACTCTCCTCTTGCCCTCTCAGCTCTCCCTCTCTCTCTCGGTTTAGCCCTTGGAATGGCTGTTTCTTTTCCAGAATCCCCCTCCAGACCTCTGGCCTCTCTCTCTTCTTTTATCTTCCTCCCCCGACCAGCTCCTGTGCCTCTGTGTGTGTGTGTGTGTGTGTACCTTGCCGCCCGAGATTCCTCTGGTTTTGGAATAACAAAAAAACGTTACCTCCTCTCCTTCCCGACGCCACCTCACTGTATAACCTTGTACTGAAAATGGACAACTAGCACCTAGGATGAAGGTTCTAGAATTGAGTGATGAGAGGGTGTGGCGTTTTTATCCTGTGCGTGTACGTGAGAGAAGGAGGAAAAAGGTGTTCTGTTGCTGCCTTGCAAACCCGGGTTGGCCGGGTCGGGTCGGGTCCGACCCGATTCGACTTTTTTGCTTAATTCGGCCTCAATCCGACTTTTTTTCCCCAAAATTGACGCTAAAATTGGGTTCTACGGCATGCATTTTATGTAAAAATGATGTTTTCGGGACTACATGACTTAATTAGGTATAAAAAACCCAAATTCAAAGTTTGATCTGAAAATGATTTTTCAATAATCTAAAGCCTAAACTGTTGAATCGAACCAAACCATCTTCAGATTCTGAATGATGACAAGTATAGGGTAGTGGTCTTGGATTTTCATGATCATCCCTAGAAAAAGTTTAATTGCACTTTGAATGAAAATCAGGGACTAAAAATCGCAAAAATTTTAGGTCTTTTTCCAAAATTGCTCAATCTGTGAAATAATTGGACCAAAATGCAATTTAAGTCATTTGAAACAAATGTCATAACTAGCCCAAAGTGAGAAAAAGCCTAAAAAAGGTTGAATTTGATATTTTTTTGAAAAACTAGGGACCTAAATGCAAAAATCTGGAAAAGTAGGTTCCTGATTGAATTTTTGAATTCTAAAGTGATCAAAATGCAATTGAAAACCCTTACCAAACAAAAAATGCAATTGAAAATAAAAAAATACTAATGAATATTTTTTTTGTATTTTTCCAGTCATGGATGCTATTTTATTTTTCCATTTTTGTGGTATTTTTTAATAAAAAAATACCAAAAAAATTGAAAATTATTTTTTGTTCAAAAATGGTTCTCTGGGCTTGGCCAAGGTTTCCAAAATTGATTTTTTTTTTAAAATTTTATGAATTTTATGGTATTTTTAATTAATTTTTTTAAAATAAAATGATCAAAAATCAGGTGTCAACAGACGGTGCCGTGAGTTCATATTGAAATGGTCGATTTAGCTCCTCTAATTTCTGGTTCCCTTAACAAAATGAGAATTGAGAACTCTCATTTTGTAGGATGATGGATCGGTCTTCTTATTTTATTTAAAGAATAAATTTCACGAATGATTTCTTACTATTAAATGATTTATGAAGGGTTTGAAATAATAAAAAAAAAAGATTGAGGACTCAAAAAGTAGGAACTTGTGTATCTAGTATGTTATTGAAACTTAATCAATCTTTCTAATGATTAAGGATATCTTTTGAGCTAATGAGAATATTTTTCTATATTTTTTAATATTTACTGTGCTTTAACATTATCTGTATCTTTATGCTGTTTATTCTTTCTTCATATTCGAGGAATCCCACTTAGTGGGATTTGAGAAAATCCCCACCAAGTCAAAGTTTCCGATTCTCATTTTCTTCGCATCGAGGACTTACGGCACCATTATGCTAGCTTAGCTCTTAATTAACCATGATAAAAGATATAGGATCGTAAAAGGACTTCCAATATTTAGACTTCGAGAAAGAAAAGAAAAAAAAAAAGGAACTTCCATCATCATTCATGATGATCAAGATAGCCCAGTTTCAGATTATTCGTTCTCTGCTCTCAAAACAGGGGATTGCCTTCACAGATATCCTCTCTCTTGGAAGCTCTTCATGTAGTCATCAAACATCTGCTCCAGAGATTTTAATGGAGGAAGGCCCAGCTCCGTCATCTTGCCACCGTCCACGCAATGTGGATTATTATCTCCTCTCTGGCTGCTGCACCTACCATTTTGGGAAGAGAAAAAAAAAAACTCGTGCACGTTAATGGTTATGGATTCATGTAGCAGATACAACTGAATGCAGTGAACGTGCTCGACATGTGATTGATTTAATCTGATAGCACTAGCCCGAAAAATGATTTCTCCGAAAGAGATTGTGGCCTTCATTTTGATACTCACTTGTTCTCAAAGGGGTATTGTGGATGCTTGGCCCTGACCATCTCAATGATTTGAGACCAGTGAGCCACCGAGCTTGAACATATGAGCCTGCCTGAGGCTCTCTTATCCTCCATAGCCAAAATGTGCGCGGCTACCACGTCGTGGACGTGCGCGAACCCGACCGTCGTGTTGGGGTAGTCGCCTCGTGAACCTGGCGAGAGCACCTAGAGACTTAAGTTTACCTTGCCAATGAAAGAAAGGAATGTACTTCTAACAGTACGATGGTCTCCGAACCTAGTTGTTCTTCAAGGAGAAATAGTATCTCCTCGTTGGTTCAAAGTAGAGCCAGCATCGTCATCCAATTTGATCAGGTTTTGAAGTTATTCAAACAGGCGATCTAATTAACAAGCAGCGCATCGGAATTGATGTACTTCAGCACAACATTTTGCGGTATGGATGTGACGACTTGATGATGTCTCAATGTTGATAGGAAAGATCAGGGAAATCCGTGGTCGGTGTGAAGTTGGTTATGGTAGAACTAACCTTTCACAATGGCAAGTGTCAAAAGAAGTGTACTTGTCGGTTGCGGAGTGAGCAATGGACCGACCACAAAAGCCGGATTCACCACCACAAGATCGATCCCGTTTTGTTCTGCCAATTTCCACGCTTCCTTCTCTGCAACGGTTTTCGCATATGCATACCAAAGCTGCACCAAGTGAAGCAACAACAGCGTGTCGGTGCTCAGTATTGGTAGAGTTTCTAATTGGAGAACCGGATGCAATTGATCTCACATTGTAGCGTCGCTCCAGTGCAATTCGTTGAGGGGCGAAACCTGCTGAACGTCATCTCGGTATCTTATCGCGGAGCAGGAAGAGGTATGAACGACTCTCTTCACACTGCTCGCTCTAGAACAGGATTTGAGCACGTTCACCGTGCCCTTTATACATGGATCAATTAAATTTGCCTGAAATTGTACGCCAAGAATCATCCAAAGGAGTCAGAAAAGAACATGTTTAAGCTACTCCAGTATTACAATGTGCATTTTGATTCTAACGCAAAGTAGTTATCCGTGAGTCCGACCAGAGCACCGACATCCGACAACACAACCACATTCTTCAAGTGTAGCTTAAACATTCATACACCTAATCTGTTATAGGAAAAAACATTGCTTCGTTTTTCGGCACTGCACCATTCAATGAAAATCTTAACTAGAGTCAGTCCATCAGTTATTAGAACTATTAGATTCAGTGGCTCGAGTATTCAACTGCTCAGATTACTCGGTCCGCCATTACTAGGTCCATATTCAACTTGATCTTTGCAACCGACATGGCAACATCGCCCTCGAGGATGTTTTATACAATAATCTCTATCTAAATACCAAATGATGTTCAATCTTCTATTCCCTCAAATCACAGTAATCAGCATCTTGTACTACATCAGTATCAGACACAGTTTACTTATCACTAAGGCAAACAGAAGCCGACCAGCGATACAAAGATTTTACCTGGACGTTGCCATCATAAGGCACGATAACAGGTGACGCGGTGTGGAAGACGCCGTCGACGCCATGAACGGCCTCATCAAAGCTTCCTTCCACCATCAGATCCGCTTTCATTATCCTCAGCCTCTCTTTCGCTCCCTTCAACTCCTTCAGATGCCCAACCTTGCCCTCATCCCCTGGTTGCCCAGAGAGAAGACACAGAAACCCAATGAAAAGTCTGCCTCTTTTTTTCTTAGCGAGTAAACAGTGAAGGAGACCGTCTAGACCTCCTGTTGCTTTCCTTACCAGGGTCTCTAACCGTAGTCCGAACAGTGTGTCCATTCTCGAGCAGGGACTTCACCAGATGCGCCGCAATGAACCCTGTTCCTCCGGTCATGCAGTACTCTGGCGTCTCGCCCTCTCTCTCTCTCTCTAGAGACACAAACAGAGACAGAGACAGAGTAAAAGCAGGGGAACGTGTGAGTCAACTGTCCCTGAAGCTACCGTTTATGTATGGAATGGATTACTCTGTGGTTGAGGCGTCACCAAGAATGCATTTCTCTATCTTAATCGTTACAGTTTCGGAAAGGCTACAGGTCTCATGGATCTGCCAAAAGCGGATGACTTCGTGCCTTCAAAAGTAGCATTTGTTTATCAATATATTTTAGCGTTTGTCGGCTAAGTTCCAGTGAAATGGTGTCAGAGTCGAGATATGTTCGGCGAAAGGAATATACGGGGGAGGGGCGTGGGCTGAGTGAGGTTAGGTGCTTCACGAATTTTCACGTGATACGTTCAAGAAAAAAAATATGAAGCCGGGAAAAAGTAATCAGCTCCTTGATTAAGGTGTCTCTCTCATTTCATATGTGAATTAAGCGATCTGAATCGTCAAATTGATGAATGACACGTGCATTCAGAAAATCTAATTATTCAGATATCCCGGTCTAACATGAACTCGAGTCTAGATAAAATTCTCAACTCCCACGAGCTTTCTAAGATAAATATTCTTGTATCATAAATGGATGATTTTAGTGAAAACTTTTCCCGGGGTAACTTTCTTTTTTGAGTGCTCGAGGATTGATCATCATAACTAGTAACCCCAAACCTTTTACATCCTCGAGGCCTCAACCTCTGATCTAAGGCCATGCCCGCCTCATATCCGAGGTAGCGTGCATCAGAACTGAGGTCGGGCACCCCAAATCTAAGACTTTCGGGATTGCTTTGGCCTTCAATCGCACCAAAGATGGGCGGCAGGCGGCCCAGTTTCGTGTTGGCGCTCGTGTCCGAGCTTGGCATCGAGGGGGCGGTCGGCACAGTGGCGTACACGGGATATGGGGGGAGGAGGGTGAACCCAGACCTACATCCATTAAGTGAAGAGGCTAATCGTAGAAATTTAAGGTAAAGACCGCATCAAATGTCCCCTACGACACGTCAAAGAAGTGAGCTCCCAAACAAGTCTTTGATTTTATTAGCAGGGAGGGGGGACGCAACGTTCATAAACCATAAAAAAAGGAAATTAGGATTGTAACTGTCTTCCATAATTTAGCCTTCGGAAAAAACTTTCACTGAACCCATCATCCTCATCATTCATGCTGATCAAGATAGCTGAGTTTCAGATTATTTTTTCTCTGCTCTCAGAACAGGGGATTGCCTTCACAGATATCCCCTGTCTTGGAAGCTCTTGATGCAGTCATCAAACATCTGCTCAAGAGATTTCAGTGGAGGAAGCCCCAGCTCCATTATCTTGCCACTGTCCATGGTGTGTGGATTGTTATTTCCGCTCTGGCTGTCGCACCTACGATATTGGAATAAGAGGAATAAGAGGAAAAGCTTTGCAGGTCAATGTTATGGATTCATGCAGAAGATACAACTAAGTACAGTCGAAGACTCCACGCTTGAACTTGCTCGACACGCGATTGATTTTATTTAATAGCATGAGTGCGGACAGCAATTTCTTGAAAGAGGCGTGATGATAGTAGCAAAGTTGAGCAAAGTAGTTGCCGCCTTTTGTTGTTGTACTCACTTGTTCTCAAAGGGGTATTGTGGATACTTGGCCCTGAGCATCTCAATGATTTGAGACCAGTGAGCTACCGAGCTTGAACATATGAGCCTGCCTGATGCTCTCTTTTCCTCCATGGCCAAAGTGTGCGCAGCAACCACGTCGTCGATGTGCACGAACCCGACCGTCATGTTGGGGTACTCGCCTCGTGAACCTGGCGAGAGCGCCTTCAGACTTAACTTTTCCTCGACAAACAAATATACTTCCAATGATATCCACGTCGCCGAACCGAGCCAATTTAAGGAGAGAAATAGATTCTCCTCGTTAGATCAAGTAGAACTGACATCATCATCCAATTTGATTAGGTTTTGAAGTTATTCAAACGGGTGTACTAATTAACGAGCAGTGCATTGGAAATGATGTACTTCGGCACATCATTTTGCCGCCCCGAACTAAGGGATGCGATGGCTTGACAACGTACTAATGTTGATATGAATTGTTTAACTGATGGAGGACAAATTTGTGAATCGGACAAGGGAAGTCCGTGGCCAGCGTGACACCGGTGATGGAGAAACTAACCTTTCACAATGGCAAGTATCCAAAGCAATGTACTCGTCGGTTGCGGAGTGAGCAATGGTCCGACCACTAGAGACGGGTTCACCACCACTAGATCGATCCCATATTGTTCTGCCAATTTCCACGCTTCTTTCTCTGCAATGGTTTTCGCATATGCATACCAAAGCTGCACCAAGCGAAGCAACAATAGTTTTTGCAGTACTCAGTATTGTAGAGTTTTTAATTAGAGAACACACTACAATCAATCTCACATTGTGGCGTTTACAGTAGTCGGTATCGCTCCAGTGCGATTCGTTGAGGGACGAAACCTGCTGAACGTCGTCATGGTATCTTATCGTGGAGCAGGAAGAAGTGAGAACGACCCTCTTCACGCTTCTCGCTCTCGAACAGGATTTGAGCACGTTCAAGGTGCCGTTTATACATGGATCAATTAAATTTGCCTGAAATTGCACACCAAGAGTCACCAAGAGGAGTCAGAATCAGACACAGTTCAAGTTATTACTAAGGTAAACAGAAGCTGACCAGGGATACAAAGATTTTACCCGGACGTTGTCATCATAAGGGACGAGAACAGGGGAAGCGGTGTGAAAGACGCCATCGACACCATGAACGGCTGCGTCGAAGCTTCCTTCCACCGTCAGATCCGCTTTCATTATCGTCAGCCTCTCTTTCGCTCCCTTCAACTCCTTCAGAAACCCAACCTTGCCATCATCCCCTGTTTTCCCCAGGAAAAGACATCCTTCAGAACACAATGAAAGATTCGCCTCTTTTTCCTTGAGTGTACTACTTCTTGATTTCCTTACCAGGGTCTCTGACCGTAGTCCGAACAGTGTGTCCATTCTCGAGAAGGGACTTCACCAGATGCGCCGCAATGAACCCTGTTCCTCCGGTCACGCAGTATTCCGGCATCTTGTCTGCCTCCCTCTCACGGAGACGCGCACAGAGAGACAGAAACAGAGCAAAAGCAGGGGAACGTGTGATTCAACTGTCCCTGTAGCTACTGTTTATGTAGGGAATGGAATGGGTTACACTGAGGTTGAGGCGTCACGAGGGATGCATTTCTGTTTCGAGGATATACCCAACGTGTTCCACTTCGTGCCTTCAAAAGTTCCGTCCATTTCGTCAACACATTTATCGTTTGCCGGCTAAAATTCCAAAAGAACATGATGTCAGAGTCGCATGTTCTTGCAAAGGAAATGTGAATGTTTGTTTGCTTTATGCAACAAAGCGTGCTTAGTAGAAGAAGACTTCACTTGTGGACATGACGAGAGGAGTCTAGGCTTTTATAGAAAATGGATCATGATGTCAAAAGAAACATGCGGGGGGGGGGGGGGGGGGGGGGGGGGGGGGGAGCATAGGTCGGGAAAAGTTAGGTGCTCAACCAAATTCCACGCGATGCTTTCAATAGAAATATGTGGGAGTGGACTTAGTGGGGGAGCATAGGTCGGGAAAAGTTAGGTGCTCAACCAAATTCCACGCCATCCTTTCAATAGAAATATGTGGGAGTGGACTTAGTGGTGAGCATAGGTCGGGAAAAGTTAGGTGCTCAATAGTGGTGTCCATATGGGTTAGAAATCCATTTTTCAACTCACTTCCAATGAGTTGGGTTGTAAACGGGTCACTTAAAATTTTACAAATTGGTAGAAATGGGTCTAAGATATCTTAGCCCAACATTATATGGATCTATGTGGGTTTGCACAAGACATTTATTCAACCCATTTAGTTTATCATAATGCGAAAGATTAACTAAGATTATTTGTTTCCCTTGGCCATGGTAAGATTAAGGCGCTAAGAGACGCAATAATTGGCTCCTCCTACTTCCATAAAAAGCTTGGGTTGGGCTCGATGGTCGTCGCTAACTGCCTTGTGTTGGAGAAACATCTCATGAAATATTTTGATGATTTCCAAACTATCTTTTGGTATTTAATTGACCTTTGGTGTGCAGATGTTTGTTATACAAGGCTAAGGATCACCTAGTGCCCATCGCATAAACATCACGTGGCGTCTGAAGTGTCTTGGTGAAAACAGCTGCTGAGGACCACAAAAGATCTGGTTACCGATTATTTGATATCGGAGCTTGAAAGATCAGGTCAGATAAGGTGTATAAAGTCCACATGAGCTGATGTTTGTGAAAGAAAGGCTAAAGTCGCCGTTGCTTGATGGGAAAGCTCAACGGAAAGATTTTGAAGCTTCTCGAGAACAGTCCACTGCTCTGTCAGAGTACAGTAGAAAACTATTTGCTCACTATAGTAGCTCTGCGCCTGTTTTAGGCGTGTCTAATCTGACTTTGGGAAAGCTGCCCTAGTGTGAGGACAAGATGTCCCATCGACCTCCAACGGCTCTTTTGCTTCTCCAAGAGTGTTCAAACGGCTAGAATGCTGATGTCTATAAAAGGAGGAAGCCATGAAGGCCAAAAGGGAGTTCGGACTGATTGAATATCTAAAGTGCTCTAGAATTTGTTCTAGTTTAAAAGCTTAACTGTGAAAGATCTTGTGATCTGTTGTTGCCTTGTAAACGTGCAAAATCAAGTGTATATTTACGAGTAGTAAGGCTGTATCAAGATAGTGTAATCTATCGCGTGAAAGATCAGCTCACGTACTGTTTGTAACTTGTGAGGCAGTTTACTAGTGCATTCCAGCTCGGGTTGTGGCTGTTAGTTGTGTGGAGTGGATGTAGGCTTGGTTGATAAGCCGAACCACTATATATCTGGTGTGCTAATCTTTTATTTGATCTATCTCCTGTACACACCCAGATACTGTTCAGCAAAGTATTTGTTCACCCGATCTTTTTCACATCACTTAATGTTTTTCACTTTATCTGAAAAAGTTTTCGAAACAACTTATTCACCCCCGTCTAGGTTGCATTGTTAGCCCCAACAATTGGTATCAGAGCTCTGTTGCTTGTTATTTGAAGTATATTTCTTCATAGCATAAAGATCCTTATTATGGCTGACTTTGGTGGTTTTCTGAGCAATGAATCCGCAGCACCTAACAAACCTCCATACTTTGATGGAAGTAACTACAACTATTGGAAGAACAGAATGTTTGCCTACCTTGATGCATGTGATCAAGATATGTGGGACGTAATTCAAAATGGAGTAGAAGTTCCAGTTGCTGCTCCTGCTGCTGCTACCGGAGAACAACAAACCTCTGAACAGATTGCTGAAGTAGTAGCTGCTCGCCTCGAACTGATTCGAAAAAGAGCCTCTCTTAACTCTAAATTAAGACATCTCCTTTACTGTGCTTTATCTCCATCTGAGTTTAATCATATATCTTCTTATGGTTCAGCTAAGGAAATATGGGAATGCCTCCAAGTAATCTATGAAGGCACCGATCGTGTGAAAGAAACCAATATGAACATCCTGCTTGGTCGTTACGAGACATTTGTGATGAAATCGGATGAAACGGTGAGAGAAATGTACACGAGATTCACTGAGATAGTGAATGGCATGGCTAGTCAAGGGAAAACATTCACAGACGCTGAAAAAGTAAATAAGCTGCTTAGAGCACTTCCCGAAGAATGGATCACTATGAAAATCTCTGTTTGAGAAACTATGAGAATTCAACCTATCACCCTGGATGAACTTATAGGCACGTTGATGTCTTATGAAGCCGAAGGCGTAAACAAGCAAAACCTGTCCAAAGGTAAGAAAATTATTTTCTTCAATGCCAATGATGAAAATGCAAGAAGTGAAACATCTGCTAAAGAAGAAGATGATAACGAAATGGCCCTATTTACTAGAAGATTCAAAACTCTTATGAAAAAGGGCGGAAACTTCAGAGGAAGAAGGAATCTGAGATTCTCAGAAGAGAAGAGATCCTTCAAAGGAAAGGAAGAAAGCAAAGGTAAAGACATTATTTGTTTTGAATGTAGGAAACCAAGACACATTAAACCTGATTGCCCACTCCTAAAGAAAAGAGGAGGAAGATTTGAAAAGAAAAGAAGGGCACTCAAAGCCGAAACATGGAGTGACACCGAATGCGAGTCAACCGATGAAGATGAAGCAAATCTTTGTCTCATGGCAGAATCTGAACAAGAAGAAGAAAATGAGCTAAATGATTTTGAACTTTCATATGAAGAAATGCAAGATTTTTTCAAAGAAATGTTTGTAGAACACAAAAAGGTTTCGAAAAGAATGTTTGAGTTGAAAAAGGAAGTTTTAAAATTCACTGAACAAAACCTTTCTCAAAGAGATGAGCTTGAGAAATTGCAGAAAGATCTGGTCACTACTCAGAGCGAACGCGACTCTTTGCAGGAGGAGAGCAAATCTTTAAAGAAAGATATTTAAAAAATTAGCACAAACTTCTCATTTAGCTCAAAAACCTTGCAGCACATTCTATCTATTCAAGTTCCACATTACGACAAGTTTGGACTTGGACGTGAAAGGAGACACGGCGAGAAGAATCCTTTTTCAATTGTCAAAACGAGATTGAAACACACACCTTCTCTTCAGTCTTACAAAAATCACTTTGCACAACAATTCACTAGATCTACTAGCAAGTAATTCAATTGCTCCGTTTGCAATAAACTTGGTCATAAAAAGCAAATATGTCAAGTTGAGAAAGTAAAGCCCAAAAAGATCTACTGGAGGTATAATATGAGACCAAAAACTAATATAAAAGGACCCAAGCTGGTGTGGGTACCAAAGAAAACATGAAGATCTTCTTGATTGTAAGTGATACTGAAGAAGAACAAGTGGTACTTGGATAGTGGGTGTTCGAGACACATGAAAGATGAAAGAAATATGTTCATAAATCTCAAACATATGAACGGTGGAAGTGTCACTTTTGGTGGAAAAGGAAAAGGGAAAATCATTGGCATAGGAAACATCATGTTGGGAAATCTGGTTATTGAAGATGTTTCACTAGTCCAAGAACTTGGATACAATCTTCTCATTATAAGTCAACTATGCGACAAAGGTTACAGGATCAACTTCGAAGAAAACATGTGCACTGGCACAAGCCAGGACCTAACCCAATTGTTGATACCTGATTTTTAATCATTTTATTTTTTAAAAAATTAATTAAAAATAGCAAAAAAATTCATAAAATTGAAAAATCAACTTTGGAAGCCTTGGCCTAGCCTTAGGAACCAATTTTGAACAAAAAATATTTTTCGTATTTTTTTGCCTTTTTTAAATATTTATTTTATTAGAAAAATAGCCGAAAATTAGGAAGAATAGTATCCGTGTCCATAAAAATATGGGAAAATAGTAAAAATTTCTAATTTAATTCCCTTTTCACGTTGGACACTTCAAATTTCAAAAATTCAGCTTGGGTCATCATGTTCCTTCACAAACATAAACCCAAATTGAGCAAAAAAATTACGTTTTGAGTCTTTTTATTTTCGAATTTTTGTTTTTCTAAGCTATGACATTGGTATATAATGCCTTGAATTGCAATTGGGTCCATTTGCTTGAGAATTTGTTCAATTTTGGCCAAAAGGACCTATTTGCACTTTTTATTTTCAATTTAGTCCCCGGTTTCACTAAAAATGAAATTAAATCTTTTCTAGGGGTACCCATGAAAATCAAAACCCACCACCCTATAGTTTTCATCATTCCAAATCCATTGGTGGGTGTGGTTTGTTCGGTTTCGTCGTCTAGGCTTCGAATTATTGAAAATTCAATTTCGGGTCAAACTTGGAATTTGAGGTTTTTGCGCTAAATCAAATGTTGTAATCCCAAAAACACCCCTCTTAGATGAGAAACATGTTTTAGAACCCAATTCAAGCTTCAATTTTTGGAAATTTGGTCGTTTTGAGGCCTAATTAGGCCAAATTCACGAAACCGGGTTGGTCTGGTCGGATGGATCCGACCTATTAACCTAGTTACTATTCATCTTCTTCCCCAAATGTTTAGATTCGCACGCCTGGAAAGAATGACCAAATTGACCGCATAATCAAGTGCAATTGACGACGAAGATGCATGGGCTTTGAAGATCACTTGTTCCCGGTCCTAGTAAACCAACTCTCGCTCCGTTTTGTCGTCGGATCCGAGATTCCCGACCCCATTTTCGCCGCTGCACCGACCCAACGCGCGCCCGAGCTAGAACCAATGAGTTGCAGTCCAAATCCGCGACCGATCCCAAGCACCCATGCCACGTAACCCTTACGACTTGATGCCAGAACATTCCCGTCCCCTTTTGACTTCTTGTGAATGCGGCACTCGTACGAAATCCGTGCGAGAGGAGAGGGGGTAGCTGGCATACGGGTGCAAAGGGACAAAAATGGCCGTTGCAAGGGAATATTCGTGCTGGCAAGGGAGAGAAAAAGGGCGTACAAGGTGCGGGAGAGCTTGGATAAAACGAGGATGAGGTCGCGAGCTTCGGGGGAACGATTTTTGAGTCAAAAAACTGAGAGAGAGCGGCCATGGCAGTGCTCGGGTTGGTCAATAGTGAGATTTGAGAGAGAAAACGGAGGGAGCAGGAGAGCTTCCAGCGACACCGAGAGTTCACACGTCTTCACCTACACCCCACCTATACACCGAGCCATCAATGACCTCCTCTCACCGCTCGAGTTACCGGAAAAGGTAGCGCGAATACCCCTTCGCGACCATTCTTTTTTGGTTTTGCACTTTCTAGTCGTTTTGGTCCCATTCGACTTTCGGGTCGAACGGGGCCAAATCAACTACTCTCATGCATCCCCCTATGCTTATTTAGTCCCCTTTGCACGTTCTCATGCCTTGGTTTCACGTATTTTGCCCCGGTTTGATGTTTTTCGTGTTGCACATCATATGCTCGATGAAATGCCCGTCGTTGTTCAAGTACCCCACTTTGTGCTCATTTTCCAACCCCTTCTCGTGATCATTATTGGTTTTTCTTGAGTTTTTTTGTGTTCTACGCATGTAGCTCTTCGTATTGATATATTGAGTGGCCTTTGTTTGCGATCGAGGTGTGAGATATACCCCTTTGAAGGTGCTCTGTTGGTCTGTTTTGAAGTAAAAATTTTTTGTTTGAGTATTGAAAACAGTCCAACTCACTCACTTTGCATTCGGTTTTTGTTGCTTTCCCGTGAGTATTTGTTGCTGTTATTGGGTCCATTGTGTTCTGTGTGTGTAGCATAACGCATAGGTATGGGCTTTGGCTCTCGATTTTGCATGTGGAAAAGGTTATGGGGTCGGAAATTCCCTCTGTTGGTCTGATCCGAGCATTGAAATTCTGACTAAGTGTCGAAAGTAGTTCAAACTCTATTCTTTGCATTTGTTTTTCATGACCTTTCCATGACTATATGTGGGTGTTGTTGAGCTCTTTACATTCCTTGCAAGTAGTAGAGCACGTTGATATGTTTGGTAGCCTTTGGTTCAATTTTTAGAGGAAGTTACTGGGTCGGGAATACCCCTTGTTGGCCCGATTTAAGCCCAGACTTCTGGAAAAACAGTGCGACCCCCTATTTTGGGGTCGGTTTTCTCTTTCGTTTTGCATGATTTAAGAGTCATTATTGTTTCATTTTGTTCCCAGTATGCAGTTATTCGCATCAGTATATTACTTTCCCGTTGGTTGTAGTCGAGGTATGAGCTATGGTCCTTCAAAATTGCCTCAGTGAACTGATTTTGGGTAACGGAAATCTTTCTAAGTGCTTCGGGGGGGCTTTTCTTGACGATTTCTCGAGATTTTTGGGTCGTTATTTGGTCGAGCATGCTCTCTGTGTGTAGCACTTCATGTTGATACTTTGGGTTTGATTTTGTTGCTTCGGTGGATCAAGTTATGATCCCTGAAAATCACCTCAGTGAGCTGCAAAGTGGGGTTTGAAATTTTTCCAAGTGTTGGTTCTGCACCGAGCACCTTCACGACACCATTACGGTGCGCTCGTTTGGTCAATTCCCGAGCCGTTGATCATTTTGGAAACTCGATCATACCTAATTTCACGTTGTATGATCGGTTTCCCCTGATTATTTTTGTGCACCGAGATAATCGCTCTCGAATTTTCCTTGGTGAGCTGCAAAGTGAGAGGCTGGAATTTTGGCTAAGTGTTGTACCCCAACTAGTCATATTCCCGACACCATTGCAACACGCTCGGTTGATCATTTCACGAGCCGTCACTTGTTTTGGAAACCTGATCATACCTAACTTCTTGTGGTATGATCGGTTTCCATCTATTCGATTTGAGTGCTAAGATAACCACTCTTGAAAACACCCCGAGAGTTAACTTTTCCAAATCAATTTTTTTGGAAAATGAGCGAAACCCGAGATTTTGAGTGAGACTCTCCCCGAAACTTCGTGCAATTCGTTTTCAATATCTCCAGACTTGTTCCTCCGGGTCCGCAAAAAAAAATTGAAAAAAAATTGGAAAAATCGAGAAAACCCCAAAAAAAATCAAAAATCACAGAAAATTCAAAATTGATCTTTTATTGCGGTTTTTTGACATGACGAACATCGATTTACTTTTATCCCGCATTGGAGGGAGACCGATGTCCAATCCGGTCTTATTATTGTACACCCGACCCTGTCTCGGGTTTTGTATTCCGGTCATGTACCTAAATACTCGAGGGTCGCGGGTTTTTATTTACTGCCTTAGCGTAGCTTTGCTTATGCTTCCTCTATTATCCCTTTTGGATGCTTTGGTTGATTTTCTTTCTTTTAGATAAAAATCAAAAAAATTAGAATGCCATGAAATGAACCCCGCAAGACCATTTCGCATGAACACTTAGCGATTGACAAAAACATGATTATGAGTCAAAATTGACAAAACCTTGCATGCTCACAAGTTAGATAACAATCAATTCCGGACGGTAACCGAAAGGACTCTAGCTTAAGCTAGGGTAACCAAATCCCCAGCCTTAGAATCTCTGATTGCGTAGGACCGAGCGATCTCTCCCAATCGCTCGGTGAGGTATCCGATCTACCTCCCAAGAAAGACCGGTAGTGACTCCAATTAAATGCACATAGCACATATCACCCAACCACCCCAAGGTTGAAAATGATAAACTCCCGCTGCGATTTGGTATGGGCCTGGGAGGGCCCGCGCTGAAGCCCCCATCTGAAAGTAGGGCCCGGCAATCCATTAACCCGATCTTCGGATCCTTAGGGGATCTTCTTTCGGGTCGCGACACCAATCTTTCACAGGTAAAAGACATGGTAACATATATCTACTAAATGTTGAACTTGATGAAATGCAGTGTTTAATGTCCATCAAAGAAGAATGTGATCTATGGCATAAGAAGTTAGGCCATATCAACGTGAAGCATATCTCCAAGATTGCATCAAAAGATTTGGTATGCTGTCTACGAAAGATCAACTACGGTAAAAGTGACTCTTGTAATGCATGCTCCTTGGGAAAGCAGGTTAGATAATCTTTTAAATCCATCAATCATATTGCCACAAATAGACCTCTATAACTATTGCATATGGGTTTGTTTGGCCCTACTCACATTGCAAGTCTAGGAGGTAGAAAGTACTGCCTGGTGATCGTTGATGATTACTCACGTTTTTCATGGGTAATTTTTTTTAGCTCATAAGCATGAAGCATTTCATTTCTTTGAGAAACTTGCTAGAAAAGTGTAGAATGAAAAATGATACAAGATCACAGCCATCAGAACCAATCATGGTGGAGAATTCCAAAACCAAAGCTTTGCAGATCTTTGTGACGAAAATGGAATTGAGCACAACTTCTCCACTCCTTACACTCATCAATAGAATGGAGTTGCAGAAAGAAGGAATCGATCTCTTCAAGAGATCTCTAGGACCATGATGATTGAGAGTGGGGTTCCTACCTACTTTTGGGCTGAAGCTGTTGTGACCACATCTTACATCATGAATAGAGCTCTTCTCAGACCAATGATGGAAAAGACGCCTTACGAGATCTTTAAAGGAGGAAAACCTATTCTATCATACTTCCACGTCTTCGGATGCAAGTACTATATTCTCAAAAATGTGAATGACGACGTTGGAAAGTTCGATGCTAAATCAAGTGAATGTATCTTTCTTGGCTACTCTATAAGTAGCAAAGCTTACCGTGTTTTCAATAAAGATTCGCAGGTTGTTGAAGAAACCATCAATGTCAAATTCAAAGATGAGCTGAAAGGTGGTCAAAGAGATGAACAGGAGGTGGATTTCCAAACATCTGCTCTAGCAAATGTTCAACAGCCACTGCAACAACAAGAAGCTGCAAATCCTTCAAGGTCAATTCAAAATTCTAAGGATTGGAAGTTCAAGACTGATCATCCTAAAGATCAGGTCATCGGGAAAATCGATGAAGGGATCAAGACAAGATCTTCAATCAAAGACATAATGAACTCCTTAGCCTTGATCTCTCAAATTGAGCCTAAAGAAATTGATGAAGCAATCGTTGATGAAAACTGGATCGAAGCCATGCAAGATGAGCTACGATAATTCCAAATCAACGATGTCTGGAATCTAGTCCCTCGACCTAAAGATCAGCAGATTATTGGCACAAAATGGGTGTTTTGTAACAAAATGGATGACCGAGGCAATGCAGTGAGAAACAAAGCCAGGTTAGTAGCTAAAGGATACTCACAACAAGAAGGCATAGATTATGATGAAACATATGCTCCTATTGCTAGATTAGAAGCTATTCAACTTCTACTTGCTTATGCATGTCATTATGATTTTACCTTATACCAAATGGATGTGAAAAACGCCTTTCTCAATGGCTATATCAAAGAAAGGGTGTTTGTTGAGCAGCCACCAGGTTTTGAGGATCCTTCACGATCAAACGATGTTTATCAATTGAAGAAGGCTCTCTATGGTCTCAAGCAAGCCCCTAGAGCTCGGTACGAAAGATTAAGTTCTTTCCTTCTTGAACACAACTTCGAAAAAGGTAAAGTTGACACTACCTTATTTATCAAGAAGAAAGGTAAAAACATCTTGATAGTTCAAATTTATATTGATGACATAATCTTTGGCTCTACTAATGAAAATTTTTGTAAAGAATTTGCCAAAGCAATGATAAGTGAGTTCGAGATAAGCATGATGGGGGCGATGAATTTCTTCCTTGGACTTCAAATAAAGCAAACAAGAGCTGGAACAGTCATTTACCAAGAAAAGTATGCAAAAGATTTGGTGAAGAGGTTTGGTTTGGAAGGATGCAAATTCACTGAAACACCTATGGCCACATCTATCAAACTGGACAAGGATGAAAAAGGTATCTCCATTGATTCCAAACTCTATAGAAGCATGATAGGATCATTGCTATACTTAACCGCTTCTCGACCGGATATTTTGTTCGCCGTATGTCTATGTGCACGATTCCAATCAAATCCAAAGGAGTCACATATCACGGCTGTAAAAAGGATCATAAGGTACGTTGGTTCATCATCCAAAACAGGCTTATGGTATCCTAAAGCTTCAAGCTTTGATCTTTTGGGATATTCAGATGCTGACTATGCAGGGTGCAAAATTGTTCGAAAAAGTACATCCGGTACATGTCAATTGATGGGAAACATGTTGATTTCTTAGTTTTCAAAAAAAAAAAAAACAAAACTCAGTTGCTCTCTCAACCACTAAAGCTGAGTACATTGCACTAGGGAGCTGCTATGCACAACTTCTGTGGATGAAATAGCAACTTAATGACTTTGAGGAACTGAATTCGAATATTCCTATCTGCTGTGAAAATGCAAGTGCTATAAACCTGACTAGGAATCCCATATTGCATTCAAGAGCAAAGCACATCGAGGTAAAGCATCATTTTATTAGAGATCATGTGAACATCAATGATGTATACATACACTTTGTCGACTCAAAACATCAGCTAGCTGACATATTCACAAAGCCTCTTGACAAGCAAGCATTCGAATTTATCAAAGGAGAATTGAGAATTTCTATTCCTCATGAGTAACTTGTCCAAATGGCAAGAGATCCGCGGACATCGTAAAAGATCAGGTACACCTAATCTCTTGAAAAAGTTACCGTTACAGTCTCTCGATAAACGCGCGATGTGATCGTTCTGACAAAATATCTGTTGGATTGATTGTTTGCGATTTTCCTGCCGTTACAACTCTTGATTTAATTTTTCTCATTCAATTTTTGAATTATTACCGTTATTCGCATTGAAAGATCGTGTGTGATTGTTTACCTATTTATACGGAGCACGTTCATCACTCAATCACCACTACTTTCTCAACCGTTTTTCTTGTTGGGGTTTAACAATACAACCTAGAGGGGGGTGAATAGGTTGTTTGAGAACTTTGAAAAACATTTGCGGAATAAAACAAGTTCAATTTCAAACACCGAGTCAAACATCTACAGAGATATTATAGAGATCAGGTCAGTAGATGTTTGAAATAACGTGAGCTGATTGTGTGCCTAAGTGTATAAAGATTACGAGAAACCAAAGCACACAACAAACATCTGGTCAAACATCAGCAAAGACATATTGTAGGAATCAGGTCGTGCTGCTGCTTGACAGATGGTGATGTTTACGAACATGTAGTGCTAATAAAGAGGAGATAGAAGATTTGCAAATAGATATATAGTGGTTCGGCTTTATCCCAAGCCTACGTTCACTTTCAAGACTAACAGCCACAACTTGGGCTAGAATCCACTAGTAATCTTCAAGACAAGTTACAAATAGCAAGTACTGCCTTTCCAATAGATCACACTATCAGGACCCACGTACTGCTCTCACTATTGTACACTTCATCTTTCACAAGATTACAAAATGAAAAGATCGACAGAGAAGATATTTCGAGAGAACAAAGAAACGGTGACAAGAATGTAGCTCACATCAAGTATTTCGGTTCTACATTGCTCTCTCTAACATTTTGGTCTAGATGGTCTTCCATTATATAGACAACTTCATTCTTCCCGTTGGAGGGGCTTGAGAAGTCCAACTAGCCGTTAGAGATCCGTTGGAACTGCTGCAGTTACTATTTCTGACACTGTTATGAAACTACTGCTCTGACACTGTTCTGAAAAGCCGACAGATGCCAACGGCTATATTCTACCCGATAAACTTCCTGATTTTTCTCTATGGTTCTTTCACCCGCCAACGGCTATATTTTTCTTCCCAGTGAAATATTCGCACATGTCCATTATTCAAACAACACCAAGACCTGATATCGACATAAACAT
Organism: Lenwebbia sp. NSW1173648; assembly: GCA_029784005.1. Classification (NCBI taxonomy): domain Eukaryota; kingdom Viridiplantae; phylum Streptophyta; class Magnoliopsida; order Myrtales; family Myrtaceae; genus Lenwebbia; species Lenwebbia sp. NSW1173648. The sequence goes on from JARCGZ010000010.1 coordinate 8,375,321, forward strand.
TGTCACACTTGATCTTTTGGTCCGTTGGTGCTGTTTATAGAAAACTGTATGGATGACTTGTGATCAACTATCCAATGATCCTCTTGGCTTCTTCAGCATACAAAGATTTCCAAGGACATCAGCATCCTCGCTGATTCCTCATCTTCGCTGATTAATCAGTTTCCAAAGATCTCCAAGGGCATCAGCATCCCAGCCGATTCCTCATCTTCACTGATTTGATTGAGTGAGTTTCCAAAAATCTCCAATGACATCAACATCCCAGTTGATTCATCATCTTCACTAAACTCCCAAGGATCATTGATGTCATCACAATCTTTGTAGAGGCTATATCCTTCCTGATCAGAGATTTGGTCAATTGATCAAGTAACCAGCACCTTCCCGAAGTAAACGTATGCACGATCCCTTACCCATAATCAGGACATCCAGATCTTTACTAGTTTGTTGATGCTATTCACCCGATCTTCCACTTGATCTATATAAGGCCAACTACTTTCTGCCAAAGATCTGCTGCTCTGATAACAATCCGGTGCACCTGATCTTTCTTTTGGTCCATTCAAGCATATTGGCAATTTTGACTCCTCCAAGCTGTTCACCTTCACAAATGCGGTCCTTCCAAGCTTTAACGAACATCACAGTTCTAGGCTTGTTCACCATCACCAGGTCCATCCAACTGTTCACATGATCTTTTTACCTCTAAGCCATCACAAATATCATCGTTCTTCTCGGCTTGTTCACCCTTGATCAAGGTCCTTCCAGATGTTCACCTTATAAAGATCCTTCCAGCTTGTGGACATCTTCAATGCCCAATATCTTGTTCACCTCAGAGATCGGCTACCAATCCCAAGGATCGACAGAGCACTCTAAACATTGGCAGAGTAGATCTTTATCTCGAAAGTATCTTGTGCTCTTTATAACATCATCTGCATTTTGACTTGTGCATATATAACCTGGTATAACTCAACCAATACACATATTAGTAGCCTTTGATTGTCTTTGTTATCATCAAAACAAGATTGAGGATTTTTCAATAATCATCTCATTGGTGATATTCCCAACATCTCTCACTCTCTTTTTAAACTACACATTCCTTTCTCACTTCATCCTCTCTCTCTCTCTCCTTCCTTCTCCTTTCCTCACTCAACCTTTACGTGATGGGTCCTCGTAAATCTGTTCGTGTAAGCAAGGTCAAAGCTAAGGTTACTGGTCCGTCCAATGTTGATACCACTGAAAAACTTGAGGAATCAGTTCCGACCCCTCAGATAGGAGGTGAACCGGGTGGCTCGATCTCTGCAAGTACCGCGTCACAGACTGCTCTTGCTTCTCCGACCACCAGCACTCCACAATCCCTGGCCGTGAAAATCAAGAAAGAAGCTTCTCTAGATCGTCCTCCTGAGTTCGTTCTACCAATTGAAGGGATCACAATCCCCCCCAATATGATCAAATCTCAAGAGGAATTCGATGGATGGTTCAAAAATGTGATGGAAGTTTTGAAACCCAAGAAAAGAAAAGTACCAAAGGGTGAGACATCTGCTCCTCTCACCTTGACCAGCCCAGAATCTGTAGCTGTTTCACCTGAAGCTCCTGTTGAAAGATTGCCTCGTAAGTTTACCACTAAGGAAGTCACAGAACCGCTGAAGGAAATAGAGGAACAAGTCCACCAAAAGAAACATCTGGTGGTGCTCCTTCATCTCCTCACGCGCCAGAAGTCAGCTTGTCGGCTCCAGATCTTCCTGAATCTCAGGACCTGCCTGAGGAAAATGTCGAGGTCAGTGAAGATCTCCCCGAAACTGATGAGGGAACGAGTGATAAAAACGTGAGGATGATGATGATGGAGTCTTTCAGAATTTTGAGTCCACAAAAGGTTTTGAGCTTGACCCCTCTTTTACTGACCCACCGTTTTTAAGCGAGGAACATGAAAAAGCTTGGCTTTCCGTCTCCAAAAGAACTCTTGTTTTTTCCCGAGTGATTGATTTTCAATATCTTGATTCACATGGGATTTTTCTATTTGAAGTCCTTCAAAAACACAAACTCTTGGAACTGTGCACAATGGAGGATCCATCTTCTCCAAATTCGATCATAATGTTTTACTCCAATCTGCACTTTCCCGATCCACACTCCTTTGTGTTCTCTTTTGAAAGGAAAAACTATACTGTGACCGCCGAGGAATTGGCTGAGTATCTCCAAACTGACTTTCATTCTTATCAAACACTGGAGATCTCTTCTGACGAGGCTTACAGTTTCATTTTGGAAACTTCAAACTTCACTCGTGATTTTAGAAAGATTGTCCCAGTAAGTGTTTTGCCTCTCAAGGTAAATTTTCTCCAAAAGGTTCTGACTCTCATCCTGCGTCCTAAGTTATCGTCCTCAAATGATGTGTCGAGATTCAAAGCTAAGGTGCTGTGGGCTCTGCTAGCTGGATTTCACATTTCAATCCCGCACCTCATCATCTTGCACATGTACCGAACCATGAAGAGAAAAATAAGAGGACTACCTTACGGAGCTCTGATTGGTCAGATTTTTAAGAAGAAGGACATCGACGTCTCTTGGGTCTCTAAGGAGCATTTCCCTCATATCGTTATTGGGAAGAAGACTCTTGAGAAGATGATGCTAAGAGTTTCTCTAGAAGGTTGGCTGAATTCAAAAGATGAGATAGATGCTATTGGGAACAGAGATGATGAGCCTGCCAAAGATCTGCTCAAGGAAAGGTACGATGAATAGCCTGCTTCTAGGAAAAGGCAGAAAGGCAAGGCTCCTGCAGCCAAGAAGGGCTGGCGTCCCCCTACCTGAAAGAGCTTCAACTCCAGCGGGACCATCTGCCTCCACGTCTTCGGACGTCCTGCTCGCTATTCGAGCAGATGTACGGGATTTGAAGGTCTCCATGACAAACATATTGAAGTATTTGGTTAAGCTTGAGAGGACCATCATAAGTTTGGAATGCTACAATCCCCTCCAAACCGTTCCTAAGCCCACACACTCTCCTCCCTCGTAGAAACGCAGACGCACTAGCTCTAAATGATCACACCTAATGTTTGCGCACGCACTGCATGTTCTGATCTTTCATGATTTGATGATGCTTTGGTGTACCCCATTGCTGCTTCCTTGAAATGAATGAATGAACTGCTGTTATTCATATTCTGCTCCTTCTCATTTACTTACGTTTTTTGCTGATGACAAAATGGGGGAGAATATTGAATAGGATCACGCAAGGGCACAAAGATGTGCTGAGTGCTAATATGAGCATATTCTACGCATATTCCTAAGGGAAGCACATAAACAGGGGGAGCCTAAGGACAAGAGATTAAAAGAATCTCTTTACATATGTTTATCTTAACGTGTTTATCTTGAAAACATCGTGAACTAGTGACTAAAGACTATGATAAAAATCCTTTCAAAATTAAAAGATCAGCTTAGTCAAGTCCTCTCCAAATTCATTTCCAAATCTTTTTTGGAGAACTCATATATCTACGATTATGCCTTATCAATAAAATATCAACTTTGCAGATCTTTACTTTATTGCACTTAAAAAAAAAAACTCTGTCTCACTATACATCTGCGGGATAGTTTTGTCATCATCAAAAAGGGGGGAGATTGTTGGAGAAACATCTCATGAAATATTTTGATGATTTCCAAACTATCATTTGGTAATTTACCTTTGGTGTCCAGAAGTTTGTTATATAAGGCTAAGGATCACCTAGTGCCCATCGCATAAACATCACGTGGCGTCTAAAGTGTCTTGGTGAAAACAGCCGCTGAGGACCACAAAAGATCTGGTCACCGATTGTTTGATATCGGAGCTTGAAAGATCAGGTCAGAAAAGGTGTATAAAGTCCATACGAGCTGATGTTTGTGAAAGAAAGGCTAAAGTAGCCGTTGCTTGATGGGAAAGCTCAACGGGGAGATTTTGAAGCTTCTCGGGAACAGTCCACTGCTCTGTTAGAGTACAGTAGAAAACTGTCTGCTCACTACAGTAGCTCTGCGCTTGTTTTAGGGTGTCTAATCTGACTTTGGGAAAGCTGCCCCAGTGTAAGGACAAGATGTCCCATTGACCTCCAATGGCTCTTTTGCTTCTCCAAGGGTGTTCAAACGGCTAGAATGCTGAGGTCTATAAAAGGAGGAAGCCATGAAGGCCAAAAGGGAGTTCGGACTGATTGAATATCAAAGGTGCTCTAGAATCTGTTCTAGTTTAAAAGCTTAAATGTGAAAGATCTTGTGATCTGTTGTTGCCTTGTAAATGTGTGAAATCAAGTGTACATTTTTGAGTAGTGAGGCTGTATCAAGATAGTGTGATCTATTGCGTGAAAGATCAGCTCACATACTGTTTGTAACTTGTGAGGCAGTTTACTAGTACATTCCAGCCCGGGTTGTGGCTGTTAGTTGTGTGGAGTGGACGTAGGCTTGGTTGATAAGCCGAACTACTATATATCTAGTGTGCTAATCTTTTATTTGATCTATCTCCTGTACACACCCAGATACTGTTTAGCGAAATATTTGCTCACCCGATCTTTTTCACACCACTTGCTGTTTTTCACTTTATCTGAAAAAGTTTTCAAAACAACCTATTCACCCTCCTCTAGGTTGCATTGTTAGCCCCAACACCTTGAAACTCCGGCTGGCTGAACTCATGGATGAGTTCTTTCCCTCCCCATTTTCTTGCCTTAAACAAGATAAAAGAAAGGTTGGGCTCATCGCTGATAAGTCCTGAAACTTGGGCTGGTCATGGACCATCTCTTTCTCTCACCAGTTGCTTGACTCACAAAAACTAAAGATAAAACTCGGGCTCATCGCAAATATGTTAAGGTGATCGAAAGAGCTCATGGCAAAAAATAGGAACGAAAGAGCAGCTAGCTGGGCTGGATTCGGATCGGTTCGGGTGCCATATTCCGTTGGCTCACAAACATGGAGATAATTCGCATTGGAAGGAGGATTGACGAGACGCAATGATTCAGAAATGGAGATGATTTGCACGTATCCGCAACTCAGTATATCCGAAATTAGGAAAAGGTGCAGGCACGAGGAGTCGAACCCTGCACCTCTTAATTGCGAGATGCAGTGTCTCAACACTGTGGTATTATAGTATGGGGCGCTACTCTTATTATGAAATTCCCGAAGTCTCCCTTACTGCCGGGGCGATATGGAGAAAGAATTTAAAGCAAAAGCGAAAAGGAAAAAAAAAGTCGAAAATTTAAAAGTAGAAATGACTTTTCTCCGGAGGCTTTATTCCTGGTTATGTCGCTTATTTATGCAAAGTCCTTTTTTTAGGATGGCAACGACGTTACGTTGTTATTAATTATGAATGGACAATAGGATAGCAAAAAATCTCTCCCACTCAAGTCCTAAGTCCCATCAATATCATTGTCTTTCCACCAAAATGTGCTCATGAGGGCCCTTCCGTGCGTGCATAATGAAGTTGACTTGAAGTAATTTATTGGAAGAACCTTGCTTTTCATCACCAATTCATAGAGTCTATGACTCAAACATGTATAAATAGTAATAGGCGCAATTCCACATAGTTGAAAGGTGCTTTTTTATTTATACTACAAAAAATCATTCTAATACAACATTTCAAAGGAGTAAATTACTAAAAAAAAGTCTTAAACTTATCGCATATGTGCCATTTAGTTCTAAATCTTTTAATTGTGCCAATTTAATTCTAAATTTTTTCACAAATTTTCAATTAAGTCCATCTGGCTAATTTATGCCAGAAATCGCCGACGTGAACGACAGTCCTACGTGACATGGCCGGCGTTGACGTTGTCATTTTTTTTTTAATAATTGTTTGATTTTTATTTTTTTTTGTACATAGGGCCTAGGCGGCAATGGTCGTCAGCCACATGTGAGGGCTAGCAACCCTCGCCCGCTCTGGGCAAGGGTCGCAACATTTTCGTTGTAGCCAGCGAGGGCATCGCTGCCCTCGCCCCTATCTGGTGAGGGTCACGACGCCCTCACCGTCTAGGTAAGGGCCATGACGCCTTCGCCGGCCAAAGTGAGGTGCTAGCCCTAGGTGAAGCCGCAATGCCCAGATCTGGCGAGGGCATCTCGACCGCCGCTTGTGGCCGACGAGGGTCGTTCCCGACCCTTAGTAAAAAAATAAATAAAGAAAAGAAAAGTTATAAGAAAAGAAAAAACCAAAAAAAAAATTATAAAGATAAAAATTGTTAAAAATTGTTTTAAAAAAATATCCACATTAGCGCCGGCAGTGCCACGTAGGAGAAAATATTAGGTAGTTCTTCCTTGCCAACTCATCTCTAAGCCACTCCACTAATTGATCGACACGTGTCATATGGGGCCCACATTTCAGATTTTTCAAAATTTCTCTTTTCACTCACCTTTTCTTTTCCCTAAACACCCCTCACCTTCATCTTCACATGCTCAACAAAACCGCCATAGCCGAGTCGCAGCTAAAGCGGCCTCGCACCTGTCTGGGGCCAGTAGGGAGGGAGCCACGGGCTAAGCCGCCAAGATCGCGGGCGGCGAGGCCAAGGCAGGGGTCAAGGTCTGGTCGAGGGCGACCTTTGCGTTCGAGATCGCCGCTCATCACGGTTGAAATGGGCTCGCGCCCAAATCTGCGGTCGGCGGCGAGGGAGCCGTGGGCTGAGCGGCGAGGATGCGAGAGTCCATGTCAACAATTTCCAGCCTAAATTGACCGGATGGACTCATTTGGTAAATCGTGAAAAGATTTAGGACTAAATTGGCACAATTGCAAGGTTTAGTACTGAATTGGCACAAATACAATATGTTTAAAACTTTTTTAGTATTTAGCCCGCTTTACAAGTGTATATGCCCAAGTACATGTTTGATTCACGAGAAAGTCAGTTACTTTCAAATAGGATATATTCAGAGAATAAATTTCGATTCGAAAAGTTAGGGGTTTTGTTAACGAGCGTCCCTGTAGCAGCGCTATTTAAGTTAAACTGGAATTGAAGACGACACTTTTCAAAATGCTTTGATAATCAGTTATCACTCATGAGGTGGATAATTATGTGGCACTTGTGTGGAACACTCCTCCGGGGGAGCTTATCCAAGCTGGGGATAACATTCATCAATCGGAGCGTTTCAAATTAATTGTGGATATCGCTATTTTGAGGAGGAGGTGGTTGGGAGGATGGTTGTTGTTCCAACCCTCTTTACTTTATGTCGATCGAATTCGGTCCTCGCTATTACGTCAAGGCCGGCCCTTTTGAATTGAATATTTTTGAAGATTGATACTTGATTCTTATCTGATCAAAGGAAGAATTACTAAACCATGATATTAAGCATTTATCTGCAAACCCTATGTACTAATCATGCTATTGACTTGGTGCAAGTGCGATTAATTCGTAGTTTGTTTGGAATAATTAGGAAGGAAACGAAAGGATTCTGAAAATACAATCTAGTTTGGATGGAAGAGCGCAAGAGAATGGATAAAAGAAGAAAAATTTGAGCAGGAGTGGTTCGGGACGGCACATCGGCACCCACCGGAGGTTCGAAAGAGATGAGGAGATTGCGAGAGATGGTAAAGTCAATTTTATGTTAATTTTGCAATCTCTCCAAATTCCTCGATAATTGGAGGGATTTGTGTATTAATAGAGAAACTTTTGTTTTTCTTCTCACTTAGACATTTATTTTATATCTATTCCTAAATACACAGAGTAGTATGTCATAATACTTTCTGATAGAATAATCAAATTTTAAACGCTTAAACTTTTAGAACAGTTGACAATTGTCTCGCAAAATCTTACATGGTATCAGAGTAGGAAGTCTCGATTTTGAATCTTTTCAGGCCCCATTTGTTCCCTTAATTATATTTTTCTAAGCCTATAACAAGGCAAAAAAGACCAGACTAAGTGTGAGAATGAGTAATAGAATAATTAAATAATACCACATCTTCATTTAAAAGCTTAAGCTTTTAAAATAGTGAGTAGTGAGGCAGCTTTTAAAATAATTAGCAATGGTCCCACAAATTCTTACACTTTTTTTTCATTTTTTCCCTCGTTAGCACTTTATTATTCAACCCTTTCAAATATTTTTTTTTCTTATAAACATTTAAATTCATTCTTTTCCTTCCTAATCATCGCTTGCAACAAAGTGTAAATACCCAATTTGATTAAAGAAAAAAAAAACACAAAAAATCTTAAATTATGCACACTGCGACACATTTATTCCAAATATTTTTTTTTCTTTACACTAGAAACCTTAAATTTATACTCTTGTGACACATTTACTCCAAGCTTTTTTTGGTGACACAAAAAAGTCCAAACTTTTACCCGTGTAACACATTTATTCCAAATTATCTGTGACACCAAATACCCCAAATTTGTAGGCATGTGACACATTTACCCCAAACCCCAAATTTGTAGGGGTAAATGTGTCGCATGCCTACAAGTTTTGAGGTTTTTGGTGTCACAAAAAAAGGTTGAAGTAAATGTGTCACAATGATACAAGTTTAGGGTAAATGTGTTACATGGGTAAAAGTTTGAGATTTTTTGTATCACAAAAAAAGATTGAGGTAAATGTGTCAAAGTGAGAATAATTTAAGATTTTTTTTTTTTTTTGTGATTTTTTCCCTTGATTAAAATAATGATTTATCAAGGGGTACTATCCCTAACTTATTCCTTGTTTGAATTGAGTAAAGACAGTTTTAAAATTGCTTTCTTACGGCGAGTCGTCTCTGAATTCACTGACGTTGGTGGTATTATCATGTATAGATATAGATAGAGAAAGAGGCTAAACTTTGGGTACGTAAATTTGTTTTGATTAAGAGTGCTTTTGTTTCATGGAAAACTGAAGATTCAAAAAACATTTTCCAAAAGATGGTTGGCTATATAGCTTTGAAAAATTAGCCAACGAAAAATATTTTCATTATCAACAACAATTTATACTTAATTATTTTCGTGGGTGACGAAAATATTTTTCATTCATTTATTTTTATAAGCGAAACAAGCAATTATTTTTTGAAAAATATTTTTCAAATTTTGAGTTTTTCGTGAAACAAACGTAACCTAAAATAGCAGTTCTTCTTGTACCTCTTCTTATACTATTTTCTAACCTCTTCATGTGTATCTTATTCGAGGCATTCGTTCTTCCTTTCTGTTCCTAATAAAAAAGAAGAAGAAGCCTTTCTTGACTCACGTATGATGCAAACCTTATTAAGAAGGTGCCCAGGACAGGTTCATTGACAACCTCTCAACTAAATTTGTGTACGCTAAATCAGAATGCTGGGCCAATCCTATCCAGATCAAACTGCAATTAAATAAGGGGGAATCACATTGGCTTGCACGCTTTTTCCGGACAAGAACTATTCACCTACCTTCTCCTTTTCAGAAATATACAAATCATTTCGTGTTTGTCCCAAATTAATCATAATCTCCAGCCATTACTGTCCCCGTTTCATGGCATCTCTCCTTATGTTTAGGTAGCGAACCCAAAAGGACATGTTTTGGTAAGTTTCCCTTTCATTCACCAATCACTTCACTTATTATGCATTCGTCAACCCTATCTTTCGTGATTGAACGCGAATTTGCATTCTCCTCGTTCATCGAGGGACCCCACTGTAGCACGAGAGCTCGGTCCGGAAGTCGATCAGTGGCACACGTTAGTCGCCTCGTTCTCCTTCACCATCTTGATCTGAGAACTCGAAAGGCCAATAACGACCATAACTTATTGCAGAGATTGTTTAGTTTTCCAGGTTAAATGCTGTTCTTCCGCAAATTATGGGTTGACTGAGACTTGGTCGATATGCTTATGAGAGAGTGCAAGTGATGGAAATGAATAGCAAGGCTTCTTATAAGCTCGGTTCCTCGTGATTACGGATGTAGAATTTTTTCTTAGCGGGAGAATAATTTGGTCAATGATTATTTTCGTAATTAACATAGTATTCTTAATCTTTGCCAACCACATTTTTCATATCCCTTAAATGGTTTATTAAGTTTTTACCAGTTTGTGGGGACAATTTCAAATGAAAACATTTATTTTTCGCTTTCATATTTTGGAAAATATTTAGTGGGCAAAAAAAGTAATTTGTTGTTTAGCATTACTTGAAAATCATAAACTATTACAAAGGTAGGTACGGTACCAGAGATCGTGAAAAAAACATGTGGATTTTAGGATGCATGGTCAATCCACTGTATCCCATTAAGATGGTACAAACACCTTTGTCGGCTTTCCTCTAATAATAATTTCGTGCTCATTAATTTGACTTTGACAGCAACCTAGGTTGATTAAGTACTTCAACAGACAGAGAAACTACTTATGAAAGTATAGTTGTACGCGGAGAAAATCACATATGCAGTTTTAATCTTATTGTACCGTATGCTAATTCAATTTTCAAATTTTCAAATTTGTCACTATAGTCCTAAATCTTTACGCGAAATTTCAACATAATCCTCCAGCTATTTGATGCTAGGAAAACACTGACGTGGCGATCCACTTAAGTTTTTACCAATTTGTGGGGACAATTTCAAATGAAAACATTTATTTTTCGCTTTCATATGTTCAAAAATATTTAGTGGGGAAAAAAGATAATTTGTTGTTTAGCATTACTTGAAAATCATTAACTATTACAAAGATAGGTACGTTACCAGAGGTCGTGAAAAAAACATGTGGATTTTAGGTTGCATGGTCAATCCACTGTATTCCATTAAGATGGTACAAACACCTTTGTCGGCTTTCCTCTAATAATAATTTCGTGCTCATTAATTTGACTTTGACAGCAACCTAGGTTGATTAAGTACTTCAACAGACAGAGAAACTACTTATGAAACCATAGTTGTACGCGGAGAAAATCATCGATTCAATTTTAATCTTATTGTACCGTATGCCAATCCAGTTTTCAAATTTTCAATTGTCACTATAGTCTTAAATCTTTGCGTGAAATTTCAACATAGTCCTCCCGGCTATTTGATGCTAGGAAAACATTGACGTGGCGATCCACGTAAGACGTTGGTTCGAGCAAAATTATCCACACTAATTGGTGTCATGCAAATTGGTAGGAGATAATCGGAGTAATTCCTGACAGTAATTGCCTAGAATGACTACATTAAAATTTCGGCTAAAGGTTCTGGACTACCATTGACAAAATCGAAAAGTTTAGGATTGAGTTGGTATCCACCCAATCGGTTTGGGACAGATTTGGAAAAAAAACATGTGGATTTTCCTTGTGGATACTTAATCATATTTTCTTTTATGAGACAGACTTATAACTAATCAACCCGGGATAACCTGCACATGATGTTTAAACTCCACGTGTCCTTAATCGACTTTTCTCTCTGCTCCCCAGGGCTCTCTCCTCTCCTTCTCATGTTTGAATCTCAATGGAGTGGAGGGAGAAAAAGTACCAAAAAAGTCCTAAATCTATTGCATTTGTACTAATTTAGTTCTAAACCTTTTGAATTTGTGAGTCCATCTGGCCAATTTTGGCCGGAAATAACTAATGTGGAGGACGGCCGTCCTATGTGGCGTGACTAGCGCTAACGTGGTCATTTTTTAATATTTTTTAAATTGGATTTTTAATTTTTTTTTTCACATTTTTCTTTCTTTTTTGTTCTTTCATTTTGGCCTATGAGGGCTGGATCGCGGCCTCGCTCAGATCTGGCGAGGGCCTTCGTGGCTTCTCCCAAGGCCATTGCGGCCTCATCGGTCAAATTTTTCTTTAAGAAATGTCTACGTTAGCGTCAGTCACGCAACGTAAGACGGACGACATTCACGTCAGCGATTTCCGGCTAAAATTGACTGGTAATTTGATCCAAAAAAATTTAGGACTGAATTGACACGAATGCAAAATATTTAGGACTGGATTTGCACCAATGCAATAGGTTTTGGGACTTTTTTGGTACATTTCTCTAGTGGAGGGTCTCCCCTCCCTTTTTTTCCCTTTTTTGGTTAATTGGGTTTTCTATTTTTTTTTTCTATTTTTTTGCTTTCCTTCGGTTTTGAGGAGTTTTTCTCTTTTGCTTTAGTCTAGATCTAGAAACTTATCTCTCCCATTTCGAGAAGGTTTCTAACCCGACCTAGTTTAAATTTGGGGATATTTTTGTGGGTATGATTTCGGGGTTTCGCTTCCCTCGATTTTCGTTGCAGTACAAGTTCAATTTCGAAGGAGACCGGAGGATTTTCGTGAAGGTTTCGCTCTCAGATTTGTAATCGTTCAATCTTGTTACTCCGAACAGCGATGGTGTTGAGACGTTGAACCTAGGTGCACACCATCGCATGGCAAAATCGTAACAACAAATAGAGATCTCGGTGTATGCTTATTACTGAAGACGGATTTGGTGACCAGTCGCCAATTTTAATTTGAAGAAATCACGGATATGCTCTTTGAGCGCGTGATCCCTAACCTTATTTTGATAATTCACTTTGTTATTTGTAGCTTATTTTGTTTAAAAGTTATCTGGGATTTGTTTGGACTGCCTTGTTTCTTTTGTATTTTTGTGGAAATGAATGAAATGTTACTTTGACAGAAGAAGAAGAAGAAGAAAAACTGCAAGGGTCCTTGTCCCTATAATCAGAGCTTTTTCATGGAAAAAGTACCATTGCTTTCCTTCCTGGTTTTGGATAAGCTAGAAAATGCAAACATAAGCAAATCTCCATGTTTTGGCATTTTTCTAGCAGTCGTCGCCACGAGACACAAACGCAACCGCACATATTGATTAGTTCGTGATATTTGTCGCCGCCACTGAAGTGAATTCGATTGGCAACCTTGCGACCTCCCCACCTAAAGAGCGGCGTCACATCATCGTTTCGTGGAGTTGGTTCGGTCTTCCATGGTCCTGTTCATCTCGCTTTCCCCCAACCGTGTGAATATCGAGAAAGATAGCGTCTTTGAATCAGTGTTGAATTTCGAAAGATTAAGCAAAATTCAGAATCAGTCAATGATGTCTTAAACCTCGTTCATAAGAAGTGATTATATCTTAAACGTGGACGCTCTACACGTTAAGCTCTCATTGGAAAGGGAAACATGGAGAACTCGAAGGTCTTATAGACATAATGACATGACCAACCCTCTTACCTTGATTAGCTTCTTTGCGATCTACATGAACTTAAATGTAACCTGTAGATTTATAGGTAACTTGATGCGATCCACTCGCCACAATTCTAGTATCTGTGTAACTATATAGTAACGAAGTTTTCTTAGTTATTGCCTTGAAGAGTGATGCATAGGATTCTAATGCGCAAGGAGTCGGTCATTCTCCATGCAACAATTGCTTCCTATTAGGATTTGTACGCGCCACATTAAATGCCATGAATTTCGGGCTAAAAAAAACAAAAAAAAATTAGTTTCAATGGGTTTTAATGTTGCAGATAGCAATCGTTGGAAATTCTTAACATCATACTGTAAATCTTCCTATTATGTACTTTCTTGAAGATCTTACTGTTTTCTCTCAATATCACAACAATGTTGTTCTTCATAGAAAGAATGCTATCATCCATGCGAAACAATCAGTCTATGCAATAACTAGAAATAATGCTCCTCAGGGACTAGTGAAAAGATTTTAAGAAAGTTTGGGAAATTATAGACATTCTCATTCTTGTAGCGAACAAAACGATAAAAGAGAATTTTGTGGGACAAAACTGGAGGTTTTGACGGAATATTCCTGAATTTTACGGAGTCGGTCGCGATAGGGTAGATTTGTTTCAAGGTGTCAGTTAACAATTTTTTTATGGTGAATTGAAAAGTTTAGAATAAACTTATCCAAGAAGACATAATTGAGGGAAAAAGTGTCAATTCAGTCCTAAACCTTTCAATTGTGCCAACTTAATCATAAACCTTTTCACGATTTTCCAATGAGTTCTTCTAGCCAGTTTTGGATGGAAATCGTCAATGTGGACACCGGCCATCCTACGTGGCATTATCGGCCGCTGACGTAGATAATTTTTACGATTTCTTTAAAAAATTAAATTTACATTATTTTAATTGTTTTTATGCTTTAATTTGGGCCGGCGAGGTTTGCAGCCCTCACCAGATTTGAGCGAGCCATATGAAGACTCATCTATCGTGCTTTTTGTGCACTTATCCCTTATTCTATCGTACGATTAATGCACGCGACAACTGACAGTAGGTATATCAAAACTCATCTATGAAATCGATATACTAAGTCCTACGCATTATTCATGAGGAAATAGACGTAACGAAATCTACCTGTACGTGGACTGTTTGCTCTCCTAAAAATTTTAGTCAACATGCAAAAGCAATCATTAGCAGTTTAACAGTCAGAAAAGATATCCTACTTATGAAGAGTTCTCTCTTGGACCCTTTGTTTGGTCATCAGTAGGGATTACATAAACACACTAGACGAAACTTAATAATCTGTCGTAAAGGACAATCACTCCATTAATCTAGAAATAAAGAATCCTTAATCACATGCCCTAGGATCCCAGATTCTCAACGCCCCAACCATTAATCCAACCGTCTATGCCATAAATATACGAGGCAGATAAACAGATATAGTTTCCGGGAACACGACCATCAATCTAGCCGACTATAAATATAAAACCAAAATTTCCGGCTCTGAATTGGTTCGACATAACCTATGAAAGGAGAGAGTCAGTCCACTTTCAGGGTTTTGAAGCCGACTATTCCTTGTTTAGTATTTGATGACATGGACATAATGCAAGAACACCTCGGAACCCTAAGTTACCCGACATATCGTTGTTTTAGACAGTAAATTTCTCATATAGGAAGCGGGACTAAAGTTGAAGCTGCTCCTCACATTGACAAACATTAAATCCACAGAAATGAACATATCTATGATCCAGGTGCATGGGCGTGGAGACTGGGCTAACTGGAGGACCATGGAACAACACTCACGAACTGGTTAATTCGAGACTACTTTTAGCGTGTGCACAACACTCACGAACTGGTTAATTCGAGACTACTTTTAGCGTGTGCAAGCGGCCGTGACTCAGAGCATTTGCATACAATTGATGTGATTCGAACGGGATGACGACCCTCTAACTAGGGGATTTAAAGTATAGGCTATTTTTAGCAATGGTACGTAGGTGTAACAGATTCATACCGAAAATAGTGTGTACCGTCTGACATGTTCCGATTAATTAGCCGCTTACGGAATGGAAAGTTTTAGGGAGGATTTTGTCTGATCTGATCACGAGACAGTACATTTTTGTGCATGTTACACTTGGGCACGTAACGTAAGCTAGAGAACGAAACACTCACATTTGCCGGTGGGTGGGACTCGTACATATACTGATCATATACGCCTTTCGGCTTTCCCTTTCGTATGAGCAAGAGTCCCATCCCACGCGAATAGGGTCTACATCGTACACGAGATCGTAACGGAGTATACGATGGCATTACGTAGTGACTTCCCTCGTACATTTCATGTCGTTGCGTTTTCTTTAACCTAACATGGGGTCGCCTTTGCTCAAGCGATCACGGACTTTATCTCTCTCTCTTCTCCCTCCACTTGGACCAACTCCCCCTCTTTAGGTTTCGTGCCGCGGGATCCAAAAAACCCCCCACACGAATTTGATAATTGTTCCTGAAACCTAGGAGGGTCAACGTAGGTAACTCAGAAGCCCTCGCGTCGGCTTTCTGCTTTTGCTCTTTTGGTTTTGGTTTCGGCATCGAACCGCTGGAAACATGCGCCGAATTGAGCATAAAAGCTCCCGCGAAATGGGAAGTCATCAATCACGTCTTTCCACCCCCCAACGTGCGGTTTCGAAGACAATCCGACCCGTCCGTCCGTGGAGCGAAACCAACAAAATGGTTGTTTCTTTCAACCCGACGGCGGGGGTTCGCTCCATTAATGAAGTCCTCCTCTTCATTATTACTACACACGCAGAAGAAGGATGTAGAAATGGTTAAAAGATAAATCATATCACCTCACGAAAATGGCAAGATGCTTCCATAATTGGGTCGAGATGGTAAGGAAAGGAGCACAAGTTACTGGGACGGATACACCCAACAAATAGTTGAATTAGTTGGGGGTTTAGAAGATGCGTCCGTGTGTGGAACTGGAATGGATGGAGAAAATGAATGTAGAGAGAGAGAGAGAGAGAGTAGTGTCATTATTAATTAAGTAAGTGGGGGCGTTGAGTGAGGGGGGAGCATTTAATCCCCCTCCATCTGCCTCCTATTCAATTGCCTCCACCACCCCCTGGCTCCCATCGCCTTTATATCTCTCTCCCTCCCCCTAAATAACTCCCTCCTATACTCTCTCTCACTCACTCCACCCTTGTCGTTCTTCATTCGCCACACAAGGACACACGATGCCTCCCAGCCTGCCGGACTTCTCCAGCTCGGTCAAGCTCAAGTACGTGAAGCTGGGCTACCAGCACCTGGTCAACCACATTATCCCCCTCACCCTCCTCCCCGTCGTGGCCGCCGTCCTCGTCGAGGTCCTCCGCCTCGGCCCCGACGAGATCCTCTCCCTCTGGCGCTCCCTCCACTTTGACCTCCTCCACATCCTCTGCTCCTCCTTCCTCGTCCTCTTTGTCGCCACCGTCTACTTCATGTCCAAGCCCCGCACCATCTTCCTCGTCGACTACACCTGCTACAAGCCCCCCGTCACCTGCCGCGTCCCCTTCTCCACCTTCATGGAGCACTCCCGCCTCATCCTCAAGGACAAGCCCAAGAGCGTCGAGTTCCAGATGCGCATCCTCGAGCGCTCCGGTCTCGGCGAGGAGACCTGCCTCCCCCCCGCCATCCACTACATCCCCCCCACCCCCACCATGGAAGCCGCCCGCGGGGAGGCCCAGCTCGTCATCTTCTCCGCCGTCGACGCCCTCTTCCACAACACCGGCCTCAAGCCTAAGGACATCGACATCCTCATCGTCAACTGCAGCCTCTTCTCCCCCACCCCCTCCCTCTCCGCCATGGTCATCAACAAGTACAAGCTCCGCAGCAACATCAAGAGCTTCAACCTCTCCGGCATGGGCTGCAGCGCCGGCCTCATTTCCATCGACCTCGCCCGCGACCTCCTCCAGGTCCACCCCAACTCCAACGCCGTCGTCGTCAGCACCGAGATCATCACCCCGAACTACTACCAGGGCAACGAGCGGGCCATGCTGCTGCCCAACTGCCTCTTCCGCATGGGCGGCGCCGCCATCCTTCTGTCGAACCGGCTGTCCGACCGGAGGCGGGCCAAGTACCGGCTGGTGCACGTGGTGAGGACGCACAAGGGGGCCGACGACAAGGCGTACCGGTGCGTGTTCGAGGAGGAGGACAAGGAGGGCAACGTGGGGATATCGCTGTCCAAGGACCTGATGGCGATTGCAGGGGAGGCGCTCAAGTCCAACATCACGACCATCGGCCCGCTGGTGCTGCCGGCGTCGGAGCAGCTGCTCTTCCTGCTGACCCTCATCGGGCGCAAGATCTTCAACCCCAAGTGGAAGCCGTACATCCCGGACTTCAAGCAGGCGTTCGAGCACTTCTGCATCCACGCGGGGGGACGGGCGGTCATCGACGAGCTCCAGAAGAACCTGCAGCTGTCGGCGGAGCACGTGGAGGCCTCGCGGATGACGCTGCACCGCTTCGGCAACACGTCGTCGTCGTCGCTATGGTACGAGATGGGGTACATCGAGGCCAAGGGGCGGATGAGGAAGGGGGACAGGATCTGGCAGATCGCGTTCGGGAGCGGGTTCAAGTGCAACAGCGCCGTGTGGAAGTGCAACCGGACCATCAAGACGCCCACCGACGGGCCGTGGGCCGATTGCATCGACCGATACCCGGTCTTCATCCCCGAAGTGGTCAAGCTCTGAGTGGCCCGAGAAGGGTTGAAAGAAGAAGTAAATCATTTGAGCCATCAAGCAAAAAGGGTTTGATTGGTGGATTGGAACTTTATGGAAATAGCTCTCTCTCTTTCTGGGTTTCTTTTGGCCTTTCCTGTCTTTGATTTCAGTTATTTGCTAAATCAGAGTGGATTTGCATTTACTCCTTCCTTCCTTTGATCCCTCCCTCACTCTCAGTCATCAGTCTCAATCTCTTCCGCTCTCTCTCTCTCTCTCTCTCTCTCTCTCTCTCTCTCTCTCTCTACCCATTCACGAGCATCATCATCAACATCATCTTCCTATTCCCATCCCACCTTCCATCTCCCTCCCTCTCTCTCTCCCTCTCTGGGCGAGAGGGTTCATCTTCTTCGGGTCGTCGACAGTGTACTCTCTCTGCTGTTATAAATTTGCATAGATACTCTCTCGATATGTCCTCCTCCTTTTCTTTACTGTGTATTGAATTTTCACTGCCCAATTGTACCGCCAAGAGCATCATACTACATGAAAACTAGACCCAGGAAACAAGTGTGTATTATTACCTAATGTAATGAAAAGGCGACGACATGGTTCGTGGAACTTTTCATTTATTCTATGTAGTTTTCTCCGAGTCGCACTCTGGAAAATGAACGTGACGATTACATAAGGTGGTGCATTAACTCCAGTATTTATTGTTTTTTTGTCCTCTGATTAGGACAATTCGTAGTAATTTTAGGTTGTGCTTTCAATTCTTTTTTTTTTTTATCCATCCCTTGAATATATCTCGGTGCTACTAACCTGTTCCTATAGTCGTAAACTTGCTTATCAGTAGATATGATCATTGGCAAATTTTAATATATTTCAATGGAGAATTGATTATGTAACCGTTAGTGGTGACCGTAAAACTAACCGTCATTTTTTGGCCACAAAAAAAATTAAAAATTAAAAATTATTTTGGAATCCACTCTTTTAAGAATTCGAGACTTCTGCCAGCAAAGTCCATGTTAGTGCAAGTTAGTGATTTTTACTGAAACAATTTGGCTCTCAGCCAGGAGTTGTATAGCTTTTGTCTCGGAGTTGAGGACTGTGATTTACCTGCTAAGAGAAGTAGTTATATAAAGGTAAAGTTTGTCTATCTAACATTTTCATTAGTTGCAAGTGGCTGACGGACCAATTAAAATTCCTCATTTGGGGGACATATCCTGATTGGAGTAATGTACTATAACGACCTGAGCCTACCACTCGCAAGATATTGTCCGCTTTGGACACACAGTCCTCACGGTTTTGTTCCTCCGAGGGTCACTCATACAACCCCTAGAAAACTAGTCTTGCAAGTTAATGGGAACCCAATCCTTTATAAACCAGCCCAGGACTCCCCCTCTAAGCGATGTGGGACGGGGATGTCACATAATCCCACCCTCAACGGCACAGCGTCCCCGCCGTGCACCGCGTACACCAGCGAGCGCCCACTGCAGCCCTACACGCTGTCGGGAGTCGGCTCTGATACCAATTATAACGACCTGGGCCCACCACTTGCAAGATATTGTTCGCTTTGAACACACAGTCCTCACGATTTGTTCCTCCAAGGGTCGCCCATACAACCCCCAGAAAACGCGTCTTGCAAGTTAAGAGGAATCCAATCCTTTATAAACCAACCCAAGACTCCCTCCCTAAGCGATGTGGGACGAGGACGTCACATAAACCCCCCTCAACGGAACAGCGTCCCAGCTGTGCACCGCGTACACTAGCGAGCGCCCACTATGGCCCCACACGTTGTCGAGAGTCGGCTCTGATACCAATTATAACGACCTGGGCCCACCACTCGCAAGATATTGTCCACTTTGGACACACAATCCTCACGATTTTTGTTCCTCCGAGGGTCGCCCATACAACCCCCAGAAAAAGAGTCTTGCAAGTTAAGGGGAACCCAATCCTTTATAAATCAGCACAGGACTCTCCCCTAAGCGATGTGGAATAGGGACGGGGATGTCACATAATCCCCCCTCAATGGCACAGCGTCCCCGCTGTGCACCGCGTACACCAGCGAGCTCCCACTGCGGCCCCACATGCTGTCGAGAATCGTCTTTGATACCAATTATAACTATAACGACCTAGGCCCACCACTCGCAAGATATTGTTCGCTATGGACACACAGTCCTCACGGTTTTTGTTCCTCCGAGGGTTGCCCATACAACCCCCAGAAAACGATTCTTGCAAGTTAAGAGACTCCCCCTCTAAGCGATGTGGAACGCGATGTGGAACGGGGATGTCACATAATTATAAAGACCTGGGCTCATTACTCCCAAGATATTATCCGCTTTGGACACACAGTCCTCACGATTTTTGTTCCTCCGAGGGTCGCCCATACAACCCCCAGAAAACGTGTCTTACAAGTTAAGGGGAATCAATCCTTTATAAACCAGCCCAGGACTCCCCCCTAAGGGATGTGGGACGGGGATGTCACATAATCCTCCCTCAACGGCACAGTGGGGAACCCAATCCTTTATAAACCAGCCCAGGACTCCCTCCTAAGCGATGTGGGACGGGGATGTCACACGCGAGCGCCCACTGCGGCCCCACACGCTGTCGGGAGTCGGCTTTGATATCAATTATAACGACCTGGGCCCACCACTCGCAAGATATTGTTCGCTTTGGACACACAGTCCTCACGATTTTTAAGGCACAGCGGAAAATCCTTTATAAACCAGCCCAGGACTCCCTCCTAAGCGATGTGGGACGGGGATGTCACACGCGAGCGCCCACTGCGGCCCCACACGCTGTCGGGAGTCGGCTTTGATATCAATTATAACGACCTGGGCCCATCACTCGCAAGATATTGTTCGCTTTGGACACACAGTACTCACGATTTTTAAGGCACAGCGGGGAACCCAATCCTTTATAAACCAGCCCAGGACTCCCTCCTAAGCGATGTGGGACGGGGATGTCACACGCGAGCGCCCACTGCGGCCCCACACGCTGTCGGGAGTCGGCTTTGATATCAATTATAACGACCTAGGCCCACCACTCGCAAGATATTGTTCGCTTTGGACACACAGTCCTCACGATTTTTGTTCCTTCGAGGGTCGCCCTTACACGCTGTCGGGAGTCGGCTTTGATATCAATTATAACGACCTGGGCCCACCACTCGCAAGATATTATTCGCTTTGGACACACAGTCCTCACGATTTTTGTTCCTTCGAGGGTCGCCCTTACAATCCCCAGAAAACGTGTCTTGCAAGTTAATGGGAACCAAATCCTTTATAAACCAGCCCAGGACTCCCCCCTAAATCCCCAGAAAACGTGTCTTGCAAGTTAATGGGAACCCAATCCTTTATAAACCAGCCCAGGACTCCCCCCTAAGCGATGTGGGACGGGGATGTCACATGTACTTATCGTATTATTGATTGAATATGCTTCCTCATCATCATTGAAGCTCAAAATGTGGAGCACTTCAAAAGTTGGGAGCATGGTTTCTAGATTCATGCTTGTCTGATTGTTTAAATAGTTTAGCATTTTCCTAATAAGTAGACAATGATTTGGCCGAGGATGTAAATAAAGATAGTCGTTATAAAATGAGGCATGTGCAGGTTCCCTACTAATTGGAGTTCAAAATGCTCAGGCCGTTTAGAATTTAAAATATTGCAACGAGAATCAGGAGGTTATACGTCAGATTTCGTGCTTGAAATCTACTTATCCTTAATTGTTCGAAAGGGCACAATTCTATGTATCACCCTCTATTAAAAGGGTAAAGAAAAAGATCCTGCGAGGACCCTAAACTGAACCGGTTCCGGTTCTAGGGTGGAACCGGCCCAACTCGGGAATCAATCACCCCTACGTACTACACCAACCATAATTTGAACCAATACCCTTCTTTCAAGTGGAAGTGTGAGTTACTTTATCGAGTCTCATGTTAGTGAATCACTTGAAGTGAAAAAATTATCCAAAAAGTCATAAACCTATTGTATTATTGTCGATTTAGTCTTTGACTTTTCAATTTGACAGATTTGCAATGTAACCGCTGGCGGCTGATATGGACGATCTTAAGTGAAATAGTGTCGTTTTGCAATTTTTTTTAGAAAATCTTCTGAATTTCTACTTTTATTTTCTTTGTTTTTTCCTTTTTCCCTCGCTATTCATCTTCCTTGGAAAGGACCGGCGAGGGCATCCCTACACAGGTTAGGGTGTCGTAGCCCTCTCCTCTCTTCCCTGCATCTTCAGCGACTCACTCCACCATCACCTCCTTTTCCTCCGACCGAGGCCCAAGTCTTCGAGCTCGCTCCAACTTTCTCACGGCTCTCAGAGCTCGTTCAACTTCACGATGATCAATTATGATTCTCTCGAAAACAGCGAATAAGTCTCTACACTAGTGAGCAATTATTGTTGGGAAATATGGTAAACGAATGAAAATATGGAATCAGATTTTAAGGCGTGATAACAATTTCTTTAAGGAATTATTTGCTCTACAACGTTGCTAATGATTACTGACAAAAATCCTCAAGAATAGAACAAAGTCTTGGAATGAGAGTATCAGATAGCTGTATTTTTTTTTTTTTTTAGAGAAATGAAAATGGAAGTTGAAATAAGTGGACATTGAACAGAATTGTTTAATATATAAAAGCGAAAGAACACAACTTTTCACGTCTGAAAACTCTAAAGTCGGACACAACTCTTCATGTCATAATAATAATAATAATAATAACTGCAATTCTTTAAATTCGGACACAACTCTTCATGTCAAAAAAATAAAAAATAATTGCAATTCGTTTATTAACAGTCGCATTGTTTCGTTAGAATACAACAATTATATCTTGTAATTATTAAATTCAAAAATTATTATTCGTGCACTTGCACACGGGTATAGTAGGGTCCAGCCCACTTAGCCCATTGCTTTCGTTTGAAAGCCTAAAAAAGTCTTTCACTTATAAAGTGTCTCACACTCTCCCATCTTTCCTATGCGGGACAAGGAAATGACACCATTTTATTTAAACATACAACCAAAAATTATGCTATGTCAAGCTACAAGAGATGGTTGTCGTCGTGAAGTCAAGCAAACTTAGGGTCGACGCTAGGATCTCGTCTTAGATACAAGGCATCGATAGAGCTTGCGTCTAGTCGAGCATATGCTCTGGCTTACTTTGTCAATGGGCACATTGTTGATAAGGACTCAAATAATGTCAAACTGGAGATATGGTTGATTGCATCCTCGGAACTCAACCTCTGAGGGCGGAACTTGCAGGCTCTCAGTCGTGCAATAGGTCTATGACTTTTCAAATAATTTTTCACTTGGAGTGAAAGATTTTGTTGACTTGTATATTTTAATATAATGAAGTCAACCTATATAATCCGTGGTTCTGTCTCTTGAATAAATTTCTATGATGGGGGTGTGTTTTGCTGGAATTGATCTCGCAATGAAGTATCTTTCATTAAAAGCCGTTTTTCGATTTTTATCAAAGGAAACTGGTTATGTGACGGCTCCGGACAAAAAAAATATCATAGGCAAGTAAGACAATTAAGAACAACTTCACTTCAAATGGAACCATACACACGCAAACCGTGCCATAATTTAATCGACGTCAAAACTTGAAAATACAGTTGTTTCGACGGAATCAAATGTAAAAAAACTATGTCAAAATTTAATCGACAACAAAGCTTGAGAAGGCAAAGATGCTACGGCGGAATTTAGTCGACAACATGTATATTAAAACTACAACTAAGAAACACATCGGCATTTGAAAGGAGACGTGAGTCTGTGAATCGAAAGGTACAGTACATAAAGTAAAGATGACAAAAAGATAGTAAATTTATTTGTTTGTGCCGTGAGCTTCTAGTAGACAAACGATGGTATTTATAGTGGTCGTGCCATAACCGTCTCTGAGCAGTTCTCAAGCGATTGTAGCCATGTTCCTCCATCTCCGAAAGTTTCGTACCATATTTTCATGATGCCATGATCTCGTTCCCAAGTGGTTGTTCCTTTAAAGTCTCGTGCTAATTGCTCCACGACCTCCACTGCTTAACTCCCCCAGTGTCTTTAAAAAACTGTGACTGCTTCTTGACTTCTCTTGATGCCTTAACTGGTAATCTGTTGTCTACATTATCCTTATTGACTATCATTAACCATCCGTCGTAGTAGATCGACAACTGACCAGTAGTGGTACTGATGCATGCTAATATGGATAACGATCCATGCGGTCGTCGACAACGGGTTACGTGCTCAATAATACTTCACGCTCTAGTCACGTACTTATCTGTGTTGACGACTTGATTGGTACAAACAGAGTGCATTAGTGATGGGTGCAATTGCATTCATTGCCTCAAGTTATACTTTTCTCAGATCCACTGTCCCCAACAATTGCCCAAGATATGTGGCACCTTCGTATACACCCGTAGACGTGGATGGTCCATTCCCAGTTGTCCAAGTGCTGCTGATCCATTTAATGGCTAAGCTCCTCCAGTGGGCTGTGAGATGGTACGTGCTCACTTTTCTGGTTGACCATTTATTGCTGGTTTGCGATCCACACACATCTTCTAGAATTTGGTATCGTCTTACAACCAGATGGGTTGCGGATTAATATAACCCCCATGGTCGTGTCATCTATTGCAACTACACTTTCATAAAAATGGACTGTCTGAGCACATTAGGTTGAAAGACTAGAACCGTCCGCCAACTTTCCCCTTTAGAAAGTCCTTTCATAATTACTTTGCAATCCTTTTTTCAATATGGTCCTTCAACTTACAATTTTCGCAATGAAGTTCTTAGATCTGTGGAAGTTTTTCATTTAAGTCTCGGTCTCTAGTTATGGAAAATTGCAGCCAACGTGTCTGTTGATGCCAACTAATAGTATGAGGTGAAAAATTGGTGTCGTACTTGTTATGGACAATCATTTATTCTGACCAAAATAGTAGGGACACTAATCGAAGATATAATGCTCCCGAGAACACTGGTAATAGTCTTTACTTTGCAATTTACGGAAACCCTAGTTCCAAAACGCCCAATGATTCTCGACCTCTAATCACTACGCCGCCATAGCCAACCGCCACAGCACCACCTCTGGTACTAGTACCACCATCGATATCACCCACTTCCTCGGCCTGTCTGTCCATTGTGTCTCTTCCTTTTATATACCATCTGTCTCTCTTGAGGGGTAGCAAGGCTTTAACGTTGCTGCGGTGACTGAACCTCGGACAGAGTTCTGTGAAGATGGTAGTTGTTGAGAGAAAAGGAGACTCCATGACATTTTCAAGGGATTAACTTTTATTTCCCCAGATGATGGCATTTACTAATATCAAAAGAAGTCGGCTAAATTGAAGAATCGAACAATAGGTTAAATTGAGAGTAATACAATCCTACAAGTGTCATTAAATTGAGTTCAGTTGACTCATGTTTACTGCTTCACTATACATGACTTGTTGCTCAAATCTACCTCTCTCAGATTGAATCTCGATCTCGAGTTGGACTGAATAAGTTTTCGTTAGGCATGGGCTTGATTCAACTTATAGTTATTATGTAAAAATCAGCCTAAGCTTGAGTTAAGTACGACCTCGAATGTTGACAATACAATAAAGATGAATACTAGTATCATGCGACCATATTTATGAATGTTATATATATGTGTGTCTACATGTATATATACACACACACACACACTCGATTAGTCTCATAAGCTAATAATTAATTTCGAATTTGGCCTCGAATTAATCAAATTCCAACCAAATTCAAACCATCTAAAATCCATTGAACTTATAGTGATTCGTGGTCCCGCTCTCCCTGTTGACATTAGTCGAATATACTAAACCATGTATATTTGCTTATATCGGTTATTTCCTTGAGCCTTTTGCTGTTTGTTTATTTGTTTCCTAACATGAAGTTATAGGTTTTGATTCAATACCTCTTGTATTCTAATCCAAAGAATGTGTAAACCAAACTAGTTTCTCAGTAAATATGTGGTATGTTTGAAGGTTATGCATTTGCTTTTTCTTCCAGCTTATCCTAATTGGGTTTTTTAATGAGTGCCTTCCAAGGCATTTGTCAAGTACCCATTTAAGAATTGTAATTTGTAATGCATTATTTCTCTCGTACTTTATGTGATTAATTCGTTAAAAATTGAAAAGGGTTTTCCATTAGTATACTTAACAAGTGCCTCGAGAGCATTCAATAATAAGACCCATTTTAAGCATATCAGTTTAGTGCGAGAGCGGCTCGGTAATGTCCAGACTAGGATTTCCAATGGAGGCATACATTTCTATCTACTGAAGACGAAAATGCATCTTTTTAACATAGGTTGGGGACCATATTGGACGATTCAAAACGTCAAATTAAGACACAACCACTGTCCTAAGTATAGCTTAAACAAACTAAACAGCACAAAATTATCCCCAAAAGACACCAACTTTCGCGAATAGAAACTTGAACGGTTGGGCTCTTGCATCGTTATCTCGTTCAGCTGTGGCTTGGTTGGAACGACAGTTAAAGTTCAATCATCTACCGCAACTTCCATCCAGTGAGCTAGTCAAAACCCTAAACCGGCGGGAGAACAACTCTCGTTTTTTCAGCTGCATTTGGCGTTGACTTCGAATCACATTAGGGAGTAATGGATCCTTCGCGATTCCTACTGGAGTCTGAACGAGCACGTACGCGGGTCTTTCACGAGTAGTTGATGATGACACGAAAGGCGATACCGAAGCTCCAAGACTCCCACGTCAAGAATGTTCAGGTCTTATGCATATTAAAGATGGTTGGCCTAAAAGTTGACTGCATTTTGCGGGCGCAGAGAGAGAGAGAGAGAGATCAGGCATGCGGGGCCAATTGGGCCTCCGAGCTTAGCTGGTGCTTGGTCTGAAACAAACATGGCCGCAAAAATACTCGTCGATGATTCGCGGTGTTTGAAGTTACTGGTTATTTATTGCTTCTGCAGTGATTCCATGGGACTCATCAAAGCCCTCTCTGCAACTTTTTTTTTTTTTTGTCGTTTTGTTTTTGCCATTGTGGAGCCAGGTGGATCGACTGTTCTCGTCTTTAATTCCGAACTCGTATTTAATTCCGAATCGATGAAAGAATATGGATGAACAAGAAGTTTCCATTTGCATTGGTTTACTATGAATGTCATCTATTGTAAACCAAGCATTGGTCAAGTTCAACAAAAACAGTAAGAATGTGTGTATGGTTGAAAATTGGGAAACAATCATTTTTTTGAAAGAATCTTGTTACGAGTGCTCTCGGGACACTAATTAAGCAAGAACATTAATGAGGAAACATTCTATATTCAAAATATTGATTCGCCGTATCATGAATGTAGTATGCACATTAGAAATCGGTAGCTTCTGTCAAAGTGGATAGTTCATGTGACACCTGGAGTTACAAAATATATTTGCTTTGGGAATGCCTATAATTTTTTCGTGACTAGCAAGAATGACCAATACTATGTATATTAAAGGATCTCGCCAAAACCTTTTTTACTAAATAGTGTGGCAATTCAATGTTGGGTAGTTTCATATGATGAATGGATCCTAATAATCCCATTACTTAATTGAAACTTGCCATATTATTTTAGTAAATTTTTCAGTAATTTACTTGTATTTATAAGATAGAGCGAGTCAAAATTTGAATAGCCCATGTTATAAAGAATAAAAATGAAGAGAGATTTAATTTACACATTCTACACTTTTAGGGAGTTTACGCATGTCGTCGAGTTATCATTATGCTTTCTTTAACGTGAACTTTGTCACCTAACATAACTTTTCGTCGGAGAGTTAAATTGTTCTAAAAACTAATTAGGGAGGCCTTGAGGACAATATTTATGCTCTTATGTGTGCATATGGGGCGAGAGAAGATGTAGCAATTGAGTCAATATTTACGACAAAATACTTGGGAAAGGATCGTTAGTATAGATTAGGTCCAAATGGCCCAAAAAAATCAACTCGAGGCATAACAAGTGAAAAGCCCACTATACAAATTGTATATAGCCCATGTTCAGTAGCTTTTATTTTATTTTATTCTGGGCCCAAGTTGTCAAAGCTATTTGTAGCTCGATTTGTGATGTACTTTTTTTTTTTTCTGTTCTATCTCTAACTCTCTTCTGTTCTGCCTTTTTACAGAGCGCGAGAGTCGAACCCCGTACATATGATACTAGCGTCCCCACCTCCCCAATCTCTTTATCAGTAGGGCCGCACACCTATTGGCGATTTGTGATCTACTTCACATTTGCATCGATATTGCATTTTGGTTCCATGCTCATTTTTAATTTTTTGATGACTTTTTCCTTTTCACTGTTTCCTCTTCTTCCGGGCGTTTGGAATTTTCCTGATAAACACGAATTTTGTGGATTTAAAGACAATATTTTGAAAACCATTTTCTTCCATAATTTTTTTATTGTCCCATATTACTTGAAAAGTTCTCTCCTGTTCACTTTATTAACCAATCGGCTTTATTAGCTTGGTAACAAGAAGAAGAAAAAAATGTGTTGAACTCATGTGCATGAGTTTGGACCGAATCGAGTGTGAAGTTGGATTTTGCCTTTCCCCCTCCCCGGGGTGTACGAAACATATGCAAAACTCGGCCCGACATTCATCTTATCAAACATTTATTTGTTTTTTCTCGAGGCCTTTCTTTACCTTTACATCTTTGATTGTTCTTTATGTTTTCGCTCTCGATTAAACTATCTATTGGCATACTAAATTTCCTTACAGTTTCTTATTTAATATTGTTAGCCGTTTCCACATTACTTTTTTTGGGGGGGGGGGCGTCGATTTTCTACATTACTTGAGATTTACTTCAAGGAAGATAAAAAAAAGTGGGGGAGTCGGCGATTCGAAATTTCAGCACCGCCCGACAAATCATTGCTTAAGTGAGATGCTCGATCGCTCCAAATAGGGGGCGGCACATGTAATCGAACGAGTCCAGCATGCCAGCTCTTTTTTCGTTTTTCTGATTTTCACTTAACCAAAATTCTAAACTCTCAGAAACTTTTGCAATATTCAAATTTGGGAAAAATTTGTCAAAAAACTGCTAAACCTTTTGCACTTTTACCAATTCAATCCTAAACCTTTTAAGTTTGCCAATTCAGTCATAAACATTTTGCATTTGTGCCAATTCAGTCATAAACCTTTTGCATTTGTGTCAATTCAGTCCTTTCGGCCAATTGTGACCGAAAATCGCTGACATGACGTGGTGGGCGCTGACATGACCATTTTTAAATTATATGTTACTAATGTTTTCTTTTTATATATATTTTTTCCTTTTCTCTAGTTTTGTTTTTCAGCGACCAGCCCAAAAAAAAAGGAAAAAGTAATAAAAATTTAAAAAATATTAAAATATTATTAAAAATTGGTCACGTCAGCTCACATCATGCAACGTCAGCGACGGTCGCTCTACGTCAGAGATTTTTGGCTAAAATTGATCGGAAGGACTGAATTGACACAAATGCAAAAGGTTTAGGACTGAATTGTCAAACTTGAAATGATTTAGGATTGAATTGACAAAAGTGTAAAAGATTTACTACATTTGTGATAATTTACCCTTCAAATTTGTGACGTTAGTTTACATATAAATTTTCTCTATTTTTTGATATTTTCAATTTCGACGGATAAATAAAAGCCTACTTTTTTAATTTATGCATGAGTACGGGGTAGGTTTGGCGGGGAATTACACAAACCATGTCAAAAGTCAAACACTTTGCTTTAAATATTTTTACTTTACCAACCCCCGCATCACCTTGTTTTGTTCTCCAAATTTGAAGCCAAAGTCTGCTTGCTCCTCGAAGACTTCACCCTAATTTGTACCAAAGCCATAAACAACGTCAAAAGTCAAACACTTTACTTTAAATATTTTTACTTTACCAACCCCCGCATCACTTTGTTTTGTTCTCCAAATTTGAAGCCAAAGTCTTCTTGCTCCTCGAAGACTTCACCCTAATTTGTACCAAAGCCATAAAAGGCTAATTAGTCGTACAAAATTTGCCAGATTAAAAGGGCGAGCTACAAGAAAGAACTGGATTTTTCAACTTTAAAGTGACATATGACATCAAATATAAAATATGGAAAGTGACTTTTGCACATTAAGTACATTCCACAAATAACAATATCTGAGCTATTAAATCATTTTGTTTTTTTTGGGTCGAAGAGCTATTAAATTAGTTCACCGTCTAATAGAATATCTTAGAGTTTCACAAAAAAAAAAAAAAAAAAGTAACGTCAGGAAGGAAATCAGAAATCACTCCATAATAAGTAGTAAACTTGACTTTACGAGAAAGAAATATCCTTTTTAAACGACAATATTTAAGAGAAAACTTTTTTAAGATGCTTATATAGTCATAAATCTTTCATCTTTTAAGTAATATATAAAGTAATAAGTACTAAACTTACCTCTATGAGAATGGAAAAATAATCATATCTATGTATGCACGCGAAAATGATCTGTCATGCCCAGCATGCAATGTGCCATATATACCCTATGTACCTAAATAAAGATTGATGTTTTCATAAGGAAGCCATCGAAGACTTTCCCACAAATGGCGATTTGGCGGTAGAAGGCTCAAATTGCATTAAAGTAAATAAGTCCATGATATTTGATTATCTACTAATGGTAATATATTAGGCTCAAGTGATGCTCCCTTTCCCTTAGTAAACGTGCAGATTATTGTCAGTTTTCTAATAATATTACACGAGCAAGTTTTATAAGCATGTGATTTCAATAACTTTGGAAAAATAAAACCCAAAGTTAAGCGATGCTCCAAGTAATTACTTTGAAAGAATTGAACGAGGAGCCGTATGAACGGTCCAAAAATGGTACTTAGCTGTGGTAATCTGAACCAAAAGAAACCTTTGACTAACTGTACAAATCAGCAAGACTTAGACTAATGAAATATCATTTGAAAAAACCACAAATCGTTCAATCCAAAGCTGGCACAAAGATAAGCAAAAGGTGCTATGCTAGCTGGAGAATGCTTCCCCACGCGGCTAGCATTAAATTCTAAAACCATCTATCCACGATTGCCCTCAGATCGAATTATTCGTGTCCTTCGCTCTATAAATTAGGAGAGCGAGCATGTTTTTTTTTTTTTTTTTTTTTTGGTTATTCTAAGCTAAGGAAATTCCTGGTGCCAGATAGGACCTAAATTGCAAAACAAGCAGGTTTCCACCTTTCATTTTAGCAGAAAAAGAACAGTTCGGTGTATATTTTCCAATACTCTAAACAGTCAAAATCCAAAAACTCAACCACCCATATTAAAAGAGGATGACCCAGAAGAAATCAAAATAAATAGAAACCCTCACCAATCTACCAAACTCGAAGTAGCTTTCAAAGTGGAAAACCAAGACCAAAATGAATTGCAAGCAAAGTCGGGTGCAAAGTCTCGATCGCAAGTATTGGCGACTCTCTTTGGATCGCCTACTACCAACTCCTCAAAATGTCTCCTTCATTCTATGTTGGTCTGACAAGTTCCAATTTTTTTCAACCATGGGGCTCAACTACGTTTGGTCAGCCTTGAAGCAGCTATTGTTGGGATTTGATGAATAATCCCATGGGAAGTGAATGAGAAATGAAGGAGGGAGAGTCCCACGTAGGAAAAAGAGTAGATGGTGGATAGGTTTAAATATTGGAACTTCACAAATGGGTTTGGGCCCCAAGGGGCACCGCACTTTTGTGGACGGGGGAGGACCTATGCAAAGGTGGATCTGTCCGCGCGCGCCGCCGCCGCCGCCCGCTCGATTCGGTCCGGGCGTTTATTTAATTTTTACTCCATCAATTTTATTTTTTATTCTATTCTTTTTAAATTGAAGGGACACGATTTGAATAGACATGTTGGACATTCTTTTTCATCCGAACAGATATAATTGTTCGGTGTTGAGCGAATAGACATGTTAGACCGACGAACATACATGTTCGTTCGGAATAAAACGAACGAACGTGTCTGTTCGAACAGAACAAGAACAGTTTTCTTTGGTTCGCATCCCTTCATCAATAGACATGTTCTGCTTCGCGACTCTTCACTTCATTGTCTATAAATACAAAGAGCGTCCGTCACTTTCAAAATTGATCATTTTTTCACCAGTCATTACTCATCTTCATTTGTGCGATTATTCTACAAATTTGCGTTCGAAGGAGTCCTTTGAAGACGTACCGCTTCAAAGGAACGCGATCCGTTCTATCTTGGGAGACAATTGTCCAACGTCCTCGGGTACAGATTGAGGGGGCAAATTCGTCTTAAGGACACAACGACTTTCGTTGGGCTCGGATCAATATTCTGATTTCTACTTCGCGTTGGCTGCAGGTTAGTCATTTGTTCACATGTCTTTCTGTACGGACTTAGCCAAAGGATAACAACAACAGCTATGACTTGGTCCAAACCACACGATCTTAATTTACCATCGACATAGCCGATTGGAACGAACGAACATCATAATTAACGCGAGATATTTATAATGAGGACCATGGAAAAAGTGATCCAACTTATCTGAAAAGATTTCGAAAGAATAGTGGCATCAATATCGAGTGGTGCCTACTTAGGCCGCGCATGATAACCATTCTCTGTTTTTCTATTTCTCTTCAGGTTTGGAAAATAAATCCGTTTGGTAACACAATTTCGATTTTTTTTATTTTTGGAACAATTTTTTAGTTCAGAAATAGGTTTGGAACATAAGGGTCTGTTTGACAACGATTTTGATTCTCTGATTCTGTTCCCCGGAACAAAAAAGGATCAAAAACATGTTTGGTAACGTCAATAATTCTGATTCTGATTCTGTTTCCGGGAATAGTGTTGGAGCAAAAACAAGAATAAAAAAAAAGTTGATTCTGAAAAAAAGAATCACTTTTGAGAATCATAAAAAATGAACAACGTCTCAGTTCTTTAAAAAAGATTAAGTCCACGTAGGCTTCCACGTGAACTTCTGAACTTTAAAAAAAATTAAAATTAGATTTGAAAATTTACTAACAACTAAATTTTTAAACACATTTTTTTAAAATTAAATTTAAAAATAAGCTTTAAAATTTAACCAAAAAAAGTTAAAAAATTTTTAAAAAAGGGGGGGAAATAAAAAAATGTAAAAAAAGCCTTAAAAAAATTAAAAATTTAAGAAAAGTTAAAAAAAAGATTTAAAAAAATATGGAATTTTTTTTAAAAAAAATTCTCGCCACCCGGTTGTTTCCGTGAATATAAATTTTGTGCAATTACCAAACGCGTTCTGATTCTCTAAAAATCATCCAGGGAACAGAATCAGAAAATATGATTCTAATCAGAATCACTTTTTTGGATCAGAATCGTTGCCAAACAGACCCTAAATGTATTTCTGGAACAGAAATAGAAAAGAGAATTCTTCTCATCGCTCACTTCCTCTTTTTTGTGTGCGGTCTCCCTTTCTCTCGTGTCCCTCTCGCCAGCTGCCGGTTGTCGTCTGTCCGTCGCCGTCTCGTTTGAGCCTCGACAGCCAGCAACCATAGAAATTTTATGTTGTTATCAAATAAATTTTTGTTTCTTCTGTTTCAGAAACAGAAATTTCGTGTCGTTGTCAAACATGTTTCTCTGTCTAGAAATTGTTGTCAAGAATAGAATGGTTAGCATTCGCACGCTTAGCTTCTGGTGGCATCTCCACCGGGACCAATCCTTTCAAACCGTGGCTACGTTACTGCTTTGGGTTTGAGATTGGGTAAAAGATGTGCGGGTAGTGTTAGTCATGTAAGGCTGGTTTTCAAAATTAGGAGCTACCGCTAGACGGTAATTGAGCTTTTAAAACAGCGTGCCATTATATAAATACTAAACAACTGTCTTATCGCTTAATTATATCATTTAGTGTAGATTAGTACTATATGTTATGCACCGCATCTCTTTTTTTTTTTTTTTGGACGATGAGGTTATTATATTCACCATGTCCCCAACGGCATATGAAGGCATAAGAACTTTTCTTAGATTCCAATGGGGGTTGATCAGGAAGTCCAAGCAACAGCTGCATGCACCATGATGCGTGACCTACGGCGAGATTTTGTTTTTCGATTCTAATTTCAGAAGCTGCGACAAAAGTTTCACCGACAGAATTAAGATATCTTTTCTAGTGTATATGTACATTAGATATATCCGTTTCAAAAATATTTCCTAGGAACAGGGAAATAGACAAAAAAAAAGTCCTAAACGTATTGTACTTGTGCCATTTTTATCATAGACCTTTTAAATTGGTCGATTTAGTCCTAAATCTTTTAACTATTTACCTATGTAGTCCATCCAGCCAATTTTGATCAGAAATTGCTGATGTGGATGCCGGCCATCTTACGTGGCATGATCGACCCTAACGTGGATAATTTTTTGAACTTATTTTTAATTTATTTTTATTTCTTTTATTTCTTTCCCTTTTCTTTTTGCAGGTGATCGGCCGGCCATCGCATGTGGCCAGTGGCTGGTTGCTGCCACTGGCGAAAAGAAAAAGGGAAAAACAAACAAAAAAAAAGAAAAAAATATTTAAAAATTATAAAAATTATCGATGTTAGCGATTTTCAGCAAAAATTGGCCGAATAGACTAATAAAGCTTGTAATCGTGTGACTGATTGGGTTAAAGCCCTAAAACAAAAGGCCCTCTGCCAAAACTGCCTAGCCGCCCTCCGCAGGCGCTCTAGGTTGTGCTTCGTCTTGATGCCCCGTTAGTGGGTTCAGGTTTTCACCACTATTGATAAAAACTTGAGGTTCTGACAAAAATGATAAAAGAATACATTGACAAATCATCAAAAGGTTTATGACTTAGTTAACCAAATTAAAAGGTTTAAGATTGAACTTACACAAAGTGCAGCAGGTTTTAGACTTTCTTGGCAATTTCCGCTCTCAAAACACATTGGCTAAGATATTAATGTCAAATACCGAAATACCAGCTTTAGCCGATATTATACACTATACAGACATACATATGCACATCTAAATGCACATATACTAGCACTCACGCCCGTATTATGCATATGTCATAGCAAATTAAACGCGAAACCGTTTACATTGAAGGGACAACAACGGAAAAAAAATATTTGATACGGAAAATATCGTCTTCTCCTTGACGACACAAATATTCATAGATGGATAAATAGATAGACATCTTCGAATTTTTTTGCGAAAGGATCTAATCGAAGGATCCAACGCGATATCTTGCGGCCGCCTGCAACATGCTTAGGTCTGCCGGATCACATAAATGTTGGAAGGTCTGAACTATAAAGTAGGTAAAGAATTGAATTTTTTTGACCAGTTAAAGTAGGTAAAGATTTGGAATTCAAGATCCTAAACACACACACACACACACACAAAAAAACAAAATTGCAAAGGTGTGACCCAGCCCCCCGGGGTTTAAGACCGAGCCCCATCCCCACTAGCCGTAATCTTTGCATATAAAAAGATGAATCCATACGGCATAACAGTCCGCATTCACCACGGGACACGCAAACGCCTCGGCATAAAGAGGTGAGGCAGAGCATGACCCTGTCGCACGACAACATTTCTTCCTCCTACTTTTTTTTGGTTCCTTTGTAACGTCGAGAGAGAGAGAGAGAGAGAGAGATGGGAGTAGGAGAGAGGAAGGGATCGGTGTTGGAGGATCTGATAGAGAGGGCGGGCGGGTGCGCCGTGATCGACGGCGGGTTCGCGACCCAGCTCGAGAAGCACGGCGCCGCCATCAACGACCCTCTCTGGAGCGCCCTTTGCCTGATCAAAGACCCCCATCTCATCAAGCGAGTGAGTCCCGAGTCCTCATTGCTCTCTCGATGCGGGCGACGCGTATCACTTTGCGAGCATCGGTGGGATTGGTCGATCGGATTTGGTTGACACTCATGGTGTGAGAAAATGTTTTCTTTTCGTCTCGGAAGAGTAACACGGAATTCTGGTGTAATGCAGGTGCACATGGAGTATTTGGAGGCTGGTGCTGATGTCCTGATCACCTCTTCCTATCAGGTGCATATGATCTTCTACTCATTCTTAAGTTGGTTTATTATTCAATTTTTGTTTGGCATGGATGATTACACAAAAAATATCAAACGCTGTTGCATTTCGGCTGAGTGGCAGACTCTGTTTTCCAGATGTTCTTCATTTTTCTTCGATCATACCCCTGCCAAATGCAGATTCTGTTCAAAGTTGGCGTTTTTGTCTGCACTTCCAATGATAAATGCAAATCCCGTGCTTTATGGCGGAAATTGGAACAACTGGTGCATTCTTAGCCAGCGGAGCATTAGTTTCTTGATTTGCACCCAGAGGATCCCATAAATCTATGTAGAACATTTTCTGACTCTTTCAAGGAAGCTGTACAGCTTATCTAAAAGAGGCTTAAGTGCAATGCTCGTTGTAAATATTTGCTTCTCTCTTCGTTAAGGTTCATCTTGTAAGTGCAAATGCAGAACACAGAATAGATTCGGGCCATTTGGCATAGAGTTCTATCTTTCCTTCAATCGGAAAACACAGAATAGTATTTTGCATATTCTCTAGCTCAAAATAAATGTGCTTATTCCAGTTTTCGTCTAGATTTTAAAGTCCCTGCAAATCTCCAGTTCTAGCCATTTCATTAGCCTTGCCACTTTAATATGCAAATTCTAAAGTCCAACTCTGTTTTCATATTTTATTTATTAATTTCTTTGGGTCAGACTGCTTTTAAGTTTGCAGAAATGAAATATTTGTCTGTTTAAATTAATTGAGAATGATCCTGTGAGTATGGAACTTTTGCTTGTTTCAGGGATTTCATGGTCTAGCAACTTAAAAACGGATATTTTCATTTCTCGTGCACTTAAAGATTGTTTCTTCATATTAGGCTTGGATAAATCGGCCTGTGAGGCATTACTGTAGGTAATGGGTAACACAGAAAGTGTTCTACTAGCAATACTGTGCTAATAGCCATTTTTGGTTCTGTGGTTGTCTTCTGGTAAGTCTTGCGATACTTGGAAGACATCTGATCACTATTTAGTTTAGTTAAGCTCTTAACTTGCGTAACGTAATGTTTCGTTATACTCTTAGTATCCATGACCACTTTGGCTAATACTTTGCTATTCGTGCCAGGCCACTCTTCCCGGGTTTCTGTCCAAGGGACTGTCCATGGAAGAAGCAGAGTCATTACTAGAAAAGAGTGTCAAGTTGGCCGTTGAAGCCCGCGACAAGTTCTGGGATTCCTTGAAGGAGGTTCCTGGACATAGCTACAATCGGGCCTTGGTGGCTGCATCAATTGGTAGCTATGGAGCTTATCTTGCAGATGGCTCAGAGTATAGGTGAGGGTCAACTATTCTGATGAGACTGACACACAACGCACGAAGCTGGTTGAGATTAGTCTGGATAATTTGCTTGTCTTAGTAGTCATATTCACTTTTATCTGTACTCAATATCTGCATTGCTGTTCCCAGCGGTTGTTATGGACCGGACATAAATTTGGACAAACTCAAGGACTTTCACCGGCGTAGATTGCAAGTCCTTGCTAATGCTGGTGCAGATTTGCTGGC
The DNA here is from genome assembly GCA_029784005.1 of Lenwebbia sp. NSW1173648. Lineage (NCBI taxonomy): Eukaryota > Viridiplantae > Streptophyta > Magnoliopsida > Myrtales > Myrtaceae > Lenwebbia > Lenwebbia sp. NSW1173648. The sequence goes on from JARCGZ010000010.1 coordinate 8,412,429, forward strand.
CTTTGAGACTATTCCTAACAAACTGGAAGCTCAGGTATGTTCTTTTCTTATCAGAATAGTCTGAATTTTCTCAAAGCTAAGATTCAAGTTAAATTCCTTAGACTTAAATATATACTGAGCCTCAGCGGCATGTGATTGGCCAACAACGCTACTTGGTCTTTTGAAATCAGTACCTTCTCTAACATTTGTTAAAATCAATGTTATTCTGGCTTTGAAGGCCTTGACTCAAGTTCAGTGTCTCAAATATTATACATCTATGAATAGCTTAGGGTATGATTGACTTAACCAAATAAAGAAAAGTGTGGTTTTGGCATGAGCTTTCTCGAAGCTATCTCATGAATGTCGTTTAGCAAAAGACATTCTGTATTGTCTCAAATCGTAGTGCTCCGGTCATGATCATCTAAGATGATTGTGATCTTCGGTAGTACCCATTACCAAACCATCATCTTGGGCCAATATTAATGACCATAAGTGGCAAACCTTGCTTTGCTTGTAGCCACATTTGAAGGACTACCAGGCATGGAAGACAATAGTGGTTCAACCAATTATCAGTATAGTACTATCAAGGAGCTTCTGTTTCATGTTCATGAGGACAGAACCTGGAAAATCATGTCTACTGATCATATAAAAGCTGATTTTCACTTTCCATAAGATGTACATGGCTTTTGCTCTGCATCATTCCTTGTGCTTAACGAATGTTGGGTTTCGGAATCATTGTATAGGCGTGTGTTGAGTTGCTCGAAGAGGAGAATATCGAAATCCCATCCTGGATTTGCTTCAGCTCGGTGGATGGAGAAAATGCACCATCTGGAGAGAGTTTTCAGGATTGTCTGGATATATTGAACAAGAGCAATAAAGTCAATGCAATCGGGATAAACTGTGCGCCGCCCCATTTCATTGAAAGTCTAATAGGCAAATTTAAAGGGGTAAATCAATCTACTTGTCTAGTGAAGAATTGATGAACTCATTATGTCTGGCCTTGCCTAGTTCTGTATCACTGATGTGCTAATTTCCTCTAATTCAGTTGACAAGCAAGGCAATAGTTGTTTATCCCAACAGTGGCGAGGTATGGGATGGCAGAGCTAAGAGATGGCTGGTAAGTTGCACTCTCTAAACCGTCTGGATTGGACATATTCACTCGCTTCCTTTTGGAGTTTGTTCCCATTTGTGATGGCAAACGTTTTCTGTTTTTTCCTACAGCCATCCAAGTGCTTTGGCGACGACAAATTCGAGCTGTACGCTGCAAGATGGCGCGATGCAGGAGCCCAGCTCATCGGCGGTTGTTGCAGAACAACGCCTTCGACAGTCAGGGCTATTTCGAATTCATTAAGAAGTTTAGAGGAAGCAAGTCTAGACTCTTACCGACTTTGAGGAGTGCATCTCTTCCCCCTTTAGTTTTGGATGCCATTTACATTGGCGGCTCGGAAATATTTATTCAGCTCATAGATATGCTCTTAGCAAGTTATATCTATTCGTGTCTATCTTTGTTCTTAGTTTTTCATGCTGAGATTTGAGATGCAAGTCATATAGCTACAGTCCTCAATGTCTGCCAAAGAGATCAGTCTCCGACTAATGTTACAAATGTTTGGAAAAAGCCCTTTGTGCATGTGCTTGTGAACTCAAATGTCTACGAGCTCTCGGCTTTGGTGGGTCACAAGTGAGGCCCTTTCGGTAACAGAGGTTAAAAATCGCCCAGCGGGGACAGAGCATCTCACAGGTTGTGGAATGTGAAAGTGATGCAGCACAAGTGGCTGTCAACTTCTGCTGTAAGAACCAGAAAGTATCAATCAATCAACCAGACAGAGACCCAAACAGCATCATTCTGAGTTGACGGTTGATGCTCCTAAAATGTACACACAAAGGCAGGAACATAACATGAGCAAGGCCCGCAAAAAGAACGGGTAAAAAGCACAAACGATACGATGGTAACAGTTGGATAAAAACCCCATTTCCACAACCTGATGACTTGACTTCTGCTTTTGCGAGATGAGGAATCCAGCGCAAGTTCTAAGTTCAATAGTTGAGGTGAGCTAAGATCTGTTTCGCTGCGAAAACGAAACTGACTTATTAATTGCAAAAAAACATAATCACACATCGGTTTTGGAAGAAGAGTTTTCAGTCCAGACCGTCGAGCCTACCCTTCTGGACAGGTCGGTTCCAAGCCGCTCACTGACCAAGTATAGGAATGGCTAGCTTAACAACAGCGGTCAAAGAAAGTCATGAACGCCATCTAAACTCTAAACCCCACCGATGACTTTGCTTCTAACCTCGAAATCTCATTCAAGTATCTAGTAAAAATATCTTCGAGAAACTATCTGTGGAATCGAAACTCATGATGGATAGGTGGATAGCCACATGCAGTCTCTTTCGGAGCAGAGAATATGTGTCGAGAAAAACTCCAATAACCACAATTATTGCGGATAGCTATTATTGACTTTGTAACATATACGCCGATTCCCCGTTGTTGATGAGCTCCCCACATCATCTTTATCCTAAAGGCTATTTTATCTTTTCAGACATGGAAGTGAAACCACAGCCAAGTGACTGTTCTGCCGCCTGTCCATCTCGAACTGGTCGAGCGCTCTTTTTGCCTGTTGTTCTTCTTCGCCATATCAAGTCCGAAACTAGAGAGGTCTCTTTCTGTTGTCTCTGAGGAGGAAGAGGTTGGAGAAAGTTATTGCCGTTCCATGCGCGTTTCGGTCGAGGGACAGCGAAGGGAGCGGTGACTTGTCAGTAGGTGGAACAAAAGGACTATGTGTCTGTTATCTAGAAAGTCTATGTCTTTCGAAAAGTCGCGAAAAAATGACTCCATGCCAACTCCATGCCCGGGTCTATAGTTCACTTCATTTAGTGGTTATTCGCTCTGGCGCTTTTATATCATGCATGTGTCACGGGCCGGTTGTGGAGGTCCGACTTGTGCGGCCACTTAGGCTTCCTTTATATCGGTGGAGCGCCCAAGCTAAGCGTTCTTTGATATTTTACCCGGATCTTCGTAGAGAGAGACTCTGGGAGGAATGTTTTTGTATTTTACTTATGGATGATCAAATGACAAGGAGGACTCCTTTTTATATAGTAGAAGGCCTCAGATTACAACCGTAGATCTCTATCTCATCCGATAGTTCAGATTACATCTCCTATCTTCCTAACCACCGACATTAAGTAGGAAACTTTACAGTATCGCCCGCCCCTAAGAAAGTTCTAGAGAGGCCTAGAGAACGCTAGAAAAACCTCAGTTGCCAAGACACAGCAAGTCTTGGGGTATCTCTCGGCCATCAGCACGATCGGTTGGGCTGTGAAAACAACGGCCCGTGTCATTCTCCCCCACCAATTTGAGCGCCGTCCTCGGTGCTCCCAGCTTGGGGTTGATCTTTGCTTTGCCACGTACATTCTTTTCCTGGATCACCGACTTCTTTTGGTTTTTGTTCTTTCGTCCGCGAGAGTGCTTTTTCTTTGGTTTCGGGACTTGATGCTTGATCGGTGCTTCGACCGCAGCAGGAGTCATCAGCGATTCATTCTTTGTCGTGGCTGCTCCAATGTTTTACACCTCTGGGAACATCACATGGATTGGCATTTGATTCGGGGATGATGTATGGCCTCGTTCTTTCCTTGGGTTGTTAGATGGATGATGGATTGCCTTGGGCTTGTCCACTCTAGGCTGGTCGTCCATGATTCGAATCGTGGCAATGGTTTTGGTGTTGACCAACCCGTATATCAAAGGTACCACCGCTTGGCACTTTGGGTCCATGATGATCAACGCCTTACCTTGAATGTCGACCATTGCTTGGGCTTTTTCGAAGAACTTCAATCCCAAAATGAGATCGTAATCGTCAAGTGGGATGACTTCGATGGGCAGCTTACCACGCCAACCACCGATTTTGAGATTTGCCTTTCAAACTACACAAATGGTTGACTGGTCTACCGAGTTGGCTAGTTTGTATCGTCGCCCATTTGATTCCACTTTCAGCCCCAGCCAATTTGCCGCTTGACTTGACATGAAGATATCTGACGCTCCCGTGTCAACCAAGGCGTTCAGCGTCGTCTTGCATGGTCCGACGTGCAACTTGACTTCCACGAAGGCGCTTGTGGACGGCTTCTTGGGCGAAGTTGGAGTCTTCACTGCGTTCGCCGGGTTGACTACCTTGACGGTTCCGAGTCGAACTACCCTTTCTTCTTTTTCTTTTGGCACCTCATCACCTTCCTTGGCGACGACGAAGTATAGAGTTTTCCCTTGGTTTCTCTTTGGACATTGTTGAGTCCAATGGCCGCCTTTGCAAATTCTGCATGGCTACGACGGAGGGTGTTTGAACCTATTCTCTGGGTTGATATATTTGTTTTGGGGTCGGTTGCCCCGATGTTGGTAAGGAGCTCTAAATGAACCTTCTCCCCAATGCTTTTCTCTTTCTCCATGGTCTTTTCGGCCACGGTTGGAATCGCCGTCTTTATCCTTTCAATCCCCGTTTTGATCTTTCCATCCATTCCCCTTGGAGTTGGACGATTCGATTTTAGAGAGATCAATGAGAGACTCGGCCATTGAGATTGCCTTTGTGAGGCTTCGAATATCCCTTCGCTTGAGCTCCATTTGCGCCCACGGCCTTAGTCCGTCCATGAACGCACCAAGGGCCTCCTCCTCACCCAGATTGGGAATTTGGAGTTTGAGTTCCGTGAACTCCTTCACATATTCTCGGATCGAGCCTTTTTTCTCAAGGCGATGGAGCTTGCTACGAGCTTCTTGTGGTGCAAACTCAAGGTAGAAATGGTTTCAAAGTTCTTAGACAAACTTGTCCCATGTTTCTATGTAATCCGATGCGCCTTTCTTGGCTTCATCAAGCATAAATCGCCACCACCACATGCCGTTTTCAACGAGATACAAAGAAACAGTTCGTACCTTGGCCATCTCGTTATAGATACCAACGGCGTCAAAATATTGCTCCATGCTCCGGAGGAAGTTGTCCACCTCTATGGCGGATCGCTCGCCTTTGAAATCTTTCGGTTCTGGCACCTTTATCTTCGGCGCCGCTTGAACGTTCATAGCACCATTAGCGATGTTGGTTTTGCATAGGACTAGCTCAGTCTTCTGTTCTTGGATCTCCACCTTCAGCGCGTTTATCTCGGCTTGGTGGGCATCGTTTTTCTCTTGGACGTCAAGCTTCAAAGCTTCCATTGACGCTTCAAGAACTTCGTCTTTCATCTGTAACGGTGTCACAGCTCCATTGAGGACGAGAGAGAAATTGTCGCGAATCGTTCTATCCATCTTGGTAATCCGCTCCTTCACATCTTCGAGTCTGTCGATGAGCTCGTACACGGTGGCTTTCATCTTGTCAAATTTTTCAGCAAGCGTAGATACAGCGTCCGACAATGCTTCTCTTTTTCTTGATTTTCCCCTTTTCTCCTGCGGGGCTTTCTCGTGGGGGTTTTCTCCATCCACGGCAGCAACATGATCCACTTTGGAGTTCGACATTTCCTTGACCAGCTTGATGCTCTACGACCTCACGAACAACTCGTCTCTAGGTTGCTCTAATACCACTTGTCACGGGCCGGTTGAGAAGGTCCGACTCGTGCGGCAACTTAGGCTTCCTTTGTATCGGTGGAGCGCCCAAGCTAAGCCTTCTTTGATATTTCACCTGGAGCTTCGTAGAGAGAGAAAGTTCTAGAGAGACTCTGGGAGGAATGCTTTTGTATTTTACTTGTGGATGATCAAATGACAAGGAGGACTCCTCTTTATATAGTAGAGGGTCTCAGATTACAACCGTAGATCTTCATCTCATCCGATGGTTCAGATTACATCTTCCATCTTCCTAACCACCGACATTAAGTAGGAAACTTCTAGAGAGAGTGGACAATTATAGTATTGCCCGCCCCCTAAGAAATTTCTAGAGAGTCCTAGAGAACGCTAGAAAAACCTCAGTTGCCAAGACACAGCAAGTCTTGGGGTATCTCTCGACCATCAGCATGACCGGTCGGGCTGTGAAAACATCGGCCCGTGTCACATGCGTGTCTTCCATCTTTATTTCATTGATGCAATGTGACATTTGATGAGCGAGGAAGTACTTGAATTTTGAAAAAGTGTAAGAAAAGTCCTAAACTTATTGCATTGATGCCAATTTAGTCATAAACCTTTTGACCCAGAGCCAAATTCAGTCATTCCAACTAATTTTGGCCGGATATTGCTGACGTGGACGTCGGATGGCCTACGTGGCACAATCGACACTGGCGTGGACATCTTTTAATAATATTTTAATAATTTTTGATTTTTTTATTATTTCTTTGTCTTTTTTTTCCTTTCTTTTTTTCAGTCCTTTTTTTTTTTAGGTTCCTCCGGCCTCGACGACGCAAGGCGAACGATGGCCTCGCCAAATTTGGTGAGTTCGGTGTCACCTATCGGCCTTGCCCAAGGGACGACTGGTCTCGTTGGCGTACTCCTCGTGCCGGCGATCTCCTCATGCCGGCGATGGCCACCCTTGCTTTGGTGAGGCCAGCCCTCTCCGGCCATCGGAGGAACTTGGAAAAAAAAGAAAAAAAATATTATTTAAAAATGTCCAAGTTAGTGCCGACAGTGCCTTGTAGGCCGTCCGGCGTCTACATCAACAATGTTCGACCAAAATTAGAAGGAATGACTGAATTGGCTCTAGGTCAAAAGGTTTAGGACTAAATTGGCATCATTGAAAGGTTTAGGACTAAATTGGCATCAATGCAATAGGTGTAGGACTTTTCTAACACTTTTCCCTTGAATTTCTTAAAGTGTATACAATGTAGTGTCAAAGGTCTGTATTTTCCCTCGTGAACAAAGCCAAATCTAGCTCAATTGCCTTTGCTCGAGCCACCTTTGGCTCCTTCGCGGACAGACACGGCCTTCGTGGAGAGAGGGGGGGGGGGGGCAGACCTAGCACGAGCGGCGTCGATCGTGTGGCGGGATTGATTGTACAAAGGAGGTCGATGGTGGTATGCTTCCCTTTTATGTGGCAAGCACCAATGTTTCTCATGTAATTTCATTCTAACATCGCCACACGCTGAATTTCCTAGTTGTCATCCTACCAAAATCCACATCGACCGATCTGGGAATTTCCTTTAATCTCGTGACATTTCTCGTGTGGATCATGTGCACATGTTACTGCTGCCACCGAACCAATCACGATTTGTGGTATTCTAGATTCGTTCCAATCACTGCAAGTCGACCACACTTTAAGAACACGCAGAGGACAGTGCTGCATCAGCCCGGCGCAGACGGATGGTAAGTGAGAAGATGTCGCGGCCCCTTTCACTAGATATGCGTTTGGAATTTCTGTCAATCGGACACAGTCTAGGCCTCCAAGTTAAAAACTCCATAGAATTTTTTATCTCCCTCTTTCGACTTAAAGTCACAAAAAATCACAATTCACCTGGATCTGTAAAGGAGGAGTATTTTGGGAAGGTCTAGATGTACATGGGAGGAGAGAGTGTGAAGGGGGCAGAGGAGGGGGACCGCAAACAGGAGTCCATCTCTGCCACCGGGACAGAGGGGTGGGCCCCAGCCCCACATACAATCCGTCCCCTTCAAAATTTTCTCAGAAATGATGGAGATGATCATGAATTGACTTACCCCCTCGTGGGCCCCGTCGAAAATCCCCATATTAGACCGTCGCCCAATCACAAAGCTCGGCTCCGGATGACCCTCAGGAGAATAACCAATGGGGTTCCAGATAAGGCTTGGGCGTGGGCCCCAAAAAGTGTAGCCTTTCTCCAACTTTCCTCGCCAAAAAGTGCACTATCTCCTGTCAACAAAAGCGCAATCCTTGTGGGTCGCGGAAATATCTCTTATAATCGCTCCTCTCCCAAAAACACCGCCACCATTTCGACGCCAATCATTCACCAGGCTCCTCTTTTTGCCGTCTGATTAGATCCTTCCACCGTTAATAGTTGGAGAATCACCTGCGAGGGCGTTGATGATTGCATGAGTCCGTCCGTGATGATTTCCCACAAGAATGCCGCGAATGCCTTCAGCGGCAAGACCGCTCGGGCCTGCGACAACTGCATCCAGAAGCGGGCTCGCTGGTACTGCGCGGCCGACGACGCCTTCCTCTGCCAGTCCTGCGACCGCTCCGTCCACTCGGCCAACCCTCTGGCCCGCCGCCATGAGAGGGTTCGTCTGAAGACGGCGGCCACCTCGCAGAAGCATCTCGGCGAATTCGCTTCGCGCAGGAAGTCGTCGTCGTGGCACCGCGGTTTCACCAAGAAGCCGCGGACGCCCCGTGGCATGAAGTCCGCTCTTCACCGGGCGTCCAAGCCAGAGAACATGGCCCGAGTTCCCGAAGTCGGTGGAGATGAGACGTCAAACGAGGAGAGCGAGGAGCATCTTCTTTACAGGGTTCCGGCTTACGATCCTTTCGTAGCGGAAATGTGCACGTCGAAAGGAGCCGAGGCGACTGCGTTTTGCGCTGAACCAGAAACTGTCATGGCCTTCAACGGATCAGGCAAAGGCGACAACCGAAGCAAAGGGTTGACCATCGAAGTGGAGAATTTGCAAGGGTTTCTCCCGTCGGACGCGGACCTCGCGGAATTTGCTGCCGATGTCGAAAGCCTTCTTGGTCGAGGGCTCGATACGGAGTCTTTCGGGATAGAAGGACTGGGCTTGGTAGATTGTAAAGAGCGAGATAATAACTCGGTGGACTGTTCCTTAGGTAGCGGCAGAGCAATTAAACTCGAAGAGAAAGACGGTGTCGCGGAGGTCGACGCGGAAGAGGGCCATGGTGACATGGAGATTGATTTGAGCAAGGAGACATTTGAGCTGAATTTTGACTACGATTCTCCGACGACGTGCGGCGATGAAGAAGAGGAAGCGAAGGTGATCGTTGAATTGGAAGAGGAAAAGAACGTGGAGAATTGTGGCGGAGATGAAGGGACAAACATTAATAGTGAAGAGAGGAGGAGGAAGAAGAAGAAGAAGAAGAAAAGGGAGGTTTTCTTGAGGCTCGATTACGAGGCGGTGATGTCAGCATGGGCTGGCCAGGGCTCCCCTTGGACCACTGGAGACCGGCCCGACCTCAGTCCCGACAACTGCTCGCCCGACTTCATGGTACAACCCTTACCTAAAAACTGATAGTGGTAAATAAAACAGTTGACACCATACGTGCAAACTTGAGAAAGTAGCAAGACGCCCACAAAAGACAAGTCAACAACCATTTTCTGCTGAATAATTCAAGTAGTGCACAGTACACGAACGAAAGCAGAGAGTCAGACAAAATATATGTTCTTCCTTCTTGATGTTCTTATTTATTGAACTATGTTACATTTAGTGATGCAAGTGTTCATGAGAGCGCCCATCTCGAAATCTGTGGGTTGTTCAAACACAACTCATTGTTTAGGTACCTGGGAACATCCACTAGATGTGGTCATATAATTAGATTGATTTCCTTGATCCTTCCTCTCTACCATATTGACGTGTTTTTAAATTCCTCTTGATGTTCAGGGCATGTCCGGGTTGGAATTTCAAAACCTCTACGGCGAAGCCGGAGCGTACGGGGGGCGCATGGGCATGGGGGACGCCGTGCGGGAGGCGAAGGTGTCGAGGTACAGGGAGAAGCGGAGGACGAGGTTGTTCTCCAAGAAGATCCGATATGAGGTCCGCAAGCTGAACGCCGAGAAGAGGCCTCGAATGAAAGGGAGGTTCGTGAAGAGGGCTTCATCTGCGTCGTCATCAGCACCCGGTTTTCCTCTGCTCAATAAATGAAATTCTCTCCATCGATCATCAATGAAGCTACCTGGTCATGGAATAGCTAATGACCTTAACAGCAAAGTGACGACGCCCTGTCAAAACCTAGCTCCTGGGTCCAGCCAAGTTGGCTTATCTATATACACGTCCACTTCGTGGAGAACCGGGGGTGGCTAGAGTTTTGTGTCAATCCAATAAAAATCTAAGCTCTCCCTTTTTGGTCAGGTCTCAGTTTTGTATCTGGAAAGACGTGTAGCCTGTGTTCTTTTTGGTCTTTTTGTACATACAAATGAAAGAAAGGCTAAAGGTAAAAATGCTTCCATTGTTTTAGGGTTGGAAGCATTGAATTACTTGGATAATTATGGAGTGAAAGATGGCAAAAGAAATGTAACAAGCTAATCCATTTCGATTAGAAGGTGGATGTGCACATGGTACGGATCCAACGGTCCAATAAGATGGATTCAAAAGATGAGTGAAAACGATAGAATATCGCATGAATGCAATAAATATGCTAAACTGAATTAGCCAATATTAAGGAATATTACGTTTGCTGCCATATTATACGACTAAGAAGATTAAGCTGTTATGTCTATATAGGCAATATTAATTTGTTGATAGTAGACATGCGAAAATTGCTCGTATAAGATGATGACACAAGGAGTATAATTACAAGATGATGAGATATTTAAAGTGGTCACACCGCATCTGCTAAAAACTAAGCATACTTTCAGGTATATTGACACCATTTAATTTAGTTCAGTGCCATCCTAGAAAGAACCCTGGAAGCACTCTCAAGAAGTCTCAAACGTGTAATCTAAGAAAATTGGCAAAAGAACGGAGTTTTAAACCGAGTCCTGAGATTCGGTGCGCGAGTCACGGAGAGCACTATACTATGCTCAGTGTAGGCGCCCGGCAATCTGTGGCCGGGAGTCGCCAACTGTGGCCAGGCAAGTCCATCCTTGACTAGCCCAAGAAGTCGACTCGGGCCTCTTTCTTGGACTGCGGTTTGGCCAAAACGGGAGATATATTCAGTAGGGATCGGTCAAATTCCTAGTTGACCTGGTGTTAATAAGAGCTTGATGATGAGAATCAAAATCGTCCGATTGGAGGTCCCGGAACAAGTAGAATATTTGGATACTGAAAGTAACAAATTGATTGCATTCAGCATAAGAAAATTCCGATAAACTCTCTATAATTAACTAGTATCAGCATCTCATGCTAGCGTCCTCTTGTTGTGATCTTCTCCGCCGATATCATGAGAGAAAACCTTAATGGTAGGTTAACACCATCCAGACTTGACGGCCATGTCACACGACAAAGTAGATGATGCAAAACCTAGAGCCCGTTTGCCATGAAGAACCCCATTGAAGAAGATGAAATTCTTCAACGAATAGGAGAAAGTAGTTTTCCCAAAAGACAAATCTCAATGGGGTCGACTTTGATGATCGATAGGGAGGGTATGGTGGCCCATGAGTTACATGAAGACTTGGGATTTTCCCTCCAATTGCTTGAGAATGATGTGTGTGAATGGTCCCCAAAGCGTTAAGGTCGCACTTTTGGATATTGAAAGAATAGCGAAAATCTCGGCTACCCTCTTCAATTTTCACTCCATAATCACTTTGCATCGGTTATTTTCCAAAATAACATTATCCATCCTAAGACAAGATCACAAGATGAGAAATTTCATATAATCTTCGGATGTGATTAACTTGACTTAACAGACTTAGTCGATACGACACTCAATCCTAAGCTCTCTACTATGTACTATTCCCACGACTTCTTAAAATGTCCTCAAATGGGTCGTCTTTGTTTTGACGGTATCGTAAGTTGAGTCTTGACCCGCTAAATAGTAAGCTAAAACCCAAGATAGGAGATCAACCTAGACATATACCCTTTTTCCCCTCATAATATAATATCACCATAACTACTCACGCTAAAGCTGCTGAGATTGGCTAATTTCTCCTCCATCCTAATAAGATGCGGAGACTTGATCATCCTTTCTGTTTTTCCACTTCCACGTAGTCACGACCTTCGGTTACACTTCACATGCACAACTTCCAACAATTTTAGCATGTCTTGCTTTTTGGTTCCAAGGCACAACATTGCATTCATGGGCTGGTCAAATTAAAACTTCACATGAGCATTCAAAAGGTAAAACGTATAAAAGATTAGCTATTCATCATACTAAAATTGTCATGTAGGCAGTTCATGATGGACGATGTCTCGTCACGGAGAAGCCTGCTTATGTACCTAGAGTTTGATAAGTTATTTTTCAATATCAACCATGAATTTTCGTTCTATCCAATTTATGCATTCAAATTTATAATTGCCAATGCAGAGGATTGAACCCCTTGATTCATTAGTTCTGCAAAACTTCACTCACCCATCTGTCGTTTAGAGGAGCGACGATCTCTCCAACAAATGCAACCGCAAGTAACCACTCCAAGTAGCAGTCACTAACATGAGAAAACCATAAAATTTGAGGAAAAAAAGTTGGAAAGGACAAATCATAGCTCACACTAGTAACAGAAGAAATGGACAGTCGATTCATCAAAGCAAGGATAATTATTGACATGGTGTACACAACTCTACGAAATGTAAAAGAAAGTTATGATCAATGTGACATTGTACTACACACAAAAGAAATTTGCTATTAACTTGGGTAGATTGTCATTTTTTGTGGAATATTACGAACCATGGAACCCAGTAAACTTACGACCACTCATGGACAATTACACCTCCAAAAGAAAAGTTACGGAAGGATATTAGATAGTTTAGTTACCAGTGAGGACAACTACATATAATTATGATGTATCGGTGATTTACTAACAATAAGTAAAGAAATTTATTATCAAGTTGGGCATATTACTATTGGTGCAATGTTGCGAACTATGAAATTTATAGAATTCACAACGACAGAGGGGACTTTACATTTTGTAAAGAATAGTTATAAGGTGATATGTAACAAGCATAACTACTATTAGTGAGAAAAATTACGAATGCCAAAAGAAAGGCAAGATTCGATCCCCTTTTTCTCTTAGGTGACTATAGAAAGACCCAAATGCCATGCAATATTGTTCATGGGATTTTCTCAACATAAAGGTTCCAACTACAACTTTCGAGGCAAATTGAGCCCCGGCATCCAAGAGGGATGAAGGGCCAACTTTCACAATCGGGAGAAATCCAAAAAAATCAGCACACCCGCAGATGGGTATCTCTCTCGCTCTGAGAGCTTCCCCCTACCTATTGGCTAGGTTTTTCCCCTGCAACAATATTATAAATCCAGAACCTCCTTAGAACCTGTTCGAGATACATTTCTGTGTTCTCAGCAAGCCCAACCCTAACCCTAATTTCTCCTTAGAACCTGTTCGAGATACATGTCTGTGTTCTCATCAATATACATTTCTGTGTTCTCAACAAGCCCAACCCTAACCCCTTTTCCCTCCCCCTCATCCGCTTTCCTTCCATAGAGCAGACCTGCATCTCCGTGTTCCTCAACCTCTCGCTCCCTGCTGGCTTAGACATGGAGCAAAATGCAGAGCAAGAGATCCGACTAGCATCACTGTGCAACCGGCTCGGTCACCTATGGCCAAGAACAAAGAAAGCCGTTATGGACAAAGTTGTCACAGAAGAAAGTTTAGAAGAAGGAGATCGTACAATCTTTGGCCGACTTCATGGAAACCCCCCAATAAACTTCCAGGCATTCCAAACAATGATGAAAAAAGCACGGAAAACTGAAAATGTGGTATGTTCTCACCTTGAACCTGGCTTGTTCTCTTTTGTTTTTGAGAACACTGAGGAAAAAAATAGGATCATCAACTCTGGTCCTTGGTTCTTCTCCCGTCACCTTTTGATCCTAAATCCCTGGGAACCAAGTACCCTCCCACAATGCTTACCTTTTGATCTTTGTGCCTTCTGGATTCACATCGTTGGACTACCTGTAGAAGGAAGAATGGAAGAGGCAATTATGAATATTGCAGAGAAAATAGGAAGGGTGGTGGGTGTCAAAATAGAAACAAGAGGTAGTATGGAAATTTCTGTTAGCAAGGCGAAAGTAGTTCTGAATTTATCCTCCCCATTGGAATTAGGCATGATATATAGCTTCAAGGAGAAGATTCTTTGGCTGGATTTTCGATATGAGAGGTTACCTACCTTTTGTTATTCCTATGGAAATATAGGCCACTATGCGCAAAATTGTCAAGAGATTCCTTATAATGAGGAAGTGTTCTCTGATATTGATAATCAGTTTTATGGATTGTAGCTAAGGGCAGAAATGAATTTACAGAGCCCCTTTTGGAAATCCTTTTATGAGGCTAAACTTGAAGAAAATCCGGAGGAAGAAACAATTCCATAAACACCAGAGATATCTGGATCCTCAGATTTCTCCAGAAGAAAGGCAGAGGGGGAAAATAGTAGTAGAGCCTCAAGAGAAGAGAGAGGAAAAGGGAAAATGCATGAGATAGAACTTGGTACCGCGACCCATGAGCAGAATATTAATAATGGGGGTCAGGTTGAAGCAAGGCCCCTCTTGTTAGAACCCCCTTGATTCTAGCTTGGCCGAGAGCCACAAGATCTGCAATAGGTAAAAACAAATGGTAGAGAGGTCAAAAAAGGAAGAACAAGTTATAGCTATAGCGATCGGAAGCAGCATGATACTGGACGAAATGAATTTACTTGAGACCCCTGTTATCTCGGTGGAGGAAGCAAACATACGGGTTTTGGTGGCTAGCCCTAATAAGCCACCAGGTTACAAATGAGCATTCTTGCTTTGAACTGTCAAGGGTTGGGCACACCTTTGACAGTTCAAGCTTTGCGAGCCATAGTGGCTCATGAAAGGCCCAGCTTAATATTCCTCAGTGAAACAAAAAACCAAGAAAGAGTTATCCATAGGGTGAGGCAGAGACTCAAGTACCAAAAGCATTTTTTTGTAAATCCAATAGGGTTGAGTGGTGGACTGGCTGTGTTATGGAGAGAAGGAATAGGGGTCCAGATTTTAGCAGCTAATGAGGAGTATATTGAGGTCCAGTACGATGACCCAGCTCAAGGAATTATCTTTAGAATGACACTAATTTACGCACCAGCATCATACCAGCAGAGAATGAAAACATGGGAGAGACTTAAAATGATTAAGGAGTGGAGTAACCTCCCATGGGTCTGGATCGGGGACTTTAATGAAACATTATACCATTGGGAAAAGGTGGAACAAAGAGACAAATAATTACAGAATGCAGAGTTTTAGCGAGCTTTTAAATAGCTGCGGTATGATGGATCTTGAGAGTAAGGGGTGTGCTTTTACCTGGTCGAATAACAGAGAAGATGGAAATCTGGTCAAAAAAAGGCTTGACGGGGCTATTGCGATCTGAACTGGAGAGTATCTTTCCCACAAGCCGAGACCTTGGCTTTACCAGCAATAGGTTCATATCACAGCCCAATTCTATTATCTTTACTTGCTAAAAAGTTTAAAAGAAAGAAGATTTTCAAATTTGAAGCCTTTTGGTTAGAAAGTGAGGAGTGTGGGAATATAGTTAAAGAGAATTGGGAAGAATCTGAAAGGAAAAGTGATGATATGGTGCTGAAAATTAAAAACGTAACAGGAGCCCTCGAGAAGTGGAGCAAAAGGGAGTTCCCAAACAACAGGTCTTAAATCAAGCATTTGAAAGAGGAGCTCGAAAAGGTGACGAATGACGAAAGTGTAAATTGGAACAAATGCATCAAGGAAAATATCTTGAACCAGATTGAAAACCTATGGAGAAGAGAGGAAATGTATTGGGGTTTAAAATCTAGAATCAACTGGCTGAGATGGAGGGACAAAAATAATAGATTTTTCCACGCTACCACCATCCAAAGAAGGCAGCGAAACAAGATATCCATGCTGAAGCAAACTGAACAGAATCTATGAGTTAAAGATCAGAAAAATTTGAAAGAGATGGCGTCAGATTTCTTTGAGGGCTTATACAAATCAGCAGGGCAACGGAACTTTCACCCAGTGCTTCAGCAATGCCCAACTTTGGTGACGGACGAGATGAACACAAATTTGTCAGCTAAAGTTACACTTACAGAAATCCACCAGGCTATTTTTGCAATGGGTCCTTTAAAGGCCCCTGGTCCACATGGAATGAATGGCTTATTTATCAAAAGAACTGGGAGAGTATCAAGATGGGATTATTTGAGGAAATCAAAGCTTTTTAAGAAATAGGGAATATGAATTCTGAGTTGAATAGGACACATATCACTCTGATCCCCAAAGTAAAGAATCCTAAAAGCTTGGATCAGTTTAGGCCGATAAGCCTGTGTAACGTTGCCTATAGAATCATATCAAAGATCTTGGCGAATAGAGTCAAACGCTGGCTGCCCGACCTTATTACAGAGGAGCAAAGTGCGTTCATGGAGGGGGGGGGGGGGAGACAAATACAGGATAATATTCTTATAGTTCAAGAGGTCTTGCACCAAATGAGAGTGAGAAAGAGAAGGAAAAGATTTCAAGCAGTGCTGAAGCTGGATATGAAGAAAGCATATGAAAGGGTGGAATGGGATTTCCTAGAAGCATGTCTCGTGAAAATGGGTTTCTGCTCGATGTGGGTGGAAAGGGTTATGACATGCGTAACCTCAGCAGCTCTTAGTGTGAAATTTAATGGAGAACCCCTACCTTACTTTCAGCCATCAAGAGAAATTCGACAAGGAGACCCCTTATCTCCATATCTATTCATTCTCATGGCAAACACACTCTCGATGCTTATGAGGAAGGCGCTGAATGATGGAACAACCAAGGGCATAAAGCTAAACAGGTCTTGTCCAACTCTAACCCACTTACTCTTTGCTGATGATTCTATTTTCTTCCTTGAGGAGAACTTAACAGAATGTCAGCATTTAGCTCAAATTTTGAACCAGTGCTGCATGGCTTCAGGCCAAGAGATTAATCTAAACAAGTTTGGGCTCTATATGGGGAAAAACTATCCTAAACAGCTTCGGGAAAATCTAGTATGCTTCTTGCGGGTTCTAGTTATAGAGAAAACAGGGAGATATTCGGGCATACCATCTGATTGGGGGGTTTCAAAGAAACAAATGTTCTCGTGGAACAATGCCAGAGTCAACATGAAACTGGAAGGGTGGAAGGCAAACCTGATTTCAAAGGGTAGGAAGGAAGTTCTGTTAAAAACAGTGGTGCAAGCTATTCCTCAATTCACTATGTCGATTTTCAAAATACCAGTATCCATCTGTAAAGCTATAGAAAAGAGGATAACATCCTTTTGGTGGAAAAATAACGAAACTGGAACTGAGCTGCATTGGCGAAACTGGGAGGTATTGAAAACAAGAAAGGATAAAGGGGGCTTCGGATTTAAAGACCTCATTACTTTCAACAAAGCAATGCTAGGAAAGCAAGCTTGGAGGCTTTCTCATAACCAAAACTCTCTATGGGGCAGGATGTTGAAAGGTATGTACTTTCCAAGAGGGAATTTCTTACAAGCTGCCAGGGGTACCAGACCTTCCTGGGGATGGCAAAGCATTTTACATGGAAGGGAAACCATCGCAGAGACAGTAAGGTGATCAATTGGTACTAAGGAAAATGTTAACATTAGAGAAGACCGTTGGCTTAAAAGGGGTGTGATTAGTGGTCCAGCAAGCAAGAATGAACCGCGGAATGTATCAGATTTGATATCTAAAGAGGAAGCAAAGTGGGATGAACACATAATCAGAAGCATTTTCGACGAGGAACTATCAGAGGAAATCCTATCGATCCCTATCAGCCCCTACTCAGAAAAGATAAGCTGATTTGGATAGTAAGACCTTCGGGTTCCTTTACGGTCAAGAGTGCCTACAACACGAGTAGAGAAAAAAACCAGAAACCAAGCACAGACCAAGCTTCGACCTCCTTCCAACTTTTGGGTAAATTTTGGAATAGAATTTGGAAAGCACAAATCCCCCCAAAGGTTCGTGTTTTTACTTGGCAAATGCGTCAGAATGCCCTACCAACTAGAGAGAACTTATTCAGAAGGAAAATCATACCTCAACCCTTCTGCCCATTGTGCGACTCTTAGGTGGAAACCACTGAACATATATTCCTAGCCTGCCTTTGGACCGAACAAATCTGGCATGATCAGAGACTCTCGGGTCATACCCCCCTCCAAACAGTACAAGGATGGATGCTTGGCTCTAAGCGCAGATCGAGAGCCCCGACATCTCTCCTTTCTTCGATAGTACAACAGCCCTCCTCTGGTGCATTTGGAAGGCAAGGAATAACGCAATTTTTAGGGGAAAAAGTCGTGTTCAAAAACCCTGATCTGCGAAGCGAAAGCTATTTTGCGAAGCTACAGACATTCAAACGGCAAAGATCAAAGCTTTACTGAAATTAGACCTGACCCTCCACAAAAATGGACCCCCCCCCCCCCCCCGACGAGATCTGACCTGAAATTTAACATCGATGTTTCTGTTGGTGGCGCCCCGGGTGTTGGAGCCATTGCAGGCGTGCTGCGGGACTCTAACGAAACTCTTTTGGACGGCTTCGTAGAAAAAAATCCAAGCTTGCTCGCCAATTCAAGCGGAAGAGAGGGCGTTGCTGGAAGCCCTGAAGTTTCTAGATCGTGTGCATCTGAAGTCGAAGAGAGAAGATGAGAAGAAGATAACCATTGAGTCTGACTGCTGTACTTTTGTCGCGGAAGTCAATGGGGAAACAGTTCTGGGTTGGGAGACCGAAGCCCTGTTACTTGAAGCCCAACATTTGCTGGCCCAGGACGACAACATATCGGTAGCCCATTGCAGTCGTAAAACAAATTTGGTTGCAGATTGGCTGGCAAAGGCACGCCGTTTAGATAGTATCCCGGCCTCTTAGGTCCCTAGACCACCTCAACCACTCTGGGATCTCCTTTGTTTAGACGCCCTTCTTTTGGGCTCTTTATGTACGAACTTTTAATATTTCGCTTATAAAGCTTTTTCCGACCAAAAAAAATGAAAATAAAATCTTTTATTGTGTTTTTGCCCTTTGAAGCTTTATATATTGACAAGTTTGCCATTATGACTAGATTTTAACCTTTGAGACTGATGCCCCGTTTTCCCTATGCAGAGGAGTTTGTGATTTTCTTAATTTCGATTGCACATCCCAAAAATAGGGAGCGCAATGATCACAACAAAAATGGGGTCGAGCGGATGTTAGTCAAACTTCAATCAATCCTTCTCATACTTGAAAGAAAAGTCTCAAAGCCCAAATCTGTATGTAGAGGTTTTCGAATTAAATGGAACTTTTCAGACTTCTAAATTATGGAAAATAATGATCTTTGCAAATGATAAGTCACCGAACCGATACCCGGTTATTAGATCCGAATCTTAGGCCCTAGTGTAGGTTGGTAACATTACCTAACAATATTAGGCATGTTGGAAGTCTCTCGACACGAGTGTTCCAATGGCGCTAAAATTAAACAGATGGAGGAGATTCGTGCCCGAAAAGAGTGAGCCTCGACATGAGCGAGCCCGAAACCCTTAGAAATAACTCTCTATTGACACTCAAATTTTGGTGACTCATTTAGTTGTTTATTGCATAATAATTAGGGATCGACCCGGGCCCCTAAAACAAAAATTTAGTTAGATTGCATATAGATATTAGGAGCATTTGCATCGTTTGTTAATCAAGCTCACATAGTTTGCATATTAATTGGAGCGGTGGCGAATGAGTTTAACTAAATGGTTCTGAGCTTAATTTAGCTAGTTGGACTAAGCCCGTGGTGAGAGGAAATTTGGCCAAGCATATGAACACATTATGGCCGAAGTTGGAATAATGGAACTATTAAGTAATATTACTTGGAAGATAATTCAGAAAGTTGGTTAAGTTGGATTAGGAAATAAAAACCTTAAATTTGCTATTATAAATACAGATTATTAGGGTTGGAAAAGCGGGGCTTGACACAAATTGAGAGACACACATACGGCTTCACAATAGAGAGAGAAAAAAAAGTGAGAGCAAGCGGGAAGCCCGACAACACCGGCCACTTCGTTGAGCCTTCCAGCGACACCATCGACTAATCCAGCAATTCTAGTCGGTTTTTGCAGGTTCACCAGCACACACATCAGTCTCCAGTAAATTCTCTGCGTGTTCCCTTGAATCTCGGTAATAATCCAGTTGATCTACCGAGTCCCCGTGCCGTAGCTTTGCCGGTTATGACCATGAGCTACCGTGAATCCCTCTCACGCCGATAGCCGTGAGGCCCCATTCACGCTTGTCGGTCAACTTGAGTCATCCGCCGTCGGTCCCCGTTTCCAGAAACAAATCTCCCGTGTTAGGTTGTTATCCGAGCTGAGTTTGAACTTCGATTTTATTGCCTATTTTGATTGATCACAATCTAACATGAATTCTTGAGATTCTTAGGCATACCCCAATTAGGAAACTTTTCTAGTTCGACAACGTGTGCATAATCGGCAGCTCATTCTCTAGGCATTGAGATGGGGTTATTGATTACACGGAAAATTGGCAACTTAATACGGTGTCAGTTTTATTTGTTTCAAAATTTGAGCTTTGAGTGGATATTCTTTGAATATTTGAGGTTTATCTTTTGCAACTGATGCTTATCTTTGTTTGATTTATTCTCTATTTGAAAATACCAAAAAAGTTGCATGATGGATTAGATAGATATTAGCTAAGATTCCATTTTAGATTAGGATAGTCTTTCTAGATTTGAATGCATTTTAGCTAGTTTCTAAAAGTTTAGGATATGTTTCCAATTTGAAATAGAATTTGGCCTAGTTTATTGCCTAGTGGATTGGATAATATCTTACCTTGGATAATTTATTTTCATTAATTATTAATTACTTATATTCATAAATAAATAAATAACCCAAAAATAGCATGTGCATATGTTGCATCTCATATTTTGCATGATCATCATGCCATGTCATCTTGTCACGCCATTATGTTTTGCCATGTCATCTTGCCACGTCGTCATGTTTTGACATGTCATCTTGCCATGTCGTCAATTCCATGTCATAATTTGGACGTCATTTAGTGACTGCATATAAGTTCATTTAGTTAAAATTGCATGTCATGTTTGAGTTGATTTTATTTTATTTGTATATCAGTAGAATTAGTAGCATTTAGAACTACGTTTGCATTCATGCATCGCATATAGTCGACTTCTCATTTTATGGTAAGTCGAAAGCCAAAGAAAAATTAATCAATTTGTGTCGCTTGAATTCATTTCTTTCCTTGCAATTTATTTACTACATTTGACTGTTCATTGTCATTTTATTGATGGCCTACCTACATGATCATCCCTCACATGTTAGTTGCTTGCAAAATATTTTATAAAATATAAGAGAAAATATATTGAAAGGGCGTTAGAAAGTATAACCAAGTCTCCAAATCCATTTAATTTCTGATTTGTAGGAAGTAAAGTATACTCACACACTTTACATGGTTTCTAATTGAACAATCAATAATAGATTAGTGGTGACTCTGAAATAAATTAATTTTGCATGTTAAGAACTTGAACCAAACATTGCGAATTTGTAAGGGCTTAGGAGAGTTAGAACTAAATATAAAATTAGTAATCCATTAGCCAACCCCTATGTGGTTCATCTGAGGGAAGGTCGTGATAGTTTGGTGAATCCGCTGAGGACTTGAAATAACATAAACTTAGGCTGGACTTTCTCTTTCTCCAAAATATTTTTGTTTAGGAGTGAGGATACAAAGTAAGGCCCTAACATTGAGTGTTAAATGTTATTATAGATGGGAGTAACATTGAGTGTTAAATGTTCTTGCAGATGGGAGTTATAAGAGGTGGAGTGTTTGTTAATCCTTGTTTTGTAGGGAGGTGATAGGAATGGTTGTTTTAATGTGATATTGAAGCGGTGTTTGATATAAACTATTTTGCATGCTTTCATTGCTTTAGCACTACACTATTGCACACACAACCCACTGCCGGACCTAGGCCGCATAGAATACTTAGGATAGTATTGAGTTGGATACGATTTCGACGCAAGTCCACAAGTAGAGGTGGCCCAACTCAATCCCGAAAGTTTCTTTCTTGGTGTCAAAAGTGTTTACCTTTGCTTGCAAGCCCGCGTCGCAATTGGGTACCACTTTTAACTGTGCCGGAGTTACGATTACTTGGCTTAGTACGCGAGCCTGCGACTAGTCATCCTATCCTTTTGGCTCCACTTTGTTAAACATTTTTAGTTAGAAATAGAGCCGCACGTCTCATGCGCATGTGTCACGGATCGGAGGTTTCGTGACCCAACCAACCGACAACATAAACCCGATGATCAATACTTGAAGTGTCTTGGCCTCTAGAGTTTTCTTGGGTACTCTAAAATATTCCTTGGATCGACGATACGGTAAATGTACCATGTTCTAGAGCATTCTTATCAAGAATGTCGGTAGTTGGTAGATGTGGAAATGCAATCTCCACTGTTTGATCTCAAGGGAATCAACGGTTGTAACAAGAGGGACTCTTGTATAAATAGGGGTGCCTTTCCTTTCATTTGTATTTTTTCAACACTTGAGCAATACAATTCATTCTCTCACAAAGTTCCCTCTCTAAACACTTTCTCTCTTTTGATCAAGGTGAGCGAGCAGTCGATCCTTAGGAGTATCGACTTAGCTTAGGCGCTTCAATGATCCAAAGAAGCCTAAGTTGCCGCACGCCGCACGGTTTTGATCTCAAGCAACGTTGAAAGTTCATTGCTAGCACTGCCTTACACATGAAGCACTGCCTTACACATGAGTAAACCAAAAATGAATATGTCCACAACTTCTCGGGCATACCTCGCGAATGTACAGAAAGCATATGCAGATAGCACCTCTGCCCAGTGAAAACCAATACATTAAACCACTCACTTCCTGGAAATAAATCAATCTCAAGCATGAATGTTAATAAACCAGTACTCATAACTGACAACCACTACAAGGAAAAGGGGCCTATTATGTTTAGAGACATTGTTTAAATCATCTATTAGAAGCTGGCCAAATAGGAAGATATATGGCATAACCAACAAAAAGGGATATCCTATATCTTGTAACTGTAATAACCAGTTACATATGGAATTGAATGTAAGTGAAAATCAATAGATTGTTAGGAGGACGAATCTGAAATATATGGTTGAAACTACAAAGGAATCAATCCTCAAGAACCATTTTGACGATTAGGAACACGTACTTGAAATAAATCGTTGAAACTACAAAGGAATCGATCCTCAGGAAGTGGAGGGATCACCTTGCTACTTTCACAAACCCTTCGATGCACATCATGTACAGAAGCAGTCAAGACTCGAAAAGGTACAAGACATATAACACAAAAATACGTAGTACTATGTCTCGAATTCATTGTATTTTATTTACTATAAACACCGTGTAATCCATCTGAACCTGAGGTCAATAAAAAGACACTCTACAACGAAATGCAACGTTGTAATATCCCATCCCTCATTAAATCTATTGAGCAAAAAGTACCCATCGCTTCTGGTATATTCATGTACTTGATGGGGGACCGAGTCCACATGAAAGAATTTCGATTATATCTTGTTATGATCAATGACATAATGAGTCGTGACCGGCCTAAAGATCCAGAATATTTGCCTAGATGACAATTTATTGAACCAGACAACAACTTGGTCGTCAAACAGCACTAACTTATGTTCCAGTCCACTGCATAGCACCAGGCCATTGGAGTTATGTAATGAACTACACTAACTTATGTTCCAGCCATTCTCGATTTGTATCATTGAAAAATTTGCCCTTTATATAGCCGAAAATTGAACACTAGTTAGCCACCATGTTTTTATTGTAATGCATTGATAGACTCCGGGTACTTGTCATTATTTTAAAGAAAAATTCCAAATAAGCATCTGAAATGCCATCAATTTCTCGAATGAGGGCTTGAGATGGACTTTGTTTCAAGTAAGGGTCTGAAGTGACCATGGCAGTTTTTAAATAAGGGTCTGACCTGACCAGTCGGCTAAATATTTCGGTGGGTCAAGGGCATTTTCGTCCAGAGATAATTTTAACTTAGATTTTAGTTGAATTAAATTAAAATTAAGAAAACTAAGAGTTTAAATATATATAGGTGAGAGGGCTGGGCTCTCCCTGTGGCTAGTGACCCTCGCCCAAATCTGGGAGAGGATCGCTACCCTCTCCCGGTTCTAGCAATGAGCTGCTGGCCCTCGCCTCTCGCCTCTGGTCGACAAGGGTTGCTGGCCGTGGCCGACGCCCCACCGGCGATGGGGCGAAGGGCCTGAATTTTTTCTTTTTTTGTGCTTTTTTAAGTTTTAGCTTTTTTGTTTTTTTATGGAATTTTTTTTTGTGCATTTTTAACCTAATTTAATTAAGATTTTGTGTAAAAATTAGGATTTTGGATCAAAACGATGTCTAGGCGAGGCCAGCCCTTGCCTGTGGCTTTCAAGGGCCTCTCTGGACCCTCTCCAGGCATCGCCGGTGGTCGGAAAAGAAAAAGGAAAACATAAACGAAAAAAGGAAGAAATAAAAAATAAAAATAAAGGACGAAAATGCCATTGACCAACCGGTGAGATCAAATCCTTCTTTGAGATTGACATGGTCACTTCAGGCCCTTATTAGAAAAGAGGTCCACTTCAAACCCTTATTTGAGAAAATGATGACACTTTAAGCTCTTATCATTTGAAAAAATGAAACCACTTCATGCTCTTATTTGAAATTTTTCCCTATTTTAATCTATATCATTGCAAAATATCATGCATAAGATTTACAACAGATAATTTGGAAACGGCCGGATGAGTTGAGCATCAGTAAAATGCATGCTATGATTTCTAATAATCGATTACTCAAATCTAGCAAGGATAAACGAGTCCTGGCTGCTAGGTTTTTGGCTATTTCACGTGTGTGGTTCCCGTCAATTAGCGTCAGAAGAGTGCTACTTGTCTTCTGACCCAAAAAAAAAAATGCCACTTGTCAGAAAATTAAAAAAACAAAAAGAGAAAAGAGAAAAAGAAGGTTACGTGAGATTGGTCAATTATTCGAAACTAATGAAACTAGGGAATCAATGGAAGTATTTAATTGCACTTTGTTGGAAATACAAATGTTGATAGCATCATACGAGAGCTTTAGAACTAGTTACGCTTTGATTGCAAATTTTATGAATTGTAATAAACTTATATCTATTCAAGCGTGAGCTTAGAAAACCTAAGTTTGCCAATTTCATAGGAGGATCAGCTCGTGTCTTCGTCTTGTGGTGCGTTTGAATTGCCTCCGCTACACCTCTAGTTGAGATTATATTGTCGTGCTTGCGAATCAGAGGTTAGTTTTTTTTTTTTTTTTTTGGTCGGATGGTTAGTTTATTGTCCTCATTCATTGATTTAATGGTGATAATTCTCAATCAGTCATAAACTATTCAATTTTGCCATATACCCTGAATCTTTCTGTCAGTTGCCATGAGAAATTGCTGACTTGGTGTTTAGTCGTTGACGGCCGTCCTACGTGGCTCGCTGACATGAACGACTTGTGGATCATCTTGTCAGCGATTTTCGCTACCAATTGGCCGAATGATTACATTGAATTTTTACGCAAATGTTTAAGACTATGTTAGCAAAATTGAAAAGTTTATGACCAATTATCCTCACGATAGGTATGGGAAAATTACCAAGAAAGTCTTAAATCTTTTGCACTTTTAGCAATTCAATTCTAAACATTTTTACATTTTGCCAATTCAGCCCTATTAGCTAGAAATCGCTGAATTGGATGCCAGCCGTCCTACATGGCACTGCAAGCACTGACATAGATAAATTTTAATAAAATTTTACTATTTTTTGAATATTTTTATTTATTTTTTATTTTTTTGCATTTTTTTAGTTTACATTTTTTTCCTTTTTTTTCCTTTTCTTTTTTCCCTCCACCATCACCCGGCCTCAGGTGAGGGCCGTCCTCACCGGATCGGGCGAGGAACGCCCTTGCCTGAGGTCGGCAAAGGTTAAGGCCAGGTATTGGAAAAAAGAAAAGGAAAAAAGAAAAGGGAAAAAGAAAAATTGAAGGAAAAAATAAAAATAATTAAAAATATTCAATAAATATTAAAATAAAAATAAAATTTATCCATGTCAGGGTCGGCGGTGCCATGTAGGATGGGCAGCGTCCACGTTAGCGATTTTCGGCCTATTAGGACTGAATTGACAAAATATGAAAAGGTTTAGGACTAAATTGGTAAACTTAAAAAGTTTAAGACTGAATTAGCAGAAATGCAAAAGGTTTAGGACTTCTTTGATAATTTTCCCGATATATCTGAGTTGATTAAAACAATTGGGGCTTATGTGCCATACACTACTATTAATCTAAGAAGCACGGACATGCGTAGGGGCTCGTCGCGTCGGCGTCGGACATCTCCGACACGCTTGGACACAAGTTCCGACACGCGGTCAATGCCATCGACATGCCGGGACATGCGAGTCGGTGAGAAAGAAGGGCGGGGAAAGCACGGATCTGGAGGGCAGAGATCTGGGGAAAGGGGCTGCGTCTCAAGCCATGAGAGAGATGAGGAAGAGAGCCGGTCACACTAGAGTTAGAGCGCATATTTGGAGGGTAGAGATCGGGGGCAGAGGGGGAGGGGTGTCTGCGTTCTCAGGCCATGAGAGATGAGGGGGAGAGAGCGAGAGAGATGAAAAGGAAAAAGGAGAAGGGGAAATCATAACATACGACGCTTGAAATCACGGTGGACTACAGAAGAATCGGCGGATCTAGGGCTCCGAAGCTGGACGATGCGGGGGTAGAACTCGGAGAGAAGCGAGCCTCCTTCTGAGAAGATGGAGTGCAAAGTCATGGAAGGGAGGCAGCGATGGACAACGCGGTATAAAACCCTAGAGAACTCTAGAGAGAAGGGTGGTTTAATTTAGGGCTGCGCTATTTCCACTTCAGTTTTGGCTTTGACACTCCCAAAAATACTATTTTTACCATTTTGCCCCCTGTCTTGCATGCTTTGGTCAAATTTTCCTCGTTTTTACTTATTTATTCCTTTTCTTTTCTTTTTTTGGGTCCCACATTCTTCCTCCTTTTTCTTTTCTGCAGAATAGGGCAGAACGAAACTCCAACTCTCGTCTGCATTGACCTTCATTTTCTTCTTCTTCTTCTTCTCCACAATGTTGGAGACGCGTGTGAGACAGAGGAGAAGGGTGAACAAAGCAAGATCAAGCATGATTCAGATCATGCGAACAAAAGCATACCCAAGGATTCTTTCTCTCTCTATAACCGTCGAAGATTCCACATACAAGAGATTTTATTTTATTTTCTTTGGAAGAAGACTCTTTTGGGGATATTATGGTATTGATCTTAGAAGGCTCAAAAAAGAAAATTGCTCAAAGAAAACACATTCTTTCGATAATTATCTTGCTCGTTTAATCGTCTCGGTTTTCTTCATCAACGTCCGACGTGTCGCCATTATCGAGAGGTTTCTGTTCTGCTCTGCTCTGCGGCGATGAGGATTGAAGAAGTCGAATCTCGTTTGAAGGTCATCCGCGAGCACTAAGTTCAGTCAGTGACGATCACTGAAGCTTACATAGTCGATTTGGTCATCAATAGGAGCTTCGTTTCATTCCATTAACTAGTCTACATTGATGTCCTTTTTCACTCTGTTCTTAGAAAGAAAAAAATACGAGATGTAATCTTCTCTATTAGGGTCTGAATTGAATTGGTTTCGTCTTTCGATCTGATCTCCACAGTTGGAAGTTCCAGAATCATTGATTTCATGGTTGATGGAGCTCCTCTTCTTCCACGGTTGCTCTCCGCCAAATTCTGAAGCAACGCCTGGTACCCAGTGTTATCTATGTAATCCTCCGAATTGGCTATTTATCGGTATGATTCAAGCACTTTGAGCCTCAGTTTGATGGAGCTATCATCCAATCCCATCAAAATCTCTACCTAATCGAGAATTCGGTTATGCCCGCCCTGAGCTCGCGTTGTAAAGTCTTGGATTCAGAGCCTAAGCACGTCATGCCTCTGTCTTGCATCGTCCTCGTCATATTCATCTTCGTTCTCTCCTCCGTTCTTGTTATCCGATTGATTATCACATTCCTCTTCCCTTCGCCTCGTTCATTTCCCTCGCGGTTACTGTCCTCTTCATTCTCATCCTCATCGTCAGCATCTACATCCCCGTCCTCATCACGTGCCGCCTGCGCTATCAATTGGCAATTCAGGCAACTGGCGCCTAAGCTTATTCAGTGGTTCGGAAACTTACGGAGTTGGTTTCCTGTAGCTGGCGGTGGGTGGGAAAGAAGTTTGCCATTTGCTATAGGAGAGGTTGAGGAGTTAGAGTTTCCTTCGCTGTTATTGTCCAACGTACTGCAAATAAGAAAAAAGAGCAGAAGGAGAAACATGGGACCCACAAAAAAACAAAATCAATAAATAAATAGAAAGAGAGGAAAATTTGACCAAAGCATGCAAGATAAAGGGGCAAAATGGTGAAAGCACTGTTTTTGGGAGTGTCAAAGCCAAAACTGGAGTAGAAATAGCGCGGCCCTTAATTTAATATTTAGTTTATTATTTGTTTTCTTTTTCTAGGATGCTGGGGTCGAATTACAAAAGTAACCACTACCCATGACTGGAAAAGTTTATTTTTTATTATAAGAGCTCTTTTTGTAAAGTCTCTATTTTTATATTAAAAAATCATAAAAATAATAATTTATTATGCACATATAAAAATATATATTTAATATACAGTGTGTCCTAACGTGTCGAAAATCTCTATGTTTCTGAAATGACGTGCCGGCGTGTCGTGTCGTATCGTATCGTGTCGTGTCGTGTCGTGTCCTGTCTTGTCGTGTCGTGTCGTGTGTCGCGTGTCGGTGTCGGTATTACTTAGCTATTAATTGTTCTCAAATTAGTTGGAGGAAGTATAGCATAGTTATAGATTGTCAAAGACCGTAGAAAATAAATTTGTCAGTATAAAATCTGCGAGTATTAATGTCAACTCTCTTTAATATTCCCTATCCCGAGCAACTCATAATATTGTCTAAGTAGCACCGACACGCGACACTACACGACACTACACGACACGTCGACAAGTCATTTCTAAAAAAATAGAGAATTCCGATACGTTGGGACACGTTCTATATGCACTGACTAGGTGTGGATCGCATGTCGGAGAGTATCGGACACGACACGGAAGCCTCCGAAGAGTGTCGGTGCTTCCTAGAATACTGTACGATCGGAGAATGGAAATGACGCTGCACCGTCAACAACAATAAGTACAGAAACAAATTTTATATCTTCAATACACTAATGTTCCTCGTCAAATTGACCGAATAAAGTTTCGACCAATCCGAACGTCCCAATTTGAACGATCATATATATTTTTGGGGGGGTAAAAGGTAATGGCGGACCTAGGGTCGCCAATTGAATAGTACTTATTAGTGGACCAAACGCGGATAAAGATGATAGTTCGAGTAGAGATACTAAATAGTTAGTCCTCTGTGTACTAATTGAATTGATTATGATCTTTTCGTCGGGAAAAGTGTCAAAAAGGTCCTAAACCTATTACATTGTTGCTAATCAGTCTTAAACATTTTGTATTTATGCCAATTCAGTCCTAAACCTTTTATTGATGCTAATTCAGTCCTAAAACTTTTGCAATGATGCCAATTGAGTTCTAAACCTTTTTCAATCCCATCAATTTTGGCCTAAAATTGCTGACGTGAACGTCGGTGCCCTACGTGGCACAGCTGGCGCTGACGTGGATATTTTTTAATATTATTTTAATATTTTAATAAAAAAAATATTTTTCTTTTTTTTTCCTTCTTTTTCCTTGCATTTCCTTCTTAGCAAGCGCGGCGACGCCCTCACTTGGGGCCAGGTGAGGCCACGATGCCCTCGTCTATGGCTGGCAGGGGTCGGCTGGCGACCCTTACTGGCCCCCAATCAAAAGAAAAAAAGAAAGTGCAAGAAAAAAAAAGAGAAAAAACCAAAAAAAATTGTTAAATTTTTTTTTTAATATTAAAAAACATCCGCGTCAGCGCTAGCCGTGTTACGTAGGACAACCGACGTTCAGTCAGCGATTTTTGGCCAAAATTAGCCAAATTGATTCAATTGACACAACTACAAAAGGTTTAGGACTGAATTGGCACAAATGCAAAATGTTTAGGACTGAATTGGCACCAATAAAAGGTTTAGGACTGAATTGACACCAGAAAAGTAAAGAGAATGTCAATACGTTTCGCATTATTAAACTCCTCCCGATTCTCTTGTTTTCATCATTTAGCAAGCCCTTAATTTGATAGAGAAATGCTTACATGACTGCCTTTGATCCACCATGAGAATAACATCCTGTTTCGGTTCACAAAAAAAAAATTAATAACAAATAATTAAAAATTATTATTGGGTTCACTCCTTCAATAATTTGTGGCCCACAGTATGATGTTACTCTCGCAGTCACTCAAAGACTGTTATGCTAGTAAAACCCAATTAAATATGCAGCTTTTCTTACTAAAATAACACGGAGATTTGGGTGATCCCTGATCAAATATCTAAGTGGATCCACCTACTCATCAACTCATTGGCAAGATTTTTCTCAACACAACATAAATGATCGATGCATATGCACTTGATACAACTAGACGAAAGCTTTCATTTAAACATCTTGCCTCGAAATAAAGCGATCCCCCAGCGCACAAACCATACCCAAAAGGGAGCATGTTTAAAAAGAGAGCCCTTTTATTTAGGTGCTTCTTAGCTAAGACTTCACTCCATTCCCAAATCTAGCTTTCTTAAGTGCCACCTCACCTCTTTACTTTGCCGACTTTGATTAAATCCTCAACTCACCCATCGAACAACTTCACAACCTCTCAACTAGGCCGCGTCAACATTGTCTTCTCCACTTTTTTTACTTTTCCCAACTTCCTACCAGTAAAAATCAGATACACTGGAAAAGAGGGTATTAACTTTTATGTGCGAAGGAGTGGGGGAATATCTCGAGCCCCAATGGCCGTGCATGGAAAGCAGGTGTCCACCCACATGCATGGCCAAAGAGGCCCAACCCCCTCTACGTGGAGAATCTTCACTGCCGCACAGAGACGCCCACCAACCAATAATTCACCATTGACCCTCGATCCAAATTTTAACTCGGCCACTGTTCTGAGATTCGCGGTGACTTGCGCTAAGATCGGCCATTAAAAGAGCGCCGTCTCAGGGCAAACTTGAGAGAGAGAGAGAGAGAGAGAGAGAGAGAGAGAGAGCTAGGTCAAGAAGAAGAGAGCCGAAACAGTATTATGAGAAAGACTATCGTCTCTGTGAACCTTTCAAAAGCATGAGTACATATATCTGTCTCGCCTCTCTGTGCATTGGTCTTTTTGTCTCTGTGCGCGCGCGCTGTATTTACACACCCAACACCGTGAAACCACACTTTTAAAGGAAGCTTAAATGAGGGGAAAAAACAAGGAAAGGGAAGTGAATGAACATTAAAACCTCAAGTACGCTGATTCAAATCAGATGATGATGATGATGATCATGTCAATTTTAATCCTCAACAAAAACCCCTCTTCCTCTATCTCTCCGTCTCGTTTCCTGGCAACTCCCATTCACAAGTGATGACCATGATCAGCCTCGGATTTGCATGAGACGCTCTGTTGTTGACTCTGACCCACACCCAGAGTGAGCTCCAACCCGATCCCATCATCATCACTCTCCCGACCTTGACCGTCGAACGCCAAACTCTGGCTCGGCTGGGACCGGCCCTCAGGTTCAGCCTCCACGGTCTCCACGGAGAACCCGCTGTCGTCCTCTGGCGACGTCGCGTAGCTTGCCTCCGGATAAAGCCAGCTGTCCCGCTTCAGGTTGACGCCAAGCCTGGGGCGCTTGAACAGGGCCCGGGCCCGGACCCCGTGGAGGTCTTGCGAGCCCCCGGCCTTGGGGAAGTGGCGGATGTCGTAGGGCTTGAGGGCAGGTATGGGCTGAGACGCGGCGGGGGTCGAACCCGAATCCAGCGAAGGGTGTAGCATGATGTGGGGGGAGCCCTTGAGGACGGCGTCGACTGCGGCTTGGCAGTGGCCCCAGTTGCCGGACCAGAGCAGCCCGACCGACCCGTATATGGGGTTGATGATCCGACCGCAGGCCTCGTAGAGCAGCGACCTGAAAATGGCTGCTCGCTCCCCAAAGAAAAAGAAGAAGAGAGAAAGTCAAGAAACATTACTAGTTGAGCGCTGCAAAATTAACATCCGACGAAGAGGGAAGTACCGGGGCGGAGGTGGGGAGGGCCGGCATTGATGAGGTTGATGAGGCCGGCACGGCCGTAGAACTTGGCGAGGAAGACGGTGGCGTTGGCCTGGGAATCGGCGGACTTGATCCATTGGAGGCAGGGCCTTATGACGCAGTCGTCGCTGCAGCCCTTGCGGAGGACTCTGCAACCGTTGCAGCTCATTCTCATGGCTGACGTACACACACACACACACACAGAGAACTAGGGGGTATTTATGTGAGAAATGAATGGGAGGGTTTGAGAGAGAAGGGGTGCGTAGGCCCTGGCGGTTTAGCTTGGTTTAGCTTTGGTTTACTTATTGACTCTAAGTGTTAGGATGGAATCAAAAGGACTTGAAAAAGCCTTAAAAATCCGGGAGTTTGTTTCTTTTGCCCTAGAAAAAGTTGTTTCGTGTTTGGGTGAATTGTGGGAGTTTCCCTCTTGAGAAACGATCCAAATCGGGACAACATGCTCCCTTTTGGAAGAAAGCTTTGCTTGGCATGCACTTGTGTGGAAGAGAGATTGTTGGATGGGCCTCGTAAATGTTCGGATACATAATGCATATCCTCCACTTTTGTATCATATGAAGTTTCGCTTCAACACCATCAATAGCAATAACCTCTGTATCTAGATTATTTAATTTTCTAAGGGTCCTCCTCCATAAAAAATTATGTCTTAGTGTGCATTCATAGTATTTTAGCCGATTTCAATAAATACTCCATGCTTCCTTGCTTGCTCGCTCGCTCGCTCAATGTACTCAATCCCATTGAGGTGGATGCCACCATGAATCGGCCACCACAAGTGTACTCTCTCTCTCTCTCTCTCTCTCTCTCTCTCTTCTCTCTCTCTCTCTCTCTCTCAGTTGACACTGCTCGAGCTCGATGAGCTATGTCGATCCAGCCGAGGAAGAGCTCTGTTGAATCACTGAGGATGGGTGCCAATCTTACAATCTGTGTCTCTTATATTTAACTGTCAATCTGGTTTAGTTCATCACTATCGCGGAACAAAAGAGAGAATACTAGTTACTATGAACCGTTTGGAAACTCATCAGTTAATCTAATGTGCCAATAAGGTTGAAGACGGACAGACATAACGTTCGAATGATCGAGGGTTTGGGGTTTTGTTTTGTAACAATGAGTTCTAACTTTGATGCACATATATATTCAACTTCTAGTGAAGGTTGTGTGCACCTAATACAAAGACCCGTTTGCATCTTAATCTTTGAATCTGGTGAACCTTGAATCGAAGTCTATTATGACCTATAGATTCAGTCATGTGTATGTATGCACTTGGTGGAAGCATTATTGTCTCTTATCATGTCCAGGCTACGGTACACCAGACGTGTGAAACTTCCTTGCAAATTAACAGTACATAACTCCATTTAGTCGACCATATAAAATAAAGAAAGTAATGCTAGATTTATTAAGATTGATCTAAAACATTGGTTTACCTAGTGATGTGATTGAATGCACACGCGAAAAATTAAACGAGTGGGCCACTTTCAACACCAGATAAAGATCCGCCACATCGCCTAGTGAACCAATTCTGTAAGCTAGTATTCACAACACATTTCGTAGCAGTAATGGCTTATTATAGGTCAATTAGAAGTTGACCGATTATTGATGGGAGTGCGCAGCAGAAGTCCGATACCTTCCCCCGGGGAGATCACCAAGAGGGAGCTCAAGTCGGGATTTCTTTAACATAACTCACTCACACGTGCATCCTAACAATCTCTCCCTCAAATGTGAGCTCAGTGTTTTAACACAACTCACTCACACGTGCATCCTAACAATCTCCCCCTCAAATGTGAGCTCAGTGTCATGAAGTCTACCTTTGGGCCCGCTTAGTAACCGCATGGGACACCAACCATTGGCTCTGATACCATTTGATGGGAGTGCGCAACAGAAGTCCGATACCTTCGCCCGGGGAGATCACCAAGAGGAAGCCCAAGTCCGAGCCCTTTAATATATCTAGTTAAACCTACCTTCACTCAAAAGCTTAAGTTAATGAGTTATGGGCCAACATGGATATATTAATTGCTCTACACCACTTCGATTCTCCGATGTGAGATTTCTTTAACACAACTCACTCACACGTGCATCCTAACAGTTATTACAATATTTTCTTGCAATAGTAATTATTACAATGGTAATCCCTCTAACAAGTAAAGGTGTAATTCAATATAATTATTAGTATGATGTTAGTTGCTTACTTTTAGATACTATTAGCTAAATCTTCACAATTTTGTAAACCATATTTCATCATGTATTGATTGTCTTAAATGCAAATTACCACAATTAACTTTTAATTTGTAATATGCTATTATTTCAAACATACCACATTGATAATGTAATAACCTAATATTGTGTTAATCCAATCACATGTTGTATGATTAGCTCTGCACCACAAATTTATCATACATAAACCATTAAATAAAAAATAATATTCCATATATGAGATTATTATATTCTTGATAATAAATATCGATTATTAAACTCACAATTGGCTATTATACATTATTATTGTAATCCTCATAATATTCCTTTGCGCGCGCGGTCTCGACGCTGTTCTCACCACGTGGTTACACTCCAGTCTCCAAAGAGAGAGGACGAGCGATGAATCCTTTGGTCAAGTTGAATGGCATACATGAAGATGACAAGGCAATACAAGAGGAAAGAAATAAGAGCTTACGAGAGAGAGAGAGAGAGAGAGAGAGAGAGGGCCCGATTGGTAAGACAAGAACCTGAAACAACACCACCGCACACGCTCGCTTCTCCTGGTTTTCAGGAAGGTCTTCCCGCTATCTTAATCTCAAAACCGCCATTTGCCTTTTCCTTTTCTCTTTCCTTCTGCTACTATGGGCGCCATTCGGGATTTTGAGCGCCTGCGGTTTTCTGTACCCAACTAGCATGGAGCAATACGAGCCCTCGGCAACCATGCTCATTTTCTTCTTTCAACTTCATTTTATTTTGTGGGAAGAAATGGAAGTTTTCCATTTGAAGCGATATTCCCTTTCTTCTGTGGCTGGTGAGCGCGGCTGGATTGGAAAAGAACCGAGGAAGGGGGATGATCATCCATCTTTGCCGCATTCATTGCAGATGAGCTACACGGAGATATTGACATTATACTCTTCCTAGTTCATCGAGTACTGTTGTCTTAATGTAACATCAGAAAACATCCTTAGGCTAGGTACTATACACTTTATTAATTGTTTGTCCCCACCTTTTGTTACTCATTCCTTAAGCCAACTACATCGTATCAAAATTGGGGAAGGTTGTCAAACGCAGGGCAGTTGCGTTTTCTGATGTTTTAGGACAGCTCAGCTCATCCTTTTTCGTCATTGGTGAAGTCATCCCAAGGAAATTGTCACGAAATGTCTTCCGGTACTTACTCTTGCTGTCCATAGTGGCATTTAGAAAAACCGAAGAATCGGAAAAATTACCAAAAAAAAACAAATCTTTAAATTTATTGTTGTTGCCAATTCAATCATAAACTTTTAATTTGGCCAATTTAGTCCAAAATTTTTTGACAACAAATGTAGCTTTTCCGGTCAATTTTGGCCAGTAATAGCTGATGTGGACGCTGGACGCCCTAAGTGGCATGGCCGGCATTAACGAGAAAAATATTTTGTAATTTTTTTTATAAATTTTTAAATTTATTCCTTTTCTTTTCTTTCCTTTTTCTTTTGTCTTTTTTTCTTATTTCCTCCGCAGGTCCACTGCGTGGGCGGTGGCCAGCAGAGTTCATGGCCATAGGCGAGGGGCGAGACGCCCTCACCTGGCTAGATAGAGCGATGGCGTTGCGGCCCTCACCAAATCTGGTCTAGAACTCGCGGACCCTCGTTGTGGCAGGCGAGGGGGTTGCAGCCCTCTTTGTGGCTGACGAGGGTCGGCCGTTGGCCCTCAGTCAAAAAAAAAAAAAGAAGAAGAAAGGATGAAAGAGAAAAGAAAAACGAACAAATTCAAAAAAATTATTTAAAAATTACAAAAATGGTCTATGTTAGCACCGGTCATATCACATAAGACGACCGTCATCCACGTTAACAATTTTCGGCCACAATTGGCCAAAAAAACAACATAAGCAAATTTTCAAAAGATTTAGGACTAAAATGGCTAAATTAAAAGGTTTAGAACTGAATTGATATTCATAAAATAAATTTTGGATTGTTTTGGTAATTATCACCCAAAGAAACGTAGACATAGCAAGCATTATATAGTTCCTTTAATACGTAGATCTTGATTTCCATGGTGGTATATATTCTCAAGGTTCAAGTCACCACTTGCATTTTACCTAATCCTTGCATCCAGCACCAAAAAAAAAAAAAACAATGTGATGTTCAAGTCGAATTAACTTCGACTTACCAAAATCGATAGGTTGTAAACTTTCCCTTTTGGGCCATCGTAAGTTGATGAACCAGTAACTTATTTCGGCCAAGAAAACACAATGCACGTTCACAACCCAATTGATATAGCACGGTACTAATCAAGTGTAGTAAAGCCAATGGGAATACATTTTGTTAACTTATGCAAACAGTCAAAGAGGGAAAATCACAAAACACACTGGAATCCTAGAGTAGTCTGCCCCTTATTGATGAACAGTTTCCATCAAGAACTTAGTGTTCCTGAAACCTGATCTCGTACATGGGATTAGTCCCGCATGAATTTAAATTTCCCCAAAAGTAAGCAGACAAAAAATTGCCAAAATTATCTAGTAAAGCGTGATAAGGTTGGGTGCAATTAGATGTCTAAGCTTATAATTATACATTTTGCTAGTGGGCCACATACTCACAGCCAAAATCCATATAAAAGATAATTTATAAGTTCTACTATGAAGTTAAGGAAGCTGCATGCTGCATCTTGCCTCATTTACAAAAATCTTTGACTAATGATGTGTATGTTTGAGTTAAAAAATTTCATGAATTAGTTTTCCAGGCTTTCACATGTTTAGTTTGCCGAAAATAATCAATCAATGGGAAATCATACCGTCAAAGAAAATATGTATGCATAAAATTAGGAAAATGAATTCTCAACCTAAAAAGACAACATATTCTTGAACAAACACACCCTAAGCTTAGGGCGGATGTGGTAAGAAATTTAGGACTTGGGCAGGGCGTTTTCTGAAAAGCAAAAATGGCTTTTTGTAAAGAAGGTAAGATGTGAATATGCAAAATAATCTCCAGAGACAAAACTCAAGATATTAATTGGTTTTCTAAAAGTTGAGGAGAATAAGTAGTAATGACGTGAAATGTGGGAATGGTTTGGGAAAATGTATCAAAAAAGTCATATACCAATTGTACTTGTGCCAATTTAGTTCTAAAATATTTCAATTATGCCAATTAAATCCTATACCTTTTGACCATTTGCTAATGTAGTCCATCCAGTCAATTTTGGCCGAAAATCACTAACATGGATGCTGGCCCTCCCACGTGGCACAGCCGGCGCTAACGAGAAAAAATTTTATTTTTATTTTTTGAAATTTTCTTACATTTTTTTTATTTTTCGTATTTTCTTTTTTCTTTTCACTCCTTTCTTTGTTTTTCCAACTGTGGCCCGGCGAGGTTGCTGACCTACCCTCAGCCAAATCCAGGAGAGGGCCATGACGCCCTCGCATGTGGCTGGTGAAGGTCGGCCGGCCCAGAATTGTAAAAAAGAAAAACAAAGAAGGAACATAAAAGAGAAAAAAAAAATGTAGAGTTTATTCGCGACAGCGCCGGTCTTGCCACGTTGGACGGCTCGTGTCCATGTCAGCAATTTCTGATCCAAATTTGCCGAATGGACTGCATTGACAAATCGTCCAATGGTTTAAGACTTAATTGGTATAATTAAAAAGTTTATGATTGAATTGGCACGTGTGCAATAGGTTTAAGATTTTTTTGGTACTTTTCCCGATAATATGTGGTATTTCCCAACTTTTCTATATATTATATAAATAAGGAAAAACGCCCGTTTGTCTTACTGTCGTGTTTCCTATTATAACCTTTATGGACGTATTTTCCTAAATGCGAATCAAAGAGGAAAAACGGTAAAATGGACCAAAGGATAAGAACAAAACGGTAAGACAGAAGATACTGGGCTCTCCCCCTTTCTACTTCCTGGACCTTTCCGGGGACCGTCACTCGGCCTAGGACTTTCATCAACTAGCCCACCGCACTTATGTCCATTGTCCAAGAACCCACCCATCTGAAATCCGTTTATTTTGCGAAAAATTAGTGATTTGAAAAATATTTTTCTGAAAATAATTACATCTATGGTTTGAAATAATTAGTTAATAGAAAATAATTTCATTACTGACAACAACTTGTATCTATATATTTACGCCGACGATTAAAATATTTTCATTCATTCATTTTTTAAAGCGATAAAAGCGATAATCTTTTGGAAAATGTTTCCCAAATTACTCATTTTCCACGAAATAGACCGAGCCTCGATGTCTCTTGCGGCTTCTCCGAAACACTTGTGAAGGGACGCCTGTTCGCAACCGCCACTAACACGGTGTTGTTCGCTCTGGCCGCGCCTCACACGCCCCCGAAGGATTACATGGACCATGAGGGGTTAGGACTTAGGAGGCATTTCTGATTCCTAAGGTCCCCATCCTCGCTCCGATACCATTGTAAGGTAGCTTCCACCCGAGCTGGCTGTCGGCACGAGGCGCCTCATTGGCTTGAGGTCCGGCAAGAGTTCTCTACCAGCATGACAATCTATTCATGTTTCCATTAATAGTACGGCGTTCCGAAGAAAAAATATGCTGGTTTGAAATGTACAGTCGAAGATTTTAGGATTCGGTTCGGGTTAATTAACAACTCGTCGACCTTAGCCCACGAGGGATTAGAAGATGGCAAATGAGCGATGTTGATTGTTTGTGAGCGAGCTCGGCACCACTCGGGCCGCTGCTGGACGCTACCGCAACTACAATACGGTCGTGTACACGGGCTATGGTCTGCCTCAATAAGACGTTGCATGACTATACGTACGATACGGTCTTTACTTTTTCGTCGTAACGTGGCTACGAATAAGCGAATTCGGGGTCTCCACATAACTTTGTGAATTGAGAAGAAAGGGTTGGTCAGGCATTCTCTGGTTCAGTGAAGTACGAATGAGTTGGAGCGACCGCGAGACCCGATGCAAATCTAAATCGGGAGTGCAGTGGAAACTAGAGGTGTCAAGGTCTAGAACCCATATTCAACCCATATTTGACGGTGGTGGGTCAAAAATGAGTTAGCTTAAGTGCTTAAGTGGGTCATAAATGAGTTACTTAGAAATTTAATGAGTTCTAAATGGGTTTTAAATGGGTCATAAATGGGTCAGGTAAGACAACTATCTTAAGAGTCATAAATGTATTTTATGAATATTTCAAAAAAAATTGAATTTTTTAATATATTAATAGTTTATTATAATATTAATTATTTTCTTTTCTTTTCTTTCTATTTTCTTTTTTCTCCTGCCTTGGCCGTCGCCCTACCTTGGTCGCCACTATCCGGCGACGGCCATCGACGAGCCTAGGGCGAGCTCGGCTCGGCGAGATCCGGCAAGCCTCGAGGCTCGGCCGAGCGCAGACGAGCTCGAGGCTCATCGGAATCTGGCCTCTAGCTCGCCAGCCAGGACTGGGTGAGCCTCGAGCTCGCATGCCTCGGGCGAGCTCGGGGCTCATCGGGATCTGGCCACGAGCTCGCCAACCGGGATAGAACGAGCACGAGCTGCGAGCTCGTGGCTCGCCTGGATCGGTCGAGCTCGTGGCTCGCCTAGATGCGGCCGGTTGCCGGGCTTCCCACTATCGCCGAAGCCCTGAATACTAGCGGACGGAGGGAGGTTGCGAATGGAGGAGGGAGGTTGCAGACGAAGGAGGAAGGAGGAAAGAGGAAAAATAATAATAGTAATAATAATAATAATAATAGAGAAAATAAAAAAAATTATAAACAAAATTAAAATATATATAATAAAAATAAAATTTCGCAAAATTTGTATTGTATGATTTGGTGAAATATCATTTTTAGCAATATCATTTTTTTTTTATCAAATTATAAAAAAAAATAAGTATTGTATGATTTGGTTAAATATAGAATTGTTTAAGAAATACGGATCGGGTATGGATTGGTTCGGGTATGGGTTATTGAATTTGCATTGAATTGATATGGGTCAAAACAGATTAAATTGATCAATATAGGTCGGATCATATTCGACCCGATCCACCTATTTTGACACCTCTCGTGAAAATCGGGGCATCGTATAGATGAGTTAACTTTCCTTGTTTTATTCCCCAAAAGCTAGCGCACAAGGAGTCAAAACCCGATTCCAACTCCAAATCGCTACTCGACAAGACTGTTTCCGCCCTCCGCCGCATCATCCGCCGACCCATCTCGCATCGATTTCCCCCTCCCCTCTCGATTAGTAAAAAGCCCCGAACGATCAAATTCCAATGAGTGCGTGACTCGTCAAAGGGTACAGACAAGACAAGACAGAGACAACAAAAGTTGCCATGAATTCGATGATGAATGAAACGGAGGAAACGCCTAAGCCCTCTTCCTATCCCAGGCGGAATTCCAACCTGGGGCTCTTGTGAAACACTAGTTAAGGTAAACCCACTCGGAGCTTTCGATGATGACGACCCATTAAACAAGTCTTCAAGGGTGAAAACGAGGAAACCATTGTCAAAAAAGATGAAACTTTCTTGTCGAAACGAACCGACCAAACTGAGTTACGGTTAGTTTAGTATAATCGTCCTTATTACATTTCTTCACAACTGTTCGAAATACTATATCTGGACCTCTTCAAAAATCCTTGCACGAAGTCACATACAGGGTACTTCCTAAATGGAAAGGAAAATGCTTGAATATTCACGCTCTTCTTTTTCGTTTTTCTTTTTTCATGGTTATGAATCGGCATTTCGATTTCTTAAATTGTGCTTCATCCTCCACCCGTACCGCGAAGAGGACAACACGTAGGTCAAGCTTGAAGAAGCAAGCAAAAGATGCCATGCCCAGTTTTTTCTAACTACTGTACGCTTGTGCTGTCCTGTGGAATCTCTGTCACTGTTTCAAGACAACAGTAGGACGAATCTCAGCTTTATGTGTTTCTTCCAACTTGTTTCTCCCTCTTTGAAAAAGCTGGGGAGATGTTCCTCAAATTTACCATGCTACCACCCCCACCCTCGTCCAAACATCGTATCGTTCGCTTGCTGCTTGAGCAAAAAACCGTACGGACGTGAAACAGACTGCTCCATGTTTCGTAGGTTTGGATAGGAAGCATGTGTTCCGGACGTCACAGGAACTTAAAGCCAGAGGCACACGAGAGACTTCAATCATCTTTCACATGGAATCGATGCAGAGGACTTAGGGTTTAGAACAACAGACAGGACGAGAGAGAATGATGCCATTTTTTGCCACTGTTTGTTTCAACACAAGTTTCAATGCTTAATGAACTCCTACTCAATCTCCTTCTTCAGATATGAAGCTAATGTTGCAATGAACTGATGAATTCAGAATGAACTGAAGCAACCAGCAAGAGAAGGGACATGTTCAGTAACTCACGCGGAGAGAGAATCAAACATTTCAAATGTTACATCACTGTGGAAAAAGAATGAAGGGAAAACGAAATAAGTCCTTTGCTCCTTTACATATACATGGATCTCCATTCAAATGAGAAACCTGAACGACATGCCGAAATACCCCCGGTTTTCCCCTCAAGAATCCGCACGGAGTTGTCCGCCGAATTGACGAGAAAATCGCGGGTATTTCGGATACAAGAAAAAGGTCGCGAAAACTTTTGACTTCACAACGAGAAAACAACCAACCACAGGGAGAAAGAAATAGAGAGAAAGACTTCATCTGAGGGATTAATCAATTGTGGAGAGGATCAGGGCCGCTCGGCACGGCTCGGTTGTTGTCTTCGAATGCTCGTCCGGTGCTATTGTCAACAGCATGACTCGAAGCGGAAGGTCTCCCATTGAAGCTGGTATTCAAGTGCAACGGGATCTCTTCTTTGCCCGTGGTGGGGGTGGTGTTGGTCAAGTACACTGGCTTCACTTCTGCATGGTCGTCCGATGACGACGACGACGACAATGTCCGTGTCGCTGCGGCCCTGCAATATTCCCGGCAAGCCCAGAGTTGAAACGACGAGAAGAGCACAAATAGAAGCAGAGAAGCGTGCATGAATCTCCAGGAGCCGACTAAAGGCATAGCTGAAAATGTGAAAAGAGGTCTCAACATAAGAAAGTTGTGGAGACTCTCTCTCTCTCTCTCTCTCTCTCTCTCAGTGATTTGGTAGTTGAATATTCCGGATTCTTTGCGGAGACTTGACTTTTAACTCGTCTCTTTTTGACTAGTTAGCATTTTGACTTATGTAATGGATGGTTCCGTTTTCTCTCCATTGAATCCGGGTGATATTGTCGGATCTAATTTGATCTCTATGCTAAATCTAAATATTGTAGCTAACATGTTAAATATATGCACATTCGTATGCAAATGGGAAATGCTTCCCTGACAGTATTATTAAGAACGGTACAATCTCAACCTTAGATCCACACACCATCACCGCGTGTTTTGCCTAAAATACTTATTGATTGGGAGATCGTGTGGTTAGAAATAACTGACAGTACTGTCATACTGTCAGGCTAGCAGCTTCCTATACAAATATCTTCACTTTCTCTTTCTATAATCATCAACAAAAGTAATGTGGTCCGTAAATTTTACTTTTTTTCAGGCGAAAAAGGAGATAACTAACATGTAATAATAAACAAGAGTAGAAGTTAGATGACCGTAGTTCCAGGAGGCATGCCCCAGCAAAATCAGAAGGCAAAAAGTTCAGTCAAAGTGTTAGGGCACAACATCAAGCCCCACTGATCTTAGCTTTTGCCCATGGCAGCTAGTTGGTTCGCAAAAAAGAAAAATAAAAAATCAGTGCTCGATCTTCGCCTCCTCGAATTCCGCCAGAAGTTTCCTGCATTCAAAATTGGCTGCCGTGAGAAATTGTCCCTATTCGATTTTTTGAACGGTTTGAATGACAGATGGAGCATCCAGTAGTTCAACATGCAATTTAGTCACGTCTCCGTGTTTAGCCAACGAAAGACCGTCTCTTGGTGGCCGAGACTCGAGCAAGAAGGCATTGGTTCTTCCAATCTTTCACGTAAAGCCCCTTGCTCTAGTCTCCTATGAGGTGAGCATGGTTTTAGAGTAGAAATGAAAACCGAATAGGTTGGAACACGCCCGTTTCAGGTTCTAAAGTATACGGGGTAGGTTTCAAGTTCCAACAATTGAAGAAACGGTTCCGACGGATACGTGGAACCCATCATTGTGTTTTTCTTGTTTTATATCTTTGTGCGATCTTGAGATATTTCATGGCATTTGATGACGAGTGTGTAATCTAGCACCACTAGTTTGAGCTTTTATTTTCAGCGATATCCATTACTGAGACTTCTACTTTATTAATATCCTTCATGTGTCTAAATACGAGTTGTGATTAATAGATTAGAGGTGACGATTCACTGAAATCGTTCAATTAAAAATACACGGGAACCTGGGAAGACCCTGAAACGGACATTGAAACCTGTGATAGGGCAGGTTCCAAGGTGTATATGATAGGTTTCGGGTTTTGAAAATTGAAGAACCGATTCCGATAGGTAAGTTCTAGGTAAAACCTGTACTGACCATGGAATCGCTCACCCCTAGTCTCCCCTATGATCTCGTACTAGCGCTCCTTCTCTCGCGACACCATTTTGTTTGTCCACAACACCGTTAGTAGTAAGTTTCATCCATCAGTCTCCAAGGGAAAATTGTCAAAAAAAAGTCCTCAACCTTTTACATTTTTGCCAATTTAGTCCTAAACCTTTTAAGTTTGTCAATTTAGTCCTGCACCTTTTAAGTTAGCTAAATTGGCAAAATGCGAAAAGGTTTATGACTTTTTTGACAATTTTCTCGTTCTCCCGGCGGCCGCCACACACGGTTCCTTCTAGTAGCAGCTCTTTAAGCTTCTTTCTCGGGCTAGCATACAATTCGCCTGCTTTATCGAGGCAAAAAGCCACTGAGTAAGAAATAGTTTGGCCAATTCGAGAAACAATGTTTATTCCGATTCAATAATAGCTCCCCCCGAGCAGCAAGAGTATTACTAGTGACAATGCTGCTGCAAAGGCGCGGCCCCAGAAGGTGCCGAAGTTTCAGATAAACATCAATCTTCCAAATTCGAGCCCAATCAACCTGAGGATCCGTCTCCGCTTTCTTCCTGCGGCAATCTCACGTGTTGAGACAAAAATCTCCATCCGAGGAGTTGTTCCAGGAATATTTCAGTATCATCCTCCTCATGAGTGGAAACAGGAGACGCCAAATGACTATG
Source organism: Lenwebbia sp. NSW1173648 (assembly GCA_029784005.1). Lineage (NCBI taxonomy): Eukaryota > Viridiplantae > Streptophyta > Magnoliopsida > Myrtales > Myrtaceae > Lenwebbia > Lenwebbia sp. NSW1173648. The sequence continues at coordinate 8,456,594 of JARCGZ010000010.1, forward strand.
TCGAATAGAGCTAGGAAAGCAAATAAGAAATGTTTGCAAAGTTCCAATTTTTCCTTCCAATCCAACAGTCCTTAACACACAGATTTTCCTCCTGTCTCCTAAAGGGTCCCCTGTACACGAGCGCAGTGGGCCAAGACTAGTCCATTTGATTTTTCAAGGTTCACCTTTCTACCCCGACAACTCAAAAACATGTTCAAGCTATTCAATGGCCCTTCTTACATTCCTCCTCAGTCGAGAATCTCAGAATGTCCTTACACAAAATGAAAAAGAAAGGGCAGAGAGGATCCCCTTGTTTGATCCCTTTGCTTGCAAAGGTTCAGACATAGCACCATTCATCAGAATAGAACTGTGGGAGGAAGATATGCATTTCATTGTAACATCGTCGCAGCACTGCTCAAGAACTCGGAAAAGCTTAGGCACAACCCTGATAAAATCCCATCCAAGCCTATCATATGCCTTTTCTAGATCAATTTTTAGTAGCACACACAGGTATACAATCTCCCGCCAGAGATTGGAAAAAAGGGCAGCACGATGGCCATCAGGGCCAGGGGCCTTGTGAGGTTTGAGATCCCAGAGGGCATTCTATTTGTGAACATGGCCAGAGAAATTGGCAAATAATGTGATTGAAAATGGTGGCAGGGTTTATCGATCCAGTTACCAACATAGTCTTCAATAGCCAAAATGCCCTTTTTACGCCTTTGGCAACCATAGTGGTGTGATAGTATCTAGAATTCCTCCCTCCATCAGAAACCCAATCAGCTCTCGACTTCCATGGCCATTAAATAATTCCCGTGTTCAAGAATTCTCTGAAGTTCATAGTTAAGGTCCTTTAAAGATTAAGAACGAACTGATTGGGATGATGAGATAAAGCTCTTTGAATCCAAGACAAACACGTGAAAGCTCTTTCTGTCTCATGAAAAACATACCAAGAACATTTTCATTCCACTGGCCAATCTCTTCTTTGAAAAGGGCGATGAGGAGCTCAAGACTGAGAGGGTCCGTTAGAGCTGTAGCCAGAAGCAAGTATCGAATCAAATATAATGGGGGCAATGGTCAGGACAGTGAGGCGTAACGTGGAACAGGACAACCTCCGAATAGAGGAGTCTCCACTCAGGATTAGCCCAGAGAGTACCGTTTTCCCGAGATCTCAGCGAGGTCCCGAAAATCGAATAACCATGAGGTTACAGTAATTCATGCACTCCTGATAGATATCAGAACAATCATATTAACAGGATTACCCCCTAATCATCATACCTTGCCTCGGCCTTGAGCGATATAATCCCCATGAGGTGAGCTTCAAATTTCCGCTCTTCAGTTTATACTTTCACATTTGAAACATTAACAAAACCTGAGTATTTAGCAAAACTGACCCAACTCTCGGGATATTCATAACTCAGGCAAAAATGATAATGTAACAAAAGGAGAAAATGAAGTACATTGGAAATTGAATTCGACTCTATTGCAAATGTAAATATGGCTTGTGATGCAGGAAGCTTTCAACTTTATATTAAGGGATTTTTACTAACTGTAATGGCACAAGCAAATTCCTACTTTCAGTTTCCAGCTTACGGCTTTAACATCTACATTTCTTCAACCGAAGACACTCATATCTGAGTATCATCCAAACCAAGTCTTTCTTCTAGATTTGCAATTTGCAAAGTGTAAATAATCAACACTCCTATTACAATCATGACGAGGGTCTTGACTTTATTTCATGAAAATGTCCAACTTTTGCGTACAGGTGTCTTAAACTAAACCTGCAATTTTAATATCACTATTATTGTGACTTACAGCATGGTTGCTCCTGTAGAGGACTCGTTGATTGTCAAATTTCGTCTCTTTTTGATGAACAGAGCAAGTGTAATATAATTTTATGTATGATCGAAAAAAAAAGAGCAGACACTTCTTTGACATACCGATATACTAGAAAAGCAATATCTACCGGTACATTTGAGATGGAACAATCACAGAGGCATTACCCACATCAAGGAAGTAAAACCTCAAAGCTACATAATTCCTTTGAGTCGAAGAACTTATGCGTAGCCAGCCATTCCTATATTTGAGCTCGTGCGCTTCGCTTTGTGGCTTGGGGGAGTCGTAACGGCCTTGGTGAAGTACATGTAGTAATAGATATTGAGAATCATCGTCACTACCACAAACACAGCTCCAGCAATGAACACACCTTTCCTCAATGTCTCGCAGGAGAGGTTCTGGGCATATATCATCCCCCTGTACTTGGTGTGATAGGCATTTTTTGTTGCCCCCGCAATCAAACATGCTTCGGCCACGAGAAATGTTACCCTGCATAAGTATAAAGAGTCAACACCTTTAAATTGTTCAAACTCCCAAAGCCACATTTAACATCAAAGTTCTCCAAACTTAAAACAGAGAAGCAATCTCTAAGCTGCTAGGCAGCTTTAATTTAGTTATTGATCATCAGCTGCCATGTGACCAACCATAAGGTACATACATCAAGTCAGAACTTACAAAACCCAAGTCTCTGTAGTGTTGATTTCCCAAAGAAGTATTGTTCAAGTAATAAGAGATTTCTGCAATGTTTCTGGTGCTTATACTAGTCTATTCTCCAATTATCAGCAAACATGTGATACGGCCATAATGTTACGGATCCTGATCCTAATCCAAACATGCTTAGCAAGCTATATCAAAATAAGATTTCTAAGTAAAACACACACAAAAACAGTTCCCAAATGTAATTTATTGGCAGCACCTTAGAACAACTACTTGACAACATCCCAGTCTCACAACCTAGAAAACATTGGTTTACAAAAGATGGTAAAGCATCCTGTATAGAGTTGCCAACAAAGCAAATGGGATGGTTCCTATTGCCCATTTGGCTGGGAGGCAAGTACTTATCATGACACCACTTTCCAACCATATGGCTCACTTCGGCGAAAAGGCATCAACAAATCATGAGATATGCTTCAGAATTCTCACCATGAAGAAACAAAATATATGATGGACCATGCACGATGCTCTCCTGGGTTTAAGGGTCTTCCAAAACACATGCACTTTGTCACGCCCATCAGCAGAGATTCACTTGATAGAAGAAACAAGAAACCACCGACCCCATAGCCAGTAGCAACATCAGAGTTGTATACACAATACGTGGCATTCGTACGCTCATTCTCAATAATCCTTCCCTGTCATGCAAAAGAGAACGATGTCAACTGCCTGCCTAAGTTTCAACACAGGAAAACCAAAACTGGGAAAACACTTGCTTTAACCCAATGGCAATAGAAATTGGTTATGGACGTTGAAACGGATCTCGAGAAATCCTATAAAGCCAAACTTGGCATAAAGTGTGACAAACACAACAGCTTGTTACAAAGAACCAATCCATCTAACAATTTGATCACCAAACAAGTTGTCGCGACAGCAAAGACAGGCTTTGGAGCTTCAAAACTATCATAGAAGTAAAGCAACTAATACAGCCATCATGGTCTTATGGGTACCAGAGCACTGGTTAGTGGTTACCCTAGTGCAAGTTCTAATTGATGGATTTGAAATTCAACTGAACTGCTGTTCTTCTCATGACACCAACCATTGAACCCAGTATCATGCAAATTAGCATCCTCCAGGGACTATAAATGACACTGAAAACCGTAGAAATTGTAACCAAATCAATATTTGATTTGTTAATAGTGAACACCAATTTTATGTTGCAGCACCACTTCAGCACACTGTAACAGGCAAAAATGAGACATTGATACTCTTAAAAGTAATGGCATCTTAAGCATTTTTAATGCGGCAGCTCTAAAGCATCTGTCTGTGTGTTAGTTATGCCTATTGTGTGGCTCTGTAGCTGTTAAGTTACCAATGTTGAAGTGTCAAGAGCACACAGACGTACCAAAAGTTTGGCAACTACTGTCACCACAACCAATGTGGGGATCGATGTCCCATTGAAGGAGAGTTTGTCTTGTACATTTCCACTCACATCAATTTATGAGAATCGAAATATTGAAGCGTCGCTTAATGTTAAAGTAGTAATTGAAGGCAGCCATGGTGTTTATGCCATTACTTTTCATACATTGCCCTAGCACTAGAAGTTCATGTTTGCTAAGCATATCACTTTTTATAGGACCAAAACGCCATCACATGTGCTGATAATTTCTCCACTCTGATGACTGTTCCATTTATTAGTTGCTTTCCCCGGCCATAAAGGCACATGGATCGTGTGGCAGATACATAGCTCCAAAGCTTCAGGCAGAGTAAATGGATGACTGAAAGAGCTCAAAAACTCCAGAGTATGCTTCACAAGTAAATAGCTAAATCCTAGAGATGGAAGCATAATTTAAGGATGGCTTCACCCAAGCTCCAATTTCTAATTAAACATTGTCTGCACCGGACCTGATATGTCAACTCAAAGAAAATGCTTTCGACTAACACAACACCGCTCTTCTTGTCTCGTGCTAAAATTGCATGACAAACACTTCCTGAAATTTCAAACATCCGAAACTTCAAATTTAGTGATGTTCAGTTAAACACGAGCCTAAGGACATTGAGCTAAATGTCAAGCACTAGAATGTTCAAATGGGTATGTCCCATCTGTTCACCACTCAGGAAAGCAGGCAAGCCTGCCTAGACCGCCAACCACTTCTGGCTCAATGGCACAAAATGCAGATGCACAGGCCATCACTCCTACAGCACAAAATCGAATTCCACCGGATAGACATTCCACAATCATTCGGCGTCGTTAACAAGAAGCACTCATAGAAACAGATTCCAAGCAGCACGTAGACACACAGATCTTAACCATTGCCGAGGCCTATAAGCTATTCCGTATCCACCACCACTAGAGCGAGCTCAACCAAGTGAGAAAGACTCCACAACTTGACGATAAAAATCCCTGCTTTTTTCACAAGCTATGCGGGCCAAATCATCCAAGAGACACTAACAGGCAAGCATTCAGTGCAAATCGCTACAAACCCTCGAATCACTAATGAAGAGAAAGCTGGGGATGCAAAAAGCTTAGTGGAAAAGGCGGGCTTACAGTGCTTCTTCTTCTCTCGGCAGCAATGGCGAACCCAAAAGCAACCAGACTAAGAACTATCAGCAGAAGGTACACCAAAGAGGAGCCTCTGGCTTCCCCCATCTCTCTCTCTCCCTCCCTCTCTCTCTCTCTCTCAAAGTGAGAGAACTCTGGTCTAGCAGGAAGTGAGAGAGCGAGCCAGGCTGAGATTAGATGCTGAGAAGGTGCGGAAGGCGTGAACTGTAGAGCGTGAAGAGTGTTTGAAAAGGCCGAGAGAAAGAAAGTGGAATTACTTGGACTTACTACGTACGCAGAAGTGGAAAAAAAGTAAAAAGATTACGAATCAGGCGAATCGATAGCGCGTACACCTCACGCGAGATCCCTGCGCACCGAACAGGCACGCGCTTCTTCGACGAAGAGCGTGCTCCCCACTTGCTTTCGTGGAGCGTGGAGGGAGATCTTTTCCTCCAGGGGAAAAAATGGGGAACATGTGGGGGGATTCGGAGTGTGGGCTCCACATCAGGTGACCATCGCGAGGTGTGATCGTAGAAAGAATGGACGGTAGGATGCATCCCAACGCGGGGCCCTGATTTTGTGTAGCGATGTGAGGTGCACGGTAAGCGCATGAACTTGCCCACTCGCTACAATCGCTTGAGATCTATAATACATCGACAATGGCCAACATAAATTCGAATTTACAGAAAGTAGGAATCTCCATCTCCCCTATAATAATTGCGGCCATAATTGTTTTTCTGTTGGAAAAATTATTTTAGCGAGGATCGAGGGGGGCTCGATTGACTGCGTCTGAAACCCTTCAAAAGAAAATTATTTTGGCATCCCAATTGCACAATGTCTTATAGCTTGGAATACGTTGCCAACTAATCGGTTATAAGATATTGTGCGAAGTACAGGTCGACAACGTAGGAGCCGAAACTCCGATGACTCACTTCAAGTGGGGGAGGCTATTATACCTGCCTACCCAACGTTAATTAATTGAAATTGACGTGGAGTCTACTTTTCCCACCGTCACCTCCCTAAGTTGAAACAATATATTTTTCTACCCTCGAATTTTTACGACCCAAAGTTCAAACGAAATAGTTTAAGGTCAGGTCCACAACTACAGAAATATTTATCTATCACTTTTAGAGTTTAGAAAGATCTAAGCATCCGAAGTAGTTCCTTTTGGAGTATTGCTGATGATAATTTAAATTCCTCTAAACATTTCTCCCTGAGTAATGGGGTAATGTACTTTTATGGAGGTATTTGAATGGCAAGTGAAAATATGGAGGTTCAATATTGGGATGGTGGTACAGCCCAAAAAAAGAGGAGAAGTACATTATAAGTGTAAAAAATTGTATATAGCACTCACCTTAGTGCCAAAAGTTTCAAAACAATTACTTAAGTGCCAACTTCGATCAACTTGACCAAAAATCCTACGTGAATTTTTTTAATCAATATCTGAGCCGACGTCACTCACCGAAAAGTCCACATGAATTTTTAACCTTAAAAATAAACTAAATAAATAAAAAAAAAATAAGCTAAAAATTTAAAAAACAAACAAATAAACAAACAAAAGGGGGTTGTTTAGGCAACAAGAGCTTGCACAGCCCTCGCCGTCGCCACCCCATTTCGCCGGTCAACGAGGGTGGGGATAGCTGGCGCGGGTCACCGAGCCCGGCCAATGGCCAGCGACCCTCCCCCAGGTCGAGCCTCGCCGTGGCTGGACGAGGCCTCGCCTTTGCTAGGGTTGGTGGGGGTCGTCGTCCACTGGCTGGGGCTCAGCGGCCCCCGCCGGCCATCCCTCACCCTCGTTGACCATAAATTGCTTATTTTTAAAATGTGCAAGTCCTCGCCGCCTGAATAAGGCCCCCTCCTTTTTTTATAAAAAAAATTGCTTATTTTTAATTTCAATTTTATTTTTTTAATGTTTTAGTTTATTTTTAAAGTTAGAAGTCCACGTGGACTTTCCAGCGAGCCACGTCAGCTCATATATTAATAATAATAAAAACCACGTAGGATTTTCGACCAAGCAAATCGGAGTTAGCACTTAAGTGATCACTTTTCTCCGATTTTGGCACTTTAAGTGATCATTTTGAAACTTTTGATACTAAAGTGAGCGTTGTATACCACTTTTAGTTGTAGTGTACTTCTTCCCCAAAACAAGTTGTCGATGTTCACCAAATAATGGGTACCAAACAGTGGGCTCATTTAGCTTTGACGGGCATGGGAAACCCGTCGGTCGCCAATTTGATTATCAAGTCTAATGCCACTTCGTATCATCCGCGTTTTATACCATTTGATTCATATCTCACAGCCTTTGTGCTTCAGTAGTCAAGCTATTTGTGTTTGGATTGATATCCTCAAAATTTAGGAAGTGATTTTGCAGCTTGAAGTTAACCCTCGAGAGATGTGACACATAAGAATAACATTAATTGGACAGCCTAACTCGACTCTTCTTATGTTTATTCGCTTTATTTATTCCCCTTCTATTTGTTTCCACAAATTGTCCTCTTCAATTTCAATTGCAGCTCCGCCTTTTCCGTCGTCGCAACCCCCACACGAGCCATCACGACTTCATCGGCCATGCCCAGCACAACGTAGCCGTCTCCCCAAATACCCCCTCTCCTCTCCCTTTTTCTCTCTCTATCCGTGGAGTTGAGTCAAATTGAGCAGATCTGCCATCCCTCAACCTCAGATCTGGGGTCGCAAGGTTGCATGATCCTATCCTCTATCTTTGTGGACGGAGGGACCAGTAAATTTGGGCTTCCGTTGACAACGACAATGGGCGAGAAATGAAGTCGAAGGACGCGGGGAGGCAATCTCCGGCACCGAGGCTTGAGGCGACGATGCGTCTGATCTATGACCGAGGATTGGGGAGAGAGAGAGAGAGAGAGAGAGATATTTGAGAGTTTAGTTTCTTATTTCACTTAAATTCCATCAATTGCGTAAGTTGGTTTATAATTCAAGGGGTAATTTTATCGTAAATTTGCCTTCTCTAAACTTAAGAGGATCCTCATCCTTTGTGTAATTTTATCGGGTAAATTTTCCAATTACAAACCTGAACATTTATTGCGCAAAATTATTTTAGAACCATCAATATAATGTGCAATCTGTGTTCTACTTGAGCAGTTAGTGGCTGTATGATCGGATAGATCCGTTGAACTACTGTCGTTATATCGCTATACATGGAAAGAACTAATGATCACTGAGTTTGTCTCCGTGGCCACCCTTCCCACTTGAGAAGGGGGAGGTGGAGAGTTCTATTACCCACCTTCTAAGTGGGAGGAGGTGGGAATGCGTGAGTGAGAGAGTAGGGTTTCACAACATGCACCACACAGTTTGGCTTATCAAATAGTGCAGAATACGGTAGAACCAGACCCAAAAAAAGCAACTAATGGCGTGGATCGTGTCTGAGGAAAGGAGAAGAAGTTGGGAATCTCCATCTTTGCTGAAACTAACCCCACCATTGTCCCAACTGTGAATGTCTTGGAGCAGACCATTGCTTAACTCAAAAAGTGAGACCCACTCTCTCCTTCTCTCAAGCCTTTGGTTTCTCCAAATCCTTCAAGTTCCAAAGGTCCTCGTCCCACGCAACATCGCCGAAGAGCGCGTCGCAAGCCTCGTCGCCCATGAACTCCACGTCCCAGAACGGCGACCAAACAGACCCGAACGACACCGCTTCTTCACCGGCCAACCCCCACGTCCACCACGGCCACCTCCTCCTCCTCCCGCCACCCTCGCCTTCTCGCCGTCCTCCTCCTTAGCCTCCGCAGCTGCCACGTCGGCTCCGGCAAATCCCTGAGCTTGGGCGTCTTCTTTGTCTGACAATGATGATGATCTAGTGGGCTTGTGGGAAGCTCCCACGCCCTTCGCTCTTCGCCTCTTCATAGTTCTTGATAATTGATATACTGCAGCTGGTTTTTTTTTTCTTTCTTTCTTTCTTGTCCGGAGAAAATTTTGTCAAATACTTGAGAGCAGAGAAAAGAAAAACGAAAGATGTCTACCTGAATGGCACCGCACGGTGAATGGGGACATTGGTGGCTACTCATATATATAGTTAATGTGTGATAAACCAAAGACGAACATAGACCAATGTTTTGGAACTTGAGACCGCATGTGGGGTGATAGTGAATGGAGATCTTGCGATCTGTGAGCGTCCGAAAATAATAATCATGCACGTCTCGAAAGAGTTGGATGTTTTGAAGATTACAAAGTCACTTCATTTTGGTGATTTGGTAAAAAGACTCTTAACAGAACTCTTTTAACACAATTCTATCACATTATCGATCGCTCCCGATTTTATTCGATCTCACTAAAAGTTTACGGATTACTTGATTTTTCTGTGACATCTAATTCAAAGATTGCACGTCTAACACGGCACCTGGCTCTGTTTGACCGGTCGTTTTTAGCGAACATGATCGAATAGGGACAGCCCTTGACGAAAGAATCACCTCAATTGATTGAACGCCTAATATGATCAACCCAATATATCGTCTCTAGATAATTGAAATAGTTGGCAAAAAGGGAAGGTCTACCCCTCCGAACTTGGAACCACGAGCGGGTCTGACGTCTAAAATACTCTTCATACCCTTTCATCGAGATAGATGAAGAGAGGAATTGTTCCTCGTAAGTGGGATTGTGAGACTGTCTTCTAGTCAAAATCGTGAAGGCTGTTTTGTCTCCAAGGCCGGAATTCATGCACGAGGCCCACATTCAACGAATGTGGGGGGGATCGAGGGACACAGAGTCTACTAAACATTTCAGGAAGAACTTTATGTGATTGGTGAATGAGGTCACTTAATACCTGCGAGTCTATTTCATTAACGATGCGGCCGACACCGTCTCTTGCCTCGACACAATTCGAAAGCTCGTGCTTCTGGATCGGGACGTGGGATCCCCAGATTTTCCCAATCAATCTCAATCCTGACTGAACTGGGTCACATGACTAAGATCTTGGCTAAGTGTTTTGCATGTTAATTACAAAGAAGACAAGTGATTTGTAGATTTTTCTAATTGTGAGGAGGCAAACCCGTTGGAATTCAGAAAGGGTGGGGAAGCAACGTGAGAGGACCGTTAACCGTGGATGCGCAAATTTGTCGGTCAGACCAATCCCTGGAAAGTGGACGAAACAAATTTGTTTTCTGGTCGCCGTGTCTGTTGTTTCCTGAGTAAGCGACAAGTACTCGTGAGACAAACCTTTGCCTTTTATTTTACCAGATAGAACAGACAAACTTCAAGCGGGTAACTCCTCCATGGAGAGATCTCGTAAGACTAGACTTGCCTATTATATTGAGGTTGAAAGAAATGTTTCATTGGTCTCGAGCTCTATTTGCCAAAGGGTCTCCGATTTTGGGTTCGGATCGGTTTAAGTAAAAAATCGAACTTGGGTTTCGGATGAGATATCATCGTCGTCCTAAATGAAGATGGCAATGGAGCTTACAGGATTGTAACAGGAGATGTACCCAGCCCAATGTTCGTCTTAGACCTCATGCGGCATGCGCCTTCTATCGTCCACTTCGGCGGGGCTCGAGAGGCCGCCAGTCCTCTGAATGGTTGGATCGGCAGGTCAAAGAGGCGCCGCATCGTTTTCCTCACTCACGGACACGCACTCTCTCTAATTTCGTCTTTTCCTTTCTGGGCTTCTTTTGTTTGTCCATGTAGCTCTCCTTCCGCTCGACCCAAAGGCCGACTGCAGTTTGTTATATAATCAGAGCGATAGACTGCTAGTGCTAGAGCTTATCAACATCCGCCGAAAACGAGAAAGGACGAGCTTACATACGATGAACAACCTGACCAAGAAACGACGAATGTAGAATTTGAACAGACATTATTTGTAACGTAATTTCCCCTTGAGAGTAATTTGGTGCATAAGAGTCTTCATTCTTTCGGCGCAACAAGCTATCGCGATGGAGACCTGTGAAGTAATGATTATCAAAAGCAGACGGTCGTAGGCGAAAAGTTTGTGGAACTCTTGCTAAACCGTTATAAAATCTCAAACTCTTAAACAGACAGCGTGATGTAATATCCAAAGGAAAAATTGTCTAAAACGTCCTAAATATATTACACTTTTGCCAATTCAATCATAAACCTTTCAATTTTACCAATTGAATCTTAAACCTTTTAACATTTTGCATATCGAGTCTATCCGGCCAATTTTGAGCGAAAATTGCTGACATAGAAGACGTCTGTCCTACGTGGCACAACCGACGCCGACGTTGACAATTTTTAATAATATTAAAATCGAGTCCACCGGCCGTGCCACATAGGACGGTTGGCGTTCACGTTAGCGATGTCCATCCAAAATTGGCCGAATAGACTCAATTGGAAAAATATGAAAATGTTTATGACTCAATTGGCAATATTGAATTCGACCAAAAAAAAAATTGACAAAATTAAAAGATTTAGGATTCAATTGACAAAAAATGCAATAGGTTTAGGACTTTTTAGACAATCTTTTCAATATCCAAATACTCTAATGGTAGGCACCTATTCACTAGTTGATGGTGCTACTCATTGTGGTGGTTGTTGAGATGCACATGTGAATTTATTATACTAGTATTATATCTGAGAATTGGTGTGTCAATATATCCTAATTGGCCCATAACTCATTAACCTAATTTTTTGAATGAAGGCGAGTCTAACTGGATATATTGAAGGCATTGAACTTCTACTACGTACTCCCAACAGTGGTCGGAATTCAAGTATTCATGGCATCACCGGATTGATAAGATGAAAGAGTGACCGCAGCCAAGTAGTGAGACGACTGTGGCCGTCTTGTCGTGCAACACAACAATGGACTTGTAACCTGACTTCAGGACCCCGGTAGACACAAAGATCACATTTTTAATTGAATCTGTAAGTGAAACAAAGTAGTAGAGCCACATAAACGGAGGTGTATGAATATGTGATAATGGCGGATCTACACTGGGGCTCAGGAAATATAATGTGTCCTCATCAATCCGGCGAGCACACAACATGTCAGCAAGATGATCTTGCCCACACTAACTGTGCAAAAACCTAAGTAAATGCCCCTGGATTAGATACTATCTAAGTCCCACCCACTAAGTTCTTCACGGTTCCTATTCTAATTCCCCTTAAATTGCCGATCCGTGTGCATAGACTCGGAGATCAAATTCAAGGTTCAGACCCAATTCGCTCCTCAAATAACAGTTTTCCCAGTCAGATTTGTATGGAAAAATCCGTCTCCTGGGGTGAAAACCTATACCTTTTGAGCAATACCGCCTCTTAAATCTGCAGAAATGCGAAAAGAAAAACGCTTTAGAGCATCTCATCATCATCATCTTTGTCCCATCACTTCATCTTTTGTGTCAACAACCTTTCATTTTGTATCAGGTTGTCCTCGGCCTAACCAACCATAAAATGTAATGTCACAGAGACATGGGCAGATGGTGCGTCCCACAGGTTAGATGTGTCTTGCGTGCAATAATGGATTGCTCGATCGACATCACCCACCCAAATCCATACCCAACCCCACAAATATTACACTCAACCAACAACCAAACTTCCCCACCTCTGAAGCATTTCGACAAGCATAACATGTTCATCGTGCTACACAACACTAATTGATGCGAGTGGAGGGGCATGCCTCGCCAGCATACTGATGAAGTGATGATTCATCAGGCTTCAATCGATTAAATATTCGGAGGACCATTTCCCAATACCTTAGCAAAAGGGTTCAAACAGACATAAAAAACAAAGAAACCCACCAAGAAAAGACGCCCATTTCTTGCCTCGGATGCGCAATTGATGCCATATCTCACGATTAGATAAGCACAAGAAACATCATAGTCAACCTGCAGACGCACCATGCTCCGAAATTAGAAAGTTTGGCCAGCAGTTGAGTTGAGGATGGATGCCCATGCCGTGCGTGGATCCTAAGCAAACATCATCACATCACGTTAACTTTTCCAGATTCACATTCAATATCAGATGAAAAAAGCGTGACAAAGCCTTAAAAAGAAAGCAGATTCCATGTCCATCCCCAGTTACACAAGGAGACAATGGGAAGAGAAAACAGACTCCCAACAAAAAAGTCGGATGTAAACAAAGGATTTGTATTTACACAGAATTTACTATTTACTCAACTTCAACCAGATTTGTACAACTTCACCCTGTTTAAGCCGCTCCATGAACTTCAAAAGACTCTGAAAACTCACCTTCCTCTTTCCACTCTCTTTACATACAAAATAAACCAAAGAGGATAGACAACCAAAGGGGTACTCAAATCTCTCAGCAGACTTTCCAACCAATAGACACCTAAAAGACTCTTCCTCTCAATTATTTTGGTCAACAACTCATTTACTTACAAGACACTTCCCATTCAATTTACATAAGGACCCTTTTCAACATATATATACACTAACAAAAAAGAACTTTCTCCTTCCATGGCTCCCTCGCGATTTCAAAAATCTCTCGAGCTCGTCAAGTTTGGTGGTTTTTAAAAACGGATAACTTTAGTGGTCGGGGTGTGGTTCAATTCGTGGGTCTCTGCTCTTTCTCTCTGCTCTTTCTCTATGCCAGGGCTGGGATACCGCAGTTCCTGCGGTCCCTGTTGAGGCAATCAAATCCCTCGACTCTCACTGCTGGTTTGTTCCCAAAACTCGCGCGAACGCAGCCTCCTTTCCTCGAAGACGATGATGGAGATGAGGAGAGTCCTGAAGGGGCAGGGATCGGCGACAGCGGTGAGAATGGGGCGAAGCTATCGTCCCCGAACCGATCATCTTTAATTAATGGGTTAGCTACTCTACTCGGCGGCGACCCGCAAAAAAATGGGGGCGACGAGGCCATCTGTGCACTAAATTCTTCCATACCATTGCCACCCTGCAATGTCATCCAAAATAGAAATCAGCATAGAAATCTAGATCCCAAACACTAATCGAAGTCTTAACGGCAATGAGCTTGAATTGGCACATCTTGCCAGTATTCCATGACATCTTTATAATAACAAAAACCAGAGGCCAAGTACATGCTACGAGTATCTCAATTTTCAGATCTTAGATCCATCTAATGCGACAAACTATACTATAAAGAGATGAACTTGATAAGCTTAAGAGCGGCTTTAAAAAGAGTACCTTTGTCAGGATGATCTCCAAAACCTCAGTCCCTGCTTTCAGATCGCTTAGTTCAGCTTGGCTCCTGCAGATCAAGCGAGCAACAGACCATAAGTACCTTTAAAAACATCGACTAATAAATAAGAACTCAAGCAAACGTGAAGAGAGAGAGAGAGAGAGTAACCCCAAGTGCCATCTGAAGGGCCTGACTGGGTGGTGCTCATGGATGGTGGCGCTTAATAAATTAAGACGGCGAGGCTTCGGACAAACCACCGCCTCTCTCCTCATTTCTTCGCGGGACACAAACGCACTTTGCTGGATCGAACAGGGATTCATTTTTGTTGTTCTTGAAAGATAAATAAGTGCTCTTTCTGAGTTGATATTTGTGTATACAAGTTCCTGTCCACAGAAACAGATCGGAATTAAAGCAAGAACCGTTGATTGGGAAGGGTAAAACAAAACAGAACCTTTGTAGTTTACATCAGTTAATTGAGATGGCGTGCAATAGATGCGAGCCGTTTCAAGATCAAGATCTGGTCAGCGAGATATGTCCAATTAATTACTTAATTTCGAAATAAAGAACTCGAGATAGCATCTTGACTCCGACCCAGAAACGACAAATAGAAAAATAACAACCACAACGTTGGAACAATCGACAGGTTCGAATTTTTCCCCCAAGAAATTCTCCAAGAAACGGACGTAACCGGCGAAATTAGCCCGATTCCATTGAGGGGAAATCACAAAAAAAAAATGGGGTCAGAGCAAATCTACAGGATTTGCCCTTGCCAACATGGATCTGGCAACATAGGGTCCAGAAATGAAGCTAAAAAAAAAAAAATTAGTTGCTTTCAAAGATGAATTTCAGGCAGGTGAAGAAATTAAGAAGCTTCGCATATCCCCCAAATCTCAGCTCAGATTGAAACAAAAATCCACAAGTTATCAAGATCTGCAAATTGAAGAATCAAAACGCACTAACAATTAACAAGAAACATACAAGATGACCCGTCAAAGCCCAAAACGCATGAGAGGCAAAAGCTTCTTCCTTTCAAACACAAACCCCACGAGAGGAAGTGAGGGGAGAGAGAGAGAGTGTGTGTGTGTACCTGAGCTAAAAACTGTACAAGGGCTCCTCCAAAGGAGGACTATTTTCTAGGGAGAAAAAAAGAAAGAAAGAAGGAAGGAAGGGGCGGAGCATTAACAAGCAACAGGGGCGGTTAGGCCAAGAGGTACAAAGAAGGGTCACGTTGGAGAGGTACGGTTCAACTTATAGACGAGGGAGGGATTTGGTAGCGAGAGGGAAGAGCCAAGAGGGGAGAGAATCTGCAAAAAAGAAAAACAATATGGAGAGAGAGAAGCAAAAGCGTTCTCGTGTTATTGGGCAACAGCGATGACAGAGGAGAGAGAAGGGAAAGGCCTGCAAATGCAAGGCTGCAACGTCTCTGTCTCTTTCTCTCTTTCTCTCTCCACAACTAATGAATGAATCGAGCCGAAGTGAAAGGAAAAAAGATCGCATTTTTATTTTTTCTTCTTCTTCTTCTTCTGATTGTTTCACGCAGGCGGTGCCCCCCGCGAGAAATCTCATCGGTTTTAGCACCCACCCACCCACCCCTGTTGGGAATCCCCTTATTTTAATCCCAGGAAAAATAAATAAAGAATCCTTCGAAAAACAAAAAAATATCTGTGGCCGGGTGGGGGGCCCGCGAGAGCGGACCGCTCTCCTCCCCCGTTGGCGGAGTTCACGTTTTCAAAATGGTTAGGTTTTTAGGTTTGAATTGGAAATGCCGGAAGGGGAGGGTGTCGAAACTGTTGACATTGTCCTGATGAGTAAAATGTGGGAATTCTTCGTTTCCCACGCGCGCCGGCTTCGAAACTGGGGATGGATCTGGATCTGGATCTAGATCTAGATCCGGATCCGATCGAATTGGTGTTTTGTCTTAACTTGGTCCTATCCAACTTAAGTGCGCATCTTGGATTGCCTTGGACCTCAAGCATACATGCTAGAAATCAAGGGTTCGATCGACTGAGTATTAAGTCAAAACCGAATCCCTATGATCAAGTTCCCGATGAAACCGCTCATTCCAAGTTTAGAAACGGCGGTTCAAACTTCGAATGGACGGATTTGATCCGGATCGACTCTAGAATTAGACCCAATTTTGTCAACACTAAGCCTGACTGCTTAGGCTCGTCCATTATTTACTTTCACCTATGAATATAGTTATACCATTCGCTTATAAATTGTTGAATGGTTGAGCACCTTGCCAAGGGATTGGAGATTAGAATTGTGTACTAGTAAGTGTGGTCATATGGCTCAAGTGAAGAATTAAAACCACAATCTCATAATGGAATTGTTCGGTGTCTTTGAAATAGACCTGATCATGGTCCTAGCTGTCAATCCCCATGATCCCCACAAGGGCTCGAAACTCAAAATTGGGCAAGCTTCGGCAACATCAATTAGTTATAAGACCCAATATGCCCTAAGTAAACCTGAATTAGGTCCACCGGCTTAAAAATGATACATATTTCTAAGTCGATGACGGCCGGCCCGAGCAACAAATTAGACATGATTGAAAGGTTTAACCCAGCTCGACTTTTCCATTGATCACCTCTAATAATGAACATAACTCTATGTATTTTGACAAGTGAGAATTTAGCTATGCATGACAAGCTGAGTACTGCTACGAGGTCTAAACAAGCTCCACTTTTGTTGGTCTCGACAGTTTTTTTTTTTTTTTGGTCTAGTTGGTCTCGATAGTTGATTGACTAGACTTAGGCTATGTTTGGAGTGATTTCTAGGTCGCATTATTTCGTTCGACACTCTTTCCTTTCGCAGCTCATCTCCTCTTCCAAGCAGAAGGTCAAAAGTCTAGACGATTGGCGGGACAAAACTCAACAGCTGATGGACAAAAGTGATCGATGGTAATTTTGAAGTGGGATTTTTTCCTCCATTCCATTCGTTATTAGAGGAAATCCAGGTCTCTCATTGACCGGTTGTTTTACAAATGTTACAATTAAGTAGGTTTCATACGTAACCAATTCATCAGAAGTCTCTCTTATTCTCTCCTCGCGGCGACGACGAGGCAAGTGGAGATGATGGATGTACTATGGTTGTGGCACCACAATGATAGGGCTGGCACGGGATGACGGTCGTGACAAATGTGCGGGAGGCGAAGGGAGGAGACGCGGGGGAGGGTAAGATTAGCGTTTATATCTGATTTTTGTGCATGCCCGTGTTTTAGTTAAGTTTCTATTTGAATAATATTCACGGTTGTCGCCAAACGACGCAAGTTTCTCTAACAGTAAAAAATGAAAGAAAAACACGACCTTACATTATACCTAGCAATAATCAATAATAAGTCATAACATTAACCAAATACAACTTTTTGCTCACCGAAAAAGAGTTCGGATGGGGTTCGACCTACCTATCTCGCCCGTAGAAAAGTTGATATAAGACGTCAACGAAGCACTAGCTGCCCATCGGGGAAGACCCTCGCTACAGTACCACCAGGCACGAGCAGGAAATCTTTGATCCACGATACAGACTAACCAACATTTAACGAAACCGAGGATAGATTTGGAAATCGAACCAGTAAAATCGTCCGCATATAAACCAAGGTCTTAGGCTAACCCACCAGCCACACTGATGGTTCATCTGGTCGTGGACATATCATAAGCACGACCACAGAAAACAATTTAGGGAAACTTTAACTACCTCCCAAGCGGGAAATTAATCAAAATTGTCTAAGCACGAACATGTTTTTTTTACATTCGAGGAAATATCGAACAATCATATCTCTCCGCCGCATAGGAAAAGCACCCAATACAATCGCCAAATTCACAAAAGTGACGTAATGTTCGGACACCATTTTTGCTTAAATGTAAAGGAAAGAAATACAAAAAAAAAAAAAAAAAAAAAAATGAAAGAGAGAGAGAGAGAGAGAGAGAGAAAGATCGTGATAAGATGCGTGACGGTGGAGGTGACTAGGATGCTTTATCTCCCTCCATTACTTTTTTTCAGACCTCATTCGAATTTTTTTCCTATTTTTTCTTAATTTAAAGATAATGTGGTCAGATTAATTGCGGGCGACATTTAATTATCACGTGGACCGGAGTAAGAGGGAACAGAGAAACCACGTCTTCCTTCCGCTGTCAGGCTTCCCCGTCCCGTCTTGGGCCCTCAACTTGCTCGACACGTGGCCTCCCTGCTTTTTTTTAAACAAAAAAGAAAAGAAAAACTAATTTTCTGAGTTGGAAAAAAAAGGAAAAAAAAAAAAAGGAAAAGGGATCTGAGTTTTTAAAACAGGGGGAGAAGATCCATCATCCCGTTTGTCCTCACGATCCCGTTTCTTGCTGACCGCCCTAGGACGAGTTTTGAAATGCTTTTGGAAAGCTTTGGATCTGGTTCGAGGTGGACCGGATCGATCACAACTGTTATCGGCGTCGACATGTGATTCGCCAGTGCCCTCGAAGAACTTCGAGAATCAATAGCTGTTGCGCTGTTTACTTGTAATATTCTTTACGCAATTTGAGCAGGCACCACAGGGAATCCGATCCTGTACCGTTCACTTAATTTCTGGCGAGCTAGAGATTCATTGCATCGTTGCAGGCCAGATGGACTTAATTTAAATGGCGTGTAAATTATGCACATTTTTCTGCAGCTACAGTCTCAGAAATAGCAAGTATATCAAACTCAAGGGTAGTACAGTCCCATTTACCAATCGACAAGCTTGTCCACGGTTCAAGGAGCTCGGACGGGCCAACACAACACCATTAATCTAGTCGTAGTCTGCATGTAGGAAATTAAATACCCAATTTTGAGCCCAAAAGCTGGTAATTCTCCCTCTCTCCAAGTTATTTCCAGAGCATCAATGATCCAAGAAGGTAAGGTCCTGGATTTAGGGTCGCGTTCTCAATGTACATGGAACTAAACAGAGGAAAGAAGCTGGGAGTTTCATCATACATCGTCCGCTACAGAAAGAATCATCAAACGATCTACAGGACACAAAGCTTGATTAGCACCTTTCTAGTGCTGAACTAAGCTAATGGGAATGAATCAAGGATACCGTAAGAGATGCAACTTAAACATAAGAAGGGCAACCAGACACAGAGGAGGGGCCAAAAAATGAACACCTCCGTAAGTTTGAAATGGCTCATGAAGAAGGTTCCGGTGCAGCAGATGCAGCCCTTTTCTTGGCAAAGTACTCTTCGGCACGTGCCAAGTTCTTGGCAACAGAAGGCTTAACCCACTTCTTTCGGCCAGGCAAGACAGTGAGGGAACAGCCAGCAGCCTCGAGCTTCTCTTTCGCTGCTGCTGAAAAGGCACGGGCCTTTACATTTAACTTGACACTCAGTTCCCCATTTCCTAAAATCTGAAACCGTGATAACAACCAAACAGATCACAACAGTTCCAGAAAACTTACAGGAAGGCAATAAAAGATTTTCTAACCATTCTTCTACAAAGCTAGAAAAACACAAGCATTACATGATAAGCGCATATTATGATTACTGATTAGAGATGGCAATATTAAATGGATTCAACTCGCGAGCACTGAAGACAATGATGAATCCACTTATATGCTTATGATGGAAAAACGGGGAATACAAGTTCCATTAAGCAGATATAGGGAGCAAGCGCCTTCTGAATGAGATCTAGAAGATGGAGACATCATTGACAAAATTTTGAGGCCTAACTGCTAAAAATGACCCTTAAAAAGCCTCCACTAAGGGTAGAAGTGCTGCTCAAAAGGGGAAAAAGAAAAGGGGGATGCACCAAAGAAGAGCAGGGACAGCCTTTATATTACCGTGGCAACACTTCAGCCATACCCAAGCATGTTCTTACCTTCAAAGGGAGTTTCCTTTCTCTTCCAGATGGGTTAATAAGACCCTTACTCTTTAAAGTCTCTAGAGACACCTCATCCCCTTCTTGAAATCCGGCTGCTTCGATATCCTTTAGATTGACAGGAACATACTTAGGTAATCCCGCATGCATGCCTTGCCAGTAAAACAAACAAACAAAAGGTCTCAGCAATTACATTTTATTAAGTATATAATTAGGCACATGAGACGCAGAGACATTTTTGCCCACCAAAGCAAATATCTTCTCATCTACAAACCTGTGCACTAGAATTTTCAACTGAAGGGACAAACATAAGGCTGAACAGCACAACAAGAGAACCGGCATACCACAACATGTGTATACCTATATTCACACCACTCATTCCAATTTCGTAGGTAAAACTAAGAATTCCAGGGGAGATAGGACTGCTGGCCCCTTGAGATTTCCCACCATCTTTTTTTCTTTCGGTCATTAGTTCAGGCCATCCTCCGTAGTAATGGCATATCAAGCATTCTCCCGAAGAAAAGTCCCATAATCAATGATTCTTCACAATCAAGATAGATATAAATGGCATCTTGTATAATTCATACAACTCTGAAGTCGTGTATTCTGGATTGCCCTAAATCTGGATGACTATCACCTAAACCATTTCTATTACGCCTCTCCATGTACTCACTAGCGGTGCGGAGATGAAAGTAAGTAAGGAAGCATGACTCCATGGTGCATCCACTAATCAGATTAGTGATACATAAAAGCACTCGTTACAGAAATCCTAAGATTTGATTTTAAAGATTGAAATAATGAACCGAATAAAAGGGGAAACAAGATTTGTCGATCATTCTCAGTACATACTCAAAAATGGAACTTGTTCATGGACAGATGCTCATCATATAACAAGTGAGTTTAGAACACTATCGAGAAGAACTGTTATAGAAATATTTTTTCCAACTTCTCAAGGATCTAGCATGCCTTGCCAATATCCTCGCTTCCATAAAAAATCTAACAAACTATATATTTAAGCATAATCCGTCCCAAAATCATATGCACACGGGATAGGGTGGCATCATATTTTGTTGACTACCAAATAAGGTAGAAATAGAATGCAGATATTTGGTCAGAACCAGGGAGCAGATAACCCAGGACTAGGCCAAGCCATCAACAAAAAACTTCTGAATGAGTGTGATCGAACATGACGATCTGCCCAGGCTAGAGTACAATATCCAGGAAAAAAAGGATCCAAAAACTTTTCTTTACAGAGTTTTTGAAGTCATCCCAATGTTCTATGTCTGGTTGGTGATTAAATGCAGAAAGATCACAAACCTTTTCGTGGCAGGGTGACCAGAGAGTAGTCCTTGTTGCAATAGATTCACATTTTTTTTGTTTAACGTTTTCAGCTTTGAAGTAAAGCTTTCTTTACCATATTCCGAAAAAGTCTGAACATAGAGAAACTATAAACTAGCATGGGACGTGTCGAAACATTCAAAATCAAGGTAAACTACTCAGCTCAACCAGCTTCAGCTAAAAACGACGTGTGACGAGGGTTGAATATATGGATGGTAAGGCCCTAATTGCGAACCTATATCTGCAGTTGCAAAACTGAAAAATCGTAATGATCTCCAATACCCCAATTAATTTGTTTCATAACTATTAACAATTGCCTTAAGAAATGCATTTTTAACAAGTCTACACCAATTATCACATCAGTTTGTTAGATCCGCATCCAAACCAAGAAAGCAAAACCGAAAAGTCCTAAAGACTAAACCCCAATTCTGGTTGTTCCTTCCTCAGAGAATCATTTCTACAAACAACTTCCAGACACTCAATAGTCCCCAACTTCTGCATTACCCTTGTTCATGGCATCCGCCACCCACTACAAAAACTCATATTAACAAACCTCAATAATGCCCATCCCACAAACAAACCTCATGTCATCCTATAATGGGACAAGCACCAAGACGTCTTAATCGTGACCAAACAAAGCAACTAGAAAAAGCGGACGATTCATTACCTCCCGCAATGCCACGCAATTTAGGGATACGCCGGTAGAGCGGCATTTGTCCGCCCTCAAACCCCTTCATGACGCCCGGTCCAGACCGGGACTTCTGACCCCTCATCCCGAACCCACAGCTCGCTCCTTGACCTGCCGATACACCCCTTCCCTTTCTCTTGGCCTTCTTCCTCGATCCAGGCTGGGGTCCCAGGTTATCCAGCCTGAATCGGACGGGGGAGGACAACGGTTCGGCAGCCGGCGACAAAGAAGCCTTGCTGCTGATGACGAGCGGATGCTTTTGCAATTGTTTGCTCTTCAGCTGAAGCTTCAGAGGAGGGAACAAACACGGTCTCGCTCGCAAGTTGCTTGAGTCGCCCTGCGAGGTGAAAGATGGAGAATTTGCTTACAAGAGTGAGAGTGGTCATCAAATCTGCGAGAGAGAAAGAAGAGAGAGAGAATACCTTGAATGAGGAAGAGGGATGATTGCAGACGACGGCGAGCCTCGTTAAGGAAGTCGAAGAAAGAGAGAGAAGGGACGCCATTGGCGAGGGAGTTGAAGATGGGTGCTAACACTTAGCTCTGCTATTTTTTAACGGATGAGAGAGAGAGGAAACCAAAAAGATAAGAAAAGGAGACCCATTTCGACATGGTTTCGCTGTAGTGGCATTTTTGTCATTTTGGGTTTGACAAAAGGCCTAATAAGGCCACAGCTCTGAACTTCAATATCTCCTCTCTCTCGCGGTCTATCGCGATTCGAAGAATGGTCACCTGAATTTAAACATACCTCGGTCACTTTCGAGCTTCTGGCTATTGTTCTTTGGCAAATCTGGGAAGCACGAGACCCACTCTGTTTTTCGAGCGCAAAAGCTAGATCCAGAGCAGGTTGCGAATGAAGCCGTTGCGATGCAACGAAATCTCGATAGATGGCGGCTACCTGTGACGAAGAACACCCCAGATGTAGTAAGCTTCGGCCTCCATCAACGGTGGCCACCAGAGCTGGGAAAGCTCGAAATCAACAGCGATGGAGCTTACCTGGTTCTGTTTGCAACAAATGAAGGCGCTGGTGGCTGGTGTCTGCCGCGACAGCTCGGGGAGGCTGATTGAGGGCTTTGCGCGGTCGATCAAGCCCCGGTCGAAACCCGGTCGTACTTCTCCACGCGAACGGATGCGCGCCTCCTTGAACTGGAATCAGATCATCATCCTGATCTGATAAGCGCTCTAACTTGCGGGGACACAGATCAGCTGGGAATTACAAGGACTTATCACGCAAGCCCATTCACTTCTTAAGGCCTTCAAGGATATGAAGTTAGCCCATATTAATAGAGAGCCCAATAGAGTTACGGATTGGGTTGTTAAGGCCCAAACAAAGAATAGATTGCCACGATTTTGGGTTTTGCATTTCTTGTTATAAATGAAGATAACAGAGGAGAAAAGTATTAAGACTGTGTTTGGCCATTGGGGTTTTTTTATTTATGGGATAGGATACGGTCGGATAGGATAGTGATCTGATTTTTGTAATATCGTATGCAATGTTTGGTAAATGTCCTCATATATTATGGATATAGATACCCTTATTATTATTATTATTATTATTATGGAGATACCCCTTATTAAGTTACCGTGCTCTGTCCACGAAGCCAATTGCTCACATGATGCCTCACCACTACGTTGCAGCCATCGACCGTCATCTGGCGCCTGTTATTATCTAAACTCGTAGCGGTCGCCAGTAAGCAGCAGACCATGAAGCAACTCGGGAGACGAAGATGATAAGCGATTTTTAGGGTTTACGTGAGAAGGTCATTTTCGTGAAGGGACAAAAAGAAGCGATTTTTAGGGTTTATGTGAACTGGGTATGGAGCGAATGAGTGTGATCGGACATTGGAGCAGAGAAGAAGTAGAGATGTGGAAGATGAAGATCGCAGTGATTCGGTGACATTCTCAACGAGACGTCAAAATGGGACATTTTCCATAATTTTCTTTTGTTTTATTTTCCTTCTGACTTCCCATTTTTGTGTGTGCTCATTTTCGGACAAAGAGAAATCCCTAAAAGATCCAAATGATAAATTATAGAAGGTTTTCACCGGTAATAAAAAAACAAAGAAATTGACGGCGGGTAATATGAAGGCAAATGCATTATAATCACACGTTCAATTTGATATTAGTTAGAAATTACTTACAAGGGAACACATGAAAGTATGATTATGATAAATGTGACATAACGATCATTCGAACGATGGGAAACGAAATTTCGAATTCGTTAAAAAATGTATTCCAATGACTCATTGTCCTTATCCACCGGAAGAGATTTAACATATGAATTATACGAGACAGCAAGCCAAGCCACTCAAATGCTTCCATATGTTTCCCAATCAATTTGAATTTAAGGTTTTCGACAAGCTCATTTCACGTTCAATTATTTCGCTAGTGACACTTGATCTAACAGCCACACCAATAAATGTCCTCGTTTAGTGGTGGTTTAGTTAGTGAGTCCGAAGTTATAAGGGTTCAAGTAAGAAAGTGGATGTGAATTGCGAGTTAAATTTAAGAATTAATATCATGAGAAACTACATACGGATATACATGTGATAAATTTATCCCAAATTAATTTTTGACCATCAACAAATTTAATGAAAACCAACGGAGGGTAAATATGTCACAGATGTAGCAGATTGGGATTTTTTGTGGTCAAAAAATTAATTTGGAGTAACTTTATCACATATGTACCGAAATTTTTTGTGGTATTGACCCTAAATTTAAACCCCGCTTTCTTCTTCCCTCAGTTTTTTGGCTTCTTTTGGCTATGCACGTTGTAAATACAGGTACAGACAGGAGACGAAAGCATCTGTGGTCATTAGAAACTTCATCCAAGAGACTCAACACGAGATACAGGTGAATAGAGGGAGTCGTAAAACTTTGGACTAGGCAATTCGAGGATTTATAGAAGGATGTTCCTCAACCGTCATCTTGTCTTGTGGGTTTGAATCAACAGTGGAAGTTAAACTTAAAAGTGTGAAGAGTAGTACACCCTCACCAATGTCAATTTCCCGGAGGCGATCTGAGTCAATGACAAGCAGAACCAGAGCTGAGGAAACTGAGGTATGGAGAAATCAGATTGCAATGAAACTCAACACTTTTTACATTGACCCCCCACCCACATCGCACCATACTAGGAAGTCAAGTTCTTGGGTTTGAAGAGATTGGTACTTTGGAGAAACTGCGGCCGATATGACGATCCCGCTGAGCAGGGCCAATCCCAGACCGAGACTGTTCACGACCAGGGACTCCGAACCGTGCTTGTCTCCGTTTCTCCTTGTCCGTAGGAAAGTCAACTTCTCTAGAAGCCGGGTCTCTGCTGTGGCCATAGCCAAGCCGTAGGTATAGAGTCCGAGGAAGATGTGCCAAGGCAACAACTTCATTCTTATCGACCGCGCCTCTCCTCTGTGCCAGAAGCTCAGGAAACCCATCAAGCACTGAGACGTGAACAGGAAGAAACAGAATGTCAGCACTCAGTTAAGACCTGGGTAAGCTTTTGACACACATAAGAAGATCACCCGTGCCTTGAATGCTGAAAAGAAACTAAGAGTTGTCAACAGCATATCGTGGCCATATGCGAGTGGAAGCATCAACCCGTCAACCTAAAGGTAAGCAGTTGGTTTTGCTCATTTTACCAACAGGAAGGTAGTTCAGGATTTTAGATTTCTGCAATGCCCGAGTGCTGGGAAGCAAAGTTTTGCGCTTCACCACCATTCTATCAAAGCATCCGTTGGAATTGATTGGGATCAAACTACTAATTAAGGAAATCAAAACACCCTCAAATGGCAATATGATGGCTTTACATGCTAATGAGAGAATCTGAGGTCGATGCCGAACGAAAACGAGATTTGTTGACCATTACACAGAGTGTTCAATAAGATTAGTTTTAGTATTTCAGAGAAATAGCGCATGAAGTGGAGAGAGAAGCATTGCGTTGGTCATGGTTAGGCTGGTCATAGTTGATTATAGTGAATGGTAAACCCAGCTTGATCCTTACTAATGAGGCCCAAAATGGATGCCTAGTTATGTGACAGGAATAGCCTTCTACAGTCCACAAACAAATGGTGTCGAGGGCTACGTGTATCTTGGATGCCTAGAAAAGTTATGAGATGTTATATCAATGTCATGCTCAATTTCAGAAAGAAGGACACAATAATGCTATTACTATATTCCCAGAGTATGTCTTTTATTACGACATCATATACCAGCACATACATTTTTTTGACCGAACAAGCCACTATAATTTCTATAATAATACGATCTGAGAACTCCTCTAAGCTGGGTCCATGTGATGATCCCTATTTAACTACTTAAATCCTCCACCAAGAATCTGCTTCTTTCATCATTCCACAGAAACGGACACTTATGACCAAGCCATTAAACTACTGGTAAAGATGCTTTTGATTATTCAGAGATAGGATGAGAACACAATCTAAATGAAAACAGGTACCACAAACAAGCTGGTTGTCACTAGTTAGCCTTCTTTTTC
Organism: Lenwebbia sp. NSW1173648; assembly: GCA_029784005.1. Taxonomy (NCBI): domain Eukaryota; kingdom Viridiplantae; phylum Streptophyta; class Magnoliopsida; order Myrtales; family Myrtaceae; genus Lenwebbia; species Lenwebbia sp. NSW1173648. The sequence continues at coordinate 8,483,000 of JARCGZ010000010.1, forward strand.
TCGTTGGAAAAATACATTTCTTCTTGGCTAACGTATCACGAATCACTTATCAGCTGAAAATCAAACTGAAGTGGCCAAAATACAACCAGCAAGAAAATGCAGAGGATTTAGGGCAGATTCTAGACTGAAATACACCGTTTCCAACACCCTTTATGACTACTTATCAACTGGTAAAGCTGGTAGCAAGCAAAAAAAAAAAAAAAGTTGAGAAATGTTTGGTTAGGAAAAACATGACATTGCAAATGAGAAGAAGAAAAGATTGAAGAGGGAAAGTGAGAAACCTGAACGCCAAACAAGGAGACGCAGATCAAGCCCATCCAAGAATACAAGCTGTAGAAATTACCCACAACCCCATCTTGCCCGTGGAACTTTGTCCAAATGCCGAAAACCCCACTTCCCAGAGCCACTCCTTGAAGCCACGGATGCACCGATTTCTTCATGTTCCCCGAACCAGGCAACCATCTGTGGACCAAGATGGCTGAAACAGAGAAGACCCACATTTGAGGGGGAAAAAGCAACAAAGAAAAGAGAAAGAAATTGAGAGAAAGCAGATTTGTAAATGGGAAGGTTTCTTTCTCGTTCCAAATTCACCAGCAAAAAGGTCTGTATCTTGTGTACCTTCTCCACTAATGAGAATGAAGCCGATGACCATCAACAGTGGGTGAAGAACCTGTTTGAAAACAGAAACACCCACTCACTCATTTTGACAGCCAAAAGCATGCACTGAGAGAGAGCGAGAGTGAGAGAAAGAGAGAGAGAGAGAGAGAGAGAGAGAGAGAGAGAGAGAGAGAGAGACGGAAGAAGAAGGAATACAGAATAAATGAGGTCTGCTTGAGAGGAGGAGTGAGGGAGGAAGCTAGATTTGAAGGCGAGAGCCCAAGAGAGCACGAGCATTGCCATTATCACTCCACAGATTCTTGCAAGCAGGAGGACAAGGAACGGTGAAGACGAGGAATTTCCCATAGCTTCTTCTCTGGCCTTCTTAGAGCTCAGAAATGGAGCTCTGACTCGCTCAGTCACCAGCCACCGACACCTGAGGGAGTTGAAGATACGCCGTGGCACGATTGATCCGAGCAAAGCAATATAGGAGGTTGAGCTTCTGATGCAACAGGCGCCCAATGGCTTTGGTGATGATGGTGACACTTGAACCACCTCCACATCCTTGTGAGCAATTTGTGAAGGTTGAGAAGAAGGGGTGGTAGTGGGTCCAGACTGCAGAAGGTGACCAGGTGTTATCAATGAAGGTATTGGTGTTGGTGTTGGCATCTGTATAGAAGCTTCTGGATTGACAGCATTGGATGGCCCCAAAATGGAGGGAATGACTTGAGAAGTACTTTGATACTGCAAGGTTGAACCAGCAAATACATTGGGCTTGTTAGATATAGGGGGAATTATGTTGCTAATGTCCGGACCAGTAGTCATCAGAGGAGGGAGCGATGGCAAATTAGCACTCAGACTGACTGCAGGAAGGGCAGAGATCGGTGCCTTATTGAGCATGACACTTGGTAGGGAATCTGAAGATGCTGCAGCGGATGGAACAGTAGAGAGAGTTGAAGGCACAGTAGCAGATGAGGAAATGGAAGTCATGTTTAGTGAACTGCTGCTGACAGGAAGCAAAGGAGATGGGACCTCTGGCAAGTTAGAAGCTCCAGCAGGGAAAGAAGTATTAAAGCCAGGATACTGCATTGGCTGCTGCATAGGAGGCGGCATAGACAAACCCGGTAGTGGCCGAAGCAGAGTCTGCCGATTAATATGAGGAAGCCCATTGGGAGGATAATATCCTTGCCAATACATAGGCATAATCCCACCATTATTTGCACCTGGGGCTGGGAAAGCTCCCCATGACCCTATATTCCCTCCAGGTCCTTGAAAGTTCGAGGCAGGTAGTGCCATCTGTGCCGTGTTGGAGCCAATATCTAAGGGACCACTAACAATGGGAGGCAAACTTGCAGATGTTGAAACCGCACGAGGGTAGTGAGACTGCCAAAATGAGATTCCATTTACTTAAATTTACAGTAAAAATGTTATCAACCCAAGTACCTGTATGATTGCCGGATCATTATTGATAGGGGGTGCAGGTGCAGGTGCAGGCTGAACAGGTGGAGAAGATTTAACCTGCAAATCCTGTAAAAAGAGAAGCATGGAGAACTTAGCTGTTGAGAGAACATGAGAAACGAAAACTTATCTACATTACCAGTACACGCCACTTCTGAAGGAAAGACCCAATGAAGAACAAAACGAACAGGTTACACTACTACATGAAAAGGATTCTGTAACTATGTCAATCATTGTTAAACAAGTGAGCTGGCTTTATATCCCACTTCCAACTCCCAGCTTCCAAATGGAGAAAAAATGGAGGACAATATAGGCTTTGTTTAACGCAAAAGGCTGATGCAATCAGATATTACAAAGAATTTATGCAGATGAAGAGTTGTTCTGTTGAATGACCCGAGTTACAAACGTTTTCGGGATTCTATTTTGGAATTTGCTTGAAGATAATGAAACGAACACTCAACTCTATTATTCATCACTGTGAACATACGTTCATGCATGCATAACGTACCTTGATGTCACTTCCTCGGAACAATATGTATTCATCAAACACAATAGAGGCTTTGTTTAATGCAAAAGGCTAATTATAAAACGTCATTAAGATACTTCCTCTTAAGCCTGAAACATTTGGGGCTATGGAACTATTAAAGGAAGAAAAGCCCTGACATCATTGTTGGACAGTCTGAAATTTCATATCCTAACACGAAAAACTAGAAATTGATACGGTGTTCGTACAAAACAATAGCTGCTACATATCACGGATATCGCTGTAAAATATCTATATATCACTAAACCACGTAAATTCTACCCACTGAGAAAGGTTAAATGCTGAAACACCGAAGCCATCAGGAGAAAAGGTGTCAAGCCTTTGCAATACCTTCAAATTGATGACAGCAACCTTATTGGCTGGGGATGAGAGCTGTTAGCTGATGTAGGCCATGGACCTCAACATGGGCTCTAGCGTGACTCTAGTTAACCTGAATGCACCTGTGTCTCTCCACAAGGCATCTTTCCATAGTCTTGCAGCTACAAAAAGGTGAATGAAAATGAAATAAGCAGCAGAAGTTGCAGTACTACTCTCAATTACCCAAGTCATGGACTTAAAACAAGTAAGAACAACCTACATTAAGAGGACAATCAGAGATTGACACAACATGTCGAACTACTATTTAACAAATTCGTGAGATGATGAAAAAAAAAATGCAGGAAAAATTTACAAGTAAGATAAGAAAAATGCTTCCTACTGTGTCATCAGGTGTGCCGCTGTCGCGTTGAATTGACACTGGGGCGAGGCTGGGCTGAGTTAAATTAGCCACAGGAACTCCATTGTCATTTATGTTAAAACGAGGAGGATAGGCATCTTGCCAAGGCCACAATGCTGGGAACATCTCGGGGACGGATGATGAGGTTTACTTGCTACTGTCCTAATTACTTCCACCTCTCTGTGAACTAGGCAGAGCCACTTTAGCAATGCCATTCTTCATGGAAGCTATCTTTCCAACACCCCCTTTTAGAGCACTCGTTGCAGTGTCATATGTTTCCACGGCAATTGCTCCTTCCTCAGCATACTGGATGGCTTCCCTACATAGACTGTTGAAGCGAGATGTAAGAGTTTCAATACCATGTGGATCAGAATTTTGTTCTTCAGACCCCAAAAGAGATTTCGCGTTCCTGGTCCTTCGCTTTAATATGTGGTGAGAAGGAAGGGTGAAGTCAATATATGTCCACAGAGTATTCCTGAGTACTCAAACATTTGATAGCTGCAGCTTGCTTTCATCTCAGATACGTTCAGAGCAACTAAGAATGCCTTGTCGTCATGTTCTTATTCAGCGACCCTGTATTTACTGATAACTCCATCATCCTCAATCTTATTTGCAGTATACCCGAACATGTTGTCGAACAACACGTCCGTCCCGGCCACAAGGATGTCCCCCTTGCTGTAGCTCTGGACATGCACACAAAATTGGAGTCGGATCGGAAAGCTGCCTAGTCGCTCATCAGTTGCGCTTTGATTTGGACATGTACGCGATTAGTCGATAGAAAAACACGTAAAGATTCATAGATAAACAAAAGGCTACTGCAGATCATGACGTGTTATGATTCGGGTCTTGTCGCTACATGTATGACGTCAAAGCCGCTCGATAATCTCAGTACATAGTGAATAAGCTACGTGAAATTTTCTGATGGAAACCTCCATCTGAAATAAATTCAACTTCTTTTAACTGTGCTGATCCCAGCAAGCGATATGGACAATTGAAACCGTACTCTTGGAGCGGCGACCGCCCGCTATTGCCCACGTTCACGACCTGCAAACAGTGCTGCGACGGAGAAACACAACCTAAGTTTAGCAACGCTAATTAGTGGACTCGGAAGGTCCGCAAAGAAAAGGACGTACATTATCGGCCAGCAACGCGGTGGCCGATCCCCTAACTAAGGTCCTGCGGAAGGCTGCATTGAGTACCGACTCGAGAAGTACGTCCTACATTATCCTACATTATCGCTTGCCGGGCGTACTCCCCTGGGTTGATGCCAAGCCGTTTCTTCGGCCGGTAACAATTTCCCTTCCTTAGAAGCCCCGCGAGCACCACAAACAAACTGTTTGAAGAGAGCTGGTTGAAGAGAGCCGGAGAGAATCTGACGTGTTCCTACCTAACAAACCGCATGCTTGTTCGAAGAGAGTTGGAGAAAATCTGACGTGTTCCCACTTCACAAACCGTAAGCTTGTTTGAAGAGAGCTAGTTGAAGAGAGATGGAGAGAATCTGACGTGTCCAGTCAGAACGCACTTTCCATTAATGCCCACATGCAAGTTGACTTAGACTTAACCGACCAGTAGGAGGCGTTCATTTCTGTTAGCCCCCCTCTCTCTCACTCTCTCCCTCCCACTCATTCTCACGTTCTCGCTTTTTGAATCTTCATCTTTCTTGTCCACTCTGTTTCCTCTGTCCGTTGGAAGAGAGCTGGAGAGAATCTGACGTGTTCCCACCTAACAAATCGCATGCTTGTTTGAAGAGAGCGGGAGAAACTCTGACGTGTTCCCACTTCACAAACCGCATGCTTGTTTGAAGAGAGTTGGAGAGAATCTAATGTGTTCAGTGGGAACATACTTGCCATTAAGGCCAACATGCAAGTAAACTTAGACTTAACCGATTTGTAGTAGGCATTCATTTCTGTTAGCCCCCCTCTCTCACACTCTCTCCCTCGTGCTCATTTCCTTGTTCTCGCTTTTTGAATCTTCCTCTTTCTTTTCCAATCTGTTTCCTCTGTCTGTTTGAAGAGAGGTGGTTGAAGAGAGCTGGATAGAATCTAACGTGTTCCCACCTAACAAATCGCATGCTTGTTTGAAGAGAGCTAGAGAGAATCTGACGTGTTCCCACTTCACAAACCGCATGCTTGTTTGAAGAGAGCTGGTTGAAGAGAGCAGAAGAGAATCTGACTTGTCCAGTGGGAACGCATTTGCCATTAATGTCCACATGCAAGTTGACTTAGACTTAACCGACTTGTAGTAAGCGTTCATTTTTGTTAGCCCCCCCCTCTCTCACTCTCTCCTTCCCGCTCATTCCTCTATTCTCGCCTTTTGAATCTTCCTTTTTCTTTTTCACTTTGCTTCATCTGTCCGTTTGAAGAGAGCTGGAGAAAATCTGATGTGTTCCCACTTCACAAATCGCATGCTTTTTTGAAGAGAGCTGGAGAGAATCTGACATGTCCAATGGGAACGCGCTTGCCATTAATGCCCATATGCAAGTTGACTTAGACTTAATTGACTTGTAATAGGCATTCATTTCTGTTAGCCCCCTTTCTCTCACTCTCTCCCTCCCGCTCATTCCCCTATTTTTGCTTTATGAATCTTCGTCTTTCTTTTTCACTCTGTTTCCACTACCTGTTTGAAGAGAGCAGGTTGAAGAGAGCTGGAGAGAATCTGACGTGTTCCCACCTAACAAATCATATGCTTGTTTGAAGAGAGCTATAGAGAATCTGACGTGTTACCACTTCACAAACCGCATGCTTGTTTGAAGAGAGTTGGAGAGAATCTGACGTGTCCAGTGGGAACGTATTTGCCATTAATGCACACATGTAAGTTGACTTAGACTTAACCGACTTGTAGTAGGCGTTCATTTCTATTACCCCCCCTCTCACTCTCTCTCTCCCGTTCATTCCCCTATTCTCGCCTTTTAAATCTTCCTCTTTCTTTTCCACTATGTTTCCTCTATCCATTTGAAGAGAGCTGGAGAGAATCTGACGTGTTCCCACCTAACAAATCGCATACTTGTTTGAAGAGAGCTTGAGAAAATCTAACGTATTCCCACTTCACAAATTGCATGTTTGTTTGAAGAGAGCTGGAGAGAATCTGACGTGTCCAGTGGGAACGCACTTGCCATTAATGCCCACATGCACGTTGACTTAGACTTAATTGACTTATAGTAGGCGTACATTTCTATTAGCCCCCCTCTCTCTCACTCTCTCCCTCCCGCTCATTCCCCTATTCTCACTTTTTGAATCTTCCTCTTTATTTTCCAATACGTTTCCTCTGTCCGTTTGAAAAGAGCTGGAGAGAATCTTACGTGTTCCCACCTGACAAACCGCATGCTTGTTTGAAGAGAGTTGGAGAGTATCTGACGTGTTCCCACTTCACAAATCGCATGCTTGTTTGAAGAGAGCTGATTGAAAAGAGCTAGAGAGAATCTGACGTATCTAGTGGGAACGCACTTGCCATTATTTCCCACATGCAAGTTGACTTAGACTTAACCGACCTATAGTAGGCGTTCATTTCTATTAGCCCCTCTCTCTCTCACTCTCTCCCTCCCGCTCATTCTCATGTTCTCGCTTTTTGAATCTTCTTCTTTCTTTTCCACTGTATATCCTCTATCCGTTTAAAGAGAGCTGGAGAGAATCTGACATGTTCCCACCTAACAAATCGCATGCTTGTTTGAAAAGAGCCGGAGAGAATCTGACGTGTTTTCACTTCACAAACCGCATACTTGTTTGAAGAGAGTTGGTTGAAGAGAGCTGGTTGAAGAGAGCTGAAGAGAATATGACGTGTCCAGTGGGAACGCACTTGCCATTAATACCCACATGCAAGTTGACTTAGACTTAATCGACTTATAATAGACATTCATTTTTGTTAGCCCCCCTCTCTCTCACTCTCTCCCTCACGCTCATTCCCCCGTTCTCGCTTTTTGAATCTTTATCTTTCTTTTCCACTCTGTTTCCTCTGTCCATTTGAAGAGAGCTGGAGAGAATTTGACGTGTTCCCACCTAACAAACCCCATGCTTGTTTAAAGAGAGCTGGAGAGAATCTGACGTGTCTAGTGGGAACGCACTTGCCATTAATGCCCACATGCAAGTTGACTTAGACTTAACCGACTTGTAGTAGGCGTTCATTTCTGTTATCCCCCCCTCTCTCACTCTCTCCCTCCTGCTCATTCCCTCGTTCTCGCTTTTTGAATCTTCATCTTTCTTTTCCACTTTGTTTTCTCTGTTCGTTTGAAGAGAGCTGAAGAGAATCTGACGTGTTCCCACTAGGGCTGTCAAAAAGGCTCGCGCTGGCTCGACTAGGCTCCGCTCGAAAATTTAGGAAATTTTCAGGTCGGACCTTGGTACTGTTTCAGTACAGTACCGGTACTGTTTTAGTACGCCCTTTTTACCTTATCTCTCCCTCGGTTCCAAGCTTCATTTTCCCTTGCATTTTTGCCTTTTACCCTTTGCTGCAGCTTTGTTTTTTTTTTTTTTCCAGCAAATGTGATTTACTCCTGTTGCAATTTTCCCTACAATTTCCCAGCACAGACCAGTCTTTCCTCTTTGCTCAAATTAGCTAAGGATGCCCCTTAACTTTAAGCTACCACCAGTCGTATCCACTTCCACCACCATTTTGAGCTTTAACTTCCAGCTACAGCCTGCAGCTCTTCAGCTTTGACCGATCGTGCCCTTTTCGAGCTGAATTTCAGACTGCTATTGCTGCAAATTCTAGCTGCAACTTCAGCCAATGCACGCTTGCAACCTCCTGCTTCTGAGCCTGCCATTTTCGACTCAACTTTCCAGCATTGCACCCTATAATTTCTAGTTCAAGTGGCGCTATTTCCAACTCAAGTTAGCGTTGGTTTTGGGACTATCTGAAACGACCGTGACGTCCCAGGACGCCGCCTTCCCTAATTACGCTCTGTTTTAATGTAATAATTCATATAAGAGAGGGCGCATGCGAAAGACTCGATACAAGACACGCAGCGGGCCACCCAAAAAGACACAAGTGCATGCGAAAAAGGGCAGGCACGACATCTAAAAGGGTAAGGCCTTAATAGGGCTTCCTAACCCGTATAGCACGCATTAGATAGCACACAAGTCTCAGGCAACGGATTAGAAGGTATAGAGTTTATATACATATAACTTAAATGTATCTTTTTATATCGTTCTTTACAAAAGTTCAAAGGTACACTGGGGGGAATTGCAAAGAAAGGACTTCTACTTCGAATACTATATAGCTCCGCCTTGCGCTCCAATGCCAAGTTCACCTACACCATAGCCACATGCATCTGAACATCTGGATATATGAAAAGAAGGAACAACTACGGAGTGAGCCGAAGCTCAGCAAGTAAATATGCCTAACCAAATGACTAAACTATCTAAATTATTGTTCATTCAGGCAGCGTTCATCAAGCAACAAGCACCATAGAATAGGCATAGGAATGCGGTGGCTGACCACACATCAATTAGAGCCGACGTGCACACTACGAAAACTCCTCAAGCAGCTTCCCAAGGCTTACGGCTAATTGCCCCTACGCGGTTCGGTCTCGAATTCCTGCCGTTTCGCCGACGACCACGACGATTCACCTAGTAATTCCAACTACTAAGAGTCTAAAAATACTAGATTTTCTACCATAACGAACATGAGCACAACAGAACTTCGTAATCTCCCCCCATAGTCCACGCCCGAGCATCCACACACGACTTGAACCTTCGATTCTTGTCGATTCAAACACAATTAGGACGATCAGCCCAAGTATTCATGTTACCCATGACCCATTAGCGCTACTAGAAGCAACGGATCGTTCGTACGAAGATATTCCCTTTCATGCACACCGACCTTCCCCTCCTCATACCCATTTTCGAAACATCACCAATCGCCAAAACGAACGAATATCGGATAGTCTCGTAGTGAGGGTAGGAGTTCTACTTGCCTATGGTCCTACGCTCGAGAATATTGAGTTCGAATTGTCGTCCAAACACCCAAAGTCGTGGCCCTTTCCTCCTTGCTTACATTCGGCCAAACCACTTCAACCCATCACACAATCCGCACACTTTCGCAAATCAGAACACCACATATATACGTTCGACTTCGAACTCGTCAAGCAAAACCATTAATCTCACACATTTCGACCTCTCACTTTTCAGGCCAGCAGCGCACGCATGCTTCGATACTTAATTGCAATGCAACCTGATAACATCGCACGACCATCCGTGGCCACCAAACACTACACAAGCCACACAACCACACGGCTTCAAAGCCGGACACCAACATACCAGACGAGTCACATACATCACATGGCCACGCGGCCGAACACCCAAATGCAAAACAAACATCACACAGACTTCGACCATCCAACCAAGACATCTCGCACGCCATTCAAGCAACACGGCCACACGCCTTGTACATAAATACCTCAAGCAGACAAATCCAAACACAATTGATGTCGTCGTACCCAATCAGCAGACTAATAGGCAGTCTAGTGGGAAGGGTTAGAAGTTCTACTTGTCCCAGATCGAAGGACGACAAAGAACAAAGCTCAAATTGCGTTGAACGAACCATGGGTCTCCTCCTCCAGCTTTAGTGCAGCTCAATTTCGCAGAAATTCATCAAATTTTTGGACAATCAACCCTTAGATCTAAGTTTCCCACGATCTTTCGGTTGCGTAGGAAGAAACTGAGCTCAATTCACCTTTCGGACGAGCTCGAATGGACACTTTCTTCTTGGGCGTGCGTAGAAATCCGAGAGAGAGAGAGAGAGAGAGAGAGAGAGAATTCGGGATGGGGGGTATCCACGAATAAAAGGGAGAGAGAAATGAGAGAGGAGAGAGAATTAAGGGGTTTTATAGTGGGGGCACAAGGGTTAGGTCGGTTGGGGGGTGTTTCGAACTCGAATCCGCAAACCAATTCTGCGTCGGACCAATTTCTCAAACTAAAACTATCAATCCAACACAAATGGGCCGCCTAACCTCATCGTATCTGACTATTTTGTTACCTTAAGTAATCCGTCGCACCACCATTTATTAAATGTCCAATTCATTTGCGCCACTAATCCAAGTCTGATAAATACTTTTTCGCTCATTAAGTTTTTTGGCGAAATTCAGGCCTCCACACTATCAATGATAGGCGGTGTAAGGAAATGCAAAATTAAAGGAGCATTTTCGGGATGAACCTATGGGAACGACAACAAGAGAAAAAGGTTGAGTTTAACGCGAACTTGATATCATTTTTTCAATCAGTTTTTGCCATTCAAAATCTAAACAAGTAGACAAAGCCACTTTTTGGAGTTTGATTTTAAAAAAAAAAAATCGGCCCAACCTGACCCGAATATCTTGGACGTATATGATTCGGGTATCGGTCGGCCCGAGCCAGGCCGAGTTTGGTGCTGTTTGGTTTCGGGCCGAGGTCGGGCCTATATGAGACCCGGCCCATTGACACCCTTAGTTCCTACCTAACATACCGCATGCTTGTTTGAAGAGAGCTAGAGAGAATTTGAAGTGTTCCCACTTCACAAATCGCATGCTTGTTTGAAGAGAGTTGGTTGAAGAGAGCTGGAGAGAACCTGACTTGTCTAGTGGGAACGCACTTGCCATTAATTCCCATATGCAAGTTGACTTAGACTTAACCGACTTGCAGTAGGCGTTCATTCCTGTTAGCCCCCTTCTCTCTCACTCTTTCTCTCTCGCTCATTCCCCTGTTCTCGCTTTTTGAATCGTTCTCTTTCTTTTCCACTCTGTTTCCTCTGTTTCACAATGGGTCACTCTGGCTCTTCTCCTCCGATGAAGAAGCTCAAAACCGCAGAGGAACAACTTTCTTTCCCCTTGGAAGATAGCGTCATCTTTTCTAGAATTCTTCTGAAACTGCCGCTGCATGAACTCATTCGTTTCTAGTGCGTCTCGAAGAGCTGGAAGTCCTACATCGACGGTGCGGAGTTCGTTAGGGGGTTCAAAGCTATGCAGCCGCCTAGATACCCTGCCTCCGCTTTCCTCCCTATCGAGGTCGACGTTTTTCCGGCAAACGGCGAATACTATCATTCCCACGATCTTTTGGATGAAAATCTGGCGGATGACGAATACTACGGTTCCGACGAACTTCTGCGGCGCCGTCACTATTACCTCGCCTTGTTGGATGTAACCGGCCAAACCTATTGGCTGCGTTCCTTTGACAGATTGTGCGAGAAGAAGTGTACCTAGAGCGTGGAGGGCCTGATCTTCTACTATCCCGACCACCACCACAACATCGACGACGGCGACGACAACAACTACCACCATCATTATAAGACAGCGTTATTCAACTCGACCACCCTTACTCTCAAGACCCTCCCCATTACCCATCCCAGAGAATTCCCAACATTTGCTCCTAAGAACGACACCTGGTTTCATTACACGGAGAATTTGTTCAAGCGATTTCGTGCCACCGGATTCGACCTCGCCAACTAGGAGATTGTCATCCTGATTACTTGGGTCTATTGCGGCGAACAAAAGGGCGATTATAAATCGGGACAAGTTGCCGGCCACAAGCTGTTCAAATCCAAAACAGGGGAATGGAAGACCCTCAGGGCAGGGGCCCTATCCAAGCTAGTCGGGGAAGCATCTGCGTGGGCGGTATTATCTCTTTCTTAACATGTCAAGAAGAGATAAAAATTGTGATGTTCCTCATCGGTTTTGAGCACTTCATGAACCTATTGCTGCCCAATCGTATAGAGAATTGAGATGGGGAGAGAGAGATGTAGCCAACAGGCCACGAAGCCAACAGGCCGCTGGCCAGAGCTGTAGCTAGCATCCCCTTGAGTTTGCTTTCGCCGGCCAAGCTGTGGAACAGCGGCGTTGCGAAAATAAGGAGGTACTAAGTATGAGAATGTTCCTAATTTTTTGCTTGGTCGAAAGAATAATTACTTTTTTTTCTTATTAGTTGTGACATTATGTTTGTCCATGAGATTGCATATATCATCATTTCAGTCAAATTGATTTTACCTAGTATGTTGGCAAGTTCAGTCTTAAGCGTACTAACTGAAAGAATTTGGGATTAGCTTGAGCCCGAATTTATTTTGGTGATCCAAATGACCGTTCTGTAGCTTGCTGACCTGGAATCAAACTATTGTCGTGTCCAATTTGTATGTATATAATGTCGCCTAAATGATCTTAGGATAGGACGAACCCTCATTATCTTTTCTCGCACGCATAATATATCCGCTAAATCTTAATGGTTCTAGTGATCAAATCGACACCAAACTTACCGTTAGGGATGAATTCTCTAAAGTAATTGATAACAGATTAAAAGAAGAAACATATCGATAAAACCAATAAGCATAACTCTTAAAATTCAAATTGCATTTTCATCGGACTCTTCCCTGCACAATAGACATGGTCACGGGCCAGTTTAGGCCCGGGTCAAACCCAGGCCCGGCCCGTTGATCGGGCCCGCAGTTTCAAATCGTAACTTGCCCGTGGCTTCCGGGCCCAGATCCGATTTCTCCAAACCTTGAATCGGGCCTGGAACCGGCGATTTCGGGCCTGTTTCGAACAGCCAAAAATGGGGATTATAAAAAAAAAAAAAACAAGAGTCGTAACGGCTCTTTTCTCTTTAGAGCCAACGGACCCCTTTTTTTTTTTCTTTTTTATTTACTAATTTCTAACCTATGATATATTATAAATACCCCTTCCCATCTCTCATTTTTTTTCACAAAAATTCTCTCTTCATCTCAATTCTCTCAAATTCTCTCTAACTCTCAATTATTCACAACATTCAATTTATTATTTTCTTTTCTTCAATTACGTACTCTAATTCCTTATTTTCTTTATTTATTATCTCCTTTAATAATTTCCTATTTCAATTTTTTTTATACCCTATATTTTTTGCATTATACCACATATTTTTTCTATATCCAAAAAAAAAAATGGCAAGTGAAAGTAGAACTAGTAGCAAAGGCAAGAGCATGGAGAGAGAATCCGATTATACTTGGGGACTCGATTTCGAAGTTGATGTAGATGATGAAATCAATATTATTCCTAATATGGAGCAAGTCCAAACGCAAGAGAGTCTTCATCCTCCTACCGGTATCGAAGAAATGTCAACAATAAAGGAGCGGGAGTTTACATCCGACTTATGAGACTACTTCACGAAAATTGAAAGATTTGATATAGCTCCAAAAAGGTATGATGTAGTTTGTAAACATTGTCAGACAAAATACAAATATATCGGTGCAGCCGGATATGGAACATTTAACCAGGATCTTCAAAAGAAACATCCAACTGAAGCGAGAATTGACACCAAGCAGCAACAAATTTCTGGGTACGCCAATCCTAACACTCATCTTTTATTTCGTTATAATGAAAAAACTTATAAAGAAGAATTAGGTAAATTTATTTCCGTTGAACATTTATCATTTAGTTTTGGTGAAATATTTGATTTTAATCAATTTATATAAAATGTATGTGCTCCACAAGCAAAATGTGTTCCTAGAAATACACTTAAACGCATTATTAAAGATTTTTAGAAAAAAGGAAAAAAAGATTTACAAAACTTTTTTATGAATTTTAATAGATATGTGCATATAGGTAGCGATATTTGGAGTGATCATTGGCAAGTTAATTCTTATATATGTATAGCATGTCATTGGATAGATAATAGTTGAAATATTCAAAATAGAGTTATTGCATTTAGAGTTTTTGATGATAGGCATAAGGTAAATAATATTTATAGATTAATTAGGCAAATTTTAGAAGAATATTATTTGCTTAATATTTTTTTTCAATTGATTTTGATAATGAAACGGAAAATACCGCTTCAATTGTTGAACTAGAAAAGATTTGTAAACCCGTTTTTGGTGAATAATTTTTTTCACGTTAGATGTGCTTGTCATGTTTTAAATTTATGTGTACAAGATGGTTTAAAAACTCTTGATATTTTTCTCGACCCAATAAAAATTTTAATTCAATTTTTATGAAAACATTCCCAAAAAATGAAAGAATGGTCAAAATTTTGTAGAGCAAATGGGAAAAAATCAAAAAGATTTTCAAGAGATGTTCCAAATCGTTGAAATTCTACTTACGAGTTGCTTAATGAATCTTTTGTATATTGTCGCGACCTAAAAAAAAAAATCAAATTTTATTTTAGGCTAATGGATTATCAGGCTAATTAGAAACTAACCTAATACGGACTCTCCCAAGCCCTACCAAATCGCAACTTAAGGTTCATTAGGATGATTTTAGATTTGGAGTCGCCACTAATCATTTTTGGTAGGTTGATTAGGAACCTAAATAAAGTAGCGGGAGAACCACTTTATTTCTACGAACCGAGATTAAGTGTTCGGGGACTTGATTACACTAGTTAATTAAAACTAATGCCCTTTCGGTACCTTTAATTCCATGAAAGTCCTAAGTCGGTGACTCAAACTTGATTGAATTCATCTTAAAGTTCAAATGAGGTGTTCTTTTATGTTTTCATTTATTTAAAATGAAATGCAAATGCATGAATTACACTAAATGCGAAAATGCCAAGGCAAAGCATGCAAGATATGTCTGAATTCAATTTAATTAAAACATGCAAAGTGACTCATGAATGCAATATTCAAGACAACATGCAAGCAATCCAAATAGACGTGCAAAACTATAACATACGCAAATTATATCTACCCTAGATAGCATGCAATTTTCAATTAAACAATTCAATCATACAAATTAGACTAACCTAAGATGAATGACATGCGAGATATGACGTAGCAAAATAAAATGTGACACGGACGTGCAACATATGAGACATGCAAAAATGCAAGATATGTTATGCGAAAATATGCATAATGTATGCAAAATGATTTTTTAAAATATGGAAGGCAATTTATAAGTGATACACGAAAATTATGAGCATGAATAACATATGATATGCGAGCATAACATGGAATATGACATGTACATGCGCCTAAACTATATAAAATGCAACGTGAGACATGCGAATTCATGCATGAAATATTTTGACAAAAATATGGTATGGGGATATGATGATACTCGAAAGTTTGATGTAATACAGGAGAGATAATGCAAAGATATGACATGGAATTTTGAAAATATGGAATGCAGGATGTGATATTCAAAAAAAAATATGCCATGAATATGCAATGTATGCATGAGATTTTTTGTATTTTCTTTGGGATTTTTAACCACATGAAGATATGCTTGATTTGATTTTCTTGACTTCATTTCCAAGTTGAACTTAATAAGATGAAGTTTCTAGGAAACTTATCTTCCTAAAGATTTAATTAGATATAATTTCTAAGCAACTATATCTTACTAAATATTTTTGGGAGTCTTAAGTTCAATTAAAATTCAAACAAATCCAAGATATCAATCAAGATAATTCAAGTAAACAAAGATGGCAAATCAAATCCTTCATTCTTGCAATTTTCGAAAAAAAAAAAGATATGACTAAATCTAAAATCGGCTTTTGAAAGATAGCGAATCGGATCTAAATGGCAATAGATCGGGTTGGCTTATCTTTCCCGCTTTTCCTAAACCAGAGGATCGTTCCCGAATGGCAACGGGAAGAATCGTCCAAGTTTAAAAAATTCGTTGCCTATTAGGAAAATATTTTCCTAATTTAGATTTAATCGTTTTTTATATTCAGAAAATTGAGTCAAGATAACAATCAAAGTATATTTCGGATTTTCGATTTCCAAAATTAACGTGCAATATTCTAATTAAGGCAATTGAACACGCTAAACTTGCAAGGCAATTTTCAGAATAAGCAATTTCAATCAACCAAATTATGCAATCAAATATTTCAAGATTCAAATTAGGAAAATACCTGGATTGCAAAATTTCTTTTCCTCTTTTAGATTTGCACGAGAGCTTGCACTCCAAGCTTGGAGCTATCGGACCGGACGGCTTGGGAACAACCGCACGACAACAAAACAATATGCTTTTCCTTGATTCAAACGTAGGAACAGCAGAGTCGGCACTGCTTCCTGGGTGGTTAGGAAGAGCGAGGACGCCACAGGCCACAACTTCAAGGCTGGTGACTCTCGGCTTGAATAGGAAACTCCACGGAGAAGCGACGACAAAGCAGAAGCGGCACGAGCAGCAATCGGGATCAGCAACCTTACCTAAAGGTCGGGCGAACAATCAAAGAAAAAGAACAGCTGCAGGGGGGGCACGAACTGAACAGAGCAGCACCAAGCACAATGAGACAAAACCGAACAGCAGTGGGTTTTGTGACTCTGCTTCGTTCTGCAGGACACTGGGCACCGTTGAGTCAATGGCGTTGGTGATCTGGTGGAGTCGCTTGAGAAACCAATTGGTGTCTACAAGGTGGATGAGCAAAACGAGGGACACCAGAGGAAAGAAAAAAAGAACTCTCAAGCCTTTTCTCTCTAATAATCTCACGTGAAGCCTGGAATTTTTTCGTCCCCCCTCAACGTGAGCTGAGGTCTTGTATTTATAGATGCATTGACCTAACTTGATGGGGAAGATTGCAATATTCATATCTCTTCTTCGGGATGCATATCTTAAAAACTGAATATTAGACTAGATATTCTCCCTCTTGGAATGCAATTTTCGGCCACAAAATATATGCAAGAGGGGTTGGCCGAACATCTCATGCGTATATCTAAAATATTCAACAAATCTTTCCCCCTTTTGTTACGAAGGGAGAAATCAAATGATGCTCAGAAGATATTACGTCTATGTCTTTTCCTTTCTTGTTTGGTTCTTCTTTTTTTTTTTTTTTTTTTTTTTGCTCTCAGAATTGGACACGTGAGAATCTTCCTTTGGATGATATGTCCAGCTCTTGCAATCGCGATCAACCCAAATATTTATTATTTTACCCTTTTGATCAGAATTGCTATACTGAACAAATTTACCAAAAACCGACGTCCCTTACCTCAAGGATTTTGGCCGTGTAATCTTATTTGAAAAATCCTCACCTCATGAGCTTGAAGTTGACGCATACGCCCCCTTTTGAGCGGTGGAAGCGATCTCCCACCTTTTATTTCACAGAATCAACCAATTTTGTCTTTTGCTAATTGGGAACTATGCTTTCTCCTTGCCAAATTCCTTCTCTTCTTTCGTCCGTACATGCACCCCTCGTGTGAGCTCATCTAATTTTCAGCCACGAACTTGACTAAACTTTTTGCTTTATTCAATTAAGTTCGTAGCTTCATTGCTTAAACCCGTTCACCACCGGTCCGACTAAAATGAGAATTAATGCAAATGCTCCCTATTGTTGGCCGAAAATCTTATGATGGATTTGGTCCACCACTTGTCATTTTAAGCTCAATTTCGTCGTCGGTCCAATACGAATGCAAAATGCATGCACTTCGAAAACTAAACTAATCCTATATGAACTTAAAACTATATGAATAAATATTTTTCCAGGGACTAAGACTAGTCCCTAATTTTTATGTAATTGAAAAGAAAAATCAAAATTTAGGTGTCAACAGCTGCCCCTCTTTGAGTGGAGGCTCGCAGAGGTTTCGCTCAAAGAAAAAATTGAACCCTAAATTTTGACAATACAAATGATTAGTGATTTTTGTGGGAATTCAATCCCATTTTCTCCAAATGTAATGATGCATGATATGCAAGACAGTAATTAACACATGTCAAGGCTTCTTTCTTCCATGGAATAGAATAGGAAGACCTACACATGGATCGCATATGAAATACCTGTTTTACCAGACATTTCGTAATGCTGATGATTCCCTTAAATTCCAAGCTCCTTCTTAGGGATACAAGGATCTTAAGGTACTGGGACCCATCTGTTACCAGAACTCTCATTCTGATGCGAGACAGCGCAAGATCTGTAGAGTTGAAATAATGTTTTTTCGAAATCACAAGAGCGCATACATTGTGAATCGAAAAAGGGATCAAGATCGCAAGAGCGCATACATTGCGATTTTGATGAAAGACCAAGATCACAAGAGCGTATACATTGTGATTTGGTAAAAGGATCAAGATTGCAAGAGCGCATACATTGCAATTTGATAAAGATACCAAAACCATAAGAGCGTATCATTATGATTAGGTAAAGAACCAAGATCATGAGAGCGTATACATCACAATTTGGTAAGGTAAAGATCATGAGAGCGCATACATCATGATTCGATACCATCAAGGCTAAATAGCACAAATATAAGGGATGTATTACCGAATTGAATCGATGAATACAAAAAGGATGTGTTGCTTGAATCTCATCAATGCGAACACGAGAGGTCAAAATGGCAACTAAAGTCAATAAAGCTGTCAATTTGAAAAGGGTTCAGAAAACTTACTTGGAGTTTCCAAACGAATGATCAAGGCACAGCTAGGCTGACTACATCATACCTGCTTATTCACTTGAAGTATAATCATGCATATAGACAAAACCAATGCTAATGCGACATATATTTCACAAAAATCATGCTTCATTGAAGAAGGTGGATACCTGAATGGTCGAATATGTCGCAATGGATTCGAATACCTTGACAATCATCAAAATTCATTCTTTTGAAAGGTTCAGGTTGAAGATATACTTACCTGAGGGCTTGTTTATTCAATAATCCTTGGATGAATTTCGAGACCTCGGAAGGCAACTCGAACATCAAGAATGTATTACCTGTCAGACAGTGTCAGGGGTAACATGTGCAAGCATACATGCTAGAATTCGTCAATGGGTTCATGCAAAAACTACTCAGCTGAGTTTGTATTACTAATGATTAGGAGCAAAAATGTGTATAACTCATAATGCGGTTCTTGCATAACTATTCTGTCAAGTTTGCATTACCAATTCTGTTCTGGGAGGTTATCACATTATGAACACCTCGAATGTAACCTGAATGAGGGACTTCAGTCCGAAAGGGCTTTCTCTCACTTTCGTGGAAAGCTATTTATCCTGACTGTACGATTCAAGAGAAATCACTCAATCTTACCATCATCGCATTCGATAAGGGTTCGAGTAATCTCGTAATTAGTACGACCGAGCCGATTTGGAGGTCTTGATTAGGATCGTAATGTAGGCTAGGTCAAAGGTTCATCAAAGGAGACTCTCTATCGAGTCAAGGATATTGAAAAAGAAGACTTTATCATCTGCTCCGGGTTTACAAGTCAAGAACCCTGCAAAAATGAGAGAGAAATAATCTTGCTCGAACTTCTTCGAGCGATGCTTAAAATCATTTAACTCTACGTTAACTCAAGTGCCCTAATCAGAAGAGACTTTAAAGGGTTGTAACGTAGGTTAGGCTTGAGGACTGAGAAACGAAAAGGTTCGTTTTGGCTCAGAAAATATATGAGAAGGGTTTGATATTGGTGATCATAGCTGTCTTGTCACCGATCTCGACCTTTCTGGAATAGTCTTCGAAGGATACCATCATTTCTTGAGAATGGTATGGACTCTCGCTGGAAATTGCATTTTGCAATCCGGCTTCTCTAGAAATTTTCCTTTACATCTCGAACCCTTTCAGGATTTACAAGAAAGAGCATGCAAATATATGCATTTAAAGTTCAGAAGTACTTTACAAATGAACAAGGATTGAATGGGTATTAGCCTTGCTTTTGATAGGCATTTTGCTTTTTCGCCCGGGATTTTCTGTAGGATCAGCCTTTGCTTTTCTTACTCCCAACTCCTGTTTTTCTTTTCTTTTTTGTCACGACGTCTCGATTTTTTTTTTCTTCTTTTTTTTGACGTCTCGTTTTTTGCTTGTTTTTTCGAGAACGGGCCCTTTTCTTTTAGGCTGCACTTGCTTCTCTTTTCTTTTTTGACAATCCCGTGATTTGAATTCCCCCTTTTTTATTTAAGGAATTACAACAACAAGACAATTTACAAAAATTATGCCAGACATTACATGAAAAATCTAGCACATGAGACGAGTTCATTTGGGAATTCTCCGTTGACCCAATTCTCTTCAATTCTGCTCCTTGGGGATGGCACCGTCTTCACTTTGGAATGAGCAACGATCACCAACAAGGGTTTAAGAAATGAATTTGCAGGCTCAAGTGGGCTATGCAAAGGGTAGAGTGTATAGGATAGAAAAATGAATGCTCTTCATCATCCTAAAGCACTTGAATTAAAGCTTGAGTATAATGCAAAGCAAAACTCGAAAGATTGATGTTAGTCCGAGCAAGAGAATTTCTAACCATTTACCTCATGTTCTGCCGGAATTGCCTCGTCTGGACCCCGATGTAGGGTGGTTCTTGACAGGGGTAAAGAAATGAAACCGCCGCTCAAGGGTTTTGCAATGGATAACCTGTAGTGTTTGGATAGAGAACTGAATGCCTCCGTCACTTCGGCTATCGTACCTTTCGCGAGAAAACCCTTTACCTTGAGAATGCAGAATCTAGCTACCTCTCAACTCACTGGGGATTAAAAATGCAGGACGTGTGTGGAAATGGCTTGCCTTTCGTCATCCTGTCATACCCCATTTTGTACATTCGATGCATCATATGCAATTCATGCTCCCTATTCAGAGTTGGTAAATTAAACATGAAGAATAGTCATGAATAAATCATGCAATGTGTGAGCCATTTCAAGCATCAATCATATTTCATGAAAATCTTATGCTTCTGCTTGAGGATTAGACCGTGCAAGTATGAAAAAGAATTCTTGGGAACGAGAGAAATTGAGTTGCCCCAGAACGCGTGAATGGATCAAACAAGTTGGGGAGCTTAGTCCTCGTGTCGAGGAATGAATTACCCCTGACTTTTCCCCTGCACAAGGAGATACATGAACGAATAATAAGTCGAGTAAAGACCCGAGATGCTCTGGTTGTTCATTGGTGTTGACCATCATGTCGGTCGTGTGCTCCTGCAAGAAGGAAAGTATGAGTGTTATCTTGAAATTATCATGAGACAGAGAAAACACAACTCCCTTTATCCGAGTGAGGGTTCGCTATCGATTTGCCCCATTTTCGTCAGAATGGATCATGTCAGATGATTGTAGCTTTGCAAAAATCTGCAATTCCCCCCAGATATGATCGATGTTTAGAATTTGATTCCGGGCTTGGAAAATGATGCGTTTCACCACTTGACCCTGCAAGGAGGAAAAATAGAGGGTCATTATTTCAAAAAATGATCAGGCCATGCAAGATATACTCTCTCTTGAGATCAGGCTGTCTTGGATTTGTCTCGCTTTCTGTCTGTCAGAATAGGCTATGTCGGGTAGCATAATCCGAGATTGTCTCTAGGTATGCCCCGAGTTGGAAGTTTGATTTCCAGCTTTGATAGGCATATCATTCTTGTGCTTGATCCTGCACGAGAAAAGGGTGCATGAATAGAGTTCTAAAAAAGCAGGCGAAGACCCATGATATCCCGATCATTCATTTGCTTTGGCGATAGCAAATTAGGGTCATGCTTCCTATCTTGGCACCTGCAAGAGGGAAAACAAAATGTTGTTTTCAAGACCGATCAAACTTAAGTAGAGATGTTTCCTTTTGAAATCGGACGGCCTCGGATTTGCCCCGTTTTCCTTCAGCTGAAGCATAGATTTGCTTTGACTGACTGATAGCTTGATGTATGGGCCGGTATGGGATCGACCAGGGTCTCTAGCTCGATAAGGCTCACTACTCATGCATGGACTGTCTCAGGATCAACCGGGCCAGCCTCTTAGTTTTCGGCCATGTACGGATGGCTAACGGTCAATGATTCATGATCACCAGGAATGGCATGATTGGTGGTCGTGAGTAAGAGCGTCGCTAGGGGCACAGTAGAGATGGCAAGCCGCGAATGAACATGGTTATAGCCATATCGCCAGTGAACTCCGATCAAGGTTTCACCATAACTCAATTGAGTTAGTTGATTTGCTAATGTCATCGACAGCTGACATGCCCCTAGTTTTGTTACCTGCAAGGCAAAGAGGAGGAAATGTCATTTGAGTCAGTCAAGTTCGGAAAAAGAAAACTTACCTCTTGCTTCGTCTGTCTAGTATCATTCGATGGGACCGTGTTGGATTGGCGGTTGGGATGTTGCCCCAGAATAACTTGACTGATAAGACCGACGTGATCTCTTGCAATACTTAAGCTTGCCTCAGTCCTGAATTCTCTAGACGGTCCGCTGTTAGTTAAGATTGCAGTGTCATAGTGGTTGATGCGGCAAAGTCACAAGGCAATCTCTTCTTGGCCCATTCTTGAGATCTCCTCCAGCCAAGGATGACTACATCCGTTCATTTCTCGCATTTCGACTTGATCAGGCCTAATGCCAATCAGACTCAGGTTGACCAATAGCTCAATCGCCTGGCACGGGAAATGATCATTGGCGAAGCCTAGATCTGCCTTAACTAGTCGATGTGCTGGGATCGGTCAGGGACTTCTGGCTTGACCATGAGCTACGAGGCTCGAAACATACGTAGGGATTGCGCAGGATTGTCTAAGGATCGGTCGGACTAGCTCACTGTTCGAGTTATGAATCTGTTCCTTGCCCTCGGATTAATGCCAAGACATATGGTAGATGAGTCAATAAGACAAACAGGTTAAGCTGCATGCGTTTTTTTTTTTATAAAAAAAATTTCCTTGAAAAGCTTTTTATTTTCAAAAACTTTGGGACGAGAAATCTTGAGAAGCCCGACCCTCAGTGCTTACCATAGATGACAAATTTTTCAATCGTTGGTTATCGTCATCGGGTGGGTTTGGGGTACTTCAACAAGATTCCAAAATATGATGAAAAAACTATAATTTCATTGATAATGAATCAATCGAATTACATTTTATTGAAAAGGAAAATCCTAAAGTGTGACATGAGTCGTAATGAGAAATCCTAGAAAGCAATAAAAAATGCAACCTAGACGCTTAGAAGAAAAAGGGAAATATATCATGTAGGGGATAAAATTAAATGAGCTACTGATGTGGGTCTATGCCTGCTTCTTCAGTGGTAAACTCTCTTGTCTTTTGATTTGGCTAAGCGTCCCAAGTGTTCCAGGTAATGCCACGAGGGACGGGACAGCGTTGCGGAAGTACTTCATTTCTGAACATGTGAGGATACTCTAATTGCATGCTCGGGACCACCAGCATATCTCGGTCTCCACCGCAATATTTCCATGCACGAAACATGAGATCGGCAGCATCGATCATATCTTGGACCCGGAATCTCAGAGTGACGCATTCTTCGAGGGAGTGACCCTCTCGACCGTAATGGAAATCACAAAACTTGCCCAATTCGAAATTGCGGGTATTCTCGAGCCATGGAAAGGCTTGTTCTCGCTGGATCAGCCCCTTCTTTAGGAGTATTGGCCATATGACAGGCATCGCCGCGGGAAGTAGAGTAAATTCTCTTCCCTTCAGTACTGGGGGTTTGTCACAGGGAAGTTGGTCCTGTCTGCCAAAGTCTTCGACTATGTCACGTTCAAGCTGGTACTCATGAAGCCGAATAGCATGTTTCATGATATCAATCATTCCATCCATGATAGTAGTGAAGGCTAGCATCCTGTCATGAAGCTCTTCAAGCTTTTCTTTTATGGTGGTTACAACCTCAGCTTTGTCAGTCATCTTCTTGAGTAGGTAAGGATCTTGTGGGGAGCTGTGGTAAATTACCTGCAAAAGACAAGGATCGAGGTTAGTACAACCATTGAGAATAGTGAGCCGGTCCATGACGTCCTCTAGACTCAAAAGGAACTAAAGACACAACCAAAGGACTGCCCCAGAGCACTTTCCAGTTTCGTCAACTTTTACAAAAAAAAATCACATTAATTCGCAGAGTGATCAAAATGATGTGAAATTTTACGAAGACATGGTAAGGAGGTAGATAAACGACTTTCATGTTTAAAGGTTGGGCAGATTTCCCCTGGATCAATACAGTTTAATAGTCCTTTCCAAAAATTCTGTTCAGAAAACTGATTTGTCCGGTTTCTGTTTTGAGGATAAATGGGTCATCAAAAATGCGAATTGATGCCCGAAAATTTGTAGATTGCTTGTTCAAAACACATTCTACAACTTTCCTGTTTTGGTACCTTGTGAAAAAATTCGTTTTCCTGTAGTACTTGATGATACTAGACTGATGTCGGTGAATTTCTAAAATTCCAGACTGTTTTGTATCTAAGAATAATTCTGTAATAAATGGAAAACAGTCCGGATTAATCTCAAAATTTACTCATAATAGAGAAAGATGTCTCGAGCATTTCTCATTCAAAGGCGAGATTCCAGAAATAACTCAAAAGGGGTCTAAAAATTCATGCAAGACAGAAAAGGCAATCCAGAAACAGCACAATCCGAAACACAAATCCCAAACGAAAAACAAATCAAATATGAAAAATGACTCTAACTAGCTCGAGCTATAGACTTCTGGGGGATAGCACGAGCCTTGAGCTTCTTGTACTTGCCCTCACTCTTCCTGGCCTTCTCTTGGGCTCCGGCAAGCTTCCTCTTGAGACGATTGATCTCTAATCGTTTGGTATCTTGAACGGCCACTCGAGGTATCACCGGAAGCCAATCCTTGGGAATGACATGCTCTTGAATGTAGCTCACTGAGGCATGGTAAGTCTTGACCTTCCCTATGAGGATCCCCTTGGGCAAAAGCAACTTTGCCGGCCTGCATCGCTCCCACGTCGTATGAGCAAGAGTAACATGCTCCTCAAATCTCCGGTTCCTCATATCAAAGTCAATGTGGACTTCTTCATTCTTCGGGGTCGGAGGAATGAACTGTATCACTCCATATTGCCGGGTCACCCTCATCGGATAATACTCTGTGATGCCAGAAATCCCCAACAGTGGGACAGGTGCTCCATCTCGACCCGTAAGTCTAGCCTCCTCAACTTTAAACCAAGAAGCACTCCATAGGAAAGTCACAGGACTCGGGTTTGCTAAAAAAAATAACCATTGGGAATAATGGTACTCAGGAACCCGGTCTTGTTTATCCTTAAACTTTAAAAGAGGATACTCACGCTCAGTGATTTTCGAGATCTCAAGTAGGTTCCCAAATTTAGCAAAGTGGGAAAGGAACCACACTTGAAGGATCTCGGGTGAAACACGAAAAGTTTTATCATATTCCATCTTAAACTTTGAAAGCGAAATGAAGGTCTCGGCCAGAATGGCATTAACGAAATTTTTTCCATTGATTACTTGTTGAGCAAAAGATGCAATCAAGGGGTCGATTGCATTTTGTTTATGCGGAAAAATGATTGAGCCAAAGAAAAGCAAAATAAAGATCTTAGCCTTATCGAAATTAAAGGGAGCTTTAGCAAAACACAAGTCTAAAAATGCAATATGACAGCTCCCTCGATTTGCTTTCAAAACTTTAGCCACTTCATCTCGACTAACATTTAAGTAATCAGATAAAATCAAGACCGGATCCTCTCCAATAGGCGGGCTCACTAATCCAAAGTCGAGTGACTTTCCCACGAGAACGCTATACTCTTCTAAAGTTGGAGTTAGCTCGTGCTTACCGAATATAAAGGTGGTGGTCTTGGGGCTCCAGAAATGCGCCAGTGCATGGATGAGACCAAACCTGAGCTGAATATCAAGCAAAGGGAGCATGTAGCCAATACGGAATCTGATAATCTCACGGCCATCCTCGTGCAGCTCGCTCCACCATTCCTTCAGTTGGTTTTTAGCTGGAGTAATGACTCGAACCTCCCCCATCGTATATAGCTCGAGATACTTACAAACTTACCTAATGAATGCCATGGACCGACTCAAATAAATAAGTAAAGACAAGAGTAAAGATTAAGGAAGTACCGCCTTTTAGAAGAAAAAGAAAATGCCAACCACATAGACATGCACATGAAAATGCTCGTGAGGTTCGATTTCTATCTAACATGGCTTGACAAAGGTGGAGCCCCAAGGATGTCCGGACTGAATCACCTTAGCTTGTGATTGAGTCGGGGATCCCCGTAGACATCCGGCTCAGCCAAGTAACAACCCGCATCACATGGCTAATGACGGGGGTGGTAACTCTTGGCACCGATTTGAAAAGTTTCGGGACTTGAAAAGGGAGACTCGGGCCAAATGGCGATGGCCGGTGTGCCCCTAATCAAACACCATCCTAAGCCTAGCCACTCGGGTTCAGTGGCGGGTTGTGTGTGCTAAGTGTCGTGCTTAAAAGAATAAAGGCATGCGAAACAGTTCATGGCACTCAACACTTCAAAATAACTAGGACATTCATTCCAACTTCTCCCTGCAAAACAAATGGTTAACAATCAACTCCACCCCTTATCACTCCAACCTGCAAGAACATATAACACCTTTAAAATGAGATTCAATCAAGATCGCCAAAAGCGAAACATCCATGGAATTTTCTTTAGGCCTAAGTCCGCTAAAGCTTTTAATTTTCTCAAAAAATTCAAGTAATCCAATTAAGGCTTATTTTTTCGAAGAAATTAAAGCAAGTCCCCAGCGGAGTCGCCAAGCTGTCGCGACCTAAAAAAAAAAAATCAAATTTTATTTTAGGCTAATGGATTATCAGGCTAATTAGAAACTAACCTAATACGGACTCTCCCAAGCCCTACCAAATCGCAACTTAAGGTTCATTAGGATGATTTTAGATTTGGAGTCGCCACTAATCATTTTTGGTAGGTTGATTAGGAACCTAAATAAAGTAGCGGGAGAACCACTTTATTTCTACGAACCGAGATTAAGTGTTCGGGGACTTGATTACACTAGTTAATTAAAACTAATGCCCTTTCGGTACCTTTAATTCCATGAAAGTCCTAAGTCGGTGACTCAAACTTGATTGAATTCATCTTAAAGTTCAAATGAGGTGTTCTTTTATGTTTTCATTTATTTAAAATGAAATGCAAATGCATGAATTACACTAAATGCGAAAATGCCAAGGCAAAGCATGCAAGATATGTCTGAATTCAATTTAATTAAAACATGCAAAGTGACTCATGAATGCAATATTCAAGACAACATGCAAGCAATCCAAATAGACGTGCAAAACTATAACATACGCAAATTATATCTACCCTAGATAGCATGCAATTTTCAATTAAACAATTCAATCATACAAATTAGACTAACCTAAGATGAATGACATGCGAGATATGACGTAGCAAAATAAAATGTGACACGGACGTGCAACATATGAGACATGCAAAAATGCAAGATATGTTATGCGAAAATATGCATAATGTATGCAAAATGATTTTTTAAAATATGGAAGGCAATTTATAAGTGATACACGAAAATTATGAGCATGAATAACATATGATATGCGAGCATAACATGGAATATGACATGTACATGCGCCTAAACTATATAAAATGCAACGTGAGACATGCGAATTCATGCATGAAATATTTTGACAAAAATATGGTATGGGGATATGATGATACTCGAAAGTTTGATGTAATACAGGAGAGATAATGCAAAGATATGACATGGAATTTTGAAAATATGGAATGCAGGATGTGATATTCAAAAAAAAATATGCCATGAATATGCAATGTATGCATGAGATTTTTTGTATTTTCTTTGGGATTTTTAACCACATGAAGATATGCTTGATTTGATTTTCTTGACTTCATTTCCAAGTTGAACTTAATAAGATGAAGTTTCTAGGAAACTTATCTTCCTAAAGATTTAATTAGATATAATTTCTAAGCAACTATATCTTACTAAATATTTTTGGGAGTCTTAAGTTCAATTAAAATTCAAACAAATCCAAGATATCAATCAAGATAATTCAAGTAAACAAAGATGGCAAATCAAATCCTTCATTCTTGCAATTTTCGAAAAAAAAAAAGATATGACTAAATCTAAAATCGGCTTTTGAAAGATAGCGAATCGGATCTAAATGGCAATAGATCGGGTTGGCTTATCTTTCCCGCTTTTCCTAAACCAGAGGATCGTTCCCGAATGGCAACGGGAAGAATCGTCCAAGTTTAAAAAATTCGTTGCCTATTAGGAAAATATTTTCCTAATTTAGATTTAATCGTTTTTTATATTCAGAAAATTGAGTCAAGATAACAATCAAAGTATATTTCGGATTTTCGATTTCCAAAATTAACGTGCAATATTCTAATTAAGGCAATTGAACACGCTAAACTTGCAAGGCAATTTTCAGAATAAGCAATTTCAATCAACCAAATTATGCAATCAAATATTTCAAGATTCAAATTAGGAAAATACCTGGATTGCAAAATTTCTTTTCCTCTTTTAGATTTGCACGAGAGCTTGCACTCCAAGCTTGGAGCTATCGGACCGGACGGCTTGGGAACAACCGCACGACAACAAAACAATATGCTTTTCCTTGATTCAAACGTAGGAACAGCAGAGTCGGCACTGCTTCCTGGGTGGTTAGGAAGAGCGAGGACGCCACAGGCCACAACTTCAAGGCTGGTGACTCTCGGCTTGAATAGGAAACTCCACGGAGAAGCGACGACAAAGCAGAAGCGGCACGAGCAGCAATCGGGATCAGCAACCTTACCTAAAGGTCGGGCGAACAATCAAAGAAAAAGAACAGCTGCAGGGGGGGCACGAACTGAACAGAGCAGCACCAAGCACAATGAGACAAAACCGAACAGCAGTGGGTTTTGTGACTCTGCTTCGTTCTGCAGGACACTGGGCACCGTTGAGTCAATGGCGTTGGTGATCTGGTGGAGTCGCTTGAGAAACCAATTGGTGTCTACAAGGTGGATGAGCAAAACGAGGGACACCAGAGGAAAGAAAAAAAGAACTCTCAAGCCTTTTCTCTCTAATAATCTCACGTGAAGCCTGGAATTTTTTCGTCCCCCCTCAACGTGAGCTGAGGTCTTGTATTTATAGATGCATTGACCTAACTTGATGGGGAAGATTGCAATATTCATATCTCTTCTTCGGGATGCATATCTTAAAAACTGAATATTAGACTAGATATTCTCCCTCTTGGAATGCAATTTTCGGCCACAAAATATATGCAAGAGGGGTTGGCCGAACATCTCATGCGTATATCTAAAATATTCAACAAATCTTTCCCCCTTTTGTTACGAAGGGAGAAATCAAATGATGCTCAGAAGATATTACGTCTATGTCTTTTCCTTTCTTGTTTGGTTCTTCTTTTTTTTTTTTTTTTTTTTTTTTGCTCTCAGAATTGGACACGTGAGAATCTTCCTTTGGATGATATGTCCAGCTCTTGCAATCGCGATCAACCCAAATATTTATTATTTTACCCTTTTGATCAGAATTGCTATACTGAACAAATTTACCAAAAACCGACGTCCCTTACCTCAAGGATTTTGGCCGTGTAATCTTATTTGAAAAATCCTCACCTCATGAGCTTGAAGTTGACGCATACGCCCCCTTTTGAGCGGTGGAAGCGATCTCCCACCTTTTATTTCACAGAATCAACCAATTTTGTCTTTTGCTAATTGGGAACTATGCTTTCTCCTTGCCAAATTCCTTCTCTTCTTTCGTCCGTACATGCACCCCTCGTGTGAGCTCATCTAATTTTCAGCCACGAACTTGACTAAACTTTTTGCTTTATTCAATTAAGTTCGTAGCTTCATTGCTTAAACCCGTTCACCACCGGTCCGACTAAAATGAGAATTAATGCAAATGCTCCCTATTGTTGGCCGAAAATCTTATGATGGATTTGGTCCACCACTTGTCATTTTAAGCTCAATTTCGTCGTCGGTCCAATACGAATGCAAAATGCATGCACTTCGAAAACTAAACTAATCCTATATGAACTTAAAACTATATGAATAAATATTTTTCCAGGGACTAAGACTAGTCCCTAATTTTTATGTAATTGAAAAGAAAAATCAAAATTTAGGTGTCAACATATATAAAGATTTATTATGTGAATTTATTTCAGATAATATAAGTCAAATTAATTTATACCCACAAGAATGGGATATTTGCAAATTTTTTTAGATATTTTAAAAGTTTTTAATGATGCAACTTATATTTTGTCCGGTGTTTATTATCCTACTACGCATTTATTTTTAATAGAATGTATTAATATTGTTGGAGTTTTTGAAGAAAATGAAAATGATGATTTATTAAATTACACTATTAGAACAATGCGAACAAAATGACTACATTATTATAGGAAAATTCCTATTATTTATTTAGTTGCTTTTGTTTTTTATCCATGTTATAAATTGGATGGTTTATGCGATTATTTAAATACGTATTATGAATGTTTACATTTAATTGATGAGGTAAATATTAGAAATATACAAACAACGGTTAAAAACGCAATAATAGAATTATATCATGAATTTTGTAGTACATATAATCTAGGTGAGAGTAGATCTTCTCAATCTCGTGACATAAAAATTGGGAACATATGTAAAATTAGTAGAGGGTACCAACTTCTGTTGCATAGGCAAAAAAAGCAAAAGGGGGCAATAGGAAGTAATTCTGAAATAGAGAGCAATCTAACCGTTGATAGGAGTGCGCAATAGAAGTCTGATACCTTCGCCCGAGGAGATCACCAAGAGGGAGCCCAAGTCTGAGCCCTTTAATATATCCAGTCAAACCTACATTCACTCAAAATCTTAAGCTAATGAGTTATGGGCCAACATGGACATATTGACTGCTCTACACCACTTCGATTCTCCGACGTGGGATTTCTCTAACACAACTCACTCACACATGCACCCTAACAATCTCCCCCTTACATGTGAGCTCAGTATTAGGTCCGCTCCCCCTTAATTCAGGTATCCTTCCGCATCAACTTATCTCAAGTTGAATCTCCATCGAAGCCCAACTTCATAACCATGAAGTCTGCCATCGGGCCCGCTCAGTAACCGCATGAGACACCAACCATCGGCTCTGATACCATTTGATGGGGATGCGCAGCAGAAGTCCGATACCTTTGCCCGGGAAGATCACCAAGAGGGAGCCCAAGTCCAAACCCTTTAATATATCCAGTCAAACCCACATTCACTCAAAAACTTAAGCTACTGAGTTATGGGCCAACATGAATATATTAACTGCTCTACACTACTTCGATTATCCGATGTGAGATTTTTTTAACACAACTAACTCACATGTACATCCTAACGACCGTTTCTTTTGAGTTTGAGGAATCTGAAGGCAACACAGATTTCACAATATTGGATTGGTAGAAGAGGCATTCCACCCAATATCCAATTCTTGCTCTAATTGCAAAATAAATTTTAGCAACTCCTTGTTCGACAGTTGCGATAGAACAAGCATTTAGTGCTGAATGCAATATTTTGGACGAATGACATTCAAGATTAGTTCTCGATTCGGTGGAGGCTCAAGTTTGTGTTGATGATTGGATAAAGGCTCAATATAGACAACAAGAGATAAATCGCAATAATGAAGCCGAATCCTTTGATGACGGAGATACCACCGCCACCGGTACCGGAACGGGTAGCGATAATTGAGGATGAGGTAAGTATGAGGTTATTAAAGGTAAGAGAACTACATGGGCTTTGATGCTTCTATCCCCAAGAAGATATGTAGGCGCTTAATGATAATTCATTAAGTTCAAGCTCCATCCCCTCCCTTTTTTTCCCCCCAAATTTGATTATAATTTACAATTGATTACAATTTGTATTTGATAATTCATAATTTCATAATTTCATAATTCATTATTTTTTTTATTTCATAATTTGATTATAATTTTATTACAAATTCATTACAATTTAATTTTTAAACTCAAAAATCAGAACCGAAACCGGCAGTTCCATTTCTGGTTCGGAACCGGAACCGGGCCCAGAACAGGCTCGGAATCGCCGGTTCGGAACCGGAACTGCCACTTAAGGTTCCGATTCCAGTTCCCCCAAAAAATAAATCGGAATCGTCGGTTCATGAACCGTGGCCATGTCTACTGCACAAGGCTCCCGTAGATGGATAGACACAATAACTAGTTTTGGGCAGATAGAGATGACTTAGGTCTAGTCAAATCTCGGGGAATTCATAATATCGAACTAGAAGATTGATGGGAAGAGTTTATCGGCTACTGTATCCATCACAATCCATGGAAGTCATGATCCTAACTTGCAAGCCCACCTAACAAGATGGTTGCCCATGTTATTAGGCCGATCTTGAAGATGTAATGCAACTTTTGTGGGAATATTATATAAAAAAATTTTCTTAAACATATTGTATTTAGTTAAAAATCTTTTGATAATTTGTCAATTTTGACTAAAAATTACTAACATAAACACAATTCCTCCTACATGGCATGGCCGACGCTAACATAAACAATTTTTGCAATTTTAAAATTATATCGAATTTTTGAAACTTTTCTTTTTTCTTCTTCTCTCTCTTTTTTATTTTGACGTAGACAACTTTTACAACTTACCTAGTACATTGCAAAGTCCTGGCTTTTTTCCGTGAAAAAGCATACTAACTCAATAAGTTTGGTATAGCTTGAGCCCGAACTTATTTGGTGATCCAAATGACAATTTTGTAGCTTGCTGACCATGGAATCAAACTCTGTCATGTCCAATTCGCACGTATTTAATGTCGCGTAAATGATCTTAGGATAGAACAAACCTTCCATACCTTTTGTTGCACGTGTAATATCTCCGCCAAATTTTAATGGTTCTAGTGACCAAGTCGACACCAGAACTTACGTCGCCATGAGTTCTCTATAGTAATTGATAACGTACTAGAAGGAGAAACATATTGATAAGACCAACAAATATAGCTCTTAAAATTCGAATTGCACTTTCATCGAACTCCTCCCTACACAAGGCTTCCGTTGATGGATAGACACCATAACTAGTTTTGCAGCAGATAGAGATGGCTTAGCTCTAGCCAAATCTAGGGGAATTCAAAATCTCAAACTAGAAGATTAATGGGAAGAGTTTGTCGGCTGCTGTATCATTACCTAATGACACCTGATTTTTGATCATATTATTTTTACAAAATTAATTAAAAATAGCAAAAACTTAATAAAATTGAAAAATCAACTTTGGAAGCCTTGGTCTAGCCTTAAGAACCATTTTTGAACAAAAAATATTTTTCATATTTTTTAACATTTTAATATTTATTTTTTTATTATAAAAATAGCCAAAAATTAGGAAATATAGCATCCGTGTCCACAAAAATATGGAAAAATAGTCAATATTTTTATTTTAATTTCATTTTCACGTTGGACACCTCAAATATAAAAAATTCAGCTTGGGTCACCATGTTCCTTCACAAACATAAGCCCAATTTGAGCCATAAAATTATGTTTTGAGTCTTTTTATTTTCAATTTTGACTTTTTCTAAGCTATGACATTGGTATTTGATGCCTTGAATCGATTTACTGGATAATTTATTTAATTTTGGCCAAAAGGACCTATTTGCACTTTTTATTTTCAATTTAGTCCCAGTTTCACTAAAAATGAAATTAAACTACTTTTAGGGGTACCCATGAAAATTCAAACCCACTACCCTATATTTTTCATCATTTTGAATCCATTGGTGGGGGTGGTTTGGCTCGATTTGGTTATTTAAGCTTTGGATTATCAAAAAATCATTTTCGGGTCAAACTTTAAATTTGGGGTTTTAAAACTAAATCAAGTCATTTTAATCACAAAATCACCCCTATTACATGAAAAGCTTGCTGGGAAACCCAATTTTGGCTTCAATTTTGCGAAAAAAGGTTCAATTTAGGGGTTGATTTGGCGAAAAAAAAGTGAAACCGGGTTGGCCGCGTCGGGCGGATCCGACCGGCGACCGGTCAATATTCATCATCTTCTCCCCTTTGTTCTCCCGCGCAGTAGACCCCCCAGCGGAAATCGATGAAATTGACTACCGATTCTAGCGCGATTGATAACGATAATGCATGGGCTTTGTAGCCAACACAATCCCGGTTCCAATGAGCCCTCTTCGACGAGCTGATGTCGCCAGAGCCGCCGTGCCCAGCCCGGGCACCACCGCGGTACGCACGCCCGAGGAAGACCAGGCGTTTTTCAGCCAAATTCGGGCACGGTTCGCACACCCCACGCCACGTACCCCTCACCGCCTCGTTCCAGAACATTCCCATCACTTTTTGGCATCTTGTGGACGTGGATTTCGTAGGAGGGGCTGGCTGGAGCAAGGACAGGACAAAAAATAAACGTTACAGAAGATTCCATGAGTTGGAATCGCTCGTACGAAGGAGAGAGAGAGAGAGAGTGGTGCGAGGTGAACATGGAGAAATGTATTCGCTTCCCGGTCTATATTCATCTGAAATAGATAAGACTAATACTCCATATAGAAAGACTAGTCTACACAAAGGAGTATATCGAGTGATACGATAGACAAACTAAGTATTTAACCCTAAAAAGAAGCCTTTCACATTGTTATCTTATTTTAAATAACTACTTGCCTTTATAAAGTAGCTTTAGAATATACGTTGAGCTATCTTATTTTAAATAACTACTTGCCTTTCACATTGTTCACTCTGCTGTCTATCGCATTCGCTGTGCATCAACTATGTGTCATCCATTTTATCTCAAGAAATGAGGTGCAAACTGTGAAGTATATCTAACCAGTCCTTCGTTCCGATCGAACTAATCTAAACTAGATCTACGACCACTTTAGATCATTAATTTCCTATTAGGCTCCGTTTGTTTCGCGAAAAATGAGTTATTTAGAAAATATTTTCCTAAAAATGATGGTCTATATCGCTTAAAAAAATGATGAACGAAAGATGTTTTCATTGTCTACGAATATATGGGGGCATAAATTACTATTGATAATGAAAATAATTTTTATTGGCTAATTATTATAAGCGATAACTGATACAAATAATCATTTATACGGAAATATTTTTCAAAAGCACATTCGTGTTCCGCGAAACAAACGAGTCCTTAGTATCGTGGCTTTGTCTCGCTGCACACGTTGAGCTGTAGAAAGTGTTCCGGTGAAATTTTTGGGGGGCGAGAGAGAGGTGGAGATCATGGACAAACTCAGGTCAGTAAGTTTGGCCGATAGCGGGAATGGAGGATGGTTTGTACGTAAATGATGAGCACTGATGGTTCGTGGGAGAGGTGGGACAATGGAGTTGGATATGAACTGGAAGTTCCCACTCAGTTCAGTTCCTCTTTGCCTTGGGGGGGGAGGGTGACTTTTTGGAGCGATCACCGCTCGTCCCCATCCACCGACCAGCCACGCTATTTCCTCACTCGACCAATAGTCACTCTTCAATCACAAGCATGAATATGAACACATTTTCTTTGGATGGTTGTTCGGAGCGATCATGAATTTTAGCAGCTACTTTAGGTTCTTCACTTCTGGGGTAACTTTGAACAAGTGTACTTGAGGGTTAGGAACCAACATCACAGCAGCAAATAGGAGAGGAAGATTATTTAGGAAAAGAGAAGGAAAGTGACAGGCCATAGAGATGCACTCCCATCTATCTTGGCGTTTTGGCGTTGGGGCAAGGGTGGGGAAATGCAGCCTACTAGAACATTTTCCATCGTAGTGTCGGGTGGTGTATCATATCACAAGTTAAATGGCCGTCTCAATCAGTTTAAGGATTAGAAGTTTTATGAGGAATAACTTTCTTATAACTTCACCGCCGAAGAATGCGTGGAATAAGAATCAAACTCAAGATTGAAATCTCCTTGGGGGAACTGATGTAGGACAAGCAACAAAAGATTTTATGAAGATTGATCTTGCCAAATTAGGAAAGATATAACCGTTATCTTATTTCCAGCCAATATTAGGGTTATATATCTTTTTGCTAGGTGTTCCCAAGTTTAACTTCTTTATAAATAAGTGCCATCTAATTTGGAAAAATTGTCCAAAAAGTCTTAAACCTGTTGTACGGCAGTCAATTCAGCCATAAACCTTTCGATTGTGCCAATTTAGTCCCAAACCTTTCGACGATTTGTTAATTCAGTCCTAAACCTTTCAATTGTGCCAATTTAGTGCTAAACCTTTTTAAAATTCGTCAATTCAGTTGTAAAGTTTTTGACGATTTGTCAATATAGTCATCCGGTCAATTATTCATATAATATGTTCAGGACTAAATTGGCATATAATAGGTTTAAGACTGAATTGGTAAATTTTTAAAAAGTTGAGGACTAAATTGGCACAATCGAAAGGTTTATGGCTCAATTGGCCGCCATACAATAGGTTTATGACTTTTTATACAATTATTCCCTTTTAATAATTATCTTTGAAACAGATAAAGTTTCAATATATTCACAATTATCCAGTGCTTCAGATTTCCTATTCCTTGAGATTTGAGATCACTCTGTAAGACTAATTCTAAGCCGTCTCGCTTTCATTCTACCTCACAAGCACCTTTAACATTTGGACAGGTGAGACAAATCGTGTCCAAAAAAATTTAAACCGTTAGAAAAATGGGCCAACAGCGTATTTATAGCATAATATTTAATATTCGCCCTCTCGTGTAAGTCGGTCTTTGAAGACCGCCTTGGGACTAAAAAACATTAACGGGATCTGAAGGAAACAAGAAAGACGCACAAAATAACAAGCAAGATCGAATTGAATCATTGCAGGTAATACCAGGGTTCGAATCTTGACATGTGCTCCAATACCATGTTAGACAAATGGTTCGTCTAGAAAGTTTGATCGTTATGAAACGTGACAAGAATATATTCAATGGCGTATGGGCTTATCATGACCGAAGGATGATTCGAGCGCACTTCCTTTTCATTTTCAAACGAGGAGGACACAACAGTAGGGTCGGTTGATGTAGCTAGTAGTTGTTTCACTTGTGAGGGTTCCCCCAATTCCCTCCGGTCCACACCAGAGAAAAACAAAAACGTTGAATTCGAAAAAGGAAAAGGAAAAGAAAGAAAAAATGGGTGAAAGCTACGGTTGCATGGTGCAGTCCAAGAACCGGGTACAATAATAAGTCAGGAGGGGAGGGAGATCGTGCAACCATGTGGGATGGTGATCCGTAGAGTTTGCCCATCTCGACATGATGAGCAGATCGCAGCAAAAAAAACTCTGCAACGATTTGGCATGCTGTTCATTTGCCTCCAAACACATAACAGCATCCTCTTTCCATCCTTGGGTTGCCTTTTAACTTGTTGCAGCTGACAACCCCCCACCCCCCCGGCCCCCCCTTCCCAGAACGAGAGAGAGAGAGAGAGAAAATCTTTCACCAAGTCGTATGGGGATTGGCGACGGGACATCCCTCCATCTGATCATATTCTCCGATCTGCAGTGCATGATTGGAAAAAAAATTTGGGGTAAGGGAAGGGAAGGGAAGGGGGAGGTTATTATGTCCTCCCTCTCATGTCTCCTGCTATTTGTCTCCTTTCCACCATCCCCAGTTCATACTCGGCGGATCGACGGAGCTCAAATTTCTGCGCTGAGCTTGTCAAGGCGCATGAGCTCAGGATGTAGAGCTCATGCGAGCGAGACGAGTGGCCTTCTTCGTCGCTCTAGATCTAATAACTAGAATACAATGGATTGGATTCATGTGTAGTTTTCACCCTTTTAAGTCATACAAATGTTCACGACATGTAAAATGGATACAACAATGGTATGACCCTTCACTTTCAGAGCTTAACAGTAAGAATTAATTGGAGTCTGTGGGGAAAATTGTCAAAAAAGTCCTAAACCTTTTGCACTTTTGCCAATTCAGTCCTAAACCTTTTAATTTTACCGATTCAGTCCTAAACCTTTTGCACTTTTGCCAATTCAGTCCTAAACCTTTTGCAATTGTGCCAATTTAGTCCTAAACCTTTTGCAATTATGCCATTTCAGTCCATCCGGCGAATTTTGGCCGGCCGGCAACCCAATATTTTAATAAATTTTTAATTTTTTAATTTTTTAAACTTTTTCTTTCTTTCTTTTTTTAATTTTTTTCCTTCCCCCTCCCCTCCCCTCCCCTACCCGGCGACCGGCCACAGGCGCGGCCGGCGAGGCGGAGCCCCGCCCTGCCATGGCAGGGCTCGACCTCGCCGGCCCAGATCTGGGCTTGCGAGGTCGAGCCTCGCCCGGCCATGGCGAGGCTCGACCTCGCCGTCGCTGCCTCGCCCGGCGATGGCAAGGTCGAGCCCTGCCATGGCCGGGCGGGGCTCCGCCTCACCGGCTGCGCCTGTGGCCGGCCGCCGGGTAGGGGAGGGGAGGGGAGGGGAGGGGGAAGGAAAAAAGAAAGAAAGAAAGAAAAAGTACAAAAAAAATAACAAATAAAAAATATATTAAAATATCAAAATATTTGGTCGTTGCCGGCCGGCGTCCACGTCAGCGCCGGCCGGCCAAAATTCGCCGGATGGACTGAAATGACATAATTGCAAAAGGTTTAGGACTAAATTGGCACAATTGCAAAAGGTTTAGGACTAAATTGGCACAAAAAAAAGGTTTAGGACTGCATTGGCACAAATGCAAAAGGTTTAGGACTGAATCGGCAAAATTAAAAGGTTTAGGACTGAATTAGCAAAAGTGCAAAAGGTTTAGGACTTTTTTGACAATTTTCCCGGAGTCTGTGTCAAGTTTCTTATGATTCAAGTATATATACCGCGATAATGAGGTTTTTATAAAATTATCGTTGGAAGACCATGGTTGTGTTGCAATATTATCTTATGATAATCGTCGAAGAAGTATTAAGAACCTCTCAATTACTTTCTCGGTGCGAAAAAGGATATGCCGTTTTTATGCGCTATTGTCGATTGCATTCTTCTTGTTAAGGGATTAACTTACTAACATTTCGTTGGCTAATAAATTAGTCTTCAGCGACATGACATATATATGTAAGGACTTTGCTAGCATAACAATTTTTGGGTGACTGTCGGAATAACAGTATATTGTGAGTCACAAATTCTTAAAAGTGTGGACTCCACAATAATTTTTAATTAATTATTATTGCTTTTTTGTTATTAATTATATAACATATCTTTGAGTGACTGCTATGCTAACGATCTGTTTTGAGCCACAAAAAAGCAATAACAATCAATTAAAAATTGTTGTGAGGTCCACACTTTTAAGAATTTGTGGCTCACAACATATTATTATTCTGATAGTTACCCAAAGAGTGTTATGCCAGCAAAGTATTTGTATATAAATCGCAGTTAATCAATATATAGCGAAAATAGAATCGAAAGGAAAAAAGAAAACTAAAAGCTGGAACCCAACAACTAAAAGCCCATTGTAGATGTATATGCAGTTGTCATGAGCCTTTTTGTTCACTAGTGCCTAATCAAATCAAGAAAATTAAAAAAGTAAATCTAACGAGCCAATAGAGAAAAAAAGTTAACTAAAAGAAAGAAAAGAGTACGACCGAAATTTAAACATCTAGTATGTTTGATTCTTGTACAAAAATTATATGGTTACCTACATTCAGGTTATAAAAGTCAAAACTTTAACGTACATGAATCCTAACATAATTTGCAGGATCATACAACTTCATATCCAGATACGACTCGCTCCATCTTCCGTCATCAATTCTCCAACTTTTCACAGAACTTATTCATCATAAGAAGAAAACAAATCTGTTGATTATTCGACATGTATTATGCTTGGCAAATCCCAAAAGCAATCAACAAATTTATTATACTATCGAGAGAGAATAATAAAACCTTCCACGGAAAAACCTTAGTAGGAGGAGTTATGGCAAATGCTAAGTTTTTCGTAGAGCTCTTGATTTGCAAAATCAAAACTCATTAAATTCCATTAGTTATTGAATGAGACAAGTACAATTTCCTAGTTGGAGAAAAAAAGAAGAGACTGCAAGAAAAGTACTCCTTACAAGGAGAATGATTAACCTCTTTACATCGACAATCCTATTTGCGAACCTTGGAGGAAAATTTTAGGGTAAACGAGTCAAGCCACTCAATTTCATCGAATCCCCAGTGGACTCTATTCGAGTTCAAGCAGCTTAAGACTTTATTGAGTACAGTTCGATTTTGAAATACTTACTTCCAGTAGATGGTAAGAGTTGGAATTTCCATATAGTTTCATCACATATAATCTCATTGTACTTTTAGAATTCGTGTCTGAGTGTAGATTAAAGTTATGTAAATTGAGTATAGAGTTAAGTTGAGCTCCAGCTTATTGAAAATCTAACCAAATCGAGCCCTAGCTGGACAAATCATGTTGGATGGAAAGCAAATTGAGTATCAAGTCATGCACAAATAACCGAGTTGAGCCCTAGCTGGAAATATCCTGCCGGATCGAGATGAAATCGAGTCTTGAGCCTTGCACAAGTAATCGAGTCGAATTGAACTTGAGAATGATAATTTATTAGCTCAGCTCAACTAAATTGCAAACTTGTTCTCGAAAAGATGCCAAAACCCACCATATAATTCTCAATGATTAGATGTGTTCTTTATGGGCATTCTGAAAAGTCCTAAACCTATTGCAGTTTGTCAATTCAGTCGTAAACCTATTAATTTTGTTAATTGAGTTCTACGCTTTTTCACGTTTTACCAATTGAGTCGACTTGGTCAATTTTGATTGGTAATCGCAAACGTGGACGCCGGCCGTCCTACGTGGCACAGCCGGCGCTAGCGTTGATGATTTTTAATAATATTTTATTTTATTTTTTCCCTTTTCTTCTGTTTTTCTTTACTCTTTTATTCCTTTTCTTTTTTTCTTCCCTCCACCAGCCTTCGGCAAGGGTGGCCCTCACCAGCCAAAATTGGCTAATTGGACTCAATTGGAAAAACGTGAAAATGTTTAGGACTCAACTAGCAAAATTAAAAAGTTTAGGACTGAATTGGCAAAACTGCAATAAGTTTAGGACTTTTTGGATAATTTTCCCGTTATTCACGTTACTTTTACCCTTTTCAATTCCTTTTATCAATTTAATTAGCTTGTAATTGATCCTTTACTAATCACCACCAAAAGTGCATATGAGTATCATTTATCGCTAGGGGTGAGCAAAAAAAAAAATCGGAATCCATCCGAACCGAATGGAACCGTACCCAATCGACTGGTTTTGGGTGGTTCCCATCGGGTATCGGTCCGGTTTTCGGTTCCAATTTGCTGGAACCGACGAGTACCGATCTAGTTCCCGATTTCAAGGGGGACCACCCACTCGGACCTACCGGACCAGGCTTTTATATATATATATTATATGTTTTTTTAATTCAAGTTATCTCTCTCAAATTCTCAATCACGTGACTCCCCTGCTTACCTCACCCATGCACGCGGCACGACCCCAAAAGCAAAACCCTAGCCTCCCTCTTAGTCTCCTCTTGTCTCGATCTGCTCCCTCGCACTCTCAAAGTCTAATCTGCTCTCGATCTGCTGCTGGGCATGCTTGCTCTCGATCTGCTGCCTCTTAGTCTCGAATCTCTCCTCTGTTATCAGCCTCTTGGCTCTCATCTCTAATCATATGGTGACGGTGGGAGTCACACCCGCTGAGCTCTCGAAGGCTAGTCCGAGGTCGCCTCTGCCTCTCGCATTAGCTGAACTCTCGAGTACGTCCATGGTCGCCTCTGTCCGTCGGCCGTCCGAGTTCTCTCTTACCTCTCGGTCCACGGTCGCCTCGCCTTTGGCCCCTCTCCTGTAAGTCCTCACTACTCAGTCCTAGACTCCGATGACATCAACTTACATTGTTGACTTCTATTACTGTTGGGGCCGTGGATTTAGAAGGGTGAAGGTTTTGAGTGCGCTGTTTTCTAAACTTAGTTTGATGATGTTAAGTTGTTAACCAAGCCACTGACCTCACCAAGCTCTGGTTCAGACTCCTAGTGCTAAACATGCAGACTTCAATTCATTATCTTAAGTTTGTATAAAAATGGTATCAAACTTCAGTTCAATTTGATGAAATGTTTCTATGATGCATGCCTATTGTCTCAGCTCCAGCATGACATTCATAGAAATGATAAAAGCGGATATGTCCTGTGCTAGCTAGAACTGCAAAAAGCTTGCTGCGAATTTTTTGGGCAAACTCTTATTATACCCTCAGCATTATTATACATCATAGCCCTTGCCATGATGTTAGTACTCGGTAGGACCAAATCCATTGACCCACTCAGGAACTAGACCGGACCGATGGTTCGGTTCTCGGGTGGGTCCATAGAACGAGCGGGTGGTTCACGGCTCCCTTTTTGAGGAACCGGTCCCTAGAGAGTGGTTCTCGGTTCTAGGGTGGGAACCATCCACCCTGGAACAGATCACCCCTCCTTGTAGCTACTGTTTAATGAGGTATTATAATTACACTATTTCCCTACATATCTTGGAGGTAATCTTCGAATTTTTCGTTCATATAAAAAAGGAATTGAGCCCGTAACTTGTCAAGTCTTCCGAAATTATTTGGATCTCTGTAGATAAAACCCTGTTAAGCACATCAGTAATTAACTATGGCCAATTAATAGTTTAATCTCAAAGAAGCTATCAGTTAGTGTAGGTCATGTCGAGTCGGAGTGACCAAATTTGACAGACATTATTATGTGGATCGTGTTTGGTTTACCTATTTAATAAGTGAATCGTGCACTAATTGATTTATTGACTTCACATGATGCAAAGACTACCGCCTTCCCTTGCAAGTACAAAGGTCGCTGTGTCTGTGGAGGTCAGACACAGATAATTTTTATAATTTTCTCAAATCAATGACAAATAATGTCTCCCATGTGTAATGTTTTCTTTACACTAGCGATAGCTCTTTGTTTTCTATGAAGAACGACTATGTTTTTGTTGAAAAAACTAGCGAATTATGATTAGTTTCTTGGATAGCTAGTAAATCAAAGATATTTAATCACTTTCTAACAATGAATAATAAGGCATGCCATCCTCTCAACCATTAGCCGCCATCAACAGCTCCATAACCACTATGCCGATCAACACCTTCTAGCCAGTCTACTAAGTATCTCAACCATTATTATTCTTTTATCAAAAGGCAGTCTTCTTATAATTGAGGAACGCTACATTGGTGTACGAAATTTGATCGATAAAACCGATAAACTAAGTCATCGTGGCTGCTAACGCGAGCGAGCATTCAAATAAGCAGCTAATCCGGAACTCCAATAATAATAATAACGGAAATGCTTCGCTGATAGTACTGTCAAGGACAGTACAATCTCAACCGTAGATCCACACACCACCACCGCGTGTTTTGCATAAAGCACTCATTGATTTTGAGATCATGTGGTCAGAAATAACTGTTAGAACAAATAGCCTCTTTTCTCTTCTTTCCCTTTAGTCCCACATAGGAAGAGTACTAAACTCTTCACCTCCTCTAAACCTATATAAAGGCTCCTCTTGTACATTGTTACATACACCATTATTAGATAATAAATACCATTCTCTCTTAATCTTTTTTTCTTATCATGGTATCAGAGCGAGCGGTGAGTTTCGTACGTTCGTGGGTGGAAGAATGACAAAACAAGTGCACCCAAAAACTCGCAGATGAGTATAGGTGGGAGTTCAAGAATGAAGACACTGAAAAGGGGTGTCCTTGTTGAGAACGGACGAGGGTAGGCGATTAATGAGATGAACAGCTGTGAGAAGAGCCTCAGCCCAAAACTCAGTAGGAACAGAGGTGGCAAGTAAGAGAGCGCGAGTGGTTTCCAGAATATGACGGTGCTTGCGTTCAGCAACCCCATTCTGAGCTGGAACTCCAGGACAAGATAGCTGAGGAAGCGTGCCATCACTGGCCAAGAGAGAACGAAAAACACCAGAGAGATATTCTCCCCCCGAGTCAGACCGAAAAACTTTAATTTTCTTGTTAAACTGGGTGGAAACCATGGTAGTAAAAGACTGATAAATGGAAAAGGAATCATTGCGCTGACGCATAAGATTGACCCATGTATAACGAGAATAATCATCAATAAAAGAGACATAATATTTGAAACCACTTTTGGAAGGGAGTGGGGTAGGGCCCTATACATCAGAATGAATAAGATCGAAAATAGCACTAGATCTAGAGTTATTGATAGGAAAAGGCTTAGCAGATTGCTTGGCCAAAGGATAGATAGAACAAGGAGGAAGAGTACCGGAAGAAACAGGACCCAGAGCGCCTTGTTGATGAAGGATGGTGAGATGAGAAGAAGGAATATGCCCGAGACATTGATGCCATCGAGCAAGATCGAGGGTAGCCTACACAGGAACAGGAAGAGAGGAAGACTGAAGATGGAGATACTGCATAATATAGAGTCCATCCCGTCTACTGCCCCTACCAATCATCCGACCACTCAAACGATCATGTACAAAGCAAGAGTTGTCGATAAAGCTCACGGTACATCCGGCATCGGTAAGCTGTCCAACAGATAATCAGTTAAGAGACAGGGAAGGAACATGTAACATATCAAGGACACTGAAATCCTGAGAGACGGAGAGTACCCCGCTGGGTAGCCAGGAGAGGAGAACCATCAGCTGTAAAGAAATGCGCTGGATGCTTGAGCTCAAAGGGCTAAGTGAGACAAGCAGCGGAAGCAAACATATGTCTAGCAGCTCCCGAGTCAAGTATCCAGATAGCAGAAGTGTCACCTGAAGATGGAGTAACCACAGTAGTGTTGCCAGTAGATGAAATAGCTGTGGGAGAGCCGGAGCCAGGAAAAGAACCGAGTAGAGAAGGACTCAACCAAGCAAGCTGGGCCTCAAGAGCAACAATACGGTCATCCATAGAGGAAGAAGCCAGAGTAACAGGCCGAGCCATAGGAAAATCACCGGCGAAGCTCGAAGCGCGGGTAGAGGTGCGCAAGTCGATCGGATGGATGTGGAAGCTTGACTAGGGCAAGCATGAGTGACGGCTCAATAGCCCTAAACTCATTGTCTTAATTTCTAACGCGAAAGATCCAATTTATGGCAACTGCAGAGCATACTTTTAAAATAATGAGCTCATTGTCTTAATTTCTGATGCGGAAGGTCCAATTTATGGCAACCGCAGAGCATACTTTTAAGACAAT
This sequence comes from Lenwebbia sp. NSW1173648, assembly GCA_029784005.1. NCBI lineage: Eukaryota > Viridiplantae > Streptophyta > Magnoliopsida > Myrtales > Myrtaceae > Lenwebbia > Lenwebbia sp. NSW1173648. The sequence goes on from JARCGZ010000010.1 coordinate 8,527,887, forward strand.
GAACCTGGCTCTGATTTCTGATGCTGATTGGGCTTCCAATGTGACTGATAGCAGGTCTGTCACTGGCTATTGCATTTTCCTTGGCGATTCTCTCATTTCTTGGCCTGCCAAGAAACAACAAATTGTGTCACGCTCCTCTACAGAGTCTGAGTATCGTGCTATGGCCGACACTACTGTTGAGATTGTTTGGCTTCGCTGCTTACTTGCTGACATGGGTGTGTCACTTCCGGATCCCACTCCTCTGCACTGTGACAACAAGAGTGCCATCCATATAGGCGCGAATCCAGTATTTCATGAGCGTACCAAACACATTGAGATCGACTCTCATCTAACTCGTCATCATATCCAAGCTCGCACCATTTCTCTTCCCTTTGTTGGAACTGAGAATCAGCTTGCAGATTGCTTTACGAAGGCTCTTACATCACAGCGCTTTCTATTTCTTCTTTCCAAACTCTCGTTGTTTGATCCACCTCGAGTTTGAGGGGGTGGTTAGAACAAATAGCCTCTATTATCTTATTTCCCTTTAGTCCCGCATAGAAAGAGTACTAAACTCTTCATCTTCTCTAAGCCTATATAAAGGCTCCTCTTGTACATTGTTACATGCATCATTATTAGAGAATAAATACCATTCTCTCTTAATCTTTCTTTCTTATTAATAACTAACGGTACTATCCGACTATTAGGCTAGCAGCTTCTCAAATAATAATAACGTGCCACAGATGGTGATGTACTAATATCACAAAAGTCATAATAAACCTAACATTACTTTTCGATCTTTCAGTACCGACGGTTCGGCATCTCCACACTGTTTCTTGTATGAGCAACATCGTTCTTGGATCTTTGTCCTTGGCGTTGCTGTTACATAACAACAGCAACAGCAACTAGAGCTGGAAGTTGAATACGTATTGCCTGATCTTGTCCTACTTCCATTTCCTTCCCTCACTTATATCGCCCAGTCCTGCCAAAAAATGAACCAAGCCCCTCTCTCTCTCTCTCAAAAGGGAAAGCGTGAATAATTCTTTTCTCCTTGGTCAGGGAGAAGTCCAATTCCCTTCACTCGTCTCAACCGAACCAGAACGACACTCTGGTAGACTCCTCCTAGCCCCTCATTCTCAAGTGGAGTCACGAGAATGCCCTCTTTGTTCTTTCAATTCTCATCTTTCAGAGACATAGAGAGAGAGAGAGAGAGAGAGAGAGAGAGAGAGAGGGGTGTGCAGTGCAGGGGCGTGGCAGGGAGTGGAACTGATAGAGAACTTTCAAAGACCCTCCTTTTCTTCTTCTCTCTCCCTCTCTCTCTCTCTCTCTCTCTCTCTCTCTCTCTACCCTTCACTCCACTCGACTAGCCTTTATATTGCAGTCTTCAACTGCAAGTCTTGTGAAATCTTCTCTAAGACCACCTTTGCTTTTTCTTTTTTCCAACACTCAGTATCTTCCCACACACCCACTTAACCTGAAGATTGCTTTAGCCTCACGTTTTTTCTGTCTTTCTCTGTCGGTACCAACCAAACCATGTAGGTCTCCCCCCACACACAAACCCTCTCTCTTTTACTCTTCAGCTCCTCTTCATTATTAGCTAATTTGAACATCCCCCATCCTCTTCTTCGAGACTAAGTCCTATTGTTTCTTTCTTTTCCTTTTTTTTTGTTTGCTTGTTGCAGGAGAGAGCTGGAAAACAACTCCCTAGACCTCAACAACTTGCCTGAGGATTGCAGTAGAGATGGTAATAAGCAAGTGTTGGAGGGTAGTAGCTCCTCATCAGGTATCAAGTTTTTTCTCCTTTAGACTGCTAGTTACTTTGGTTGAGAAAAGGCAAAAAAAAAAAAAAAGGAGAGAGAGAGAGAGAGAGAAGTTCATTTCGCTTTTGTCAATACAAAACCAGTTCCATTTTTGTCAGCGAAGAAAGGGAGACATTGTAGCAACTTGCCAAGCTCGACATGAGAGCGAGTTTTGAGCTTTTACAGTGCTGACCAAAAGGTTCTCATCTTTATCAAAACTAGCGAAAGAGTCGGTCAAAGTCGATCTTTCAAATGGTATGATGGTGTACGACCCTAAAAATTAATCTGGGGCGAGAGCCGATGGCCTTTTTTTTTCCACTTCATTTTGGGCAAGAAGGGTCAAATCGAGTTTGCTTTAATTGGTTGACAGGGTGCAGGAAAAAGAAGAGCGACGCAAAAGAAGAGTGCGGGAAGGTCTACGAGTGTAGGTTCTGTTCCCTCAAGTTCTGCAAGTCTCAAGCTCTTGGAGGGCACATGAATCGCCACCGTCAAGGCACGTCCCCTCTCTCTCTCTCTCTCTCTCTCTCTCTCCTTCTGTTTATTTCTCTTAATCAGGAAGACGAAAAGGAAAACGAAACGAGGTCTGTTCACCACACACTGTTGATGAAACCCGAAATGGACTGCGGACGTCAGTGAATGATCTTGCTTTCGGTGAAGGCCAAGTCATGTCAAATCTCGGTTTCTTCACACGCACACACGCACAAACTCGGAGTAACAGTTGGGGTTTCGCTGAAATTCTTGAGGGGAACTACTGTTGGGGTTTTGATTTGAAATGATTTGTTCTCTTGTTGTTCCTTCGGTTGTTGGGTTTTGGTCAGAACGAGAGACTGAGACACTGAACAAGGCTCGTCAGCTCGTCTTCGGTAACGATACCCTAGCCGCTCATCCCGCCCTTCCTCATCATCATCCAGCGTACGCTCTCTCTCTCTCTCTCTCTCTCTCTCTCTCTCTCTCTCTCTCTCATCTAGCTAGCTCTTTTCTTTTTAAGCATGAAAATGGAAACTCTGACAAGCATAGGACATATGTGTGCTCAACCAATGTGCAAAGATTGGTTAAAGACGAAAAGGAAAAGATGGGATTCTCATCTTTGGTATTCTTAACCGGATTTTTGTTAATTAAATAACTTCTCTTGTTAAAACTTAATCAAAATTAAAAACTTATCCTGTTAAATATGGTTAATAGGACCTTGTTCATATCACCCTTCCTTAACGAACATAGGGCATGTGTGCGCTCAACCCTAGTGAGTTCCTTGTTTTGGGTCATTGCTTCGATTAAGCTTAAGTTCAGATATGAACACACTTGCATTAACCCTAGTGAGATCCTTGTTTTCTCAGCAGCTGCCAATCAATACCGGGAGGCTATCACACGTCGACCAATGTAGCAGATCCGCCGCTTCCATTCAGATCATCAATGTACCCGCCGCCGCTGCCGCCACCACCGCGATTCTTCTCGGCCTCCTCCTCATCTTCCATTGTCCAGCCGCCGCCACCTTACCTATACCCGTCGTCACCCCGCCTCGTGGCCTATCCTTCGCATTACAACGGCAACCAGCACCCGGCTGCCGCCGGCGATAACTACTCGATGGGCCACATGTTCAGCAGGAGCTCGAGCTCGCACTTGGGCACACCGGAGTCGAACTACACCTGCATCGGGGCACCGGTCGGAGAAGGGTTCAATGCACCCGGGGGAGGCGGCAGGGACAGGTTGCCGCAGGGTCAGAAGGAAGGATTGAATTGGGTGTCGAGATTGGATCCTCCCTCGATCAATCGGTTTCAAGATGGGTTCTAAAAATTTGATCTCCTTGGACGTATGTTCGGAGTATTGAACCAAGTTCTTTAAAAGCCACCCCCAGAGACAGAGAGAGGGACATGACAAAAACTGACTAGAGAGAGGGGGTGTTTCATTTCATGCAAGGGAAGGGGGGGGGAGAGAGAGAGAGAGAGAGAGAAGTTTTGGTTTGTTTTGGGGGACAGAGGGAGGGGTTGAATGGTACAGCTTTTGGAATCAGGTACACTCTCTCATCAGCGACTTTGTCCTGAGAGAGTCTCTCTGTGTGTGTGGGTCGTCGTGTATTGGGTTAACGTGTTCGATCTATAAATCGATTATGAGTTGTTTGCTATAATGTCTGTGAAAGGGAAGTGACCAAAAGCTTGAGCTTTTGAGGGGGTTTGGTTGGTCGTGCATGTGGGACAAGGGAAGTTCGATATGAACCGGAAGTTCCCAACGCCCCCTTTTCCCCTTTGCATGGGGTTGTAAGTTTGTGAACTCTCTCTCTCTCTCTCTACTGTGATCTCACTTGTCCAGAAATATCTGTGCTCAGACAGTGACTATGGCTGGGGGTGAAAAGAACTATGGCAAATGGTCTTGTTTTAATCAGTAGACCAGAAACAATCGTGATTAAAAGCCAGTGAACTGCTAGGCAAAATCTTCAGATTAGTTCTTTTTTATCGGGAAGTGAAGAATGACGAGTCCCTTTCTATCCCCAAAGAATAGTTGCTTTCGTTTGAGGTCATGTGTAGTTTCATGTTCATTGGGATAAGTTCCTGTTAAGGAATCTCCTTTCGATTGAAGCATCAACAATCAGGTGGAGCAGATGATCTTCATTTTCGGGAAATTTCAAGTAATAAGCTCAAATCTCTTCAGTATTTTTCTCGCAATACTCTCGGAGAAAAACCCTAGAAGTACTTTCAAGAAAGGGAAATGCTTCCCTAACAGTATTGTCAGGAACCGTACAATCTCAACCATAGACCCATATACCATCACCGCGTGTTTTGCATAAAACACTCATTGATCGAGAGGTCGTGTGGTCAAAAATAAATGACAGTACTGTTAAACTATCAGGCTAACAGCTTCCTTCAAGAAATTCTGATTGTGTAATCTCCCTATGCATGCCTGATATAAGTCGAAACCAGGTTTCATATCGAGAGGGCCAACACGATATTGGTTTCTGGAGGGACTGACTGGGCGCCCAACCATGTTTGGGCCGGGCGCCTGGAGGGCTGGCCCAACATCTTGGCCAGATGTTAGCCAGGCACTCAGCCGCTATCGGGTAGCTTCAGCTACTTGACTCTTCGGGTGATCGGTTTTAGAGGGGGTGGTTCCCACTCTGGAGTCGGGAGCCGCCCACTAAAGACTGGTTCCGAAAAATTAGAACAGGCATCATCCGTAGTTCAATGTACCCACCCTAGAACCGGACCGGTTTCGAAAAATTGGAACAGGCACCGTTTGTTGGTTCCATGGACCCACCCTGAAACCGGACCTAGAACCGGATCGGTTCCGAAAAATTGGAACAGGCACCATTTGTTGGTTCCATGGACCCACCCTGGAACTGGACCATTCGGTTTCAGGGTGGGTCCATGGAACCCGTCTCACCGAACTTCACTCGATCAGTGGCTAGCTTTTCAGCAAGCCATAGGCCTTTTTTTTTTCGGCAAAAAAGAATGCATTGTTCTCCTTGTTGTTTGTTAAAAAAACTTCACATGCAAAAAATACTTCACTTTTCTCTCAATACTTCGAATAATGAGAAGATTGAAGAAACTAGAAAGGGGCAATTGGCAACAATCAGGGTTTCCAACTTACAACAAATAGAGGCGACTGAGAGCGAGAGAGGGAGGCAAGGCCGTGAGTCGAGTCTACATGGAACGGTCGAAGGTGCGGCCCTGAGTCGATGGGAGTTAAGAGTTGAGAGATGAAGAGGCCAAGGAGTTGCTTGAGAGAATTGAGATGAGAGAGACCGAAATGAGAGGAGACGACTGACGATCGAGATTATGGATTTAGGGTTTTAATTTTTCTCAATTACCGGTCCAGTGCGGATGGGCGGTTCCACACTTGGGATATTTACATATGGATTTGGGATATATATTGTGATTCCTTCAAAGCTTTGGCATAAAATCCATCAACTTCATGCCTACAATACATCCAAAACCTATATATGTCTGTTAACGTAGATCTTTGAGTGAGAGAGAGAGAGAGAGAGAGAGTGTGTGTGTGTGTGTGTGTGTGTACGGCCTGGGTTGGTTCTATCTGCTATTATATACAGATATATTTTCTAGTAGGATCTACAAAGATAGACCATATCTTTGAAATCACACATGAAGCAAATTGAATTGGCCCGTCCCTGAGTCCTTTTAAACATGAGATGGATCAAAGCTGGTCGAGAATCACGCCACGCCAAGCCAATTGGTGTCAATTCGAGGATCAGAGCTACGCAGATGTACTGTGTCCTAGATAGACTCAGCTATAAATATGCGCCTTAGCTAGGGCTTTGCATTTTATTGCAGTAACCTGATCTGGGCAAACAGCCAGCCGAACGCACGCTTTACTCACAGTCACCAAAGTGAGTGAATTTACCTGTCTTTCCATCGGAGCCATTACTTGCATGCCATTGATGCATAATGTTGGCTTCATTAAAAGCTTATTCACAATCGAGATCGATTGGGCTCGTGTGCTCCGGATTCGTACGACTAATGGACATTCGATTGGAGTGTGGTATCATACCCGATGCTCGTAGAACACTCGTGAACATGTATTCGTTTTGTCATAAAATTTGAATACTTGGATATCGAAGCAATTCGAGAACCTTGGTTCCCGTCAAAACGGAGATACTTACTAGTATTCACGAGTCTTCTGATACGATATTCCATAGCACCATGGACAAAGTCGAGCAAAAAGCATAGCACAGGCGCACGAGAAAGAATCTTCCAAACTTGTTATGTCTGGTGAGAGCAATAAACCAAGAAAATTACGTACCTCTAAATATGAAAGTAAAATTTTTCATGTGACAAGCAATATCTTCTTCAAAATTGTGATTGACTTATCAATCCATGCAAATTATGGTGAAGGAATGGGCAAGAATTTGGCAATTTGGAATAGTGGCACGAAATAGAAGTGGGTATTGTTTTAAGCATTTGTAGTCCTCTCTCTTAAGAGGAGTGCATTTTTCTAATTGGATCCGACATAAAAAGCTGTTTCGATTAGGCTGTAAACTACAAATGATGGTCTACGAGGCCATAGATCGATTTTGTCTTATTAATGGACAAGAATCTATCACTGCACAGTATATTGACAACATCCTATTAGATAAACGTGCAATTGATGTCCCCCCCTACTCTAAAAAAGAAAAAAGAAAAAAAAAAGGGACATACAAGTTAAGAATTCTTATCCCAATAATGTAATGTCAGTATCGTTCTGATCCTCCTAGGGTCGTGCCATTTCTTTGGTTAGGGTTTGTTTGTTTTGCAAAAATGAATCATCGAAAAAAGAAAATTTTCTAATTGATCGCATGTATTGCTCAATATAATTAGTCAATGAAAAATGATTTCATTATTGACGAAAATTTATATCTAAATATTTTGATAGTGACGATAAGAATATATTTCGTTCTTTTATTTTTGTAAGCGATATAAACGACCACTTTTAGGAAAATATTTTTCAAATTATTCATTTTCCTAATTTGTCGTTTTTTTGCTCTCATCATTTTTTGGTTTTCTAAAATTTTAATTTATTACCAGAAAGGAAGCGAAACCATAGTGACCATAACCCTAGATCCACACTATTCCACTGCATATCAAATAGAAGGATAGGCTACTATATGTGGAGACTTTCTGCCTTCATTTTTTGAACTATTACCTCAAATTTGTAATGCGAGCGGATGTTCTTAAGTTGCTGTACTACATCTGCTCTATAATACTTGTATTTTACACCAACAACAAAAAAAACAAGAAGAAGGATAACATTTGATGTATCTTTATACTCCGCAAGCAATTTGTCTACTAGAAAGAACATCATATACAATGCTTAGATCTTTCAATTGCTCAAACTTTGAGCCTAACAGATCTATTGCTTTCCTCCAATGTGGTTTTGATCCATGTTGCACGTTTCACTTGTGTAGGAACCAAAGTAATTTATTGTTACTTAAATTTTTTCGGGCGACTAAAAGGTTAATAACCTGTTTTATCGCACGGGAAAAATAACATCACTAGCAAATCGTGACTAGATAACCTAAAAGGGACCAAATCGATTTCCTCGAACCATGCGCATCTACCGTCTCTAATTTTTAATTAAGTTTGTTTGTGGGTGATGTCCAGGACTTATAACTTTCAAATTAGGTGTACGGTTTCCTCCAACCATGAATAGTGTGAAATACAGCACTTCTGGCTCTATACCAGAGCTCTCGCGGCCATGGGCAAGCTATGCTACGGAACTCATGTGGTTGGCCGTTGTCCTCGTGAACACGACGCCCGCCTCACTGTTGCAAGCTCACCACACAGAGACAAGGGTGCAGGGAGAGGGGTGGCGGGCTGCAAAGGCATCAATGGCAGGGTCGGACTGCTACGGTGGCTCGATGGTGCTAAGCTGTGTGTGAGGAAAGAGAAAGAGGGTTTTTCAAAAAATTAGACAAATTGAGAGTAAAAAATCACATGAGATGTAAGCGTAGACTAATGTCTTGAATCAACCGATCCCAGTCGAGGAGCAGCTAATTTTAGTCCTTTCCACAAGAAGAGGAGAGAACTAATTAACAATCCAAGAAAACAAAAATGGATCTTATTACAACTCCAAGAATTTGGCTGAGTAGTTAAGCATTTGGTTTTGATTCAGCAGATTCTGTGTTCAAATTCCAGCGTCACCCGCTCATATTAACCCGAGGGATCATGCTCGCCGCTCCATTTTTGAAGTCTTACTCGATGCACGTGAACAATTGAGTTGTGTGTACCGTATGGATTAGTTAAGTCGCGGTATTTTCTGCATTATATAAAAATGATTGATCTTATCGCAATCAAAAAGAAAATTAGTAAATTAATGAGTGTCACAAGGCACTAGTTAAGTATATTTTATAAAGAAAGTTTCGGTTTTTCAATATCTTGATTGGACGGTTGACCATGGAATTGATACTTTATAAGGTTTCCCAATTAGTCTCTTGTCAATTCTAGCTAATTCCTATGCAAATAAAGCAGTAAGTGAAATTGGATTTGGCTGCTCCCAACTCAATCATTTCATTTGAAACAAAGCATTAAATACACAGGAGATCTGGCAGAGAAAAAAGCTGAAACTCGATCTCTAATTTTTTCAAACATGATAAGCACCAATCTCAATGCGGGATCTCATAATAGACCACGCGTTCCTGATCGATCCTGATCGAGTCTCTCTCTCCCTCTCTCTGTGTTTTTGGACGTTATATTGATCACCCCGCTTGTTTTCTTCATGAGTCTCGCCTTCAGTCCTTGTTATTTCTCCTGCTAATCAACGTTACATCTCTTTCATACACACACACACACACACACACACTCTCTCTCTCTCTCTCTCTCTCTCTCTCTCTCTCTCTCGGTGTGTGTCTGTCATCATTATAAAACCCTAAAAGTAATACATGGGTAGATATCTGAAGCTAAGCTAGGCGTTCGCTGAAGTTTTCATGGGCTAGGGGGTGTCTTTTGTGAAAGAGACGTGCATTCGAGTTCTTGGGGGGGTGAAGACTTTGAGACTTGAGAGAGTGTGTAAAAGTGCGAGTAGACTGTGTCTAGGGTTTTTGTTTTTACCCGTAATGCATGCATTGATTCAGGCAATGCGCACACATCTCTGTATGCATGCATTGCCTGTGCAAAGTGCGTGTAATAGTGGTGGTGGTGGTTGTCCATCCATCCATGTGTAGGCGCAGCCTGGCTAGGGTTTTAGCCACTCTCTGCTTCCAGCTGAAGCGATAGGGTCGATGGTAGGAGGAGAGAGGAGTAGAGAGCTGGCAAAAGATAAATGAAAAAAGAAAAAGAACAGTGCTGGGGCGATCGGGAATAGCGACAAGAATGTCTTTGGTTCTTCCTGACCGACCGGCAGACTTTTTTGGACTCTGTTCTGGTGGCGCTGCTTTGGTTTTAAAGATGCTCCAGTCCAGTCCAGTCCAGTCCCAGCACTCAGCCTTCCTTTTCCTTTTGCCCTTTCTACGGTTTCTGTTCCCTTTTTCTATAGAGAGGAAAATGCATGAAATGGAAGTAGATTCTTCCTGTGGTCTTGAAATAGAAATGCATTCCGTTTGGACATTACCAACGTATGTCACGTAGGGGTGAGCAAAAAACATCGGGATCCACCCGAACCAGACCAGACCATACCCAATCGGCTGATTTTGGGTGGTTCCTACTGGGTACCGATTTGGTTCCCGGTTCCAATTTGTTGGAACCGGCGGATACCGGTTCGGTTCCCGGCTCCAAGGAACCACTCATTCGGACCGGACTTATGAATTAATATATATATATATATATAACTATTTCTCTCAAATAGAAAACGAAAAAAAGGTGCTTCTGATTCCACCAGTATAGAGCTGGAGACCAGGAATCGGATTCACGAGTCCATACTGGATTCTCGTGATGAAGTAGTTGAGCTTGCTCTTAGTGTCTAGGGCTGCATGAGTTGAACTTAAACAACTTGGAAAGATTCCTGAAAGGCTTTCATCTTTCTTTTTCCCCCCTTTTGATGTTTTTGCGTGTTACTCTCCAGCTTGATGAAGTGTGACGTATTTTTCCCTTTTGCTTCATCAATCATCCGATGTTTTCTTTTTTTTTGGTAAGTTAAGAAGTATATTGATCAGAAAAGCGCGGGTAACAAAACTAACCTAGGTCGCACACCACAACGCGTCACAAAAAGTGCAAGGGCAGCCCGGGTAGAAAAAAAAATATACACAAGTAACAAAAAGGCCAAACCAGGCAGCCAAGTAAACAGTGGGTAACTAAGTTGAAAAGAACAGCCAAAAATCAATCAAAGATTGAGGTACCGATGCTCCAGCTGGCTTGCATCCGACGGTTTCTAGGCGTATCATCAATATGTTGGAATGTTAGACCTTTATCCTTGACAATCCTCTCGAGGTGTGCCTTGATAGCGGGTAGAATGAAACTCTTGCCGCAGAAGAGGATGTGGTTCATTTCTGTTCAAATAATATGACAAAGAGCGCCGAAAGAGAATCTTGCCATGCTCTGGTAGAAGAGCTGGCCACGAAGGTGCTGCATCGCCCTTCATCAATCATCCGATGTTCATTGGAGTAAATGTGATTTTTTCTATGAATTTGTCTATGAAATCAGCAAGTGCACCAACGCTCATGTCTATCTCTTTATCTCATGGGAAATTGGGAATGGGTTCATTGGTTCACTCTCGTACAGGCTTTTTTAATTGATGTTAGTGTTCAGTAGGGACCGGTTCCATGGACCCACTCGGGAACCGGACTGGACCGGTGGTTCGGTTCTTGGGTGGATCCGTGTAATGAACGGGTGGTTCACGGTTCACATTTTGCGGAACCGATCCCTAGAGGTTGGTTCTCGATTCTAGGGTGGGAACCACTCATCCTGGAACCGATCACCCCTAAAGTCGTGGGGAAACAAAATCCCAAGCAGGATTGCATGAACATGAAGAACAACATAGAAAAGCTATGAACTATATTAAATGGAAACGAGTCTCCGTTCCGAGACAAAACATCCTTTCGGAGAGCTTTAGCGCGCTGATTCCCCTCTCAAAAACTATGCATAATCCTCGTCTTAATGACCTCAACAACGACTTACCATCACTAATGTGGACATCGCGCCAATACGTTCCGGGAGACGTGCACGATCGATTAAGTAAATAGCACGTTCTTGTGTCCGATTCAATTTCAAGTTTGTCGATTCCACTATAGTTTTGGCCATTCTCAACCCTATCTCGCACAGCCCAATATAGTCCAATTTCGACGACGGAGGGCAAACATATTCAATTCCAATGGCATAATATTTTTTATACAACCTGTCCACATTATATACATGTCCGGCATAAGAACAAGATGGTCCAAGCATAAAGACCAAGATCAGCGTCGTCCATAATTTTCGCATTAGCAGTTATATCCGCATAGAATTAGCTTTTGGCTCAACTAAAATGAAACTTTGCCGGGCTACCGTATACTGTTTGCAGATGGAAATATAGATGGCTCGAGTAGCTGCTCTGACTGACCCTTTTGGAATTTCCAAGGTTCGAGAATGACAAATTTAATGTACATCTGTCTTATGAATGTCCCTTTTAATCTAAATGAAGACCTTAAAGCATATGGAAACTCGTGGTTGGACCATGTAAAGACCTCGTCTGTTTATATCTCACAGGACAAGTTTGTTTGCGTTTAAAAGGAAAAAATAAACAGAACATGCAAATTTCAAAAGATTATGAAGAAGTCGTGTGAAAATCTGAGAGTCAAAGTATGAATTTTTTTTAAAAAAATTTATTAAAAAAAAAAACCGGGTTTAAGAATATAAATCGAGGTGCATGAACCGCAAGATTTATATTACACAAAAGGTTGATCAAGACAGTAGGTGATCTTAGGTCATTTAAGATTCCAACTCCTCATAATGTACTCTAAAACTGTTCATAAACTTGCCCCCTATACATGAAGCTTCCGCACACTGAACTTGTACCTTGAGAAGTATCAATGCTCTTGTTTATCTTAAGCATCACAAGATTGGTGCCAAAGAGCACACTCACAGAATTTACAAACAAATTACCGTCCCCGTAAAAGGCCTTGAGCACAAAACATTTCCTTCCAGAATTCTTTATAGTCGCTTCGACACATTTATCAGTTTATCAGTTTTTCGAGGAGAAAAAGAAGCATTTACTTTCTCAACCGCCGAACCCTTTTGGAGACAGTCGGCATCGTGCACTCGCTAGGACGTCTTCACATCTAAAATGGCCATTAATTATATCTGTCTCGCTTCTTTACAGAAGAATTCGACCCTGTGTAGGCAATGCGTTCAACCCCATCACATTCAGGTACTAGGAAGACCTCCCGTCCTAACTCTTCTGCGTCCCGTACTGGATTTTCGCCAGCTCAGCAGCTGCACGTGCAGCGGCAGATGCGCGCTCCGCAGAAGCAATGGCGGCTCGGGCTCTTTCCAGAATTTCAGATGATTGTGGCCTTGTCTCACATTTTGAATCTGTCGGTGTTCCAGCATCTTGACTCTTCTGCGATGTTTCGATCTCATTCGTGCTGTGTGAGGATATCTTACTAGCAGTGACAGGCACTTCAAGGCGTGAGTGTTCTTTGTTACTCTCTGCAGGAGTTATATCATGTGTCCCATTAGAAGAAGGTAACTGGAAAGAGACGTGCTTGGCGGGGGCTTGTGCCGGCGGGGGCTTGTAAATTTGCTTAGATCCTGCCTGCATGTAAAAGTCCATGAGAACAAGACTGAGAATACGCTGTTTCTTTCAGAAGCCTGTAACTCGCAGGCTGTTCGGCTAAGCAATGCTTGCTCAACACAAATTGATCAAATCATTTAACTCCAAGCGAGAAAAGCTCTAAGTGAATTCACTTAGAGGCCTCTGTCCAGTAAAAAGTGAACACCTTAAATATCTATTTTGATAAAATGGACCTAAACTATCATAGGGACCTGATATTGGTTTCTCTTTGGTAGTTCAACCACCAAGACAATCAAGAAGTTGTTTACTTAAGGGAGTGAATAATTTTCAGAAAGCTAAACGTACAATATTATGCAAGATCCAATTTATAATTTAATGGCCAATATCTACGTGCAATCGTTAGATCACAGTTATGGTAAGCTATAAAAGTAAGCTGACAGAGGAACTTTGATGGTATTCACAGAGGAAGGACAATATATTCTTGAACTATATCGACATAGCGTAGCCAGTTAAGGATCTGATCTCACTTCTCTACATAGTTGACATTGAATCACAAATGTTAACCTGACAGCTCATTGATATATTCCAGAAGATGGAGATGCAGGAACTAAACACTAACAGCCGGATTGGGGATCACACTTGAAACAAACCGAGGATCTATGCAGCTACAATGTGGATAAGTGAACCTAAGATGCATGCATCAGATTTGGTAACTAAAGTTTCTTGTCAGGGATATATTCTCTGAAACTTGGCTCCAACCCAAAACAACTTCATCAATTTTGCTGGCAATTATCATTTTGGAAACCTCCAAGTCAATACAAATGAGTGTATTGACTCTTCATTGAAAACAAAGAATAGTGGGGAGGATCCTTGATTCTACTTTATTCAAAAGAAGGTTGTTTCCTATAAATCTAGAGAGATAAATAAAAATTACCAGGAGATCTTCATGCTTCTTAGTAAACTCTGCTTCAGTATTAGCAGAATCCCAGTCCAAATTATGTTCTTTGGCAATGTCCTTTAAGACTTTGAGTCTTGTATTGACTGGAGGAGCACTAACACTGAGCTTTTCAATTAACTGTGACAATCATATCAGCAATTTAAGAGGTAAAAACCAAAGGGTTAAGCATGATCAGAGTTAGGAAACAAGGACAAGCCAACTAACTTCACGATTGACTCCGGATTCAGGACGAAGTTCAGCAGCTGCTAAGACAAACTCCTTCCCATACTTAGTAGTGAACAGATTCTTGATCTGCAGCAAATCTGGCACATCTGAACATCTTGGAGCTGCGAAAATGATGCTTGCAATGGCTTCACGCAAATCAGTCGGACACTCTCTGAGGCGTGGGAAAAAGAAATACTGTAAATTTAAAAGTTGGGACAAGCTGCTAAAGCAATTTCTCTGTTGTAGCAGTAGAAACAAAAGCAATTCTTTTTCCTCTTCTCTCTTCATGAAAAAACCTCTTTATATTTACCTCTAACTTTCGTGTTAATATGTATGCAACTCGCCCACAAACCCATGAGCTCTAAATAACTTGACTACATCAAGATATAATTCGAATAGCTTCACTCAAAGTTCATACACTCTGCACTCAGCAGTGCAATCCCAGAACCATATATGATAGAATTGCGGATGATCTAGATTAACACAGAGGACTTACCATGTTTATGACTATATTAGCAGTCGAGTTAAATGCATCTATGCATAATACTTCTCAAGCTAATTGATGGTTTATGTTCCAATTGTCTCAATTGTGTCTTTTTGTCCTTGACACAGATACCAAATCTAACCAGAACTACCCTTCCAAGGAGAAAAGAAGCTAACATTACGCAACAATCTAGAAACACTTCAATATTGTAGGAAGCCGCAAAATCGATATTGGGTCCAATTCCCCTTCCTCCCCCCCCCCCCCAAAAAAAAAAAAAAAAAAAAAACAGGTTCCATTTCCTTTTCTACATGGAATATTCACTTGGAAGTAGAAAAGCACTGTGCTTCAGGCTTGCTGTGATGTATCTGTGTTGGGTGAAGGTTCCAATCTCTCCAGGAAATAGCCCAAACTTTTGGGCAAATGCTCCAGCACTTATATTGATGATACTGGCAATTTGTCTCATCATATTTTTTGATCAATTAGTTATCTATTTGCATTGTTCGGGGCCGCTTAGGCCTGATGATGACATTCTATTCTCCTTGACCATCCCCACTTAGAAATTCAAACTTTTGGATGAAATACCATATAAAATATATCAACATGCGCCAACAGCTCGCAACTTCATCGATTTCACCCAGAATTAGTATGAAATCCATAAAAGAGAATATCCAGGCAATTAATCTAAGTAGCCTAGGAGCAACATTACAGTTTCAGTGAGATACACAACGATTTATCAATTGGCCTACCTCTGACTTTCGATTATAGGGATGCGAGCATGAACAAACTCACAAAATAGCTCCAATATGGCATATGCAGCCATTATATTTTGTTCCCGTATAACATGCTCCACCTATGTCAACAAAAGCAATCATGCTGAAGAACAACTCTCAACTGAGTGCACACACCTCATGGACTATGAATTACAAAATTCAAATCTCATAACAGAAAAAAAATCTCAGAGTGCAATTCTCGAAAGTACCCGGATGCGAGCGATCGGTTCTTGCCCAGCCTGCAAAAATTGGGCTATTTCTTTGCGCATGTGCTTGAGCTGCATGTCTCTCTTGTTCTGCAGCAACTTGATCCGCGAGATTGACAATGTCAAGCTTGTCTTGCTAATTAATACCCAATAGAACAGCACATTAAACGATCAGTCAGAGAGTGACAACACGTACTATCATCGCCATAATCTCAAAAGAACAATAATTCGGAGCTTTATAAAAACCATAGCAACTGGGAGCGGACTTCATCAGTATAAAGAACCACCCTTTCGCCAAAAACTCCTATTGTGAACAGTAAGCGTCTCAAAAGCACAACAACGTTTCAAAATTCCGGAACCCACAAAAGCACACAGCACCGGAGAAGGCAAAAGGCACGAAATTGACCTCAAGAAACGTGGATCAAGACATGGATTAGACAGAGAATAAGAAAGAACTGACCATTTCGCGCCGAAGACGCCTCTGTTGAACAGCTGGTTCAGAAGAGACATGGGGTTCGTTGCGGAACCGATAAAGGATATCTACCGAGGGAAAAGGATTGGGGAAGGTGAACTTCGCAACATACAGCGAGAGGTTGGAACTGCCCCCTGTGACCGCGAGCTGGATCTTGGGGAGGGTCGAAGACCAAGTCCTGGAGGTTGCTGGGTCTGTTCTTCAATGGAGAAGACGATCAAAGAGGTGAAATTGGGGGAGGGGGAGGTGGTGAGCTGTTTCTTGTTGGGTGAGATCAAGAATCGAAAGTCGCGATCGTCAGTGAATTCGTGCGAACTCGGTGAATTTGGATGCATGTGAATGGGAAGCTTCTTGCTGTTGCCCTTCCTCCCTCTCCCGAAATCGTCATTTTTTTAGTTTCTATAGATTGTGTTTTTATTTTTTTTATTTTTTTTATTTTTTTAATATTTTCGGACCAAATACATATATGACGAACTGAACTTTCATTTATTACACCAGCATATTGCCATATAATTGATCGAAATCTTGTTAATTTAAGCATAACAAATAAAAATAAAACTACTATATATTTGGAGGACGGAATTACAATTTGATCCATAAGATGAGCTGATTCGACAAATATGTTTTTTTTTTTTTTTTGTCAAAGACAAGTATGCTTTTCACTTGCCACTTAAGTGGATTTTAGAAAGATCATGAAACTTTTTCAAGACCAAAGCCTTGGTATGGAGATCAATAGTACTCCCGAGGCTAACGCAAGTCCTATTTAATGGTCGAAATGAAGGGCATGAACCAGAAAGATGAAACCTGGAACTTGATTTGTTACGCGGTCGACCGCAAACCAATTCCCCTAGGAAATACAATTCATGCACCAACAGTTTCTAAACTTTCATACTACAGTGTGTTGATGCGACAGCGTCGGATCCGGGGGCATCCTAATTTGCACAATTACCGAACACGAGACCGGAAAGAGTTCGCATTGGCCACTTTCCTGATCCAAAACATGCTGCATTGTGTAGGATGATAATGTCAAGTGAGCAACCACAACACATTCATTCAATCAATGTTTGCACTTCCGTGCACTCGAGTTCAACCGGCAGATCCAATCTTCATGCCTGAAAGGAACACAGATTGTGAAAACCATAGCACAGGAAACAACACAACCGAGGCGACCTTTTTTTTCTTTTTGGTTGGACATCCGAGGCGACGTTAATGAGAGTACCAGTACCGGTATCACGGGAGGACTCTCTCATCAGTTTCCACTGCCCTCTTCGCAGGCATCTGAATAACCAAATGAACAAAGCTACAACGCACATTTGCCTCTATATTCCCGGTTTTCCTCTTTCAGGAGGAAGGAAAAGATTGATCACTATTCTAAATTTACATAACTAAGGAGCAAAAGTCACTTGAGAAATTTTTCGTCTTTCGACAGTTGAGCCCAAATACATCTTCCACCTCCAACAGTAACAATTACAAACGACAAGGCAAAGAAAAGGTTAACGACTTTCTCGAAATGGCCCTCAAATTCAGAGGTGATTGCTGCAATAAATGCCGAAAAAGAAAACGGGTGCAAAAAGGATTTAACTTTTACCCAATTAAGCAGAGGAGTCCATAATGAAGACTAGGCAGCGGCACTGAACAGCAACATAATCAGGAACAGCACCCCGTTCTTTACTCGTATCAGTGAATGATCTTCGAGGTGCCCAAGGTGCAACTTAACAATGATGATCTCAAATGAATTTGCTTTCAAGACCAGGAGAATGGGTTTTCTACTTGAGGGAA
This sequence comes from Lenwebbia sp. NSW1173648, assembly GCA_029784005.1. Classification (NCBI taxonomy): domain Eukaryota; kingdom Viridiplantae; phylum Streptophyta; class Magnoliopsida; order Myrtales; family Myrtaceae; genus Lenwebbia; species Lenwebbia sp. NSW1173648. The sequence continues at coordinate 8,545,662 of JARCGZ010000010.1, forward strand.
CATCGAGAATCCAGCCACGAAACAATATCATCGAGGGCCATAAATATCTTTTCATCAGATTCACCTTCAAGAATGCAGTGATACCCTCCTTCATAAAGCTTTAAGGTTTTATCCTTGCTAGAGGCCTTTTCGTAGAGAAACTTACTCACTGAAGGATCTGTCAGCTTATCACCCGCTCCATGAAGAATCAGCAATGGAGATGAAACCTGAAGTACATATTGATTGACTTTAACTTTCTTCTTGCTTGCAAACACATGCGAATAGGCAAGCAATTGTGAAGCCACAACTGGAAAACACCAACCTTCTCTACGTGTGACTCAATATCATTAGTTGCCCTCAAAAGTTCCGAGGCAGTCTGCAGTCGCGTCTGGTCATTGTAGCAAATCATGTTGTAGACAGCCTAAAACAAGACAAGGAAAATAGGATTATTGTTTGAAAAAAAAAAAATTAGAATTATTGAACTGCACAAATCTCATGAAGATCAAACTACCAATGTGTTAATTAGCTTATTGGGATTTTCCATAAATGCAATGCCCAATCTCAACCAACATAATAGGAACACCGGAAAATTATGATGCAGAGATCAAGTTCCATACTTTCTAGAGCCTTCATTCGCTTTTCTTTAACAGTTACTTAAGGAAAAAAAGACAATTGGCCTCAGAGGAATCCCCAAATTAACCCCTGGAACACATTCACAATTGCAGCCTTTTTATACTGTAACATCATTGATCACCAAATGGCCACACCAGACTGCAACCTCCTTATACTCATCCGCAAAATGATATTACACTGAATTTAGGATATAAGCATGGTAAACAACTAGAGAGGACCAAAACCAGATTCTAATAATCTGAATAGTAATTAATCCCTTATAAATAGTGCTATTACACCCGGTAACCATCTCGAATTGGGAAAATATGCCAACAAAATCAGCTAAAAGGACATTGGTTCACACATTATGCAGCGATGTGCGAGACTAAAGCTTAAATCAGCGAAAGAGAAGTTGGAACTGACACATCATAGAATCTCCCGACTTCAGCAAAATTAAAGCGGGACTGCTCTTTTGCGAACATAAAAATTATTCAACATAGTTCACTTCTGAATAGGCTATGGCAATATAAACTCATGTTCACTTCTGAATAGGCTATGGGCATGGGCATTGAGAAATTGATCCGTTTCAACAAATCTAGCCAAATTGCATTAGATGTTTCTTTTACCAGTTCATGAATCATGGCAGTCGATTATAACTCTGCAGTGAACCCCAATTGATTAGTCTGTGATGCTGACTAATAAGCTTTTGCACGACTAGGACAAGACAGTATGAACTTTCAGCCACTCGCACAAACTCTAGCATAGGAGACCATTAAGTAAAACACTAACCATTTTCCTTTTCTTCAAGTCTCTGAAAGCCACCTCAGCAAGATCCTTCTGTGGGAAGAGCTTTGCTTTTGGCAGAATGCTAGACATGAGGGTCAACACTTTTACAACTGCTTCAGGTGGTCTAACAGCATCTGAAATCTTGAAAGCAATTAGAGTCAGCGATTATCAGTTCCCATTAGAACTTGGAAATGCAGTTTCTATTAGTATGGGTCAAGATTAATGTAGAAAAAGCTTCTTATAGGCACTTTATATGTGTCGAGATACATGTGCATAAGCACAGAGCATCGGTTCCAATAAGAACTTGAAGTGCAGTTTCACTCAGTATAAAAAACTTCAGATCAGACAGAACAGGGCACAAGCACTAGTTTTTCCTGCTATACAATATGCACGCATGCATTCTTAGCGCACGCATGCATTGGAGAGAGAGAGAGGCTATTGGCAAAAATGACTTACAAAATGGTCATGCGCTAGTAGTCAATTTAGCATTCTTGCGCATAGCATTCTTAGTGAAGATTTTGCCAGAGTAAGTTTTATATGAGAAACATATGGAATATGGAATTAACAGGCGTCTTCCATAAAACAAAGGGAATTTTCTGTTGATAAATATGGAATTTACTTTACAATATTTACAGTTGTTATCATCCAGCATCTTATTACAAATTCAACAACCAGCAAAATACACAAGAAACTTGTTTTTTTTCCTCAAATGTGGTCATAAACCTAAGTGATTTACAGTCATATATTCTGTCCAAGAAATCATGCATCATTTGCACAGCAATGATCATTTTCCCGTCAGGAACTACTCATTCACAGTCTGTATTAGATCAGGTATTCCTTCTGACTAAGTTCTTAACTAACTAGAACTACTTTGGAAACAAGAGCACAATTTAAAAATCTTTTCATCTCCACATGACTTTGCTTCACGTTGTACCTATAATTGACAATTTGTTTGAATAGATAAAAGAAGGTTCCCATGCAAAAGAACACGACGAAAATGGTGACAGCCAAAGGTGATGGAGGACATACTTTACACATCGGGGCAACAAGGATGACTCCATCCCATGCATCAGGCTGTTTTAGATGAACCTTGAGAGTAACAGCTCCACCCATGGACTGTCCCAATATAAAGCGAGGCAATCCTCTCACTTCAGGTCTCTCTGCAATTCGTGCAATAAACTTGTGAAAGAAGTGGACGACCTAGCAATATTAGATCAATTCTGAGAAACTGACTTTTTCTCTATTGTGTGTGTGCACTCTCGGGCACTAGTGAGTTTTGTTTCCCCAGAGAGAAAAGGAGGTAGGGAGGATTACAGCAATTAAAATGATCTTGATTGTCTTCTGAGGCAAATCTTGCAGTTCACACCTTTGATTTTCGTAAATTGTTCAATGACGTTGTCGACTAAATCATCGAAGTTTGAGATGTAACCATGCAATCCATCTGAAAGGCCAAAACCTGGGTGGTCCAAAGCATAAACAGCATATCCTTGAGAAGCAAAGCGCCTGGCGATACCTGAAATCCCATTGTCCCAACAGCACTGCAAATCCTTAATTTCTATTTGGATAATTGATGATGGCATAACTCCACTGTTATGGTGTTGCAACTAAAATTAACATCTCTAAATAAAGGAGGAGTAATTGAGCAGACCTTCAAAGAAGAAAGTGCAAGTATCACCATAGCCGTGGCAAAAACACACTGCGCCTTTAATTCGAACACCCGCTTTAGGTAACCAGCTCTTACAGAAAATTTGGAGACCGTTTGAGTTTGTCTCATACCACTACATGAATAAACATTTGGGAGTTTCAACGACATTGTGCGCCATTAACTGAAAAAACAAAAACACACACGCATTTCTTTTCCAAATCTCTTACAAGACAACAAACACAGAAACTAATCAAACCCCAGCAAGAATGAATTAATAACAAAAAGGCACTCGCAGTTGCAGTGTCAACTTGTTTACCTCCTCTGCTCTGATCCCAGCAGGAGCCAGCTACACGCCAAGCCACACATAAACCCAAAAACCATCGAAAGATCAATGAAGAAAGAAACCCAATTATTAAATTTGCATACTGCAAGAGAAATCTCAGATCATCGCCAAAACGACCATCACCAAGCTGAAACGACGAACCTTGAACAAGCAATGATCGAGCTGTTGCTGGACCTCGGTGAACGCAGCTCGAACCCTCCTCCGAGCAGGCGCGAAGTCCAGGCTCTGCGACGCGATCGCGTTCAGCTCGTCGCTGAGCCCATCAATCGGCGGCCTTTTCTTGGCGGCGACGGTCAACCGAGTCCTGGGCGACGGCGGCGATGTGGAGCTCAGGCCCGCTTTCGCCCGCACCCCTCGTCGGAAAAGAGTACTCCGAGGGTCGCAGAGAAGAGTGCCGCTTTTCCAGCGAAACAGGGACAGCTCCGGCAACCGGAATCCGAGGGTCAGCGCAGGGTCCATGGGATTCCACCGGAGGTCTGGGAGTACAGCTTCCTAGAACAACCGAACAAATATTGAAAACGAAAAAAGTGAAATCTAATCGAAATTATTTTGCATGCTTTTCACAAGGGCTGTCTGTCCGTGCATCACGTGCAAGTCCCGCTAAATGGTGCCGATCGCGATCATTCGAGAGGTCTCATTGCAAGGACAATAATCAAATGAATTTCGAAAAATTAGAATATGGTACAGCGTTGGAATAGAAAATACGACACAACTCATTGTCGCCCTAACAATCAAAATCAAATGTGGATGAACATGTTTATTCGAAAAAGAGAGAGAGTTTATGTTGTTCCTTTCTACAACAAATTCTCATAAATTTCACCTGAGTAATTTGATTTACTTAATAAAAAATTTTACACCAAAAAATGACCAACTCTTTATAACAGACAATGAAGTCAGCTTAGTCAAATAGAGTTTTGACGACGTCGCTAATTACGTAAGGCAGTTATCGATGATCATAGAAAGAGTTCACATATGACTATGAACGATAATTATCGGCGACCATGAACTATTGCTATGGATGTGCGATAACGAATGGTCGATGAACATCTTGTTTCAATAACAAACTCAGTGTACGTTCGAAGTTATTGTAAATTGGACTAAGTGTTCGGCACAAAAAAAAAAGGAGGGAAGGAGATAAAGAGCAGACGTCGATTGAAGGCACGGTATCGACATCAATGACGTTGCCATTGACAGCGAGACGACATCGACATTAACGGGTAGTCAAGCGGTAATTAACAAGACATGTCCATTAAAAACGCAACGAGTTCGCCACCTAAAATTAGCTAAGTGTTTGGATAGAGAGAAGAACACGAAATCTATGATACTGATTGACGATAAAGATACCGATCGACGGTTGAGTCTAGTGGCACTTCAGAGGTTATAGCCGTTTACGATGGGGCGGCATGCGCACACAGGCCGGGGCCTAACGTCGTGGAAATGTAGTTATAACCCGACTGTAAAGTATTAATTGCTTATTGAGCAGTTATGTTTAGTAGATCATAAAAGATGGCGTTTAATATTGTTAAGGGACACATCGCAAGAACAAAATCTCGATGCACTTTATCAATATCAATGTCCTTAAAATGTTTGCCATTTAGAGTCCTTTACTTTTAGTTTATTGTCTATCTTCTTTGTTACGCCAAATTCATGTCTAAATCACAATTAAACCTATCTAACAACAAATTACAGATCAACCTTTCGTGAAAGGTTTTTTACTATTTGGGTCAACCCCACTTTCTAGTGAAACAACAGTAGATCCCCCAACAATGTTAGCCTTAGATTTTAAAAGTTGAAAAAAGAAGGCACATTGTCTGTTCATCCAAAACTTGCTTTAAAAGGGTCGATGGGCAGTTCGACATGGCAAGTGGTCAATGAGAGGTTGACATCACTGCAGGAGTTTGCCCCTCCTCTCATGGTAGTAACAAGTGTTTTTTAGAGCACTCTAGACGTAAAATTGTCTGGGGATTTGGACCACTTGAGGTGCCCAAAATTGGTTTGGACACCACCTTACTTTTAATTAACAATAGGGGTAAAGACACTGCAATTAGTTGAACCATTTTTTTGCGTGTGCAATTGAGTCCTTAAAATATATATTTTTGATTCGAGTTAATCCTATTAAAATAAAAACGCAAATGTTGATGTGGACTAGCACGTAAGTACCTCGTCAACACTAACTAGATAAATTGATACTTGTATGTACTTTTCAAGTGCTAGTTAGATAAAATATTGAATATATATATAAAATAACAAACTCTAATGCTATATTTGGTTGTCCGGATTTGTAGTCAGGATAGGACTGGATAGAACAGGATAAAGAATCCAAGGATTTTGTCATATCCTATCTACTGTTTAATGAACTGCGAATTTAAAGGCGGATAAGCAGAGGCAAGGCGTGATTGAGATCGACTCTGATTTGCTGAAACATCATAATGCTTTAAAAATTATTCAGTGAATAGGATAAAGTTTTTGATGTGTTTGAGGGACAATAGCTAGAACAGTTCGCAAAGATGAAATCCTACCATCGTTCCATCCAGCCTGCCATGGTAATCCTCCTACCAAGTTGCCTCTTGACTAAATTTTGTCAATAAGTTGATTGTTCAAAGACAGACATTTCTTGAAATAACAATCGGCACCCGCTAAAGATGAGATACCTCTCCCAAACCTATCTCTTCCTTGACAAAATCTCATTTGGAAAACCATCCACAGTGTCATTGACTGTACATGATGAAGGGCTATTATCATCGAAAACGGCAAGATGATAAAATTATTTTGCGCTGTTCATGCAATATGAGTTAATCTTTTAGCATAGCCATAGATTAAAACGTTTTCGATGCCTTATGCATTGACTTGATTACGTTAGATTACATAGTGCTTAAAATGAAAGATATGAGTTGCTCCGTTTAGAGAGAGAGAGAGAGAGAGCGAGAGTGACGAGCAAGGAAATAGAGGAGGTGAGGTGAGGCGAGCGAGATTATGGTTTTTTTTTTAACATAGCTAAAAATCGATTCCAAAATCGATCCGATTCTTGGGTGGGTCTTCACTTGGATCCGGAAACCGGACTGGTTTTAACGGGTTCCCAAAAATTAGAACATGTTCCTGGATTGGTTTGAACAGGAACCGATTTTCGAACCTGTTTTTCGGGTGATCCGGTCCGGTTTCCGAGTAAACCTAGTTTGGTTGTACACCCCTAATAATGCCCCCTCTTTTTTGTTAATTTTGCTCCTAACTATATCTTTAAGAAATAACTGACCGCATAAAGCAGGAGTTGAACTCCAGCCGTCATGACATCAGCAACTCGTGATGCAGCGGTTCAACCAGTTGAACAATTAACTAGGGCCCTTATATGTACTCTAGTTAGGGCTTGAAAACACTGCTTACTGTGGTGTGGGCTTGAAAACACAGCTATCAATCCTCTTGTAATAGTGGACTGTTATGCCCCCGAAGTTATGGAAGAGCCACTAGCTTTGTTGGGTTTCATGGGGTTTATTGTGATTCGCCCACATAGGCAACCACACCCTCTACCCACAATTGATTAATTGCCAAGGCAGTTATCAATATTTTGAAACGTGACGGAATCACGTCTTTTGTACGGCGTCAGTTTCCTCTCTTCTCAGTCCGTCATTTTTGGCTATTACGAGAGCACGGAGAGAAAATAATCGACCTTTTTGCTCTCAGCTCTCAAACACTTGATCGAAGTAAGGGACCTCTCAACATTGCGAGGGTGACATCTAATCTATGGCTATTACGGTACGTCCCTGTGATGTATTCGTTAATGATCGGTGATTCAAGTTTGCTTTGGGCATGTTTTCCGCACGATCTTTGTTTAGAAATAGGAAATCCGTTTTTCTTCATTGGTATTAGAGCCTGTTATACTTGATGCAAAGAAACCTTCATGGGTTGCTGATGCAGCCCTGAATTTACCGTATTAAAGTGCAAGTCGGGACCTGGCATACGTCTTCCTGTACAGGTAGCTGGTTTTGATCCTACTATAAAGAGTATAGTTGTGTGTGTCCTTTATGTGGTTAACCATTGACAGCCTCTGCTTGATCATTCAGTATTCCTCTTTATAAGATGAAGAGTGCGTACTAATTAAGACATGGTACATGTCGTGCAGATAAGAAAGGAACACACCTCAATGTTATGGACAAAGCGTTATTTGTGTGGGCTTTCTTCTCTCTGAGGAAAACTGTATCGATCAAGCCAAAAACAAAATAGATAGAAAAAAGGCAGAGTTTGACTGATTGTATAATGCCTACGGCAATGACGTGACGATTTAGGTGTGTTCACGTCAGACCGAACTGTGTGAACCCCAATGGATTGTGCTTTTGATGGTATTTCCATCATTCTTTATTTTTTTCTTTAGTCCCCTTAATGTTAGCTGAGGAATTTGTGTATGGATCTTTCATCAATCTGACAGAAAACTGTATGATTCGCTTCAACTGATAAGAGTCCAAAAGACTTGGAAACTTCAAAATTCAAGACAGAAACGATTCCAGGGTGCCATAAACAGAACCCGAATGCTACGCGAAGGCCAAACATCCCCATTTACTAATTAAAAAATAATTTCATTAATTATTCAATTTCAATCATTCATTTTTTGTAGAAGATACAAGCGATCATTTTTCAAAAAAATAAAATAAAATTCAAATCATTCTTTTTTTTTCGAAACAAACTAATTAAAAAATTATTTCCTAAAAAAGAACACTTATAATGTTTACAAAGATGAATTAACAAAAAAATATTTTCATCCTCCGCGAAATATTTACATTTAAGGCTCCGTTTGCTTCGTAAAAAATGTGACTTTTGGAAAATGCTTTCCCCAAAGTCATTTTCCAGGAAAATAGTAATATCTTCTGATATTTGGCTGAGCCCTGAAAATAAATTGGAAAAATATTTTCCGTCGTTTGGTAAGGAATTGATTTTCCTATGGAAAATTACCAATTTTTTTTTTATTTTTGAATTATCTTTTATTTTTTCAACCAAAATAATATTTTCTCATTTATTTTTATTTTCTTTCTCTACTAATTGCCAGCCATGGCGACAACCAACGATCGACCACAGCCGCTTGCTTGACGCCGGCGAGCTCGAGTGTCACCAGCCTCGAGAAAGGCGCTGGCGAGGCTCGACCTTACTCGTAGCCGGCGACCGGTAGAGAAAGAAAAACAAAAGAAAAAAAGGGAAAGAAAAATATAAACTATTAAAATATTAAAACATTCGGAATTGTTCTTTGAATTTATAAAAAGAACAAGAAAAGGAATGTGAAGGAGTGGAGGGAGTAAAGATGAGGGAAAATGTTTCTCTTTTTTTTTTAAAAATTCATTTTCCCCTTTTTGAATTTTTTTCCATGAGTGAAAATATTTTCCTTGATTAGTCTATTTTTCGTGAACAAAACATCGAAAAATCAAGAAAATATTTTAATGAAAGTTATTTTTCACGAAATAAACGGAGCCTAAATTGCTATCGATTAAGATAATATTTTTCATTTGCTGATTATTTCTAACGATATAAACGATATCATATTTAGAAAAATATATTTTAAATCACCTATTTTTTGTGAAACAAACGAAATATTAGTAGTATTTTACTTCCTTCAACACAAGGTGAGCTGTATAGCATTCGGGCTTGGATCGGGTATATGCGGATGGGAGGTGACGCGCGTCCTCATGCCTCTTCTTTGCTTGTATCGTGCGTCCATGTCCTGCGCCCCTTTTTCTTATTTTATTTTCTTGTATTATTTTAGTTTGTTAACTTTTTTATTCTTTTCCAAGAAAAGATTTCAAGAAAACTAACCCCACTTTACATATTATGCTAGAGGCCCAAATAATCCAAAATGCAATAGCTAATCCTTTAATAAATGCAATGTTTATTTACGGGAAAAAAAAGTTTTACTCTTTTTAACAAGCGATAACAGTTCATACTAAATGAGGGTGCGAATTTACTTCGCCATAAAAAGGGAAAATTTCGTTTAAGGGCCCGAAGTGCTCTCGATTTCTCAAATAAGGGCCCGAAATGGACCTTGTTTCAAATAAGGGCCTGAAGTGCCCTTTTTGTTTCAAAGAAGGGCTTGAGTATGGATATTTTAGTCATTTCCTTTTTTTTGAACTTTTTTCATTTTCTCTTTTTTTTTTCCTTTTTTTCTTTCCTTTTTTCTGCCCTAGCTCGCCGGTGGTCGGCCACCGGTGAGGGCGGCAGCGGCCACGCCTAGGAGAGCCGAGGGCAGCCCTCGCCGGGGCGAGCAAAGGGCGGCCGAGCCTCGCCTGATCTGGCGAGGGCACTTCGAGCCGAGGGTAGCCCTCGCCGACATCGCCCGGGCGCGCCGAGGGCGGCCCAGCCTCACTAGATCAGGCGAGGGCACTTCGAGCCAAGGGCGGCCCTCGCCAGATCCGGCGAGGCCCTCACCAGCCTCGAGGGCGGCCCTCGCCGGATCTAGCGAGGGCAGCCGTCGCCTCGCCCGGGCGTGGCCAATGCAGTCCTTGTCGGTGGCCAGCCACCGACGAGCAGGGCAGAAAAAAGGAAAGAAAAAAAGGAAAAAAGGAAAGATAAAAAGGAAAAAAAAAGAAAGATAAAAGGCAAAAAGTTCAAAAAAAAAAAAGAAAATGACTAAAATGCCCATACTCAGGTCCTTCTTTGAAACAAAAAGGGCACTTCAGGCCCTTATTTGAAACAAGATTCACTTCGGGCCCTTATTTGAGAAATCAAGGGCATTTCGAGCCCTTATTTGAGAAATCAAGGGTACTTCGGGCCCTTAAATGAAATTTTCCCCCATAAAAATGTTGCCCTCCTCTTTTCATTCAAAATATGCATTCAGATCACATTTTATCCTTTGTATTGAAGTCTCTAAAAAAGGATGACACGTGTTTCATAGCAAGTGGCTTTCTCTGGCAAAAGAAGAAGAAGAAGAAATAGCTTTCTTTTACCAAGTAGAGATAGAGAAGCAGAATATTAACCTACATGCGTTGCTTAAACCTCCGTTCGGCTGTTTTAAAATTTACTTTCTCACACGCACATGCAAATTTAATCTCCACCGTTTGAGGGTTATTGTGTACAACGGGACAAAATAAATTCGTCTCTACTAAATGAATCGATCACATTTGAAGAGATTTGGATAATCTGTACCACTAAGCAAAGTCATATAAGTTGACTTTTTCTAAGAGTCATCTATGAAATTACAGAAGTAGAAGTAATAAATTAATAACTTAAGTTGTCACAATTTCCTAATGTACAAATCCACTCAGGTTTCGTCTGTTTTTCGGAAAATAAATAATATGAAAAAAAGTTCTCAAAAATAATCACTTATATAACTTGAAATAATTAATCAACGAAAAACGTTTTCATTATCATCGACCATTTGTATCAAAGCATTTTCGGAACAATGAAAATATTTTGCAATTATTCATTTTTAAAAAAGTAATGTATGCGAACAATTATAAAAAAATATTTTTCAAAATAAATGACTTTTAATTCACACCATTACTCTCCTTGAACTATATATATAAAAAAACAAAAAAAATGGCCAAATTACTGAAAGATCCCCAATAATTGCTCAATGATCCTCTAACTTCGCGATCTTCTCTTTGGTTCCCCGATATCCTTGGCAATTTTGAGATCCATAGCCTTCCCCCAGACCATCACCTAACAAAGAGAAAATATATGTAACCGTGAGAGCTTCCGCCCACACAAATAGGTCAACAGGAGACAAGCGAAGTATACACAGACCGTCATTCAAACTCGTTTATAATTTGAAGAGTGGAGAAGGCAACTTTACCTAAAGAACTCTCTGCAGGTACACCACACTGCATTCTGTTCGCTAGTTTTCTCATATCCGTTGTTGCATACCTGAAAAATAAAAAATAAGCCTATACGTCGAACTACATGTACATGATAAAAAAAAAGCTACTTTTTTTAGAGAGCGAGAAAGACCTCTCCTTCCTCTTCCTTAGCACTGCAAGCGGTTCTCTCTTTGCAGGAGGCATTCTGTTGGCCAATTTTCTCTTATCCGTTGTTGCATACCTGAAAAATTAAAAATAAGCCTACACGTCGAACTACATGTGCATGAAAAAAAAAGCTACTTTTTTGAGAGAGCAAGAGAGACATCTTCTTCATCTTCACTGGAAGCGGTTCTCTCTTTGGAGGAGGAGGCGGTTCTTGCCATTTTTCAATTTCCTTTTGAATCTCTTCTCTAAGTGCCCGCCCTGTATTTCCTGACGGATCTCCTCTCGTAGAATCTACACATGCAGCGAGGGATGACTTTTCAGCCAAACCCCACCAAGCACGCGACCTTAGATAAGGTGGAGTAGTCTGGAATACCTCTGTCTGCTCAATGTAACCTCCAGGAAACTGAAATATTGTACGAGCTGAAGTTCTCTTCTTTGCACCAATAACCTGGACATTACAAGGCGGCATCTTAGCCAAGGTTGAGAGCCTAACAGCCCCCATCAGTTTTGCAGCAACCGTGCTCCCAACGACGGCAGAAAGATTTGGTGCAATGTATCTCATTCTACTTTCTACAAAATCAAGAACCTTCTTTTTCGCTGAATTGAGAGCAAGAGCTCGGTCACATGCATCAATTGTTTTATTAAGGTCCTCTTCTGGAAGTGGGTTGCCACTCGTAGTTGATGCTGTAACAGAGACAGCCACAATAACGGCTGAAGGTAAAAGTCTTTCCAAATCAACAGGGGTCAAATCCACCTCATTTCCAATTTTCTTAACCACCCTAGCATAATCTATTGGATGAAGGACGAGCGATTCAAGCTCTGGAAATTTCACATGGTACTTGCCACGAATAAAATTGTGGATAATCATTATTTCATTCTCTATTTCGACTGAGAGGGGATTGCAGTCCACAATGAGCTGATATTCCGGATCATCTTCCAACACCATCCCCTGATATGAGCTATCAGAACCTTTTTTAAGAGCATCCTCCACTTTCTGCCATTCCCACACATAAATCAAATTATTTCCAATCAAAGTTGGAATCTTGACATCAAGACCATGATTTAATAAATTCCTAAGTATAGCATAAGCATACATATGCTCATTTCAACATGCTTTAAAGGACACACGGAGTGAACGCAACAGCTACAACACTTGCTCCTAAAGCAGAATATTTGTAAGAAAACAGAGTTCAAACCCAATCCTTGCTGCAAAGTCGTAAGTAAATTTATAACTAAAATTCTTGTTTCTAGATTAAAGCCGATTTTTCCATATATTATTAGCTCGAATCGTTGAGGGGAGGAAATTGGGGATAATGTGATGATTGCACAAGACTTGCAAGGAATTATCATCGTAAAGTTGTCTCCCACATAATATAAATGCAGATAGGCGTTTAATTCAATTAGTTAAACAAGGGGTTAGCTTAAGATTTTGTTGTATGAAAATAAGAAGAAATTTTTTCCATATATTATTAGCTCGAGTCGTTGAGGGGAGGAAAATTGGGGATAATGTGATGATTGCACATATTTTTCCATATATTATTAGCTCAAATTGTTGAGGGGAGGAAAATTGGGGATAATGTGATTATTGCACACGACTTGCAAGGAATTATCATCGTAAAGTTATCTCCCACATAATATAAATGCAGATAGGCATTTAATTCAATTAGTTAAACAAGGGGTTAGCTTAAGATTTTGTTGTATGAAAATAAGAAGAAAATTTTGTGTCAGCCAATCATTTGGTTTTTGTGTGAAAATTGGGGTATTTAGTGACTAAATTTGGCATGTAGCAGGACTTGAGGCAGGGAAGAAATGTGTTGGCATGTAGCAGTAGGAGTTGTCCGCCCACATTCAATGTGTTGCAATACAAGACTACTTACTGGCTAACCCAACAAACAGCAACAGAAAAAAGAACAAAAAAGCGAATTAAAGAAAGAAAAGAAAAACTTAGCACTGAGGTTTCAAGACCAAAGAACACGCTATTCTATTACAACAGAAACCAGTGCTTGTGGGACTAACCTGCATTATGTCCTTGTATCTCTGTGACTTCTGTAATTTGGAAACATTATCAACATCGTCTTCCATGTTTCCAGCATCATTTTCATCTTCGTCCTGACAGTATAAACATCTCAGATATTTATGAGAAGGAACATAACTGGCTAAGCCAGTAATTGGAAATTAGAAATGAAGGCTTGGCTAATGTTCTATCCTAGATTTGCTCAACATCCAATTAATACAAGATATAAAAACAGCTGGAAGAGAATCCTCAAAGAAAATGATAAGGAAAGCATGTTACCAAGTCAATGCAAGATGCCTATAGTAATGAAACCCTACCCTATGTAGCACGGACAACTTGGACACGCAAAAAAGTAAATTTTGAAAAGAATTTACCTTGTCGCAGAGCTTCTTGGTGATCGTCTTGGTCTCCTCGCGCTGAATTGAGGCGAGGAGCACGGGCTTGAGGGAGGGCTGGGTCTGCAGGGTGAGGCGGGGGTAGATGTAGGAGTCGTCGCGGGTGAGGAGCTTCGGGAGGAGGATGGCGCACCTGGTGCGGAGCTCTTCGGGGGGCAGAAGTGGAGGTGGTGGGCGAGCTTGAGGGAGACGGTGTTGGGATCAGTCTGCTTGGCGAGGTTGAAGAGGGACTCGGCCTGGGATCGGAGCTCGTTGGAGGAGGACACGCGGTGGCGGAGGTCGTTGGAGGAGGACACGAGGTGGGAGATTAGGGTTTCGAAGTGGGAGTGGTCGGGGCCGAGGACCATAGCGAACTGCGCCTGCTGAATCGAGGTGAGGAGCACGGGCTTGAAGAAGGGCTGGGTCTGCGGGGTGAGGCGGGGGTAGATGTAGGAGTCCTCGCGGGTGAGGAGCTTCGGGAGGAGGATGGTGGAGATTGTGCAGAGCTCGAGCGGGGGGCAGTAGTGGAGGTGGTGGGCGAGCCTGAGGGAGAGGGTGTTGGGATCGGTCTGCTTGGCGAGGTTGAAGAGGGACTCGGCCTGGGATCGGAGCTCGTTGGAGGAGTACATGAGATGGGAGATTAGGGTCTCGAAGTGGGAGGGGTCGGGGCCGAGGACCATAGCGAGCTGGGGATCCATGGCGACGGAGAATTAGGGTTGCTCGATGGATGGCCGAAGGAAGGAGGAGGAGGAGAGCGAAGGGTTTTAGAGAGAGATTTGAGATGGAGGCGCTCTCTCTCTCTCTCTAATCTGCACGGTTTCATTCTTTTATTGATATTTTCTTTTAAACTTTTGTTCTACTCTTTTTTTAGGGAATAAGAAAAAGAAAAGTAGAGAGTGGGGGCTAATTAGGGCAAATCAGGGATAAATGGATGCTTGTGTCTTTGGCTTCTTTTTGTGTATTTATTATTATTATTATTTTTTATTGATTTCTATTTTGGAGAGAAATGGAATTTTTCATTGCGATAGAAATGGTGGATCATTGTTTTTAGTGTAAATTCTTTTTAGACTCTTTTATTATTATTTATTTATTTATTTATGAAATCATACAAATGATAATTTGTCATGTATATATAAAAATATACATTTAATATACAACATGTCGAAATTCTCTATTTTTTTTTTAAAATCACGTGTCGCGTCGCGTGTCGCTTCATGCAGATATCAGTCAAGGATACCAAGGCTTTTAAATCATTCATTTCCTAAAGAAGCCGGTAATCCTCACTAACTTATTGCCGGATTTAATCTTAATTGGTTAATTACGGTTAATTTACCAAACTATTGAGAAGGACTCTATTCGATTGTGATTTTTTCTTTTGGTTCTATGTGATAGGAAATCACAAATAGGAGACATTCCCTCAAGTACACCAATAACCAATTGTACCTGGAGGACACTTTTGAGCCGCGCATTCTTGGCCTAGTGGCTTCATGCAGATATCACCACCGATCTGGTCAAGGATATCATGGATCCAGAATAATTGGCATGAATACCACCACCGATCTGGTCAACAACAAAAATGAAAATTCTCACAGAAAAAGCAAATCAAAACACTTTTCTGACAAGATCAACTAATTGGCAAGAAACAAATGCACTCTTGAAGGAAATAAATGACCTCCTTTTGTATTCCAAAAAGTAACTCAATGTTGTCATCTGTCAGGATACTTGCAGATTTTTCATGCATCCCATCTGGAACAGTTGCTAAGACGAGCTGGGGAAAAAAAAATACAGGACTATTAGTTCCTTAAGCGTCGAACATAGTTAGGCTAAAGGAAAAGAGCAGTTCTACGCCAGGCTAATCAAATCAAAGAACCAGATAAGAAAAATTTGCACACTGAGTGTAGTAAATCTCTGAGAATGACGGTGTAAGCTATTGTTAATGAGAAGTAATTTAGAAAGACAAAGCAGCATAACAAAAACACGCTTATTAAAGCTTGTTTTATATCTATGTAATAAGAAAACTATATGACATCAATTTACAAGCAGCAGCTTTGGCCAATCAGGTGGAGCAGATATAATCACTTCACAGAAACCGAATTCAATGCTCGAATTCAGAACCCTCGGTCTAACTAGCAGTGAGAACCTGTTCAATCCTGTAAAATGGAGCTAAATGGTTGTCAAAGAACTGTTTCTCTGCTGCAGCTCTGCTTCCAGGCCCTACCCATAGCTGAAAGAAGCAAGCATTAGGAACATAAACGTGAAAATAAGGAATATAATAGTAACTAAAGTGAGCAGCAAAAGTTACAATAGAAGGACAAACTGTTGAAACTCAAAATCTTATTAATAAGAACCAGAGGACTCTTTAACACACACCTTCTCGGGCCTCGTCTCCACCTTGAATCGTATTAGACCTGTTGACACCTAAATTTTGACTAAAATTTTCAATCATTAATTTGCATAAAAAATCGGGAATTATTTTTAGTTTCTACCAAAAATAATTAGTTCATCATTCATATTTAATTTTGTCATTTATGCATAGCATTTGCATTTTTATTTGGACCAGCAGTGGACGGGTTTAAGTGATGGAGGTTCTCGGTTTAATCTGATAAATTGAAGCCCACACATTGAATGTACGGCCAAGTCCTTTAATCATTTATATGGTCGAAATTGTGTATGTGGGGTTTTTGAACTTGGACAGATTATGTAAATCAATTGGCCAATTATGCTGAGATTCCTTTTTATTTGGCGTAATTCCTCACAATTTTCAGGGAAGAAATCCGAACTATGGGATATCAAAAGTGATATGGGCAATCGACGGGAATCATTCTAGGCGTGATTGAGGACTACTTTCGAGGCAGGAAAATCTCGATTTAGAGCAAAAAGTCAGTAATTCATAAAAGATTGCGGATTAACCTCTCACCAAAAAAATCCCCATCGATCAACAGATTTCACGGGTGCATAATATTCGGGATCGTTGGGAATTTTCTTGGGTCTATAAAAGAGACCATCAATACGCTGATAAAAGGGGACGGGGGGCTTCGTCCAGAAAAAAGAGAGTGCACGAGAGAGAGAGGTGAGGTGAGAGTTTTACTTTTCTCTGCTGGTTCCACAAAAAAAAAGAAGAGAAACTTGCACAGCAGAGAAGAGTGAGAAAGAGAGAATCGTGAGAGGATCAGAGAGGGTCCAGAAAATAGAGAGCATATACGTGAGATTGAAAAAAAAAAAAAAGTCCAGACGAGCCTCGACGTTCTTCCCCGACTGCAGCCGCTGTTTCGCCTTTCACTCGACAGCTATCTCATGCCCGACGCTGCAGCTGTCCCCGATGACGCCGTTGTTCCGACGGAGCTGTTGTATCTCCAGTTGCTGGTCCGTGCCTCAGTCACCAACCCGCGAGCCGTCTTTGTGCCACCTTGCTCGATACATCTTTCTCGGTTGCACTCTCTTGCTTGACTAGCCTGTTCGCCCAACGAGTTCCTTGACTACCCAACGATACGTTCGAGGTTTTCTCGAACTAGTCGTAGTGGTGGCTTAGCTCCTAATAAATTACTTGGAATCTGGCGAGTACTGGGCAACCCAGAGAAGGCCATAGTTACACTATCTCAACCAAAAAATTCCAATTCCCATGAAGGAAAGAAGACAAAAGCAACGTGGAAAGTTGGAAGGTTCAGTCTGAGTATCTACATAGAAGAGGTTCACTTGGAGGAGACATCCACTGACACAATTGGGTTTTTACGTTTTGGAGGACATCACCGAGACACCTCACCGCGAGCTTCATCGTCTCGGCCACTTTTTTTGTGATTGTCTTTACCTTGCAGAATAGCCCACTAATACAGTCAGCGAGACCCACTGAGACGATCGCAAGCTTGGTTT
Organism: Lenwebbia sp. NSW1173648; assembly: GCA_029784005.1. Classification (NCBI taxonomy): domain Eukaryota; kingdom Viridiplantae; phylum Streptophyta; class Magnoliopsida; order Myrtales; family Myrtaceae; genus Lenwebbia; species Lenwebbia sp. NSW1173648. The sequence goes on from JARCGZ010000010.1 coordinate 8,563,216, forward strand.
CAGTCGCGTGGATTGCAACTGCTAGCCACAGCCCGCGTCTTGTGATCCGTGAATCCACCTGTTGGTCCCGATCCGAAAGTTGTCTCGATCCTTTGAAGATTCAAATAGGAAACAAAATCTGAAATATTTCAAATTAGGTAAAATTTGATTTGCTCAAGTTTGTTTCTCATTTTGAGTTGATATGGATTTCTGATAATGCTTGGTTCGTGCAAGATATTTTGCGGATATTGTGTTTTCTTGTTTTGAATTATTTGCAATCATGCATATTTTCTAGTATAGAAAACCGGTTCAAATTAAGGGGTGATTCCCTACTGACAACGTGCAGATTCGGACTAATCTCAACCCTGAGATTTGTTCGATGGCACGAGGATCGAGATATCTAATCTTAACCACTAGATTTGATTCCTCGATCCAATCCGTCATATAATTCGAATCAGAAAATATTTTCGTAAAAGATCATGCATTATCTTTGATTGATTTGATTTGTCACCCGTCTAAAAAATTTGGCAGATAAGGTTTTATCTAATCTTGAATTAGGAAGATCTCGTCGGTTTTGGGTAATAAATCAAACAAATTCGAAGATCAATTCATGAATCGGGTAAAGATTTTTTTAAAGATTATGGGATTTAATGAAAGTTAATTCTAATTCTTTTAGGATAATCTTTAACCGACTCATGTCTGATTCTCATCAAATCTTTAATTTTGAAAATTCATTCAAAAAATACAAAAAATATCTCATTCATGTAGTTCGCATATAGTTTAGAACATTCCATTTATTCATGTAGATGAGCATTTCATTTTACTTGTATGTCATACAGGCTTAGTTGCATGACAGTCATGTCATTCCCATGCCGCATTGGTTAGCAATGTCATACAGCTTTGCCATGTCATTAAAGTTCCCATGCCGCATTGGTTAGCAATGTCATACAGCTTTGCCATGTCATTAAAGTTTGTCATATCATATAGGTCGTCATGCCGCTTTTTCATGTCGCATTATCCATCATGTCATTAGCCCTGACACGTTATTGATGCCATGTCGCATTCGTACGTCATTTAGAATTATGTTATAGTTCATTCATTTTAGTCTAATAGGTTTAGTTTAGCCTACTGTCACATGCCATTTAGATCAAATTCATGTCATTTTTGCATAACATGTAGATTAGAATTCATGTTGTTTTGCACGTCACTAAGATTCGAAAATTTAAATTGTTGCACATTCATGTCATATTAGGATGATCGTCACTCATCATATCATTAGAATAATTGTGTTCTTAGGACACAATTACATTCATGCATTGCATTAAATAAAAAATCCAAAAATAGTTGCACCTTTGGAGCTTTAAATCAGAATCCTCGAGGGCTGCCAACCTAGATAGTTTTCATTGAAATGAAAGGTACCGAAAGGACGTTAATAGAAATATTAGCGTAATCAAGTCCCCGAACTCATTGATCTCTGGTTCGTAGGAATAAAGTATTTCTCCCGATACTTTATTTAGGTGTCTAATCAGCCTACCATAAATTGATTAGTGGCGACTCCAATTTAAAAATCATTTGCATTAATTACTTGAACCAAAGTTACGATTTGGTAGGACTTGGGAGAGTCCGAATTAGGTTAGTTAATTTAATTAACCTAATAATCCGTAAACCTGAAATTTCTAATTTTAGGTCATAACAAAGAACTGGAAACACAAATCCAGTCATCCAACAGATCTTGTCATTGGAAACATAGAAGATGGAATCAAGACCAGATCCGGGCTTTTTTCAAAAAAGGGTCCAGAAAAAAAAAATTACGGATTTGGGTCTCGTTCGCCAAAATTTACCGCTTAGGGTCCCGTTCGGCGGTCTTACCGCCGAACTTGGGGAAAGTCGGACCAGGCTACCGAGCTCATGCGAGTTCGGTAGCACTGCTACCGAACTCATGCAATTTGCATGCGTTCGGTAGCAGTGCTACCGAACTCGCATGAGCTCGGTAGCATGGCTACCGAACGTGCAATTTGCATGCGTTCGGTAGCAGTGCTACCGAACTTGCATCAGTTCCCTCACTGTGCGGTACTTGCATGAGTTCGGTAGCGGTGCTACCGAACTCATCTAAGTGCGGCACCGTCCCTACCGAACTTAGACAATCCCTCTGCCAAAGCGCCACACGCCCCGCTCTGCGGCATGCGCCCAGGCGAGGCCCCTCTCTCCACGCCCCTCTCTGCTGCATGCGTGCCAGACGAGGCCCCCCTCTGTTGCATGCAGACCGTCCCTCCTTCACGCATGCCTTCCCCTTCACGTGAAGGGTCAGGCGCATTCAGAAGCCTCTGAATGCCTGCAGGCGCCTGGCTTTTCACGTGGAGGCATTCAGAGGTTTGAATGCCTTGCAAGCGTTCCGTGAAGCCTTCAGGTCTCTGATACAAATAACAGAGGCGTGAAGGCTTCACGGAGAGAAAAAAGAGAGAAACGAGAGACAACCGAGAGAGAAAAGAGAGATTTGGAGGTCGTTTATCGATTTTCGGCGTCTCCGTATCCGCGGTCATTGATTCCGGTGACTTTTCCTTACTTTCGAATCAGGTAACGATTCACTTTATAATCGATTTTCTGCTGCCCTTAGCGTTTTTCGTTTCGTTTTTGTAATGTTAATTTTTTATGCACGGCAGAGAAATTAGAGCAAAAGAGCAGAGAAGTTAAGGAGACACAGTATCCAGATTCTCATCTCGACGCACGCACGCTTTTTGGGTCAAGGTAATTCCTATATCCTTGTGAGTGTTAATTTGAGCACGTTTTGATGTGAAAAATATGTTGTTTTAGTGCTGTGTAGTCACTGTTGTTGTTTTGTGCTGTTTGGTCCCAAAAATATCTTGTTCTTGCGCTATATATATATCTCTGTTTTGCATGTCGCTACATATCTCACTAAAAATGTTGTACGTTGTTATCTTCTTGCTTTTGGAAACGTGCTTGGAATTAATACATAGTTGTAACATGTTTGGATTGCCAGGAATAAGAAATCAATATAATTGCATTATAGTTGCTCACCGTGAATGACAATTTTTAGTCAATTATAAGAGATGCCAAATTCAAATTATTACATGCAGATATTAAAATACCATACATTAGAAGGATGGTTGAGGCATGAAATAGTTCATGGTACTTAATGACTTGGTCCACTTACAATTTTTTTTATATTGACGGTGGACGTGACAATTAGTCATTTTAAATGGGCAAATTGACAACTTTTTAGCCAGCCCTTAAGCGTGCTTTGCAGAAAATTTAATTCCTAATCATCGTCTTCTTCCTCGTGAGCAATGGTAGCTGCGAATGTTAGTACATGCACCGCCTCATTTGTCTTCATATCCGAACATGCAATTTTTTACACATTCATAAAAAATTTTTCTCTCTTTTTGGCTTGATAAGATATGCGCAATCCCTCTGGTTGGGGGTTGCATTTCCTAGAAATGAAATGAGGTCCCACCTTCTTAGACTAGAACATATAAAGTCACACAAACTCAACACTTTTTTTCTTGATCAATTTATTTTCTTAAGATGGCAGGAAAAGAGACAATAAAAAATTTGTAAAAATCACAGAAAATGGGGGAACAACCACATTCAACTGGTCCAACCTAATTCTGTCGATTTCAATTTTTCGAGTCTTTGAAATATAAAATTAACTGTGAAACAGCCGCTAATGCCCTAAATCCGTAAATATTTTTAAAGAATACCTAAATTCTTAAATAATTTTGTGACCCTATTTATTTCATTTGTTATATTGATAGTTATAAGATTAATTTATTACTATCTAGGGAAAAATATTTATTAACTTATGGATGGAAAGTAATTTATAATTTCTTCATTTAGCAGAATGTCTTCTACATCTTTTGGGACTGTGAAATGGGGAGGTACAATAGTACGAAATGAATTTGGATATGATTACGAAGGTGGACAATATGCTATGTTTGAGTTGGGAAACATATCTAGATTTGATGAGTTACGTGCTATGATTGAGCGCCAGTTGAAAATAATAGAAAATCAGTATATTTCTAGTCTGATGTATAGACAACCGATTCAAGCAACCAATTATTGTATGTATGAAATTGTGGAGGTGCATAGTGATGCTGCAGTTAAGATAATCATGCAGTTTGCACGTCAGGGTAATTCTATAGGGTTTGTACAGTTTTATGCCATTGTAGATGAACACCAACCGATAAATGATTTAACTGGGGAAGGTTCCAATGTTGGTGAAGATGAAGTTGGTGTGGATAATCAGTACGTGGAGTACGATGATAACAATGATAATGATGATGCTGATAGTGATGAAGAAGATGATTTATGGTTGGAAGAAGATGACGGAGGTAACGAAGAAGATGACGGAGGTGATGAAGAAGATGTCGGAGGTGCCGAAGAAGATGACGGAGGTGGCGATATGGAGGCTTACTACAACACACATTGCAGTAATCCCATTTTGCCGTTGATACATCCACCACCCCATTCAGAGATTAACTATGATATGATGCAAGTATATACAAGAAGCAAGCCAGGCCATATGTTGTTTGATCCATCAACAGAATTTCATGTTGGGATGTTATTTTCATCACGAGATGCGGTGCAGTTGGCTGCGAAAGAGTATTCTCTGAGGAGAAATCATCAATTTCGTAGTGGTGAGTCAAAGAAGCGAAAATATACCATACAGTGCGGGAATCCAAATGAACCGTGTGGTTGGCGGCTCCGTGCATTTCATAAAAAGGATGACCCATTTTGGACAATAACTAAATATAGTGGGCCACATACATGTCGTAATCTGCAAATATCAAGGGATCATCGGCAACTTGATCAGAAGTACCTCTGCAGCCAGATAGAAGCAATGGTTGTCGCTCAACCAGATATCAAAATCAAGCCATTAATGGCCGAGATTAAAGACAAGCTGGGCTTCGAACCTACTTATCAAAAAACCTGGGCAGCTAAACAAATGACGATTGCCAAAACTTTTGGAGGATGGGATGAGTCGTATGGTCAGTTAAGACAGTATATGAATATGATGAAGTCAATGAATCCAGGTTCTCATTTTGTGATCGATGATTGCATGAGCCAAGATAATAGTGTCAAGGTTTTCAACCGGATGTTCTGGACTTTCAAGCAAACGATTGAAGGCTTCCAAAATTGTCGTCCTGTGATATTTGTTGATGGAACTTTTTTGTACGGGAAATACCGAGGAACGCTCCTTTGTGCGGCCTCATTTGATGGCAACAATCATATATTTATGTTGGCATTTGCCGTGGTTGATCGGGAGAATGGCGACAATTGGACTTGGTTTATGGATCTGTTGCGGAGATATGTCACTAATGGCCGACAAAATATTTGTGTAATATCAGACAGGCATAAGGGGATTTTGAAAGCAATGGAGACAGAAGAGTGGCGTCCTCCACATGGCCACCATAGATATTGCATTCGGCATGTTGTCAGCAACTATAATAAGCAATTCAAAAATGCCGAAGGCAAAATAGCTGTTCAGATGGCAGGTAAATTTTTAAATTTACGTTATTTGAGGAATAAACGTGTTCATAAATTTGTGTGACGAGTACTTATTATTATTGTAATGTGCAGCTTACGAGAATCAAAAGCGGAAATTCTTACACATCATGAGCCGAATGAGTGAGTTGCATCCAGAAACAGCTCAATGGTGTGAGCAGATTCCAAGGGAGAAATGGACGAAAGCTTATGATGAAGGAAGGAGATATGGATCGATGACAACGAATTTAGTTGAATCGGTTAATGGGATGCTGAAGGATTTGCGTGCTCTGCCAATAACAGCTATGGTGAATAAGATATTTTATCAATTGGCCTATTATTTTGACACCAGAAGAACGACATACAGGGCGCAGAAGGTAGAGGGATGGGTATATACTCAATTTGCGGGTAACATGCTCGAGAGAAACAGTCAAGCTGCAAATAGGCATGATGTGACACGGTTCGACTCTGATACAGGGACTTTTGAAGTTAAAACTGGATGTAATAGATCCAAAGGAACATGGGGCCACAAACACAAAGTCCAGCTAAACCGACGAACGTGCACATGTGGAAAATTTCAAGAGATGAAAATCCCATGTTCCCACGTAATTGCAGCATGTCAAAAATATGCAATTGATTACCATGCGTTCGTAGATGAATTCTATACGTTGGATAGAACACTTCAGTGCTATTAGTACATGTTTCATCCATTGGGGCATTCGGATTACTGGCCTGAACCTGACGAGCTGCTATTAGTGCCAGACCCGAACCGTATTAGGAAGAAAGGAAGGCCCCGTGCATCACGGATACATAATGAGATGGACTGGAGTACGCCGAGCAGTAGCACTTCGCGTAACGCTTGCACCAACTGTGGAAAATCAGGGCACAACAGCCAAACTTGTGCATACAGATCGGCCCAGCAATAAAATTTAGATTGTGTGTCAACATTGAATGTAATACATCTGATTTTCATACTCAATTTAGTTGTGTGAATTATGTAAATTATATATATGAATTTTTTGTAATGTTATAATATCAAAATTGTGCGATATTTATTAAGTTCCTCTGTTTCATTTGTGGACATGGCACAAATCACGCAAAATGAAAAACGAGCACGAAGCAAGCAAGTTGGACTGAGTCCAACACTTGGGCAAAATTTCCAAATTCCGATCAGACCAACAAGGCATCTTTGGAAGGGCATATCTCACACCTCGGTCATAACTAGGGGCCACACAACATATCGAATCGAATTTCTACGCACGTAGAATGCATTTGAACAATAATATACCAACAAATCACGCAAAATGACTGAGAAAACCGACCCCAAAGTAGGAGGGTCGCACTGTTTTTCCAGAAATCTGGGCATAAACCGGGCCAACAGGGGGTATTCCCGACCCCATAACTTTACACGAAGATCGAAATGAGAGACAATGAGCACACCGAAGCGTTATTCTATGAACCATGAACACAATAAATCAAGAATAGTTCGAACATACTAAGATTAAGCTAATGAAAAACGAGCACGAAGCAAGCAAGTTGGACTGAGTCCAACACTTTGGGCAAAATTTCCGGATTCCGATCAGACCAACAAGGCATCTTTGGAAGGGCATATCTCACACCTCGGTCATAACTAGGGGCCACACAACATATCGAATCGAAGTTCTACGTACGTAGAATGCATTTGAACAATAATATACCAACAAATCACGCAAAATGACTGAGAAAACCGACCCCAAAGTAGGAGGGTCGCACTGTTTTTCTAGAAATCTGGGCATAAACCGGGCCAACAGGGGGTATTCCCGACCCCATAACTTTACACGAAGATCGAAATGAGAGAAAATGAGCACACCAAAGCGTTCTTCTATGAACCATGAACACAATAAATCAAGAATAGTCCGAAAATACTAAGATTAAGCTAATGAAAAACGAGCACGAAGCAAGCAAGTTGGACTGAGTCCAACACTTGGGCAAAATTTCCAAATTCCGATCAGACCAACAAGGCATCTTTGGAAGGGCATATCTCACACCTCGGTCATAACTAGGGGCCACACAACATATCGAATCGAATTTCTACGCACGTAGAATGCATTTGAACAATAATATACCAACAAATCACGCAAAATGACTGAGAAAACCGACCCCAAAGTAGGAGGGTCGCACTGTTTTTCCAGAAATCTGGGCATAAACCGGGCCAACAGGGGGTATTCCCGACCCCATAACTTTACACGAAGATCGAAATGAGAGACAATGAGCACACCGAAGCGTTATTCTATGAACCATGAACACAATAAATCAAGAATAGTTCGAACATACTAAGATTAAGCTAATGAAAAACGAGCACGAAGCAAGCAAGTTGGACTGAGTCCAACACTTTGGGCAAAATTTCCGGATTCCGATCAGACCAACAAGGCATCTTTGGAAGGGCATATCTCACACCTCGGTCATAACTAGGGGCCACACAACATATCGAATCGAAGTTCTATGCACGTAGAATGCATTTGAACAATAATATACCAACAAATCACGCAAAATGACTAAGAAAACCGACCCCAAAGTAGGAGGGTCGCACTGTTTTTCCAGAAATCTGGGCATAAACTGGGCCAACAGGGGGTATTCCCGACCCCATAACTTTACACGAAGATCGAAATGAGAGAAAATGAGCACACCGAAGCGTTCTTCTATGAACCACGAACACAATAAACCAAGAATAGTCCGAAAATACTAAGATTAAGCTAATGAAAAACGAGCACGAAGCAAGCAAGTTGGACTGAGTCCAACACTTGGGCAAAATTTCCAGATTCCGATCAGACCAACAAGGCATCTTTGGAAGGGCATATCTCACAGCTCGGTCATAACTAGGGGCCACACAACATATCGAATCGAATTTCTACGCACGTAAAATGCATTTGAACAATAATATACCAACAAATCACGCAAAATAACTGAGAAAACCGACCCCAAAGTATTAGGGTCGCACTGTTTTTTCAGAAATCTGGGCATAAACCGGGCCAACAGGGGGTATTCCCGACCCCATAACTTTACACGAAGATCGAAATGAGAGAAAATGAGCACACCGAAGCGTTCTTCTATGAACCACGAGCACAATAAACCAAGAATAGTCCGAAAATACTAAGATTAAGCTAATGAAAAACGAGCACGAAGCAAGCAAGTTGGACTGAGTCCAACACTTGGGCAAAATTTCCGGATTCCGATCAGACCAACAAGGCATCTTTGGAAGGGCATATCTCACACCTCGGTCATAACTAGGGGCCACACAACATATCGAATCGAAGTTCTACGCACGTAGAATGCATTTGAACAATAATATACCAACAAATCACGCAAAATGACTGAGAAAACCGACCCCAAAGTAGGAGGGTCGCACTGTTTTTCTAGAAATCTGGGCATAAACCGGGCCAACAGTGGGTATTCCTGACCCCATAACTTTACACAAAGATCGAAATGAGAGAAAATGAGCACAACCAAGCGTTCTTCTATGAACCACGAACACAATAAACCAAGAATAGTCCGAAAATACTAAGATTAAGTTAATGAAAAACGAGCACGAAGCAAGCAAGTCGGGGGTTTGAACCACCCGAGACATTCTACTGCTGCTGCTTCTGTGCGTCTGTTGCTGCAACCCTCATTACATTTAATGATGATGTCGTCCTCCTACGCGGCCTCCTGTTCCGCAATTAGGTTGTCTTCGTTCTTCGAGACGCCTAGTATTGTACCGACGATGACGTTCTGGAGGAGTAGGATCTGTAGATGACGAAGGCATGTCATGTGGTATGAAGCGTGGCTGTGATGTGGATGCATCATGAAAGTCAGGAAATATTCGATGCTCCGATGGTCCATATCCTACTGTAGACGGGTGTGGGAAGAACTCGGATCCATAGGCACTTGGAGAGTTAGTTGGAGTGAAGGCGAAATCGGGTCCCTCATGAAATGGACTGGCAAACTGGCTAAACCCTATATTTAACCCCGACGTATGATAGGTGAACGGGTAGGAAACGGCGTCATCAACTGGATGAGCTCGAGTGGTCCTTCGGGTCGACTGAACAGTCTCAGGTGGGTCATCCTCGTCCGGCCCAATGGGTGCTGCTGTAGGTGCTGATTGGGGTGGTAGAATCATTGTCAACCGCCTCTCCTCATTGAAGGCGCACAACATTACCTTAGATATCCTATCTATATGCCGTATGTTCTCCCGCATGTTCTCCCGAGATATAGTGGAAACCAATCGTACGATTTGTTCCACGCCATCACACTGTTCATGAAATCAAAGTCAACAGAAGTTATCGAATGTCAATAACTTATGTTACTAAAAAAATAATAAATTAAGTAAATTAAATGTGTTTGCACTAACCGCTCCACCTACTGCACCTCCCGTGTAAGAAATCCACCTTCGTGTGTGTTTGCGATACCACTTCATATATTCTGAATGATAGTGAAGTGGCTCCGTTGCAGGAGCATAATTGGCTATGTGCTCAAGACGATTGTTCCATATACCAATCCACTCTCCGTGAAAATCGACCCAATTCCTTGTAATTGGCTTTAATTGAATATTATGAAAACCTGTATGATTACTGGGAGGAATAGGTATTGATTGATGCATACCAAACTGACGACATACTCGGTTTGGATAATGCCACTCAACGATGTGGAAATAGATGAGTGGGACACGAGCCCTCCAAATGTGTTCTCCCTGCCGGCAGTAATCTGGTAGACTCTGGAGAATGTCATCTGTGTAGGGCTCCCAAGTAATCTGTGATTGTATTAAAACATATCAAATTAAACGAAGAATTAATTTAAAAGATAACATTACATTGAACTCGTTGGTTGCTATCATGACTTACATCTGCAGATGCCATTCTATCAAATTGGTAGCGCAGATGCCGCAAAGTATGTGTGGGGACCATTGTTGTCTGTAGGGGTTGAGTCCAGCTGCATAAATAAAAAATAAGAACATTTACATATATTATACGCACTGAAACAAATTTATGACTCACGAACTGAAAAAACAATAAATCACATACCGACTACCAAGAGGTGCATCTGGTAAAGGATCACGGCTTCTGATGGATGGGGCGACACAACTGAAGCGATCCCACGCCCAAATCTGCAATACATGTAGGGCATCACTGATTTGGTGCGCTGATGGATCAGTCGCATTGCATAGCTCCCGATACAACCACGCAAGTGCTGCTGAACCCCAACTGTACGGCGTAGGATCCTCGAGGTGCTCTAGTAGTGGAAGAAAAATCAAACTAACCCTAGCACCTGATTTGTCTGAAAAGATAGATCCAGCCAACTGGAGAATCAATGCCCTAGCATGCTGCAATATGGTAACCTCACCGGCATCGTCAGGAATTACACTAAAGAGTCCTCTCAGCCAGGCTATCTTTACCATCGAACCGCGTATTTGACTGGCTAGGGGGCGGTGACCAAGTAGATTCTCACAAAGATCGGGCCAACTCCTACTAATGGGGCAAGTAACTGCAAGTCCATCAATAGGAAGCCCTGTTAGCACTGTGATGTCCTGCAATGTGATCGTGCATTCACCTTCCGGCATATGGAAGGTGTGAGTCTCGGGCCTCCATCGCTCGACCAAAGCTGTAATCAAATGGTGATCAATTTGCCAAAATCCCATTTTCCAAACTCCGTAAAATCCCGAAGCTCGAATATACGGTTCAATGCGTTCATCAAGTTTAGCTTCGTGTAGCATCGATCCATCTCGCTGACATCTAAGACATTGATCCTCATCTATCTATAAAATGTTACATTAACCATTAGTAGATTTTATTACGATACAGCTATTACAAATGACAGATCAACTGAGAAATTTCTTAATTACCTGAGCGTTCCATATGGCATGTGATCTGTGTCGGGCCTGCTCTGTAAGTAGTGAATCGTCCCGAGGTCCCGGCTGAATGTAAGTCCGTTGTGCCATGTCTACAAATGGAACAGAGGAACTTAATAAATATCGCACAATTGCTATTATTTTTTATTTTATTTGTATTCTAATTTTATTTTTTCTAAATAAATATCATCATGTCCCTGTTGATTTTTTTTATTTTCTGCATTTTTATTTTATTTTTAATATTTTTCTGGCTGGGTCAACCCGGTCAACTAGACCCGACCGCCTAGCCCGGGTCAAACCCCTTCTAGGTTGACCCAAAAAAATAGCGTCGTTCCCATTTTTTTTATTTTCTATTTTTTTTATTTTTTATTTTTTTCCTAATTTTCATTTTCCTTTTTTTAACTTTACTATTATTAATATTTTTTAATGAATTTTTCGATTTTTTAGTGATTTTCTGATTTTTTTAATTTATGCATTTTTATTTTATTTTTTATATTTTCTGGCCAGGTCAACCAGGTCAACCAGACCCGAGCGCCTAGCCCAGGTCAAACCCCCTCGAGGTTGACCCAAAAAAATCGCGTTGTTCCCATTTTTTTCTATTATTATTATTTTCTATTTCATTTTTTTCTATTTTTTATTTTCGTTTTTTTAAAATTTACAAATTTTCCGGAATTTTTTCATTTTTTTTTACAAATTTCTTATGATTTTTTAATGATTTATTTTCATTTTTTAGTGATTTTCTGATTTTTTTTATTTTCTGCATTATTTATTTATTTTTTATATTTTTCTGGCCGGGTCAACGAGGTCAACCAGACCCGAGCGCCCAGCTCGGAAAAAACTACGCCGTTGCCACTTTTTATTTATTTATTTATATTTTCTAAATTTTTATGATTTTTCTATTTTTTGAAAATTTTTATAATTACAGACATATCCTACGATCCAAGTTTGCCCACGTGGCTATCCCACGTCCGTTGAATTAAGCTCCTAAAATCAACGGCTCAAATCTAATCGAAGACCAAATCTACACCGTCCGATCTAATTACCACATCCTACGGTCCAAATTTAGCCCGGAGACCTAATCTAAATAGTGAAACAGCTCAATAAATAAAAAATTAAACGTATCATAATATGCTTGAATCAACCCTAGAAATGATATTGGTGTTACCTTGATCCGTAGAGCGAGATCCGGACTGATTTGAGGTAGAAACTCTGCTGGTGAAACGGCGCGCGACTGTTTACGACGGACGACAGCGGAGCACGAATATCGGCCGGTGCTCTCCTCTTCCTCTGCTGCTCTCTTCCGCTGCTCCTCTCTTCCTCTTCCTCTGCTCCTCTCTCTCTTTCACCCGCTCAAAATCTTTTCGACAATGAATGGGAAGTGAAAGGGCTGGCTTCTTCACTGCACGTAGCAGGCTTCACGTGGAGTGTGCAGGCTTCACACTTCACGTGAAGCCTGCAAAAAGGGCGGGCCCGCCACAAGTTCGGCAGCTCTGCTGCCGAACGGCACACCCGTGAAGCCTGCGGAAGCCTAGCTTCCGCAGGCTTCACTGCTGCAATGGGACCCCCTCCCGTTCGGCATCAGAGCTGCCGAACGGCACACCCGTGATGCCTGCAGAAGCCTAGGCTTCACTGCTGCAATGGGCCCCCCTCCTGTTCGGCACCACAGCCGCCGAACGGCCACAAGTTCGGCGGCTGTGGTGCCGAACGGGAATAAGTTCGGCCGCGAGGACGCTGAACTTGTCCGTTCGGCTTCACGACCGCCGAACTTCTCAGTTCGGTTTCATCAATACCGAACGGGACCCCTTCTGGTAAATAAAAAAAAATTAGACCCAATCTTGTAAATTTTTTTTTTTTCAGACCCTTTTTCGAAAAAAGCCCACCAGATCCAAATTCAAGAATGCCATAAATGCTTTTGCACTTGTATCTGAAATTGAGCCCAAAGTTACAATAGATGGACAAACTGTTGAAACTCAAAATCTTATTAATAAGAACCAGAGGACTCTTTAACACACCTTCTCGGGCATCGTCTCCACCTTGAATCGTATTAGACCTAAACAAAGTAGAAGGACTGCAGCCAATGATGTAGTTAATACAAAGATAGGATTTTCTAGCAACCCATGTTCCGTATTTCCTGAAATTGAACACTCACTCAGAAATTCAAAGTCATTGAGTGCAGAAGCCTAAATGCATTAGTGGCATAGAAAAAGACCTGTAAAACTTGGACAAGCATCCTTGCACTAATGAAAGTTGCACCCCGTTTCGTATGTGGGGAGCATCCTCAAGCATCTGACAACAAACCATAAAGGATTAACACCATTCTTAAATTTGCCTAGAATGAAAGAGGGGACAGCAATAACAGGGTCTTCCAAATAGCACAGAAGCCAATCTCAAACCTACTGGACCGCATGGACGAAACAATGCCATACAAGTACGACTCAATAACATTACAAAGTACATCAAGACATAAAGAAAACGTAATTGGACAAGAAGCGATGGTGTACATCAGAAATCGGGAACTAGCGTCAAGTTTATGCATAAGTACACTGTATGACTTTAAAATTCATAAGGGAGGAGAGGATTGTTGGCTTATAGAGCCACACAAACAAACCAACCCACCTTAGGCATCAACCGGCCATCAAATAATTATTTACAGCATAGTGACTTCTTTGAAACAAGAGAAGCAAATAAAAAATGGCTGTAGCATTGGTGAGTTTCCCTAGTGCACATTGAGACTAAACATTGACCCTTGGTTTCTTAGCCTGATTTAAGTTTCATCATGCAATCGAGATACTTGAACTTTCACAAACAGTTCTAACATTGATATGTACAAGCAAGCAGGGTTATAAGAAGATGTGCAAATTGATAAGCACCTTCTCTAAGTATAAGAAGATTTAAAACCAGAACATTGAAAGACCACCCTAAACTTCAAGTGCTACAAGATTCTAGCTAAACAATCTCTTTCACCTTTAACATAAAATAGCTAATTCAGCAGTTGGAGGGCTTATTTTAATTGGATTGTGCGTGGTGATCGATGGCCATTTTCTTAAAAAAAGTCAAATGGCTCTCTGTCTTCGCATACCCACGAGTAACTATAAAATAACCGGTGTGAATTTTCACTCTCATCACGATACCCATGAGTAACTATAGCAGAGTCACAACAGTTTGCAAAGCCAGGCAGGAAAAAGTCACACAAATGAAAAATGGCATAATGGACGTGAAGTAAAGGAATTGGATGGATGATGGAAAAGCTCCGTATTGGAGCCTGCTTCACTGTCACTATCCGCACTAGAGCCTAGAGGTCCAAAACATTTTACTAGAATCTTATAGGTTGTACTCTTCTTGACAAACTACAAGCAAAAACTAAGCAGATAATTTGTTGGTTGAACCACCTTCAATTGCTACAAATCAGTACTGTCTGAAAATACCATAGAGGTCAAATTGAAAACATGTTCACTAATCAAAAGTCAACAGTACAAATGACAGAGCCAAGCAAGTGGCAAAGCCCAGGAGAGAATGGGTTCTCTGGGCTGACATAGGAACTAGTGCTGCAAAGGGAAACTAAATTGTATCATCAAGATGCAATGAAAATTTCATATTTGGTGGAACGCAGAGTGACCCACCTCCATGGGAAGGTTCGCATTCTTTTGCCGACCCACATTTCGATATTGGTCATCCATAACGTCCGACGATGCTTTCCTCATAGTTGTGTTCCTTTCTCTTCTTCGATGGAAATATCCCCAACCAAAAAACCCAGAGACTAAAATGATGTACAGTATTGTCAGGGATAGGTCAGTACATTTGGCCTGTATTGTTGGGTACATGAAAGTAAGTTTCGTGTAGTTGAAGTCTTACGCACCAAAATGATAGTGTGCGTGTGTCATTCTCTCACCTTAACAGATCCAATTCTCACCGAACAAGATCCTTCATTAGGTGAGGGAGGAGGAGCTGAATTTGTGCAGACAGCTGAAGAGGGGCAATCTCCGCAAGAACAGCCAAGTGAGATATCACTGCAAGAATAGGTAGATACATTCATAGGCTTCATTCCAGAAGATTCTGTCACATTTGGCCTGAACGTAATGGCATAAGGTGAACCAAGAACATTAAGGCCTGCTCGTCTTCCAATAAAAGCAAACCATTCTGCCAAAATTAACTGCATATAAGTGCGAGAATTCGAGGAAAAACCATAGCAATTGTAAATTGTTCCTGTTTGTCCTTCAACAGATAATTGACATCCTGCAGTTTTTATACCAAAAACAGACGCGTTGCCCTCAACGCCATTCAAAGTTAAGTCTGATTCAGATAAAAAATCACGAAAAACCCCAAACTGATACACTTGCGACAAATTTACCTCAAACTATTTTTTTGACTACCAAAAACCATAAATTGGTACAACCATGACAAATTTACCCCAAATTGGTATACTTGTGACAAACTTACCCTTCGTTAGTTTTCGTTAGATTTTACCGTCAAATTACTGAGTTAGATGACACGTGGCAGTTCACAGGTGTACCCATTTGGGATTTTTATCATTTGTTTGTCACAATTGTATCAATTTGAGATTTTTCGTGGTATTAACTCAATTTAACAGAAACTAAAGTAGGGTAAATTTATCACAAGTGTACCGGTTCGAGGTAAATTTACCACAAATGTACCAGTTTAAGGTTTTTGGTGATCAAAAAAGTAGTTTTGGGTAAATTTGTCACAAGTGTGCCAGTTTGGGGTTTTACATGGTCAAAAAAATAGTTTGGGGTAAATTTGTTACAGATGTACCAGTTTGGGGTTTTTCGTAGTCAAAAAAATAGTTTGGGGCAAATTTTTCAAAAAAATAAGCACATCTTCAGCTACCAAAAGCAAAATTTCCCATTGCATTAGGATGTCACCAATCAAGTTTAACAGCATATTATACTGTGGGTTTAAATTAATGAGTTTCAGTATGGTTTTATGAATATGCATAGTGGATGCTCGATTTGCTTAGAAGAGATGTGTACTACTCAGTGAGCTGTAGTTGCTCATCCCATTCATTTCAATCCTTTTCAGGTTCCTTGCTTAGCGGCCAGTAGAGTGAGAGCGTTATTGATGGGGACTTTTGGAAGTTGAATTTTGGGCGGTTTGAGGCCGCGTCTTTTGGGTGGAAGGACGGCCATGTCATTCCCATTTTTTACTAGGAATTGGGATGTGATATTTGTTGGTATCAGAGCCTAGGTTATAATATTTGGTTATAGATTTCATGAGACGTTGTGAGGTTGTGTGTTAGTTTATAGTGCACTTTAGTGTTTTGTTAGGCACTAAGACGTATGTTTCAATTTAGGTCCAAATGATCATCGGTTATGAATCAAAGAGTGAGAGAGCCATAGTGATTCACAAGATTTCAAGTCTGGTGGCGTTTCTGCCGAATCCGAAGAGGAAACTCTAGATTCCTTCTTCCTCCGAAGTCCATGCCGGTTCTTATGCGCTTCGGCTTTCAGGTTTTTTAGTATCTGGATTGAAGGAGCTTTTTATTTTCTAAGGTTTGCCTCGCCCAAGCCAAGCCTCGCCGCCATCGCTGGGCGAGCTTGGGCAGCCATGGCTGCTGAGCTCGCCCAGCCATGGCAAGGTCGGCCTCTCCCAGATCTGGCGAGGTCGAGCCTCGCCGTCATTGGGCTAGGCCGAGCTCTCCCAGCCATGGCGATGTGTAGATGCTGAGATTCTCCAACTTGACGAGCGACTTCTAGATCAAAGACTTGGCTCCGAGCGAGCGATAGATCCTCGAGACTCGTTGTCTCACGATCCAACCATGAAGGGCCACAAGATTGCCGTCCAGATCGGCGCACCTTCTAGTCACATCAATGACCTCCATGGATGCTCTCGACGCAAACGCACCCTTGCCGCCCTGCACCGAGCTATCTTTGCAGCACGTGGCAACCATGGCGGCCGAGCTCCCCAGCCATGGTGACCTCAGTCTCGCTATTGCTGGGCGAGCTCGCCAATGCCGACCTTGCCCTCACCAGCTTGGCTTCTGGCCAGTCGCCAGCGACCGGCTGGAGGAAGGAGGAGAAGGAAAAAGAAAAAGAAAACTAAAAAAAACAATTCAAAATATTAACGCGACATTATGTCTGCCGATTTGCAAAATAGGTTTCAAAATTCGATGCAAACCAAATAAGTTTAGTTTGGTCGGTTCGAGTTTCAGACCAAATCAAACCAAATTTTAGTCTACTCATTTGTTTAGTATATCCGACATGGTGAAATTTTTTATAATCGTGTTAGTCGTGCCGTGGTGTGTGACCGCTTCAATAGGCATGTTGCATTTGTGTCGAGGCCGTTTGATATGGTTCTCAAGTATGATATTTACGTTAAACATATTCATGTAATACCCTTATTTATACATAACACGATGTGAATTGCTAACTTTAATTCTACTTACCCGCCAATTGCTTAAATAATTGTAAATAAAATCAACGTAACATACTTATGAAACTGCCAAAATAGAAAAATGAATTTAGCGACCGTTAGGGGGAAAACATTAATTCAATTCCAAACAAATTTATTATGTTTCAACTATGAGGTAACTTTCGCTTTTAGTAATTTTTATGCATATATTACAAGCGGCCCAATACCCAAAAAAACTCCAAACTTTAACATCTGTCCAAATTATATCCAGAACTTTTTTTTGTCTCATAAAAAACCTCCAACTTTTACTTTTATCCTAATTCAACCGGCCTAATAACTAAAAAAATCATCAACTTTAGCATATGTCCCAATTATATTCAAAAATTTTCTTGCCTCATAAAAAATCCACAACTTTTACTTTTGTCCCAATTCTACTACTGTTAGATCTCGGTCCATAATCAACGTAAGTTAATCCTCCTTGGCATTTCCACGTCGTTAATGAATTATACATCAGCAAAACTAACATGAAAAAATTCCCTAACTTCTCTTATGTTATCTGCTTCCTCTACACATTGCAGGGAGATATAGAGCCATACAAGACGACGCGTTTAAGAACCCAAGGAATGACTAGACATGGAGATCTGATTATTTGGACGACAGATCTCATATCCCGTCGTCCCTTAAACCCGCTGTTTCCAAATTTCGAAGGGAAAAGTGTTAAAATAGTCATAAACCTTTTGCATTGGTGCCAATTCAGTCCTAAACCTTTCTTTGGTGCCAATTCAGTCCTAAACCTTTTATTAGTGCCAATTCAGTCCTAAACCTTTTGCATTTGTGCCAATTTAATCCTGAACCTTTTGCATTTGTGTCAATTGAGTTAATCCGGCCAATTTTGGCTGAAAATCAGTGACGTGGACGTCAATTGTCTTACGTGGCATGGCTGGCGCTGACGTGAATATTTTTTAATACTATTTAAATATTTTTGAATATTTTGAATATTTTTGATATTTTAAATATTTTTTTCTTCCTTTTCTTTTCTCTCACTTTTTTTTATTGGGAGCCGACCGGGGTCGCCGACCGGGCACTAGACGAGGGCCACAATGCCCTCACCCAGATCTGGCAAGGCGAGGGCGCCGCAGCCCTCACCTAGTGCCTGCCGGCGACCCTTGCTAGCCCTCAATAAAAAAAGTGCAAGAAAAGAAAAGAAAAAAAATCAAAAGAATTATTAAAAAATATCCTCATCAACGCCAGCCATGCCACATAGGACATCGACGTCCACGTCAGTGATTTTAAGCCAAAATTGACCAGATTGACTCAATTGGTACAAATGTAAAAGCTTTTATGACTGAAGTAGCACCAATGGAAAAGGTTTAGGAGTGAATTGGCACCAAAAAAGGTTTAAGACTGAATTGGCACTAATGCAATAAGTTTAGGATTTTTTTGACACTTTTCCCAAATTTCGAAGATTCATTGGTAAGTTCGGCGAGAAAATTCGAGGCACATAGGATTAACTAATGATGATTATGGAAGGAAGTAGTCATGGCCACGGGCCGGATTGGGACCGGAATTGACCCGGAACAGGCCCGGGTCAAACTCGAAACCGGCCCGTTGGCCGGGCCTGCTGTTCCAATCCGAAATCGGCCTGTGGCATGAGGGCCCGGTTACGGTCTATTCAAACCTTGAACCGGGCCCGGAACCGGCGGTTCAGGGCCGGTTTTGAACAGTGAAAAAAAATTAAAAAAATTAAAAAAATTGATATTTCATAATTTCATAATTCATTATTTTTTTATTTCATAATTCATTATTTGATAATTTGATTACAATTTTATTACAAATTCATTACAATTTACTTTTTTAACTCAAAAACCGTAACCGAAACCGGAGGTTCCATTTTCGATTTTGAACTGAAACAGGGCCCGAAACCTGCCCGTAACCGGCGGTTCAAACCAAATTCAGAACCGAAACTGCCATTTAAGGGCTCAGTTCCGGTTCCCCCTGAATTGGAACCGGAACCGGCGGTCAATGAACTGTGGCCATGACTAGACGGAAGGTTAACGGTAGTAGAATTGGGACAAAAGTAAAAGTTGTGGGTTTTTTATGAGACAAAAAAAGTTTGGATATAATTGGGACAGATACTAAAGTTGAGTTTTTTTGGGTATTAGATCGGTATAATTGGGACAAAAGTAAAAGTTAGAGATTTTTTATGGGACCAAAAAAAAAATGAATATAATTAGGATAGATGCTAAAGTTGAGATTTTTTTTTTTTTTTTTTGGTATTAGGCCTATTACAAGCATCTCCTGCTTTATCTACGGTAGTCACCGATTATAGTAGGCAGGTCGGGCAATTTTCCTTTTCCTAAGCTCGCCCAAAAAGAACAAATAAAGAACATAATATATGTCATGCTGAATTGTGCCACTATGGACACCCACACGCGTGAAAGTTTCTCTTTACATGCATCGCACGTGTGGAAGCAGGGTTTCTCTGCCAGGACCGCCTTCTCTTTCATTCTCAGGGGCTCCTTGTCCACCAAGCTAGAAGAAGGCTGCCGCTGCCAGTGGCGGCTTCACTTGGCAGGTGGGGAGGCCGCCCGTTCGGGTTTCTGCTCTCTTGTACCGAGAGTTCGTCCAGTTCGCTCCGGTTAATGAAGGCTTGTCGCGTAAGACGATGTTTTACCATTTAACGGTGACCTAATAGCCACGTCGGCATTTTCATCCATAATTTTGACCTAATAGTCCCAGCCTTGGAGTATTTATAACCCATTTTCGACGGTTATACAGGCAGTTACTAAGAAATTAAACAAGCTTTACTTGCCTTGTACTATTTAGCAACACTTGTCTAAACAACAGCTGCATTGATATCGTCGACTCCACTACTCGACGGTTGCATCGCGCACTCTTCCGCCTTGATGGTTACATGCTAGTGTCATTAACCTCATCGAATGGTGAACGCTTTCGTCGACAACCAATGATGTTTGTTGTCGATGATTTTATCAGAGAGTTGTCAATTCCCTTCAAGTTGTCGACTATTATGTTCATCGATGACTTCTGCTTTCACTAAATTATGCTTTCATCGACTAAGTTTGTCACTCGTCAAAACTAACCAAAAGTTAGGTCTTTTTCAAGGCCGACACAAATGCTTCTAAACAATGCCATCGAACCATAGTTCCCAACTCTGAAATGGCAGTGTGCGGTCCGTTCGGTGCTTCTATAACTGCTGCAGCACTCGCTTATATGCTCATTTGGCCATTTGCAATGAAGATGCTTTTTTTTTTGGGTCGAATGAAGATGCTTTTCACTTGCCCATTTCGCTTTTCTAACTATGGAACTCGGTCCAAAGTAATTAGTATGGGCCGACTGATGCAGTTCAAAGTTCATCGTATTAGCCGGACATCATGGGCCGATGCATCTTAGGTTGGGCCGACATCATGGGCTTCGTCTCCTCCTCTCTCGCCAAGGGTTCCAAAAGACTGGAACATGTGGCATTGCATTTCATTCTATCATTTATCCAAAATTTCGTCCTAAGTACGGTGGTTAGTCAAAGTTTAGCGCGGATAATGAGTTTATTGTCATTCACGATTAAGAGAAGTGGATTAAGTTTATTTCATTCCAAACCATTCATCTCGTGCTCTCTTTCTTCAAATTTCCCGTCGCTAAGCACAGCGATAAAATAAAGGGCTCAATGCTCTACTAATTGTTTTTCTAGTTATATATTACATTTCGTCCAACTAGCCGGACAATATACAGATATAATTCTCATTGTTTCCTAACTTCCAAAGGCAGGATATGTATGATAGCAAAAATAAAAAAAATAAAAAAAAGGCAGGATATGTAGACGGAAATGAAAGAAAAAACTTGGTTGCATCGCCAAGGCTTCGAGATGCTGAATGCAGCCCGAGCTCCGGAGACTGCTCCGTCTAACTTTATGCTCAAGTCACTAAACTTAGCATACAATAATCAAAGTATTAATTCATATGAAGGCAAAAATAAATCATTCATTTGAGCAGCACTCTCTCGCTCAAGCGGGACACGCGTGCGTGTCGTGCGACTCATGTGCATTACCCAACTTGACCAGTATTTTACCAAGAGACGGCATCATCTCTCGTCGTTAGCTCCTGTCGTACATGTATATCCATGAATTTAGATTAGATTAATGTTAAACAGATAGATTCGTGCATTAATAACTATTATTAGGGTTTCATCACTGTCGAGTACGAACAAGAGTTTTCTGATGAGCGCTTTAGACGAAACCCACGTCGAGAGAGTGGACAAAAGACAGTTATTTTAAATCCAGATTTTCTACCTACTCTGACAGAACCTAGGGTTTTTTGTTCAATCCATTTTAATTAATACCCAACCCACTTTTAAAGTTCACAGCTTAATAAAAAAGCTAATGATCTCGACCCGGGTACTCTTCAGCATGATGATTACGCCGACCACATTGACCCTGGCCTTGAAGCATCGTAATGGCGCCAAGTGTGGGGTGCAATCTAAGCAACTTGCCAGAGGTATAGATCAATTGCAATTTCAGCCCCCATCTTTCGGTTTTCTGCGATTGTTCTCCTCGGCCGCCGAGGTTATTACCAAACAGTACAGACGGGTACAAGTGATCAAAGCTGTAACTTTTTCAGTTATTATTATGGGTTATTTATCGACGGAATGGAGCTTTTCCTAGATAATCTGTTAACGATGTCCTGATCGCAAGTTAAATTCTTCCTAAAGTACCAAATTGTGATTTTTTGAAAGATAGTATATCTTTTTCTGCACTCTTGCGCGTATACTTAAGGTTTACATTAGACCTCGTTTCCATTGACACAACGGTAGTCGATATGTACCTTCAATTTTAATTAGATACCCTCGTAAAAGTGAAGTTAAGCTAGAAACATCTCGCCTACATCGAAGGTATTATAAATACAGGAAGGAATACGAGCTACAAAATTGAGGGGGATAATCACGAAATAATGATAAGAGTATAGGGAGTTGCAATCCAAGTACCTCATAGTTGAGAGGGTCCACTTAAAGTTATATAGTATTTTACATATTTGCAATTTCTTCAACGGCCCTTTTGTTCTGTTTATGAACTTGAAGTAAAACTAACTTCTATTCATGCGTCTCTTTCAATATTAGCTCGCGCTGATCCAAGCTCATCTATGAGTTGCATAATGGTTGAGTAGTTGGTGAGCATGTTAGTCAACTCATTTCACGACACGGTCTAGCCAACCCCAGGTAGGGCAATCGAGCGTGGACTCTTGTCTCTAGCTTCATGGGAGTCCTTGCTTGAATTATATATTTAGACTGCATGCCCAGTTGAGAAAAGGAAATGGTGTGCTACTGCCCGTTTGTGAGCTCAAAAGGACCTCTTTTGTCACATAATCCGCGAGGCTACAATAATTTTGAACCACCATATTTGTACCATAGTGTCTATAACACTTTATTAAAGGTGGTCAGAGTGCAACTTCCATTATTAGAATGCTTGATATTGCAGGACTAAAGACCGAAGCTTTTCTTCATTTGACTCCTCTGTCACGAATTTACCAATCTTTAAGCATATCCATCGTCCATAAGGTGCTTATATCCTACATGACAATTCTTAGCGCCGACAAGAAGCTCCACTCAAGTCTAGTGCTAGCACGATACTGCCTATCCAGATTGCAATTCGTCTGTGTCAGCACAGGTCTAGAAAATGTCGTGTCAGTTTAAAGTTACGCGAGATTTATTTATCATAACAACAACTGAAACTGAATAATGTGAGATCAAAGGCGTAGCAATCGACGCTTGACATCTCCATCCTTGCGTTGATAACATTGCTTGCGGGTAGCCTCCCCGAGCCCATTACCGAAACTATACTATACGCCTCGATCTCGGGCCACCACAAACTGCTTAAACAAGGCGACGTGAGATCAAAGACATATCAATCAATAAGACCATGCAGATGTGGCCAAACCAACTAACATAGCTAGATCATCGCGGCCAAATGAGACGCACTTAGACTAAGCTATATTAGATGATTTAGGAATCAATCGATTCTTAACTTAACTCAGCCCTCGTACGTGTTCTTCTTCTCATCAGACCTCGTCAAAATTTAGCTGGTGAACGTAACTTTCACCACGCTCTACAAGAACGTGATTAGTTCATGAATGCGAACGGGTAAACGTTGACTTCCAATAGCCGGCGGCCAAAACGAAAGTGGTTCACGTTTTAATCTAGAAACAGTAGGTAAAAGAAAATTCTATGTGAAGCTCATAAAGCCCAAAAGGACTCCAATCGCCGGGTTAACTTTCTGGTGTTCGCGTGTGACTCGCGTCGATTCATCATCAGTCAACCTTACAATGTAAATGCATGACCAACTTTAAAGTTTCACGACCCAAACCTAAACCCAAAAAAATACTACATTGTAGTCATGCTTATCATGCTATTGGCACGGTCTAAAGAGCCACTACAGCCGGTAAAGTGATCATCATCCGTCTATTTCAAAATGTGTGTTGAAATTTTTCCTCCTGTGACATTTCCTTCCCATCACTATCCTAATTAGAGATAAGCATGATTCACTTTTTGAGGTTCTGGGAGCGTTCATATACTTAGTTTGAAAAATCAGTTCTAATCTCTAACTCGACATAATTTCGCCAATCTAAGCGGTCTGTTATTACATCGATAGCCATTTACTGTATTCATTTTTCGTATTTCACTGAGTTAATTTGGTTTCAGATATCAATATGTATAGCATTATGAACTTGGGTAAGCATATTTAACTGTCACATATGTGTTTGTCAATTGGCACTAGTCACAAACACTAGTGCTCAAGAGAAACGGATTTGTTTCCATTCTGGTAGGTTTTGCGAAAGAGTTGGCATGTATTAAAAAAGTGTCGGTAAGGAAAAGTTATGGGATAAGTGCATTGGACTTGATTTACCAACACTTTTCTTACCAATGTATTTATAAAATTTGTTTTTAACATTACCAATTTTTCGGGAAAACTATCCAAAAACTCTTAATGTTAATGCCACTTTGGCCAATTCAATCATTAACCTTTCAATTTTGCCAATAGTGTATGAAACATTTAGACACTTTTTCAATTGAGTCTATCCGATAAATTTTAGCCAAAAATCGCTGACTTGGACGCTGGTAGTGCCACATAGGATGGTCGACGCTGACATGGACATTTTTTCATAATTTTTTTTACAATTTTGTTATATTTTCTTCTCTTTTTTCTTTTTTCTTTCTATCAAGTCCGGCGAGGGCTTAGCGGCCCTTGAGCGGTCTGTGCGAGGGCCGTGGTCCTCGTTGAGATTGGCAAGAAAAAATGAAAAGAAAGAAAGAAAAGAAAAAAATTTATAAAAAAAACTTTGAAATTTTTTTAAGAACTTATAAAAATTGTCCCGTCAGCGCTGGCCGTGTCACATAGGACGCCCGACATTCACGTCAGCTATTTTCGGCTAAAATTGGTCGAATGTACTCAATTGAAAAAGTGTCAAAGTTTTATGACTCAGTTGACAAAATTGAAAGGTTTATGACATTTTGGACGAAGTGTAATAGGTTTAGGACTTTTTGGATAGTTTTTCCCCAACTTTTCCTACACTTGACAGAATTTTTTTCTTATTGTTCTTATAGACACCATATATTACTCATAACATATGAAATTGGCAACCTTTATTTGGTGACTTACCAACGTTATTCCCAATTAAGTGACCTGGTAAAAAGTTGATAAATTAATATCTATCAAATAATCTTTGGTAATGAACTCAAATGGGACTTGGTAATCTAGAAAAAAGAAAAGGTGATAAATTGCTTAATTTGGAGTTATTTATATTACATACGAATTAACAAATTTACGGCGTAACTAAGAAAGGTAAATGAAAAGTGGTAATTAAAATAAGAATAAATTTGGCTAGTAACACAAATGAGAGTTGATAACCCAAAACTAGTTGAATTAATCATAACAAAGTTGATAAGTTATTCTAATTAAGGTTGGTAATTTCTAAAAAAAAAAATTGGTAAATTCAATGCGTAGATACAAAATACAAATAAAAGTTTGTAAACAATAAGAAAAGTTGGCAAATATATATATAAATCAAATCAATACAGGTAAGTAACTCAAACAAGAGTCGGCAACCCAATATTTTGTGGTAATTTAATGCGAGAAACGTGGGTGAGTCACGCTAATTTAAGTTGATAATCTCTAAAAAAAAAAACAGTTTGGTAACTAAACAAAAGATTAGTAAATTCAAAAAAAAAAAAAAAGTTGGTGAGTAATCAAATGAAAGTTGGAAACTCAAAACTAGTTGGTAATTTAATATGATAAAAATTGATAAATCACTCTAATTTAGCTTGGCAATTTCATATAAGAGTTAATAAAATTAGGAAAGTGGGAAAATTAGTATACAAATTGCTAATTTGCAAATTTAAGAAAAAATTTTGGTAATTACCTTTTTGCTGTTTACCAACAAGTTGCAAAAATAGTCATCAGTGATTTTTTCTTTCCAACTATGCCAATACTTATGCTTCGTTTGTTTCGCGAAAAATTAATGATTTGGATTTATTTTATAAAAAACAAGTTATCGCTCATCTCGCTTACCAAAATAAATGAACGAAAAACTTTTTCATCGTCGCAAAAATGTTTAGACATAAATTGTTATCGAC
Source organism: Lenwebbia sp. NSW1173648 (assembly GCA_029784005.1). Lineage (NCBI taxonomy): Eukaryota > Viridiplantae > Streptophyta > Magnoliopsida > Myrtales > Myrtaceae > Lenwebbia > Lenwebbia sp. NSW1173648. Next base: position 8,589,557 of record JARCGZ010000010.1, read on the forward strand.
AATGAAACTATTTTTCATTGGCTAATTTTCTCAAGCGACGAGACTGATCATTTTTAGGAAGATATTTTCCAAATCGATAATTTTCCATGAAACAAACAGGGCCTTAATTAAATGTACAAGTGTGGACAAAAGGAAACCATATTCTTGAGCTCGGAACGACAGAATTCTGCCATAAATATAGCACTCTTGCTTTTGCTTCTCAATCGGTCAATCGTCTGTTCTAAACCCACTTACTATAAGCTCTAAACCCTAAACCCTAAAATTCATAGCAATATGTCGCGAGCTGAACCAAAGACTGCAAAGTGCCAAGGGTTGTATAAAGACGAGAGCTAAAGGCCAAGAACGACTCCAGCCACCATCTGATGGATCGTTCAGGACGACCCCTTCTTTCGGTTTGAAGTGAGCATTCCAAACTCCAGTAGTTCGCACGTAGTTGTTCCTCTTACACATCTTTGACTCTGAACAACGCTGCATGCATGGATATTATTTAACTATAGTAGGAAGCAGTTGATCTCTCCACATCTGCAGAAGCTGCTGCTTTAGAAAGTTGCCAAATGTTAGAGTATGATATGATGAAGACTAGATCACATTTCGTGGGTCGCATTTAAATATTGACTTTGATATAAAAAGTATGGGTTAGCACGTTATATTCTAAGCTTAGCGCTCCACATGCATCGAACGTAACCGGGTTTGAGGTGACTAGGAACAGAAGTTGACAGAGACAAACCAAGGCAAAAGAGAAAACTGAAGGACGAAGTTCGTTATGGTTGGAACGCGTGCACAGCGAAAGTTTAATATCTTCGTAGCGACGAGTCATTCAAGAACTCGAATAATTCAGTATGTGTATATGTCTATATGTATGGATTGACTCTCTTCTCTGCAAGTTAGCCGCACATTTGTTGGTACGAGGTGGTTTCTAAGTCCTTGATATTGCCTAACTCCCTTCTATCAGAAGATTTCAAAACCTCTTTGTTTCTGAAGAAATTGACAATTGAAAGGCGTTTTTGTTTTTCATGATTGGGGAAAACGGACCGTCATCAATGGCTCCTCTCCACTAAACAAAAAACAACGTTATCCTCTTTTAAATAGAAATATTAAACGAGCTTCACCTTTTCCTAATCAGAATAATCGTCTAATTCAGATAAGACCCTCATTGCTTACAAGCAGCCCATTACACCCTATCGCAAGATCTTAATTCCATGATTAATTAAAGCTTTATCTCCATATGTCAACGTTCATAAGATAAGCGAATTACATTTCAACTGAAAGTAATCGACACCCTCTTTTCACTCTTTTCATTTGCTACGATTCGTGTTCCTCTGTCTTGTTTTCTTTCGGAGAACTATATAAGCCGAGGGGTTATCGACCTCGTTGGATCGTAATGGTATTTGTTTATGGACTCTTCGGACGTGCCAGCAATTGAGATTGGGACCGTTCGCCGGACTTTTCCTACATGTGTGAGAGTCTGAATCATTATGTCAACAGCTTAAGTAAACTCCATCAACGTCAGTGGAAATAAATAAAGTTTGCAGAAACTAATCAGGAAATCGGCCATTTCGCATAATAAAATGGCGTTGATCATGGGCGACGAAGACGCTAATGACCCGTCAAGCTCCATGAACCAGTTGCTTGGAACTCGAATGAGCCAGTGGATCAAGTTCTGCCAAGGACGGATGATTGGCAAGTGGGGTTGCATTACTCGCAATCGATAATAAATCGATCGAGTCCAACTTATAATACAATAAGATTAACCTAAAAACCGGGATTATACTATTCTCTTACTTAAAACAATGTTTTGATCCCATGACGCTGACGCACAGCTTATGTTTATCTGTTTAGCTAGCTCTCGCTCTACAATATTCCATTAATTTCATCTTCATGTTAAAATATATTCCTCCACAAGATTTGAAGGCGGCATATAGTTCAAGTTATTGGAAGGTATACTCTCTAAATAGATCGACGCGCAAAATGCGTGCGGTCGTTGGAGGATGTGTTCTTTGGATTTGGACATCTCGTTATTCTTTGTAATTATGTGCAATAAAGTTCCTAAACATTTTAGCGAAAGTACAATCGAGTCTAAAAATTTATCTATAAAGTGCATTCGAGTATATTCGTTAGCTCTGTATATTTCAAACGACAAAAATAATTGAACATGTCTTTCTAAATAGAGCATACTTGGCTCAAATGTTGCGCCGAGTTGGCGCCACATTAGCTGGACAGTCTGGAAATAAAAGAGAAAAGCTAGAGACGCAGAGAGGGAGGGGGGGTGTCACCTCTACTCATCCAGAAGCCCCGCCATGAGCTGGCGAGAGCAAGCGATCAACTTAGGGTTTTTGTTTTCCTACGACATGGAACTTTGACTTTCATGAACCAACCTAATTTTGTGAATCGAGACGCGTGGTGAAAGAGTTTTGCTAGTATAACAATCTTTGGATGAAATAACAGTATATTGTGAGCGATAAATTATTAAAAAGAGTGAACTCTACAATAATATTTGATTAGTTATTATATGATTTTTATGATTCAAAACAGACTATTAGTGAAAATGTATCAGGAAAAAGTGAGGAACAAGAACATAGTATTGTATTTGACATTGGTCGATTTTTACTGCTTTCAAACCCGAGGGTTATCCTCCGACCAAAAAAAAAAAACCGGAGGGATATCCCGGGCAGATAAGAAAACGTGCGCGTCTTTTGCCGAGAAGCATGTTATTGCTAGTCTGGCGTGCTTGACTTGAGGCATGAGAGAGCTCCATGAACGAAGCTCGAAGCTTTTTCAGGCTGAAGCCCCACCACATCAATCAAATCCAGAGACCCCCCCGCTTCTCACATGGGGTTTTTGTCAAAAAGGAGCATTCGGAGTATTACAGGGGCAATCATTCGAAAGGTACGAAATCCGGCAAAGAGATTCAACGTTGGAGTTGCCAAATTGGTCATTCCTAGCAGTCTCTGTCACAATCCTTTCAGATCCATTCGCGGGGATGGTGACTGTCAGCATCATTGACGATTTTCCTGCTTTATACCCCCCTGGTTGGCGAGATTTCTTCTTCCTCAGTAATTCCATTCGCGAGAGTTTCTCGCCATTATTTTTCATAGTCAAGGCATGATGCCTTTCTCCTTCCTTTCTTCTCTTCTCTTTCTATCATTGAAACGCATGTGTGAAAGGAAATGTCTGCGGGATAAGATGAGGGATAGGAGGTGAGAATGGTGATGCATAAAGCAAACACGTTGACGCTTGACATAGTAAATTTCAGAGAACATTTACGTAAATGGGTGTGCAAATGAGATAATATAATCGTTCATGTCTATTGAAGGGGAAAAAAAAGAATTTTGCTTTGTAATAAGTACATAAGCAAACCCTTAGAGGAAATGTCATCCGGCCATGTCCTAAAATTATTCGTCTATCATGTCCTGGCTTTTTCGCGAAGGAATCAGCATTAATTTGGAGAAAGAGGGCGCAAATAATATCTAAAAAGAAAGAATGTCTTGGCTCTAAAGTGGGCTGCTTAAGTAACTCCTTCCTTGATCTTGCGAGATAACTATGATGATTAGCTATCATGAAATCAAAATTGCATAATTTTGTTAACTTCAAAAGTACACGCGACTATGCTAGTAGCTAAAATTAACTTGCGGTAATTCATCTTTTAGAGGGCGTTAGCGAGGTAGTCCCTAGAACCAAATATTACCCTAAACATGAAATTAATCACAATAGTAGAGACATATATTTGTCGGCATAAACTTTATTCTTGTCAGATCTATTCGACTACTTCGGCTTGAAATAATTAACATAGGCCATGTTTTCTCACAGAGAGAGGCTTGCCTATTCATGTTTGCGCTAGAAGGATGATGCTTCTAGGTGTCAAGGACGATAGTTTCCATTACATTTCTCCAACTTCTCCACATTATTCAAACCCTAATTCTTTCAATGCCGAAGACATTAGCAAACTCAAGTTAGCAAACCCTAATTCTTTAACTCGATGCTCTAATCTTTCCAATTCATGGCGGTATGCGTGTGTACGCACGAATGAACGATCGCTGGTTTCGCTACCGATGCGTTAAAGTCTAACTCCGACGTTCCAAAAAGCTACTGTCATGTCACCATTAGCCGATTCGATTGATGGCTTTGACGAATTGACGGTTTGGGAGTTCAAAAGGATGACGCAGTGGCAGTGGTAGGCCACACCAATTGAAATTCATAATTCTATGGAGAATAATAATTAATTAAGTAATGATTGAAGGTCGGTGAGCCTTGGCCACCTGATTGACCGATATCTAGTCAGTAGTCAGACATGTCATACTTGTGTCAATGTCGCCCAAATTAGTACCTCTTTCTTCCCTAAAGGTAAGTTTACGATGACGGGTTTTATGTACGATAAGAGAAAAAATATTGCAAGCGGCAATGATGCACAAGATTTTCTTTGGACTATCGAGGATATTCTTTATTCAAAGCTTTAATAGTGATTCGGAGAGGCGCAGTTAGGTGCGACGTCAAGGAACTTCTTGTTTGTGAATCGGAAGGTCATCCGCTGAACAGTCACAATTTTACACAAACTGTTTTGGTTCAGATCACCTGCACAAACCAAAAGTTTAGACTTAACCTATTTATATGACTTGTTGGGTGTTCTATGGACCTCTAAATAGTAGGGTCTCCACACTCGTGCCTTGAGATTATACAAGAAAAGAGCATTAACAATGTTAACATAGAAGGCTTTAATTAAAATTAACTTTCGTAAATCTCAAGTCTTGTATCTCAGTAATTTTTCCTATTTAAGGGATCATACAGTAGCCAATTCAAACCACATCTATTCGGAGATAAGGACATTGGATGATTTGCATTCATGTATGTATGTATGCTTTTCAGTTGAATTGAGCAATTTGTCTTCAATAAGGTTTTGACTATTGAAATTAGCTTTTATTGAACAAAGTGATTTGTAAATACCAAATCTATATGCAAGAGAATGAGACATCATCAAGCATCCATTTATAAGTTACCATATCACTTTGTCAACAAATTGCAAAATACAATCTTATTTGCTCGGCATTTTTTTTTTCAAGGTATTATATGGTAGTAGCTGAACATTAAAGTGTTTTATGAGTCGGTTACATAGTGTTAAATAAGTAAAAGATACAATCTTGATCCTTTCTACAAGATACAATATATGATGATCCTTTCTACAAGATACGATCTTTTCCCGATCCTCAGAATATTTCTTGTAGTATAGATAGAAATAAGATATGTTCTTGATCTTTTCCTTTTCTTCAGCACAAGATGAGTATCTCTTGAAGTGTATATAAAGATATTCATCTTTGTAAAGTAGTGATATACAGAGAAACATCAATACCAAAAAGTTCCGCATCCATTTATCTCCCTATTATTTCTTTGATTTGATCCTACTGTCCAACTTGATATCAGAGCTTCTTTGGCGAAAGCCCTCTTTTTTTTTTAGAGAAAAGTGATGGTGTCTGTATCAACCCCTCCTACTTCCTCTGTTTTCGCAGTTTCCACTCAAGCTACCTATGTTTCATTCGTTCTCCTAGCTTTGATTACTCCAAATGTAATCTCCACTCCCTCAATTGGTGAGAGATTCGACGGAACGAATTTTGTGAGTTGGAAAACTCGTCTAACTCCCTTCCTCTTGGCCTCCCAACTTCTTTCCATTGTAGAAGGCACCGAACAGGCTCCACCACAGCACGTCCAATAGCAGAAGAGCAACCTCACCACAACTCTAACTCAAAATCTGGCATACGCAAACTGGTTAATTAGAGACCAGATAGCCCTTGGGTGGATAATGGCCACCTCCAGTATAGCAATCGTCACCCAATTATCCAAACACCGCACCTCGGCTTCGGCATGGGCATATCTTTCTTCATCATATGAGGCTCAATCTTCAACTCAAGCTTCATCTCTCCGAAAGTAAATTGCAAACAATTAACAAAGGCGGAAGATCAGTCACATAATACATACAACAAGCGACTGAAATCTATGATCAACTCTCAGCCACAGGTAAGATTATTTCTGAAATGAAAATCAAACTCATCTATTACGCGGCCTTGGCAGTGAGTACGATCAACTTGCTACTGCAATTTCGGTGCAAACCCGAGCCAATCCACTCTCTCGTGAGGACCTTCATAGTCTCCTCTTATCTCACGAAGGCCGAATTGAACTATCCAATTTCAACAGAGCACAACCACCACTTGCTGCCTTTGCAACATACATCGGAACAACACCATTCTCAACCAATTCGAGAAGTTTCTCCCGTTCTAGCCGAAACAACTCTTTGGGTCTCCATATAGGACAGCATGGTGGAATTCTACCCACTCCCAATTCGCCGCCAACTCATTGTGGTCGTGACCGCCGCAACAGTATGTATTGTCAATTATGCCAATGCCCAGATCACAAAGTTGCTACATGTTGAGAAAGGTATAACCCACATTTTGCACCTTCACCAAATTCCAACCACACCCAATATGCCAACTCAAATCAGCCTACGTATTATCCACCTGCAAGCCAAACACAAACTCAACCCCAACAACTTGGACCATCTCCTCAAGCTTACTACAGTTCCCTTCCTCCACCTGTTAATCATTATACCACTTTAGTACCGCCACTATCTGTTCTTGCTGCTGCATCATGGTACCCGAATTCTGGTACATCCCACCATGTCATTGATAATGCTACTGTACTGTCCAATGCCACTCCATATGTGGGTCCTCAACAACTCACTGTGGGTGATGGAGTCTCTCTTCCCATCACCCACACAGGTACTCTCGAACCTACTTCATCCACTCCTTTTCGTCTTCAAATATTTTAGTTGTCCCTTCTATCACTAAAAAATTGTTGACTGTCTCTCAATTTGCCATTGATAATAATCGTGTCTTCATATTTTATGGTACTCACTTTCGTGCCATTTCTCTTCGAACCGATTAGATTCTACTCCAAGGCAAGCTTGAAAATGGTCTCTACCGTGTTTTGCCATTCATTTCTATGGCATCTTCGTCAGCGTTTACAATGTCACCTGCTATTTCATTTAATATGTGGCATCATCGACGCGCCCATGCCTCCTCTGATGCCATTACTAGTCTACTACGATCCAATCTCAAATGAATTTTACCAGATCACCCTCCACTATTTGTACGACATGTGCTCTTAGCAAGAGCCATCGCCATTCACATCCATCTACTAATTATCGAGCATCTTCTCCGCCTCAACTAGTTCACTTTGATATCTGGGGTCCTTTTCCTATAACGTCTCTTAGTGGATATAAATACTATATTTGTTTTATTGATGACTTCTCTCGTTTTTCCTAGTTCTATCCTCTGAGTACTCGTACGCAATTCTTAAACACCTTTATTGCGTTTCATAAATTTGTGGAAACTCAACTTCAATGTAGATTGCAGGCAATTAAATGTGATGGTGCGCCTGAGTTTCTCTCTTTGACATTTAAAAATTGTTGAGAAAACTTTTCTTCTGAATATTTTGATTTTGACAAATCTATCCTACTCTTTGAAAGAATCTGTTTAATGACCATGAATATTTTATTGCAAGGTGAACATGTGAACAAAAGCTCATATTGATCCAAACTTGACGATCAGACTCAAGTGATTTATGTGACGCGTCAGCAAGGACTTTATTAGAGCTCAGAGTGACTATTCAAGTCTATTCTGATTCAGAGAGTCTTATTTTAGAAAACTGCTTCTGAATATTATTCAGATCCTGCATTATATTTTTGATAGATTCTAAAGACCGACGTATGGCAAGTTTCCGATAATGGCATTATCTTTTATGAAAGTTTGTAATCTTTGATTGACAATATTATTTTCCAATCAGATCAGGAGAATATCTTCGATTGGATATTATCTTCCAAAACAATATATCTTGAAGATTTGAATGAACTCTACTTATGGAAACTGAGGATTTAGTTGTATGGGCGACTGAATCTGAAGGGTTCAAACTCACTTCAACGGCTACTAAATCTTCCTAGATACAGTCTCGTTCAATCAAGATTGATGATGTCCAATCAGCGATTGAAGAGCGATCCTTTGAAGTCCTATCCAATAGCTAGTTTGGGGGTGAAGGAGTATAAAAGGGAGATCCATGGTGGTACTGACATAAGAGATCAGAACTTAAAATTTCAAAGTACTGAGTTGTTCAGATTTACAAATTCTTGTTCTCGAGAGCTTAATAGTTATATCTTTGAGAGGTTCTTGTAAGAGTGATTAAGAGTGATATCTCTTGTAACATCCATTGATTCATTTAGTGGAATCCAGCCAATCAGCTGTCATCATGGGAGAGTGGGCGTAAGCTTGCTAAGCCAAACCACTGTGAACATTGCGTGCAATTCTCTCTTACCCTAAACTCCTCTTACCGTGTTTAGTTTATCTACACGTCATTTTCCTGATCTTATTCAGTTTGTGTTTTGGAATTGTTAAATTCTGCATTAAGTTTCAAAACTGTTCAGAATCACCTATTCATCCCCTCTAGGTGATATTGCTAGATATAACAATTGGTATCAGAGCAAGATTGCTCGTTATATTGAAGTATTCTACTTCTGAGTTAATGATCTACGATGTCTAGCAATAATTTCTCAGGAACAAGTGACTCACATTATGGCAACAAACCACCATACTTTGACGGAAAGGATTACAATATGTGGTGCAACAAAATGAAGTGGTTCTTCAAGGCATCAGATGATCAGATGTGGGATGTTGTTGTCAATGGAGTAGTTCTACTATCACAGCAACTCCTTCCATTGGAAATGAAGGAAACAACAATACTAATGCAACAGCAACAATGTCAGACGCTGAAAGAGCAAAAAGACAAGAACTCGATTCCAAAGCTGTACACGTACTTTTCTGTGCACTATCCACTCCCTTATATAATCGAGTTGCAGAAGAAGAATTAGCAAAAGCTATATGGGACAGACTTCATGTCACATATCAAGGAACTGACAGAGTGAAAGAAACCAATCTCAGCATTCTGCTAAGTGATTACGAAGCCTTCAAAATGAAGCCCGATGAGTCAATTGCTGAAATGATTGACAGGTTTCAAATACTAGCAAGTGGTCTTGCAAGGCAAGGTGGTTCTATAGCTGAACCGATGCACGTTAGAAAGATCCTTCGAAGACTTACAGACGACTGGAATTACATCAAGCCATCAATACAGGAATGTCAAACAATCAGACCTCTATCCATTGATGAGCTCGTTGGAACCTTGCAGTCATATAAGACTGAACGTGCCAACAAAACAAGAGATTCAAAAGGTAAGAAGTCTATTGCTTTAAAATCTGAAATTAATTTTGAAGTGCCAGATTCAGAAGATGAAGATGAAGACGATGAAGAGCTCGCACTCATGGTGAAGAAATTCAGAAAGATGGCTCAAAGTGGTAGAAAATTTAAAGGGAAGAAATCATTCAGACAGAATGATAAAAAACAATCAAACAATGACAAACAGGAAAGCAAAGACGTAATATGTTCCCATTGTAAGAAGGTAGGACACATCAAACCCAACTGTCCGCTTCTGAAGAAAGACAAGATCAAGTACGAGAAATACAAAAAGGCATTAAAAGAAGAAACTCTGAGTGACTCTGAAGATAGTGAGGATGACTATGCGAACATATGTCTCATAGCAAAGTTGGATTCAGAATCAGACTCAGATTCAGACGATGAGGTACCAAGGAAGAAAAAGGACAAATGGTTTCTAGACAGTGGATGCTCAAGCCATATGACTGGTGATCGAAAAAAATTTATTCAGCTATTAGAATACAATGGTAGAAGTGTGTCATTTGGTGGAAAGAACAAAGGCAAAGTAGTTGGCCAAGGGACTGTAAAAATCGAAAATCTTACGATCAACGATGTCTCTCTAATCAAAGGACTAAAATACAATTTGATCTCAGTAAGTCAACTCTGTGCCTCTGGTTATCAAATTTGCTTTAAGGATACAAAATGCTCAGGTATCAGTAAAGACAAGCAGCAGAGATTCACTGGTTGACGTCATGGAAATATCTACCTTCTAGATGTTGATTCTGAAGACATCAAGTGTCTTATATCTATCACGGATGAATCTGAACTATGGTACAAAAAGCTAGACCTTATCAGTATCAAGCACATCTCAAAACTATCTTCCAAGAAACTGGTTCGAGGTTTACCACAGAAAAAGTTTGAGAAATCAGAACTATGTTCAGCTTGCGCACTTGGGAAAAAGGTAAGAAGTTCCTTCAAATCTATTAATCATGTTTCAACTAAACGTCCACTGCAGTTGCTTCACATGGACATTTTTGGACCAAACAGAACACTAAGTCTTGGAGGTAAGAAATACTATTTTGTTATAGTTGATGATTACTTAAGATTTACATGGGTTTTATTTCTTGCGTACAAAAACGATGTCTTCTCATCTTTTTAATTTTTTTCCAAAAAGGTTCAGAATGAGAAAGGCTATATTATTTCCTGCATCAAAACTGATCATGAGGGAGAGTTTCAAAACCAAAGTTTTTCTGAGTTTTATGATGATTTTGGAATTCAGCATAATTTTTCTTCTCCTTATACACCTCAACTAAATGGGATAGTAGAAAGGAAAAATCATTCTCTACAGGAAATGGCGAGAACTCTCTTAATCGAAAGTAAAATTGCATCGTACTTTTGGGCAGAAGCTGTGTCAATAGCTTATTATATTTTAAACTGTGTTTTATTAAGATCGATTCATGAGAAAACCCCCTACGAGCTCTTTAAGGAAAGAAAACCAGATCTTGCATACTTCCGAGTATTTGGTTGCAAATGTTTCGTTCTAAAGAATGCTAATGATCGAGTTGGTAAGTTTGATGAGAAGTTAGATAAATGGATATTTCTGAGGTATTCAACATCGAGTAAAGCATACCGAGTCTACAACAAAAACTCTCGGGTTATTGAAGAATCGATGAATATCAAGTTTGATGAGAATATTTAGAAACAAAGTGATCAATCTGAACAAACTCAAGTTTTCTCACTCCCTCAAAGTTCAGAACCAGTTAAAAATCCTGAAGAGAATCATGCTTTTGAAGAAGTTCAGAATCAAGAAACAAGTCAACAATCTACAGAAAAACCAGAGGAGATACGGTTTGAATCCAAAGATCCAAATAACGCCTAAAACGAGAGATTCAACAAGAACTTGAGACATAAATCCAATCATCCCAAGGAACTTATAATGGGAAGCTTGGATGAAGGAATAAAAACCAGATCGAGATTCAAGGAAGCGATGACTAAAATAGCACTTATTTCTGAAATTGAACCGAAAGGGATTGAAGAGGCTCTTGCTGATGAAAGCTAGATCAATGCAATGTAAGAAGAACTCATCAATTCAAAATCAACAATGTCTGGGAGCTTGTAACAAGACTAAAAAATCGTCTTGTAATAGGAACAAAATTGGTGTTCAGAAACAAGCTGGACGACAAAGGAAAGATCATCAGACACAAAGCAAGATTAGTGGCAAAAGGATATTCCCAAGAAGAAGGAATAGACTATGACGAAACCTACGCGCCGATTGCCAGGTTAAAAGCCATAAGGCTACTTCTTGCTTATGCTTGTTACAATGACTTTAAACTTTTTTAGATGGACGTAAAAAGCGCTTTCTTAAATTGATATATCAAAGAAGAAGCTTATGTTGAACAACCTCCTGGATTTGAAGAACCAAGAGAAAAAGATCTCGTATACACCTTGAAGAAAGCCTTATACATATTAAAGTAAGCACCATGTGCTTGGTACGAAAGGCTAAACAGCTTTCTATTAGAACAAAAGTTTATTAAAGGTAACGTTGACACTACTCTCTTCATTCAGAAGCAAGGTAAGGATATTCTTATTGTTCAGATTTACGTTGATGATATCATTTTTGGCTCTTCTAATGAATGTCTATGCAAGAATTTCTCTAAAGTAATGCAGGATGAGTTCGAGATGAGCATGATGGGAGAATTGAGATTCTTTCTTGGACTTCAGATACACCAGACAAAGAAAGGAATTTTTATCCACCAGGAGGAATATGCACTGGAAATTGTCAAGAAGTTTGGTTTGAAAAATTGCAAGAAGACAGAAACTCATATGTCTCATTCTTCCAAATTTGACAAAGATGAACAAGAAAAGGAAGTTGATCCTAAGCTTTATCGCAACATAATTGACTCAGTTCTATATCTCACAGCTTCAAGACCTGATATATTATATAGTGTCTACTTATGTGCGAGATTTCAATCTAGCCCAAGAGAATCGCATCTTTCAGCCATCAAAAGAATCATCAAGTATATTGGGACATATCCCAAATATGGCTTATGGTATTCTAAAGAATCTGATTTCATTCTGAGGGGATATTTAGATGCAGATCTCGCCGGATGTAAGATTGATAGGAAAAGCACTTCTAAACCAGTCAACTTATGGCAAATATGCTTATTTCTTGATATTCCAAAAAGCAAAGCACAGTTGCTCTCAGTACAGTAGAAGTAGAATACGTATCTCTAGGAAGTTGTTGTGCTCAGATTCTATGGTTAAAACAACAACTAAGAGATTATGGAGTTGAAGATTCTAATGTGAAGATCAGATGTGACAATACAAGTGCCATAAATCTAACCAAGAATCTTATTCTTCACTCATGGGCGAAGCACATTGAGATCAAACATCATTTTATTCATGATCATGTTCAGAATGGAAATGTCCACATTTAGTATGTTGATACGAAGAATCAACTCGCAAATATATTCACTAAACCTCTTGAAAAAGAGTCTTTCAATTTTATTCGAAACGAATTAGCTATTACTAATCCTTTATCTTGAGATGTATTAAGAACAGATTATCTGCAAAATTTCAGAAGCATAAACGCCCAGAAGCAAAGTTTAGAAGCAAATCTACAGAACTTTTGTTCAAAAGAAGAGGTCAGTTGTCTTATATTAATTTTCGTGATGTTTCTTGCGAGAATTTAAGGTAAGTTTCTCTTACAATCTTATCATATATTGCTGATTGGTATGATATAAGCGAATATCTTTTTGACATCTTTTATTTGAAATTGATTTTATTGCCAAAGATAACCGTTTTACAATTTTTTAAATTTTTGAAAGTACACAAACCATCACCTTCTTTGGAATTTCTATTTATACTAAAATCTCGCACTCTCTCTTTACGAACCCTAAAATGCACAAATCTTTCCTTGAAAATACTCTCGTCTCTCTCACTCATTCTCTTGAAATCCTTCTCTCATTTTCTATAAATTTCCAACTTCTTCATCCATGGCTCTGAAATCATCTTCCTCCATGAAGAAAGGTGTAGAGGAAAGTGTTGGGCGAAGAAGGCAATCATCAAGGTTGACGAAGGGAAACAGAGTCCGCAACACTGATCAAATCGATGTATTTAAGTCGGAACACGAAGATGAAAGAGAGATTATTCAAAGGAAATCAGATTTGTCTCAGAATGAGTTTGACGAAAGAGTTGCTATGGCTCTCTCTATCAAACCCCTGTATGATTCCCTTAAGGAACAAGGACCTAGTGATGATACGGTTAAGTTGCTGATGGATATACATAAGTTTGCCAATGAGAAAGATTTTCTTGCTATCTTAGAACTGCCATTGCAAACTGTAACACCGATTGCCTATGTTGTTCCAGAAAGTGTTTCTCCAAAAGGGAAAGAGAAAGCCATGTCGTTTGGAATATGGAAACCTAAAAAGACACCAACAAAGGGAATTGTCATTAAGGATAGAGTAGAAGAGGAAAGTGACACTGAGACCAGAGGAAGACCGGATGATGATGATGATGTAATGGTGAAAGACTTTAAGAGGATTCGAGGTATTATAAGGGACAAGATTTTTAAGGACAAATTGTTCTTAAGTCAGAAGCATCTTGACAAGTATGACTCTATGAAGGAAAGAGGTGCTATACCCCATAGGATATTTGACTTGAAGTATTTTGATAGAGCTGGTATCCCTATAAGGAAACACCTAGAACAGATGAAGCTAAGAGATTTTGCAACTGCAAGAAGGTCAATCTTTCCAGATTTGGTGGCCTATTTTTATTCAACTATGTTCTTCAATGATTTCGATTCATTGTTTTATACTATTGGAGGTGTTCAATATCATTTGCATGTCAGAGAGCTTGCAAATTTGATGGGTGTCGAGGAAATGAATTTTGTACCTATTGATATGCAACCTGATGCTGCCTACAATTTTCTGACTGAAAAAGAGAATTATTCTAGAGACTCAAAGGCACATATTGCTTACAATGATTTCCCATTGAGGAACATTGTAATGCACAAAGTTGTAATCGAATGTCTAAGACCCAAGGCTGCTTCAAAGATAAATATTTCTAAGTATGAAGCCAAGTTGATGTAGAGTCTGCTGACTGGGTATAAATTCTCTCTGGCTCACACTGTCCTTCTCCATATGTATAGAACTATACATAAGACGAAAGGACAATTGCCATACACAGGGCTAATCTGTCGAATTATGTTCTTCCACAACATCAAAATCCATGCTGAGCTTCTTCAGAATGAGACTCAAGTCATGGTTGCTGGAGAATCCATGATTCAGAAAATGGGATTTAAACAAATTGCTAGAGGATGGTTGAACAAAAATAGAGAAGTTGTCCAGATCGAATTAGAGGAGAAAAATGCAGAGATTGAAAGATTAGCCAAGAGAAGGAAGATTGCTGCAAGCAAGGAAAAAGTAGTTGAATCCTCAAAGGAAGAGGAAGAGGATCCTGAAGAAGAGGAAGTTGAGTCAAAAGACTCAGAATCTGAAGGCACTCCATCAGTTTTATCTGCAGATATCCCTGGAGCTCATATAGATGATGTTGATCGTACTGATAAGGGAGAAGCAAATAATACTAGAGATGCTAGGAAATCACTTGAGCAGGAGGATCCTAATAACAAAGAAGAGGATCTTCATAAGACTCATGGTGATGAGGAAAGAAAAGATGTTGTAGATGGAGAGAATTCTGCATAGAAAAGACAGCAAGAGCATGATCAGGAACATCATGATGAGATATGGGATGCTCAGAGAAATGAGCTTGAACATGCAACAAATGTTGATGAGCCTATCCCAAGTCCAAAGGTGTCTGAAGATAACATACAGGTTGATAAGGAAGAAGAATTTCTGATTGTAAGTATGGAAGTTGCCACTGTGATTCCTGCTCAGTCAGCAAAGATTCAAGAAAAGAAGAAAGATGAATCTGAAGCCATAACAGATGTTCTCAGATGGAGCAAACTGCTGATCAGAGTATGCAACCCACTGAAGATGATGCAAACACTCCAGGGGAGCAAACTTTGCTGATGGAATCTGCTGTTGTTGGAGAAGAGATCTCCAAAGAGAAGGAACCAGTTGTAGTTGAGCCTAGAAAAGAACTTTCAGATGCAGACCCTTCTCAGATTCAAGGGGAGATTGGTCTATAACGAGTCCTGGATTTCTCTAACAAAGACAAGGCACCAACAGTTGAGAAAGGCACAAGCACAACTCCTGTCAGAAAGTTATCACTAGCAGAAACTTTGAATGCTTTCATTGGAGAACTACTAGATACGAAATCTTCTCAAAGTAATGTTCAGAAGGACATGGAGAAACTTTAGATGGAAGTGCTTTAGAGGATGGATGCTTTAGAAAGCATGGTTTTAAAGAAGTTGAACATATTCCAAGATTTGCTCAATAAGTACTGCCACCTCTTCTGTGCTTATATGGCAAGTCTGGATACCTATACACTGATTAGAGATGAGAGAATCAGTAAGGAGTTTCCAAAAATGAAAGCCCTTAAAGACTTCGCCGCACTTCTTTCTGGATCAAGCGGAGCGAATCAAAGCAGGCTTGGAGGAGATGCTCAGGAGGGTGCTAAGGAGCAAGTTGATGTTCCCTCCTCTTCAACAAAACCACCTCTACCTCAGTCTATTTGAAATTTTTAATTTCAAAAAGCCTGTGTTTGATTTGTTATTGTTTTATATCGAACATCTATGGTTTGTCATGACTAATTCTATCACGTCCTTACTATGGGCTGATAATTCTGCTTAAATAAAGTTTCGTTTGTATGCTATTATGTTGTTTATCCCTCTTGCTGATGACAAAAAGGGGGGAGAAGTATCCTATATTATCACTGTAGGTCTATGGTTTACATACGCTTATGGAGGAGCATATGATATGGTGAAGTATCTTAAGGATTCACTTGAGGAATTATTTCTGATACTTACATCTACACCAAGTGATATTTGAACGACCTTACTCGGTGATATCTTTTACAAATCTATACCTTAGTTCAGATGCATTTATTTGTTCAGATGCATATATTTCAGATGCACTTTTTTGAAAAGATTCACATGGCACAAATATTTATATCTTTGTGAAATCTTTTCTGTGCTTATATTTTTATTCAAATAATTTACAAAATCTACTTTTATTGAGATCGTTATCATAAAAAAGGGAAAGATTGTTGAGAAAATCTTCTTTCTGAATGTTTTGATTATGAAAAAACTATCATTCTCTTTGAAAGAATCTATTTAATGACCATGAATATTTTATTGCAAGGTGAACATGTGAACAAAAGCTCATATTGATCCAAACTTGACGATTAGACTCAAGTGATTTATGCGACGCGTCAGCAAGGACCTAAGTAGCACCGACACTGACACCGACACTGACACGCAACACACGATACGACACCACACGACACGACACGACACGCCGACACGTCATTTTTAAAAAATAAAAAATTTCGACACGTTAGGACACGTTGTATATTTAATTTTAATTTTTATATATACATGATAAATTATTATTTTTATAATTATTTCAATCAAATTAATTTAATTCAAATCTACAAACAAATAAGAAAAAAAAATAAAATGAATTTACTCTAAAAATATTAATTCACAGCTTATTAATATCATTCATTATTTCTAATTAACAAATTCAACTACAATTTCATTTCAGTAATACATGAAACTGGAGAGAGAAAAATCTTTGAAATAGAAAAGTAAATCCTCGAGTCCCTCAAATGTCAGATACTCTCCCTCTCTCTCATCGCTGGACTCCACCACCAATTAACTCACCCCCTTCCCCTCCCCACGCCATCGCACTCTCCCTTTTCTGCTTTGTTCTCTCCTCCTCTTCACTTGCACTATCTATCTTCATCAGAGACCATGGAGCACGAAAGGGTCCTCCCATGGTGGTTCTTAGGGCATAAAAGAGAGAGACCGTTGAGCACCAGTCATCTCCATAGAGCTCTCCGCCTTCACCGCTGTTGGGAGCGCGCAGCAGAAGCCCAATACCTTCACCCGGGGAGATTGCCAAGAGGGAGCCCAAGTTCGAGCCCGTTAACATATCCAGTTGGACCCACCTTCACTCAAAAGCTTAAGCCAATGAGTTATGGGCCAACTTGAATATATTAACTGCTTAACACCACATCAATTTTCCGATGTGGGACTTCTCTAACACAACTCACACGTGCATCCTAACAATCTCCCCTTCACGTGTGAGCTCCAGTGTTAGATTTGCTCCCCCTTAATTCAAGTATCCTTCTGCACCAATATATCTCAACTTGAATCTCCATCAACGTCCATCGGACCAGCCCGATCCGGAAACCGCGTTGGTCACCGGATTCCTTCCTCGAGATATTCACCAAACACCGATACATATTGGGAGTGGGTCACCAATCAACTATCGGCTCTGATACCATTTGTTGGGAGCGCACAGCAGAAGCCCAATACCTTCACCTGGGGAGATCGCCAAGAGGGAGCCCAAGTCCGAGCCCGTTAACATATCCAGTTGGACCCACCTTCACTCAAAAGCTTAAGCCAATGAGTTATGGGCCAACTTGAATATATTAACTGCTCAACACCACATCAATTCTCCGATGTGGGACTTCTCTAACACAACTCACACGTGCATCCTAACAACCGCCGTCCTCTCCACCACCGTCGCCTTGATCGGGCCCAGTGCTTCGCCGTCACCGTTCTTGCCATCCCCATCGCCTACCTCACTTCCTCCGACCTCACGCGCCGCCTCTCCCCCACCTCCCTCGCCGACGTCCTCCGCTACCAAGTGCTCCTCCAATTCCTCTTCTCCTCCCACCTCCACCAGATCCTTCTTCGGACTCATGGGTCCCCAGCGTGTCCAGCTCGTTGACTTCGTGTCAGAAGTCCGACATGCGTTGATCGCATGTCCGGACGTGTCCGAACGTGTCAAACGCGTGTCGGACACGTGACACGTGTCCAACACCGACACTGTGGCTCTGGCAACGTGTCGATGCTTCATAGGCAAGGACTTTATTAGAGCTCAGAGTCACTATTCAAATCTATTCAGATTCAGAGAGTCTTATTTCAGAAGATTGCTTCTGAATATTATTCAGATCCTACATTATATTTTTGACAAATTCTAAAGACCTACGTATGGCAGGTTTCCAATAATGGCGTTATCTTTTATGAAAGTTTGTAATCTTTAATTGACAAGATTATTTTCCAATCAGATCAGGAGAATATATTCGATTGGATATTACCTTCCAAAAATAATATATCTTGAAGATTTGAATTAACTCTACTTATGAAAACTGAGGGTTTAGTTGTATGGGCGACTGAATCTGAAGGGTTCAGACTCACTTCAACGGCTACCAAATCTTTCCAGATATAGTTTCATTCAATCAAGATTAATGATGTCCAATCAGCGATTGAAGAGCGATCCTTTGAAGACTTATCCAACGGCTAGTTTGGGGGTAAATGAGTATAAAACGGAGATCCATGGTGGTACTGACAAGAGATATCAGAACTTAAAATTCTAAAGTGCTGAGTTGTTCAGATTCACGGACTCTAGTTCTTGAGAGCTTAATAGTTATATCTTTGAGAGGTTCTTGTAAGAGTGATTTCTCTTGTAACATCCATTGATTCATATAGTGGAATTCAGCCAATCGGTTGTCATCGTGGGAGAGTGGACATAGGTTTGCCAAGCCGAACCACTATAAACATTGCGTGCAATTCTCTCTTACCATAAATTCCTCTTGTTGTGTTTAGTTTATCTACACGTCATTTTAATGATCTTATTCAGTTTGTGTTTTGAAACTGTTAAATTCTGCATTAAGTTTCGAAACTGTTCAGAATCACCTATTCACCCCCCTCTAGGTGATATTGCTAGATACAACAAAAATCAGCTGCTTCAACATGGGATCCATCAACAGATATCATGTCCCTATTCTCCATTTCAAAATGGCACTGCAGAACGTAAAAGTCGTCACATAGTCGAAATTGAACTGGCTATCATGAATCAAGCTAGAATTCCATCAAATTTCTAGGAATATGCTTTCGAGACTAGAACATTTCTGATAAATAGACTTCCCTCAAGGGTCATTGGCAACATCAGTCCTTGGCAAACACTTTTTCGGACACTACCTGATATTTCATATTTGAGAGTTTTTGGTTGTGTAGTATTTCCATATCTACGGCCTTATGCCCCTCTTAAATTGGCCCCACACTCTTAAGCTTGCATTTTTGTGTGTGTGGATACCCTCTAGGTTATAAGGGTTATAGGTGTTATTGCCTAATGAATCGCAAGTTTATATTACTGTAGATGCAATCTTTAATGAAACCTCATTTCCCTTCAACACTATATCTTCCCCAACGCCACCAGCTCCAACTTCAAACATCGTGTTGCCTCTGCCTCCGCCACTTATGCCACTTCCAGCACAAGACGCTTCAGTACAACCACCTCCATCAGAATCACCACCAGACACGTCTCAAATAGCTCCTACATCGACTGTTTCACAATCGACAACAAGTGTTCCTGCTTCGACTGATTCACAGTCGTCACCTAGTCTTCCTGCTTCTACTCATTCAATGGTTACTCGCCTCAAGGATGGAACTATTCCACGCCGAATTATCAGCCGTCAACACACTTTTGTAATAACTGCCACATCACATCATCACACGGAGCCTACATGTTTTACTCATGCCTCTCGTGATACTAATTGGCGCGCAGCAATGGAAGAAGAATATACTGCCCTCATAAAAAAAATGGCACTTGGGAACTAGTTCCCGCTCCTCCGCATGCTCGCCCAATTGGATGCAAATGGATTTACAAAGTTAAGCTTCGTGTAGATGGAACTTTGGAACGATATAAGGCTCGACTTGTTGCCAAAGGATTCCACCAACAAGCTAGAATTGATTACACTGAAACCTGTAGCTCTATTGCCAAGCTAGTCACTATTCGCACTGTCATTGCTGTTGCCTACTCTAAAGGATGGCCCATCAAACAACTTGAGTCTCCAATGCGTTTCTACATGGTTACCTAAATGAAGAAGTTTATATGATACAACCTCCAGGGTTTGTTGATCCCGCAAGGCCTCATCATGTATGTCATCTTCGCCGTTCCTTTTATGGTCTCAAGCAAGCTCCTCGTGCTTGGTACCAACGACTGAGCTCCTGCCTCATTGACCTTGGATTTCGATTGTCGGGGGCAGATTCCTCATTGTTTACTCTCCACACCACTCACTATAGCATCGTACTTCTAGTATATGTGGATGACATTATTCTCACAGGTTCTCCTAATGCTCCCTTCGGAAGTTTACTTGCTGCTCTTCAGACTGAATTTGCAATTAAAAACTGGGGTCCACTTCACTACTTTCTTGGTGTCGAAGCTCAATCAACTTCTGAAGGACTACTTCTACATCAAGCAAAGTACACTCAAGAATCTTGGAGCGATCAAAAATGACAAATGCCTGTGGAGTTTCTACGCCATGCATAACTAATGAACCAATCTCTCGCAGACACGGCAATCCTTTATCGGACCCTTTACTTTATCAAAGCATAGTCGGTGCCCTTCTATATCTAACCCTTACCAGGCCTGATATTGCATATTCTGTCAATACAGCATGTCAATTTCTCCATACTCCTACAATAGCTCATTGGCAATTAGTCAAGCGTATACTACGCTATTTGGCAAATACTCCTCGTGTTGGTATTCTTTTCACTCATGATCCTTCCAAAGCTCTTCATGCCTTTTCCTGGTGTTCTCGCAAGCAACGAACCATTGCTCATTCTAGTACGGAACCTGAATACAAATGCTTAGCTGACACAACTGCAGAACTTATGTGGATTAAATATCTATTGAAAAATCTCCGTGCTCTTCCACAACATGCACCAACTCTTTGGTGTGATAATATATCAGCTTTGTACCTCACTGCGAATCCTGCATTTCATGCTCGAACAAAGCACGTGGAAATTGATTATCATTTCATCCGTGAATGCCTAGCCCGTGGACAGATCAACATCCGTTACATTTCATCTGTGGATCACCCCGCTGATATCTTTACTAAAGGTCTCTCTTCCACACGCTTTAGACTTATGAGGTCCAAGCTAACTATCTGTTCCGCCCCCATTAGCTTGCGGGGGGATGTTAAATAAGTCAAAGATACGATCTTGATCCTTTCTACAAGATACGATAAATGATCTTGATCCTTTCTACAAGATACGATCTTTTCCCGATCCTCAGAATATTTCTTGTAGTATAGATAGAAACAAGATATGTTCTTGATCTTTTCCTTTTCTTCAGCACAAGATGAGTATCTCTTGAATTGTATATAAAGAGACTCGTCTTTGTAAAATAGTGAGATACAGAAAAACATCAATACCAAAAAGTACTTTTCCACTTCTCGTCTCAGCATCCATTTATCTCCCCATTATTTCTTTGATTCGATCCTACTATCCAACTCATAGCTAACATAGTGTGATTGGCCAATCACATTGCCAGCTGGCAACGCATCACATCATACTTGGTGTTTAAAATCCTTTGAAGATAATTATGTTTAATTGGCAAGTTACACTAATGTGTCACTGTCACATGATATAAATGTTACATGAAATGCATTTCTTTAGTTGAACGCATGAAATACGTTTGCGAAGCCATGACTCTCGTTCCTCAAAAAGCTATCATATTTCCTAATTATAGTTTTGCCCATCAAATTTATGTACAAAACGACTCAAATCAATTTAATGATGTGAAGAGTATGAAGGCATTTACGGCATAATAGTAAGTCAAGTATATTTTCCACTTAATACACAGTCGACATACCAAAGATAATGTTTCACTAAAAGTTGGAGCTAAAGTTTATGAGAGATTCTATCCCATCCCTTAATCAAATTAAAATAATCAATCGAGTGAACCCAAAGAATGCTTGACGAATTTGGATTTATGATATGAACAGATTCCTTAACGAGTTCATTTTTTCGGCCTCCTCTATCGTATCAGAAAACCCTTTTAACTTGGTTTTCATTTGAATTCTCAAATTCTTAGAGTGAAAATCGTCATCAATCATCATAAATTCTAGAAGGAGAAAAGTAGATTATATGGATAAAATAATGTGATATATTCGTAACATAAAAACGAAACAACTATTTCTATGTGTGATATTCTAAATATTCATCTTGAATACTCAAACGAAAAAGGAAGGGGATTCAATTTGGTTTCGAGCTTTCATATCATCTCGTAAAAACCAAATCGACACTTGGATTGTGCCTCGTTCCCTCCGAGAATTTTCTTGTAGTCACTTAGATCAGTCATAGCGATGCTCCTATTCAACTAGTTTTTCACTTAGTTGTTCTCATTTCCACTTGCAGCATTGGATGGTTCTTTGGTAACACAAGTGATCCGGGCTTTCAACCATGAGATGCCGGGAGAGAGTGTAGAGAAGTAGGAGGCAACGCAAGTGAGAACTTAAATGGATAGGTCACTCGCCACCCGTAAGGGATAAGAGCAAAATAAAAAATTCTTCTTGTTCACAAGCCAAAGGCTCAAATAAGTTATGAATAAAAACAAGTTTGCCTTTTCATTCATCTTAGTATGCTTATATAGAAGAGCATGAAACTAGTGGTGGCCACGGTTCGGAACTGGCCGATTCCGGTTCGTGGCCACTATGAACCGGAACGGGAACCTTAAGGGCCGGTTCCGGTTTCGATTTTGAACTGGCGGTTCCGGGCCAATTCAAGGCCCGGTTCCTGTTCAAAACTGGAATGGAATCGGCCGGTTCCTGTCTCGGTTCCGGTTTCGATTTTCAAATTTAATTTTTAAATAATTAATTATGAAATAAAAAAAATTATGAAATTATGAAATAATAAATTATCAAATACAAATTGTAATGAAATTGTAAATTGTAATCAAATTTGGGGGGGGGGAAAGGGAAGATGATGGGGCTTTTAACTTAATGAATTACCATTAAGCGCCTACATATCTTCTTGGGATCGAAGAATCAAAGCCCATGTAGTTCTTTTACCTTTGATAATCCCATACTTACCTCAACGTCAATCGTCGCTACCCGTTTCGCCGATTCCGGTACCGGTACCCGTGGCGGTGGTATCTCCATCATCGAAGAATTCGGCTTCATTGCTGCAATCCATCTCTTGTTGTCGATGTTGAGCCTTTGTCCAATCATCGACACAATCTTGAGCCTCCATTGATTCCGGAGCTAATCTTGAACGTCGGTCGTCCAAAATGTTGCCTCCAGCGCTAAATGCTTGTTCAATCGTAACTGTTGAACAATGGGGTTGCTAAAACCTGTCTTGCGATGAGAGCGAGAATTGGGAATTGGGTTGAATGCCTCTTTCACCACTCTATAATTTTGAAATATGTGCCGCCTTCGGATTCACTAATCTAAAAAAAAGTGGTTAAATAGGTCTTTACTTCGGAAATATTTCCTGTTGCTCCATTTTATCTTTTTTGCCTATTCATCAGCATTTTGTACCCTCTACTAATTCTACCTAGGTCCCCGCTTTGTACGTCACTAGGTTGGGAAGATCCACTATTACCTACATTAGATCTATTAGAAAATTCATTATACATTTGTACTATTGCGTTTTTAACTACTGTTTGTATAGTTCTAATATCTATAAATTCAATCAAATATAAACAGTCATAATACGTATTCAAATCATCACCTAAACCATCTAATTTGATACGTGGATCGAAAACACAAGCAACCAAATAAATAAGAGGAATTTCGGTATAATAATGCAGCCATTTCGTTCGCATTGCCGTAATAGTCGGACCTAATTGATCATCTTTTTACATTTTCTTCAAAAATATCAGCAATATTAACAGACTCTATTAAAAATAAATGCGTAGTAGAATAATAAACACCGGATAAAGTATAAGTTGCATCATTAAAAACTTTTAAAAGATCTATTTTTTTTTTTGCAAATATCCCACTCTTGTGGGAATAAATTAATTTGAGAAATATTATTCGAAATAAATGTACATAATAAATCTTTATATGCAAAAGATTGATTAAGCAACTCGTGTGTAGAATTCCAACGAGTTGGAACATCTCTTGAAAATATTTTTGGTCTTCTTCTATTTGCTTTACAAAATTTTCCCCATTCTTTCATAATTTGAGGATGTCTCCATAAAAATTGAATTGCTGTCTTTATTGGGTTGAGAAAAACATCAAGAATTTGTAAACCATCATATACACATAAATTTAAAACATGCCAAGCACATCTAACGTGAAAAAATTATCCACCAAAAGCGGGTTTGCAAATCTTTTCTAACTCGGAAATGGAAGCAGTATTTGCCGTGGCATTATCAAAACCAACTGAAAAAAAATTTATTAACCAAAAAATATTCTTCTAAAACTTGCATAATTATTCTATAAATATTAATTGTCGTATGCCTATCATCAAAAACTCGAAATGCAATACTCTTTTTTGAATGTTCCAATCATCATCTATCCAATGAGATGTAATACCCATATAAGAATGATTTTTCCAAGTATCACTCCAAATGTCGGTACCTATATGCACACGTCCATTGAAATTCATAAAAAAAAAATCAAATCTTCTTTTTCTCTTTTATAAATATAAAAAAGTTGGCGTGTAAGCGTATTTCTCGAAACATGTTTTGCTTGTGGAGTACATGCAGTTTGTATAAAATGATTAAAATCAACTTTTTCACCAAAATTAAACGATAAACGGTCAATGGCAGCAAATCTAGCTAATTCTTTTTTATAAAAATTTTCATTGTAACGAAATAAAGGAGAAGCGTTAGAATTGGCGTACCCAGAAATTTATTGTTGGCTTGTGTCAATCCCCGCTTGCGTTGGATGTTTCGACCTCAGATGCCGTTTAAATGTTCCATAGCCGCCTCCACCTGTAAATTTGTATGTTGCCCCATAATATTTACATTTTACCTCATACTTGTTTTCGCCTAAATGTTCCGTCGTGAACTGTTCCCATATGTCGGATGTACCCTCCCGTTCCCGCTCCTTTGTTGTTGACATTTCTTCGACACTGGTAGGAGAATGATGCAGACTTTCTTGCGTTGGGATGTGCTCGGCGTTGGGATTAATGTTGATATCATCAACATCGTCTCCCCAATATGCAAAATCACGAGGATCATGAGGATGATCGGATTCCCCCATTGGGCTCTTTCCTCTACCACTACCTCTGCTTCAACTTGCCATTTTTTTAGAGAATTGAGCGGAAAGCGAATTCAGAAAATTAACAAAGTCACAGATTTGAGAGAATTTATGAGAAAAAATGAAAGATGAAAATGGATATTTATAGAATTTAGGATAGATTTATTTAACAAAAAAAAAAAATTGGCCAAAAAGCCATTGCAAGGCAATGACTATAAGCAAGTTCCAAACCGGCTGAACCGCCGGTTCACAAAAAATGTAACCCGGAACCGGCGGGCCCGGTCAGTGGACCGGTTTCGGGTTTGACTAGAGCCGGTTTCGGGCCCAAACCGGTCCGTGGCCACCACTACATGAAACAACCCTCAAAGCACTAGTGACTCTTCGTAGGAAAGAGATTTAAGCATTTAAAGATATAGGAACTAGAAAAGTAATAAAGTCCTAGAAACTAGAAAATGTATTAAACAACCAGAGACTCGAACTTTAACCCTTTAAGAACTACAACACGCTTAATGCTCATTAAACTTAGACTCAAATTCGTTCATCTTCTTGGGTAGCTAAATAGTCACCTTGAAAGGTCAACAAACATTAAATGATCATCTAGAACAGTCCCCGATTGTTAGGTTGTCGGTTAATAGTCTCGAAATCAGCAACAAGCTTGTAAATCGGCATCTAGGAAGCCGATCGGCAATCATGAAATTGGTAACTCTTTCTTGCATGAAATCGGCAACTCTTTGCTGAATTTTTTTGACTTTCGAGGAATGCTACGGCATCACCGTGTCTCACTATTAGGTTTGGGCTTGAGTCGGTTCTCAGGCTCGGGATTGAGGAGCTCAAAAGGCTTAGACTCACCTAAAAATGTATGTAAAAGTTGAAAATATAAAAGAAAAAAGCTAAAAATAGAAATGTACGATATCTATATCTTAAATATAATGAAGCCGTAAATTAGTAATTTAGGCTTTGTTTGTTTAACGAAAAATAATTTCTCGGAAAACGTTTTTCGGATTTTCCAGCATTTGGGGGCAGAAAATAACTGGTCAAAGAAAATATTTTCCGGTCAATGAAAAATATCCTTCTAAATCTAGGGAAAACGTTTTCCTTTTTTGAGAAGTGGAAATCATTTTCCTCATTTTTCCTTCCTCATCCCTTTCACACTTTTTTGTTTATAATTATTTTTTCACTTTGTTTTCATTTTTTATTTATTTTTCAAAAATCGAAATTTTTTTATATTTCTTTTTTCTTTTCTTTTTTTCCTTTTTCTCTTTTCTTCTTCTTCCTCCTTCCTCCGACCGCCCTGCAACCTCGAGGGCGTCTCCTATTGGAACCTAAACGAGAACTGCATCATCAACCTCCAGCTCATCGGGGTTCGAGCTCTCGTTGCCTTGCCCTTGTCGCTCAAGATTTGTCACAGCCTCTAGACGCTGGATCTCTCCCAAAGCAAGCTCGACGGCCCGATCCCGACGCAAATCTGCCAGTGGTTGCCTTACCTCGTCAGGCTCGATCTCTCCTCGAACTCGCTTTCTATCTCCATCCCTAGCCAGATCATGGACTGTAAGTTCTTGAACAACTCAATTTTGAGAGATAACAAGCTGTCCGGCTCCATTCCTAGACGGCCTTGAGCGAGGCTCGCCGACCTGCGTCATGGCCGATGGCCGGGCTAAGGAAGGAGGAAGGAGCGGCGGAGGAAGGAGCAGCGGCGTAGGAAGGAAGAAGGAGGAAGAAAGAGAAAAGAGAAAAGAGAAATAAAAAATTTCGAATTTTAAATAAATAAATAAAATGAAAAGAAAGTAAAAATAATTAAGAAATTATTTAAAAAAAAATTATGTGTGATGGAAATTATTTTCCTTATCAAACAGCAAAAAATATTTTCCAATTCGTTTTCAGGTTTCAGCCAAACACCGAAAAATATCGCCATTTTTCTAGAAAATGACTTCCTGAAAAACATTTTCTAGGAAGGTTTCATTTTTTGTGAAACAAACGGAGCCTTAACATGAAAATGGGCTACGAACATGTTTGGCTGGGGAGTCCAATTCGGAAAAGTGGCCTGGAACAATGCGAAAAAAGTGATTTTTTTTTTTAGAATTTCAACTGGCTTTCTGCCTCTTCAAATTGGAACCACCATGTTGAGCTTTGAATGAATATTTCAGAGTCTATGTACGAGCTCCACAACTTTTCCCAAATCAAAAGTCACAATCCCTCGACATCAGGGTGCTCGACCTTCGTTTATTTGGATGAAATTGGTAGACTATTCGGAATTATCACGGCAATTGATTGATAAGGGAAAAATAACAACAGAGGTGTACCAATTCAATTCTAAACCTTTTTTCTTTGTCTATTCAGTTCTTAATCTTTTGCATTTGTGTCAATTCACTCTATTTGGCCGACTGGCCCAGATCTTGGCAAGGGCCTGCTTGCAAGCCCTCATCGCCCGCTTTTTTATTTTATTTTAATTTTCCCTTAGTTTTTGAATTTAATTTAAATGGAATTAATATTAAAAATCAAATTTGGGCAAAAAAAAAAAGGCTCACGTCAGCACTGCAGCGTCAGCTAGTCAAATAGACTGAATTGGCAAAAATGCAAAAATTTATGACTGAATTGACAAAAAAAAAAAGGTTTAGAATTGAAATGGCACAGTTGCCCTAGATTTAATTTTTTTTTTGGCAATTTTCCCGATCATTAATCACATTTTAAATCCTGATACCGAACAAATAAGCGAAGTTTAGAATATACAATCTTTCTCTAGAAAGGAGGGTTGATTATGTTCGGCCCAGGCCAGAATGATATACTATCATAAACTTTAGAGAAATTAAATTGATGAAATTGATAATATATATCCTTGTCTATAGGCATTTACAAGCTGGTATAGCCGTATAGGTTCTAGAAACTCGAGAGCGAAAGTGACAATCGGTTAAAAAGCATCCTAGTTTCTTGGGTCAACAGGTTTGAAACCCCCCCTATCCCATCTCCATCCCTTCCGAACCTTCACCATTAGGCCACATAGCTTAGTCGGTCGTCACTGAAAATCGTTTTCTTGATAATTGGAACCAGTAGGATCAACACCATCTTTCCAAGCTGATTTAGAATAGGGAGAAATGGAATTTTTTTGGCCAGATTTATATTGCGAAATGATGGATCACAATGATAATGAGGCTTACTTGCTTGTGGTTTGGAGCTCCTTTGATCAAAACTGCGAATCCTCCAGTCGCTCCTCGCGATCTGTGGCATCAATTCGACTAGTCAATGCCGGGCACAAGTATCCCTCCGACTTTCCTCTTGCCCGCATCAGGTAACGAGGCGATAGCGGGCTCACTACGAAAGCAAACGATTAGCCGCAGCTCAAGTCGAGTATTCCCACCGTGGGTCGGAGCTCTTGCGCTGACGTTATTGATGCGGATCGCTCGTCCCGCCCGCCCTACGAAAAGTGGGGATCGATACGATGGAAAGTGGGTTCGAACGATAACGTTTTTCCATCTCCGCAACACCATTATCGAAACTCAAAAAGCAGGTAAAGTCGGTGGTGGGGCTCTCAAGTCTCATCTTATGCTTATTATGTTACTTTGTCTTGGCGTCTTTCGTCGTACGAAGACTGAAAATACTTTTGAACACTTTGACATTCTTTTTGCACCACCTCCATAGAAGTAGCAACCCGCTCGTGCTCATCTCTTTCCAAGTGAGATTACATTTGGGAGATTAAATCTCGGTTAATCATTAATTAGCTAGTGTTATTCGTAGGCCATTCGTTTACTCATAAAAGAAATTTTTTTTCATGCACATCTTTTAACGACCCGGTCCGATGAGAGCGGGAGTGATCGACAGGACAAGAGAACACGAACAAGGAGCGGCTCCTAGCAGGCTTTTAGGATGGCGAAGGGGGCAGGAATAAACCAAATTGTACATCGAATAAGGGGAGAGCGATTCTGGAATATATATGTGAAAAACTAGAATTAACTCACGGATGCGCCTTTTGACGTAATGGCAATGCTTAGCTTTAGAACTCTAAAGTTAAGCGTGCTCAGATAGGAGCACTCCCAAGATAGGTGACTTCTTAGAAGGTGCCCACATGTACGCCAAAAGACGAAACCGTGAGGCTCGTAATGGGACGGGCCAAAGCGGACAATACCTCACTGAGTTAATCTAGGCTGTCACACATCTCAAATTGGCATCGTTCCATCTATCGCCGTTGATTCATGTACTCGTCAATTTTTCAAACTGTAATTACTTGATCGGTAACGACGAAGACGGGTTGCGTATGTACCACGAGCCTGAGTGCATCCACTCGTGTCTATTCTCCCATAAAAAGAAGAAGAAATAGTGCTTAATCTCCTAATTAATTAGGCTTAATCTTCCCCCATTAAGATAGACGCAGTTGCTAGATGTGACTACTTACAATGTCCAATCTGTGGAGGATGACCTGCGAAAGAGTACAGCAATTTGCACATTTTCGGAAAGGTGGTGCACCCATGCCATGATTCTCTTTAATACCTTCTCGATCACTTAAATTAAGGTATATAAGACAAAGCTGAAACGGGGAGTTGACGAATCTTTGGCCAACTTTGGCCAGCAATTTGCACATTTTCCGATTAATGACTAGATTAAAGTTGCACCTATTGGTGATTAACATGCGGACAATCTCAAATGTTCTTTTCCGGCTTATGATTAAGCTGTCTAATCACACGATAAAGCCACGGCCGGTGGCCACTATAATCCGAGCTTAATGCTTGCGCGAGGACGTACCGCATATAATTAGGAATTGCTTAAGAGGGACGCCCGAGCTTATAGAATCTTAATCCTTGGATCTCGTACGATATTTGACTAAGAGTATTTGGCGACAGACTATACATAAAGCTAATTTTGTTTGTTTGTTTTCTCAAAAGCAAATATGCTGGATGTGAGCTCTACTTTCGGTTGCATTGACAAGATATTCAATGGGGTATGAAGTTGTAAAGTGAAATATCCCGTTGAAAGGAAGATAAATTCTCGGTGATTTTCAATTTTATACATGTCATATCTACGAATATGTGTTATATACAATGAGCTAATATGCTAAAAGTAAATGTATTCTACTTTATCTCTTTTCCACCTCACATTTAGTGGCGCAAAGAAAAGTTGTACAAAGAGAGAATAATGAGTAATCAATCACTCTTGAATACATATGTCATTTGAAACCATGGACGAATTAAATCCCAAATCAATGAAAGTATCGAATGAAAAAATGAAGTACAAAAAAAAAAAAAAAAAATTGCGATGCAAGCACATCCCTTAGGAAAAGTCATAACATTGATAGTAAAATGCACGATTCGACTCTTATAAACTTCCCATTAATCCTTTGTTTATTCAAATGAGGATATAGAATAATCACAAATTTAATCACAGCCGAATCCACTCCATTGAAAATAAATTTAAAAAATTCGATTAACGCTCGAGTTATTTCTAAATGAGCAACAAATCGAAGTTTAAGTTTCAAATCGAAGTAATTACCTTTTCTTTTTACGGAAGATGCGGATAATTTTTATATAAAAAAAACGGTAGATACTTTCTTTACGGAAATAGTGTCGAAAACCAAAGACACTTGTCGATAAAAGCGGGTTAGTCGACATGAAAATAGGGTCGCGTCTTAATTCGAAGCGGTCAGCGGACATGAAAATAGGGACGCGTCTTAATTCGATTATCAAACTCCCTAAAAGCCGCAAACGAAATCCCCCGGCGTTCTTAATATGAAAATCAATAAGAGTCGTGGTGAGATCCCTCCCTACATGAATGTCGTTTGACTTTGTTAGTCTGGTTCATAAAATGGATATGCTAAATAATGTATCACTAGTGACGTACGCATCACTTGATAAATCTATTTCATAATTTTATTTCTTTTATTTTCTCTCTCTCTCTCTCTTTACTTTTATACTAAAAACCGTTGAAGAGACTACTTACTCTCATTAGTGTTACTATTATTATGATTCTAATTCAAGTTAAAAGGTTTTTTTTTTTTTTTAAGGGGGAGGAAAGCATTTCCCAAAAAGGGAGTTGGTAGCGTGACAGTTTAAAAGTATAATTTTTTACCACACGATCTCTTAATTAATGAGTGCTTTATGCAAAATAAACGAAGATGATGTGTGAATTTATTGTACGATTCTTGATTGCACTGTCAAATATAAAAAAGAAGGCAATGGAGGGGAGGATGGAACGTCAAATATAAAAGAAGCCAATGCTGAGAACATCCGAAGGCGCCCCTCGGTCATCCAAACTCACTCTCCTTCGCACCGCCAAACTTGTCCATCGTCATCACTCACTCCTCTCCTTCGTCTTCGTCTTCGTCGTTAGCGCCTCACTGATCTGATCTTCCTGATATTGTTCCTCCCATGGGGCTGATCAAGCTCACCCAGCACGGAACCACCCCAGGAGCAGCAAGAGCCAGACCCAACGCCACGAATCTTCAACCAGACGACGGCATCGCACGGCGGAGCTGAGGATCCCCTGTTCCGTGGATTTGCATGAATTGATCGAGGGAGGGACTAGGAATACACAAGACTCTTTTTTTGTTTGCTGGGGGAGCGAATTCACTCTCGCTCAGACCATTTTTCAGCATTGTTCATTCCTGTACTGTACTGTACCCATACGTCTCTCTCTCTCTCTCTCTCTCTCTCTCTCTCTCTCTCTCTGAGATCACACACACAGTCACACCTTCCGTATATGCTGTAGAACAAGTGTACAGCTCAGCTTTTTTTTACAAGCAAGAATCGTCACGCTCTCTCTATGAAACTTCTCTTCCTAAACCCATCACACTCTCCCTCCACCGAGCTTAAATCCCTCTTCTCCTTCCCTCCTCTCTTCACTCCCCCCAACAACCATCACCACAAGCCCACCCGGTGGTCCCCAATGGCCTCCTCTGCAGCCTCCCACCGCCGCCTCCGCCGCCGCGCCAAGGTGGTCGTCATCATGGGCGCCACCGGGTGCGGCAAGTCCCGCCTCTCCATCGACCTCGCCTCCCTCTTCCCTTCCGAGGTCATCAACTCCGACAAAATGCAAGTATACCGGGGCCTCGACATCACCACCAACAAGATCACCCCAGCCGAACGCCTCGGCGTCCCCCACCACCTCCTCGGCTCCTACGACCCGGACGACGGCGAGATGACCCCGTCGCAGTTCCGCTCCCTCGGCCACGCCGCCATCTCCGACGTTGCCTCCCGCGGGAATCTCCCCCTCCTCGTCGGCGGTTCCAACTCCTTCATCCACGCTCTCCTGGTGGAGCGGTTCGACCCGGAGACGGACGTGTTCGGCGGGCTCGGCTCGCCGGCGAGCCCCGAGCTGAGGTACGACTGTTGCTTTCTGTGGGTCGACGTGTCGCTGTCCGTCCTGGAGGAGTACCTGTCGAAGCGCGTGGACGACATGCTCGGCATGGGCATGTTCGACGAGCTTGCCCAATACTACGACCCGAGCCGGACCGACCCGGGTGGTCGGACCGGGCTGAGGAAGGCCATTGGCGTGCCGGAGTTCGACCGTTATTTCAAGATGTACCAGCCGAGGAGGGTGGGCCAGCGGGACGCGTGGCGGCAGGAGGAGGGAAGGGAGGAGGACGACGATCGGGTGCGGGAGGGTGCATACGAGGAGTCGGTGAGGGAGATAAAGGAGAACACGCGCCAGCTGGCGAAGAGGCAGATTGGGAAGATCCTGCGGCTGAGAGAGTGTGGGTGGGAGCTGAGGAGGCTGGAGGCGACGGAGGCGTTCAGGCTGGCGACGGCCGGCGAGAGGTGGCGGGACATTTGGGAGGGGCAGGTGGTGGGGCCGAGCGCGAAGTTTGTGAAGCGGTTCTTGCAAGAGAAGTAGGTGTCGTTCTCTTGTTCTAATTTTCTCTCTCTTGTTTGTTACCGTATTTTTGGGGGAGAGGTCAAAAAATGAGCGCTCTCTCTCCAGAGGGGGACGGGTTGGGGACCCGACTCGGTGGTGGGTCCGTGTAACGGCTCGATCGATTTGGTTCGCGGCTCGAGCGACGGCCGGCCAATTTTGGGGGGTTTGGTTTCTGTCCATACTACTTGGGTTGGGTGTGCCATTTGGATGCCGAGGACCGGAGCGTGCTCTTCTTCTTCTTTTCTTTTTGTTAAATCGTTTTGGGCATTTGCCGAAGGGAAATACTTGGCGATAGTACTGTCGGGGTACAGTACAATCAGGCTGTCAACTTCCTTTTATCGAAAAGGCCGTAAATGGTATAAAATTCAAAGGAGAGTTTTTTTTTGCCTTCTTCGCCACGGACTTCGGATCGCTTGTATGAATTTGAAAATTTCCACGTACTAAACGGATTCGTGGGGATTTGTTTCGGACATTCACCCTCTTTGTCGCCCAAACCCACAGCACAATTCACTACATTAGACCCTTAAATGTCTCGATTAGGACCGTGGATAATCTGATTGTTATCGAAATAAACTTCTTCTATTTTCGGCCGAAGAGAGAAACTTTCGCTCGAGGACTTCACGTTGACGAGCGCCAGATGATGAGATGGCCTAAAAAGCTGGCCTTTTCGAAACCTCTCTCTGCTCCATCTGCTTTGGTACTCTAGTTTCTCTCGTCTCGCATAGTCTGTTGGACATTCTCGTATTTTCGTGTTCTTTTTTTCCTTAAACTACGGCACGAAAAGAAGCGGCGCGATCAGAAGTGCGAGGCGTTTGCATTGTCCTGTTTCTTTCATCGTCTTCTCCTTTGGTAGCCGCGAGCTGATGAATGATCAATGAGCCGCTGCATAAGCGACGCCGAACGAAATGGACTCTGGACTGCTTATACCCACCAGATCTTTCCGTGTTATTGCAGCGCGAGCGTTGCGAGAGCACTCGAACCTCGAGAGGGTTGAGGAGGCTACTAGCTAACACCAAAGTCCCATCAAAGGGTCTATTAGGCACGACAGTTGGCGACGCTGGTGGACCCCCGCACCCTTCTCTTTCTCAGCCGATAACATAGAAAATAGAAGAACAGAATTTACATTTTTCAATAGGAGTCTCAAAACACTTGTTAAGCATAGGTAATTGAAAAACATTCGATTTTTAAGATATTAATTTTGCATCTCACAAGAACAACCAATCCATCGAGGAGCGTAAAATATTTCCTTATTTAGTTATTTAACAAGTGCTTGCTTTCAAATTTTAAATAAAATTTAATGCCTCCCGTCTCGAAAACCGGAATGCGTTGTATGTGTGCAATAGAAAAGTGACGTCGTTTCGAGTGAAGTTATCCACATCCAATCTTAACATGCCAAGTGATGCGGCCAGCGGTGATTGGATTTGTACGTTATTAGTCCAAAATTTATCAAAATGACTATATTGAAATTTAATGCAAAGATTTAGGACTGCTGGAACAAAATTGAAGAATTTGCCAAAGGTGTACGATTGAATTGATAATTTTGTTGTATACAAAAAGGTGCTTTGTTTTATTTTGCTCGGCTTTATGGTTTGAGCAACGTTTTGTCAGAGTGATGCACTAAAGTTTTGGCAACACTGATGGAAAAGTGCTGCTTACTAATACATTTCTTGCCCAATATAGAAGGAGCGTTGTCTTGTCTAGACAAAGGGCCGCATAAGCAACCCCTTGAAAAGTTGTTGCCTAAAGTTTTGAGCAGCGCTTTACATAGAAAGACTATGCAATACATAGTGGGCGCTGCATAGGGCTAGTTTATGCAACGTTTATAAACTTGGCGGACTTCATAAAGCACCCGTTTCGAAATTCTTGTCTTGAAATTACGACTCGAGGACAGGAGACCGATACACGCACTCGAGTCTACCGCATCACAATGCCTGAATTTGAAAGCCACGGTCAAACTAGAGGCGGCCCCGACTCGGCATAGGTTTTATGTTTCTTTGTTTTTTCCGGGATTATCTATTAATCAATGGGCAGCACATTCTTTCCATGAAGCATGATGATGGGAAACGATGGATAAGGGGTGAGCTTCCATAGATACAAGAGCTTTTTAAGCACTCAAGGCAAATTTCATTCATGATGCTTGAACGGACAGACACTGGAGAACGGGTCTCTCTACTCACGCTCCTTCTAGTTATTGGTAACGTGCTGCCTTGAGAAAGAAGATAGCATGGAACCGAGAGCGTCGGGCGTTGCTCCGGAATTATGATCCAGCTCTACCGACGATTAAACTACTGCTTAAAGGACCAATCCGAAATTGCCTATCGAGATTAAATTATGGGATGGTGTCCGGTATGCAGATGCATCCCTCGGGACTTTCGAGCCACCTGAGGGAATGAATCATTGCGAATGTTGACTCATGATTGACTCGGTTTATGCTCAGCATCTTTGTTAAATATATTTAGGCATATTTAGTAAGAAAAAGTTTTGAATATTTAAGCATATTTAATCTCGTTATACATGTCGATTATTCGTGGACAAAGTCGCATTAACTTTCTTCTCCGTCGCGAATTATTTCCTTCTGAATGAATAAGATTTGTTGGTGAAGTGTTCTCGAGGTTTTTGTCGAGTAATCTAACGAGGATGTTTGTGATTTTCGATACCTCTCTCATGATAATGCCCGATCGATATTTCGAGAACCAAATCATTCTCTATTAGGCTTTGGTATTAAGCACTTCGAGGGCACTTACTGTTGGTATCACAAGACTAATGCAATTCAAACACTTATTACAAGTTAGGCCTCTTGGAGATCGTGTGTCTGGATCACTATTCAGGTTTGGGACGTGCTGCGTGGGGTGAGGTTTAGTGTGTTTCACAAGTCCCTATCTTTGAACTTGGCGCGCCCGTCCCGTGAATGGCCTGGGGATACTAAACATCAAACAGTTTTCAGAAAGCAAAACGAAGAGACTTTATGGTAGATCTTCCCAGCTCAAGACGGACGTGTTGTTTGCCCTGTGGTCCTCATCGATCCTGGCTCGAATTCAATGTTCTATAAGCGTGCCCTAGTGAACGTAGGACAAGGATGCGAGAGGGTACTTGGTTTCCTTTTCCGGGGGGGAGGAGGAGCTTGAACACCGCTCCACCATTACTGCAGCTCATTAGATCTGGAGAATGACCTGTGCTCGATTTTGGGGGCTTTCAGGACAATTATGTGGCTGGGGTAGGCACTAACTCATGTGTTGTCCATTTCATCGCCCAGGGATTCTAGAGATTGCGCATTTTTGGGTTTCCCAAATCGCCCCCTCCAGTATGCCAAGCTAGCTCTCTTAGACAGCCTCTCTATATAGAAAGAGTTTTATCGTCCGAACTCGGTCCACACTGAGCCTAGCTCACGTATGCTGTCGGGTGAGGTGGGCCTCGATGATTCTGAGTTAACAGGGGCGAGCAACGATTCTGCATCGATCTTGCTTTTCTCGAGCAGTATATCCGCGTGATGTATTGAAAGCTTTCTCCTTAATTATGGCGTTCATCGGATGGAGAAAGCTACTCTTGCGAAATACTGCCCTCACTAAAGTAACGACAAAATCGAAGCAGGCTTTATTGATCGGCAACATAAGTTATTGGCATACCTCTTACTAGCCAACACACATCCTTAACTGAACACATTAGTTAATTTACACAAAAGAAAGTACTAAACTATAAGATTACAACCCTCGCTAGGTTATCTAGTATTCCCAAGCGATAATTCTAAAGGAAGGTACTTGTGGAGATAGGGTGTAACCAAAAGCAAGGCAAATCATCCTCTAAGTAGGTCGAAAAAATCCAATGCAATTGCCCTTGGAAGTGCTTAACGAGTTAGTTTTGCATTTACGCAAATCTGATGTACAAGAGAAGGGCGATTAGGCAAAGTGATTATGTTAAGTAATCCAAAAGGGGGGGTTGAATGATGGGGGGCTGGTAAGAGTATGGGTGATCCGAGGAAAAGACAAAAGCATCGAAAAGTGATCAAACATGCACTTAACACCGGACGCACACATGATGATGGGGAAGGAATTTAGCAGAGACCGAGGAGGCCTTGTCTCGGCGCGAGGGGTGCGAGGAGGGAAGGGACATGAACCCGAGTCAGAGCCCGCGTGCGGTTCGTCGCGCATGATCCCGTAACGCGCACACTGCACAGCACATTAGCACGTATTTCTAACGCAGCTGTGGTTGGGTTATAAGGGCGCCGTCCATGTTCCAACGCCTTGTGCTGTGTTCCTTGCCCATGTCTCGCTCCACCACTCGCACGAGCCGGACAAGAAGGTGGTGGAGTTCATTCGAGGACGACATGAAAAAATTGTTTATTGAAACACGTGAAAGAGTGTTCTTGCTGCACGGCACTTGTTGAGGGGCATCAGTTGTGCTTTTTGAAATATTACTCAATTTTCAAAGTGTGTTAATATCCTTAGGGTGCTTGTATGTTTTAGTATATTTTGTAGTTGTTTCATGTGGAAATTGCACATGACTTACAATTATTCTTCACCCTGATGTGAAATCAAGATTATCTGTGACACATTATTGGAGTCAGCTGTAACTTTATGCATCCCAAATATGCAATACACTGGTATTGTTCTCTTTTCAGAAATTTGCGGCTTTCTTGCAAATGTTTTGTTTTTAAGGAGCGGCGAATATGTACGAGAGGTCAAGTATAGAAGATTCAAGATTGATTCGGGGACGAAGGAATGCATTGAAATGTATTGGTCGTGGTCAGGTCACAGTTTGAATTGTTAAACCGCCTGTCTTTTTCTCTAAAAATACTTCTATGAGCAAGAAGAAGTTCTGAATGGACAAGCTCCAAATGCGGAAGATAGATCCCGAAGCATTGTAACTCGGAAAACCCCTCTTCAAATCAGGAAAAGTCAGGAGAAAATACCAATTTCTTGAACATATTGTTGAGCCCTTGGAAAGGGAAGACACTGTCTTGGGCGGGTAGAGGAAAATATATTCGATGGGCTGTTTAGACCACACCGATCTATGATGCGCAATTTAGTCGGCTGCCACGAAACACTTGTGACCGACTCGACATCTCCACAAGAAAAGTCTATTGGGGTGCGCCAGGCAGAGAAAAACAGACACTTCACACCTAGATGTTGGCGCTCTCTGTGTAGAAACAAGAAGAGTGGAGGAATGGGTTTTCGGTAGAACAACGATTTCAACAATGCTTTGCTCCTATATCTCGGTTGGGGAACGATCCAAGATAGGAGCAATTTATGGGTTCAAGTCCTCGAAGGGAAATATCTCTGGAGTTCAATTTTTTGCAATCACAAGGTCAAGGCATTAGCCTCTCCATGTGGAAAACAATCATGGATACGAGACTAGTACTCAAAATGGGAACTCTGTAGTAGATAGAGGATGGAAAGTCGATTGAGGTCAGAAATCCCCCTTAGATTCCTAACGCCTCAACTCATCTACCTTCTTTTATTGATGCACACCTTGTTTTGAAGCAAAGAAAGACATAAAATTTCTTTATCCCATGAACAAAAAGTTGGGATGTAATTAGTCTAAATAGGATGTTTTGCCCAACCTCAGTCCAAGCCATTCTTCATATTTATGTTCCAAAGTCCATTTGGGGTGGACAAACCAATTCGGTAGCTAGCTATTGATGAAATATTTCCTATTAAATTCGCTTACAAACTCATTGAGTCGCGAACTAAAAATGGCACAACTCTGGGATTTGGAACAAAATCTCGAAAGCTAGAGTTCATGAGTTGCACAAAATGATGTTGTTGAGGACGACAGGTAATGTCTTACCTTGTCGAGCTAACTTGTTTCAATTACTTCACATCCCAAACCCTTCTTGCTCGTGGTGTGGAGACTTGGAGGAAAATACAGTACATTTGTTCACAACATGTCCTCTGTCTCAAATTTTGTGGAGATAGAGCCAATGGGGTATCCATCTTATTTGCTTGGAACTTCAGGTTGCCGGAAGAGATGGTGAACAACTTTCTTCATTCAAGAAGGATAGCACGTAGAATGGGCTTAGATTGCAAGCTCTTCACCCTTTATATAACAATTCTCTATATTAGGATGTGGCGTTATAGGAATGCAAAGTTACAAGATCATACTATTCTAGTTCCTTCCCAAGTGGTTCAACTGGTCATACAAGATTTCGCGGAACATTTGAATATGTTCAGGTTGGAGAATGGAGTTGAGTTAAGCAAGGAAACAAATTCTATTGGGGTAAGTACAAACTTTTGGATTCCTCCATCGAACCGAGAGTTGAACTTTAATGTAGATGGTGCGCGGAGGGATAAAAAAAGGGGTCATAGGTATTATTATACAATCAAATAGAGGCTCAGTTGTCCAAGCGTGGACAAGAAGAAGAAGATGGAACTCGCCAATGGAAGTGGAAGCTACAGCTCTTCTTCTCGCTTGCAAAGCTGACCAGTCTCCCGGCATCTACAACACGGTTTTTGAAAGTGATTGCAAGGTCTTAATTGATGCTATTCAAAACAAAGGTCTTTGCTCTTAGAGCATTCATCCTTTCATCTTGGACTCTCGCTTTTTACTAAGCAACAGCCAAATATGGAGTTTGAAGTGGACCAGTAGAACCGGTAATGGTGCCGCTCACGAGCTTGCAAAAATGGGCTTATCATGAAATAGGGACTGAAACTTTTTTTTCTTTTCAATAATCTTCCATCTAGAGTTAAAAATGCACTGTAAGTGGAGTCTTCTTTGATTTATCATATTCATGTAGGCTATAGTTGCTCCGTGTAATATTTTGACTAGTGGCAACCAGCTTGTGTTTCGTCGTACAAGTGATGCTGAACCTGTGGGCCCACAATTAAACGAGGCCCTCTGCGAAAAACTATGTCTTATGAAAGTCGAATGTTCTGGTAAGCCCAACCTCATTAAATAGTCTTTGCCTATCATTGGCCTTTTTGTGTGTTTTTTGGACCGTATTAGATCTCTATTTTGTACATTCATCGTAGATAACGATTAAATGGTGAATGTCCTAAGTCATTGTTTGACCAATCGGGTCATTTTTCAACCATCGCAAGCTAGTACTTGCTCGGTCATGTCATTGGCTGCTCGCTATCAAACCCTACTCGTTGAAGGCCCTTGATGATTGCATAAATATATCCCATCATGTAACCGTGAGCATTTAGCTATCAAATGTTCAGTCCCTAATGATTCTATCAACTGGAATTAAGGCAATGAAAAATTCGCGATTTCACCCGGAGCGGCCTAATAGATTTGGTTCTTTCATCGGACATCGTTTATGGGACTACTTTGGTGAAGAAATTATTCGTCTCCAGTCCTTTCAAGGAAAATACAATCGTCGGCGGCCGAAAATGGTCAGCAGAGACGACTCACGACTTCCGTCTCATATCCAAAGCTGGTCATTAGCGATGGCTCGTTTCATCCTTAATTTCCTACTGAGTTATCAAGCAAGTTAATAGCGTCCGACATTTCTCTAGATTTGCTAACCATCTTTTTGCTGATGCTACGAAGTTTGTTCGGAAAAAGATTAGGGTTTGCGTGGGTACCACTTACACAAACAACAAACAATCTTCCATGCCTTTCAAAGAAGAAAAATATATCATACGAACTGTTAGAAAGTTCGAAATCCAAAAGTTTAAACTAATAGGCGAATGGAGATCACATGTATATAAAGAGCACATAAATCTCAAGCCTTGTGCGATGTAGGTTATTTTAGCATCCACTCTCACATGCAAATCAGATTAGGAGCGGTACACGAAATTTGACGAGTAAGCCCTATATTTTAAGAGTTTTTCAATTATACCCTCGACACTAATTTAGTTGCATCAATCAAGACTCGGTGGTGAGCAAGAGATTAACATATCGTTCTCCTTGGCGCGATTGAATAAATAAAATTTAGGGGGAAGGTTGAAGCCTGACGCTCTTCTCCACCAAACATCTCATTGTTTGGTAAAGCCAGCTCTTGTTTTGCGTTGGGCATGAGGCAAGTGATTGCCACCACTCCACTAATTAAATCTATTCAAATCTCACTTAATCTAATCGGTCCATCCAATTTTATTT
The DNA here is from genome assembly GCA_029784005.1 of Lenwebbia sp. NSW1173648. NCBI lineage: Eukaryota > Viridiplantae > Streptophyta > Magnoliopsida > Myrtales > Myrtaceae > Lenwebbia > Lenwebbia sp. NSW1173648. The sequence goes on from JARCGZ010000010.1 coordinate 8,630,797, forward strand.
TATTTTTTTTGCCTTTTTTTTTTAGCCGTCCGGCTAAAGCAACATCTTATTTTCCACATTAATCCTAATGTCAATCATATTATAAAGAAAAAAAGAAAAAAAACAAAGTCACATACATACATACACGAAACGCGACATCTTTTTGTGGTCAAATCAATGACGTCGACCGCCTTCATTATGAATGCCCCTTAACAGCGCTAATGTTTACGGAATTTTTACTGAATTCATCGACGGTTTCCAAGAAAAAGTCTTAAGTGGTCATTATTGAAGGATCGGTACGCGTACGAGAGAAATTGGACACGTAATTGGTTAATGTACGCATGTCACCCATTCAACCACGACGGTGTAAATTTGTGATTAATAGTACCAATTGACCTTAACAACAGCCCAAAACTTATCGTGTAAAGCTTTCATATCTTTCGACCCCAAAAAAAAAAAAATTTTAAAATTGACCGGTCAACTCAATGTATTGGATTCTCCATGCATGTTATTGCTCATGCAATAGTCAACTTTGAAGTTCTTTAAAGCCATAACGACAATAAGTTGATCGTATACTTTTCAGAAATTAAATCAAGTCGGGTCTAAAATATAATGTACAGCCCCTTTTGACTTTGAGATTCAAGTTGATGCTGTCAGCCGCGTCTTCCTCAGCCGAGTCGCTTCGCTAGCATAACAAAGCCGAGTGATCTTCTTCTTCTTCTACTTCTTCTTTTTCCTTTTTTACCCTTTTCTGGCCTTATGGGTTAAAATAGGAAAAAAGACGCAAATGGCCCATGATCTTTGGCTCAGTGTGCAACATCGTCACGAATTTTAATTTGTTCAACTTGATTTATAAACATTAGCCCAAAGTACAATATTATCGCTACATTTTTAATTTGTCGAATGTAATCCATGAAGTTCTGGTACGTATTCAATTTAGTCCCTGAACTATATGAAAATGTCCAATATCATCATTCCATTAATTCAAGTTAAGAATATGCTTACATGGTTTTCAATCTGCTACGTTTGAATAGTGGACCAAAAAAAATAAAAACATTGCACGCTATATTTATATTTAGCGTGGAGAAATCAATGCCATTTTACCGAGGACAAGTTACACTAATCGTGCCCCATGTCGTTGTTATATGTTAATGTGATGCGTCAATGCGTCCGTGATCGAAAAACCGCGTTTTCAAAATTAATTCACAGTGCTTCCGTTGCAGCCTCGAACTTATTACTTTTGAGTCGCGAAAAGCGGGAGAAGCATGAAGAAACAGGATTTGAAAGCGATCCCGAAGTGTTCCCATAAGAGAGATGTACGATAGATGGTGTTGCATCTAAACCATCTTTCCATAAGCATTAGGCCAACGCTATCTTGTTCATTGAATTAATCAGAGTGGACAAGTGGAAACCACACCCAACGATGGGTTCCAATTTTGATCGAACAACATTGCAAGTTTCGGAATTTTCGCATGTAGTTCGTAACGCCGATTTACACATACGTATTTTTAAATTGCACAGCAAGTGAGAAATTAGTGACATATCAATGCGAATTTTGTAAGCATAGATTTAGCGAATAAAAAATTAATTGTAAGATGTTAAATGAATGACATATTATAAATTTTCCGTCTATTAATCTTGGAAACAAACTTAGAATGAACTGGAATAATTAATAAAAAGAACGTGCAATTTGAAAATGCATGGTGTTCGATCATGGATCGGCTGATATTTCGGCTTTGACTTTTAAACATCCCGCAAATGGCACAAGCTGCGCACATCTCGTGTGGCTTGGAGTGTGCATGTAGCTTCCTGCATCATCCTTATCCATGTTCATTAACCTCTTTAGCGACACGTAAAAATCTGGAAATAATTGCATGTGTACAGAGCCGCCGCCGGTTGCCGCCGCGGTGACGACCTCCGCCAAGCTCGCCGTCGGCCACTGATGACCTCGCTTGGCATTTCATCGACAAGGAAATTGTAAATGTGACTTTTTGTTTAAGATTAGATTAGAAGAAACTCCACATTTAATCTTTCTCGAGAATAGGATGATATTGAATAGATGAAAGCTTATGCTTAGTGAAAATGGTATCTAAACAATAATAACATTGTTGTTTCTTTTACATTTAACAGCAATTGCAATCACCGTGATACTTCTGGTTATGCTTTTGAACTTTTAGCTATGATTATGGTGGACTTCACTAGGAATTGCTACAATCGCGGCTAGAACTTTTAGTGACACAACCGAAATTCACAAGTTACTTACAATCGCTGCTAAAACAACGAATAATTACCATTATAAGTCAATTTCATTGTAGTAACCGCGTAGGTGGCAGAGATGGCGGTCGGGGGCGGCAGGCGATCGTCTTTGAGGGCGGTGGTGGGGGTGAACGGAACCAGCGACGGAGCCTACGGTTTACGAGCTTTCGGGGGTTCGGATGTTTGTAACGAGAGGGGCAATTCGGTCTTTTCGACGGGGAATTTGCTCGGTATTTCTTCTTGAGAAGATAAATTTACCTGGCGCAAGAGCCAGCTGGGAAGTGGCTGGCTAAGCCTAACCGAACGGCCAAGCCAACAAATAAACAACCCTAACGTTCTCATCTTCTCTCTCTCTCTCGCCATGACATTTGTCAACGGTCAGAATCGCTGGCTCAGTCTCTCTCTCTCTCTCTCTCTCCATCATCTTCTTCCTCCCTTCTTCCTCAAGAAAACTTCCCCCAACCCTATTACCTCACCCCTTACCCTACCAACCACCTCTCTCTCTCTCTCTCTCTCTCTCTACTGCAACGAGTATATATACATTTACCATCACAGTCAGTTTTATTTCCTTTTCGATCACACTCAAACCCTGTCCCTTCTGATTTCTCTTCAGTATGCGCAACCAGATGGGCCCTGCAGAATTTCCCGGCCATGGCGATCTCAACACCGCCGCCGCCAGGAGGGAGATCAACGGCCCGCGTCCCCCGCTGCTGAAGATCCACAAGGACTCTCGCCTCATCAAGAAAGCCCCCTCCCATCGCTATCCCTCCTCCTCCTCCTCCTCCTCTTCCAATAACTCGTCCTCCTCCTGCTCGTCTTCCTTGTCAAACCATAATAATCATTTCCCCGCGGACTCGTCGCAGCAACAACCACGACGACCGCAGCCGCAAGGGATCGGCCCCGTCATCATCTATACTCGTTCGCCGAAGATCATCCACACCAAGGCCCGCGATTTCATGGCCCTCGTCCAGAAGCTCACTGGGTTCTCGCGGCCCCATCACCATGACGACGGCGAACCCGCTCCAGCTCCAGATCTGCCTCAGCCGCAAAAAGCACCGACTGATGATAACATCGCTCTCGACGAACGGGACGCGTCGTCCTCGGTCTTGAGCGAGGATAGACGAAGCAGTGCCATTCCGGCGATCCACAAAGCTAATTGCATCTCCCCAATTCTGAGCCACCAAAACGCATTGATTTCGGAAATCCCGCTGTTTACGCCGAACGCGGCGGATTTTTTCCTGTCGCCGGGGCAAAGAATGTACAGATACCCTTATTCTGCTTACATGTCTCCAAGCGCGGCGCATCGGATAATATCGCCTTCCATATCCGAGTTCATGAAAGGAATGCCAGAATGCTGAGATGAACGAAGCACATGAAGTGATTGGTGATCGAAGTTGAATAGAGTTGGAGATTATTAGCTTTTTTTTCCTTAGAAATGATTGATTTGTTTCCTGTCCATAGCTTCGAGAGAGATCTGTTGTATGAGTTCTTTTCGTTTCACACGTGCATGCACTTGTTAGGGATTCAATTCATTCATTTTGGCCAATAATTGAAAGGGGGACGGGTCGATCTTGAATCTCTCTTCTGGCTGCGCTGACACTGATTTTGCATACGAAACTGGTAGCAGAAGCGAACTTGAATACGTGTTACATAGATCGGCAACTTAGGCTTTGTGTGTTTCGCGAAAAAAATGAATGATTTAAAAAATATTTTTCAAAAAATGATTGTTTATATCTCTTGAAATAGTTAGTCAATGAGAAATATTTTCGTTACGGACAATAATTTATATCTAATCATTTTCTTTAACGATGAAAATATCTTTCGTTCATTCATTTTTAGGAAGATGTTCTCCGACTCATTCATTTTATGCAAAATAAACGGAGCCTTAGTGTCTACTACATTGCAATTTGATGCATGAAAGTGAGCACTACAAGAGTATGCACATGTTTCACATTCCTTTTTTATGTTATGATCTTCAACGAGTGTTTTTATTTATTTATATAGTTTACTTGGAGGTACACTCGAACATCAAGTGTTGTATAAATGATTTTGAAAAAATTATCAAAAAAATCATAAACCTATTACAATTGTGCTAGTTCATTCTTAAGTTTTTTTTTTTTTATATAGAATTGAGTCCTAAATCTTTTGCATTTGTGTCAATTTAATCCTCCTGGCCGGCCGACGCTGACGTGGAAATTTTCTATTTTTTTCATTTTCTTTCCTTATTTTATGTTCTTTGTAACCCACTGTGGCTAGCGAGCTATGGCTGGTGTTGCCGAAGCTCGCTAGCCACTAGGCGAGGCCATGAAGCCCTCGCCCGGCCGCAACCAGTGAGGCCATGGCGAGGTTGCTGGGCGAGGCCACGACAAGGCTGCCCTTGCCCAGATCTGGGCAAGGCCAGGTGAGGGTCGCGGCCCTCGCCTAATGGTCGGCGAGCTCCGGTGACGCTGGCTACAATAGGTTACAAAAACTGAAAAGAATGAAGGAAAAGAAAAAAAGGAAAGGAAAAATCGAAAATTATAATTAAAAATTTGTCCACATCAACATCGACCGGCCAAGAGGACTGAATTGACACAATTGCAATAAGTTTAAGACTGTTTTGGTAATTTTCCCAAATGATTTTTGCTCCTCTTTTTGTTAGTGAAAACGTTCAATGCATCTTTTCATTGTTCCGTTGATTTTGTTATAGTGAAGTGTTAGTCCTCCCAAAATACGATTAATTTACCGATAGATTAACGAGATCTTGCTCATACATAGATTGGATATTAAGATTGGTTAAATTGGATGTTAAAGAACTCAAGTTGTTTTCATGTTTTTCTTTTGTAACAAGATGTTTTAAGGAACTCGAATTCGTTTTCTATTTTCCTTCCGACTTTTAGTCTTTCGGATGAGAACTTCACTGATGCCATATTTTTCGGTTCTAAGCATTGTTCTGTTCAATAAATTATGTTAAGAGAATTTTATGTTACAAGGATATATAACAATATAACTCTTAGTGAATTCAGTATATAACATCGAGGGGAAGCATTTCTTTTAAGACGAGAAATTATACCTAACAGGGGTTGTGAATACTTGTTAACGTCATGGACCGAGTTACGAGGAACGAAATTTGGGTGGATGGACCAAACATACTAAATAGTGAAAAGGATTAAAAATACAAATAAGATCGGACAAGAATTGTTTACCTCACTTGGTATCCCTGTCGAGGAATAATTGTTCAAAAAGTCCTATATTTATTGTACGCGGCTAATTCAATCATAAACCTTTCAATTGCGTTACTTTAGTCATAAATCTTTAACGATTTGTCAATGTAGTCATTCTGACCAAATTTGACTCACGTGGATGCCGACCGTCTTACGTGGCACAATCAACGCTAACGTGGACAATTTTTGTAAAAAAATATTTTCTTTATTTTACTATTAAGGGCCTTTGACGGACCTTAATAGTAAATAAAAGAAAAATATATAAAATATAATATAATGAAATTTGAAAAGTTAAAAATGTTAGAAAATTTGTTCATGCCACGTAGGATGGTCGGTGCCCAAGTCAACGATTTTCTGGCCAAAATTGGCTAGAAGAACTATATTGACAAATCGTCAAAAGGTTTAGGACTAAATTGGTACAATTGAAAGGTTTGACTAAACTAGTCATTGTACAATAGGTTTATGACTTTTTAGACAATTTTTCCACCCCATTAGTGCCTTGATAAATCGTAACCGCTAATACATTAGTCATAAATTTCACTACTAGCTGTGGATCTCCTGTACCGTTCATATGACTCGCTCGGTGGCTCAATAATCGATTTCTATAATAGTACTATAAGTTGAAATTTATCGAGGTATCGAGAGGAGCACAGTTCCATGTAGTGAATTTTCATCCTTCACAACTCCCCTTACTTCTATAGTTACTTAATTGATTATGAGTAGATACTAATGGCCAATGGGGCAAAGGATCATGTTGGCGTGATTTTCACTCCTATCTTAGGAAAGGAGATTTGTTAATACTGTATTCCTATAATTCTAGGGTGCCTTCCCTTTTTCTTTTTCTTTTTCTGGTTATCTTCCTATTTCTGGTTGCTTGTTTACTTTGTTGGAGCAACCTTTCCTGCAGATATGGTTGAATAATGGCAGATGGTCCAATACAACAAAATAACAAAAAGAGAATGAGAGTTTTTTGTCCGAGGACGTAGGCACATTGCCGAACCTCGTTAACCTTTGTGTCTTGGTGTGATTGTTTGTTTTTCTAAGATCTCATCCCCACTAACTCGCGTGCGACACAAGGTTGCAATACTCAAGTCGTAAACATCGAAGCTCTCAATTTTTCTTTCATTGACTCAAAGACATAAATGTCACTCTCAACTAAATATAGCATATATAAGAAGCCTAAAAGTCCTAAAACAATCATAGTTGAAACCTAATTCGATTGATATTTGAAAAGTAAATAGTACATTTATATTATCAATAACTATCTTTTTCGCCGAGAATTGTTTCCATCGACAAAATATCTTTCACCAAAGATCGATCTTCAGTTTTTATTAGATTCGAGTTTAGTGGCGAATCAGACACGAATATGAAAACATGACAAGAATCTAAACTAACTAAATATAAGAAAAAAAGTTACTCAAGGATGATAAATTGATAGATTGAAAAGTACATAGTTGTGTTCCTAATTGTGGATATCTTTACAATGATTCGACTTGGCTTTTTATAGCCAATACTTAAAGTAATTCTTTTCATCGATTAATATTCAAATTTGAAATTACAACCGTATGCCCTTGTTTAGGGCTCCATGGCCATGCTTCATAACTGCACCTCATCTTATCTATAAAGTGGTGATACTATGTAATTATCGCAAGTTAGTCTTTTCTGCGAACTATCGATATCTCCTCAATTGTGGTCTTCCTAGCTTTCAGTTTTCTGCCTCTAGCATTTAGTTAAATTCGCTCGGTATCAATCGTCAATCAATCGTTCTCGTATGTCAGTAATAGCATTCGGTCGTCGATATTTAAAATCGTTGACAAACTCTTTAGCTTGTTATATCTTACCAATAATCTTATCGCTTGATACATGTCTACATGTCGGTGCTATGTCGATAGTTAATACAGTCAACAAACTTTCTTCCCCAGGCCTCTCGCCGATAATCAAACTGACTAACACCGAGCTCTATGCTGGCATCATGTCGATTTAAAAGGATTTGGTCATGTTTTAGCGTCTAACACTATCTAATCATATAATCATAGAGAAAGGAAATAAAATCACCTAAGAAATGAATAAATGAAGGAATGACTTCGACGAGTCGTATGAGCTGCACCATTCTCCCCCGGGTAGGTGCTTGCTGAGGAACATTTACCCACAGCATCCCCAACTTTGGGAATCGATCTTATGAATTAGTAAACGACATTAGAGTTTTGACCGGATCTTCAAGTATGCAGGTGAGACGAAACCAATCTTTTGTAGCTCAGCCCAATGAAGCATGGAAGATGACCAGCACACACCAAGGAATGGAAAAGAAACAGGTCACGAAAAGCTTAGAGAAATGAAAAATGTTAAAAGAGTTAAATTTAGAAATCCACATATATATGCACAGATATCTACGAAATCTCTTGATGCAAGTAAATTTAAGGTTTGGCATACACTCAATGGTAGAAGACTATGAAAAGAGCACGTCTCTTTCGTATTTGGAGATGCCCACATGTACTTTAAGACCGATTTAACTTATGTTTGAAGGGAAAGATCACTTGTTCCTTTCCTTCTTTTTTTTATTTCATGTACCTAACATTAATATTGCTTGGTCGTTTAAAAACCCTAATTGGACTGGCCATTCAACACGTGGCACGCGATTGCGTGGTCCAAGAAACATGTTTTTTATGTTGTATTCTTGATTTCTGGTTCCAGACCAGGGACCGTGAAAGGTTATAAACGTGGACTTCTGAAACTCCCTTTTTTTCTTAAGGCACCAACCGCAAGAGTAAATTCTGGGAAACTCCGTTTCACTTTTCTTTTCAATTTCTTTTGGCCAAACTCGGAAACTTCTTCCCACCCTTCACATTTAAATCGAGAATTGACCGAAACTTTTCATTTGGTCAAGAAGCACAGAGTTCACATTGATCAAAATGTTAGGTCGATGTGGTTTTAAACTTCTCTTTTTGTTTTTCCTTGAAATTGAAGAGCTTAAAGTATATTAATTAAGAACATAGTATGTAATCACAGCTTTTCTTTTATATGATCAAACCTAACCTAACCAAACCAAATTTTTTTGGTCGAAACGAGCATCTTCATTCCATATAAAAAAAAAAGTAGTACATAACTTCAAGATAGATGCAAATCCTACAAAGCAAGTAAAACAAATCTGAAAAGTGAATCAACTTGCTACTGCTTGCAAAGACTAGCCCATTCTTCGAAGATGGATCTGTCGTAGCATCAAAGCTCGTACGGCGGCCAATCATCGAAACTCGCATCATCAATAATGAGCACACACCGAGAAATTCCTCTTCAGTAACAACGGTTTTGCCAAAAGGCAGTGCACGCCTAGGTTCGGTGTCCCCAGCATCATCACCGTGTAAAAAACACAACCACACCAATAGGCTGTATGAGTACAGAAAACATCGTACAAATCCCAAATCTATCTTTAAATCGGGATAGAAAAGAACCCAAATCTAGATCTAACTTTAGATCGAGAAAGAACATGTACAATATATATAGCAGTTGATCACAAAATTACTATCAGATAAACCGACTACTGAAGACAGCAGCAGAGGTACCTCGAAGACTTGTGGAGCTTTCGATAATCTTGAGCAAGTACCCGAAGCCTCATTTTTCCTCTCTCCCCTGAAACCTCTCTAGGGTTTCTCTATGCAAGCCGCCGCCACCCAGCCTGAAGCATACGCACTGAGGGAGGGAGAGAGCTCCTCTCCCCCCCCTTCCCTCTGTAGTCCCCTCTCTCTCCCTTCCCCCCTTCTTCCCCTCGTCCGTAGTCTCTCTCCCTCTCCCCCCCTCATCTGCTGTTCTCTCTTTGTTTTTTTTTTTATTTTGTTTCTGTTTTTCCTCTTTATTTTGGGTCATTGGTCGATTTCGTGGGCGACGTGATCTCTGAAGTTCGAAGTGTGCTACTCCATCCGAACCAAACCAAATTGAGTTGGTATCATATACGCGATGTCGACAAAATCTGTCCATTTGAAACCTAGACTAAGTACATTGATTTTTTATTTTTTTTTTGTCAGATAACTACATTGATTTGAAATCTACGACGATTGATGAAAAATTATGACAAATAATAAATAAATGATGGAAATGTTTGTTTGCTTCATTATTGAAGAGATGAGATATGGAACGAATGAATTTGTATATTTGCATCATGTTCGTTCACACTCCTTTTCTCAACGGTTTACCGTTATTTACTCCGACGACAATTATTATAAATTTGACAAACGTGAATCGCTATTTATCACCGAGTCAGATCGTACCGCGTGGCCGGTCAGCCCTGGCGACTTTTCAAACAGAGAGTTTCGTCAAGACTCATCGGCAGCGATGACGGCGTCAGCGTCCCACCACCGTTCCGCATCAGCTCCCGACGAGTCCTCCACGGGCGAGATGACATTCCTGAGGTCTCCGACCGTCACCTCGCCGCCGGCTCTCGGTTCCCACTCGGCGACCATGGCGGGGATCCGAAACCCGACCCGGCCGTCCCAGACGTTGAGCGCGATCTTCCCCAAGTTGTTCAGCCCCGCCGACACGACGGCCGCCGGCGACCTCGGCGACGCCAGGACCTGGCAGAACCTCCCGACGAACTCTCCGTTCGCGTCTTGCAGCCGCAGCAGTCTGCTGTCCGACCTGTCCCACAGCTTCACGACGCTCTTGCCCAAGACGAACTGCGACAGATTGTCGGCGAAGCTGCGACGCCGCCGGAGCTGCGTCTCCCCGGAACCCGCGAGCCGGAAAGTGAAGTCCCCATGCGAGTGGCGGCCCGACGGGGAGGGAAGCTCGTCTTCGTCTGACAGGCCATCGTCTTCTTCTTCCAACGATGACGAACATGTGTCGTCGTCGCTATCGTCGAAGTCGGAGAAGAGAGGTTGCTGAGCCGAGAGAGGAGTGCTTTTCCGGAATCTGAGGCCCGATAGCTTGACGACACAGTGGGTTAGGGTGCCGAAGCAAGCGAGCGTGGCGAGGAAGATGGCGCTCCATTTGCAGACTTCAAAGGCTTGCGAACTGAACGCTTCCTGAGGCCACGATCGAGACAAGATCTGAGAAAGAAAAGGCGGGTCTTGCAGAAGATTCATCGGCTGAAAATGCGAGGTTTCCAGGAGGAGAAAAGAGGATTTTCGAAGTGGGAATTTCGCGTTGGGTATGCGAAGGAGAAGGAAAGCGTGGGAAGGGGATGAAACAGAAACGTGTGGGGGTTTATAAAGAAGGTCAGAGAAGAGGGAATGGATAACGCCAGCCTTTCTTCTGGCGTGCGACGTGGAGAAATCTGAGTGGCGGCTGAGGAATATTCCATCCACGTCGGAAGGAAAGGGCGGGCAGGCTTTCTTGGAAAAGGTAAGAAGATCGAGATGGAGGCAGCTGAGTCAGCCATGACGATGGCTGCTGCTTTTGTGTGCATCACATGGTCGAAAAAGGATTAAGTTCTTAGATCAGCTGACTTGAGTTCCCATGTGGACTTTGCCTGGCTTTGAGGTGAGACTCTTAGGTTTGTTGGGAGAAACATGACATTAAATTGGTCAAGTCAACCTAACCGATATTGAAAGGTAGATGTTAAAGCATGCTTCAAAATGAAAAATTTTAGACTTTGAAAGATCGATTACAGTCGTGACCATTAAAGCGACCGTCCATCAGATAATGTAACTCCCCTAACCCTTTCGAATAAGACGGTTCTAGTGTGTATCAAATCAATCACTCCAACGGTCTTGCCGGGTAATTTCGTCTAATGTCACAGACGATTGCAAATTAGGGAAAATTATCAACAACAAAAAAAAGAGTCTTAAATCTATTGCATTTTTGTTAATTCAATCCTAAACCTTTCAATTTTACCAATTGAGTCATACTAAATCTATTACATTTTTGCCAATTTAGCCCTAAACCTTTCAATTTTTTCAATTGAGTCCTAAATCTTTTCGCACTTTACCAATTGAGTCCGTCCGACCAATTTTGACTGGTAATTGCCAACTAAGAGGGCTGATGTCCATGTCAATTGGCAAAATGTGAAAAGGTTCAGGATTCAACTTACAAAATTGAAAAGTTTAGAATTAAATTGGCAAAAGTGCAATAGGTTTAGAACTTTTTTAGGCAATTTTCCCTAGTGAATTACTATGGTAAGAAACCACTTAGGTGTCCTCAAGGGAGTTGCCTGCTTGAGGACTCGATTCAATGACCATGCTTCTTAAGACAGTTGGATATTGAGTCCCTTCGAGCATTTGGGTTTCTTATTCCCCTTACCATCTGTCGTCTTATTCCATGAGCAAGATCGTTCCGCCACCTCTCTCGCTCGCTCGCATTCAAGTGTTCTTCAGAATCTGATTTGCTATCGACTATGTTCAATGCGCTCGAGTCGGAGTAGTTGACTCGTTGAAACGGCCATGGATCCTAAGCATAGAGAGAGTCTCAGACCTTTTGGAATACACGGACATTCGTTAAGAGCTTTTGCCAGTTGCCATGTGCAAACAGAAGAAAGTTACAAGAGCGGTCATCGGCTATATCAACCAGCAGCCGAAGAAAAGCGAAGGAAGGGCGTCGTGTTCTTGGCCATGCCTGAAGAGCGATCGTCGCTCGCTGCATATTAGTATCTGGATAAACTTGCCGAAAAACTTCCATTGAGGTTCGAAACATTGGTCAGTCATACAACCAAAATCTGAGCATAGAAAGAGAGAGGTCCAAACTGAGACCGGCAATTCTTGTATCCATAAGTGGTCGTCTTCTAATTCCCATCACTCACTCTATCCTACCAAAATAAGTCACTATACCATGTCATACTCATGCAGCATTAAACTTCTTAGTTGTCTTAATCACCAGAATAAGAGCAGCAGTTCAACAGGACGAGACAAACTCCTTGGTCAAGAGCATGAATTTATATAGCAAACCTTTTATACATGAAGGCAAGCATGTACTGATATCTTTGGCCTAGTTCGGGATAGTGAAGCAGAGCAAAACTCAAAGGTCACTGAATTGGTTGGAGTCTAAAGTTGAATGCTTTGCTCGTGTATAGAAGGTATAACCGGATGTCCCCTATGCTTCCTCTTACTTGCAGATATGCTGCGAATCCCTATCCATTCTTTCCTTCATATATGCTCATAATTCACATTCAGAATTAACTAAACTATCGTTTCCATTCAACAGGAACAACCAGAAAATGATGGAGAGGGCATAGTAGAGTGATGGAAATCTGTGGCACATGTGATAGACCTTCGGAAAATAATTCAGGCAAGATAAAAGTCACTTTGAATTATATCTAGAAACTGGCAAAGACCCCGAGGTGGAGGCGGGATTCAATTCGAGAGCATCCCTTATATTCGTGACAGCATTCTCAAGATCTGAGCCACTATGTCAATAGAAACTTATTAGACTTTGGAAGCTTGATTACAGACATGACCATTAAAGCGACCGTCCATCGGATAACGTAAGTTTACTAACCCTTTCGAACAAGACGGTACGGTACAGCGCATCAATCAGAGACATTTCATTCTTTCGTCGAACTTTTTCACGATAAAGAAGAGTCGCGTAAGTTCTTATTCATCACTCCAACGGCGTTGGCTGAGTAATTTTTCGGATCGGGCAAATGTCCAATGGCACGGGTCATTGCGAATTACTGTGGTGAGAAACCACTTGGATGGCCCCAAGGGAGTTGTCTGCTTGAGGACGCGATTCAATGATCATGCTTCTCAAGACCCAATTCAAGTGTTCTAAGAATCTGATTTTCTATCGGCTTTGTTCGATGCGCTCGAGTCGGAGTAGTTGACTCATTGAAATGGCCATGGATCCTAAGCATAGAGAGAGTCCAGAACTTTTGCCAATTGCCCTATGCAAATAGAAGAAAGTTACAAGAGCGGTCACCGGTTATCTCGACCAGCAGCCAAAGAAGAGCGAAGGAAGGGCGTCATGTTCTCGGCCCTGCCGGAAGAGCGATCATCGCTCACTGCTTATCAGTATCTGGATAGAACTTGTGGAAAACCTTTCATTGAGGTTGGAAACATTGGTCAGTCATACTATTGAACTCTGAGCAAAGAAAGAAAAAGGTCCAAACTGTGACCGGCAATTCTTCCATCCATAAGTGGTCGTCTTCTAATTCCCATCATTCACTATCCTGCCAGAAGAAGTCGTTTTACCATGTCATACTCATGCAGTATTAAACTTCTTACTTGCATTAATTACCAGAATAAGAACAGCAGTTCACAGGACAAGATAAACTCGCCGGTCGAGAGCATGAATTTATATAGCAAACGTTTAGTACATGAAGGCAAGCATATACTGACTAAATACTGATAAATTAATGGCTTGTGTTGTATCAAATATCTAGCGTTCCTTCAAATACATCTCTGATTAGCTCAAAGTGTAACCTCCTGCTTTCAGTCCTAACATCTTTGGCCTAATTCGCGATTGTGGAAGCAGAGCAAACCTCAAAGGTCACTGAATTGGTTTGAGTCGAAAGTCGAATGCTTTTCTCGTATATGGAAAGTATAACCAAATGACCGCTATGCTTCCTCTTGCTTGCAGATTTGCTGCAACTCTCTATCCATTCTTTCCTTAATATATGCTCATAATTCACATTCAAAATTAACTAAACTATCGTTTCCATTCAACAGGAAGAACGAGAAAATGATCGAGAGGGCATAGTAGAGTGATGGAAATCTGTGGCACATGTGATAGTCCTTTGGAACATAATTCAGTTAATATAAAGTCACTTTCCGATATCTTGGAACTGGCAAAGACCCCGAGGTGGAGGCGAGATTCAATTCGAGAGCATCCCTTATATGCATGACAGCATGCTGTCAAACATTTTGTCACATATTATAAGTTGAAGCTGCTTTTACCTCTGGTTTCCTCACCACGAGTACCGGGCATTTGGCATATTGAACACAGTAGTTGCTCACACTCCAGATTAGAGCCCTGTTATGGCGCTATGGTTAGTACCACGTTCGTTTTCTGAACCTTAAGCATAAAGAGCCACAAATGACAGAGCAAATGTTGCAAACTTGCAGAAGAAGTTCATTAAATTTAGTTCTTGAAGTGACAAGGAGCAGAAAATGCAAATTCAGGATATGCAGAAAGCCAAGGAAAATTAAGCGCACACTCAATTAGCTAACGTAAATTGCAGTCGAAGTTATTGAGAATTTATAGCGCAACTCTAGAAAATCTCAGCAGCTACTGTACAGACAGAAGTAGCGCGATGCTAAGTACCAGAGGAAAAGTAAATTCGTGTCACATTCCGAACGGTGCTTGTGTGATTTATTCATGTAGAACAGTTTTTTAGCATCTACTTAGCACATACATTGCACCGATTCATGGCTAACGTCAGCGTCCAGAAGTTCTTTCCCATGTTTTAATTCTTCTCTGCGTTCATCGCGGAAATATGCACAACGATAAGCATACTATGGGACACCTCGAAATTGTTATCGCTGCAGAAACCAAACGACAGCATCGAACTATCTCATGAGGAAGAGAGGGAAGGAATCGGAAAGTGCACCTTTTTATCTTTCCAATCCCGCGCTCACCCATAATGAGAAGACTAACGTTGTACTTTAGAACGGCATCGCAGATGGCCACTTTAGGATCCCCGACATCTGCAATCGTTTCTGCCCTTACCTGCATTTAGAGAGACTATTGGCATAAGACGAGCCCAAAGTGCTCCTACAGATGTGGAATTTCAAAGCTATGAAAGTAATTCTCTACAACAAAGGACATCAAATCCAGCGTGGTTGTAGAGAACAAAACCGATCCTTCACTACTATCTTGATGGTCAAAGGAAACGTTTCTCATTAGAGCAAACTCTCTTTCCCTTTCGTCGGCCGACAAACATGAAGGAATTATGCCAAACTGCTACTTGATGAGTCAATCAGCCGTGTTAGAAAAACATGACAAGCTATGAATGTTCAGTGTATTAAAAATGATCATAGGAGGCAATAGTATAGCCCAAAGAAGCAAATTGACGGGCGAGAAGCTGCTCGATGATTTGCAGCAGGAAACTGTGGCAGAAATCACACTGCCCGCTTCAACAGTACTGTACCACAGACTTGAAATCTAAGTTGATTAAGACGCTCCACTTTTCAATCACTCAATCGTGTCCCTTCACACCGGAAAGCTATAATCCCTCGCTATTCAAGAAACAGAGGAAGTGTGGAAATAGTAATACCCCTCGGTTAGCACAAATTTCCTTAGCTCTATCCAAGTAGGCCGAAGAGAGCTTCTTATTGTTTGCTTCGACAGACTTGACGAAGTCCGGAGCTGCAATACAGCAAGCACGAGTCAGCTAGTGAGTAGAATTTCTATGAACTTGTGGACGATTGTCATTGCTAGAGAGAGAGAGAGAGGGGGGCGGGGGGCGGGGGGGAGAGAGCAGGGCTTAACTGGGTGAAACAGAGCAATAGACGCGAGCAGAGCTGAGGGAGGCTTGGAAAGTGCTGACGGGTCGAGGAGGAGGGTGGGCCATGAAGATGAGGAGCGTGGAGCGCTCGACGGACTCTTTGAGGTTGTCGAGCACCCACATGAGCGCGTAGTGGCTGCAGTCGCTCTCGTCGATCGCCACCATCACGTTCCTGTTGCCGAAGCCATTAGCCAACAAAATATCCGCCATTATCGCAGCAAGAGTCTCGAGTCTTCTTTAGGGTTTAAAGCACAGAACAGACACTGATAGAAGATGAATATGAGTTCTCCGGATAGGTAAAGACATTTATATACTTACATGAAATGTCTGTACAAGTGATAGTGAAGGGTTTTTGGAGAAATGCCCTCTTTCCGAAAAGGTAGCTGGGAAACCAGATGGCGGGAAGTTCAGGTGAGAACCACCAGTCAACTGTATGAATTTCTGAGCTCAACACAACCACCTTAAAAGTTTCAAAAAAAAAACGAACAACTTTTTATGCTTGCCAAAATTTCAAACACGGTCTTCCTAATGTCTCGGGAAAAGCATATATATATATATATATATTTTGGGCTCGATACCCTTTTAACACGATCTTTGGAATATCCTAGTATTCACCTACAAAATAATTTTGGTAGAAATTAAGTTTTTCGTACAAAAATAAATTGCCATAAAATTATATGGCAGCTAGTGTGGATGAGAATTGCGATATATTGACACGTCATTGCACATTTTTATATAAACTTATTCTCTTCCCAAGTTAAAATTTAAGCAAAATAACGGCGAGAGATCTCTTTATCTCAATTTAAGTTTAAATATACGCTTTTTTTTGCCAAACTACAATACTTATTAAGAATATTACCCAAAAAAATTCTTCAATGGTGGAGACTTTGCATGTTGAAGAACGGAGATGGAAGGAGCGGCAGTCGCCTTGGGTTCACCCAAGCCCAGCAAGGGGATGGCATTCCTCACCAGATCGGGCGGCGGCGGTGTACAATTCCCCTCCCCCTCTCCTCAGTTTTGTTTTTATTTTCTAAAATTTCTGAAATTTTTTTATTGCAACATTAACGTTTTTAGTAGCAACTTTAGAACTGCGTCAGCATCTGAACCTTTTATGTCTTAATTTAGAATTGACTATATTTAAATCAGTTTAAGCAAATCCTAGTGAACCTTTTCTTTTCAAGTAATAGAAGAAGATAAACGGCCCATGATAGGGCTGAGAAAGGGACTTGGCGGGGGGGCTTCGGCCCAATTTGTTCGTCCCCGGCCCAGCCACTGCTGCTTTGCATGGAAGATTGCCACGTATTCGTAGGACTATTCTCATTCCCGATGAGTTTACTACAATTCCATAAACTTGTACATTACTTGTGATCTGTGTTGCGTGGAACAAGCAATCGAATAATAAATAGACAGAACAAGAAAATAATTGGACACCCGATTTACGTGGTTTGATCGTAGAGACCTACGTTCACGGGAAAGTAATAATGAATTTCACTATAGAACAAGCAATACAAAAATGATTACAAAAATGAGGCATATTTTAACACGAACTATAAAAATGAGGCTCTTCATGCTGGTTTCTTCACAACAAGAACGGGGCCCTTGGCATTGTGGACGCAGTAATCGCTCACGGTCCCCAGAAATGCTCTGTTGCAACAGACAAGCTTTGTTGTAACAAAGAGAGAGACTTGTAATTCTTCTCAACGTGCTAGAAATTGGAGATTAACGGGACATTCCCAACAACACACATGCTCCTCGAACGGCGCACGAGACAAGTTCGAGGAGTTCGGCAACAATGAGACACTCAAATCCTATAGTCAGGAGCATTGAAACTGTCCTGACAAAGCACCTCCAACAAACTCCGAAGAAGGATAAGAGCGAACTGGGATCACATTACAGCCGACAGAATCAGAACTTCGAGTTATCATTCTCGAGAGAAGAAAAACATAGGAGTTCGAAAATAATATAAATCCCAATTCAAAGCAGCCTATCTGTGGAAACATTCGACCGTGCAATCAAACTGGTATGCAGATTGAGACATGACTCACAGGACTTAGGGGCAAACGAGAATAGGCATACTTGCTAGGAACAAATGTGCAATGGCCAATGACCTATGTCAAGGATGAAACCTTAAACTGGACGTAGTTTCGTGGGTGTAGGCCATAAGGCTAGACTAAGATATTAGATCAATTGTCTTCGGGCACTGGCACTGTGCAATGTGAACCATGCAATAAATACACTTTTAACATTTTTTCAGTTTCATGCACATCGGATCATGCTGCATTTATGTCGCCATTGCAAGAGGAGTTGGACTTATGCCATGACCCCTAATTAGCACTCATTTAAGTAAAAGGTTCCACCTTCCGAACCAAAGCAGGTTAACAAAGAACTGTCAATAGGACAGAGAATGACCCCGATCTTGGTCTAGCTTATCATTAGACATCAAAGAAACAGATACACAGCGGTCGCCCCAGATGGTTTGGCACGAGATGCAGTGTGGACACTCAATTCGACAGAAATCGAGATGCCTGAGACTGCGGGGACTTGAGCGCGAAGCAACATTAGCATGGTCGGTAAGAACAATCAACCCCGAATCCATGATGAGTGATGACAGTTCGATTGCTGATACTCGCCAAAAGGATGTCTTCTAAGTGACTACTTAAAAGGAAATATTATTACATTACCATCTACTTGATGTAGGGGTAAAATAAATACATTCCTAAGTACTGCTAACCTATTCCTCTGGATTAGCTGCATCTAGCTGTTGGAAGAGATGCCAATACACTTAATAAGTGAGTTCAAATTATCTGAAGGAAGTGTCCGTTCCCCATGTTTGGCACAGATCTCTTTCGCATTCGCTAGCTAGCAGAGACAAAGTGGCCTTCCTCTGATTTTCTTGAAGGTCATTGATCAAATCCAAAGCTGTCGAAAACATATTCATCGTGAGCAGAGAAGCATCATCCGTGAGTTAAATCCCACCGCCGGCGGCCAAAGATGGTGGCACCTGACCACCCAAACTTCGGGAAAATTCTCGCCTGAAATCGGGTTCACACGGCCTGGAGCCATCGGTCGTGATACATCATTGGGTCTAGGGGCCCGGATTTGGACAAGAGTTTCTCCCAAACTTGTAGTGAAGACATGCCACCCTAACCTTGACCGGGGTAGGCGAACCCGTGTGGAGAACCATATACTTAATTCCAAAATGGTGGCGTTTTCCAAGGACGTTCTTGAATGAAAACTTCATGGCTTATTCTAAATATTTTCCTTAGTGAAAAAGCCCTCACCAAATGTAAAATGGACGGCGCACTGTCCAAATCATTGAAATTTGCCATCAAGAATGGTACAAGGACAATCGACGAACCTTTTTAACAATTAGGGATTATGTTATTTTATTGCTGAAAATACACGAGAATTTCATATACCATCGGTCTAGTTTGTCTATCTGGCGATTACAATTTTGATGGCGATTAGAGGTATCAAACGAGTGGGTTGGGTCGTGTTAGGTTTGGGTCGGACCGAATATGGTCCGACCGATATTGATCCTTTTAACCCGTTTTAACCCATTTTCATACAGTACAATCTGATGACCTAATACCTAATACATACCCGATCCAACCCGTAATACTTAAATATTGGCGATTGCGGTATATCCGAGAATATATAAAGTTTACTACTAACGGTAAGTTTTACCATACGAGAGATTCTTCTCTCATCGGGAAAAAAAAAAAGATTTTACGAGAAATAATTCCGAGGAATATGCGTGTACTACGGGCTACGGCATTGATCTTTCAACGTTCGACGGAACGAAGAACATGAGAGACATGAAAAGGACGGCATCGAACGGACTAACCTCGTCCTTTCCTCGTCTCTGGCTTCCCACCGGTCCCATGAGATGCGTCCTCATTGAAGCCCGACACGAGCTCTTTTGCGGTCTGGTCCACATTTGTCCACATTTGCCCACCCTTTGTTTTACCTCGACGGGCGATTCGCTGTAGATGATTTAGGATTTACAAATTATCCACAATTTTATAGACTAGAGGGATCGGATTCACAGTTCTTTTTTTGTTGTTGTTGTTAATTTCGTAAAATTCATGAAATCTTTCGAAAATACTTTAATGTCGACATGCAGAAGCCGTACCCTTTTTTCATTACATTACGAAACCGAAAATTATGTTTTCGAATTTCGGAAGAAGAATCATAGGTAAAAGCCAAAAGTAGCGAAAAATCCCCGGCGAAGCGACCTTTGGTAAGAAGGGACTCAAAATTCGGATGAATCGTCCAAATATTAAATAAAGACCGTGTATCTAAACTTGTAATGGATGTTCTATTATTTAAAAAGCCAAGATGAACTCTCTGTTTCTCAACCTTGGGTTGTCATATCTTATAGAGATTATCTTTACTTACGTCTACGTTCATTAGTCTTATTTCTCACGAGCTCAGGCGAATCGAACCGTGGTCATCTTACTTTCTAACTCTTGAAGGATCAGAAGATGATGACCAATATTTAACCGAGGAAAATATATGCATATTAAAATGTTTCCCATCAACACTAGAGATAATTTCACAAATGATCTATGAATTTTGGCCCAATGTGCAATATCATCTCTAAACTTTAAATTTGTTCAAATTGGTCTCTGAACTTTAGTCCGATGTGAAATGTCCTCCTTGAAATTTGAATTTGCTCAATGTGGTCCATGAACTTTAGCCAATATGCAATGTCGTCCCTAGACTTTTAATTTATTTAATGTGGTCCTTGAATTTTTTGTAAATGTTCAATCTAGTCTCTGAACTACACGAAAAAATCTGATGTTATCCTTCCATTAATTCAAGTTAACGGGATTTCCAGATTTGGCTTCCAATACGGTAAGTTTGAACAGTGGACGAAAAAATAACGTTCCGCATGAATTATCTACATTGAACAAATTAAAATTTTCTAGATGACATTGCATATTGAGCCAAAGTTTATGGATATGTATGCAATTTTCTCTTTTTACTATTATTATCTACAAGAAGTCAGACTACTTCCACACTCTCTTATGTCGTGCCATATTGTGGTTACCCAAATCGAGCACGAGGCAAAAAGGGTCATCTCTCGTTCCCTGTTATTTTCAAACCCATTTGACTCTTTCGATCATGGGTTTAACATATACATTAAGACTAGCAATTACAATTGCCAAATGTCATGTGGTAAACATGTTAAAAAACCAAGAGGCTCGAAAGATCTTAGGCTTAGGGAGTGCATGACAACCATTTTGTTCCAGAAATAGATTTTTCTATTTCTATTTTTGGATGAGTTTTTGAGCAAAAAAATGCGTTTGATAATGACATAAATTTTCGATCCTGAAACAAAAATTCGTTTGACAACAGTTGAAAATTTCTACTTCTAGAATAGAAGTAAGTGGAGGCCGACGGTGGTCGGCGGCGGTGGTCAGCAGTGGTGGTCGGCGGCGGTTGGCGGTGATCACAGCAGTGGGCGGCGACGGCAGTGGTTGCGGCGGCAGTGAGGGGTTATAATTTCTGATTTCTGTTTCTTCGAGAAACTATAATTTTTTATTTTTTATTTCCCTTTCAAATATATTTTTGATTTCCCTTCCAAATATATTTTTGGAATAACTTTTTGTTTCAAAAATAGAAAAATAAAATTACGTTACCAAACGAGTTTCTGTTCCAAACATGTTCCAGAAATAGATTTAGAACAGAAACAGAGAAGTAAAATAATTGTCATGCACCCCCTTCAATCCAACCCACTCCCTAATCAAGTCGTACCTCCCCTTAATTATACTTGCTAATCATGCTTTTGCTTAGGGACAGCTAACATGGTTTTGGGAACAACTTAAGTGTGATGTGACCTTATTGACATCTTCCACCCTCCTCCTCCTCCTCCTCCCTCCATTTAGCTGGTCCGTACATTGTCATCGGATGGCTGCACCAAATTTCTCATCATCTCCTTTTCACTTTGTCGACAAATGACTTCTTTTCTTTGTAACGAACAAATGGGTTGTGATCTCCTCCTAAGCATCTTTAAACAGTTTCTCATTAACGGGTCTAAACCCCGCTTTCAATAGATCTAACCTGCATTTTGAATTTTGCTTAAAGCCCTTTCAATGAGCTCTACCTGAGTATCGACAAAGTAAAAATCATTTTAGTCGGAAAAACTAGGGAAAAGAATTGGGGCATTATGAAAATGCTACGTTTTCAAAGTCTTAAAATTAAAGTGGATAGACAAATAAAATAAAAACAAAGTAGACACTCGTGGCAAGGAATATACGGATCTAATGTTCACATGTTACCACAAAAATCAGGGCTAGAGCCCCAATTTCTACTAGAGATGGCAATTCGAGCGGCATGCGTATGATTACAACCCGCTTCAGATGAGGCGTGTATACTATCTACAAGCCGGAATATGTCGTGATGAACATGGAAATGGAACATCGTAAGGATGAATCTAGCTATCTTCATCTCGACCTTACCCTATATTATAGCTCTTTTCTAATTTTCTATGTTCTAATCTGAAATTTATGAGTTCTATTCTAGAATTAGATATAGATGGCATTTTTCTAAACTAAACTAATGGTAGTCATTCTTTTTATTGAAGGTAGGCAAGTCAAGAAGCCTCACTTCCATTATCATTCCTAAAGCTTAAATGTTCCTACTAAAATGAGTAAAATGAACGATTTTGAAATTTTTTTTATATGTAGCATAAGAAAAGAGGCAAATGTGATTTCAATAAGGATGATGCTAACAAATGCCCTAAAAGCACTCGTTAAGCATACTTAATTAAGGGTTATCTTCACAAGTGTCTCGGGGCACTTGTTAGCCATACTTAATAAAGAAAGGTTTTGATTTCCGACGTATTAATTATACGCTGACACACACACACACACACATAAAAATTGCACGCTCTCTTCTATTGACTAATTAGCAGGTATCGTGGGTACTCAATGAAAAAAAAATCCCTTAATTAATACTGCAAATTTCCAAAACAGTGATTATACATAGTAGACGAATAGCCAATACATTGAAATTTTACTAATTATTTACTTAACTAATGATAAATTTGTTAACGACGTCATCACTATAAACAAAATTAGAAGTATGGAAAAATGACAACAAAAAAGAAAATAAAAAAAGAAATGGTAACATTGGAAACCCAGATACTGATAGGGGTAGATTCTTTAATATAGCCTTTCGGTGCTTAAATTCAACGGCTTCCTTTCTCTTTTCACTCATCACGGGCCAAAAAACTCTCATTTCATTGTCCGCGTTGCTAATGCTCTTGCCTCCTTTCCTTCCTTCCTTCCTTCCTTCCTTCCTTCCTTCCTCCATTGATTCAATCCAATCTCCATCTCCATCTCCCCTTCGATTTCTCCATTAAACCCATGATCCAGATTCTCCTCTTGCTCCCACACACCGCTCAGACACAAAATCCCAAAAGCTTCGAAAGCTGCAGTTGCTGACTTCTTCTCGCCGCTCCTTTTGACTCCCAAACCCACCTCTGTTTCTCCCAACGCCGCTTGATTTCACACCCTGACCCTTCTCTCTCTCTCTCTCTCTCTCCTTTTCAAACCTTCTTCGCGCTTCTCCACGTACGTACCGGAAGATGCGACGGGCTCTGTTCGTCTTCTGAGAGGACAGAGCTCGCGGTACTCTCTCTCTCTCTCTCTCTCTCTCTCTCTTGCTCTGTTTTCGCTCTGTTCCTCTGCACCGCGCGCGACCGACAATGGCGATCGACGTTTGCGCGGAGATATCGAGCCCCGTTCTGCTCAGCCCTCGAATCTCCTTCTCCCACGATCTCAAGGGATGCGGGGACGCCGTGCCCGTCGAAGATGACCGCAGTCGCCGCGAGAGGCTCGACCGGTCGCTGCTGGACTCCGACTTCGACTTCTGCGTCGGCGCTTCGAGTTTCGTCCTCGAGCTCTGCCCAGCGGACGAGCTCTTCTCCGATGGCAAGATCCTCCCCGGCGAGATCAGGAGGGACAGAGTGGTAACTGCCGATCACAATAATTGTCGTCAAATACCGTCGTCTCCTCCTCCTCCTCTTCCTCCATCTGGGACTCCGATTTCTAGTGCTGCGTTCACGGAGAAGAAGAGTCTGAAGGAGCTCCTGTCGGACAGCTCCGACGATAGTGACGACTACGACGACGACGAAGGGGATGAGAAGCCGCCAGCGAAGCCGTTCTGGCAGTTCAAGCGCAGCTGCAGCCTCAATTGCGACGTTGCCAAGAGCAGAGGACTGATCCGGTCGTCGCTGCAGTTCCTCTCGCGGAGCAACTCGACCGGTTCGGTTCCGAATCCAAAGGACAAATTCGCCGCCAAGGACAACCAGAGGCAGAATTTGCAGAAACAGCCCTCTATTTCGAGTCGAAGATCTTCATCAGAGTCATATCAATCCTCCTTCGGCATGCCATTTTCGTACACTTTGCCGCAATCACAAAAGCCTCCGACGAAGAAGAAACGGTACGGACACGGCGTGAGGGTCAATCCCGTATTGAACTTTCAGCCTCATATCACGATAGGGACGGTGAGCTTGTTCGGGCTCGGCTCGTTGTTCTGTAACGGCAAGGTCAGAAAGAAGAAGAAGTGAGTGATGACGATGATTAATCTGTTTATTAATTTGCATGAACACAGGAGAAAGAGGAAATGAGCTTTTTTACTTGCATTTTCGTGATTGTGCACATGTTTTAGTAGATAGATCTCGTGGTGGTAGATCTGGGGGCTTCGATGAATCAGCATGTGATAAGGTTCTCGGAAAAATTTCCAGGAAATATAATGTATGCGTCTCTGCGGTGGATGCATGTTTAAAGATCAGGTTTTGGTTTCTTCTTCTTCTTCGTCTAATGAATGATTGAGAGAGAAAAACTACAGAGGAAAACAGAGAGAACTGGTTCATCATATCATTATCAGCATGTCGTGGACACGGGAGACACTTGAACAAAAACAGGGGTGGCTCTTTCATGACACACTCTATCCCTTTGCTTTTGCTTTTTCTCTTTTCTCTTTTCTGCTTTGCTTGGTCTTCTTCTTCTTCTTCTTTTATTTTTTTTTTGGGGGTGGGGGAGGGGGGGGGGTGGGGGCAAGAATTAATGTGGGTTGTCTTTTGTTCTTTTCTGCTTTTGATTGGAACTCGCTTAGCAGTTTGCTCTTTTGATTATAACAAGTAGGATGGTGATGTGGTCATGGTGTGTTCGATTTTGGACACCTTTTGTTCTTTATTTTTGTCTAGGATTGGAGAGAATTTTACGAAACCACTTCGGAAAAATTGATCAAGTTGACACTTTTTTTAACAATGATGAAATAAGAAATTAGTGTATGAATTCATTTTGGGTTAGCTTGCAGAAAGAATCCTCGGAGTGGAGAGATATGAGTTCAATATATATATATGTGATGACCATCCGAGTTCGATCGATATTGATCAGTAGTCGGATGGTCATAAAAAAACAAAAATTATATGTTTTAAGCTTTAATTTTTCTTCGAAATCAAGCTACTATCCTCAATGATTATTTTTCTTTGTTTTAAGCTTTAATTTTCTTCGTTTGTTTTCTGTCATTTTCATATCCAAAAGAAGAAAATCAGGAAGAAAAGGTTCTCTAAGGTGCCCTTAGTGCTCCAATCCGCAACGCCTCGTCTTCAACTTCCCGGTTTTGGTAAACACTCAACAATGTGTACCTTGGATGCTATTTGTTGTGGGACTCGCTTTCAATTGTGAGTGTCGTCAATGTGCGAAGTCGCCGTCAAGTGTCCAAATATTACAAGCGGCAGAGCCATGCACGTCTTCATCGAGCAGCCAAAGTTCAGCGTCGTGGAGTGATGAAGTTTAGTTTGCTTCAATGCAAGTTGGCTTTCCATACGGTTTCATCGAGGTTGAGTGAGAAACAGGTTGCATATTTAAGAACGTGGAGAGAGAGAGAGAGACGACCATACCGGCCGTTATAGTGGTCGGTAAGGTAATGGCAGTCAGTAGCGTTAGATGCGACATCATATGTTAAGCGGTGGTCATATATATTAGTAAGGAAAAATTACCAAAAAAGTTCTAAATCTACTGCAATTGTGCAAATTCAGCCCTAAACCTTTTTTTAAAATTTGCTAATTGAATCCTAAACTTTTTACAGTTGTGTCAATTCAGTCCATTCGGCAAATTTTGGCTAGAATTGATGACGTAGACAATATTTTAAATATTTTTTTTAATTATGTTTTCCTTTTTTTTCTTTTTCCTCTTTTTTTCCTTCTTCCGGCGAGGTCGAGCTTTAACAGGGCCATTGAGATCGCTCTCGCTAGTGGCCGGCGGTGTCCTAGATCTGGGCCTTCACCTCACTACCGTCAATCTCCACAACCTCTTCCTTCACCACGAAAATCCTAATCGAACCAGCTATAATCTCCACCACAGCTCCAGCATTTCCCGACCAGATGGAGGATGAAGCTTAGGGTGAGGAGTACCTCTTCAAAATTGTGCTGATCGGCGATGGCGCCGTTGGGAAGTAAAGCCTCCTTTTGTGGTTCGCGCTTGACAAGTTTGACATCAATACCAAGGCCACGATTGGGGTCGAGTTTCAGATGCTGGTTGTGGAGATCGACGACAAGGAGGTGAGGCTCGCTGTTGCTAGTGGTGTGCGAGGACAAGCAGACCTCGCCTCTGGCCAATCGTCGAACATCGACCACCTACTGAGGAAGAAGAGAGCGAAGAAAAAAAAAGAGAAAGAAAAGAAAAAAGAATAATAATAAAAAGAATAAAGAATTTGAAAATCTTAAAATATTATTAAAAGTGCCACGTCAGTGCTGGCAGCGACACGTGAGTAATTTCTTGCCAAAATTGATCGGATGGACTGAATAAAAGTTTAGGACTCAATTGGTGAAAGAAAAAAGGTTTATGACTGCATTAACACAATTGCAATAGGTTTAAGATTTTTTCGGTAATTTTCCTCATTAGTTGTGTTAAGATTAGGCGCACAAACATAAGGAAATAGAGAATAAAGACAGAACGAAAATCGAGACATAAGATTTATCTTGATTCACCCCAGTAGAGGAACCTCTATAATTAGCACCTCACACTCTCTGTTATAACTCTCAATTACAGTAGAAAGATATTATATATAACAATAGCTATTCATGAATCCAACCCCAAACTACCAATAAAATACGAGCTCAAACTATAAAAGTCATCTGGTGTTTCGGGGGCACTGCCCCCTAAACTCTTGTCAGAGCTGCCAATCCCGTCGGGGAGCGATACCCCATGTTTTTCTGTCCATAGAGAGTATGAACTACACCCCCAACAAGTTAATAAAAAAGGATAATGGTGTAAAAGAAAAAAATGGGGATAAACAGAGGAAAACACAGTTCAATAATTGAAATTTAATGTGTCGACAATATCGTCTGTTTGAGTGAAGGGACCCCAATTCTCCATCTATTATTGGATTTAACAGTCGAAATTCATACAAATACCATACAGAATTAACCAGATTGCGCTAATGAGAAGTTGTGCGTACATGATAGCAATTTTAAAATGGTTCTCAGTCCTTTTTCCTCTGCTTTTGGGATGCATAGATTCAAATGGGCTAAAGAGAGCTGATGTGGACTCTTTCTAGAATATTTTTTTTTTGGTCAGCACTCTTTCTAGAGTCTAAAAGGTAAAGATTAATACTACGAAAAATTTCAAATTGGTACATATGTGATAAATTTATCCTAAATTAATTTTTTTACCACAAAAAATTCTAAACTGATATACTTGTGACAAATTTACCCCCAAACTAATTTTTTGACCACAAACAATCTCAAACTGGTACACCTGTAATAATTTACCTCAAACTATTTTTTTGACCATCAAAAACCCCAAACTAGTACACCTATGACAAATTTACCCTCCGTTATTTTTTGTTAAATTTTACCGTCAAATTGCTGAGTTAGATAACACACGATAATTGACGGGTGTACCAGTTTGAGGTTTTTACCCTCCGTTTGTCACAGGTCTATCGGTTTGGAGTTTTTCTTGGTATTAACAAATTTTATGGAAATTAACGGAGGGTAAATTTGTCACAGGTATACCAATTTGAGATTTTTGGTGGTCAAAAAATTAATTTGGGGTAAATTTATCACAGATGTACCAGTTTGAAGATTTTGGGTAAATTTATCACATGAATACCAATTTGGTATTTTTTGTGGTAAAAAAGTTAGCTTGGGGTAAATTTATCACGAATGTACCAGTTTGGGGTTTTTTAAGGTCAAAAAATTAGTTTTTGGTAAATTTATCGCATGTGTACCAGTTTGTGATTTTTCATGGCATTAACGCAAAAGGTAATTTTTGTTGCATCATCCTTTGTTTCTCTAAGATTTGCCACACGAATATAAGTTTGGGGTTTTTGATGTCATAAGAAAAGTTTGGAGTAAATGTGTCACACACGTACAAGTTTGGAGTTTTTCGTGTCACAAAAAAAAATTGAAGTAAATGTGTCACGGCGGGCATAATTTAGAGTTTTTTGATGGTTTTTTTCCTAGATTGTTCTGTACATACATTTTATGGCCCTAGTTAACATTGTATGCGACGTATCTTACCTACCGTTTATGTCGTCCACGCTTCTCACGCCCAATTTTAAGGATGCCCAAAGTAGCATCTCGTTTCTTATCTGACCCACTAAGACCATTTAATTTAGCCGACTTTAGTTTCATAAACTGGTAATATACCAGACAAGAATAGCTATAAGAATTCACTAGCCCATTTTCAATTGGATACGTAAATAAGGGCCCAATATCCAAAAAAATCCTCAATTTTAGCATCTATCCCTATTATATTCAAAAAATTTGTCTTATAAAAAACCCCCCAACTTTTACTTTTGTCCCATTTCTACCGATCTAATACCTAAAAAAACCATAACTTTAGCATTTGTCCTAATTATATCCAAATTTTTTTGTCTCATAAAAAACCCATAACTTTTACCTTTGTCCCAATTCTACCACCGTTAGCCTTTCGTCCATAATCACCATTAGTTAATCCTACATGGCATTTCCACGTCATTAATGAATTACACCTCAGCAAAGCTGACATAAAAAAAACCCATACTTCTCTTCTGTTGGCTGTTTCCTCTACACATTGCCGAGAGATACAGAGCCATTCAAGATTGCAAGTTTCAGACTCTCCTCGGCACTCCACGGCCCAAAGAACGGCTAAACGTGAAGATCTGATTATTTGGACGAACGATCTCAAATCTTGTCGTCCAACCTGTTGTTTTCGAATTTCAAAAATTCATTGGTAAGCTCAGGGAGAAAATTCGAGCCATGTAGGATTAATTAATGGCGATTATGGACAGAAGGCTGACAGTGGTAAAATTGGGATAACAAAAAAAGTTTGGGGTTTTTTATGAGACAATTTTTTTTTGGATAATGCGCAATTATTGTCTGGCATTCGCTCCCCTGTTCCCCAGAATCCTCTCGTTTCTTTCCCCGATTTTACTGTTCTTTGTCCCTGTCTGTGGCGATTGTTGGCGATCACTTCGTTCGATCCTCCTGATCTTCTAGGTCGTCGGTCACCCTTCATCCTTCGACTTTCTCACCATTGGGATTTTGCTCTGATGCCTTCCTTCAGTCCCTATGGCAGATCTCTCTTGAGCAGTACATGGCAGTTCGACCTACAAATCGAGCAGAGAGTTCTCAACAAATGGCTGTTGAAATGGCCAAAGCCAACTTCCTTGAGCTCCTCTCGCCCTCCAAGCGTTCCTCTGCAGTCCAATTTGGGTCTATTGTTGTTGCCCCAAATCCAGCTACAGAAACCGGCCCTGCAAAGGGGAAGAAAACTGGTGGTCCAAGTGGCATTGGATCCTCCTCTGCTAAGCCTCCAAATATGCAAGGCCTCCATCCTCGTGGACGCGGTAGGAGCCGTGGCAAGGCCTCGTCCAAGCCGCCATAGCACCCTACTCCAGCATCTACAAATGCAAACCCCTAGCGTTCTTTGGCTACTATGGCCAAATTAGCGAAAAAATGTGTCGCGACCTGATCCCCAAAAGATCGTGGCTAATGGATTGTCAGGCCCATTTTTCGAATTGAGCTTCGGCGCGGGCCCTCCCAAGCCCATACCAATTCGCGACGGGAATTTATCGATGATCGACTTCGACCTTAGTGCGGTCGGGTGGCATGTGCACCGTGTGCATGCAATTGAAGTCTCCACGGGTCCTTCTTGGAAGGTAGACCGGAAACCTCACTGAGCGATTGGGAGCGATCGTTCAGTTCTGCGGAACAAGAGAAACTAGGTTCGGGGACTTGGTTACGTCGATATCTCTACCGACGCCCTTTCGGTACCTAACGTTGAGTGATCATCCTAGCTATGATTTCAATGTAGGCTCAAATTTGGGCGAGGTGAGTTCGAATCTAGGTTTTCATGCAGGTTTGGAAGACTAACCCTACCAATCATAGCTAATGAAGTAAGTGCACAATCAGGGAACCGAAATGTTCAAATGAATCACACCAAGGCAAATCAAGGCTTCCCTAGTATAGCTTTAGAGGCTTAGAGAATGTGTGATTAAGGTTTGGGAAAGAGTCTAGTAAGATTGGAGGCAATTTACCCAAAATAAATCTTGGCCGGTTGGTTGTGACCATTTTCTATTTTTTGGGATTTTTTTGAAATTTTGTGAAATCAACTTACCCATGAGGGGTAAAATTGTCATTTTGAAGAGTTCGAAAAGGTAAAGTTGTCGAAAATAGGATTGGTTGATTTAAACAAACCACCTCCTAATTTTTTAGGCTTTTGAGAATTTTTTGGAATTTTTGTAAATTTTCGATTTTTATTTTATTTTTTTAATGAGAATATTTTTGTAATTTTTTGATGATTTATAAATTTTTAGAATTTTTTTTGAGATTTTTACCATTTTTTTGAATTTTTCTTGATTTTCGGAATTTTTATTGATTTTTTCGAATTTTTAATTTTTTTCATATTTATATGGGAAAATTTCGTTTAAGGGCCCGAAGTACCCTCGATTTCTCAAATAAGGGCTCAAAGTGGACCTTGATTCAAATAAGGGCCTGAAGTGTCCTTTTTGTTTCAAAGAAGGGCCTGAGTAAGGGTATTTTAGTCATTTCCTTTTTTTTTTTGAATTTTTTTCCTTTTCTCTTTTTTTTTTCCTTTTTTTCTTTTCTTTTTTTCTGCCTTACCTCACCGGCCACCGGCGAGGGCGGCAACGGCCACGCCCGGGCCAGCCGAGGGCGGCCCTCGTCGGGGCGAGCCGAGGGCGGCCCTCGCCGGCCTCGCCAGGGCGAGGCGACGGCGGCCCTCGCCAGATCCGGCGAGGGCAGCCCTCCGCTCGCCCCGACGAGGGCCGCCCTCGGCTGGCCCGGGCGTGGCCGCTGCCGCCCTCGCCGGTGGCCGGCCGCCGGTGGCCGGTGAGGTAGGGCAGAAAAAAAGAAAAGAAAAAAAGAGAAAAGGAAAAAAATTCAAAAAAAAGGAAATGACTAAAATACCCTAACTCAGGCCCTTCTTTGAAACAAAAAGGACACTTCAAGCCCTTTTTTGAATCAAGGTCCACTTCGGGCCCTTATTTGAGAAATCGAGGGCACTTCGGGCCCTTAAACGAAATTTTCCCTATTTATATATATATATATATATATATATATTATTTTAATATTATTTGGACCGAATGGGTCCGGGTTGATCTAAAACGACGTAGTTTGACCATATTTTTTTGAATTTTTGAATTTTTTGAATTTTTTTATTTTTCTATTGCTTGAGAAATTCCCCCCAATCGAACGCTCCCGGATGTGCCACGTGGCCTCGTCCGGACCGTCCAATCTCGCTCTTATTTTCTGATTAAACGGAGACCGATCTGACGGCTCTGAGTGTACCACGTGGCTCAATCCTGGCCGACTGATCAAGTTGATTTTTTATTTTTCGAAAATTCATTTTAAATCTGAAAATCATCTTTTTTAATTTTTCAAAAATCCCAAATCACGACACGTGGCTACTCCACGGCCTTCCGATCTGGGTTTTATTATTATTTATTATTTTTTGAAAAAACAGATTCGGGCGGCTGACGTGGCTGCCACGTGGCGCCACGTCAGCCTTGACCGGTCAACCGAGGGTTGATTGGTCAGAGGTTCGCCGGGGAAGACGACCGGCGACCGCCGGTGAAGTTGCTGGGATCTCGTCGGAGACCCCAAAAATCGCGACCAAAACCTGCGTTTTTCACCCATTTCGATCCCGAACGATTCTAAACGCTACCCTACGCATCATACGTGAGTTTTATACACAAAACACAACTCGAAACTAGCCTATCTCGAACCGGCCGAACCAAAATTTTTACCATAATCAAACTCCCATAATCTACGTGCAAGCTTGAAACCAACCATTCCAGAAGCATTTAAAGAGGTCCAGGGGACTTACCTGAGCCATGGGGACGCTTAGTTTTACTCGAAATGAGCTCGGGTGTCCGAGGTCAATTTAGGGTCGGGGGGTTCGAACAAGCATTTCGAGGCCGAACCAATGCAAAATAATCGTAGAGACGTGCTTAGGGGATGTTATAGACGTGTTCAACCCAAGAGAAGCGAAGGTTTACATAGAAAATGAACCTCAGCCGTGTGAGGCTGAGCTTGAGGATAACAATGGCACTTACCAAACCAAGGATGTGCAGCTCGCGTGACTGGGTGAAAATGCTTCCTCAGGCTCTTAGGATGCTCGGAAGGTCGGTCCTGCAGCTCGATTTTTGGTTGGTCTCCGGTATTTTGATTCCGAAGCTCTTGGGTGCTTCAATGGCGGCCGAGCTCAAAACTCTCCACTTTTCTCTCTTTTTTTGCATTCTTTCACTCTCTCCTCATTCTGGATTCTTCCTCGCATCATCTCCTCTTTTTTGACGAGTAAATCCTCGTTACATCACGCGAAAATGGCCAAGATTCCTCTGCTCTCTCTCTTGGCCGAGAATACCCGTACGAAAATGGTTTCGCCAGCTCCCTCCCCTACGCGTTGGGTCGCGGGATTGTACTCGTTGCTGGCGGACATGAGTTGGCAACAATGCCCACTCTCCCTCGTTGTCGATTAAGCTCATTCTCGAGGTCAATTTGGGGTTTCTTGGCTCGGGGGTAATCTGCGCACAAAAATGGGCAATGGAGGAAGATGATTAACAGTACCGGGTCATTGAGTCGGGTCCGGCAGACCTGGTTACTCTAAATTCATCCAATTAAGCTAAAAATTGACTATTTTTGTGAAATTGAAGCCAAAATTGGGTTTCCCAACATGTTTTACATGTAAAATGGGTGTTTTTGTGAATTAAAAGCTTGATTTACATTAAAACCCCCAAATTTGAAATTCGACTCGAAAATGAAATTTGCATAATCCAAAGCCTAAACGATCAAATCGAACCAAACTACACCCACCAATGGATTCAAAATGATGAAAAATATAGGGTAGTAGGTTCGGATTTTTATGGGTATCCCTAGAAAAAAATTAATTTCACTTTGAATGAAACTGAAGACTAAATTAAAAATAAAAAGTGAAAATAAGTCCTTTTGGCCAAAGTTGAACATATTCCCAAGAAAATGGACCCAATTACAATTCAAGGCATCAGATAACAACTTCGTAGCTTAGAAAAAGTGAAAATTTGAAAATAAAAGACTCAAAGTGTAATTTTTTTGCTCGATTTGGGTTTATGTTTGTGAAGGAACATGGTGACCCAAACTGAATTTTCGAGGTTTAAAGTGTCCAAAATGAAAGGGGAATTAAAATAAAAATATTGACTAATTTTCCATATTTTTTTGGACACGGACGCTATTTTTCCTATTTTTCGGCTATTTTTTTTAATAAAAATAAATATTAAATAAAAGTCCAAAAAATACAAAAAACATTTTTTGTTCAAAATTGGTTCCTAATGATAGGCCAAGGCTTCCAAAGTTGATTTTGCAATTTTATGATTTTTTTTGTAATTTTTAATTAATTTCCTAAAAATAAAATGATTAAAAATCAGGTGTCGACAAAAGGGTATGCCCTATCATACATCCCTCCCACTACTGTTGATAATAGAACGATTGTGAATATCTCTAATGAAATACTTAAGGCGACCAACCATAAGTGGAAGGAATGCTTTGTTGGCTACTTCGTTGGAAAAGACTCCCATTTAAACTCACTGAGTCGGTTGCCAAGCACATTTGGGGAACATATTTATCTGAAGTAATGGCTAATGATGATGGCTTTTATTTCTTCCATATTCCGGATGATGAATTCTGATGGAAGACTCTTGATAATGGTCCTATAATTGTTGCAAGGGTATCTCTCATCCTCCAACAGTGGCACCCCCTTCTTGAGCTCAAAAGAGACCAGCATGACTCCCTGCTTGTCTGAATTCAGTTGAGGAATATCCCTTATTCCCTCTAGTCAGCCCCTGGCATCAGTGCAGTGGCTAGTGCTATTGGTAAACCCCTCTATGTAGATCTCCAAACTAAGAACATGAAAATGATCTCTTATGCTCGTGTCTGTGTGGAGATCAACGCTAAACAGCCCATGTGTGATTCTGTTAAGGTATTATTTAGTGGTGTCGCTCGTGTAATCAAAGTCGAATTTGAGTGGAAGCTGATATCATGCTCTAGGTGTGGCACTTTCGGTCACAAGTGCCCTTCCACTCCCACAAACACCCTTGCTGCCCCTCTGGTTTTATCTACCGTGGCTGAAAAATTAGTGCCCTCTCAACCTCTTGATGAGTGCCAAGTTGTTAGCAAAAGGCAGAGTCCCTCTCTCTCCAAGATTACTGCTTCTAAAGTTGGTGATGATGTTGGGTCTTCGGCTGTGCCCTGTCTACCAATTATTAGTACTCAAAATACTCAATTATCCGAACCAGTGATGGGCTCCCGGCCTGCTTCTAAAGACTCCTCTGACTCAAATGATGTTGAAGAGGAAGGAAGCAATATTGGCAATGATGAGGATATGGACTCCCCCCCAGCCCCTCCAAATACCCGCAAGAAAACTGCCGGCTCTCAAGGAGTCAAGGTTGTTCTCGGCAAACAGGTGGCAGCTTGTCCCTCTCCCTTGGCAGATCAACAACAGATTAATCCTAGCTCTGATAGTAGCCTCGGCTCTGCTAAAAAGGCCAAACCGACCTCTAGAAAAAAGAGGCCGAGTTGCCATAGGAAACTGTAACTTGTCCCCCCATGTTTATATGTTTTTTGGAGTATGGAACATCAGGGGTCTTGTTGACCCTCTAAAACAAGCTGAAATTCGAAGTTTGGTTAGGTCCAATAACTTATGCTGCATTGGCATTCTCGAGACGAAGGTGCCTTTGTCCTCTTTTGCAAATATATCCTCTGCGTTATTACCTGGATGGACTTGGAACACTAATTATGATCACTCCCATTGGGGGCGATTATGGATTGGATGGAATCCTTTGCTTGAAAACTTTGTTATGTCCTCTTCTTCGTCTTTAGTTATTCATGGACATTTACATCTTTTATCTACCAACAAGGCCTGCTGA
The DNA here is from genome assembly GCA_029784005.1 of Lenwebbia sp. NSW1173648. Classification (NCBI taxonomy): domain Eukaryota; kingdom Viridiplantae; phylum Streptophyta; class Magnoliopsida; order Myrtales; family Myrtaceae; genus Lenwebbia; species Lenwebbia sp. NSW1173648. The sequence continues at coordinate 8,666,023 of JARCGZ010000010.1, forward strand.
TTTTCTATAGTATATGCTTAGCATACTTTTGTTACTAGACGGGCTCTGTGGGCTGATATTATCTAGTCTAGTGTGGCTTTGGTTGGCTATCCTTGGCTAATTTTTGGGGACTTTAATGCTATTAGGGACCCTTTAGATAGAGTTGGCAGTTCTATCAGATGGCTCCCTTCTTTTGATGAGTTCGATCAATGCCTTACACATGCAGGGTTGGAGGACCTCAGATACACTGGCCACCGGTTCACTTGATCCTCCTCTACGGGTGCCTTTCGCAAGCAAAGGAAGATCGATATAGTTCTTATTAATGCTCAGTGGAGTATTGATTTCTCCTACTCTGAGGCATCGTTTTTGCCTTCGGGGATTTCTAATCTCACTCCCATGATTATTAAAATAATGGCCCCTCCCAACTCTAGGCAACCATTCAAGTTCTTCAATTTTTGGATGTCTCACCATTCCTTTTTGCCTTTGGTCAATCTGGTATGGGATATTGACATTCATGGGACTCCTATGTTCCAGCTTTTCAAAAAGCTCAAGATACTAAAAGGCCGGCTTAAGCAACTTAACAAGGATTCGTTTTCTGATATATCGGCCCATACCTCCGAAGCCAGGGCTGCCTTAATGTCTATCCAGGACTCTCTTGTTCTGGATCCCTTTAATGAGGGATTGGCCAATCAAGAAAGGGATCGGCACCAGACTTTCTCTATTCTTCGTCTCCAAGAAGTTTTTTATAGACAGAAGTCTCGAGTCCAATGACTTTAGGAAGGGGATCTAAACACCAAGTATTTTTATCATTTTGTTAACAAGAGGCAGCATCGCAATAGAATTCTTTCTTTTGTTGACAGCTCTGGAGATCTTTTGATTGACCCGGCGGCACATAGTCTCCTATTTTGAAGACTTGCTTGCTCCCCCGTGTTTAGTCACTCGTCCATCTGTCCAAGATATCAAGTCAGTTATTGAACACCTTCTTGATTGCAATCAGTGTCGATATCTATCCCGACCTGTTTCTGCTACTGAGATTCGTAGCACTATGTTCTCTCTAGCCGCTGGCAAGGCTCCGGGGCCTGATGGGTTTAATGTTGAATTTTTCAAAGACACTTGGTATCATTGGCCCGACAGTGATTTTGGCTATTCAGGATTTCTTCGCTACTGGACTCCTACTTCGGGAAACCAATGCTACAATTATCTCCTTGGTGCCTAAGGTCCCTAACGCCACTGCTATAAGTGACTTTAGGCCTATTGTTTCCTGCAATACCATTTACAGATGCATTACGAAGATTATGGCTAATAGGATCTCCTGTATCCTTCTTGCTCTCATTGGCCCTCCTCAAAATGCCTTTGTTAAAGGCCGTCGCATTAGTGACAACATCCTTCTTGCTAAGGAACTTTTCTGTGAATTTCACCATGAACCTTTTTCTGCCAAAATGTGCCATCAAAGTTGACTTCCAAAAGGCGTACGATTCCGTGGATTGGGACTTTCTGTTGATGTCTTGCAAGCATTTGGATTCCCCAAGATGTTTACTAAGCTCATTATAACCTGTGTTTGTACTCCAAAGTTCTCTATTTCTATTAATGTGGAACTTCATGGGTTTTTTTCTAGTGGAAAAGGCATCCGCCAATGTGATCCTATGTCGTCTTATCTATTTACCCTGGTTATGAAGATCTTCTCGGGCATCATTAATATTCAAACTTAGCAACCAGGATTTAAGTTTTATTGGAGAAGCAAAGCCACTCGGCACTCTCACCTTTTCTTCGCAGATGATGTTCTTATCTTTACCGAGGCCAATCCCGCCTCTATCTCCTTGCTGAAGGTAGGACTTTATAAACTCTCCAACTGGTCTAGGCTTAAACCTAATATAATTAAGAGCGAGATTTTCTGCTCGGAAGAGCTTCGACCGCAACTCCTCTCTTCTCTTGGATTCCAAGAAAGCTCCCTGCCAGTTCGGTATCTTGGAGTCCCCATAATTGCCTCAAGGCTTAGCAAGGTAGATTGTAATTCGTTGGTTAACGCAATCACTGCTAGAACCCAATCCTGGTCCCAACGGTTTCTCTCCTTTGCTAGTTGCTTGCAACTTCTTAAATCGGTTCTTCATGCTATTCATGTTTTCTGGGCAAGTGTGTTTATCCTTCCAAAGTCAGTTCTATCTCGTATTGAGCAGATTCTTAGGCAATTTCTCTAGAAAGGCCCAGACTTAGGCGTTGGCGGCGTTAAAGTTTCTTGGGACGATACTTGCCTCCCTAAGGAAGAATGTGGTCTTGGTATTCGTAGGCTTTTTGATTGCAACCGGGCGGCTATACTCAAACATATTTGGATCCTCTTTACTGATAAGGAATCCATGTGGTGCAAATGAATTCATACAACCTTTCTGAAAAACAGGAGCTTCTGGGTTGCCACCAAACCAACCGTTTGTTCTTGGGCTTAGAAGAAAATTTGAACCTTCTCTCGGATTATCAGCATCTCTTCCGTTGGCGGGTTGGCAATGGCGGTACCGTTTCCTTTTGGTTCGATTCCTGGAACTCGAGGGGGCCTCATTACAAGCTCTTTTCTAATATGGATATTTATCGCTCTGGCATTTCTCAGAAGGCCACGGTGCTTGATTTTTATCCACAACTCCTCACCCTTCTTAGGTGATGGCCACCATTGGCTCCTGGTTAGAGCCTTTTCCATCTCTTGTCCCTGAGAGTAGTGATGTTCTTCTATGGCTTTGTCATCCCTCGGGAGTCTTTTCCATTGCTGCGGCTTGGGATCTTATTCGCGGCAGAGGACAGGTTGTGCCTTGGCACTCATTTATTTGGGATCGTCATATCGCCTCTCGGCACTCCTTTCATCTCTGGCTCATCACCCTTAACAGACTGCCAACTCAGGTTTTATAGCTCAACTACCATAGAATACCATATGGAGTTTTTGCCTTTTGTGGATACCGCCCGGACTCTATTGATCACCTTTTCTTTAGCTGCCACTATACGGGTGTCCTTGCTCTCTTTTGGGTTGCAAATGCAATCTGACTTAGCAAAACTCTTCCTGGTGCGACAACCTTCAGTGGGCGATACGGCATATTCGCGGCCAGCATTTCTATCAGAGTATTGCTAGATTTTCTTTCGGTGCACTGTGCCATTTGATTTGGACCGAAAGGAATCACATTTTCTTCCGCAATAAGAGATTTATCATGCCTGCTCTTAAGCTGCATCTAGAGAAGGTTGTCAGGGATAAGGCGTTAACATTCACACATGTGGACGACTCCCCTCGAAACCAAAGGATGCAAGGCAGCTGGGGCATCACTACATCAATTTTTGACTGACATTTGGCTGTTGTCTTCGGCCTTGCTTTTTCTTGTTTTTAGGCCGTCTGTTTGGCCTTTGATTCCCTTGTGAATATTTTTCTTCTAACCCGAGCCGCCTTTGCGCTTATTGTGACACGCTGTGGTGCGCGGCTGGGGTCCACTTTGTTATTTGCGCATTTTTTTAGTCAATATACTTCTTATCTTACCAAAAAAAAAATTGGATATAATTAGGACAGATGCTAAAGTTGAGGGTTTTGTGGGTATTAGGTCGGTAGAATTGGGACAAAAGTAAAAGTTGATGATTTTTTATGAGCAATTTTTTTTTATATATAATTGGGACATATGCTAAAATTGATGGGTTTTTTTTTATATTAAGCCCGTAAATAAGTGAGCAATATCAGAGCATTCAACAAAAATTTACCTGCCTCCCTCCCTAGCTAGGGTTTCTCTCCTCTCAACCAAAAAGCGCCGCCACTCCCCTCTTCTGCAGGGTCTTCCTAGGGGGAGGGGAGAGAGACCTTTATCTCTCTCTCCCCCTCCCCCCCACCCCCCCCCCCCCCCATCTCTCATTCTCCTTCTTTGTTTTCGTATCTTCATATCCTCCTCTTTTTTAAGTTTTCTTCCTTGATTTTGCGAACGATCCTGTTGACTTTCTCCACCTGGAGAGTTTTGTCCGGTAAGCTCAGAAGTTCATAGTGTTGGATCTAGCGATATCACCTAGAGGGGGGTGAATGGGTGATTTAAAATAATTTTGACTAGAAAATGCGGAATTAAAAGAATCAAGTCAAAATAGAATCTGAATCTGAATATGTGCAGTTTATGATTCTGAACATGAGTATGCAAATTCTGAATATAAACACCAGCATGAAATATTCTATCAAACGCAATGATAAGAGTCTAGAGATAGAGAATATTGCACACGACGATTATAGTGGTTCGACTTAGATCAAGCCTACGTCCACTCTCCCACGCTGACAGCCGATTGGCTAGATTCCACTAGATAAATCAATGGAGGTTTACAACAAGTGATGATACTCTCTTTGATAGATCACACTATCCTCTCTCAATCACTCTTACAAAGCCTCTCAAAGATTATAACGTTAAGCTCACGGAGACAAGTATGAATCTGAATAACTCTATCACTTTGAAATTGATGATTCTGATCTTACACCGTAGTAGCACCATGGATCTCCTTTTATACTCCTTCACCCCCAAACTAGCCGTTGGACAGGTCTTCAAAGGATCGCTCTTCAATCGCTGATTGGACGATGTCATGCCCCGAACCCCGGGCGCGCGAACATCCCTTCCGAACGTCTCAGGTCAAAGGACGACCCCAGGCATGTCATCGACCCATTCATTTTATCTTTTTAATTAGCGCACGCGGAACGAACAATCACCTAGACAATCATTAAAACAACAGGGATAGAAAAGCAGGACGGTCACATCAATCAATATCAGCAAGCTCAACAATAAAGGTTTCTTTCATTTATTAATAGATATTCATTTATCCACGAGGAAGCTACAGAATCTACTAGCCCATCTTCAGGGCTGCTCCCTAAGACCAACAAAAAGGGTACCGGGTCAGGACAGGGTTCACTTCTCATCTACTCCAAAAGAGGGGATACACCACCCTCGCCCTCAACATCACCTTGGACCTGAAAAGGGGGTTAATCACGACGGGGTGAGAAATAAATCTCAGTGAGCTCGCGCTTAAGCCCGGCTAGGGCGACTCGCTCAGGCACCCTACACACACAGTACAACACAATAGTATATCGCCAATCACATGCAAGCTTACCACGCCTTAGATCACACATATGCAAGACTCGACTTGACATGACAGTCAATCAACCAAGGCAAACAACCAGAACACCACAATAGCCTGCAAGTACAATGTTTCACACGTATTCCGGTTATTAATGGCCACTCGGACCCGCACACTAGGCAGTTGGTGCTCTACCGGCATGACCGGGCATCGTCCCTTACTTCCGGCGACGGCGTCCGATAGTCCGTGTGATTCCGATCGGCACGGCACGGAACTACCAGGAATCCCTGTAGGGGCTTCGGTCCATCCATACTGCGACCGTCATCCGACCAGCCCGGCGACACAGACTGACGTGCATCCGATAAGTCGTGTTATTCCGATCGACACGGCACGAACATATCAGGCATTCCATTATATGACCATACAATGCACATCAAGCAACCAGCTAGTTTATATCTTTGCATTTAGTTCGATGCTCACACGGTCGTGCTTAAAACTCGGCCCCAAACTATTTTCATGCTTAAAGATGCAGTTTGATCCCACGCATGATCATGTGATGTACTAATTATCCATAAGACTTTGCATCTAAATACGGGTGATCAATCCTCATACAGTCAACCACAAACCAATCAGAGCATTCAACAGTCAGGCATTGATCACCACATCAAACAATCGACAACAAATTAACATATCGCACTCAAACATTAACACTGACCACATGCGACTAATATGCCTACCAACCAACCAATCAATCAATTCATCGTTCACTCGGCTCTGGCTAATCGCTCGCTCGCGGTCAAACAATTGCAGCCAATCAATCAATCTAGTCTAATCACCAATTAGCCACAGACAACCTAGCTAATCAGTCTAATTTAATTGTGGTCATTTAACCTAAACTCAGTCTCTAACTAAACCGACCACAATTAATCTACTTGAACGCCTAATTATGCTAATTAATCTAGACCCGAACGCAATTAGCGATCTAACCGAGAGTTAGGGGTTAACTCACAACTAAACGGTCCGGTGACGACGACAGCGACGGGACAACGACGACAGCAACGGCAGCGGCGAGCGGCGAGCGGCGGCGGGCTCCGGCGAGCGGCGGCGGGCTCCGGCGAGGGGCGGCCGGCTCCGGCGAGCTCCGACGACGACTCGGATGACGTTCGAGGGGCTGGACGGTGGCTGAGCAGCGCGACGGCATCGAGATCAGCGAAGAACAGGGCGGCGGTACGGGATGGCAGCGGCTGTCCACGGCGGCAGCAACTGGTCGGCTGGCGGCTAACAACGGGGACGGTGTTCGGTGGTGGCTGAAGGTCAGCTGGGGTGACGGGTTGGCTCGGGCGGAGGAGTGGGTGGCGGGTGGTGGTTGGACGGAGCTCGGGCGGGGCGGCGACACGACGGGACGACGCGCGATTGGAGCGGCCGGTTTCACGGGGTAGCTCTGCCGGCGCGAGGCTGCGACGACGAGGGGAGAGCTGAGGCGAGGTGGTTCGGGGTGGCTAAGGACTCGGGCTGGCGGCGGCTCAGGCTCGGGGGGGTCGCTGGTGGCCGGCGACGGGCTTGGGCCAGGGGAGGAGGGCCCGATGCAGGGGAGGTCGCGGGCCGGCGGGTTCGCGGGGAACAGCGGCACGGCAGCTTGGACGGGCAACGGAGGCGACAGGTCGACGGCGAGGTGGCTCGGCTGAGGCGGCGACAGTGAGCGGCGGAGGCGGTGGAGCTCGGCTGAAGAAGGAAGAAGAAGATGCAGTAGATGGAGTAGAGGAGGTGGGGGGCAGTCGCACGAGCAGAGAGGGGGAAAGGGAGAGAGAGAAGAGAGGAGGAGAGAGGAGAGAAGGATGGAGGTGACGTGAGGAGACAAGAAAAAAGGGGGGTCAGGGGGGGCAGGTGCACGGCTGAAGGGGGGAAGGGGAGGAGAGAGGAGAGAGAGAAGAAAGGAAAAAGTTGATGGGAGGGGGAGTGGGTAGCACGGCAGCCAAGGGGGGGAGAGAGAGAGAGAGAGAGAGAGGGAAAAAGGAAGAGAGAGGGAGTAAATGGGTGGGGTCCACCGAGGGGGAAATTTGAATTATTTTGACTTGGTGTGCACAAAGGGTTTCAGGCGTGAAGGGGGGTCTCGAGCGCGAAGGATTAACCAAATCTCTTCCTATAACAAATTAAAATCACGTCCAATACTTGTCCCTTAAACCATAAAAATCCAATTTTCTTTATTTTATAGACCTTAAAATTTCGGAACGTCATAGACGCCATCAATCTTGATTGAACGAGATTGTATCTAGAGAGATTTGGTGACCGTTGGTACTGAATCTGAACCCCTCAGATTCAGTCGCCCATACAACTCAATCTTCGGTTTCCATAAGTGGAGTTTTTCAAATATGGAGGTTTTCTTGTCCCATGGAAGGTAATTTCCAATCAAAGATATTCTATCAATCATGTTATAGAATAATCCTGTCAATCAAAGATTACAAACTTCCATAAATACCTTAGCAACATATGTCAGGCATGGGTCTTCAGAATCTGGAATTAATATATCTCGCAGCTTCTGAACAGTCTTCAGAACCAGACTTCAGAAGCAGTCTCTTGAATCTGAATATATCGCTGCTTCTGAATAAGTCGCAGTTTCTGAATTCTTCATATATCACTGTTTCTGAATAAGTCGCAACTTCTGAACAGAGATACACTGAGTTTGATTTTGATAGAAACCTTGTTGATGCACGCATATAAGTCTTCACGAGATTAAGTCTTTAGAGGCAACACAATCCTCCATCTGAAGTCTTCAGACGCAATACAATCCCCCATCTGAAGTCTTCAGAGGCAACACGAACCTCCTTCTGAAGTCTTCAGATGCAACACGAACCTCCTTCTGAATACTAGACTTCAACTTTCTCAGAAGCAAATATGCGATGACTACTCCTTGAGTCTAAACATCCAACTATGGTCAATATAAACTTTTCTTCTCAGATGCAATATCCAGAACTTCAGATGCATAATTCAGATGCAGTATCTTGAGCTCCATCTTCTGGTTCCTCCAAGCATATTGGCAATTGCGGCTCTACCTTGCTGTTCAGCTATCCAAGGTCCTTCCAAGCTTTACCGAACTTCCCGTTCTAGGCTTGTTTACCTATCCAAGATCCTTCCAAGCTTTACCGAACTTCTCGTTCTAGGCTTGTTCATCTTCTACTTAGGTACCTCCAGCTTGTAGACACCTTTACGCCCAATGCCTTGGTCACCATTGATAGATAACTCGTAACCTTCAAATAATCTGTTAATACACCATCTGCATAACGGCTTGTGATTCTTTCACCTGGTTCTACTCAACCAATAAACACATTAGTAGCCTTTGATTATTTTGTCATCTTCAAAACATCATGAGGGATTTTCCATAACACATAGTGCGAGCATCGCGGAAGAATCTGCTATTCCGGATCTGCTCGTTCACTCCGGCTCGGTGCTTGCTCCATATAGTCGAGCGCGGCTTCACTACTGCTTTTGCAGTCGGCTTATCTGGGAGTGATTTTGTGATCATTTGATTTTTATTTTGTAGGTCTTCTCTCCCGATCTAAAGTTAGATTTAGATTTGGATACTATTCTATTCCGATCTAGAATAGATCTGGGATTTACAAAGTGTTATCTGTTCATCTTCAACCTGGAGTTGTTGATGTCATCTCAATACGGTGATGGTGCTGGGGACGACGAACCTAGGTGCATACCGCCTCTTGGCAAAGCCGTAGTTACTGAAGAGAAAAAATTTAGCATGTGCTCATCACTGAAGTTGATACGAGATTCGGTGATCGGCCGTCGATTATGCTTTGATACGTCTTTGTGGAATGAGCGAGCCTCTGCAAGCTAGACCAAGTTGATTTATCTTTCAGATTTACTTGCTTTGTTTGATTTGCATTTTTATCTTGAAGTGATGTACTCCTCTTTCAAATGAAATGAAAATTTTCTTTCGGACCAAAAAAAAACAAAAATTACCCGAGAAATTACACAAATCGGTCTTCATCTCTATATTTCCAATTTCTCTCGACGTTCTACAACCTCTCGTTCTCAAGAGCTAATTTCGCCTTTTCGACTCGTTACCAATGAGTCGTGATCGACTCGATTGATTGACTACGTCAGCTGCACGATCAAAATGGGGTCGAATTTCATGGCTTCTTTCTCGTCCAACCTCTTCGCTGGCCCGTTGAACGGAGAGGTTTCTTCTGACGCGGACCATTCCCATTGTCGCCAAACCTTCATGAAGCAGACCATCGAGATTCCACAACCTCGTAATCATCCCTCGTCACGTATTTGAGCGCCTATTATAATTGTGCGTGTTTTTCCGTTTTTGCCTCTTGGGGACAGGTTATGTGCAAGTAAAGGAATCCTTTGCTTCTCGAAAAGATCATACGTGATGTCGTTCCCATCACTTGCGTGCCCTTGCAAGTTCCTATTCCTTGAACAGATCAGACGCGGTACTGCATCGACGCCTTATTCGAATTGATCACTCATTGTACCTTGCTTAATTCGTCGGTTCATTCATGCCGTTCCCTAACCCGCTTAAAATATAGTAACTAACCATGAATCCGGTTCTAAGAGTCTCGAACCCTGACTGGCATTTTACACCCTCGAAAAAATCTGCACTCGAAGCTTTGGTATGGAGCATGTGTCCGGCATTTCTATCGGAATACTGGTTTTCTAGATAGAAATGTTACGTACGAGGATTTGCATGTAACCATGACGTTTCTCTTACACGAATGCGGCACTACCTTAACCCAGGATTGCAACGTGAGAGAAGCCACTTCGCTGAGAATTTTGTAGAGATCGTCTCTACAATCTTCAGGTTGAGATTGCTCGTTTATTCAATTTTTGCCAAGTCAATGAAGAGAATATCCAAAGTTCTAAGAGAATATGAAAAAAAAAAAAAAAACATATTTGCAGTTGACCAAAAAAAAAAAATCACAAAGGAAAAGAGAATACTTTTACTTCCACTTGATTGTTCGAAGCCCCATCGACAAAGGTTGACAATTTTCGCAGCTAACATAGTTACCATCAAATACAGTATAACCATCTCTGCATTACCAGAAATATCTAGAAGCATTATAGCAAAGGGACAATCAATCCAGTTGTAGGAACACAAGGGAGCTTGGGCCTAAGTCGGACATGAGGGGCCAATTCTAGTATACTTCAGGTATACTTTACAACATCACGACCTGTACGAAGTGCAAAAAAAGTCGTACTGCGTCGTAAAATTGATTCACGATGAGCCGCCGTGACTAATTATCAACTAGCTGTAAATAAAAAATAAAAAGTCGAGGGAGAGACGGTACCTTAAAATTCCGAGACAGGAGAAGATTGCATAAAGGAGAAAAACAGTCACTTCCCATAAAATTCCCCCTTTTGGCACCAGAAGCTAGCCCTACATAGATTAACCCGTCGAAACTAACTGCTCTGTCTAAACTTGTGACATCCTGTGATGATGTTCGAGAAAACTGGACAAAGGTCGGTCGGTCGCGCCATTTTTCGGCATATGAGAAGTATCCTCTCACACTCAGAATGTTTTGGCTTGACGCTCATAGAGCAACATGGAACATATTCCAACATGGGAGAATCATCTAAACCACAAGTATTGAAAACCATCATCTCTGGATTCTAATCTCCATTTCAAGAAAACTCTTCCTTTTGAAGATCGTTGTTCCGAAGAGAGAGATTAGACCCCACAGAGGACTCCCCCGACATGAAGGATCCTCCCGCTATGTCCACAACCCGGTCGTCAACGCATCATTCATCTACTGTTCCACCATTTACAGACCCTGATGACCGATAACGCCAAGGCTCATGCAGACATTGAAGAAAAAGTTTCAGCATCTCGGTAGCCTTTGCTGACTCATTCGACGACAGCGATATTTTACAGGAATGATCATCTTCATGATCTGCCAAAATCTGAATCAGGCTTCCACAATTGCACGTAGAAGAAGTAACATATGGTGAACAAAGCCTACTATAAAGAAGCAAACTACTGTTTGTGCCGAAAACAATGTGTGAATGCAGGATTAGGTAAGACATTTTCTCCACCGAAATGAAAGATGACCTGCAAGATCAATTGATAAGCTCTTACTGTAAGAAGTCTAAAGGATGACGGAACACGAGCATAACAGGCAAGCAGCACCAGCAGTTTAGCAGTTGGACCAAGTAGATTTATCAGACTTCGGTCGTTTGAAGAGTGCAGGACTTGGACAAGTTCTTTTTCCCAACCAACAAAAGTACAGCCACTACCTATGGTAGAAGTCATCATCTCACCAGAATGTGCAGGTTTGCTGGAATTTCCCTGTCAGACCCCTCGAGGGCCAAGAACTGCAAGAAGCTAAAAGAACCGGCTTAAGTTCTTCAATGAGCAGATGTTCCACTCGATAGACATGCATCCCTTGCACCAAACTGTTCCTGTTAATTTCTCCTCCCAGAAGACCACAACTTGTCCAATTGCTGCGGATTCGATGAGACAATATATCACAGGAGACAGCGAGAGAAAATGAATGCAAATAGTTCGCTCAACCATGGAGCTCCAAATAATGCTCAAATGCCATACTGTCATTGGCTAAATGATAACCACATCAACCTTTGCTGATAAACATATGCAATGATCGAAACCAGAATGAAACATCCAATACCCAATTATTCACAGAATCCTCGCAGTTGAGGGCAATTACCCATCTTTATGAAAAAAAAGAGGCTTATTGAGATCGAGAGAGAGATTGATGTATAAATAGAGATCGATGTATAACTAATTATCAACCTAAATCAGCACTTCCAAGCAACTAATCGTCGGTGACAAGCAAGGTGGAAAAGGACCCTTCCCCGGTTCCACCATCTACCCAATTCGCAGAGAGCCAAAAGGAAGTTATTTGGAGTTCCATTACAGGTGCCCGCTCCCTTTGCTACCTCTGCAAGAGAAGAACCCATAGATGAAGTCAGATTTCCCACGAAAGACCGACTTTTCAGATAACCAGTCAGTTCTTTCCAGAATAGCTAATTGGAGCTAATTGGGCAACTCAATAGACAGATGCAAAATTGTCTTATGCCCTAGTTGAGAAATCTGAGAGAAGGAGACAAGGGAAACGATTGTGTCTGGAAACTAACAGATAACAAGAAGGAAGAAACAACCCCTGATCACAGCTAAGCCAAAGTCAAACATCGGCTCAGTTTTCTGGGGAAATCGAAAAAGCAAGCAGAGAAAGATTCAACATTTAGTTCTCATTCGGCTCAAAAGGATGGAGGACAAGGGAAATTACTTTGGATTTTCAGGAACCTCTTCGACTTTGTACGCATCAGCTGTAACTTCCGTCAACCACAATCCAGGGAAAAGAGCCTGCAATTACAACAGAAGCAGCTTCAAATCGCAATTAGAAGGAAGAGTAGAACAGAATGCAGTTCAATAATCAAGCAAGCGAAACAATCTAGACATCCACTCACATCCAAATTCTTCTGCACTGTCCTGTTTCTCTTCTTCGGCCTCCGCGGGGGCCGATGTCCGGTCATCGCCATGAAATCCTCCTCGATTTCCTTCCTCTGGAGCGGCACCGCGAACTTGGTTCTCTCCTCGTTCTTCCCACCGTTGCCGCCGCCACCGCTGCCACTACCACCAGCATCAACGCCCTCGCTCCTCGACGGAGAATCACCGACTTTCGCTCCTCCATTCGCGGCGGCCGGAGCCTTATAACCCGGCCTCCTCGTCCTCAGATTCCACGGCACAGCCGCCTGCGCCGCAGCCACAGCATCCGGTTCCTGCTCCGACGCTTCCTTGTTCTCGGCCAGAACACCGGAATCTTCCTCCCTCTCTCGCCCGAGCTCATCGCTCAACCTCCTCTTCTCTCTCTGCCATCCTATTCCATCATCACCGCTGCCGCCTCCGTTTCGCGGCCCGATGATGACTACCGTCGGCTTACCCGGCGCCCGCGCCGCGCTCGCATCCTCGGCGTCCGATTCGATCCGCTTGATCGCGACCTTGAGAGATCGACCGCCGCCGTCGTCCAGGACGCTGGGACTGGGATTGCTCACTTTCACGCACCGCAGGTGCTTCTGGTTGCTCCACCTGAGATACGGAAGCGCGAAATTGTGGAGCTGCTTCGGCCTCTCGGAGGAGCCCATCGCCCCGGAACCCCGCGCGCTCTCTCGCTCCTTCACTCTCGCGCTCACCATTACCGCCCGCACGAGGAGGACTCGAGACTCGCAGAGCTCTGATCAGGAAGCTCCCGAGCAGGAGAAACCGACCGCTTGATCTCGGGTTTTCTCGTCAGTGTTCTCTCGGGAAAAATTTTGTAGCTTCAGAGCGACAATGGAGTCTCTCTCACGAACAATTTTGGCCGGGAAACCTCGGCTTTTATACGAGGTGCGAGAGTGCGACAACTTGGTCATCCGAAGAGAGAGAGAGAGAGAGAGAGGCGTTAGGATCTGGTTTTTTGAGAATGAGATCGCTAACGTGAGCCGTCAGATCGGGGAGGCCCACACCTCGAAATGCAACATATTTTTCAAGTATCCAATTTAGGAACCGATGAAAATAAAAAATAAAAAGACTTTTATTGAGAAATGCTTCAATGACAGTACTATCAGGGACGGTACAATCTCAATCGTAAATCCACATACTATCACTGCGCGTTTTGCATAAAGCACTCATTGATTGGAAGATCGTATGATCAGAAATAACTGACGGTACTGTCAGATTAACAGCACTGCACTCTTTTTTTTTAATTACCTTCTACGAGATCAATTATATGAGACACGGGTTGCTGTATTGTCTATAGACCCTGCGAGATTTCTTTCCAACGGTACGCTTGCGATTGCTGTTTTCGACAACTCGATCGATCTTATCTCAAGTATTAATTACGTGAGACCGAGGTTGCTCTATTATCTGTAGACCATATGAGATTTTCTTCCAATAATGCGCTTCGATTGCCGTTTTCGACAATCCGATCGATTTTATCCCAATCATTTACTATGTGAGGCCGAGGTTGCTATGTTGTCTGTAGACCATGGGAGATTTCTTTCCAAAGATGCACTTCGATTGCCGTTTTCGACGACTCGAACGGCATTATTCCAAACATTAATCATGCGAGGGCGAGGTTGCGATGTTGTCTGTAGACCGTGGAGATTTTTTTTCCAGCGATACACTCTGATTGCCATTTTTCAGCGGCTCGATCGATATTATCTCAAGCATTAATTATGTGAGGCTCGGGTTGCTATTTTTAGCAACTCATACGGTATTTTGTTTTTCCAATGATACATTTCGATTGCTATTTTTAGCAACTCGGCAATGCAAGCATCTTATTTAAAAACGAACTGATAAAAGAATATGTTGTTACCAAAAATCATCACTAAGTACTTCTTATTTCAAATTTATCTCACCGCATTACTGCTAGATTTTAATCTTTTCACCCAACTATGCAAATTCGAGTGTTTTTAGATGATTACATTTTGAAGTTGTCTTTTCAAAAAATTACATATAGAAAGAGACGACCTCCAATAATTGCTGTAAAAATACCCTATATTGCCTGACTATGGAGTGTATATGCTCATTATTTTGTGTATGCATCAGTCCCGCTCGTCAAATTTCACCTGTCATTCCTAAAGTGGTTTGCACGTGAGAGGGGCCGTTGAAATATCAATGTATATGCTCATTACATGCATGTAATCTCCTTCCATTTATCAATTTAAAGTTTTTTGGTTGGATTTTATAACAATTATGACTTTTAAGAAATAAGACGTTTGGTGATCGATCTTCGACCTTCCCCGTTCAACTATTTATAGTTTTTTGGCGGCGTGCATGCGTGGAAAAAGATCTATGGGAAGATAGATCTTAGTTTTTTTATTTGATTATTTACCAAAGTGTGATAGCTACCTAAATAGTATTTTGTGTTTAATAAAAGAAAGAAAGGTAAATATGATTTTTATTTTGGATTACAGTTCACAGGTTAAAAACACATGTCTTTTCCATTGTAACTTTTGCTCTCGCATAAAAATAGATGATCCTAGACTTAAGTTATAAAAAAAAAAAAAGTTAAGATATTCACTTTTATCATTTTGAATCCTTCAATTTAAAGAGGGCCAAATTTCTTAAATTGACATGCCCCGAGTAATCTATAGTTTATGGATCAAATGTTACTTATTTTGGCGCAATTATGTTTGGACAATGGATTTCTCTCCTTTTGGCTATGTCGAAATTAGGATTAACCTTATCAGAGTTTTTAACGACAACCTTTCTTTATTTTCTCATTTAAATTCACTTGTCTTATCTATAAATCAACATCCAGACCAGATGAAATAAGTTAATTCAAGCAAAGCCAGAGCCATTTTCAGGTGCACCCCAATGCAGTGAGCCTAGCCCACAAAAGCCCTCAGATCAGGTGGGACCCGCGTGGGTCCCGTCTCATCTGAGGGAGCAAGTGGGGATTGGGCCCCACATGCAGCACCTAAGCGTTTTTCCAAAACACCGAAAGAGAAGAAACAGGGGAGATTCCAACGGCTACCTGCGACTCCAACTCCTTTACACGTAAGAAAACTCCAAAACTTGGCAAACTGACCATGACCACCCCCCCAACCTTCTTTACAGCTCGGCAATGGCTCCTCCGATCCGCCACTCGCGAACCCCATCCTTTTTAAGACACGACTCGACTCGACTCACTCCCTCATGCCTCGACTCAATACACCAACAAGCTCACACACCTTTCCGCAACCAGAAAGAGCCATGGCAGGGACTCCTGCAACGATCCCCAGAAAGAGGCTCCTCATTCCCAAGAAAGTCTCCAACTTTCTCAGGAGATCCAAATACTTGACCAAGATGAGCAAGCCCATCACTCCGTGCCTGGCTCTGCTCAAGAGATCCGCGATGCCGAGCAGATTCGACCGTGCGGGCAAATGTCGGTTTCTCCGAGAGTACGAGTTCTCTCCTTCGAGGACCCCGCTCGTTCGCCGCTACCGCGGGAAGAAGCTGAAGCTGAACGGGAGGAGGAGCTTCAAGGAAGATGTCCGGTCGTCGGTCTTTGTCCTGTGTAGTTGTCTGGGGAGGGGGAGGTCATCAGGTTGGGAGGAGGATGACCGTTTCTTCGCTACAGGGAAATTCGCCGAGCCGGCCCGCGAGGCGCTCGATGAGGGGGAAGGCGGCGATTCGGTGGACCTGAGAGCGGAGATGTTCATCAGGAGATTCTACGAAGAGATGAGGATGCAGAGGCGGCTCTCCATTTAGACGTGGAACAATCCAAAGTTATCGCATTTTGCAGGAATGCGACAGCGAAAGATCGTAGCGAATCTGTTTTCTTGTTCTCTGCTCTCCGCAGGAATTTTTTTTTTAGAGGGATTGCGGAGGTGGGTTTATGAATTCCTTCGATTCTACGTTGTTTTTATTCTTTTCTGGGGTTATCTTATGATTGTTCGGGGATGTCAGAAATTTTCACTTTCGGGTGTTTCCTGCTCATCTTTGTGTCAACTTATGGGGGGTCAATCGGGCCTTCTCCACCGAGAGTTTTTATGGGGGTCAAGAACCACTTGGGCATCCCCATTTTTATTTGGTATCACCCGGTGATCACATTTATCAAATTAGATGTCCGAAAGGCTTCATTAGAAAGTTTGTGAAAGTAGACAAACATAATTCGATACATTAAAAGTACAAAGTATTTTGATTTAAATAAGTGTGAAAGCCGTGGGAAGGAAAAGTAGAAGGAAAGTCATTCACTAACCCAGTAATATAGATTCAAGACCAAAAAAGATCCTAGTAATATAGATAACGAAAATTTGGACCCAAAAAAAAAAATAGATAACGAAAATAAATAGATAGTTACTTTCTAAAATGTTAAGTTGCTCGGGGCAACTCCTAATGAATGGGCTTTTGACAATAGACTCACATATGGACCTAGCTATCATATCAATAAATGGGCTTTCTCCTATCGGAGCTTCTTAGTCGCATGATAAATTGTGATTGCCGTGTTTGATTCAAGCTGGGTAGGCTTAATTGCATCGACCCAACTCAATTCCATTGATCGTATATGTGTAAGAAGCGAGATTACAAACCATGCACTTACAAGTAGATCTGATCTCATGTCAGCTATCTCATTTTCAAAAGCTGTCGTTGGTATTACAATACTGCTTTGTCCACAGAAATATCCATTGAGGATTTCTTTCAGTTAAGTTAAGGCACCATTTAGTCATTAGCAGAAAGTCCTCACTATAAGAGAAAAACCTTTGTTTGACATTCCAAAGTAGATGGATAATCAATTGTTTAACACAACTAGAAGGCAAGCAACTGACTTAATGTTCAGAGATTGATTTCTAATGGAAGTTGTTCCAAAAGGAGCTCTTATCGTGAGAGTATCCGGTGGTAGGAATTTTGAAAGTGCTCAATTACTAGTCGTTGTCGGTCTTAGGTTAGTTATAGTACGTTGTTCGAGAAGAAGCTGTATTTCATCTAGTCCGAGGAAGGAAGTGATGAAAGGCAATTGGTTGATGGGTTCTTGAGAGTCGATGCCTTTAAACAACGAACTTTTTTTTTTCTCTTTCGGACATTGAGTAATGCTAGTTTATGCAGTTCTTTCGTCCAATCCCCTCAAATGAAGCTTCCTCTTAGTTCAAATAGGCCTAACTAGATTTAATAGTATCGTGTTTTATGCCAATAGACTAGGCATACTGACCAAGAAAGGTACCAAGACGAAAGAAATACACCCACCAACGATTGATAGCAATGAAGGGTAAAAGCTAATTCAACATCCCTTGACTCGCCCATTAACACTGGAAGATAGGGGAATCAGTTCCCTCCTTTCCGTACCTTTTTAGGATAGTCGGAATTGAACTACCTTGAAAGCATCAACCATCTTCTAGCTCATTCCCTTCCTTCTAGCTTTCCCGCTCTTTGGGACAGTAGAATACTAAAGATCGTAGTGTGTCTACTATTAGGATCTTATCTCTATTTTATTAAGATTAATAGGTTAGGAATTCGTCGTGTGCTTTTCATAAATCCTTGGATCGAGCATTCGGGTAGAGAAAGGGACCAAGAAAAAATAGACGTTGACTTGCTTCATTATGGAAGGGTTGGGTCTTGACAGTAAGATTGACTTCCTATCAATGGTGCCTAACTACTTCAATGAGCTAGCATGTTGGCTCAAATAGAGGGTGTTTAAGAAGGATGCTGAGATCGTAAAGAAGCATCGTACATAAAAAAAAAGGAGCCCAAAAGTCACACACAAGTGGATATAAGAGTTCAGGAGGGAAAAATTCAAATCCATCGCTAATTGGCTCTACTATTGATTTAATGGACTCCCTTTTCTAAAGGCACTCGGCGAAGAATCTATGGCGAGGCTTCTTTCATGGGTCTTATCCCAATTCTCTTTCTTAGCATTTTGATAGCTGAAGGCTGGAAGACCATTAGTTCTCTCTTTCGGTGAGTTGAGATTCTAAGATCAAGGCACGCATAGAAATGCCAGACCAGAGATAAAGAGCGAGACATTGACTTAATGGCTCATCTTGGTTGATCCCTACTACTGCAGAACGGATCCATCAATCAGTGAAGGAAGGCTCGGGCGCTGACAGATCTACTCACTCAAAGAACAACACCCCTCTATTTATGGACAATGAAACTCTTCAAGCAATCATCTTATCTATGTCATTTCTGTTGACGTGATGCAAAACACGACTTTAGAGAGTCACTTAGCCGCTTGACCTCTTCTCTTAAAAAGACGACGTGAGGGCCAGTCGATCTAAGTAAGAGCGGAGGGGGGAGGGAATGAGTGGAACTTTAAGTGACTTGCACCGAGTTGGTGGCTGACTGGGGCTTTTTCCTTGATCAGAGCAGATTAGCTCGCCTTCTTTTTTTTATTATCAAAAGTCAGTCGAATCCAGAGGCCCTTGCTGGGATCAAGCTAAGTTCAAATGGAGTCTCCATCGCCTTCCTTAAAGGACCAAATAATGTGTCAACATTCCTCGGTTTATTATTTTATTCTGCAGGCGGGAAGTTTTTGAGTGATTCGGAAGCTAGATGTATACTTACCTGCAACTAGCAGGACCGAATTTCGATAATACAGTACGATAAGTGCTCGTTATCTCTTCGAAATAGACATTAATGGTTGCGTTGGTGATTTTCCTCCTTTAGACAATCATGAAATTTAAATAGGTCAAGGTCGCGCTATGTGCAAAGAAAGTAGTACTATTGGATACATCATGGTGGTATGTATTACAAATAACATCGAGAAAATGACCAAATCACTCGGGAAAGTTTTCAAATGCTTCATTAGCGCAAGGGACATCTCCATGTCCCTTTCACTTAAACGATTCGACAAAATATCTATTTGTAGTGTAATAGCATTCTGATCAAGAAAGAAGAAGGATTTTCGTCGAAGGCCATTGGACCCTAGTGGCAACTTTCTTGGCAATAGGTCACCGGTTCAAAGTCTCCTGGGAGCGACATGGTGTTGGGCTTAGGCCCAAGAAAAAGTGTATCATGTATACTACTCTGTCCATATCATTTCCACTGTATATTGATCAATCGAACAACGTAAGTACAAATATGGCGTGATTGATTCGGATTTATCGATTTCTTGGATCAATAAATCCAATCTATATCGACAATCACATAGAAAAGTTTCTTTAATCTGAAATCAAGCGATGAATGATAAAGTGATATTGTGTTTGCACTCCTGTTACTAGAACAATAGTTTCTCAAATAACCACTAACACGTGTTGCGATAGCCTAGTAACAAACGTGTTATGTGTCATCTTTCACGAGCTCAGATGTTCGAGTTACGTTTGAATGAACTTATTTCTTTGGTAGCTAGTATTTCGGTTATCTTTCACGAGATAACAAGTTTTATGGTGTACCCTAACCGCCCGATAACTTATTATCTCCAACTATATATATAGCTGGTCTGGTCTGGTCGCAAACGGCATAGAGGCCACCAATGTGATTTCAAGCAATAGCTACTAATCTAAGGTTGCGGCCTCAGATTAGAGGCCCGCGACCTCAAGAGACCTTAGTTGAGGCAGTATGAAACTCACAACCTTCGTTACAATTGTTGCCACCCAGTCAGTTCTACAGAGAGACGATCGAGAGTGAGGGACAGGGCTTTAGGCAATGACATAAACATTACATCCACAATGGTGGTTTATGTGCGGCGTCGGCCGCGATAATATGATTCGGGATTGAAGAGAGCAAGTATGTGGTGCCTATCCGTCCTTCTTATGAACACTAAGGGCGGCAACATATGAAGCATCTTAGCGGAGCCACGTCATAAAGTATGTGCATGAGTCCATTTAGGGATGAGCAAACTGGATCGAGACCAGACCGGACCGGATCGGACAGGCCGGGTTGGTCCGGTCCTTGAGGGAGGCGGTCCGATCCCCCGTCCCAATAAACGGGACTGGTGACCGAGCGGTCCGATCCCCGGTTCCATGGTGGATGGGACCGGACTGGACCGCTCAGTATATATATAATTAAATTTTTTTGAAGAACTAGTTAACCTAATTTTCCCATTTTCTGCCAGACACTCACTCCTCTCTTCTCGCTCGATGCTCGCGTCTCGCCTTCGCAACACAGCTCTACTCGGCGCTCGCTCCTCTCGCCTTCGCCTCTCCTCTCGCTCCTCTCACGGTCCCATCTCTCGCTCATTGGCGTCGTCGCTCTTCTCGCGTCTCGTAGCCACTAGCGAGGCCTATCGCGTGTTAGATGTATGCCCTAAAGCTACCATGTAATTGTTACATGTTAGGGATTTCTATTGTATTTTCAATTTCTTATTAAATTAATGGAAAATACGTGTTTATTCATTTGTCTAATTATTTATATGAATAAATTTCATAAAATCAGTTGTGACTAAATCTATTCTTGAGACGTTGAGAATATGTGTGACGGGTTCACAATTAGACTGAATCTTTAAACTGTTCCCGGTCGATGGATCATTGAATGGATATTAATGATCCTGTTAAGATTGGTGTGTTCTTAACTTCACCATTAAGTATTGGATACTTAAGGGAATGACGAGTCACAAGTCATTGGGTATTGCGATGCTCGAGTTAGAACACAGGTGCTTGTACCATACAAGTTCACTGAACGTGACACGCATTGAACGATTAGCAACATGGAAGCTTTTAGCGTGGTCAATGCCTAATTGTTTATGCTCTAGTCTTGTTTAAATAATCCTTAGACCTGAGGCACAGTGTTGACTTGTGTGTTGGATGGCTATGGTTCACAAGTGCGCATATTGGCGGTTCGTCGATCCGGCTCTATACTTGATGGTTATAGTTCATGCACATACGAAGTCACACGTGTGCGCAAAATGGAATCTGTCTCCTTATTACATGCAAGGTATGATGTCCTATGCGATCTAATGATGACAATGCATTGAAATCCTCGACCGGGGTTGTAACCAAGAATGAAATGTTCATGTCTCGTATAAATGCATGTCAATTAGATTTGTGCATATAATCGAATTGGTGACTTGACAAATATTCCATGGTCTTTGTTCGATCGGGAAATAGTAAGACAGAGAGATTGAATTACACTGTAGCCAAAGCTGACGGGTTCATTATGTTCTTAATGCATTCACATTGTCTGGGTAGCCATGACATATTGCTAGATGTCACTCATGGCTTGTGGGACCTAGAGATTGATCGGGACAATCAATCCTCTTGAAAGTACTAACGTGTTAGTGCATGTCTTACTGCCAACTCAATGATGAACCTAGGGATGTCACACACTTTAACCAATACATGACGACGTTGAACGTGAAAGATGATATTGCAAATATATTTGCAATAACGGCTATCGAATTAAGTCAGTATGAAATTAAATTAAATGCGATTTTATTTTATTTTATTTTTGGTTGTAGGCTTGTGTGTATATGATGCACAAGTACGCTCAAGGTGGACGTATATTAATATGTCCATATTGCACATATACTAACTGTATACCCTTTTGTTTTTATAATAATATTAATTGTTATTATTATTATAAAACTAAAAAAAAAAATAGAGTTACGGTTAGACATGGTCAACAACCGTTGCTGATCATGTGCACAGGTCAGCAACGGTTGCAGACCTGTGCAAGTGTGTGCCCACGATCAGCAAACTGCTGATCGTGTGCTCGTGTGACACGATCAGCATTTTGCTGATCGTGCGACACTCATTAAGATGAATGAATGGAAAAGTTCTCTCTTAGAAAAGAGTGTGCCATTTTTTTTTTAGAGCGTGAGAACTGTGAGGAAGTGCGAGAGTAAACAGAAAAATTCTCTCTCACTTTTGTATTTGCGGTGACCAAAAGATTAATCGCATGGAGAGTTATCTTCACAAGATTGCTAGCACAATCAAGTGTGGTGTTTATCCTCGTCATCTGTCTCCCGTTCATCATACGATTGGTTGTGTGTCTGAACTAGAGGTCCGACGCTTGTGGGACTCGAATTGAAGAACATCTGAGCCAATTCGTTTAAAGCACGCTTCAAGAGGTAATTCGTTTAACCCCCTTCATGTAATTTGATGTTTGATTGAAACGCATGAACTACGCATCTGGAGATACATGTATGGGTTTTTATTTCTGCAGCGTTTATATGTTTTATTTGCCTATACATGTTACGTGTATCCCAACATCGCGACCACTAGCGTCGTCGACTCGTCACTCCTCTCGACGCTTCCTCTCCTCGTCTTCATCCTAATTTAGTCTTTTCTCATTATTTTAGCATTATAATTACTTATGTGATGGTTGTACGATGGTCATATGTATGTTTTATTAGATTGAATGGTTGAGATTAGAAGTTGTTAGTTTAGATTCAATGATTAGATTTCTATAAGTAGCTGGTGTTAGCGGACCGGACCGAGATCCGACCAGACCACCGATCTCAAAAATTTGGGGATCGGGACTATCAATCCGGTCTCCGGTTTCATATCGGAACCGGACTGGCCCAAACTATGACACTCCTAAGTTCATTCATGACTCTCGGTCTTGCACTATGGTGGTCGTACCGGAATCGAAATGTCTTGTTACGTTACTTCACTTTCAGTACAGAGTTTGAGTCCTATTGGCCAGAAAAGAGGGGTCAATCAACCTTGGAAGTCTTATCAAGGACTAGCAGACATCGTACAGCCATTATCGATGTCGGGTCTTGAAAGAAGTCACTCGCGAATGTCCTGTAATTTTCCTAGAGAGAGAGAGAGAGAGAGAGCAAGTCTTTTTCTAAAAGCTGGGTTCTCCTCCTCCATTGCTAAAGTACTTGGTCCCTATCCTACTCTTGTGAAACTTCGTTCGCATCTCTCCAGTTGGTGAGAGGAATTATGAGCGGGGAAAACATTGCCTAGGCTTGTTTTAACAATAAATTGATAAATTGGATAAATAATATTGCTAGTATACTTAAATTCTTAGTAAATTTCATAAAATAGGATGTTACCGTGAAAAAAATACATGACGTCACATCAAATTCATCATACAATATGGCTCGTGACATTGTGAGAAGAAGAATTTTCCTGTCGAATTCTCGTATTAGAATTAACTGGCTTGACGCGCTTAATAACGTGCGATTGACGTACTCGACAGTAATCAAATGACTTTCTCAAGAAAACGAAAAAAAGTCCGGTCTTCTTTATCAACCGAAAATTACATCGATTCCCATTGAGATTCCTCCATTCAAACAACGCAAGCGCCTTTATAGGATGCGTACACATTAGGGGACTAGGCCTTAGCATAGCCTTTCACATCTATCCCTCTTCAAAGCGTTAAAGCGCTGGGCATGATGGAAACTTCAAAGTTAAGCTGTGTGTAGTGTACTGCAGTGATTCTTTTGGAATCGTGGCGCCAGTAGCAATAGCATAGCAGTCCAATGCTTGGCTTATAGAATTAAAGGCCATATTCTGTTGTCATAAGATTATAACTCCTCTCGTGGCTGAGTTCATTAAGGGCTAAACAATCATCTAATATGAGTTCTCCAAAGTTCGGTTGATTGGGTCAGATCAAACTCAGTCAATTTCAGTCTTCCTCAACTTCAAAATTCAGATGGCCAAGGAAGTGGCAACAGCTGGGGTGGCCAATGCTTGAAGTTAGAAGTGAAGCAATCAAATATGATTGGATTCAAAGTAATATAAAGAGAAGTGTGTGTCGTTGTCTTATCTCCTGTTGCACGAAATCGAGCTGAACCATTTAGGAACATACATATGTTTAATTAAGAATACTTATAGAGATAAACGAGTAAGTCACGGATGGTATTAGTTGCTTTATTTTAGCTCCCTCCGATCACGGCGGACCACTGCCAACGGCTTTTCCTTCTCATGGGTTTTGTTCATGATTACGAATGACAGATTGTGTTAAGGATTAGTTCAAAACCCTAGTAACGGCAACTTCACGGCGGCATGCAAATATCGCATCGACATCGGATGATAAATTGTTAACGGATGAGGGATTTATCATTATGGTTGTATTTATAGAGATAAGCAAGTACCGATGCGGATGGCCATCGTCTCCAATTAAATGTTGTCGAGTGTCAATGATCCTTGTATGGATATACAGATTCGCATGGCGGCCAAGTGTCATTTGTCGAGAACACTTTCTTTATTGACTGTCGGACGCTAATTTTAAAAGATAATACCTCTCACGAAACTTGTCAAGATTATGTTTGAGGTATTCAGAATGAATTTATGTTAACACTTCATTTCTGAGTAAGGTCAATTCTGCACTTGATTGAGGAAGTAAAAGCGTCGGTGGCCCAACCCTATCTGCGAAACTTGTGTTCAAGGCAAAAGCTGTGCGAACGAACGAGTTCTCGATCATAGTTTTTTCGGCCCAAAGTTGTGTCACACCAACCACAAATCGAGCTCTCCACTCTCGTGAAACCCTTTTCCCTGATCATGTCAAAAAAGCTCCGGAAGCAATCATAAACTTTCCCTCCCCTCCTCACAAAGAGTGCACAAATCCTATTCAAGAACACATCGATTATGCTCTCCCCACCCTACTTTGATCCTTTTTTCTCCTCTCTCTCTCTCTCTCTCTAGGGATCAAGCAAAAGAATAAGTGAAGAGAATGATCATCAAACCCTAATTCAAGTCCTTGGGAAAAGAACCAATTATAGGAACACAGCCAAAAAGCAGCCAATCCCACATAATCATATGAATCACCACCACGCAACTACACAAAGCATCTCCAATGACTTCGTTTCTAAGTTGGAAGGTGATGCTGATCTAGATCTCCATTGGATTGATTGGCGGCCAATAAGATATGTGGATCGGTCCCCCACCCACAACAAGAGAGCCAAGAAGATTCCCCCAATGGGGGATTTGATCATACGAGGAGAACACAAAAAAGCAAGCCGACCTTGATGGTATTATGACGCTTTTGTGCCCCCTCCACTTTTGGACCGAAAACAAATCTTCCATTTTAAGTGTGTGCCAGTGCCACGCCCCTTCATCACTTTCCTTTTTTTTCTCTTTTGTCCCTCCCTCTTTCTTTCTTTTGTGGACGTTTTGTCAAAAGTTTGTGAGGAACTCCCTAGAAATACCAAATCATGATTTGAGGGTGAGTCCATAATCTTGTGTTGTTTGTTCCTTTATATCGACTTAGGACCGCTTAGGGTGTGTAAGATCGGATCGTAGAATGTAGGATCCCGAAAATTTGCAACAAAGATACATAGTGTTGTATATTAAGATGAAATTAATCAATTGTCAACATTGTGGAACATTAGAGCTCCAAAATAGTGTGAAGTTAAAGCGTATGTCATGTTTATATTGTCCATACAAGAACATCGAATTTTCCATTACCTAATTATTAGGATATGAAAATCCCATTGTTGCAAGATCTCAAACCCGAATCCGTAAGATCGGTAGGATCTAATTGATCCTATGATTTACTTCTTCTTCTTTTTTTATTTAGTATCGAAACCTCGTAAAGATCCTAGCAAATTAAGATCCTACTTAAGATTCAGACAGTTTCTTATGCTTCAAATAGTAGGATCCGGATCAGGATAGGATCCTAAAACCCATAAAGTAGAAGAGGGTTTTCCATTTGCTCTACTTGGCTCTGTGATTCTTGAGAGCTATTATATGAAAAGAACAAGTAAAAGTTAGGGCGCGATTGGGTGTTGTCAGTATGAAATACGAAGAAACTACCTCAGATATGCCTTCGACTTTTAATCGATACAAATTTTCGACATATTTTCTAGAGGTTGGCGCTTGGTCTCATCAAGAACACCGAGCATGAATGTTGTCCTCGACAGTCTCCCTCTCCCTCACTCGAGTAGACAATACCTATGAGGCGATTGGACAAGAAACGCACGAACTCTCTCTCTCTCTCAGTGGACAAGAAACCTAAGCTCTCAATTATAAAACCTAGCGAAAGATCATAGGCATTTGACCAGTTAAGCAGACTTATTATATCTAATATGTCAAGGGGAGAGGAGGAGAATTGATCTGCATGTGATCGGCCCCCACATGGTGTGTTGCCCTGGTCAAGTTGATGGGCGACACTGACAGGAAGGCACTCAGCTAATCATCAAAGTGGTAGTTGGAGTTCCTTGAGACCCCCCCAAATTCCCCCACCCAAACCATATGTCTCACCTTCCAGATATATTCAAACACCATTTATGAAAACATTTACCTTTTATTTCTCCTCTCCCCACTTTATCATAGGTTTAGGTTTGCCTTTGCAACAATTCTAACGCAAAGATTAGGGTTTCATTGATTTATCTTAGGAACCACCACTAGCTATTTCAAAGCTAGATGAGTGAAGCTTGACCTTTTAGCAGCTTTCGGACTTTAATTTGAGAACTATCTTGCAGTCGTACTTAATATATATAGGGAGAACAATAGGAGGTACTAACTGAGAGAGCTAGCCAGAACCGGCATACCCGACTGTTTCAGACTAATTGGGTTATCACAGAAAAGAAGAAAAAAAACCGTCAATTTAAGTTTCTGCCATTACCTCCGAGGAAAACTCTACATGCAGATCTATTTGTGAATCAAAACAAGAAAAAAAGATGACAGAGAAAACACAACTTCAAGATCGATGAGTGGCAGCAAATTACCTCAATTTACCCCCAAAAACATGCGTGGAAGTGGAAGTACTACTTTAACCTAGTGTTGTACTAACTTCCCACTTTTGTCCAGACAGAGCTACAATCTTTTCCAAACTTTTGGTCATTTCAAATTTCAATCTGAAAGCTACAAACCAAAAAAAAAAAAAAAAATCAATCTGAAAGCTAAGCTAAGGCTTCACTTTTAGCTCATGACTTTCCAAAACTTTCGACCCAAAGTTTCCCCTTTTTGACGTCTTGACAGGCTCAATGAAGACAATTTTTTAGCTTCATGGACCCAAGTGGGAACCGAAATGTCACCTCCCCACTAGGATATGTTGTGCTAACATAGCTCGAGATCGATCATGCATGTAATAGTTGCGATACATAGCTTGATCCACGGAATTTCAATTTAAGCAAGATCAAAGGGAGAAATACCTCGACCATGGAAGAGTAGAAAAAATAATAAATCGAATTAATTCCTTAAAAGAGATGTACAAAGGACCCGTCTACCTATATCTGAACCCGAACCCGAACCTCAACTCGAATCAGCACTCCTAGATCATCCCAATACGATTCAAGCCTAACTTATCCCGAGAAGCTAGCCGAGCCGAGCGGACCTGAGTCCTCCTCCCACTCACGGTGCGGCGGGAGCCAGGCTCAGATGTAGGTCGAGCCCCAAAGCGTCATCAAAACCAGGCCCACCGCCACCGCTTCCTTTCGAAAACTTGCTCAACGAAAGCCCGTCGAGGACCGCCCTCCCATTGACATGATTCTGGACCTGTGACCCTGCCGGACCTGCGCCTCCGCCGTACGGCACAAAACCCCCCGGCGATCTCCCACCACCCGCGCCCTGGCCGCTCGCGAACACGCATCCGTGCGACACCTGGAAGGGCGGGGCTGCGCGCGGGACGTAAACCCAGGACGGGGAGGTGGGCGCCCCCGCCGTCACCACCACCGGCCCCACGGCGGCCAGCAAGTGCGGCGGAGGGGCGAAGGCCGAGATGATGGGGTTCCGGACAAGGGACGAAACGGCGGCGGTCCTGCTGGCGTGCAGTTGGGCCCGTTTGAGCTGCTGCCGCTCCTTCTTGTGCGCGTTCTGGTGGCCGCCCAGGGCCTGCGAGTTGGCGAATTCCCTGCAGCAGTACTGGCACTCGTACTTCCGCTCGCCGCCGGCCGCCTGGACGTTGCCGTCCGGGGAGCCTGACGGCGTGGCTTTGCCGCCGCTGTTGTGAGTGCTGATGGAAATGGGGTCGCTGACGGCCGAGTCTTCCTCATCGGCGACGCTGAAGCCGAAGAGCTTTAAGCGCGTGGCGGCGGCGCTGGGGCTGCTTTTGGGTTGGCAGTAATCTAATTCCGCCATGTTTGAGAGCGCCAGAGAGAGAGAGAGAGAGAGAGAGAGAGAGAGAGAGAGAGAAGTAGTGGTAGTAACAGTATCAGCTAGAGAGTTGAGTGCAAGAGAGTAGTCGCATGTGTGAGGGTATTTATATAGGCCAGAAAGGGATTCGACATTAAAAATTTGCAGAACACAGTACAAAGCTTTAGAGAGAGAAAGAGAGAGAGAGAGAGAGAGAGAGATGATTTAGTTGCAGCATGAAGACATCCCGACGAGGAGGAGTAGGAACATGAGAAAAAAAGAGAGTGGGAGTGATGTGAGGAACGCGGCCCCCAAAAAAAAATAAAAAAAAATAAATAAAAGGAGCACTCTCTTGGGGCCCACTCACCAAAAAAAAATATTTGCAATTGGTCCCGGCAAAGTCTCTTTAATAGCCGAAATGCCCCTGACGAACTATACAAGTAGACATTTAAATAAATGAGCCATAATTAGCATTTGGTGAGAAATCCACACGTTATCTATTATGTCGATTTGAATACTCAAATCTATATTATATGCTTGAGTTTATAGTGATGAGGGTTCGCCTCCTCGAGATCGAACGCGGATTCCATTTTTGCTACTTATTCAATCCTTGAGATCTAATAGTGTCGTATTAGTTAATGCGAGAGTGAGTGAGAGAATGTGATGCATGTGAACATTGGTTACGCACTGAAATTAATTGGCCGAACCACCAAATTATTCATGGAAGGATCGGTCACTGTTTCAACAACCCCATGACCCTTTCTCCTCCCTCTTCGACCGGTTTCGTTTTGCTGCCGAAAATGTCAGGTTCCAATTTTGCGCGCCGCCGCCGTCGACACATGCGAAACAAACCGAGTCTTCTAAGCGATCGATGAGCATATAACCAGCTAGGTTTGTTTTTATTCTTTCAACAATTGACACGTGACTGGGTAATTGGCAGTTTTGCTTCAATAAGGTAAGACAGATGAAGTTAACTAATTGCTCCGTTTGGTTCTTTTTGCATTGTCAATCTTTACTGAAGATTCTTTACTCTTCTCCCGCCATTAGGCAAACCAAGATAACAACCGAATTATAGTACCGTGTTCTTGGGAAAATTTCCAATTTGACCCCCGAAAAAATCTCAAAATTCTCTCTCCTACCCAATTTTCTTTCATATGATTCACGGCAAATGGGAAATGCTACATCGCCGCAATCCCTTGGAGCATGTGCCACATGCTCATGGATCGTGAACGCGATTTTCCGACAATGGTAAACGATTGGAGCAAATCAAACAAGTTTTGGCTAATCGGATGGGCATATCGGCATATAATCGTGCAGCGGGATGGATTGAGATTTCACATAGCGGGATGGATTGAGATTTCACATCCGCTTCACAGGCAAATTGGTATCTTTTCCTCTCCTTATTTTGTTGTGAAAATCCAAGTTCAATTTATGCACGTCAAGACTTGTAAAGTAAGTATATCCAAGATGCCATGCGCTGGATCCGTAGACTCTGATTTAGTTCATATTTTTATATGGCAATCAAGTGTAATGACACTAAGACTTCAGAGTGCATAGCCAATGCAAGGATATGCACAAAACGTTCCCAGATTCACCTCTCTCTCTCTCTCTCTCTCTCTCTCTCTCTCTCTCTCTCTCTCTCATGGATAATGGGACACGTGGCAAAATCTAGGAGCCGACAGCACCACCCCATGAGTCTTTGTTCTGGGTTAAGGGAAAAGTCAAAGACATCCATGCATGCAAGAGCTTTGATTATGTCCAGTTCTTGCAACTAGGGTACTTTTAAGATAGATCTATCACCGTCCGTCCGAGTAAGATCACTCGCTCCTGGCCCCACGTGTCACCATCGTGTTCTCGTGTTTCGCATTGTATACCATCTTCCTGTCACTTCCCTCTCCTCGAATACACAATATTTTTCACAATCTCAAACTCATCTGACCAATTAAATATTGAATTTGAAAATGGGCATTTTCCGTATTTAAGTTACCACGTTTTTTTTTTTTTACTCGCAACAATTTTGAGGGTGGAACCTGTCGCTTTACCTGTGGAGGTTAGTAATCTGTCTGTATTTTGTAATAGAGAAGTACCAATTATGTTCCTAAAGAATTGGGGAAGAAAACAGACATGAATTGTGAATGAAGTCAACATGGGAAGCTTTGAGTTTGATCTCTCTCTTCCCTTGAAAGGGGTGATAAAAATTGAATGTTTTCAGGTGTTTGAGGCTTAAAAACTAATTTTTTTGGCCCGCCATTACGTGCGGATGATGAGTAGTTGTTTAGGATGTTTGCGTGATTGACGTTGAAGTGGATTTTAATATAGTCTTCTCTCTCTTTCGGAGAGATCTCCTCGAATCTTTCTTGAGAGAGAAAAGAGGGGTTAACCTTTGTGTAATCTTCCACTTAGGGTTTTTAAAAAAGAGGGCATGTGTCTACTCTATGTTTATCACGCACCGTTCCAAAGTCTTCATCTCAACCCTCGAGCATGACCCACCATTGTCTCCTCTTTTCTCATGTGTGTTCCTTTCCCCTTCTCTCTCTACTTTAGGGAATAGTCAAAATTTTCCTGGAGAAGAAAATCTTATCCTCCGTGATCCGATCGATCGCCTTTGGTTTTCGAAAGGTTACGCTCTTTTCGACCGTTTGATTCAACGATTAAGCATCATTGCTCGAGGATAAACGCATAAGCTATTATGATTAGTTTTCTTGTCAAATGACTTCCCTCCTCCACCAGAAATGGAATCATTATATATCACTTGGGAAATTGGAAAGTCAAAATTTCATCATGCCACCGTTTTGACATGATTTCTAGATGCCCTTTTCGTGCATTATTAAATTTACCATGAATTTTGCGATGTTGATGTAAATGGACATGGTTAATCATATATTCGTGTCCAAACACATTGTTTCACCAAATTATGTATGCACTCGGCATCATATGTGCACGGCGGTTAGTTTTGCTCACCAAGCCTGTAAAAATTATTATCGAAGAGAAATTACAAAACTTTCGACATCAGCTTTAGAACCCCCGGTAAAAGCTGGAGATGAGAAAGACATGGCAAACCGACTCTAGCATAATTTAGATAGGACCCATCGTTCTTGAATTGCATAGTACCTTAAATTTTTTTTCGATCGATCGGCTCAATGCGACATTCTCAAATGATTCAATCAAGTATTATTGCTAGGGATTTTTCTTGCCGGAAAATCAAGCGTGGCATAGTTAACAATTCGACCATGCAGCATTTTTTTTTTTTTTCAGGAAGAAGAGCCATCCAAAGCGACCGGTTTAAACTAATTCCGGAAAGTTTGAAACCCCGAATGACTAATTGAAAATTTTAGAGGGCTCCTTCACACTCGATAGCGAATTTGGAAGATATCGATGCGCTTTTCACGATGCATGAGACATAAAGCTACCTTGATTTAGGGTTAAACATGAATTGGTGTCTCGATGTATTGAGAAAAAAGAAAGTCTTTTGCTTAACCTAACCCCACTCTGTTTCACTGTACTGTGCGGGTCCAATGATTTGTGATCATTTCTTTAGGTCTTTCTCACTCATGCCAAGGTTGGAGATCCAAGGTTGGGGCCACAGGGACCTGCTATATATGGGGACTCCATAGCTGGATTCACTGGGAAAAAGGAAACCCAACCGAATTGACATTTGTTGTCGACTTGATGTGAACGGCAACATTGGAGCTGAGTTTTTAGTTCACATGTGCTTCTTAGGAAGAGGGGTGTCTTGTCGCTTGTTTAGGACGGGTGAGATTAAGACCTTGTGATGTGTGAAGGGGGCTCGGATTTTACGACCTAAGTAACACAAAAACTTATTTCACCTTCTAGAATCTGAAACTCGCCCGTCGGAATCGATTCTCCTATTTTTGGAACTTGGAACCTACCTTACATACCCTGAAATTTGAAATCTATCCTATTTTCATCAGTTCTATCCTGAAATCATGCTCACCCCTAATTAAAAGGATAGATTTTACAATTGAAGACATCACAATTTGAAATAGCTACTCAAACTCGCTAGAAAGTACATCCTTGTATTTTTTACCAACATAATATGGAACGTGAATTTAAGACATGTCATCTCTCAACTCGTCTACCTACGGCTAGAGGCATTATGCTCCCCTTGCGAAGTTTGGATTTTTCACTGACAAACAATAGTCACATGAAACCCACCGACCGGTGGCCGAGTTGGTTTGAGTTCAGTTCCTTTCACGAGAGGTCCTGGATTCGAAACTCCTCGACGCCGGTGTCTTAAGTGGGGGGTCGTGGTGGTGGGCTCCTGCGCTAGCCCCCCCGAGGACTAGTCGTGCTCCACCGCTGTGTTGAGCGAAGCTCGCCGGCCGCGCGGAACCTCGGTCATAAAAAAAAAAAAAAAACAATAGTCACATGAATCACTTCGTTTCAAACCCAAAGTAGGGGTGCGGCATGAAGATCGATGCCACTCTAGTCTACAAAAGATATGTTCAATCATGGTGCAAACTCATATGAAAGAGGTCAGATATAAAAATATTGAGAACACCAATCAGAATCTCATGAAATTTATGGAATAGGGTCGGTTTGGTCTGACAAATTAAGATATTACACATCTAGGTCATAGGTGAAGGTCAGAGAAATGGCAAAGGGGAGCTACAAAATTTGTCAGAGAGTGGAGGGTGGACATAGGCACAAGATTTTATCCACTGATGTAGGAAAACACATGTGATGGTCCATCCAACATATAAATATATCATATAATATTCACAATAATTATAAGACTATAAGTATAAGTCCGGGCCCACGCACATTGGGAACAAAAAGGGGGGCCACATGTGGCAAAGTCATTCAGCATCGACCCCACCTCCTAGAGGAAGCCTCTTGGACATCGAAAGTGAAAATTTCCTTCTTCTTCTTTTTTTTTTTTTTGCCCCAAGTGTTGGTGATGATGGCATTGTCCAATCACCATTTTCCCTCCCCATTCCTTCTTTTGCTGGTTCACGCACAACTGTCCTCGCAGCAATTGGCCTCTTCCCTTAGTTTAATTAATTTAACCTTTGGCTGTGAAATGGCCGCCACCATCTGGTTTAAGTACGCGATTTTTTTTTTCAAGGGACGTTTGATTATGCTTTTGCTCCTTTCGTTGTGGATTGAAGCGATGCCGATGTTATCGTCCCGAAGATTGCCCGAATCGTAGGTGGCGGCCCACCAAAGTTGTGCTTATCAAGGAAAAGTTCAGCCAATGAGGGCGCGCGATATCGTGTTTGATGGGGGAGATTATTAGAGACATAGCCCTATCGTGTTACAACTCCATTAGCTTTCTAATCAAAGCTTTTTTTTTTTAACCCATTTTGCTTTTGGAAGGATCCAAAAAAGGGGTTTTGAAAAGAGAGAGGGAACCCCCCAAGTAGACTTCGTTGTCAAGTTGGAGGTGGTAAATCCCCTTTCGAGGGATATGTTCACAAGAAACAAGTTAATATTTTAGTCGATATTCGAAGCAACAGCAACGTGGGAGTGACAATAAGCCCTTGGACTCCAAGTGACACTACCCACTTCTCTAAATTTTTCGATAAATGAATTGTTTAATCGGTAGGGCTTTGGGTGGAGTTAGCTTTAAGTCATGTGAAGTGACCCCCCCTCTCTCTTTCTCTAAGAAGTTGATTAAGTTATGTCTTGTTTGTATGATTATCTAAGAGGAAGCTAACCCTAGATTTCAGCCTAGGATGTCTTTAAAATAAAAAAAACGATGCCAATCCAATGAAACGCATCGAGATAGCTTTTGGACTACAAAGGAAAACGAGGAGGATAGAAACACCCGTGAAACAAGTACGTGAAGAAGGGGGGTCTTTGGTCAATCAATGAGACAAGAGAAAGGTGCTTCGGGTTTGCCAAGAAAGCAGACACATAGACGGCTCCACAAAACTTACTCATTTTACGTCCAATCCAGATGTGTAGTCATGCCAGTTCCTCCCAATTTCGATTAAAGATACGAAGCTCCTGTCGTGATGCTACAGTGCTGGAGAGGGTATTCACAAGTTTGGTGGAGGTATCTCCTCTTATTATTTATGATACTTGAATTATATATTACATGGTGATCTACGGTCGTTTAGAAAAAGGCGATCAAGTCTTGATTGGCCTTTTAAAACTTGACCGAAAAGATTAGTATGCCAAACTTATCTCATCATGGTTGATCTACATCCAAGCACAATGGCACCACGTGAATTCAACATGCGTAGGTAGTGAGATCTAACTATATATGCATGAATAGAGAACATGGGGAAAAAAAAATGTAAACTTACAATCTTAAACATGTACCCTTGATATATTGGCGTGTTATATACTTTAGTGAGATATGTCCAAGTATTTAACTCCTTTTTTTTTTTCCATTCTTTTCTTGTTTCCAAGTCCCACGACCTCCGGCTAGGGCAAAGAGAAGAAAGAGAGGTGCTAATGCTATTAAGTTAGGATAAGGGTTCTTCTTTGTGATATAAATCTAGACCCTCATCTCTACCGATCTCCGATGCGTTTATCTTTTAGAATGATAAATTCACATCTTAAACTTACCCTCCACCCCCCACTAAATTCATAAGATTCCCCGTCCTACGTGTCATTATCTGCTCCATGTCCCTCTCAGCCTGTCCTTTCAAAGTGCACGACACGTGTAAACCAATAAGCCTATTAGGCAGTGTCGGTCTTTGACCACCAATGGGGACTGATCACTTGCCATGTCGGTGACTCACTCCCACACACGAGAAGGCCTAAATGGGTAAGCCCTTGTGTCCCCTTGCGCCTCATGAAGAGGAAGGAAAGAGCAAAAGCGATGAAAAAGGACACAAAGCGACTGCCCCATCTTTTGACCCTTTCACGTGGAGAGCCAAACGGCTTTGCCCTTCGAATCAGCTGCCACAGCTTGAGCTTTGATGTCCCCAGCCTCACCCTACACGACCAACAGTACTCAACGAGGAATCTTTTGGGCCTAATGGAACTCAAACTGATCTTTTGTTCCTCCGCATGCGGAGGGTTTCGTCCCATGAAAGAAGAGAGAGAGAGAGAGAGAGAGAGAGAGAGAGAGAGAGAGAAAGGGTGGTCGAAGCATTTAATAGTTGCTATCGCGCATGATGGGATTAACGTTATCATCATCATTATTTTATCAGCAAGAGTTGCTGTTTGGATCGGAGTCCTGGAATTCTGCATGGATTTGTCCCTTGCGAGGTCCAAGAAGATCGAAATTGGGTTCTCGAATAAACAAACGATTTGGGGTCGTATCATTCAACAAGGATCGAGACAGAGTTGCGTTTTCGGGTCGAAAGAAGTTGGAGTTCGAGTCAGTTTGAGAGGGCTGTGGAACAAGTCCTGCGCTTGATTTATTGAATGGGTGAGCGTACGATGAAGTTGGCCTCATTAGACGCTAAATCAGGATTAGCCCCCGCACTTATAAACTAATTAACCCCTTAATCATTGGAGGTGGTTGGTTTAATATAGTAACGTTAATTGCGGTCCAACATGGAATATAAATCACATTAGAGAGTGAGACACACACACACACAGATATATATATATATATATATATATATAGCAACACACATTCCTTCTTTCTGATAATCCAAGAGGGACGGCCGTAATTAACTGGCTACCGGAAAGAAAATCGGCAAAGTAACCTACCTCCGTAACCACTAACTTAAATTTGAGTTCCCCAAGACGGGAATCGAATCCAAAACCCCCCGATTCCTAAGCCAAAAGTACGAAAACGCCCTTACCACTTGGTCGGTCCCAGGGTGGATCGATTCGTGTTATCCTTAATACTCATGGAGTTTAATGAAACCCTGAAGGATTCTGTCCTCCTTGTAATTTCCCCTCTGGACACGAGCTTGTCCGTTAAGGAAAAGAACGTGACTTTCGTCGCATGCACCGAATGGGAGGAATTTACTAAAATGAAATTCGAGTGTCGCTTTGGCACTGAAAAATCAATTTAAATAGAAAGGGCTGTCGCCTTTGATCTCGTTGCTTTATAATGAAGCACACTTTGCTCTCGTCAGCATGTCGACTCAGTCAAATCCCACCAAAATGTGTTGCTTTGAGTGTTCTTAGTCAATAGCTCCTTTATGGAACCTTAATCTAATCAACATGGCAAAGAGTGGATTAACTTTTAATTAGCTTGATGATATCAAACATGACACAAGCTGCTATACTTATTAATTGGTAGCTTTGAGAGTTCTTCTTTTCTTCTTTTCCCTTCGGTACTATGTGCAACTTTCAAATTTTCAGTCTTGGAAGTAACTTTGGCTAAAAGATGATTCCTTTTCTTTGGATGAATGTAAAATTCAAAGGCTACGTAAGTTTTATTTTTTTTCACGTATCTCACATTTCTCAATGCTGATATGAGTAGTTTTATTTTGGGTTAATACCACGAAAAATCCCAAACTGGTACACCTGTGATAAATTTACCCTAAACTATTTTTTTGACTCCAAACTGGTACACCTATGATAAATTTACCATAAACTATTTTTTCAACTACCAAAAACCCCCAAACTAATACATCTGTGATAAATTTACCATAAACTAATTATTTTAACCACTAAAAACCTCAAATCGGTACACATGTAACAAATTTACCATCCGTTAGTTTTCGTTAAATTGGATTAATAGCATGAAAAATCTCAAATTGATACACATGTGACAAATAGAGGGTAAAACCCCCCTCAAAACGTGTATATCCGACAATTGCCACGTGTCATCTAAATCAGCAATTTGACGATAAAATTTAACGAAAACTAACGGAGGGTAAATTTGTCACAGGTGTACCGGTTTGGGTTAAATTTGTCAAAGGTGTACCGGTTTAGAGCTTCTAGTGGTTAAAAAAATAGTTTTGAGTAAATTTGCCACAGGTGTGTACCAGCTTGGGGTTCTTCGTGATATTAACCATTTTATTTTTAAGCAAGTAACTAATTGCCGGTAGTAACCATGACGAATGCGGGATGAGTAGAAAAGAAGTTACACCGACTGGGTATCGGATATTAATCTTCATGTTTCCTTTGGCGAAGAACGATGACTTCCTCAGTAGTTGCACAAAAGGTGCAAGACAACAAAACATGTAAAATCTCGAGAGGAGAATCGATGCAAGAGGGATGAAAGCATTTGCAGATCCGAATAGGTTGAATGCTCATTGTAGGAAATAAAAGTAGATGGAGCACCATTCCAACTGACTCGTGTTTTATCAGGCTACTTAAAGTTGAGATATTACATTAACCCTAGATTTATAGACTTAAGGACTTGAGGTTGGTCTCCTCGCTATAAAGAAGTCAACTATGAATATCTGGACAATGGAAAAAGGTATACACACACAATCAGGAGTGACAAGATAATCAATTTGATTGTAGATAAACTTAAAGAAATTTATTTTGTCAAACACTTAAAGAAAATCTCAAAGTCGAGACTTTGCACCAAATATGGAACTTTACCCTCTGGACCGACCTATAAGCTGAGCTGATATTATATACATCTCAAGAATTGTTTATATGGATGAGTTATCTAAGAAAATGTTGCCACTCCAATACGCAACTGGAATTAAATGGACATCTACTCAGCCGCCTTAATTTTTTTTAAATTTTTTCAGAGAAAAGAACACACATCAAGAAAAGGGCATACCTTCAGCACTTCCACTAAAAATAATGCAAGTCCATTCCTATGACCTATGACCTATATATATATAAGAGAGAGAAACAAGGCTACTTCTCTATAAATAACTTCAATTTTAAATCCAATTTCAATTCCACCATCTGCCCACGTGTCCAAATTTGGCCAATGATTTCTTCGAGATCATCAACGTCAAGAGGCTACTGTTGTGTCATACGAAAGATGAAGGTGATAGTGTTAATGAAAACGCAGCTTCTAATAATAAACCTACAACTGGACTTGATGTTGATAATTTTATGGAAACTAATGGCGATTCTTGGACACGTGGACAAATTTGAAAGTAGTGCGAGAGTTTAGGATTTTTTTTTTTTTTTGGGGATAAAAAGAGTTCTGGATAGAATTGAGATTAGATTTAAAGTTGACAGGTTTAGGCCATAGAGACAGGTGTTGTTTTTTTATTCGTTTTTCTTTTTTAGTTTTTTATCCTGAAGTCCCCAAATAAACGACAAATACTGGTTGGCCACCAACGACCCACGAGAAAGTATTCTCGAAGTCGCTCATTGGGCCAATTTTTAGCCCAATAGCTGGTAAGCTCGGCTCGTATCTTGACCTGACACTCTGATTAAATTTAATCACTAACTTCTCAAAATCGATGCCCTAGTAAAATATTCATCATCAGTTGCAGGGTTCGGATTCAAACGTGGTCTCTAGATTCACTCCTGGCGTCACACAACCAAATACAAGGTTGAAACCTGTCCTAATCCTCACTTCTATCTCTCCTCTCTCTCTCTCTCTCTCTCTTCAACTTTCTTTTCCAAATTCTAACATGAAAGACTCTGAGAAGCATGCATTCCTCAGATACATGACCCATTTGAAAGAAGTCATTGCCATTGCTACTCAAACGGTATTTGAACACAAAGAATCATGAATCTGACAGGCAGAGTATTATCTGAAACCATAATCGAAATAAATCAAATCAGGCATTCAGGATCAACACTGTACTGCAGGTTAGAGTTATTACATGATTGGAAGATCAGCAACACTCGTGACAAATGCAGGGATGACCACAAAAGGCACAACATTTCCTCTCCATTCATTCTCTCTGTGCCTTTTTCTTTGATACATCATGTCAACACTGGGAAGATGAAAACAAGATACAACTAATAGCCACTTTAAAAAACATTGATTCTGCATAAACAACAAAAAAGAAGACCCACAAGACGAGTAATAAGTGAATATGCGATCAAAGCTCTTCAGAGGGCTGCAAGGTACCCTAATCGGTTGAATGCTGGATGAATATAAATACATCCTCTATACAACTCTACAATTTAACCAAACCTTTTTTCAGATCCTCTGAGATTAAGGTTGAACCATTTCTTTTTGGAGGATTTGTCTTTTCCTTCAACAGATCCATCTTCCACCGGACTTCCCATCTTCGAATCTTCACCTGGAACTCTGCTGCTGCTGCTGCTGCTGCCGCTAGTACCATTACCAGCACTACCGCTACTTCCAAAGTCACCATTTGCTACCCGGTTTACAGTGAACGAAGAATGAATGCCATCTCTTTGTTTTAGTAACTCATCTACCTAAAAGTACCATAAATTAATTCAGCTACAGAGAAGAGGAGGCATGCCATCCCTCATGTCCAAAAAATGGGGAAAGGAAAAGGAGTGAGGCAGTAACTATCCATCAAAAACTTAAATTAATGGATTGATATTATAAGAGGCCATCTAATTGAAAGAAAACTGTTAATAGGAGAACATGACATTCGGAATAACGGTGACAAATACCATGAAAAGTTCCAGCATCTATGAAGTGAAAAGCACACAAGTTTCCATATCCTAAATCATACAAGGACATACCTAGAATGCATGGCTGTATGTGTCGGTGCATAAAATTACATCTACTGAGGTAGCATGCTTTGAATAAAAATCCCTCAGAGGAGAGATGGCCTTAGATATTCATATTGAGCATCCAAATGAGGATATACTTATTCTGCCAAAATGAGATGCTAATAACATAGGAACAAATCATGTTGGCTGATGCAAGTGGCTATAGAAGAATCCCAGATTCTGAATGAGGAAGACAAGCCAAGAAAAGAAAAAGACATACAGACTGCTTTTCCTGGCTGTATCTGTTGGTTACTTCTTGAAATCGTGCAAGGGCCTACAAGTATCAGAATAAAATCATGAGAACGTGCATGAAGCAATAAGTACGGAAAATATAGGAAAGAGGACAACACCTTCCTATACTCTGTCTCAAATTGACGTAGGTCAGTCCTTTTTCTCAATATCTGAGCCTCAATTTCCTTCAGCTTCTCCGTTGTCTCTTCATATGATCTTGCACAAAGAGCCTCTATCATGTAGCTTGCAGGCTTGAAAAAATTATCTCCTGAATCAATTTGAGAGTATTAATCTACCTAAATATCAAAGGGAAACCTACTTCTATTGCCAGAAGAGACTAAAAGCCCTAAATAAGCTACCGTACCATAGACA
The DNA here is from genome assembly GCA_029784005.1 of Lenwebbia sp. NSW1173648. Classification (NCBI taxonomy): domain Eukaryota; kingdom Viridiplantae; phylum Streptophyta; class Magnoliopsida; order Myrtales; family Myrtaceae; genus Lenwebbia; species Lenwebbia sp. NSW1173648. The sequence continues at coordinate 8,706,505 of JARCGZ010000010.1, forward strand.
GCGAATATGTGAGTTCCAGCTTTAAGTTCTGAAACCTCACAAGGTTGTAGACCTTCCAACCTTTTAAAGAATGCAGCTTCAGGATCCTTAGCCATCGCCAACTGCCCACCACTAACGATTAGAACTAGGCCCCACGGTGAAAAATGTAAACGAGGGAAAGAATAATAGAAAGAAACGCACTGCATTCACGGTTGAATCCATTCGGTACACTTGGAAATGTAGAAAGTACATTCCTGCAGATGTCATCTTGCCTGTTTTCTCGCTGTCTTCCTATACAAACATCAAATAATCTCATAGAATGCCAAATAAATCAAAAGCTCTAGAAGTAGAGCACATTGCATGACACACATAGCAAAACATTATAAAACTCATAAATAGCTCCTGATAAACAAGTCAACCAAGACACTTACTTGACTGGAACAAATCACAGTTTCAAGGAAATGGTAGCAGTAGCACTCGCCCAGATACTATTTACTCGCCAGGTGCAATATTTTTTATTTAACTCACAGCCACGGGCCATGGTCCTTTTACAACATCCATTGACTACACTCTCTCACCACAACTCATCACTAAAGAAAACCCCACCTCATCGTTTCATCTTTACACATGGATGCTGCTATCACATCTTTCATCCTTTACCATATCATAGCTACAATAACAGTAACAGCCTCACTAGCTGAGTCCAAAATTAAAAGCAGGCTATTTTCTCAAGATCGCAAACATGATACCTACAAACTGAAGAAAGTGAAGGGAAAAAATGCAATTCAGATTTCTATGTTTTAGCACGTGATTGGGACAGTCCCCCAGCTAAGCCACCAATAGCTTCCCTTATCTTTCCAGCAAAGCCATTTCCCCTTTTGAGAAAACAGAGAGAAACGGAAATGTATTACACTAGTAACATACCTGTAAGGCCAAATTATAACCACCATTGGCCTCTTGTTCGAAGTAAAGCAACTGGATAAGCAAACAAAGAACAAAATGAATGAGTCCCTGAAACAAAACCATCCAAAAAAAAAATAAAATTAAGACCAACAATTGCTGTGAAAAGCTTACTTTGAATTTGCTTTGTGCTGCGGAAGTGACTCTTACTACAATACCAGCTTCTGCTTGTTGTTCATTAATTGTTACACCGAAAAAGTGAGCACATTGCTTATCCACCTGCATGACAATTTAAAATTAGAAGAATATGCTCTCACTAAGGCTGATCAATCAGTCTATAAACAAAAACAAGCACCTTTCCACTGACTGATGTTCCAATTGGAAGGGGTCGTACTGTTACAGTTCCATTGATAGCTTCTTCAAGAACATTGGCAGAGATTGTAGTTTTGATTGGCACGCCCAGTTTGCTGTTGACAAGTACGATGAGAGATGCAAAAGAGCCAAATGAATCTTAAGAAAATCCAGACTGTTGAAAAAAGCACCTGAATAATGCTGCAAACACTGTATTGACAGTTCCCAGGTTAGACAAGTCGATTTCCATATCCAAGCCTTCAGCATCGAGAGCCTAATTTAATACATGAATATGAAAACTTCAAATCTTATTGTTTGATCAATAAACTACAAGGTTACTACAAGAAAAACCATGCATGAACTAAATTCCAAAAGAAAACAGAACACACCAACTCTACTGGGGCACTGCAACCTACTATTTCAAACTTAAGTTAACCAAAATATTGACCCGTCTTTAGAAAACCATACATCACTAATCCTCATAAGGTGTCTTCTTCACAAAAAGAGAGCAGCATCCATCTCTGCCATTGTGAATGACATGGTATATGGATTTCATGCATGAGCTTTATATAAATGAACTAAAATAGCAGAAAATACAGCTCCAATATATATTAAGTTTAATTTTTTTTCAGACTCCTTATTTGCATCCCTATATCTGTATTTCCACGCTTTAGTCTTATGCCAAAGTCTAGCCTATGCGTAAGGAGAGTCTTTGAATATTTAGATATTAAATCACGCATTTGTTTAGAAGCTTAAGCTTTTAGAACAACTGGCACTGGTCTCGCAAAACATTTAAAACTTCAATTGCCATTATTGACTTACTTGAGCTGCCACATCATACGTCATAAGATGAAACAATCCAACTTAAGAGAGAGAATGCATGATCAGGACCACTTGGAAGACACTGCACAATCTTCGGCAAAATTCTTCCAAACCAAATCAACACAACCTCCGCACGATTAGTATAACCTCACAAGGTCACAACCAATCACACCTCACCTCATTAAAAAGCAACAGACAAGATATTATTACTAGAAGCAAGCGCAATCAAATTTTGGCACAGGCACACTCATGTACAGTTCAAACACCCCTCCCCCCTCTCCCCCCTCTCTCACTTAAAAAAAAAAAAAAACTCTCTGACCCCCCTTGAAATGACTAGGTATAATAATTGGTGTTGCCCACTTAACACAGAGGCACTTCACAAGAAATCACGTGCCAAAAGCAACACTCAATCACATGATCGTAAGACATTTGCATGATCATTCACTAGCAGACATGCACAAGCACATTTCCAAACAAGTGCATGGCGAAGAGCAAGCAAGATCGTTGAAGCACCTCGAACCCTGCATTATCGTATTGTCTCCTTTTCTCTGGGTCAGATAGTATGTTGTACGAATATGCAACCTCCTTAAAAAGTTCAGAAGCTTCGGGATTGTCAACATTTTTGTCAGGGTGATACCTGCCAGTTTAAAGAAATAATCAAATTAAATCATATGTTTTTAAAGGTTAAGACTTGAGATCTCTCGTGGATTCACATTGATATATCAAGATTATAGCACTAGACTAAACTTAAAAGAAGCATTCCAAGCACTATAGACAGACATAGTAATGATTGTTGTCAAATGAAAGGCTCTACATCTGGCCTACAATGATTGAGAAGCATATGTTCTACATCATACTTGGGTTTTGCTTTCTGCATAGTGTGCTTGAAGACAATGTATTATGAACTGTCGGGATCAGAAGGGAAACAGCAGTATTGAAAACCCAGAGGAGCTCCCATGTCATCCTCTTCTTCACAATTGATCCGCTTGCCTGAAATGCCTCGGCACAAATTTGGGAAATCCCAATTACTTGAGCTTTTCGATATAATCACCAGGACCCAGTTTGTAAGTATGCGCTCGGAGTTGGTTCTCATAAGATTAAGCTACTAAAAAGAAATCGGCGATCCAAATGCTTCTCTAACAAAACTACTTGCTTTATTCATCAGATTCAGCAATGCATATAAATAAGCATCAACCTTCTCCGAAATTCCTTTCATCCGTCTAAGCCGAACTCTAATTCTTAGTAACAGGCATAGCACCGAGAGAACGAAATGGATTGAGAAGAAATCAGAAAAACCTTACTTGAGGGCAAGCTTTCTATAGGCAGCTTTGATTTCTTGATCAGTTGAATCCTTCGACACATTCAGCACCTCGTACGGGTCTCGCCTCATCGCCGGCGCCGATGGTCCTTCCACCTTCGTACCCATCTCTCTCCGTCTCTCTCTCAGAATCAACCCAATTTCCTGGATTTACTCCATTTCAAATCTCCAGACGGAGATTCAAAAGAAACAGAGCACCCAATTCAACTTAAAGAATGACCTTTTCCGCCAAAAACGAAGCACGAAATTCGAAGCATTGGATCGCTCTCCCGCTCTCGGAGTTCGCATAAAATGAGGTCCAGAGAGACGAGGAGACGAACAAATCGACGCGCTCGACGGACACGAGTTCCACTGAATTGATGGGGCGAGAAAATCAGATCAATCAGCAGTAGTCGAGCTTAGGGTTTTCGAACATCGAAGCGCGTCAGCTCGAGCTGAAAGATGGGACCCCCCCAAATGTTTTTCCCGGAACAACTGGGTTCGCTCTTCATTTTAAGAGATCAACATAAGTTATTTTTATCCACCTTTCTTTCACTCTACTTAACTTTAATATAAAAATCTGGGTAAAAAAAAGAAGCAATTAGAACTGCAATTTTTTGGGTCTCGTGAACAAATTTAATTTACTTATGGCATTTCATTTTTGAGAGAATTAAATGTATGTATATTAATTAATTTTCAATTTAAGATCTATTAAATTTTCTTATCGGTATTCTAGGATTAGATATCAACATCACGTTATGCTCAGAACGCGAGTCAAACAGTACTGAATTATCTGATTCAATGAGATAAGAAAATGTTTAGAAAAGTCGGGGTATCAATTTTATAGCGGGCGTCATCACTGATTCCGAGGGTCAGTTTCAAAATTAGATCGACCACAATTCTATCACGAGAGACGTGGTTTCTTTTCCATTGAGCAAATAATTCTCAAGCACTTTCTTATTTGAAACTCGCTAGTGCAAAAAGTCAATTTTTTATACGGAATATTCATTTGAATAACAGTATGGATATGGTTTGTAATTAGAGGTTAGAGATATGTTTTATGCATTTAGTAAAATTAGAGCGATTATAATATGTTACACATTCTTTATAAGACTTAAGAATCAAGAATGCTAAATAATAATCATTTCTAAGAGACTATTTTTGTTGAATGGTCAAATAAGTAACCGAACTTTTAATTTTTGTTTTGAAATTGACAAAATAAATAACACTAGCAAGATTTAGCGAATTTTAATTTGAGGATGAATCCTAACCCCCTTTTTGATCCATAAACAGGTACGTTGACGTTAATAATAGATCGTACATATTCCTTTCCAAATTAGTTGAATAAATTCTATTGGCTATTGGTAATTTGGTATGCAGCTTGTATGCTTGGTAAGAGATTATTAAACTTATTTTTTTATTTCTTTTTTCAGAGAAAAAAGGGGCTACTAGTAGGTATGTGCAACCGGACCGGGTTTACCCGGAAACTGGACCTGACCACCCGAAAAATAGGTTCGAGAATCGGTTCTTATTCAAATTGGTCCGGGTACAGGTTCTAATTTTTGGGAATCGGTTGGAACTGGTTCGGTTCGCGGTTCCAAGTAAAGACCCACCTGGGAACCGAACCAGTTTTGAAATCGATTTTTAGCTATTGTTAAAAAAAAAAGAAATCTAGTCCCGCTTGCCTCACCTCCTCTGTTTTTTGTAGATTGTAACTTCTATTGCTTATATTAGAGATTGTTGCTTTTGATGGATAGTGAGTTTTATTATTCAATCTTTTACTTTGAATCGTTTCATTACTACTCATTTTGTTTTGCTAGAAAAAATGAAATTGAAAAAAGAAACAAGAGAAAAACAGGTTCTTAGGTAAACTCTGAAACCGGACCGAAAAAACAGATAGGTTCCAAAACAGGTTCCAAGATGAAAAGGATAGATCACAGATTCCAAAAAACTAAGAATCGTTTATAATATGGTATGTTTCAGGTTCTAAATTTGGAACCTATCCACCCAGACCATGCTCACCCCTAGCCACTAGGCATTGACCTAGTTGTATGACAAGAGCATGGGCGCGAGAATGGGCCTAATTGAAAAGCCTTCACATCAAAATTGGAAAGCCACGATTATACTTTTGTTTCGCGAAAAATAAATGATTTGAAAAATTACTTAGATTACTTAAAATTATTAACTAATCAAATAAGTTTTCATTGTCAACAATACTTTACACCTAAACAATTTCATGGAAGACAAAAAGTAAATTCCATTCATTTGTAAGAGATACAAACGATTATTTAAAAATATATATATTTCAAATCTATTCATTTTTTACAAAACAGACGGAGCCTTGCCGTCCACTTGAAATATATTACACTTTTGACTTTCTATTTCCACATTTGATGTGACTAAAATAAACTCTTGGTCTTCTCCATTCCATTTTTGGACTGATTGCTTTATAGTCAAAATTTTGGCATGTATTAGCCTACACAAAAGCAGGGACCACAGGACTAGTTTCCTCGTCAACGCTATATAAATATGAAAGAGAGAAGGGGCGGGGAGGAGGGGGTGGATCCCATTTTGATGGCGAACTATGTACATTGCCATGTGAGAATGACGGACGGGAAATACTCAGCGAAATTTCGATCTAATGTGATGTCGAGCAATGCGCAAGCGATGTATCAACCTTAATCACCCGGGTGTTGTAGGATCCACAGAAACCACACTTATGGTATAGCCAGTGGAACAGCGACGTCCCCTTTTTATCGCAGTCGTTGCACAGTATGTTCTACATCACCGAAAAGAGCAACTGAAAACAAGCAGACAAGCTGCGCCAGCACAAAAGATCCAAGGAAACAAAAGAGAAATGTTTACCTGGCAGCGATCCCTGTATTCTACTGGAAGCACTTCTGAGGCTAACAATGCATCAAGCATGCCAAAGTAAACCTAAACCACAATTGTAAACTGAATGAGAACCTGATAGTGTGTTCTAACCTTGCACAAAAGAGGTACCTTCCTTAACTTCGACTTACGATGCACGTGAGCACAAGTTTATACAGAAGTAGAAATGTTGGATTTACAGATTTTTAGGTTTTCATGTTATTTCTGTTTTCAGTAAGACCATTACCCAAAAAGAGGCCTCCTATAGCGAAGAGATTCATGTGATGGAAAAGTAAGAGAACTGCACTTCCCAGAGTGCTTGCGAGTATTATGGTCCGCCCCCAGCCTAATCATACAGTTAATACTCTACTATTGTTCAGATTGAAACTTGAGGATTGAGCAATCAAATTCCTCCGACGCTTATTTATCATATGGTGGCTTTTCTAAGAACAGAAAGGGATTTTATTAGTCTATTGGGATTTTCTTTCCCCAGACTAAGTGGCTTCCAACAACATTACTGAAAAACTTTGTCCAAGACCTACAAGAAATAACTGAGAGGAACCGTGATGGGACTTTTCTAAAGCATCTTTGAAAAACCTAATCCAAGTCCTAAAAGAAATAACTGAGAGGAACCACGACAGGACTTATCTAAAACAACATTCTTAATCATCTGAAAGAGGATATAATAACCGATGTTCATACCGCCATATCTCCCAAGGATTTACTGCAAATTGGGCAGACATATTGGCTGCATGTGTATGCCTGACATAAGGAAGCATGATATTCAGTATCTTCAGAACCAACACTCAGACACCCAAATTAGACCTGAGCAGAGCCAAAGATGAGAGATACCTGGAAGCAAGCTGAATGCATGAAATGGCCGCAGGGAAGAGCTTTCACAGTTGCACTTGATGTGAATAAAAAATCACAGCAGATTGGGCAATTTGTCTCCAAACCTTTTTCTAGGCACTTATGGTCAACCAACTTCATCCCCAAACAACAGTTGCAAGTCATGCAATGAAAAACATCGACCCCAAGACCCTTCCCAAGACGGCATAAATTACAAAAAGGGCAATGGTAAATTTTCCTGGAGGGATAAAGGAAATAAGATTATTCCGGAGTGTGAATGTATTTTGCGCCTTGTACCAAGGTTGATCTCAGAGACAAAAGAGAATTAACAGAAATGATAATCCAGTAAAAACTTGGTAATCAAAACTCTGTGCTAGGTAACTCACTTAGCTTAGACACTTCGGACATACATGAAGTATCAGACTAGAATTTTTATAAGAATGATAACAATAACAGCAATGGACCCTCACAACATTATGCAAGCAAGATTCAAGATTGTTACAACATACGCCGACATATTTAGGGAATTTGGGCTTTGCAGAAACTCAAACTCCATTTTGCAGTTCCCACCCAACTTGAAGGCTAAAGATTGATCAAGAAGGTTTCACAGGGGGACAAAAGATAATAGACCAACAAGAGAAAAAGATGTCGTAGGTCATCTTTTCTTGCCATAATCCACTTGCACGACTCATCACGTTTAATGTACTTTTCGATAAGCAATTGAGACACAAATGCATGTGTGGAAAGAGAGACAATTTGAGTACAGAACTTCATCAAGAATGCAACTTCTTTAACATCATTGACCTATAATACAAAATAACTGAGACAAAAAAAAAAAAAAAACCCCCTCAGAGAAACCATTAATATCGTAGAAAGTGTCCGTACCTTTCATCATCAAAAAATTTACAGCTGCTACAGTAGTATTTTGCCATCGAGAGACCATCGCATGAAGATGTTGCACAAATTTTTCCAATTGGCTGAATCCTAAGGCAATGCATGCACATCATTTCGGCAGTGGCTTTCCTGCACTTCGGTTTAACACAAGTTTAAGAGCGAGATCATGAGAAGTGTGTGAGCACTCAAGTGTGCAATACAGAACGTCCTAGGATGGTACACACAAAGTTTTATGAAGGCACCTGTCCATGGTATGGTCACTGACATTATCATGGCAGAACCTGCATGTATACAACTTGTCACAGCAGGCAGCACGAAGCTTGCAGTTTCTCTTGTAATGCTCACAACCAAACACTTGTTTCTCTGAATCTCGAAATGATGGATAACGTCCTAGAAGTTCATCGCTTGTAGAATTTTCAGCAACAGCTTCAGGTGTTTTTTGTTGAGCAGCTATCCAGCGACTGCACAGCCAGTCATGTCAGAAAAAGGGGAAGCTAATCAATAGATGAAGCCCACATGTTGGCATTGAAAACAAACCTGGTCATCAGATGTTGGATAAGATATGCCTTTCTTCTTGGGTCAAGAGTTGAATCCCTAGAAACTTTTCTTATCTCTGATTCAAGTTCACTTTGATTCATTCGGAAGATATCCTTCCATCCAGGCTTGAATGTTTCACTACGATCCAAGCTTCCACAAAAACCAGCACCTAAGAAATGTGGATACAATACAATTTCGAATTATGAATACCTAAGTTCCAATTTGGTGATATAGCAGAAGAATGTTAACTGCAGGAACTCAGAGCTGCTGCATAAGCAAGAAGCACATTCACAAGAGAATAGTAAAAGCTCACAATATACCAAGAGACGAGCTACTCTCCGATGAAGCTGTATGCAAAGTTGTAGCAGCAACTCCCTCCCACCATTCATTAAGCCATTCACTGAACATGGTGTTTTTGGTTGCCTGCTTCCACGTGTCCATCATATAGTTTTGCTCCTTCTGGGTGAGAGCAGAAGTCACCCATGGCAACATAGACTGGAGAATCTCTGCACCCATAGTACCAATTATCCTACCAACTAGTTTTTCTTGTTCCTCAACTGAAAAATATATATCAAATAATGGCCATAGCTCAAGTTCTTCAAGAAAAATATGTTGATCCAAAGTAACCTTGATGGACCTGCACATGCCTTGAAGTTTGGTGGCAAGCTCAGTGTACTTACTCATGGTCTCATGGTGATAAATAGACACAGAGTTTCTTCCAGCTGAATTATCTGACAAAAGTTCACTGTTCAAGCATTCATGACATTGTGCGAGCTCTGAAAGTGTAGCCGAAATATCTTCGAAAAGTTTCTCTTCCTGCTTATGGTCTAAAGTGTAGGAGTGACTCACATTGTGAAGAGTCTCTCTGGATTCTATAGCTGGAAATACTATATCATCCTCTGCATTACTATGGGCTTTATATAAGCCCCGCAATAATTGGAATCTACCAGTGAACTCCCTCAGGAAAGTGCCATCACAGTTCTTAAGTCTTCCAGATTCAACATCCAGATACTCTAAGTCCTTGCGAATGGCTTTATGAAATTTAAAGATGTTGTCTATGGGACGATTAGCATTTCCAACTTCGGCAGAGCAAATATCCGTTTCCCAGTTAAAACGACTGGACTTCAGGGATGGAGCACATTTGTCAAAAGATGAGGACCACAGAGCTTTTGTTGATTTTGCAGCAGCAAGATAACCTACTCCAACCTTATTAGAATTCACTCCTAACTCAGGTACACAAATTCGATCATCACCAGACACCGCATGGCTATATCGAAGTTCTCTAATTTGATGAGCATCATTGTCTCTGTGACAAAGTCTGTTGCCTCGCTTGATTAGCCCTTCACAAGTATGTGCCTCATCTTCACAACCAAGTGAAGTTAACACATCAGCATATGACAATGAAATGCACCTACAAAATAGACCATCTCTCTCCACGCTGCTCCCTGACAATCTATTGGCAGGACATCCAGTTGCACTAGAAGACAAACACTTTTGGGAATGGCCTTTCCATGCCCAACCGGAAAAAAGTGTAACTAGCGCAGAATCCGACGATGGAGCTGCAGCCACAAACTCTGCAAGTTACAAATAGGCTAGACATACCAAAATGAAAGCTTGAAGAGCAAGTTTTGCTCAAGGGTGTACCTGCCATATGCATATTCTGAAGAAATGACTGTGCTTCTTCTTCACTCAGGGATCCAATCAGCCACGGTAAGACTGACTCAATTAATCTCAATGGCATCACGCATAAGCTCTGGTACAGAAGTTCTTGCTGCTGCTTGGGGCTGAAATGCTTTCTGGCTAAAGGTAGTACCTGGGAAAGTGATATTTAGATCCCTATTTGGGAAAACAAATGACCATTGACATATACAAGCTATACTGTCTTCGATAAATTGATCTGAGAGAAAATGTCCTGTCTATGGGAAATTTTAGGTCATCTAAAAATAGTATGCACACCTGAAGTTCCTCATTCTGGAAGTGCTTCTTGATGGAGTCTATCATCTGATCAGCGTGTAAGCACAACTCTGTATTAAATTCAGCAGAAAATGAGGTGGCTCCATCAGTCTGAATACTTTCGATCAAACACCTAAACCGATCAAATTGCATCTCTTCATCAGCATGCTCCTCAGCAAAGGAGAGTTCTAAATCTACAGCTGGGAAGATAACTTTGTCCTCAGCCATGCTGCATTTTAAAAAGGAAAGCTTAAAATCTGCAAATAGACAATACAGCCAAAAGAATATTCAAGGTGAAAGGAAATTCTAACAGCTGAATTTTAAGAACATTGTTCTGTAAGAAACCAGTAAAGTTATTCAGCAAGATAAAGTAAGCTAGGAACAGCAAGAGACTGATGCAGAAGAACAAAAACAAAATTTACACCTTTCTCTCGGAAACAAACATTATCTGTTGCTATAATTACTCCTGGGGATCCTTAAGGATATGTGCAAAATTAACGATTAAGCCGCAAGTAAGGCGACAGCATTAGCATTAGCAAGAAGACATTTTTTACAGTGGGGATTTTGGTATGGGTTTGTATAGCTGATGAGCTTCTCAGTTTGATGTTGATGGATATATGTATATATCTTTTGATGGATATGTAATTATATCTTTTGATGGTTATAGAGAATATCGTAACCAGGTGATATTTTTACTAATTATATGGATGCATTTTGGTATCAGGTGAATTATGGCTACGTTGAGGTTGCGTCCTTTGGGTGAAAGGACGGCTGTGTCATTGCCCCATTCTTGTAGGAATCGGGGTGTGACATTTGTTGCTCATAGGTTTCTCACGAAAAAAAAAATGATCTCTCGACTCCACAAAGCAGCTGCTCAAGCATCCAAATTTTCTCTGGGAAAAAACCTCCACTGCAACAACAGAGCACTAGTTACAAAGAAATACAGATTACAAAATTCTTTTCTATCCTGAAATATAGGCCATGAGATATTTTAATTGCTTAAAGCTTTGACCAAGTACAAAAAACCCTGGCAACCAAATCCAGTCTTCTAAAATATGTTTTCTGAGATGAGATTCAACAATTACTGAGACCCCATAGCACCCCATCAAGAAAGATAAGCATACTAATATAAGATAAAGACCACCATACCTGTGAAATATACAAACTTCGGCAATAAAACGCAGCTTCTTGTTAAATGCAGATAAATCAGAAAAACCTCCAGAAAATTGTAGTCTTCTGGCTGCCTCAGCTATGTCATTCAACTCTCTTCTTATTGCATTATGCCAAAACAAGATTTCATCTATCGGATGAATCATAACAGAATCAGCAGGGTCAAGTTTCACCTCTCCAAATTTCCTTTTACCGCTCTTTGAAGATTTAACTGCACAGTCATCATTCTCAGCCAGATTGCTCAACGTGTTAGATTCACAGACTTGCAATGATGGGACATAGTCACAATTGTTCCTGTTACTCTTACTAGAATCATGCATTTTCACCCCTTCAATCCAGGAAAAGATAACCTTCATTGAGAAAATTTAATGTCAGCCAATATTCATTTTTCTAGAAATTATGAAGAATATAGCACCCCCCTCAGGTAATTTCACCTGTTGAAGAAGCTTTTCTCCAGGGATTATCTTACGCAAGCATTCAAGCATATCCTCATATTCCTCAGGTGATACAGAAGAGGAGAACCAGGGAAGAAACTCGGCCATCATGTTAACAGGGATGCTGCACAGAAACTGCCATACTAATGATGCCTGTTCGTCAAAGGAAAACTTCTCAATAAGTAAAGGGAAGACCTGCAACAGCCAAAGCAAGTCAGAGATACTAGTATTGTAGTTCCAAATACAAAGTAAATTTTAGAACAAACTGAAGAAGAGCCGCGGAGACAATGAAAACGCATTAAAGAGCATTTACGTCAAATAGTAACCTCAAATTGGCATGAACTTATCATTTTTAACAGTTCATAAATTCATGCCAAGATGTTGGTCAATTTTGCTTGTTGCAAGACAATGGTTTAGGCAAAAATTTTCCAATGAGCTATTTAAAATTAAAAAGCATTTAAAGATGGTTTTCCAGAAAAAAAATATTGAATTGCAAAAAACTCAAAACATTTCCATAATAGTAATCCAGTTATATCATAAAGAATGCCTAGCAAATCCCCTTTCAGAAAAAGAGAATGTTTACCAAATCCTTCGCCCTTTCACAACACCCTTTCCAAACAGAAAACCGATTAGCCAAAAGAAAAACATGAATCCTTTTGTACTAATTATCCAATCTTTAAAATAAAAGAGAGTTTACAAAAAAAAAAAACTACATTAGTATTACTTCTTTTGCGGAATGGGACAAGGCCCAAGGAAGAAGACACGACAACCAAGGAAGCAGTACTGATTAGGAACATATTAAAATTACATTCTTCTGCCCTCTCCTCTACATCACAGACTGAGCCTAAAAAAGTTAGTCATGCCAAGAGAAAGTAGTTCCCAAAACCCCTAAGATCGACCCCATCAAAATTTTGTCTTCCTGAAAATTGCATGGGGAAACCATCAACAAAAAGCTTGCAGGACACATTAAAAAACAAGAATAAAGAATAAAACGAAAAAAGAAAACAAGAAGGATATCAAATAGGTAAAGAGCACAAATGAATAATCCGAGAAATAATACAACAAATGGCCACTCTAAAAAGGTGATGCATCATGGACAGAGAGACCTGTTCCTCCTCCTTGGACAAGTGCTGGCTAATTGATGTTTGAAGAGCTCCCACGCATGAGGCCAATTCCCTCCTGTAGTGTTCTTCATTTTGCGTTTGTGAGTTCAACAACTCAAACAACTGATCGAATAAAATACCCTCTCCTTCATGTTCTAGGGAGTAAGTCCTGGCCACATTCTTCACACGTATATCAAGAGCTGGAAATATGACCTACACTTAAACTGGAAACATCACCAATGCGTGCTGTAACTTCAGAAGCAGTATCTCAATCCATTATCTCATATAGAGCAGCAAAGAAAGGCAATTGGAAAGAGGAAAGACCACAAACTGCGAAGATTATTGATAATAGAAAATCAATATTAAACGCAGGAGAATATGAATGCAGCCTCCATGCCTCCACAGAGACCCCAGTCTCAATTAAGTGTCCTCTCCACAAAGTAGAAGAACCCTTCATGACAATATTAAAGTAGCATGAGAAGCCTTGCCATTTCAGAATACAGTCTTTGTCAAGTCTAACATGGCCTAAGTACTTTTACGCTTGCTGACCTTCCTTTCAAATCTTTTTGCACCATCCACTTGGAACAAGGCAATGTATAAGCAAATTAAGGGCAGTTAACTACGTGTATCGCACAGAAGTCCTGTACTGAGTAAGTGGAATATTGTCAGTACTTTTATACACCGGTCACAATCAGTCACAATCAATACTTGGAGGATATCGGCTTAGGGACACTATTCCACTCTTAACTTATCCCCTAGTCTCACACAGAGAGGGAGGGAGGGGGGGGGGGGGGGGGAGCGAGAGAACTTCAGATTGGCATACTTCCTTTATAAGGTGACACGAATACCAACACAAGTGCTTCTAAGAAGCTGCTATCCTTTCTCTAGTTTTTTTCTATATCCAGTATTGTATGGACTGAGGAAATATGTTTGTATTGTTAGGTGAAACTATGAAATTTTCTCCAGACATAACTTGATTCCTTTCTCCTTTGACAAGATATTTTTCAATCACCTTTGGTGTTACTCAGCATTTTAGAGTTTCCATTGCGTATATTCCAGCTTCCTTGCGCTTTAACTTATCTTATAGTAAGCTGTAACTTTATTTTGATTATCATTTCAGATCATGCTCCTTTCAAATCTCAACCCTGTGAAAGGGTACATTTACAACTATGAGCTATGAAAGAAAATTTAACTTTATGGAGTTAAAACATGTAAAATGTATGTCCCTCATGCAAGAGGTGGTCAACTCAGTTGCAGAATGTTTCTCACTTGAAGAAATTTCGTCAAAAGCAAAATATGTATTGCCCAGGACGAAACCTGAACCTAAATAAGAAGACAAGTACCAAGTACTCAATGTCCAAGCAAATGAGCATTTGAAGATGAGGTGGTGTGTGGTAGAGTATATATTTCTTGGCATCGTACATGTATCCGATTTTTAAAAATTCACTTGTATATATACCTTAGGATTGGTGTCCTAGCATAGTTGTGGAACTTAATGCAGTTCGACCGGGATTTTCTTAGTTAGGGTTAGGGGCCACCAAAAGTAATTTGTGCATTGGATGCTTCCACTTGCTATCTAAAACATCGCATACCCTCCATCCTCTGCCAAGGGGTTGCAAAGAACTCCACGAGAATCTGATTTTAGACTTGTTCACAAAAGCAAAAGAAATGCATGAATGGGCAGTTCTCAACATTTCTGAGAGCTACTTCTATGATATCCCTGCTGCTGGTACTGTGAATCTGTTGTAAGCTGACTCTCCAGGACATTTCTTTCCTCGATTTCTAAACCTGAGCCTGTGCTTTCGTTTTCACTTATTGCCTTTGTAACCATAAGGCGAAAAGAAAAGCTTAAAGCTTCCTCAGAGTAGGTTCCTATGTGGACAATATAGTCAATAGGATTAGGCAAACTCAATTCGAACACCACAGCATACGAATGGAGGAAAGATTTACACGATACATAGTCTAAGCATAATAAGATGTCACGGTCTAAACCATCGCCATTCAGTCACAAGCCGTGCGCTAAGACAAGTGGAACAGTTTATTTGCTGAGCAACGAAGCCAAGGAACCACAAGTGCGTATAGAACTTGGAACTACTCCGATTCGACGACTTCCATCTAAATCAATCCAATGAACACGAATACTATAAAATGACTAAAGAAAGACAAAATCAAAACCCGCGAACTAAGTCTCGCGTTCAAACAGCCAAAAGGAGCAAAATGATGGCAATGCAGCTACCTCGTCCTCGGCATCGCAATGGTGCTTGTACATTGCGCGAAGAAAACGACACCTCTCCGACAGAGGGCCGAGGCCACCTCCGCTGCCGGCGGCGGTGGCGATGGCCGTGGCGGCTCGGTGGAGGCGATCGAGCTCGGACCTGATGGCTCTGTGGAAGAAGAGGAAGATCAAGATCGGAGACTTCAGGACCGACTTCATCGAAGGTGCGGATTGGGCGGGGTTGGCAGGTCCGGCGACCGCGGCCGCGGCACCTCCGCCCGCGGGTTGAATCCCGGCCAAAGGAGTCCCCATGTTTCACATGCGCAAGCTGCGGTTCGACCTGATGTGATCGATGGATTTATCTACTGAGAGGAGACATTTCCAACCTCTCTGTGTGCTCCTGTCTCCTAGTTTTTGTCTGCCGTTTTTCCTTCTCTTGCTTTCTTTTCCGTGGCTTCTCTCTCTCTCTGCGAAAAACCGAAGGTAGGAACGACGGGTACAAATAAAAGAATGGAAAAATAAATGGATAAGCACCCGAAAGTCTAAAAACTTGTGACGAAAGTACAATTAAATCTTAAAATTTTTAAAAAGTGCAATCAAATTCTAAAACTTATTACGAAAATATAATCGAGTCCTAAAACTTTCAAAATGTGCAATCAAGTCCTAAAACTTATCACGAAAGTGTGATCGAGTTCTCAAGTTTTCTAAAAATGCAATCAATGAAAGGACTCGATTTCATCAATTTGACAATTTTTAGGGCTCAATTGCACTTTTTAAAAGTTTTAGAACTCAATTGTACTTTCGTGACAAGTTTTAGGACTTCCGACGCACTTTTCCCTAATATAAATGGAGTCATCATCCATTTTAAGAAGCTTATCAATTCGATTGACAAGCACTTGTATTTTCTGAAAATATTTATCTCCGTAATTGAAAAAAATTGCTCATTCGAAATATAAGAAAACGCTCACGAAATAAAAATAATTACGTAACAGGATTAAGAGGGTATTCCTCAATTTTGGACTTTCTAACATTGGTATAAGAATTAATCTTTTTAGGCTGGATTTTTCTAATATGGTACCGAAACAATTTCTTTTGGGTTGGACTTTTTTTAACTGCTAAATACTAATAGTGTAAAAATGAAAGGTGACTCTAATCATGGAGTACTTAAATTTCATGAGATGACTACCGCGGTTCCGTTCTAAGTTCAAATAGCTCGAGCTTGAATTGTGTATCGAGACACAGTTGCAACCTCAAACCGAGTCAGATGAATGTGGGCAGGATGTTGGGCGGGTAGCATTTAGTGTATATTTTAGTATTTTACATCCATCATGTCGAACACATTTACTGAAATAACTCTTTTAAAACACGTTCATGAAGGTGTTCTTTATCATCAGCCAGTTAATTCTTTGACTTCCCATTGTGATTACAATGAATCCCAAAGCGGCCACTTTCTTTCCATCTAGTTACGTGGACAGCTCTTGATGATTGGGGATTCACTTTCTCTGTGCAGAACTAGAATTCCCGTAGCCAGCTTTAGAAGATTCGATTGGTTTGAATTCTGAAAATTGTCGAATCATTTCGAACATGTATAGGTTACATTCCCTGTACATCATAGGATATGTTTCCGAACAAGCTTCTGTTATATTCTCAATGAAGTAAAATTTTGGATCTGCACACCCAAGTCATCACAAAAGGTAAATTGGATTTTCTGAAGTTTTGCATCCGAATTCTGGTCGGTATCGGGGATTCGAAATGGATTTATCTTCTCGATATCCCCGTTTCTCGCATGTAAGTCGGATCATACATAATGAAAAAGCCAGACGTCGACACGATGAATAAAACAGACATCGACCGGTCGTTCCTAGACGTCCGTTCGCTTGGAAAACCCTCTACATTATCAAGAAAAGGATTCATGACATACATGGATTATGAGTTGCTCATTAGAAGAGGACCGCAATCCTACCATCCAAAAGGGTGAGATGGAACACCAAATTAAACAATTTGCGCGAGCGACTCATGCTCGGGTTTGGCAAGCACTCATGAATAAAAGATGATAATTTTATTTGTCCTAACAATCGTGGTTGGTCCACCATTAATGCAAGTTGCCACTAATCGTGTAGATTAGCTCCAAAAGTAGATCCACCCTCACTTTTCTCGCTTACTTTCTATGGCATCTTTCCCTAATGCATCTCTCCCTTGGAAGATCGTGTAGTCTTTAGTCTTTCATTTTTGTACCCTTTTCAACAATAGACTAAAACGGGGAAAATCATCATTAGACCCACTTCATGGCGAGCATAATATTAACAAGGTAGTTCATGGGATCCGGAGTTAATCTACTGAAAGTCGACCCTTTTATCATCAAAGAAGACGATAAGATACGAACCCAGTAGAGCCATCACGTGAAATCAATTGAGTAGAGACTTTAATCCTATTAACAAAATCGATCCAATGAAATCTCGGATTGTGATTATCATGGACCTACTTTAGAAAATTTGTATGCAATAATCTTCTCATTTAAGGCTGCATTTCAGTTGCTTTGACTAATTGCAAGGTGGCAAAAAGGGATTGGTGTTCTACTTAGAAAAAGTTGGCAACCACTAACCACTATCCAACTTAGATCATTGATTAATATTGGAGGCCAACAATGGTATGCACGTCTTTATCTTCGAACATAGAAAAGTGCCACGTGCCATGATTTCGTGATAATCTTGAAGTAGTGGGAGAAGCTTCTGAGCAACCTCTTGTCCAATTAGACAATACAGATCTAGTAATCACCATCATTAAAGATTGTTTCTTTATCTAGGCGCTGTGTAAAGAGGGTATCTGTTGTCCCTTTTCGGTGGGCTCCTCCCTTTTCCCCCCTTCCCATGTGTTCGTGATTGGTGGCATTGGAAGTAGGTCTCTTATCCAGAATATGAACTCAAAGTCTTTTAGGGGTAAAGAAAGGGAGGGAGGAAGAAGAAGATCCAGCTGAGAACCAGAAGCGAACAGGAGTATCAACAAAAAATTTAAACTTATTGCAATTGTGTCAATTCAATCCTTTACTCTCTCTTTCTTTTTCAATTCAGTCTAAAACCTTTTGCATTTGTGCCAATTCAATCTATTTGGCCAGCCAGCGCTGACGTGGACTTTTTTAATTGTATTTTAATAATTCTCTTTTTTCTCCGCAACGGCCTCGCTCACCCAGATCGGGCGAGGCCTTTGCGGCCCTCGCCTGGCGAGATATGGCAAGGGCGAGGGCCCGCATGCCCTCACCCTCGCCAACCCTAAGTGGAGGGGAAAAAAATTAAAGAAAAAAAATAAAAATCCAAAAAATATTATTAAAAAAAGTTCATGTCAACGTCGCCAGTGCCACGTTAACGTCGGTCGGCCAAATGGACTGAATTGCCACAAATGAAAAAGGAATAGGACTGAATTGAAAAAAGAAAGGTTTAGGATTGAATTGACACGAAAGTGATATGTTCGGAACTTTTTTCATAATTCTCTTGCCAAAAGAGGGAGTGGCCATGGTGGATGAGTGTGATTGCAATACCGAGAAGAAAGTGGGAGTGAATGAAGGAGAGAGCATGATTTTGTCTGTGACTGAAAACAGATGCTTACTTACTGATTGCTGAATCATGTAGGTACCGAGAAGAAAGTGGGAGTGAATGAAGGAGAGAGCATGATTTTGTCTGTGACTGAAAACAGATGCTTACTTACTGATTGTTGAATCATGTAGGTGACAAGATAATGTTGGAATCGAGTCATGTGCCTCTTCTTGGGATCTTTCACCAGCAACAGAAACAAGTAAATCAAACAAAGAAGATGAAGGCTCGAGATCCCAATTCAGGCCACATCTCCTAGCCTGCTCTGGCACAAGAATATAATAGCTTGTTCAATGCTCATTCATTTAAAAAGGGTTCTGCTGGCCCATGCCCTATGGGCACAAATTCATTTCCGATCGCCTCGTTCACCGGCGGGCCGATCAACTCATCGGGCTGCTAGGTTCATTCATGACGAGGTCTAGTGTTAACGGTTAAGAGCATGCATGGATCTATGCAAGAAAAAAAAAACTTGTTTAGTGTACGATAATTGTGGGCAAGTATGTAACTATGTTGGAAATATATATCGAATTTGAGCATGAAGATCGAAACTTTTCCTGTGTTAGCAATCATCATTTAGATTTTCAATCATTCTATGTTAGCCAAATTCTCTTTGAGCGAGGAAGCGGAATCAAATTAGCTTTTAAACATGGCCCGAGCACGGTCAATCAGCAAAATCCCTGTGGAGATTAAGCGATCAAGCTCTCCGTTTCACGAGCGTATTGCCGCGTGGGAGAAGCAGGATTTCATGGTATTTCACCATGACGGCATAAATCGTTCGGTTGACGTCACCCGAACGTCAGAGCCATCAACTTGGACCTCAGTTTTGTCTTCGCGTGTGCGGAGGCTATTTCCCTTGGTCAAAAAGCATGCATGCATGCATGCAAACGTTAATTCGCTTTCTTCTTCGATATCTTTCATGCCACTTCTGACCTTTGGACTAAACTAAACTACGACTAACAAGTTTGATTTTGTCATGTACATAACAATACATATGTATATATAGGTTTCACATTTTATAAGACACTATATGTTCCTACATATATGTACTTCGACCGTACATAACGAAGTAAATTAAATTGGGAAAATTACCCGATCGATCATGAATTATTTTACGGAGGTCAATTCAGTCCTAAACTTTTTAATTTTACCAATTTAATCTTAAAAACATTTGCCCGAAATTCCAAGTCATTCCGATTAATTTTCTTTGGAAATCGATAATATGACGATTTAGTCATAGTAGGCTGTCTTACGTGGCACACCGTCATTTCAACCACATTCAAATTTCGCGTAGAGATTTAAGACTAAATTGGTAAACTTGAAAAGTTTTGGACTGAATTGGTATCCGCGCAACAGATATAAGACTGATTGGGTAATTTCGTAAAAAACTTACCGGAACTTTGGAAATTCTGATTGAGAATAGGTTGGTGTTATTTCCTATTTTTTTTTTCTTTGGTTGGACGTAGGTGTTGTTAGTTTGGAATGTATGTATTTTTTTTTTTTTTGGGGTCGAAGAATGTATGTATTTGAGTAGGCATGTCCCACATGAAAAATGAAATCTAATTTTTTTTTTTTTGGTCGGAAAAAAAATGAAATCTAATTGAATAGACGTATTGTGGTGCTCCTTGGAGAAGTTAATAAATACTTGACACGTGGTCCTCTCCATTGGTGACACGTGTCTCACTCTTGCGACAAAAGAGCATGGCACAAAGTTCTAAAACACTAGAACCATAATTAAACTACATATAACTATAAGCTTTTAACTGATTATGAACAAACAAGGCTAAGAAACTAAAGTCTAGCACTATACGAGGCTTAATTCATTAATTTCTTAGATAACCTACAAATATTCCAGATTAAGACTAATATCTGAATTAAAGAATGGCCGTTTTCATTTTTAAATCGGAAATTGTAGGTGACCGAGCCGGTCAATATCGGCAAGGAAAAAAAATATTGGCAATGCAATATGAAATTTTCTAGCAGTAGGCAAAGATTTAACTTAGGTTTCGTTTGTTTCGTGTAAGATGAATGATTTATAAAAAATTTTCCAAAAAATGATAGCTTATATCGCTTAAGATAATGAATGAACGACAAAAATTTCATCGTTCACGAAAATGTTTATATATAATTTGTTGTGTGACTAATTATTTCAAGTGATATGAATTATCATTTTTAGGAAAATATTTTTCGAATCATTCGTTCCGTGAAAGGAGCCTTAATGTGGAGGAAGAAGCATTCAGACAATCTTGGCCACCGAAAAATCAAAAATATTTTACGCGTACAGAAAATAATTTAAGTCGATAAAGAAAGGAATACGAGTTTACATTGCGGAGGACACGCCTTAAATACCTCGTTCACATGTTATCCTTGACAAATGACATATATCACATCCGGCTGAAGATCACGAGAGATGACTAAAATGACCAACGGAATTTCAGTAAGAAGAAAAACTTGCGCAAAAGTTTTGAAACATTAAGGGGGAGGGAATAGATGCAACTTCTTGGAAATTAGTGAGGAATAAGTAAGTACGTCATTAGATGTTTCTTTTCACGAGAGATGACTTAAATTATTTTCTGTACACGTAAAAATATTTTTTATTTTTCGGTGGCCAAGATTGTCCGAATGCTTCCTCCTCCAGCGGAGGTCGCTGGACTCAGGCGAGGGCGCCCTCGCCCAGCGCCGGTGTGGGCAGCCTTCACCTTAGGTTGGCGATGCCCGGCTATGGCCAGGGAGGGAATTAAAGGAGAAAAATAAAAAAAAGAAAAGAAAAGAAAAGAAAACGGAGAAAAGGAAAAGTAAAAAAAAAATAAAAAATTATACTACTTAGTTTTTTTTTTTACTAAATACCGTTCTCCGACTTTCGACACATGCTCACTAGCCGGCCAAAAATTCTTATTTGAGCCGATTTGGCCATTTCAAATCTTTATTTGAAACAAAATTCATTTCAGGCTCTTATTTGAAATTTCTCCATCTTTTTTTTTTTTTGAGGTCTATTCATAGTGAGGAATTTTAAAAGGGCTTGTCTTTATCTTGGACACTAGAATTTTCTAATCATAATAATGTTCCAACTTATCATGTGGGTGGAGATCGGAGAGGGTTGCTTGGGAAGATCATTTTTATTTTCGTCCAATCAATTTCCATGTCTTTCCACATCAAGTCCCCGATCTCTTAGGAACGTTCCAATACGTGGAAATGTGTAGCGTGACGCGCGAGAGTCAATGGTTTGAACGTGTTGCTCATTTCTTGATGGCCATTCTTCGTACGTGTGCCACGCTTCTTCTCCCGAGTCTCGTCCATTTGAACAATTGATGAGATCCCTACATAAGTCCGGCGATAATCAGCTTTGTCTGACCTTTTCTTCCCTCCCCACCATGGCAACCTTCTGGCTCGCTTCCCCTTCTTTTTAGAGGCGCTTGCTTTCTTGAAAGTCCACACCTTTGAACAGTAAGTTGTTCATGGTCCTCGTGCCCTAAAACTCTCTCATTTTCGTCTTGATAGGGCATTAAAATGGCGGCTAAAGCATGGTTAAAGCCTGAGGTGTAAAGAAACGCCACAAGATAATCGAATGGTTTGATTAAGCAAAATGTTACACACCCCGACTTTCGAAATCACCAAGTGCAAATAATCTCATGTTGAAGTCACCCATCCATACCTTTTTTTTAGGCCGTATCTTACCGGATTCACGAGATTAACCTAGTGCTTCGTGTATTCGAGATGGGATTTTACCTATTTAAAGCGGGGTTTTGCTCCTCCAGAAATTGGTGATTAGTATGTAGTCAGAAACATTGAAAGTCCAAGTCCGTGGTCCAGAAAGCCGTCGCTAGACGTGGATGGCTTGGGCAGCCGTCTCTCACACGCACATATAATAGAGCCTCACCGACATGAGACTCCCTATCTCCCTCTCCCTCTCTCTGCAAGATTGGAATCAATCCTCCCACCATTTTCGCATCTCTCTCTCTCTCTCTGTTCCTTCATCAGTCCTTGTTGATTCTTCCACAAATCCCTGTTTTTTATTTTTTGGGCTGCCGAGCATTTGGTGGTGATGGTTCGCATTTCCGATTTCCTCGATCTGATTTTATGCCTCCTGATAGTAACCGCAGCTGTGGTTTACGTCTATACTGATCTGTCATAAAGCTCATTAGTTACGAGATTAATTTGTTCCCCGCACGTTACAGCAACATTCATTCTCCTCCTTTTACAATTAGCACGTGTGTCGGGCAAGAACCACACAGATACAGATCCTCGTTTTCTTCTTCTTATTTATATCTAACGATTGGTTTTCATTTCATTCGCCCCCATCGAAACTGTAAATAACAATACCCTTGTTCTTAATTTTGCTTTCTGGTTACATTCGGAGCAGTTTTCTTTGGTTTTCTTGAGGCAGCATCTCTTGCGTTGAAAGAAAAGTTCGTCTTTGAATCAATCTACAGTAAAGAATCCTGCTTTTTGCCCATCGGAATAAACGAAACTTGGTGTGACCCAACTCTTCTTTTTTGTGTCTATCAAACAGTTTCTTCGAGATAGCTCAGAAGCCACTTGAAAAAAAAAAGGCGAAAAAGAACAGTTCACGAAAACCTGCGAGGCTTTTTCTCTTTCTATCTCTCTCTCTCTCTCTCCCTTTCTCAGTGTCTGCGGAAAGAATGAAGAGTCAACAGAACCAAAATCTGCCGATTCCGATGTTCAAGCCCTTCTATTCCCACCTCCAATTCACCAACATCCTCTCCTGCATCATCATCTTCGGGTGCGGTTTGACCCTAGGGATAGTCCTCAGCTTCCACCTCAAGAACCTGTCCTTCAACCTCGACTTCACCCAGCTCCGCTTCTCGCCGACGACGCAGCCGCTGCCGGCTGCCCGCCACGTGGGGCTGGCGGAGTACCTGAAGCCGACGCAGATCGCGCACGACATGGAGGACGAGGAGCTGCTGTGGAGGGCGTCGATGAGCCCGCGGATCCCCGAGTACCCGTTCGAGAGGACGCCGAAGGTCGCGTTCCTGTTCTTGACCAAGGGTCCTGTTGTATTGGCTCCTCTGTGGGAGAAGTTCTTCAAAGGGCACGAAGGGCTGTACTCGGTTTACGTGCACTCGAACCCGCCGTGGAACGAGACGGAGCCGGAAGACTCGGTGTTTCACGGCAGAAGAATTCCCAGTAAGGTTAGTATCATTAGTGAGCTTCACATAATACATCTTGTTCTTGTCATTTGTCATATACCGATATCTTTTTGGAGCTTTTGGACCGGAAACGTGAAAGAAACAGTAATTGTTCGTCTGCTTTTGCTTTCTGGATAAGCTTTAGATTGACAAAGAAAACTCATATCTTGATATCCTTTTTTTTTTCTCTGACGTAGAAATATTGCAAACGACCATAGTTTGTTCGATTTGCATAAGGTTGCAACATATTTTTTCTTTCAAAAATCACCTGCATGTTTGCTTTGCGTAGAGATGATGATTTACGAAATTGTTTAGGGTTTTTTACACTAGAGTTACTTAAAGCCCACGTGACATGTTGTGAGGTCACAAATGAAGGAGGATTTACTCATTAGAGCATGTTACGAGTTGAGATATTTGGTGTTGTTGTTGTTGTTGTCGCCGCCATGGATGGCAAGTGTTGATAAAAAGATTTATGTGACGGAGTTTCTTCCGCCGAGAGAGGGAGCATTCATTAGCCGAGCCGCACCGTGGCCGCCTAACCCTCGAAAAGGGAATAAAAGATAATTCAATTAGGTCCTCACGTAGGTCCTCTTCCGTCTAGAAGACAAGAGATTGATGGCAACGTGATGAGCTTAATTAAGAGATCTGCGTTAATCGATTTTACGAACAGTTTTGAATGTGGGATGTGCTTGGGCGGGCGGTAAGGGTTTCACGTTGAAGCCACCCCCTTGCCTAATGCTTTGTCTAAGAAAATTGGGTTCATTTGGAGCTTCTTCATTTAGAATTTTGATATAAGCGCATAGAAGAAGACCATAGGTAAATCTCGAATTGAATCTTGATATTAGTCGAACATTATTGTTTAGGTTAGATCTTGTGTTTTCACGTGGATATTGGTTTAGGCAATTCAATACGTTGGGCCCAAATGTGCCGCCCAATTCCAGCTAAATGGTTCCACCATTTCATCTTGATCTTATTGCATGTGATCTCATGACATGACCAGTTAACTAGCTACCAGTCGTTCCATTCTTGAATTTGCATCGTAGAAATGATAGAAATCAAATCGGAAGATCTTATTTCCAGAGCTACATAATCCTAATTCACCGATGTCTCATGACCTTGTGTTTTCCTAAAGTATAAAGTATGATTGGTTCTGTCCATCACATCGTCCATAAATTAAACCTGTCCAATTATTTTCAATCTTTGTATAATGAGCCAATTGTCCTCGTGAAATGCAGGAAGTCGCATGGGGAAAGGTCAACATGATCGAGGCCGAGCGGCGCCTCCTTGCCAACGCCCTCCTCGACGTCGCGAACGAGCGCTTCGTCCTGCTCTCCGAGACATGCATCCCGCTCTTCAACTTCTCCACCGTCTACTCCTACCTCGTCAACTCCACCCAGACCTTCATCGAGGTCTACGACCTGCTAGGGCCCGTCGGCCGCGGCCGGTACCACTTCGCCATGTCCCCACGCATTGCGATGCACGACTGGCGCAAGGGGTCGCAGTGGTTTGAGATGGACCGGAGGCTTGCTGTCGAGGTGGTGGCCGACCGGACCTACTTCCCTCTGTTCCAGATGCACTGCAAGCGCTCGTGCTACGCCGACGAGCACTACCTGCCGACCCTCATGAACATGAAGTTCGGGGCGAGCAACGCAAACCGGACGTTGACCTACGTCGACTGGTCGAAGGGCGGGCCGCACCCGAACCGGTTCGTGAGGAACGAGATCACGGTCGAGTTCCTGGAGAGGCTGAGGGACGGGAAGGGGACGCGGTGCGAGTACAACGGGGAGGAGACGAGCGTGTGCTTCTTGTTCGCGAGGAAGTTCTTGCCCAGCTCTCTTGACCGGTTGTTGAGGTTTGCACCCAAGGTCATGCACTTCAATAGGTAGATCATCTCCCAAGAAAATAACAAACAAGGAGCGAAAGAATCATTCATTATTCGTTCAATATTCTTTTTTTTTTCTGGCAATGATAAATAGGGCAAAGGATCTAGCCTAGTTGACCTTTCCAAAATTTTACTCTTTTTTTTTTTTTTTAGTATAATTTCATCTTCAAACATTGAACAACATTGTACACTCTCGATCATGTATCGAACGAAGAGGTTCGCATGTAGCAATCAAGTTTCCTGACCAATGATGCGCCATGTACACTTCAAAGTTCAAATTACCTTTTGTGCACATATAATCAAAAGTATTTTGATTCTGGATTAGTCAGCACTCGCGTAAAGTGTTTTGACTTTTGACCGTTGATGCCTCTTAGTAATTTATGTGGTAAAAAGAACAGATTACATATAACGCAAGGAGAAACCGTGTATGACCAAATAAAATTAGGGATGTGCATGGTCCGGACCTATTTTGTCTCGGCATGGAACCAGGGACCGGACCGTAGTCTCAGTCTCCAAATTTTTGAGACCTCTAACGCCAACTGCTTATAGAAATCTAACCCTTGAAATACATGCATGGCTAATGAGTCTGATGATCCACGATTAATTATGCTAACAAAAAACTCATATTTTGGACAAACTGTAACATCGGAGCACAAGGGGATACCTCCATTAAAATTCAGCCGTTTTAATGGTATTCAAGCCCGAGAGAGATTTGGACGAAAAAAAAAAGTCGAGAGGGAACATTGCTGCTATGAATCCAACTATATTCAATCACCAAATGAATAACATGGATATTTACCAACTCATACAATTTTACTCCACTGAATATGCTCCTTTATATTTTGGGCAAACTGTAACATCATTGTACCGTTTTGTTTGAAGTCAAACATTTCTTATTACACACACACACACACACACACACACACACACACACATTATATATATTCTGGCGGTCTAGTCCGGGCGGTCTGGTCCGGTCCCATCCACCATGGGACTGGACGGGACCGCCCCCCTCAAGGACCGGACCAACCCGACCGGTCCAGTTTGCACACCCCTAAATAAAACCGTTTTTCGCGGTGTGGCCTCAACTTTTTACAAAACCAAACTGAGCCGTGAGCCATATTGTAAAACCCATTAATTTTCTTCATTACTTCTACCATTTATACATGAAGAAGCTAAATTTTTTTATTAAAAAAATTGAATTATTTAAAAAAAAAAATAAATGCTCCTTCTAAAACTAGTTTAGTGGATTTAACTTCATGAAATTACACAAAATGAAAGAAGAAAAATGGGTTTGGTCCGGTTTCAAACCGAAACCAAGCCGCAATTTTGCCCACAAGTGAAATTTTTAGTTAAATTTAGACGTGGATGTAGGTCACATCCGTACCTTTAACCTTGATAACCTCACAATCAGAGGCATGGTTGGAGGAATTTTCCTCAAAATGGGCAATGGGATGGAGGGAAATCTAGCCCTTAACCAAATCCTTAATTTTTCTCTGTGTTTCTACTTTCTGTTGATTGTTCTTTATGTTCAGTGTCTTAATGCGATCGTTTTGTAGGCCCACGTAATTGAGCCCATATCCTAAGCTTCCTAAAGGCCCGCCCAACAGCATATGACTTGCTAATTGACGTCGTAACATAGTTACATGGACAAAAAAAAAATGGGTTTGTTTTTTTGTCTACGTAATCTACCCCCTCTCTCTCGGGTTTATCTATGCTCACATGCATGGAAGCGGATCACCTAACATTAGGGTTTCTGTGACATGGGTAACATTACTCAAATCAGGCCGTCCAAATGAAAATAGACGGCCTGATTTGAGAGAGGGTTGAGATTCAAAATTTTTCAAATCCCACAAAAATTCCAGCCTAATTTTTTCCCCTCTCCCTTAACAAATAACGTGGCCCATTCTTGGCCGTCCAAATGAAAATGGACTGCCTGATTTGAGTAATGTTTACCCATATCACAGAAACCCCAATATTAGGTGATCTGGATCCCCAATGCAGAGGGGTGATTCGATCTATGCCCGCAACCCCACCCTCTCAAACCCTTTACCAGCGGGGCCTGTTAATTTTTTTGTTTTGTTCAAGACTTCAAGTTAATAAATTTTCGATTTTTTCATGCCCTAATTTCTTAAAAAAACCTCCAACTTTAGGTTTAGTCCCAAATGTGTTCCGAACTCTATTTGTCTAATAAAAAGTCACATAGTTTAATTATAACCCCGAATCTGCCCCAAACTCTTTCTTTTAAAAGTATCACCAACTTTTAAGTTAGTCTCAACTCTGGCCTGTTAACCTTTTGCCCAAAAATAGCTATTAGGTTTTTGACATGGTATTTTTATGCCAGTAACAAATTCACACTAGCAAGGTGATGTGAAAAATTATCTCCAAATCGAAACCGTTTTTTGATATGAAAAATAGGAAAATTGGGGATGGCTAATGACGCTTTTTGGATGAAGGGCTACCTAGGTAGATTTGGGACTAAAGCTAAAGTTGGTAATTTTTTTTTAGACAAAAAAAAATTGAGAGAGATTTGGGATTGGAGCTAAAGTTGAGATTTTTTTTTGTAGATAAAAAGTTCGGAACAAATTTGAGATTGAAGTTAAAGTTGGATTTTTTTTATATATAAATAAATCCGAGATAAAATTTGGACCGGACATAAAGTTTGGGTTTTTAACGGGAAATTATGTTGTATTTTCGTGAGGGAAGGAAGGAAAACAAGTAAAAACTAAAATAATTGATTATCCCTCGAAAGGAAAACTTGTTTTTCCAATATATTCAACAAAAGTGAAAACATGCTAAATTGCTAATTGCAGCCGATGGGTAAAAAACTAAAAAGTTGTTCACGATCATACTTTAAAACTACTTTTTTTTAATGATAAAAAAGTGCAGCGAAATTGTCAGGAAAAAAGAACGATGGCAATGAAGACCCTCTTCATTAAGCACAATGATTCTCAATCCCTCATCACGAACCAACTCAAGCACAAATCAATCCCTTCCCCAATATCATTCACGATGATATCGACTGGTCAAAAAGAAAACAAAAGGAAGATGGAACAAGGAGGAAAAGAAACAAGGAAAAAAAAGAAAAAAGCAGATGACTTGTTAATTACAGAACTACGGTGGAGTTTGCCCAAATCATATGAAGTATTTCCGGTAAAGATCACTGGCTCGTCCCGCACGTGCCTTCCGACATCGACGGAGAATCGGAGACAGATTCGAGGTTGTCATGGCACGGGGACGACGACTCCTCGTCGGCCCCGCGAATCTCCTCGATCATCCGGACCACGTGGCCCATCCTCGGCCGTTGGTCCGGGGAGGCGCAGGTGCACCCCATGGCGATCTGGAGCAGCCCCACCATCTCCTCCTCGATGTCCTTGTACCTCATCAGCTCCAGATCGAACACCTCCGCCGTCCACTCCTCCCTCACCACCGACTGGACCCACCGCGGCAAGTCCAGGACGCCGCCCCCAGCGCCGCCGTACTCGGCCCCGCTCCCGTGGTCCGGCGCGGACGGGCACTTCCCAGTCAGCAGCTCCAGGAGGACGACCCCGAACGAGTACACGTCCGACTTCTGCGTGACCTTGCCGACGCCGCGGTGGCTGTCGACCGCCTCGGGCGCGCGGTAGCCATTGGGTCGGGAGGCGGCAGCTGCAGCGGGGGAGGCGAAGACGGAGAGGCCGTAGTCGGAGACGCGGGCACTCCCGGCGTGGTCGATGAGGATGTTGGTGGACTTGACGTTGCCGTGGACGAGCTTGAGGGACTTGCACGCATTGTGGATGAAGGCCAGGCCGCGGGCCGCGCCCACCGCGAGCTTCAGGCGGGTTGTCCAGTCCAGCGGCGTTCTGCCCACTCCCCGGTTCCCTACAAGCACCAAGAACAATCTTGACCTATCAGTTCCTGAGAAAAATCATCTGCACTACTCCCATTATGGGATTCTGCAACCAACACACAGCAATTCGATACTTTCCCGTGTCAACTCGTTTCATTGTGCAAGAACATTCCGCAATTAACACAAAAGATTCCCCATCATGTTAATTTGCAACGATAAAAGCTTCGATCGATTCATCGGAATTCACGTTGAAACAGGGGCGACATGCTAATCCAGGCCAGCTTTATCCAGTCGGATGTCCTCCTCTAAAGCAAAAGGCGATGAAGCTTCGGTCTAATTATTACACGAGGAGCTTCACCAAGAACAAGATTAACATCAAGAATGGGATCTTAAGCCATGGTCATGATGATGCAGATTCCACGATTTGAATAAAGAAACAGAGGTCGGGTCAGAGGTAATGATGGGCGATAACGAGAAAGTGCGCGGACGAGGGCCCCTCCAAGAGCACACACTTTTGGAAATTGCTCAGCAGGAAAGACAGCAAAGAATAAATATTCACCAGAAAAGGAAACGAAAGCGAAGGAGACAGCAGAAAAATGAGAATAACGTTTGAAAAAACAGCAGAAAATATTCAAAACATCATTCGACAAAAAAAAAACGAAAAGGAAAAGCTAATATTAAGCAGCTAAACAAAGCTATCCTCTTTCCCAGGAGAAAACGACGTCGCGGAGGAGGGTCCCCCTGGTTACTAAAATATGAAGAAAGACCAGTGTTTGGCTCTGTTCACGGATGGCAATTTAAGTCGCAGGTTCCTGTCACGTTCTTAACTGTTCCCCTTGTCCGTAATAATGCCCTCGGCCTCGGCCTCCGGTAATCTCAGTGGACCACCCCAACAGACCAGACCAATCTCCCAAAACACAGAGATCGACGACAATAATCGAAAACCCTCTGTCCCTTTGTCTTTTCGCTTACTCGCTACAAATGCTCAAGCTCTGTAATAATTTCGAAAGAGAAAGATGCAAAGAAGCACGAAACTTGTCGCTCGGCATTGAAGGCTTCACGTAAATGTGCAGGTGTGGCAATTTATGGAGCGTGTTTACGACTGTTCACCCAAAAGGGTCGTGGTGGTGGAATTTCTTAATGGAATGAAGTGTTTTGAGTTGACAAGAGGAAACGGATCGAGTCAGATCAACTTGAACTAATCAAAGGACAGATCTTTGTCCAGCCATGGAACAATCGATACGAGTTCTAGGAGGACTAAAACAGAGCAACAAAACAAATGGAATTTCGAACAGAGAACTTAGCAAACGATTTGGAAGCAACGGACGTACCGTGAAGGAGCCAAAACAAGCTCCCATTAGCCATGTAGTCGTAGACCAGCAGCTTCTCCTCCCTCGCGAAGTAATAAGCCCTCAGGCTCACCACGTTGGGGTGGCTCAGCCTCCCCAGCAGCTCCATGTGCTGCTCGAACTCCCTCCTCCCCCCGACGCTCGCGTCCTTCAGCCGCTTCACCGCCACCACGTTCCCGTCGTCCAGCACCGCCTTGTACGCCGTCCCGAACCCCCCCTTCCCCAGCATCTCCGCCGACGCCCTCAGCAGGTCCTCCAGCTCGAACCGCTTCACCCCCTCGAAGAACACCATCCTCCCTCTCTCGTACCCGGCGGGGTTGTTGGCCGCTGCAGCGGCGGCGGCGGCTGCGGCCGGGTATGGGCTCGAGGAGTAAACGATCTTCTCGCTCTCCAGGAGCTTCGAGTTCTTCTTCTCGCCAACGTAGCTCCTCCAGAAGTAGCAGTAGAGCAGGAGAGAGATTGCCGCAAGCACTAGGACGTCACCGACTATGATGGCGATCAGGGCCACAGGCTTGATGTGGGCTGCGCCGGAGCGGCGAGGGCCCGACGAGGCCGCGGCCGGCGTCACGGTCACGGGCATCGAGCTCGGGGATGAGGCTACGGTGTTGGGCTTCGGGCTGGGGCTCAATGGGGAGGCGATGGCCCCATCGGATCCCGGTCGAGTCGGGTCGCCGACGGCGGCATCGCATTTCTTCAGTGGGTACCCACACAGAGCCGAGTTCTCTGCAAATGCAGACTCGGGGAAACCCGACAGCGACTTGGGCACTTCGCCGGCGACCCTGTTGCGGGAGATGTTGAAGTCCTGGAGGTTCGGGAGGTCCAGGCCTGAAATGGGGCCCGAGAAGCCGTTCCCCTCGAGCCTCAGGGTCAGCAGGTGGGTCAACCCGTTGAGTGCCGCCGGGACCTCACCTGAGAAGTTGTTGAAGGACAGATCGAGCCGATAGAGCCTCGACAGCGACAGCACGGAAGCCGGGAACCCGCCGGAGAAGCCATTGTGGGAGAGGAAGAGGAGCTTCAGGGACGTGAGGTTGGACAGATCCGGGACCCGACCCGAGAAGCGGTTGCGCTTGAGGCTGAGGACGCGAAGCTGAGAGAGGGAAGTGAGGGGCTGGATGGAGCCGCGGAGGTCGAGGCTCTCGAGGACGAGGCGAGAGACGCGGCCGTGGAGGCAGGAGACGCCGAGCCACGAGCAGGCGTCGGCGGAGGCGTTCCAGTTGGCGAGCTTGTCGCCGGCGTCGGAGGCGGCTTTGAAGGCCAGGAGAGGCTCGGAGTCTGGGTTGGCGGCGGAAGCTTGGAGGGAAGAGAAGTGGAGTAGGAGGAGGAGGAGGAGGAGGGAGATGAGCTTCTCCAGGTGAAGAGGCGGCGACATTGTGGCCCTGCGCAGAGAGAGAGAGAGAGAGAGAGAAGGGGCGAGGTGGAGTGAGGGAGGAGGGAAAAGTAGGTTTTGTTTCCCTGCAAAGCAGAAGGAGAGAGAAAGGGGGTTGGGGGCACGAGTGTAAATTGAAGCCGAAGCGGGAGGGTGGAATTGGAAACTCGTGCTGGGCAACATCAACAAAGTGATTGAAAATAGGGCTAAAGTTAACAATATTAGGAAAATGAGACCATCCACCTTACTCTATTGAAGTGACTTTGATGGGGAGTGATAATATTTTAAATTTAAAATCACGAGTTTTTAGAACAGCTGAGGCTCACATAATCTCACATGGTATTAGAGCACGAGATATTGAGTTCAAATCTTTCTCGGGCCCTGTTCTCTTCTCTACTTCATCTAACAATTTAAGAACACTTGACAGTGGTTCCACAAAATTTCACATATCCACCATTAATTTAAGGATTATAAGTACTCCTTCTCTCGAATTAATACTTTCCAAGTCCGTTTGCGTTGTATGTGATCTTTGGACTAAAATGCTCTCATTTATGAACCGAACTCAGATATAACCCAACATAAATTAAGAGTGCACATGGTAACACTTCTGAAAGTGAATTTTTGCTCCAGAAGTGCTTTTGTAGCAGAAATCTGATTGGTAATGTAACTTCTGAAGCAGAAATTCGTTTGGTAAATATTTTTACTTCTGAAAGAAATTTCTACTTCTGAAGTGAAGTTTCACTTCTGAAGTTGTTTTTCCCCTAATTTGAGAAGTTAAAAAAAAACTGCTTCTCAACTCAAGAAGTTCTTCTTGGACCCAAATAAAAAAAAAACTCAAGAAGTACTTCTCGCATCACCCTTTTTTCATTACTCCCTCACCCTCTTTTTTACCATGCCCGCTATCGCCGACCTCCGCCGCCGCCCGCGACCACCGCCAACCGCCGACCATCGCCAGTCGTCGCCCACCGTAGACTTTAGTCGGCTGCCTCCCGCCGCCAACCACCGCCGACCTTCGCCCATTACTGCCCGAGACCACCGCCACCCACCTACTACCGCCCACCCGCCAACCGCTGCCACTGCCCACCTCCGATCGCAACTACCGCCGACCCCCGCCGCCAACAGTCGACCACAGCACCGGTCGTCGCAACAGAGTCGCCGTCTTCGGCTGCCGGAGTAAAAAATAAATAATATTTTTTATAATAAAAATTAGTTTTTAAAGAAATTTAAAAATTTTAAAAATGAAGTAGAAAATTTTCGGCCACCAATAATAATTTTTCATAAAAGATTTTGTATTAATAATGTTTCAAAAGTAGAAATTTTCAACCGTTACCAAACGAATTTCTCTGATCAGAAATCAACTTCTAGAGCAGAAGTAGAAAAATCAACTTCTAGCCAGAAGTTGATTTCTGAAGCAGAAGTGTTGCCATGCGTGCCCTAAGACGACCGATGACTTTATAGCTCGAGCGGGAGTGTTTTGTATGTAAAACAAAGCCTAATCTGTAGTTAATAGGAAAGTAATTAGCGATACCTCGAGGGTTGTTTGTAATTTTATGGGGTTGTCTTATTATATTTCGAATGGATCATTAAGCGCTAATTAAGTGGTTCTTGCACAGTTACAGGGACGGCTTTTGTTTTTGCCGAGTTGCGAGTGCCAGGAAAATTACGAATATCAATGAGATTCCTTAAACGCAAATCGAATGGAGAATGAAGCATTAAAAATTTCCTTTGACTTGAAATAACTT
This sequence comes from Lenwebbia sp. NSW1173648, assembly GCA_029784005.1. Classification (NCBI taxonomy): domain Eukaryota; kingdom Viridiplantae; phylum Streptophyta; class Magnoliopsida; order Myrtales; family Myrtaceae; genus Lenwebbia; species Lenwebbia sp. NSW1173648. Next base: position 8,740,776 of record JARCGZ010000010.1, read on the forward strand.
TGTTTATTACATTCTCTTCTTTTTCTTTTGTCCAAAAAATGCAAATCAGCGCTCAAATTTAGCGCGGGGGAAATCTAGAAACTAAAACACGAGGAGTATATTTAGGAGCATGTGCGGTTGACGAATACTTTAGGATCACTGATTAAGTATAGATAACAAAGAATTTTTTTGAGACATTGAGCACAATCTTAATTATGAAAAAACTTTTGTTCGTAACGTTGTAACATTCCTTGCTTAACTAGTTCCTTAGAATAACTCTTTAAATAAAACGGCATATGTCTGAAAAATTCTTGATAAATGGATAAAGCCTACTCGATTCAAGAGTTCACGGGAGCTAAGCTCACATGGATACTCAGGTTACAAGCTGTATCAGTCTCATATAATTGACATTAAATTAAACCCGACTGGAGTCATTTCTCTTTTGGAGAGACTCACTTTCACCTAGACAAGCTAGGAGAGATCTCATGGGAGACGACAAGGTTGGTTTGGGAGAGACTTGCAAGGCCTCGACACTTCCTATTAGCATCTCCACAACTTGGTTATAGATGGTCAAGCTCTCGGCTCGATCTGAATTTACCATGAGCTTATTACGATCATCTGCTTCGCGGTTCCTTCATCCTCCGCATTGGTGACCCCGTGCTACCCGAGCTCTTCTTTGAGCTCCAGGCGTCGGTGGACCCGACGAGGGGAGTATGTTTCGCTGGTGCGATCTACCATAACTTAAGATGTTTTTCCTCTTGCTGGCCATCTCCAGAACCATGATGCCGTAGTTATAGACATTCGATTTGTAGTGTTCCTTATGATCAACTCCGGAGCAATGTATCCGCCTGTGCACCCAGCATCTACGCGATGCTATCTTCTTTTGGGGAAGATCAAAGTCGGAAACCTCAAGACAATAGTTTCCGTTGAGGATAATGGTGTGACGCTTTACGTCTAAGTGCAAAATCCTCGTGTTGCAGCCTCGATGCAAGTACTCTAGCCCGTAAGCATTGTGTGAGCGAAATTCAACTGCTGTTCTATCTCCGAAGTGTTGCTCCCGTTGAATATGAACTTTTTGAGGGATTCATTGGGCATGAACACATAAACCAAAACTCCTTTAGAAGCTTCACCGCCACCAGTTGACCGCCTTGGAGCTTGCCTTTGTACACGCAGCCATGGCCTCCCTGGCCTAGCTTTTCTTTGAAAGAGTCTGTCATCCTCTCGATGTCTTCTTCGCAGGCGTGTCTTCTCGAAGAGATGAGCCCCTCGATTTTCATTCCCCCGTCGAAACGTCGGCTCCTCTGCTTCATCAAAGCCATAATTTTCCTGATAATCGGTGTCTTCCTGAAGGAATGGATAACAATGAGGGCGAGCCCAATTCCAGCTTCTAATGCAACTATTCCTGAAAAAACAAACAATATTTTCGGACAGCAAGCTCCAAGCTTTGCCGCTAGGACACAAAGCCTTATCAACAGTAGGTGATAAGTCCTAAAAGGCATTTTGTGCATTCTTTGCACTGCTTTGTATCAACAGTCCAGGTGATCTCGAAGCCTTTGTTCGCGGCTTCACGATTAGCGGCACTGTAGTCGCCACCCTCTGAAGGAGGTGGTAGAGCTAGAGCTTTACTTCTTGGTAATCGGGATAAGGACACTGAAACTGCAGTTCTCGGGTACTCAGATTCCACCTCTACAGCGAAGTAGCCATGTCGAGAGACGGAGACAAGAGAACGAATAAGGCTGAGGGATCGTCGATGATCGCAATCATAGAATAAGGTGGAATTGAGGTCATGGAAGTGTAGTCGAAGAGGCTGAAGTCTAGAGTGGTGTAAAGAATATGTTGTAAGAGTCAAGACATATATCTCTTCCGAGAAATCTGTGCTTGCGACCTCAAGGATCTAAGCGATCCTATTCATGTGGATCACCCGATACTTCTCGGACACCATGGACATGATCAGGTTATATCCCTCTCACAGCCTTAACAAGGACCTTAAGAATAGTAAGAACGTTAATCAAATATTCATTAAGAGTATACGATCTATCGAATGTTGAAATATATTGATTTATTTAACACCTTAGACATGACAACTTTTCACGATAGAGTTAACACCCTTTTATCGAGTATTCAAAATTCAGACACCCGTTTATCAAGTTGTTAATCCTAATTGTCCTAGAATTGGCTGTTCAATACATTGACCATTGAACCATTGACCTCAGTGTTCTTTCACACTGTCGGTACATATAAGGGATGCGAATGATAACCATTCTATTCCTAGAAACAATTTCTGGCTAGAAAGAGATTTTTCTTTTTCTATTCCTGGACGAGTTTCTGAGCAGAGAAATGCGTTTGATAAAGACACAAAAATAGAAATTTGTTTACTAACAGCATAAAAATTCTACGGTTGTTGGCGGACGACGGCCCGCTACCTGCGGACGGCAGCCGGCGACTGGAACGCGGGAGAGAGGGAGACCGCACGCGACAAAGGAGTGAGCAATAAGAAGAATTCCTTAATTCACATTACTGTTCCAGAAATAAAAAAGCAGAAAAATTTAACTTCTCATTTCTGTTCCAAATCTATTTTTGAAACAAATTATTGTTTTAGAAATAGAAAAATGAAATTGTGTTATCAAACGGATTTTTATTACAATAGGTTTGGAAGAGAAACAGAATAGTTATTATTCGCGCCCTAAGCATCTTTTTTCTAAGTCTCTTCCTCTTCTTCTTTTCTTTTCCCATTTGTCATTGTGCTCTTTTAGCCTCACCAGTTACGACAATTAAAATTGTGATTGAATTATCAGAAATGGTCATTAGCGTGCAAGGCTAATCACAGAATGATGTATAGGAATTACGACCGGACAATGAACAGTTCTTACCATTCTCTTTTGAGTGTATTAGAAAATCAACTCAAAATGATGCTTTGTGAATGGAAAGCACACAAGATTCTGTCGTGGTACTCCATTGATTCTCACTGAAGTTACCTCCGAAGTAAACAGAGGAAGAAAATTCTGCAAACAAGTACCCCATATAATTTATACAGATGCTGTAGTAACATCAAATTGCAGCAGCGAACTCTCCTCTGTAGTAGCTACTGGGGATCTCGATGACGGGGATGACAAGGTTTTTTTTTTTTTTTTTGTCAAAAGGGGATGACAAGGTTGGCTTGGCAGGAATTTGCAAGGCCTCAACACTTCCTTTTAGCATCTCCACGACTTGAGTCATAGCTGGTCGATCTCTCAGATCAATCTGAATGCACCATAAGCTGATTATGATCATCTTCTTCGGGATTCCTCCTCATTCGTGATACCACGCAGCCCGAGTTCTTCCTGAAGTTCAAGGCGTCGGTGAATCCAATGAGGAAAATATATTTTGCTAGTACGGTCCACCCCAACTTCAAAGTTCTTTCTCCCGCCGACCATTTCCATAACCATCATGCCGTAACTGTAGACATCCGGTTTGTGAGACACCCCACCGATGTTCCTTATGACCAATTCAGGAGCAATGCAGCGTGCACTGCCGCGTGCACCCAACATCGACACGATACTCTCTTCTCTAGGACATACCAAAATCGGAAATCTTCGGACAATAGTTCCGATCGAGAAGAACGTTGTGTGGCTTTATATCAAAATGCAAGATCCTGGCATTATAGCCTCGATGCAGGTACTCTAGCCCTTGTGCTATGCCTAGGGAGATTTTGTAAAATTATCTCCCAACTCAATTGCAGATGTGCCTCTGAAGTGTTGCTTTTGAATATTAACTTCTCCAGTGATCCATTGGGCATGAACTTATAAACTAAAGCTCTTTTGCTTCCCTCAAAGCAAAAGCCCAGGAGGCTGACAAGATTGACATGAGAAGTCCTGCTTATGCTCGCAACTTTCGTTAATAAGTTCTTCTCCATCGCCTTTCAGTTTCTTTAGAAGCTTCTTGGCCACAAGTTGACCGTCTTGAAGCTTGCCTTTGTAAACATAACCATAACCTCTTTGACCCAACTTTTCCTGAAAAGAATTGGTCATCCTCTTGACATCTTTGTAGGCATATCTCCTCGAAGAGATTAGTCCCTCGATTTGCTGTGCGGCCGTGGAATGTTCTTTCTTTCCCATCATCAAAGCCATATGTTTTCTTAACAGCGGTTTCTCCCTGAAGGAATAGACTACAAGAAGGACTATTGCAATTCCAACTCCTGATGCAGCTGATTAGAGAAAAGCAAAAGATTTGTGGGCAACAATTTCAGTCCATCACTTTACTCATCTAAGGTCCTGATGATAAAAGGGAAATTCTATCAAGGTTTCTGAGCAGCGAATTTGTGAATGAGACATAATGTAGGTCTAATGGGGTGCCTATTGCGACTTTCATCGCCAAATCGCCTCGTTGCGCTGTTACAATGGACACAAATCCTTGTCAGAAAACTTCGCAATCAAAGCTATGACAAAATCAGTAGGAATGCATTTTCCAACAACAGGAATGCTTTTCAACACAGTGGGAGAGGACGTTATACATATAATAGAATTCGTCTTCTGGCTATACAGAACCAGAAGAGAAGACTTTACTATTCCAAGTCAATCACCAACCTTCAATACGAAAAAAAGAAGCGTTGGTTGATCTGTGTGGACTCACCACTTAAATATGGCGAACATGAAAGCTTTCGGCCGGAGGTCGAGGAAGGAGAGGCTTAGCTTGGTGCCTCCTGTGACTCCAGGTTTTGGCACCGTCTTCCCAACGAAGAGCTCCATCGCCATGAAGAGCTCCATATCCAGATATGGAGGACCTCATTGCCAGTTCATCTCCAGATCAGCAGCCATGGCGACGACAGTCCCTCTGAGGTCAGGAAAGATGGAGCTAGCCAGATCTGGTCGAGCCGCCTCGCCGGTTATGAACTAGCTTCTTCATCAGCCGTATCTAGTTGAATCCGTCTTCCTGTCGTGGCCATGATTTCTGCCAAATTTGATCTACAGCCTGTAATATTAAGCGAATAAAGGACATTAACGGTGGCATAATTTCATAAGATGCTCACTTTTTTTGTTATAATAACTTTTCAAGCGATCACTTAATGCCCTAACTTAGAAAAAACCTTCATTTTGAGTGGGGTCGGCGATTTCCATTAATTGAAGATCCTACTTGGCATTAATTAAATATAAAATTGTCCGATATGATTTGTCAAGGAAATGATATCATTAAAAGCGTGTAAAGCAACGTCGTTTAAGCCTTTTCCTTACCCAAATTGATGATCTAGGGCTAAATTAGGTTTCAATCGAAAACCCTAGAACCCATCTTCACTAGCAAACAAAAAAAATTGCAGGTCAATGAGAACTTACTTTCGAAATTTGCAATGGAGAACAAAAACAAGAGAAGCTGTGTGGCCTTTTCCCAATTGCAAGATTCATTGCTTGTCATCCAAGCAATATATATATTTCTTTTCCATCCAAACCGTGTGGCCTTTTCCCGCTTTTATTTTTCTTTTTTCTTTTAAGAGAGAGAGAGAGTGAGTGATGTAATTACCGATCCTCCATTAATTCATTTTCAGTATGTCGTCATTTAGGATTGGTCTGCCAAGTCCTTCGATCGTTCTTCCACTCTAGACTTAACTCTCTCTCTCTCTCTCTTTTTTTGGTCGGAGACTTAACTCTCTTTGAAGCCGCATAGGATATGTTATCATTAAGATAAGTTCGGTAGTTTTCGTTCTCGTAGATATGTTGCCAGAGTAACTCAAGTGAATAATTTTTTCCAAAGTTATGACACTTAAATAATCAATTAAGGTATGTTACATTGCGAAAATTATGGCACTAATGATGTTGTTTGTTTTTTTTCAAAATCTAAGCTAATGAGCTTTCCAGGATGAGAACAATGCATTGAGGAACGCAATTTAAAATTTAATCATACATTCTGTAACTTCAAGTAACTAGGTCATTTAGGTAAACAAAAGTTACTTACGACAACTATTCTCTTCTCGGTAAAGATGATGCTCATTAAGATAGCTTACACAAATCGGTTGTACTAACGACGATTAAGCTCATTAACATTTTAAGCCGTTGTCCCCTCGATTTTGGGGACGAGGCACTGTCACCAATATTATATATATGCTTAAGATCGTGTTGGGAAAAAAAAAAACAGTTGTGTCAACACGTGTCACAAGGCACTTATTAAGCGTATTTTATTGGGTAGGTTGAATCTGGTAGACCTGAGTAAGCCATACGACATGTATACAACTGGCAAAATCCATGGAACTATTATCCATTACAGCTCAATTAACTTAAGTTTAGACGGGAGATTCATGTTTCACTCTCTGCTGTGTCCATAGCAGTTGAGGATTTCAAATGGAGTTAAATATTAGGGTCCCCATGAATTCCCTCTTGATGAGTTTGTTTTTCGGGCAACAATGGCCTTTTGAGTGGATTTCAGTATAGTCCTAATCAATTATTCTAATGTAGTCTTACACCTTTGCGTGAAATTTCTTTCGGCCATTTATCGCTTGAAGATTTTTAGATGTCAATCTAGTCATGGCCAATTGTCGTAAATGTCATGCCCAGCTATTTGGCGTGCACAAAACAACGTTGTTTTATTTTTGTTTTTGTTTGTTCATCTTCATCTTCGAAGATCTCTACAGCTGGACGAACTTCATAATGTAGATCCTCATCTTACTCGTCATGATCCCATGCAACTCGACAAACAATGTTGAGGATTTGATATTGAGATTTTAGTAGTAACTGGAAAAAGAAAATGACACAAGATATGGTTTAGGGCTGTGCTTCGATTGTGAGCACCGAGCGCGATGTGCACCTAGTGCACTTAGAGTTTCCTCTAGCTCTGACACCAAGTTAAGTACAACTTGGACGATAGAATTGTGAAATTTCTATGTATTTCTCCGTATTTCATAATGAAGAGTACATGAATTAAGGTTTATGTTATCATCACCTTTAGAAATCCTCTTTTCGGCGAAATAAGCCCACCCTAAAGTCACATGTAAACATTGCAACATTCCGCGTATTTTAGACTGAATAGTAAGACAATTGCCATGAAAAATTAGAGATGGAAAATCAAGAGACGAGACCAACACAGATCTGCAACTTCCTGTTTGTTTTTATCGCCGTGTTGCCACACGAAAAAGACATGAACATGTTTAGCCACCAAAAGACATATCAAAAGTATACCATTTGTTTGACTGCAACTGATGCAAAGGTAAGTAAACAATGATGTGAGTAACTCAAACACGATGTGGGAAACGCGAACATACGTCGGACCAGGTACTGCGCCCGTCAATCAACTCCTTCACAACTTTGGCCGCTTTCCCCACGCTTACTCGCACTTCATCTCTGCTGTCCCTATCTCGAATGGACACAACAACTTCTGAATCGACAGTGATTGCAAAGGGTATGCCAAGCTCATCGGTTCTCTCTATGGTGTCGCCTGTCAACATAGCCAGGGCACAGTAGCAGGTGATCATCCAAATATACAGCTCCAAAACAAACCAAGTTCTCATATACGATATTTGTGTATCACTCAGATCTGCAAACCTGACACGAACCTTGGAAATTTCCACAAATCATAGCTCAGATTTTAACAAGAAAAGAAAGAGAAGATGCCAATTCATTCTGGAGCTGACACTAGCATTAGGATAAAAGAGCTTAGAAAACAGGCATTCAAACCCCTCTAGAAAATCCCCCCTTACATCGTGAATAGGACAAAAAGAAGAAGGGATCAACATATATCTCCATTTTAAGAAAGAAAGCGGAAAGAGAAAAAAGATGTCCGTCAACCTTTGGAGCCGATCCTAGCATGATAAATGACAACAATTTCAAGGAAACATGCATTAACACCCCTCGACAAAATCCCCTTCTACGGTGAGTAAAGAAAAGAGAGTGGCCAAGATATAAGCTTCATGTAAATTATGAAAAAAGGAACTCATTTTGCACAAGACATTAAGAAACTAAATTCTATATTGGATAAGTACCTGTGATGAAACTCCTCTGATAAACACCAGCAGCAGTCAGTGATTATCTAATAAGTTGAACAACTTTCTCATACTCTGGCTTCTTTCTGAATGGGAGAACTGCGCATTCGAAAGGTGCCACAGGTGGAGGGAAGCGGAACACATTTGCTTGTTCATCCCCCACTTTGCCGCGACTAGTATGGAAAGAATGCTAAAAAAGGCAGTGTATTATGCGTTCAATGCCGAAAGACGGTTCAATAACAGATGGTGTAAAAACCCTCTTCTGTTCCCTCATCCTCTTCTTAGAAATACCAACCATGTTATCCTTGATTGTTACTGTCCTCCCCAATGTGCGTACAGGAATGAAGTCAAGTGAAGCCAGATTTTATTACAAGTGACACTTGGATAGAAATGAAGAGAATCTGGGTAATTGAAAAGAATAAGCAAAGGAGTGAACAAAATAAGAAGAATCGAGCTTCTAGTTTTAGTGAAGGGTTTGCCACATATGCTGGGGGCTCTATCAACATCGGCGAGCATAGAAAAAGAATGGTAGGTGTGTTAAACATGTTCTAAGCTAATTTAATTCAATTACTGATTTATGTTTATATTTTGTAGGCACATGAATTGGGGACGGAACCGACATATACAGCTACATTTGAACGCACATTTAAAAAAAAGATAAGACATGTACTGGCGATCGAGCAAAAGCTATTAAGGTACGTACGGTTATACTTTAGACCTTATGGAAAGTAAAATGAAATCCATGAATGCTTTTAATAATTATGGTAATTATATATATGAAGTCATTTTATTTTCATTTATATTGTTAATACAGGAAAAATATGATGAACTTGTAATGAGTCGTGCTAGTGGTAGTGATGGTGTTGCTGTGTCTGAGCCATCGGTTGACAGTATGGCATTGTGGGTAGAGGCATCGGGTGGGATGAAAAGAGGAAAAATATTTGGGATGGGATCCTTGTCAAGGGTATACACAACAAAGGCTGCCGCAACTTCATCCTCGATTGTTTCAAGGAGGACACGACTTGAGGAGCAAATGACCGAAGAATTGGGCCAAATGAAATATTTACTTGTAGAGAAGGAAGAAGAAATAAGAGCGGTCAAACAACAATATGAATCACTCAAGTCACAGAAAGATGAAGAAATCAAAGAGGTCAATGAGCGATATAAATCTCTAGAGTCTCAAACGCAATTGATCTTGCGGCACCTCAACCTCAATCTCGATCAGGTTCTCCTCTACCTCCCACTAATCAAATAGGTGATGGGCACAATGATGGGCGACACAATGATGATGAGATTGCTGATGATGTTGATGATTTTGTCAGTCGTTTGATTGATTAAATAGCATGCTTGAAGACATCAGAGCTTCTTTTTTGTTTGGCAGTCAGGTTAGTTATTGCCTCCCTCCATGTTCTGGTGTGATTTCAGTGGATGCTGTGAAGCATAGCTTTATTTCTTTGAAAGTTGATCATGCCAAAGGTGTTGTTTTGTCTGGATATTTGCGGTCGCTGCTGGGGCCACTGTTGTGAGTGAATATGTATATGCCTATGCTTCCAAAGATCTAATAGTGTTCCTTCAATCTATAGATGGAGTTTTGACGGCAGTTCAAACGTTAGTTTTGTCGAGCTCTTCTTCATCCGGGACGATGAAGTGCAGACGTTTGAGTGCATATCGAAGCACGGGCAAGGGCCTCGTTTGCTCGGCCGGTTCGCAGAAGGAAGGGTGGAGGAGTTCATCCATGCGAGGGTATGCGATTTCCTCTGATGTTAAGAGATCTTTGAAAGCACCTTTCTCTGGTTTAATTCCTGGTTGTCGACTTGTTATTAGAGAAATTTTTTATTAAGTATTGTAATTGCATGACAGGCGCATAATAAGAAAGTTATGGTTTTTCATTGTTTCTAGAGTACCACGAGACTTCTCCTGCTCTTTGAATTTAGGGGACGTAGTTCTGTCTCGAATGAGTAAAGACAACTGAAATCTCTTCTTTATTTTCTCTCAGTTCATTAGAACAGTTTCTCGACAATAATTCTCTGATCTTTTGCTAAATCTGTGGGGAAAAAGAAGAAGAGACAATGGTAGATGAATGTATTTCATTTTCATATTATTATAAGATTTAGATCTTATTACTTGCTTAATCAATGTTAAATATAAATTCTAGAAATTAATTTTGCTTTTAATTAGATTTAAAATTGAAAAATGAAAGAAATTATTTTATCATATTATCACAAATTGCAAAATTCGTCTCGTGCCCAGTTGTCCATCGCTGGAGAAGATTAAAAATTAATAAAATTGCGTAGCTAAATTCGTCGCAAAATTCATCACTAAAGAATAAATAAAAATTCGTCGCCAAAAAAAATATGTCGTCGCTAATTTCATCGCTAAATTATTTCAAAATTCATCATTGCTGTCGTGGCTAAACAACAACAACTTTTGCGACGAAAAAATTCGTCGCTAATCGGCAACGATTTTTTCCACGAATAGTTTCATGGCAAATTAGCGATGAATTTCGCGGAATTTTCGTCGCTAAATTGTTGGTGACGAAACGCTTTTCGTTGCTATTTTCATCGCAAATGCCGTTGCTAAAATTCGTCGCTATTTAGCGGTGAAAAATTATTTGTCGCTAATCAGCAACGACTTTTTCCATGACAGGGTTCGTGGCAAATTAGCGACGAATCTTTATTTTGTCGCAATTTAGTGACAGAAGTAACATCTTTCATCGCTAAATTTTGTCACGCGCATTTGGCGACGAAACTACTTTCGTTGCTATTTTTGTCAGAATTTAGCGATAGAAGTAACATTTTTTGTCGCTAAATTTGTCACGCGCATTTGGCGACGAAACTACTTTCGTTGCTATTTTTGTCAGAATTTAGCGATAGAAGTAACATTTTTTGTCGCTAAATTTGTCACGCGCATTTGGCGACGAAACTACTTTCGTTGCTATTTTCGTCGGAATTTAGCGATAGAAGTAACATTTTTTGTCGCTAAATTTGTCACACGCATTTGGCGACGACAATATTTTCATTGCTATTTTCATCGCAAATTACTTTAGCCACGAAAGTTTTCGTGGCAAATACCGTTGCTAAATCTTCGTCGCTAATTAGCGATCAAATTGGCAGAGAAATTATTCGTCGCTAATCGGCGACGACATTTTCCACGACACGATTCGTGGCAAATTAGTGACGACTTTTAAATTTTCGTCGCAATTTAGCGACGACAATTAAATTTTCCGTCTCTAAATTTTTGGACACGGACTTGGCGATGAAAATATTTTCATGGAAAACGCAAAAATTAGCGACGAAATTGGCCGCGAAATAGTTTCGTCGCAAATTAGCGACGACTGTTGCCACGAATAATTCGGTCGCAAATTAATGACGAATATTGCAGCGGATATATTTCGTAGCAATTTAGCGACGAAAGTTCATATTTTTCGTCGCTAAATTTTGCGACGCCGGATTGGTGACGAAATTTTTTTCGTCGCAACTTCGTTTAGCGACGAATTTTGCCAAAATGTTCGTGGCAAATTCCGTGGCTAAATCCTTGTTTTTTTGTAGTGACATCTGCAAATGCAGAAAACTCACGATGGGTTTTATCTTCCGGATTGACAAAATGCTGGATCTCAGCGACAATGGACTCCTGGACTATCACAAGATGACGGAAAGGAGAAATCTACAAGTGTGAAAAGCATTAGAATCAATCGTAGAGTAAAATACAAGGGCCCGATGAAGATAATGATACTATCTCTAATACAGCAGTGGAGATCACGTCTTAAGCACAGTCAAATCTTACATAAGACAATTTAAGCTATGGAATAGTATCAGGGCAGAAATCATGCATAAAACCCAAGCATGTGGACATGCAAGATTTAGGATGATCAGATGATGCACAACCTCTTCTCCGAAAGCCTGACCAATATGAGCTCTAGCACAGGGGAGCATATGGTTGTTATCCTTAAATAGGGATTTGAAACATGCAAAATTGCCTTGTGCAGTTTCACGTGGCACGTACGACCTACAGTAGATTGAGGAAAAAATGAAAAAACTACAGTAAATATACTGAAGACGTAAAACCAAAAGCAAACATTTCTCAAAAGGAAGTTAATTAGCTTGACTTCACCATTGGCATGACAGTGTGACATCCATGGGTGGTACTACTTACCCAGGTTGAAAACCAGATGGACCTACGGACGATTCCAACATCAACTTGAACGTATAGGGACAGGAGAGAGGATTTTTGGTGTCTGGAGCAGTGATACCATATTCTTTTATCTTGGCAGCCAATTCCTCATTAGAGACGGAATACAACATCGCAAGTACTTGCTTGAGTTCCGCAGCCTTCTTCGCACTAATGCTCGAATCCTATTGGAGGGTCTCATTACAGAAATCTCTGAGCAGATGGTCAGCTCGATAGACACTCCCAGTTTTCTCATCATTAACCATGGGAACCTTGTTGTCCCGACGACGACCCAGATTGGCATGAGGCAAGGGAATCACCCACATGTTGTCCTCGAGAGCAAAATGCTAATAACAGAATTAAAATTTTTAACAAAGCAGACAAACGCTTAGTCTAAATACTATTGGCTAAAGCATCTAATTTCAACTCGTGTTCCATGACTAACCCGACGCCATAACTTCAAGAGGTTCTCCTTGATGGTCCAGCCGAGCAGGCCGTAGTCGTAGATACCGTGGACACTCCGGTCCGTCTCGAGCGAGGGAATGCAGAACATGCAGGCCTCCAGTGTCTTGAGCAACGTTTCGCGGAACACCACCCTCGCGACGTCGCCGTCCCCGGCGAGGACTTTGCAGAGCGAGTAATCGGTGCGGTCCATCACGCGGGAGAGGAGGTCGGGGAATTTTTTTTTTGTGTGTCAGACTGAGCGAAGTTGATTTTTAGGGTTTTGAGAGGGGACCCGGCTACCATGACGGTGCCGTAAGATTAAAAAATTCTAACGGTGTAATACTAGGCACAATCTTTAACGGAGGAAACTTGCACACTGCTTTGTCCGGTTTAAGCTTTTTTTTTACTTTCCATTGTTTCCTCTTTTGTTGTTTTCTTGGCTTAATTTAAGATTAGAGGATTTAAAACGGCCCAAGAAGGACCAATCTAGAAGAGAAACTCTCACATATTCCAGTAAGTGAAATTTCTTGAATATTCTGACCAAAAAAAAATTCTCAAATATAAAGAGAAAAAAATTAAATACCGAAATATAGCTAATCACAAGTAGAAAAAATATATTAAACTAGTAGAAGGAAATCATTGGTGTCATCAGAAAGATATATTAAATTCATAAATGAAAAACACTTGGAATGATAGCTTTGTAACTAATAACGAAATCATTGTGCGTTGAATGGCTCCCCATTTTTTTCGATGAAATGAATTCCATACAAATTTTACCTGATATGGCTCAAATGTTTAGTTGATTAAGAAAATTCATATGACCACATGACACCTGATTCTAAATAATTTCATACAGATAAATAAAAAGTCAATCTATAGTAAACTAGTTTACTTCATAACAAAATAATAATAACTAGCAGCAACAATTGAAAACCCTCAATTCTTCCGTTATTGCAAATCGGATTTTGAGGATAGCTACGATAATTCGTATGATTCATATTTTCAGGTGAGTGAAAATCAATGAAATTCCTTATACTGTCGTCCTGGCATATTGTTTTATTCTCTAAGAAGTTCAGATGCATTAATTTAGCAAACTGCTATCAAATAATGCTAGAGTTCAAGGGGAAAAATAAATATATGAAAAAACTACGTCGTGTTATTTAGTGACAAAATATTTGTAAGTTTTAAAGTAAAGTGTGTTTTAAACTAATGAGCCTTTCTCCATAATTATGAGTGAATCGATTACAAATCCCTAAAACAATTGGAAGTTCTAAGTATAATATGTTTTTGGTAAAAGGACACTACAAGTGGCAAAACTTCTGTAGGGCACTCACTTGAGTGTCATAACTTTTTTTCGATTACTTAAGTGTCATTATTTTGTAAAAGCGTTTACCACAAATGCTATGTCACGTCGAATTTCCAGCACTTTGACGAAAGTTTTGAAAGATCAATTGGAAGTTATGGTACCGAATGTTTTTTTAGAAGTTTTGGCACTTGAATGGTCGAAAAAAAAAGTTATGGCACTCAAACGAGCTGTTGTATGAAAATTATGGCATTTGTAATGTCCTTATCATGTAGGTTTTCACACTCTTAGTTTTTTGAGTTCTTAAATTTATTTTATTTGGGAACATATTTTAAAGTTGCAATTGAATCCTTCATATGTTACTTGTTGTTTGAAAACATAAATTGTCGAAATATTGTCATTTGTTTCTTTAAATAAAAAAAAAAAACTCTCGTCTTGTGCCTATTTAAACTTGTGGAAATCCTACCAAGTCAGAGACAAAAAATATGAAACCGTGCAAGCAGATATCCCACGTTCCAACTTTAAAACTGGTGGCTGGCAATTGACCGTCCATTCTGTGAAATAACGGAACTGTTTTCTAATCATTGCCCTTTGAGAAGGGTGTGAGTGAGGGTTATTTTTTGAGATTTTTTTGAATTTCAAGGAAACTTAATTATTTTCCAGGACGGATTACACGTCTAACAAAAAATAAAAGACCATTGTTCACCGTTAAATTACATGTCCCCTATTACAATAGATAGTGACACGTGTGCTTGAACTTAATTGTCCAAGAAAATGCTCTCACATATCAATAATTCACTAAAAATTAGGGTCGTTGACCAAAACGTGATAAACCTATTGTAACGGTGAGTAATTTGGGTGAGGCAAGAGCCGACGGCGGACCAAAACCCCGACGATTGGCAAAGGGAAATAGGAAAAAAAAAAGGGGGGGAACACCAGAAAAGGGAAAAAAAAAAGTTAAAAATTTATGGGCGATTACTAATCACTGATTAGGTTGTATTCGGGTCGAGTCTCGGTCGGGTCACAAGAAACATGTTGCCTTCACATTCCATCCCTTGAAACGTTTGTCAAATTCTAGCGATTAGGTCAGAGTATAATATAGTGGCATCCCGTTTCGAATAACAACAACATTTCTTTTTCCATCTCTCGTCCCTTAGATCAAGGGCAAGGTTTAGCTGCTACCTGGACACTCGGCGTCCATCGATTGCAAAGAGACTAATTGAGCTTTCACGAACTATGCGAGCGCATAATCTCCTTAAGACGATTAGACAACACCTCGAACCTGTTTGTATCAGCACTATACGAACAGGATTCTATCGAACACTTCTCGAAATTGGCACACTTAGAGGACGACTATGAGAGAACTAGAGGAGTGTGTTTCGAGTTGTGATTTTGAACTACGGAAACACGTCTATTTATAGACCGGAAAAACAGCTGCAGAAAATCGAAAGGACATGAACCAAGAGTCATGCCGGTTATGTATACATAAGTTGAGCCGTTAACCATTGTTGGTTACGCTCACATAAGTACAATATTAAAGAGTGAAACTGCAGCGGAACGAAAAATCACATTAACTGAAGAGACACGTCACTAATGTTGAGCCATTAAACGACAATAATTACAACAATCAGAACAAATACGTAATGTTCAATTTACACTCGTCGTCGAGTCAAACTCCGGCATAATATCATAGTGTTCTCAAGCTTTGTCGTCGAGTCAAATTCCGTCAAAGTTTGTTTACGCATGTCCATTTGTAATTGCTATACTTTCTAAACCTTGTCATCGAGTAAAACTCCAGCACGAAAATTTTTATGAGCTGTAGCAAAGAAAGGAACTTCATAGAAGTCAAAGTATGAAGAAATAGATATGCCTTTTTCTTTTCATGCCTTTTCTCTTAAATTAAAAAAAAAAAGCAATTCTATAGGGTCAAATAAAAATTGGATTGATGATTTCATATAATTGCTATGCTTAGTGTGTGACTCGTTGGTTTTTTTATAGGATAGAATTCCAAAAAAAATGGACAGACCCCTACTGTGAACTAATAACTATAGAACTAATAACCAACTCATCATTTCACATTATCTAGATACAAAAAAGCAGTCAAGATATGATATATTGGTCATATCGTTGTAGCAATTGAAATCTTTCTTGCATAAAAAATAATAATCTGATTATGATATAAAAAAAAGTATGTAGATAAAGGGAAGGTTGAGAGAAAGAAAGAAAAAGAATATCAATGATATAGGATTCCAATATATGTAAGGTTTATGAGTCATCTCCTAAAAGGCAGTGTAATAATATTATTTTGGTTCAAGAGAAAGTAACAGTATCTACACACTACAGTGGAAGTGTGTTGAATCAAGAGCAGACAATGTAGTTTTGTTTGAAGTGGAATTGCTGACTTCCTGATTTATCTTGATAATTGCTGATTTCCTGATTTATCTTGATAATTTCTGTTAGGAATCGCTATAGAATAATTTTCCTTATTTAAAGGCCGAAGAAATTCGTAGCGGGAGCACTTCCGGCGAAACAATAATAAAGAAGACAGTCATTGATTAGATTTAAAAAGCAATAAAATAAAGAGGGAAAAAGAAGGGGAAGACTAAGCTATATAAAATCTTACGTTTGTTTGGCAATAAAAAAGAAAGAGATAAGCTGTTAAAAAATGACAATCGGCTTAAAAATAAAACAACAAAGGCATCGGAGCTCTAGTCGAAGCCTCAGGAAAAATTTCAAAAAAGGGCTCCGAGTACTCTTATTTTCTCCAAAAAGGGTTCATAGTGGACCTCGTTTCAAAGAAGGACCTGAAGTGCCCAACCCTATTTCAAATAAGAGCCTGAGCTCGCTAGCCGGTGAGCATATTAATTTTCCGACAGCCGAAAGAAGGGCATTTTTGTCCAATATAATTTTGAATAAAAAGAAAATCCCTAAAATTATAGATCTCAATGGTTCTCTCTCTTCCCCACTTTGTGAACAAACGAACCTGAACAGAGTGAGGATCGGTGGGCACAAGCGGCGTGTGACCGGGCGGTTGGGTGCGACTAGGCGGCGGCGGCATGCGACCGGGAGGCATCAGCGTGCAAAGGATGAGGGATTTTGAACGAAAAACTTCTTCTCACGATTCACACAAAGCCTGCAAAGGGTGAGGGATTATGGAAGTGTTACCCGAGCAAGGGCCGATGGGCGGTGGCGGTGTACGATCGGCGGCGGCGGTGCTGTGCGATCTGGTAGCAGCGACGTGCGAAGGGTGAGAGATTTTGAATGAAACCCTAATTTTCCTAAATTAGGAACTTCCGAAGAAGTCCATATCCGAGTCGGCTTCCTTTACAATGTCTGCTCTCTAACATTTGTCGTCTCTATGTTTCAGAAATTTCCCCTTTGCTTCCTCGTAGCAGAGCTTACGGGACTTAGCATATCCTTCATGGATTCAAATAGAACACTATAGCTCCATCTGAGCTTTAGCTTTCGGAAGCTGCTAATTCTAGCATCAGATATTGATCAAGTGGACTGATGTTGCCATTCCAGCTCATGACTCCTGCTGAATTTTCGTCCTCCTTCAATTATGTGATTAATAAAATGATGGCGATGAACCAGGTAATGGCAAAGCCCCCTAGGAGTACAACCGTCGCCCAGATAAAACCAAGGCTCCCAGGCCAGTGGTGGATTTTCCGGGAAACATAAGGTGGAGAGGAAACAGAGTCGGCCTTTTCTCTGAGGCGGGAATAGCCGATAATGCAAGGGAAACAGAGTTTCTGCTGCTTCCATCTCTCCTACCAGCACTAGTTTGCGGCTCAAAGATTGTGGTGGGTGGAATGATGATTTCATTTTTATTCTGAAGCTTAGGAATATCCACGTAAATGCTGCTTTGACCTTCAGAACTGTTCTTGTCCTTCATTTTTGCAGTCTGGAGAAACTCCAAGAATAGTTTGGACATCAAATCAGCTGAAGAAAACTTCTACCTAGCGGTTCAATTGAACCTGAAATCGATTTCCATAATTTCTGTATATGAAGACAATGTGCAAAAGAGAAGACAAATTGAGACAATATTGACTCTGTCAGAGGAGTTTGTGCGTAAGGTTCTGATAGTGTAGTGAATGATCTGGCTCTGAGTTATATGTTGCCATGCACGGCTCCTTGGAAGGCATCGACTTCAACATCAATGATAGCAAGATTCCTCATGGAGTTGAACCTTTAGAGTCTTCTTTTTCTTCTAATTTCATTGTCATGTAATGCGCAGTTGTGGCATTTCTTTTGTACCTTGATGAATGACTTCGTCTCGAGCTAGAGGTTGTGGCATTTCTTTTGTACCTTGCTGAAGATATTTATCGAATGGCTTCATCTCAAGTTAGAGGTTGTGGCATTTCTTTTGTACCTTGCTGAACATATTTCTTTTGCTTGTTGTGATTGCGAAACACAGAACTTTCGTGTCCCTTTACTTCAATCCTCTTTTGGGATTGTTCCTTAGCAGATAGCAAGTTCCAACATTGAACTTAAGATTAGTGCAAGACGCCGACTTTTCTTTGCCATCTCATTGCTCTGCTAACATAACAAAGTGTATAATTTTCTGAATCCAGTGATATATATTCTTCTAAACATGTGGTTGCAAGCAAATGGACTACAATACAAGCAAAACTGAATTTGCACCCACATCAAAAAAACAAAAGTTTTAAAAACTCTCAAGTAAGAATGCTGAATGAGAGGCCTCGTGGGCATAATGCATTGTAGATACTGCTCTTGACTTTAATACTGGGCTAAGCGTGAGTTCATCCTCTTTTCACACGGAAGCAAAAAGGGAAAAAGATAAAAACTTGGTATAACTTGTTTGCTAGCCATTTAGAGCTTACTTGAGGAACATGTAGAGCTCTATTACATGTATGTACAGGTTTGAAGGTTTCAACTTGTAAAGTATGCCCTCTCTGCACTTTGGAAGCATATATAAGTCAATCACAACCGTTAGAACACACTGCCCTCAACCTATTTGGCGCATTCTTAGTGAACCTCACCTGTCCCTTATTTTTAATGGCATAATTCCTAACTGCTTCTCTAAATTTCTTAGCATTGCTAAAGCACATCCCCAACTTAAAGGCAGGATTCTCCATGTCCACCTCAGCATTAAACTAAGGATGTGTATACTCAACTTGACTACCCATATTCAGGAAATCTACATTATTAGATAATGTATCTAGATACAAGCTGATGTCTCCAAACTTCGTATCCCTCTGCATTGAACTACCTTCTATACATCGCACATTTCTTCTGTATAACTCATCAAGATCAATAATGGCAAATCCCTCTTCTTCAACACCCTCAGCACACCTAGGCGTGGCATAATTCACTTCTTCACATCCATCACCTAGTGAAAATGGAAGAAGAAAAAAACGTCAAGCTGCAATTACAATCCTCATCACAAGCATGCGTAGGTTATACAATGAATCAGGCCTTGAAAGTGCAATTTTCGTCGTCCAAACACTTCACCTTACCCTTATCATTCATGAACAACATCCCACATGAAATCAGTAAAAATAGTCTCATAGCATGGCATTTTCGCTTGTCTAGGAAAATAACATATTAAAATTTGTAGACCATGAACAAATATTTGAGAAATAGGGACCACAAACACAAAAGAAAATATGAAAACAGTAAATAATGGACCACGAACAAATATATGTGTATGTTAACAACAAAACATATGTAAAAAAAATATTGAAAATAGTAAATAATTGACAAACATGGACCACGAACGACATGTATGGACCACGACCACAACAAATACAATTAGAAAATGCACAAGAAATACAACTTGTCATTAGAAAATGAAACCTACTGCCATCGCTGCTGCTATCAGTGTTGTATTCCACCACATGTCCACTCCTTATCGACATGTTACTCAATAGATGTAATGGTCTTGTCTTGGACGAATGAAGTACTGGTTGAACCAACTTAAGAAACTAACCTTCATAAAAACGAAAGAAATTAGAGAATTCAAGAAAATTAGCGCTACGATTCAGAGATTCACTTCTGGAAAATTGACTTCGGCTAAATTACGAAAGCAAAACGAAAGATACGATCAAAACGATTTTCGAATTGAGAGGGCGAACACTGTATGTGAACCCTAGGAGCAGAGTTTTTTCATTTTAGTTTCTTTCGAAATCCTTCACCCTTCGATCGTCGTCGCCGCCGCCAGCAGCCGATTCACGCCGCCGCCTGGTCGCCCACCGCCAACGTTCGCCGATGCTTGCTCTGGCGATACTTTCTCCTTCAGGCAACAATTTCTTTCAATGAAGAATGTGGGTTGGAGAAGAACATAGGTTGAAGCCAAAAAAGAAAAGAACGAGGGTTTTGAGATTGTTAATTTAAATTTTTGGCTTTTATTATTAATTTTTTTTGGACAAAAATGCCCTTATTCCAGTCGTCGGAAATATCACATGCTCGCCAGCCAGTGAGGTCAGGTCCTTATTTAGAACATGGTTAGACACTTCATGCCCTTAATTGAAATAAGGTTGGACACTCCAAGCCCTTATTTAAAACAAGGTCCACTCTGAGCCCTTTTTTTAGAAAATGAAGGCACTTTGGGCCTTTTTTTTGGAATTTTTCCAAGCTTCAACCTAGCACCTGGAAGTTTGCGCCACAATCATTAGGACAGTAATGCATCTTCTATAATCGTAATCAGTGTTTAAATAGCACACGAATTAGTGGACTGGTTAGTTAAATGTAGTGGTGTAAGATCTAACTCGAGAATTGGATCAGATCAGACCAAACGAAATCGGCCGATTTGGGTGGTTCTAGATCCGGTCCAATTCCTAGTTCTGCATAAAGAACCAGACCGACGGACTAGTCAAGATTTCTTAATTTTTTATTTTACATTTTGAAGTAAACCCTAATTAATAAATGTTGGGCAGGGTTCACACCTATGTGGAGAAAACCCAATGAATTACAAGTCAAAAAGCTTGAACCCATATGATAATCTATATGGAGAAATTAATATGAGATTGGGTTTTCTCCCTATATACTTTTGTGGCAATCGCAAAGAACATTTGTCGAGACGTACTAGCAAGAGAGGGGGAAAATGAGCTGAAATTTTGTCAGCACGGTCGTGACACATTTTTCTCGAATTTGATCAGTTTGATTTTTACTTGAAGCTCCCTACATAAGGTTTTTCATGGGAAGAACCGAACTTGCGTTTTAGTGGGATTTGATCTCTTGTCAAGTTCATGTCTATTACCAAGAATGGTATTCTTGAGGCTCTCGAGGACGAGGCGAGAGACGCGGCCGTGGAGGCTGGAGACGTCGAGCCACAAGCAGGCGTCAGCGAAGGAGTTTCAGTTGGTGAGCTTGTTGTTGGCGTTGGTGGCGGCTTTGAAGGCCAGGAGAGGCTTGGATCTGGGTTAGCGGTGGAAGCTTGGAGGGAAGAGAAGTAGAGGAGGAGGAGGAGGAGGGAGATGAGCTTCTTCAGGTGAAGAGGCGACGATATTATGGCCCTGCGGAGGAGAAGCGCGCGCACGAGAGAAAGAGGTGAAGCAAGAGGGAGAACTAGGTTTTGTTTCCCCTGCAAAGCTGAAGGATAGAGAGAGGGGGTTGGGGCACGAGTGTAAATTGAAGATGAAATCGGAGGGTGGAATTGGAAACTCGTGCTGGGCAATATTTTTTTTTTTTAAATAAATGTATTGGAAGCCCTAAAACTTATCTAAAAAATGTAATTGATTCCTAAAACTTTTAATAAGTGCAATTAAGTCCTAGAACTTATTTCGAAAGTGTAATTGGTTCCTAAAACTTTAAAAAAGTGTAATTAAGTCTTAGAACTTATCGTGAAAGTTCAACTGAGTCCTAAAATTGTTAAAAAATGCAATCAAATTCTAAAAACTTGTCAAATTGGTCAAATCAAATCCTTCCATTGATTGCATTTTTTGAAATTTTTAGCACAGTTTTGCACTTTTTTGACAAATTTTATGGCTTGATTGCACTTTTTGAAAATTGTAAGACTTAACTGCACTTTCGTGACAAGTTTTAGGATTTGATTGCACTTTTCGAACGTTCTAGAACTTAATTGCACTTTCTTGACAAATTTTAAGACTTTCAGTACACTTATTTTTTTTTTTTTTTGGGGTCAAATTGGGCATCATTGACAAAGTGATTGAGAATTGGACTCGTGTTAACAATATGAGGAAAAATAGACCATACACTTCCGGTGAAATTTTATACGAGCGGCCTTATTACCGTCATTGATTTAAGGATTAGAAGCCCTCCTCCTCTCGAATTAATAGTTTCCAACGTGGTTTCTGGAATAAAATACTCTCGATTAGGAACCGAACTCAGATTTAACCCAACATAAACTAAGACGACCCTTGACTTTAGAGTTCAAGCGGGAGTGTTCCTTATGTAAAACAAAGCCTAATCTGTAGTTAATAGGGAAGGAATTAGCGATTCCCCGAGGGGGTGGCTTGTAATTCTGTAGACCTGCTTATGCTCTCACGTCTCGAAGCTTGCCTTTGTACACGCTGCCATAGCCTCCCTGGCCTAGCTTTTCTTCGAAAGAGTCGGTCATCCTCTTGATGTCTTCGCAATGAGCCCAGACAAATTGTCAATGTAGCCCTTTCGGCCAATCATCCAAATAATAGGTTTAGGACTAAATTGGCAAAACTTCAAAAGATTTATGACTAAATTGACACAATTAAAAAGTTTGGAAGTAAATTGGCTAATCGTAAAAAAGGTTTAGGACTGAATTGCCATAATGGAAAGGTTTAGGATTAAAATTTAAGATCTTGTGAATGGGAAGCACACAAGTTTCCCTCGTGCCATTCCATTTATTCTCTATGAAATTACCGCCCAAGCAAACAAAGGAAGAAAAATCTCAAAATAAGTATCTGATATAAATTTATACAGATGCTGTAGTGACCTCACATTGCAGCAGCGAACTCTCGTCTGTGGCAGCTACTGGGGATCTCGATGACGGGGATGACAAGGTTGGCTTGGCAGGAATTTGCAAGGCCTCAACACTTCCTTTTAGCATCTCCACGACTTGAGTCATCGCTGGTCGATCTCTCGGATCAATCTGAATGCACCATAAGCTGATTATGATCATCTTCTTCGCGATTCCTCCTCATTCGTGATAGCAGCCCGAGTTCTTCCTGAAGTTCAAGGCATCGGTGAATCCAATGAGGGAAATATATTTCGCTAGTACGGTCCACCCCAACTTCAAAGTTCTTTCTCCCGCCGACCATTTCCATAACCATTACGCCGTAACTGTAGACATCCAATTTGTGAGAGACCCCTCCGATGTTCCTTATGACCAATTCCGGAGCAATGTAGCCCGCAGTGCCGCGTGCACCCAACATCGATACGATACTCTCTTCTCTAGGACATATTTTAGCAAGACCAAAGTCGGAAATCTTCGGACAATAATTCCGATCGAGAAGAATGTAGTGAGGCTTTATATGGAAATGCAAGATCCTGACATTACAGCCTCGATGCAGGTACTCTAGCCCTTGCGCTATGCCTAGGGAGATGTTGTATAATGTCTCCCAACTCAATTGCTGATTTGCCTCTGAAGTGTTGCTTTTGAATATGAACTTTTCCAGTGATCCGTTAGGCATGAACTCATAAACTAGAGCTCTTTTGCTTCCCTCAAAGCAAAAGCCCAGAAGGGTGACAACATTGACATGTGAAGTCCTGCTTATGCTCGCGACTTCATTGATAAATTCTTCTCGGTCGCCTTTCAGTTTCTTTAGAAGCTTCACGGCCACAAGTTGAACATCTCGAAGCTTGCCTTTGTACACATAACCAAAACCTCCTTGACCCAACTTTTCCCGGAAAAAATTGGTCATCATCTTGATATCTTTGTAAGTATATCTCCTCGAAGAGACCAGTCCCCCAATTTTCTGTGCGACCGCAGAATGTTCTTTCTTTGCCATCAGCAAAGCCATATGCTTTCTTATGTTCAACTTCTTCCTAATGGAATAGGCTATAAGAATGACAATCGTAATTCCAACCCCTGATGCAGCTGATTAGAGAAAAGCAAAAGATTCGTGAGCAACAACTTCAGTTCATCATTTTACTAATATAAGGTCCTAATGTTGGACAGCAAAACTTTGTCAAGGTTTCTGTGCGGCGTATTAGCATGTGAAACAAAAAGTATGTTCAATGGAGTACCTGTTGCGACTTTCATCACCAACATGCCATGCTGCGCTGTTACAAAGGGCACAAATCCTTGTCAGGTAAATCTCCCAATCAGAACTATGATGAAACTGTTGGGATTTGATGAATAATCCCATGGGAAGTGAATGAGAAATGAAGGGACACGATTTGAATAGACATGTCCAGAAATTTTGGACATTCCCTTTCATCCGAACAGATATGATTGTTCGGTGTTGAGCGAATAGACATGTTAGACCGACGAACAAACATGTTCGTTCGCGACGAACATACATGTTCTTTCGGAATAAAGCGAACGAACGTGTCTGTTCGAACAGAACAAGAACAGTTTTTTTTGGTTCGCATCCCTTCATCGATGGACATGTTCTGCTTCGCGACTCTTCACTTCATTGTCTATAAATACAAAGAGCGTCCGTCACTTTCAAAATTACTGACATTCTTTCACAAGACATTACTCATTTTCATTTGTGCGATTGTTCTGCAAATTTGCGTTCGAAGGAGTCCTTTGAAGACGTACTGCTTTAAAGAACGCGATCCGTTCTATCTTGGGAGACAATTGTCCGACGTCCTCGGGTACAGATTGAGGGGGCAAATTCGTCTTAAGGACACAACGAATTTCGTTGGGCTCGGATCAATATTCTGATTTCTATTTCGCGTTGGCTGCAGGTTAGTCATTTGTTCACATGTCTTTCTGTACGAACTTAGCCTAAGAATAACGACAAAAATCTTAAGACGAATTCTGTTTTACTTCTTGTTTTTGCGCTTAGTTCGTATTTTTTGTTGTGGTGTTCGAATGATCTTTCTCGAACTTCTATCGTATCGTTTATAAGAGTTATTTTTCGAGATAAACGTTTTCTTTTTCCTCGTGAATATTGTAAGTATTGTGTGGTTGTTCATTTCGTATACTGTTTACGATTTGAAGAAAGTGTTCGGTTAGGCTTTTGTGTTAATCTTCGTCGTTTTCATTATTAAACTTTATTTTCCATAGAAATGGCTTCGACTTCGACTCCGATCACCCCTATTCCGAATCATGGAGAAAAGCCAGAAAAGTTCAATGGTACGGATTTTAAGAGATGGCAACAAAAGATGTTGTTCTATCTCACGACCTTGAACTTGGCTAGATTCCTCAATGAGGATGGTCCTAAATTGGACGATGGAGAGACTAATAAGGAAAAGGTTGCTGCTGTGGATGCATGGAAGCATTCTGACTTCCTGTGTCGCAACTATGTCCTCAATGGTCTGGACAATACTCTCTATAACGTCTATAGTCCTCTGAAAACGGCTAAGGAGTTATGGGAGAGTCTGGACAAGAAATATAAAACTGAAGATGCCGGATTGAAGAAATTCATTGTCGGTAAATTTCTGGACTTCAAGATGGTTGATTCAAAGACCGTCTTAAGTCAGATTCAAGAGCTTCAAGTGATTATGCATGATATTCATGCTGAAGGAATGACTCTAAGTGAGTCATTTCAAGTGGCTGCCTTCATTGAAAAACTGCCACCGTCCTGGAGAGATTTCAAAAATTATCTCAAACACAAGAGAAAGGAGTTGTCACTTGAAGACTTGATTGTTCGATTGAGGATTGAGGAAGACAATAGGCTCTCTGAGAAGAAAGTTGGCAAGAACCTAGAGGTTTCAAGGGCCAACGTTGTTGAAGAAGGATCAAAACCCAACAAAAAGAGGAAAATGCCTAATAAGTCTGGAGAGGGATTCACCCAAGGCCTGAAGAAGTTCGTCGGCAAATGCTTTAACTGTGGAAAGTCTGGACATCGAGCCAAAGACTGCAGAGCGAAGAAAAGACAGAAAACTCAGGCAAATATGGTGGAAGAGATTTCCAATGGTGTTGATGATATCAATCTGTCTGCTATGATATCCGAGTGCAACATGGTGGGAAACCCCAAGGAGTGGTGGATTGATACTGGAGCAACTCGTCATATCTGTGCAAACAGATCGATGTTCTCGTCCTACACAACTGTGGGGGGTGATGAAAAACTCTATATGGGTAATTCATCGACCTCTAAAGTTGAAGGCGTTGGGAAGATTGCTCTAAAGATGACATCTGGAAAAATCGTGACACTGAACAATGTTCTTCATGTGTCAGACGTTCGCAAGAATTTGGTGTCCGGATCTCTCCTTAGCAAGAATGGCTTCAAGTTGGTTTTTGTATCTGATAAGTTTGTACTCTCCAAAAATGATATGTATGTAGGAAAGGGTTATCTGAGTGATGGTTTGTTCAAGCTAAATGTAATGACTGTTGTAACCAAGGATGATATGAATAAAGTTGCCTCTACTTATGTGCTTGAGTTTCCTAATATTTGGCATGCTAGACTAGGACATGTTAATTTTAAGTCAATAAAGAAATTAATTAGTATGGGACTATTACCAAAGTTTGACTGTCCAAGTGAAAAGTGCCAAGTGTGTGTTGAATCTAAGTTTTCTAAGCCACATTTTAACTCAGTAGTTAATAGAGTCTCAGAACCTTTAGATTTAATACATACAGACATTTGTGATATGAAAACAGTACCTTCCAGAGGTGGTAAGAAGTACTTTATCACGTTTATAGATGACTATTCGAGGTACTGTTATATTTATTTACTTAGCAGTAAAGATGAAGCTGTGAATGCTTTTAGAACTTATAAGTCTGAAGTTGAAAATCAGTTAAATAAGAAAATAAAAGTAATAAGAAGTGATAGAGGAGGTGAATATGAATTTCCTTTTGAGGAAATTTGTACCGAGTTCGGTATTGTTCACCAATTTACCGCTCCTTATACACAGCAATCGAATGGTGTGGCGGAAAGGAAAAATCGATCCTTAAAGGAAACAATGAATGCATTGTTGAACAGTTCTGATTTACCGCAGAATTTGTGGGGGGAAGCTGTCTTGACAGCAAATTTTATTTTAAATAGAGTACCCCACAAAAAGACACAACAAACTCCATATGAGAAATGGAAAGGCAGAATGCCTAACCTGAATTATCTCAAAGTGTGGGAGTGTTTGGCTAAGGTTGTAATTCCTAAACCTAAAAAGGTTAAGATAGGACCGAAAACTGTTGACTGTGTTTTTATTGGATATGCTCAGAATAGCAATGCATATCGATTTCTTGTTCACAAATCAGAGATCCCAGATATACATGTTAATACGATAATTGAATCAAGGGACGCTTCGTTCTTTGAGAATATATTTCCGTATAACATAGTATCTGAACCAATTGATAATAATAAGAGGCATCGAGATACTACATCTAGAAGTGATCCAATGGAGGATGAACCTAGACGTAGTAAAAGGCAAAAGACTTCTACGTCTTTTGGACCTGAGTTTCTGACATATTTGTTAGAGAACGAACCTCGAACATATAAGGAAGCCGTGACATCCCCAGAAGCCCCGCTCTGGAAAGAAGCTATCAATAGTGAAGTTGAATCCATCTTGTTGAACCATACTTGGGAATTGGCTAACCGTCCTCCTGGTAATAAGCCATTACAATGTAAGTGGATATTTAAGAGGAAAATGAAAGCAGATGGTACTATTGTTATGTATAAGGCTAGGCTTGTCGTAAAAGGCTACAGACAACGTGAAGGTCTTGATTATTTTGATACTTATTCACCTGTCACGAGAATTACATCTATACGGGTGTTAATTGCTATAGCAGCCTTGTATAGACTTGAAATTCATCAAATGGATGTCAAAACAGTTTTTCTAAATGGGGATCTAGAAGAAGAAATATATTTAGAGCAACCTGAAGGGTTCATTGTTCCAGGACAAGAGAATAAAGTATGTCGGCTTATCAAATCACTATATGGCTTGAAACAAGCACCAAAACAATGGCATGCTAAATTCGACAAAGTTATGTTGTCAAATGGTTTTAAAATTAATGAGTGCGATAAATGTGTTTACGTTAAGAACACTCATAATAGCTTTGCCATTTTATGTCTATATGTAGACGACATACTTATAATGGGCAGTGATAGTGAGATTATCAAGAAGATCAAATGCTTGCTCGCAAGTAAATTTGATATGAAAGATATGGGGATCGCAGATGTCATTTTAGGAATTAAAATCCGTAAAACGTCTGAAGGACTATCTCTATCTCAATCCCATTACATTGAGCAGATTCTTGAAAAAAGCAAGAATCTAGGCATATCACCAGTAAGTACACCGATAAATGTTAATTTACATCTTTCAAAGAATACTGGTGAAAGTAGGGCTCAAAATGAGTATGCAAGTATACTAGGCAGTTTAATGTATGTCATGAACTGTACTAGGCCGGACATAGCTTGTGCGGTTAGCAAGCTAAGTCGATTTACAGTTAGTCCAAATGAAAATCATTGGAAAGCTATGAAACATGTATTGGGCTACTTAAAGCATACTCAAGATTATGCTTTGCATTACACAGAATATCCAGCGGTACTTGAAGGATACTGTGATGCAAATTGGATAACCGGCACTAAAGATACAAAATCGACAAGTGGATATGTATTCACACTTGGTGGGGCAGCAGTATCATGGAAATCATCCAAACAAACTTGTATTGCTAGATCCACTATGGAATCAGAATTTATAGCTTTGGATAAAGCCGGTGAAGAAGCAGAGTGACTTCGAAATTTCTTGGAAGATATTCCTAATTGGCCTAAACCAGTGCCGGCTGTATGTATTCATTGTGACAGTCAAGCGGCAATAGGAAGGGCGAGGAATGTCATGTATAATGGTAAGTCTCGACACATACGTCGAAGACATGACACTGTAAGACAACTTCTTTCTAGTGGAATTATCACGATTGACTATGTGAAGTCAAAAGATAATGTTGCGGATCCATTAACAAAAGGCTTACCTAGAGAGATGGTTGTGAAAACATCGAAAGGAATGGGTTTAAGGCCTATAAATAAGTCGTCATAGCGGATACCCTACCTAGTTGACTGGAGATCCCAAGATCTAGGTTTCAAGGGACAACTAAGTTATGAAGACTGTGTAGAGTACTGTAATTTATTACTCATTCCTAGATGAAGACAGTACTAATATGTGAAGGTTAAGCGAAATCTTTTAATGATTCTGAATTGAGTATGTGATATACTATATATTCAGAAATCACCTATGTGAGTGTGAAGTGAGGGCCGCTTCTATGAGAATTGAAAAGGCCGAATTCTCTAAAACACTCATGAGACCAGGCGGTGTTCATGGCCAAAATGAACACAACAGTGAGAACCAACTTTGTTCGAGAGACAGTTGTGTGATTTCTATTGTCTAGGCTTACACCAAAGATCGACAGTTCAAAGACATCAAGTCTACTGATTAACCGAGTAATCCCGATAGGTTTCACTAGGGAAAGTTCAAAGTCTCAGACTACTTATCCCGATGCAACATTCTCTCATGGAATAATCGCACATTACATTTCATGCATACACGAAGAGTCGTGATATCTGAACATCTCATTCATGTGGGGGATTGTTGGGATTTGATGAATAATCCCATGGGAAGTGAATGAGAAATGAAGGGACACGATTTGAATAGACATGTCCAGAAATTTTGGACATTCCCTTTCATCCGAACAGATATGATTGTTCGGTGTTGAGCGAATAGACATGTTAGACCGACGAACAAACATGTTCGTTCGCGACGAACATACATGTTCTTTCGGAATAAAGCGAACGAACGTGTCTGTTCGAACAGAACAAGAACAGTTTTTTTTTGTTCGCATCCCTTCATCGATGGACATGTTCTGCTTCGCGACTCTTCACTTCATTGTCTATAAATACAAAGAGCGTCCGTCACTTTCAAAATTACTGACATTCTTTCACAAGACATTACTCATTTTCATTTGTGCGATTGTTCTGCAAATTTGCGTTCGAAGGAGTCCTTTGAAGACGTACCGCTTTAAAGAACGCGATCCGTTCTATCTTGGGAGACAATTGTCCGACGTCCTCGGGTACAGATTGAGGGGGCAAATTCGTCTTAAGGACACAACGAATTTCGTTGGGCTCGGATCAATATTCTGATTTCTATTTCGCGTTGGCTGCAGGTTAGTCATTTGTTCACATGTCTTTCTGTACGAACTTAGCCTAAGAATAACGACAACAGAAACCAGCAGGAATGCTTTCACAGTAGTCGGAGAGCACGCCATACATGTAAGATCGAAAAAATTAAGGTTCATATTGTGATCCATACTTATTCCATATCTTCAAATGACTAATTTAGTAGTGGTGCTAAAGAACTAAACTAGAGGGGAAACTATTGATAAATTCAGGGAGTGAATTAACAATGTTGACTTTGAAGAAAAAATTGACAAAATACAAGAAGTTTGAGGATTAAAATGACGGTAGACACTTAAAAGAGAAAGAAGATAAAAGAAAAGGAGGTTTTGTATCAAGACATACATCAGACTAGGGATGGTGGGTGATGTGATCTTCAAATTATTAAAAAACATTTTGTTCAAGATGAAAGTTGAACTTCCGGACAAATCAGAGGAAAATGGTCATGGCATTTTCAAGTTCAAGTTTCTCTTGACTTGATAACCATTTGCTCGAGTCCTGCTCAGAACTTTCAAGGAGCATTAATGTTTTGCTCGGCCACTTTCAGGGGAAAATGCATGGGAAGCAACATGCTCCTGACTGTCAATGTTGTTGAACAATCGCCTTTTACAAGTGAGAGACCGACCGATGATGAGTTATTCTTGGCAGTCGGAGTGTTAAGAAGGGTCTACTTTTCAAGTACACCTTAGCTATCTGTGCCATTTCATCACTCTCCCGCTAAGATTGTTATAGAAAAGCTCAAGAACCTCCAGCAGAGTCAGATTGCCTAGCTCAAGAGGAACTTTGCGTGTCAAACTGTTGCCATTTAACAAGGGCAGATGAGATTATCCCCTGGATATTTTTTGCGTAGTTGGTCGAGATGAAATGATGAGCTCCAATCTTGGTGCCGTATGGCTCAAGGTACCTTGGTTCGCACATGAGTTAAAACATTCAACCAAGGAGGTTTTGACCCGAAAAAAAAAAACCAAGGAGATGTGAGGGTGGTTCTGGTTCTGGTTCTGGTCATTGTGGATTGAGGGGGTGGTGGAGCTATGTCGAAGATGGTGAAATCATGTGGAGAGAGAGAGAGAGAGAGAGAGAGAGGAATAGTGAAGAGTGGAATTGTATGATTGGTTTGACTTGGAGATCAGTTGGAGTTGACTTTGGTTCTTCCGACAAAACTGGAAATGACTCGCGAACTCAAATTGGGGAAGAAAATGACATTGCTACGAATTCATCTAACTACTAAAACTGCAAAAGGATTGTCCAAAAGAAATATAAATAGAAGTAATGGCCTTGGTGAATGAAGCCAAGGTGGGAAAAAGGAACTAGAATAGATAACCAAAGGAAGCCAAAAAGTTCTTCCTCTCCCTTTGAAGTCCGGGAAAATTTTAAATAAGAGTTTGAAGTACTTTCATTTTCTCAAATAAAAACTCGTGGATCTTGTTTCAAATAAAGGCCTGAAGTATCCTCATGTTTCAAAGAATGGCCAGGCTCAAACGCGTTTTCGTCCTTTTAGGTTTTTTGAATTTTTTTTCCTTTTTTATTTATTTTTCTGTTTTCCTCTTTTACTTTTCTATTTTATTTTATTTTTTTGCCTTTTGCTGCTAAGAAAGGCTCCGACCGGGGTTCTCTCCTCCAAAAGCTGCTGTTACACTTCCTCTCCCTCCTCTTCCATGGCCTTCACCACCCCGCGCCCTCCTCCCTTCTCCAACCGCAAGCACCTTTTTTTTTCTCCCGGACTCACCCCCCGAAGCCCTCCAGACTCGCCCTCGCTCGAGCCG
This sequence comes from Lenwebbia sp. NSW1173648, assembly GCA_029784005.1. Taxonomy (NCBI): domain Eukaryota; kingdom Viridiplantae; phylum Streptophyta; class Magnoliopsida; order Myrtales; family Myrtaceae; genus Lenwebbia; species Lenwebbia sp. NSW1173648. The sequence goes on from JARCGZ010000010.1 coordinate 8,772,540, forward strand.
ACGACGGCCTCGACGTAGTCCCCCCAGACACGAAGCAGCCTCCGCTAACTTCAGGGTGCTTCTGGTTTGCGTATGCTTTCCAGTTCAACCGTGATCCATACGCTCCAACTCAGTCGCGATATTTGGAGGTATTCTTAACTCTAAGCAACTCAACCGATGGCATTGCACTGACGCCATGTAGGGAAGCGAGTGACATTCATACTATCACACTTTCACAAGATCGCTGACGGGGAGTCGATCTCTGCTTTCCTCACCGCATGGTCAGAAATTGCCCTCAATGGCATTGACGGCGAAGCCAGCCTCATCACTCCCTTCTTGAAAGCATCTGAGCTCTTCCAACCAAAGGACTTAAACTTCCAAATGCCATGCGGGTCCATCAGCAGAGAGAAGCTTTTGACATAGAGGTTTCGCTTCGATGGTGAGAGCTTGGCACGCCTCAGGGCCAAGTTTGGCAGTGCCACTCCTACTTGCGTCAAGGCAGTGACCCCAACCATTGCCTGAGAATGCCTTGGGCAATCTGTGGCAGATCACTGTTGCACCAGTGATGGACGCAAACAAGGGAGTTGAATTGCAGGACTTGGCAGGCATTCTCAGAAAATCAATGAGGGCAATTGATGGAGAATATTTGAGCATGCTTCAAGGCGAGAGGGGATTGGACAAGGCCTTCGAGAGCCTCATGGCGGCACCGAAGCTGGCGGTGTCGTCTGTGGGAAAAATGGAGCTCTACAGGTTCAGCATCTGGGCGAGGTTTCCTTTCTACAAGGTGGATTTCCGCTTCGGAAGGCAAGGCAAACAAAAAGGTGCTTGCGGTTGGAGAAGGGAGGAGGGCGCGGGGTGGTGAAGGCCATGGAAGAGGAGGGAGAGGAAGTGTAACAGCAGCTTTTGGAGGAGAGAACCCCGGTCCTTGGCTTAGCAGATAAAGGACGAAAAAAGAAAAGAAAAGTAAAAGAGCAAAACAGAAAAAGGGAAAAATTAAAAAAAAAAAACCTTAAAGGACGAAAACGCCCTTGAGGCAGGCTTATCTTTAAAACAATGATGGCACTTCATGCCCTTATTTGAAACAATGTTCATTTTAAGCCCTTATTTGAAAAAATAAATGCACTTCAGACCCTTATTTGAAATTTTCCCATTGAAATCCTTATCAAGTTTGGAGAGCATGGCATGGAGATTCACCGAAAAACACATAAGAGAATTCAAATTATTGCTACTACAGGAGATTAACCGATAAGTGTTACCTCTTGTGCACAGAAAACATCCCTCACGTTCCCTGCATTTGCCTCCACTTTGTTTGCACTGAACACAACTCTCCCAGGAGGTTAAATTCCATTTCAGTCTAAACCCGGGCGTCAACCTCTCCTCGTACTCAGCATTTTCCATTTTCTCGATATCCCTTTTAGCTAATTCAACAGGTACAAAAACATGACTCGCACACACCGACAGATTAGGATGTGGGTCTTTCGGTTGACTTACAAGAGCGACATAAGAGCGGTTGCCCCCAACGGAGGGGCAAGTAAAGTAAGGATATGGATGATCAACATTTGGGAATCTGCTGCAGTTATGGAGAAATGCTAGGTATGAAGGCCTCTGATTGAATTTAAGGAAGGAGGGCAGTACAAAGCTGGAAACATCAGGATCAGATTCTCTGGGCGGTATAGGTGAAGCAAAGCAAGCATTGCCCGTTCTCTCCAACTCCGAGCTCAACCTAAGAGATGGATCATCATGCTCGACAAGGTACTCCCCACAAGGTTGCAGTCTGAGCACTGGCTTATCAGGACACTCACTTTGAAAACTTGGATTGGTTGATGGTATAGTGTGGTTACGGAAGGGATTGCAGAATTCATCCTTCAAGCCCACAGATGCAACCCGGTTTTCCAAAGAAATAATCGTCAAAACGCTAATGACATGGCGAAGCAAAACCTTGGAACTTATGGAGCTTTCAACACCCATTTCAGGAATTTCAGAGGGAACAGTAGGAGGAAAAGAACGGACAGAAACAGGGGAGCTTCTGTGGCATGTAGCAGAGACGGAAGGGGCTTCAGTGAGATTCAGTGGCTCAAACTAAGGATCGCATTATATGGATGTCACGTTGAATCTTTTTTCACGTAAACACGCCAATTGACTTGGTCAACTGAGCGTGGAGGACCCGAAAGAGCAAACGTAGCGGACCACATATTTGCTCAGCGTGAGAGAAAATCCATTACCACTGTTGATACTTCGGCTAAAAAAGTTCCGGTTTTCAGGACTCGCGATCGATTTCTCTCCATCGGCCACGGGCCCATGGCCAACTTTGCTTCTCGCAAAGTTTCCAACTTTGTTTGACGGGGTTTCGAAGCTTCCCTCGTGCCACTCCATTTAATCTCTATGAAATTACCACCGAAGCAAACAAAGGAAGAAAAATCTCAAAATAAGTATCTGATATAAATTTATACAGATGCTGTAGTGACCTCAAATTGCAGCAGCGAACTCTCGTCTGTAGTAGCTACTGGGGATCTCGATGAAGGGGATGATAAGGTTGGCTTGGCAGGAATTTGCAAGGCCTCAACACTTCCTTTTAGCATCTCCACGACTTGAGTCATCGCTGGTCGAACGCTCGGATCAATCTGAGTGCACCACAAGCTGATTATGACCATCTTCTTCGCGATTCCTTCGTCTTCCTCATTCGTGATACCACGCAACCCGAGTTCTTCCTGAAGTTCAAGGCGTCGGTGAATCCAATGAGGAAAATATATTTCGCTAGTACGGTCCACCCCAACTTCAAAGTTCTTTCTCCCGCCGACCATTTCCATAACCATCATGCCGTAACTGTAGACATCCGATTTGTGAGAAACCCCTCCGATGTTCCTTATGACCAATTCAGGAGCAATGTAGCCTGCAGTGCCGCGTACACCCAACATCGACACGATACTCTCTTCTCTAGGACATATTTTGGCAAGACCAAAGTCGGAAATCTTCGGACAATAATTCCGATCGAGAAGAATGTTGTGAGGCTTTATATCGAAATGCAAGATCCTGGCATTACAGCCTCGATGCAGGTACTCTAGCCCTTGCGCTATGCCTAGGGAGATGTTGTATAATGTCTCCCAACTCAATTGTTGATTTGCCTCTGAAGTGTTGCTTTTGAATATGAACTTTTCCAGTGATCCGTTAGGCATGAACTCATAAACTAGAGCTCTTTTGCTTCCCTCAAAGCAAAAGCCCAGAAGGGTGACAACATTGACATGTGAAGTCCTGCTTATGCTCGCAACTTCATTGATAAATTCTTCTCCGTCGCCTTTCAGTTTCTTTAGAAGCTTCACGGCCACAGGTTGACCATCACGAAGCCTGCCTTTGTACACATAACCATAACCTCCTTGACCTAACTTTTCCTGGAAAGAATTTGTCATCCTCTTGATATCTTTGTAGGTATATCTCCTCGAAGAAATTAATCCCTCAATTTTCTGTGCGGTAGCAGAATGTTCTTTCTTTCCAGTAATCCAAACCATATGTTTTCTTATGTTCGATTTCTTCCTGATGGAATAGACTATAAGAATGACAATCGCAATTCCAACTCCTGATGCAGCTGGTTAGAGAAAAGCAAAAGATCCGTGAGCAACAACTTCAGTTCATCATTTTACAAATATAAGGTCCTAATGTTGGAAAAGCAAAACTTTGTCAAGGTTTCCGCCCGGTGGATTAGTATGTGAAATAGAAAGTAGGTTGAATGCAGTACCTATTGCGACTTTCATCACCAAAATGCCATGCTGCGCTGTTACAAAGGACACAAATCCTTGTCAGGTAAATCTCCCAATCAAGACTATGATGAAATGAAACCAGTAGGAATGTTTTTTGCAACAGTCAGAGAGGACACCATACATATAAGATCGAGAAACTTAGTGTTGATATTTTGATCCGTACTCATCACAGTGACTCTTATTTTGCGTCTTTGAAATGACTAATTTAGTAGTGGTGCTAAAGAACTGAATTAGAGGGAAAACTATCAATAAACACGGAGTGAATTAACAACGTTGACTTTGAAGAACAAATTGACAAATTACAAGTTTGAGGATTAAAATGATGGTAGACAGTTAAAAGAGAAAGAAGATAAAAGGCAAAGGAGGTTTTGTATCGAGACATCGGACTAGGGATGGGAGATGATGTGGCCTTCGAATTATCAAGTTTCTCTTGACTTGATAACCATTTTTGCTCGCGTCCTGCGCATAACTTTCAAGGAGCATTAATGTTTTGCTCGGCCACTTCCAAGGAAAATCGGATTGTTAAGAAAGGGTTTACTTTTCATCATTCTCCCGCTAAGATTATTACAGAGAGCTCAAGAACCTCCAGCAGAGTCAGATTGCCTAGCTCAAGAGGAACTTTGCGTGTCAAACTGTTGCCATTTAACAACAGATACTTCAACAGAATCCAATTTCCTAGGGCAGATGAGATTAAACGTTCAAATGACTTGTGGGTTCATATAAAGATCTTTCCCTAATCAACCAAGGAAAGATACCGTCGTGAAACGATAGAAGTGGACAGAGACTCTGTTATTCCGACCCTCAAGAAAATTCTGCTACGCGTTGAGCTAGTGGAGCCCCTGTTGTAGCAAATTCTTTGCAGAAAGGGAAGTGAACTCGACTCGACCCGCGGAATCCGATGAATCTAATCAACATTTCATGAAGAGAAAGAGTGCATTATGCGCAGACACAGACTGAAGAAGAAGTAATCCTACCGGGGCAAAGCCAAGCATGTGGCCGGTCAGGGCAGTAACACTGGAAATGGTAGATCTCGTGATCGAACCCGCACTTGCCGCCACTCGCCTCGCACGAGCTGCAATTGCTCGCCGTCCAGTTCAATACGAACCCCCTCCTCAACGCCTCCTCTATCTCTGCCCCCCCTCTCCACTCGGCCGCCACCGGGGCCTGCACCAAAGTCCGGCACTTTTTCGTCGCATCAATCACTTCTTGATCCTCGCCATCCCCATATATCCCCAAGACCACCCCGCCTTCGCCAGAACATCTGATCCTGTAGTTCAGAAGCTCGTCTGTGCGGGAAGAGATGCTACAGTAGTATAACAGAGAGAGAGTGGCGGTAACGTTCTGGCTCAGCTGGAACTGAGCCGACGACGGGAGAGTCAGGTTCTTGAGATAACCAGGCGTGCAGTAAGAGAAAGCGGTCGAGTTGGCGCCGGAGACGGCGGCGTTGGAGACGCGAAGGGACTGGTTCCTGTAGAAGACGTCGCGGACGACGTAGTGATCGCCGGAGAGGGCAATGACCGGGCGGTCCTCGGCGCAGGAAAGGTCGAAGCCCGGGAAGCCGCAGTAGGAGGGCTGCCGGTCGCGGACGTAGAAGGGGAAGGCGATGTTCAGGCCGCCGCAGGCGACGCGGCGGCTGCAGTTTAGGAAGCGGGGGTCGATGAGAGAGAGAGACGGTCGGGGTGATAAAGAGAGAGCAAAGAGTAACAGTAGTGAGAGGATTGTGTCGATTGGGAGAGGAGAAAGAGGAGGTGTAATGGTGGTTCTGGTTCTGGTTCTGGTTCTGGTTCTGGTCATTGTGGATTGGAGGAGGCGGTGGAGATACGTCGAAGATGGTGCAATCATGTGGAGAGAGAGAGATTGAGGACTAGTGAAGTCTTGAGGTTCTTGGAGCGAGTGGAATTGTATGATTAGTTTGACTTGGAGATGAGTTGGAGTTGACTTGGTTCTTCTGACAAAACTTCAACTTTGTACCTGAGTTTCATGTGCCTCTCCAGTTTGCTTTCTGGCATCCTCTGTCTCAATCTCTGCATAGCTTCATGCTAATTGAACGGGATAAGGAAAAAAGTCTGGGGCAAGATGACCCAAAATACAATTTTTGAGGGACAAAAAGTAATTAAATACAAAATCGAGAAGGTTACATGTTTTATCTGGGGAGATCGCCAAGAGATAGCTCAAGTCCGATCATGTCAACATATTTAGTTAGACTCATCTTCACTCAAAAGCTTAAGTCACGGCACCAAATAACCGATATGAGACTTTCTAACATTGTTCACACATGTATCCCAACGGTTACAAAGAAGTTAATAATAGGAGGTTTCCGAGGCGATATGATTAGTAAGATGATGCTCCTTCTGTTCAACATGAATTCGTGCGTGTTTGATAGCTTAGAGATTCTTGGAGGACGGACTAAATGTCGAGGCTGTAGGTGAGAGAGAGAGAGAGAGACCATAGGGGAAGTAGCATAATAATGCGGGGCGACATGACAGAACATAGCTCCGGCTACATCACAGACACTTGATATATCATTGGATGATCTAAATGTGTTGTGTCTAATACAACTACTCGTAAATTTGGACCATTTAAATGCGAAAGCTTTCACTTTCGCCATATTTAAGTGGGGGGTCCACACCACTCATTGGGCCAACCAACACTTCTTTCTTTCGAATTGAAGGCTGGCGATGGACTTGGAAAAGTGAAGTCTATACAGCCAGAGGACGAATTCTATTATCTTCTCATGATGTTGGTACGCGTTCTTTCTTTAGCTGTTTCTAGGAAATTACAGGACAATCGAAGAATGTGATGGAAGGAGCGAGACAGGTGAATTCACTTGAGAGGGTTGAGGCATATGGGCCCTCTAAATTTGACCGGGGCTGGTCTTCCTAGATGGAGCCAGGTTATGTCAATAGCATAAATAGAACAATCTGAGACTTGAAATTCGTCTAAATCATTCTATCGACCATAACAATTCAGTTCAGTTCAGCAACGGGTGTAGGTTCGAATTTCCAAAGTGAAAATAAAGAAACAAAAGGAAAGAAAGATGGGTTAGGGAGCAGACTTCAATATTGATGTTTACAGATATCTAGCTCAGAAGTTGCTGACGGATTATCCTGATACGATGACATTCATCTACGACGTATAAACTTTTAACTGAATATCACTTAACACATCTTAGGAACAAATGGGTTTACCTAATGGAACATATATTATGGAGATTGTCAGAACTAAGCTGAATGGAGTGTTTTATGTCTAAGCTGATGCAAAACAAGCATGAGCAAACACATGAGCAGAAAGCTCTTCACTCTACATTTTTCTCTCTAATCATCTATAATCATCAACGAATCGCTGCATGCACGTTGGAACTGGCTAAGAAAACAGTGACACTCTTAAAAATTCTCTATTTACTAAGCTGAGAACATGATTAATGCAGGGTCACAAGATCCACAGAAGCAACTGCAGCGAGACTATGTATCTGTGATCTGAAGATGCTGTTCGTTCTTCAGCTTTGATGCGAGTCAGAAATTGACTACAAAAGGATTGTCTAAAAGATACATAAAGAACGAAATGGCTTGGTGAATGAGGCCAAGGTGGGCAAAAAGGAACTGATGAGAATAGAAAACTAAGGGAAGCCCAAAAAAGCTCTTTCTCTTCCGTTGAAGTCCTAATTAAATTTCGAGAGCATGGCAAGGAAATTCATCGAAAACACATGGGAGAAGTTTATCAGTTGCTATTCCACGGAATTAACCGAAAAGTGTTACCTTTGCAAGTAAGCGGATAAGATGTACCAGAACAGAAGCACAGAAAACATCCATCACGTTCCCTGCATTTGCCTCCACTTTGTTTGCATTGAACACAACTCTCCCAGGAGGTTAAATTCCATATCACTTTAAACCCCTGCGTCGAATTCCTCTCGTGCTCACCAATTTCTCTTTCCTCAATATTCCAGTTAGCTAATTCCACAGGTACAAAAACATGACTCGCACACGCTGGCAGATTAGGACTAGGACGTAGGTCTTCTGGATGACTTACAAGAGCGACGCAAGAGCAGTTGGCCCCAACGGAGGGGCAAGTAAAGTAAGGATATGGATGATCAACATTTGGGAATCTGCTGCAGTTATGGAGAAATGCTAGGTATGAAGGCCTCTGATTGAATTTGAGGAGGGAGAGCGGTACAAAGCTGGAAACATCAGTATCAGATTCTCTGGGCGGTATAGTTGGAGCAAAACAAGCATCGCCCGTTCTCTCCAACTCCGAGCTCAACCCAAGAGATTGATTCTCATGCTCGACAAGGTACTCCCCAAAAGGTTGCAGTTTGAGGACTGGCTTATCAGGACACTCCATTTGAAAACTTGGATTGACTGATAGTTTAGTGTCGTTCCAGAATCCATCCTTCAAGCTCACAGATGCAACCCAGTCTTCCAAAGAAACAATCGTCAAGATGCTAATGACATTGCGAAGCAAAAGCTTGGAACTTATGGAGCTTTCGACACCCATTTCAGGAATTCTAGAGGGAATAGGAGCACATGAACGCACAGAAACAGGGGAGCTTCTGTGGCATGTAGCAGAGACGGAAGGGTCTTCAGTGAGATTCAGTGGCTCAAACTAAGGATCGCATTATATGAACGTCACGTTGAATCTTTTTTCACGTAAACACGCCAATTGACTGGGTCAACTGAGCGTGGAGGACCCGAAAGAGCAAACGCGGTGGCCTCAGAGCCACGACAATTTCACTGAGATTCGCCTTCGACCCTGGATCTCTTTGAAGGTCGAGCGTACCATGATTTGAGTTAACGGCTGGCGATAGACTTAAAAAAGTGTAGTCTTCTCGTCCTTTTTGGTTATGATTGGGTGGAAGACAAACCAGAGAAGAGGTCTGCTATTCTATCACATCATCGGTATAGATTCCAAGAATTACAGGACGATGCAGAGAAGGATTGGCACACAGAACCTGATAGCAATCACGTAGCCATCGCCACAGTCACAGCCCACAAAGGACTCCGAACAAATCAAATCTTGATTTCACCTCTCATCTCATTCAGAATGTCATAATATGGTGTTTCTTTCTCTGTTGGAACGAAGGCAGCCATCGTCCCTGCATTTTCAGACAATGATAAGCGAGCATGATCCTGCAACTTTTTTTCTGGCCAATTGGATTAAGGGTGAGTAAATCGGATCGGGACCGGGATCGGGACCGATGGTCCGGTTCGCGGTTCTTAAAATTGAAACGGTAGCCGGGCGGTCCAGTTCTCGGTTCTTAAAATTGAAACCGGTAGCCGGGCGGCCAGAGGCATAAAACCGGACCGAACCGGACTGGACCGGTTGATTTTTTTTATTTTATTTTAAAGTAACCCTAAAGTTTTCTAGGGAACAACTAGTACCGGTTTCAGATTGCACTTCCACGGAAACTACTGGATGTAGAGGATTTCTTAAACTGAACTAGAATCATGGCCATGTTGTCGCATCCTTCACCGCCAGTAGAGGGTGCCAAACATCTTTTTAAGGTTTTAGTAGTCCCTGAAAAAGGTGGGTCAGGAGGACTGGCTCCAAACAATTCTTTTTCATTTTTTGTCATGTTACCGGTTCCCGGTCCCCGGTTCTTGAGGGGAACCGGACCGGGAACCGATCACCCCTAATTTGGATCTCTAACATGTTTATTTGATCACATCAGTTCATGTGTTAAATATGCATACGAAATGCTGACGGAGACTGCCACATTTTCGCTACCTGAACAAACTAGTTAACCTCAAGCCCTAATGGAGAGAGACACAGAAACAAAGACAGACAGTCGCAAAGCCCAAAAGATTCATCACCAGGGTTGCACCATCCTTGGTGAGACGGACCTGGCCAAGGTTGCATGACGGTGGCGATGTGTTGCCTAGCCCTTGCCGGACAGCAGTTGCCGCCACACCGAGCGCAAGTGGTGGAGGGCTCATGACCTTCTGTGAGAGGCACTCAGATTCAGCGTCGTGAGCATTCTCTGTTTTTTGGTAACAATTTATGTTTTTTCAATGAGTATTCTCTCAGATGCAGTCAACGACAGCAGTGCCACCCAGGTGACAACGCTAACACTATTGCACTGCCACACGGTGACCACCACCATCAGCCGCTAGTCCACTCTTTCACTTTTTTAAAAAAAAAATTTGCCATACTGTGTTTTTAGAAATGTTAATTCTGCTTTCTGTTTGTCAAAAGATTTTAAAAAGCCCCATGGAATGACAGTATCTACGTTTAATGGCAAAACAATAATCACATCAGCATTTTCACTTACATTTTAATTGAAAGGATCATTTGACTAAGAAAAAAGTTGACCTGTGACTTTTTATCTTAAAAAACAGAACAAACTTATTCCTCTCAAGATTGTCAATAATCAGAAAAAGAAGTATATGAATGGCTGAGAAGAAAATCATTAAATTTTTCGCTTAAGTATATATCATGATGATCCCTCTTCCTTCCTCAAAATCGAAATAATCATACCTGTATCAAACGCCTCACAATAAAAGAAAGCGACTTAATATAAGACGGTAACTGTGATTGACTTTGTCTATAGATGTGCCCCTTCTTCTATAAGTTCAATGCTCAAACACAGTTAGGTCAGATGCATGCCCAGATGACTTTGATAGTTTTATCAAACTGTCCAAGGCCTCATATATTTCATCACTATCAGAATGCCTCTCATCCAGGGAATAGAACTCAACAATATCATCATTGACCTCAATCAAGCTACATCCGGGAAGTTTTCTACGCCCAGTATCTTTCATTGCAGCCTTCAATCTGGCCACATCCTTCCACTTTCCAATGTCCCCGTATATATTTGAAAGCATAACATAATTGGCGGGATTTCCAGGTTCAAGTTCACTTAACCGATGTAGGGCTATTTCGGCCAAGTCAACATTTTTATGTAGCCGACAGGCTCCGAGCAAAGTAGCCCAAATAACAGCATCGGCTTTTATGGGCATCCTCTTCACAAATTCAACAGCTTGGACCAAAAGACCTGCTCGAGCAAGCAAATCAACCATACAGCCATAATGCTCCATTTGAGGCACTAGCGAGTAATCATCAATCATGGACTGAAAGTATGAGAAACCATCTGCCACCATTCCCATATGCGTGCAGGCACACAAGACGCCTATGAACGTGATTCCATCTGGTTTTACTCTAGCACCTTTCATCTGCTGGAACAAACTTAAGGCGTCAGCCCCACAGCCATGGATTGCCAAACCATTTATTATAGTATTCCAAGAAATTAAGTCCTTTGTGCACATATTGATGAACACGTTAAGGGCATTCTTTACAGCTCCACATTTTGCATACATGTCGATCAAAGCATTGACGACATATGTATTCCCACCATATCCATGGCTCTCGGCATAAACATGTACCCACTTACCCAAATCAAGAGCTCCTAGTCTAGCACACGCAGACAAAACAGTCGCAAGAGTGGCATCATTTGGGCTCACAGTGCCTTCAATCAACATTCTTTTGAACGTGACCAAGGCTTGCAAGAAATTACCACTGCGGGCACATCCTCCAATCAAGCCATTCCATGAAAAAATATTCCGTTCAGGCATCTCGTCAAACATCACTTCACAAGCATCGAGATCCCCATTATTTGCATAACCATTTAACATTGTGTTCCAAGACATAACATCCCGATTGGGCATGGCATCAAAGAGCTTCCGTGCAGCCACCATGCCCCCAATTTCAATATAACCAGAGATCATGGTGTTCCATAACACTATGTCACGTTCTGGAGCCAAGTCGAACAGACGCCTTGCTGAAGCTACATCTCCACACAAGAGGTATCCATTGACCATCGAAGTCCATGCAACGACATTCCTCTCAAGCATCTCACCAAAGGCCTTGTAAGCAGGGCCAGCTTCTCCCCCACTTGAGTACATTTCAATCAAGGTGGTGCCTACAAAAGGATTTTCTCTAAAACCAGACTTGATCACAAAACAATGCACTTCCTGGCCTTCCGTCAAAGCATTGATCTTGCCACAAGATTTGAGCACAATAGGGAAAGTGAAGCAATTGGGCATCACGCCCATGCTTCTCATTCGACTGAACAAAAATACGACCTCCCTGTTTAATTCATTCTGGGAACACCCCCTGAACATGGCGTTCCAGAGAGAGACATTTGGGTCGAGAATTTGGTCGAACACGTTATGGGCATATCCCATTTCCTTGAGGTGAGCACAAGTTGCGATGATTTTTGGAGCAACATAATGGTTTCGTTCAAGGCCGTGACAGGCTACCTGGGCATGGATTTGATGAAGTCGCTTCTTGGTCCTACATGACCGTAACAGGGCGATGAATTGTTCTTCCAACAGACGGTGAGGGAGCTTGTGAGCAAAATCTGGAAATAGCTTCGCTATTTTTGCCGCAATTGCCCGTCTTTGGTCGATGCGAAACACGAGTCTTGTTCGAGCTTCCTACGCGAATGGATTCAGAACTCCAGAAGTAGCAGCTTTTGACCAATGCGGCAGTATTCAATTCATTGCCGAAATCACCTTCTTCTCCTTCCAGCTGTCCCCACTAAATCCCCTCCCACCTGACGCAACAAGTCAATTCGCTTCCTCCACTGGATACTCCAAAAGCAGGAAAGTCGCTCGTCGGCCTGCGTTTTGCAATCCGGAAGAAACTGAATCCGGATCGGAGACCAATGCTGAACTGAAGGAAGAGGATGACTGCTTTTATAGCATGGTGGGCGGGATTCCGAACAAATTGCTTGCTCTCTTAATTCGAAATAAAAGGTTTTTCTAAGAAATGTGAGTGTTTCTTAGAATTTCTTTCTTTCTCTTTTGGCTAAAAATTTAGAAATTGGCTCTAAGAAAAATATCATCCAGGGAAATGAAAATGAGCTTCAAACCACTTTGGAGTAAGCCTCAACCGATACAGCTAGCTGACCACGTCAATGGTTTTACTTTGGAGAGAGCTTGAAATCTCCTTCTTATGTTTTGTTTTCTTTCTTTTTTTTTCCAGGCTAAGAGCTTAAAGCAAGGGAAATGAGTTACAGTATCTTCACGATGTTCGATTTGTTCGAATATTAATCGCTGAAAGAGAACACTTGACACTCGTAAAATAGATTATTGCATATGGTATTTAGTGATAATAGCTGCGATTTTAATTCCATAAGTTTAAAATTTCAACGAGGGTTAATCGTCAACGCATTATTACGTCGAAAACAAGGGAAATGAGTTACAATATCTTCATAATTTTCGATTTGTTCGAATATTAATCGTTGAAAGAGAACACTTGACACCCGTGCAATATGTTATTGCATATGATATTTAGCGATAATAGGTGTCATTTTAATTCCTTATCTTCAGGAATTTTACGCCCTTGTTCATTGCATCGATACTCGTGTCACTCGTCAAACTTGGTTCTCGCATGTATCCTTCACTGGTTTTATTGCACAATCTGGCTCTCCCTCTCCTCCACGAGGGAATTTCGGCGTGGAAAAGCGGATGAGGCGTCGGTATTGGTTCTGGGCAGCCTGCTCGTTCGCAGCTTCGCCAAGGTGTTCGTCGGAGCTTTGATTGTAGAGCGACAATATTCGGCTGAGATTAAGTCGGGTTTTTCTACATCACGGCACCACACCACACGGTATTGATTCTCCGCCGACAACTGCGATGGATGAAAAATTCAGGGGCCTGACGATACGACGAGAACATAACCTACGATGCGACGTAGCACCTGACAGATTTCTAGCGACTTAGGCCATATACTTGTCGGAATAGTATCCAAATTATAGAGAAGGCAATTTTCGCATGGCAAGTCATTTCATTAGAATCTCATCTGCACAAACTTGAGACAAGTATGCGACGCGCAACGCAAAGATAAGATCGAGATTGGAGTCTAGGGAATGAGTGGGAAGACCGAGTTGAGTTGATCTGCCACTCGAAACGACGGTCCTCGACACGATTCGTAGCAAAATTTGGGTTCCGCATGGGCATATATCACTCGGGTATTGTTTCCAGCGTGGGACGCCAGGCCTTCCTGAGCATCAGCGACCTGAACCGCAACCCCATGAAGACCGGCCTCGGCGAACCGGGTCCGGCAATCACACCGCCTAGACTGCCCGCGTGGAAAGGAAACACCTCCTCCCCGCCGCTTCCATTTCCTTTGGCGCCTCCCCTTCCATCGCCATCTCTTTCCGGGCTTGGCGGCGGCGACACGAACAGGTCCTTCAGAGTGCGCCCGCTTGCGCTCTTCTTCCTCTTCTCGCGGCCCGATTCGGGCGTGTGGAAGCTTCTCGGCTCGACCGAGTCGACCCTCCGCGCCCCGACGCTGCGGCCGCGAGCAAAGAGCATCCCCAGGGTGGTCTTGTGGCTCTGGCGGCGGAGTTGGACGACAGGGCTTGCTCTCGGGCTGCGCGTAGGGCTCGGGGCCACGCCACACTGGGCGGCTAGGAGCTTGAACTTCTGCAGAGTCGCCATCTTCTTCGTGCTCTGTTTTTCTCCTTGAGGGTGCTCTGTTTTTTCGGGAACTCCTTATATACCCCTAATAATGGATACTTGGGTTTCAGTGCTTTTGAAATTTGAATCAAATATTAGTACTGTGTTGTAGACGATGATTTTGATTGCTTGAGAGGGATTGCTTGAGAGCATCATAAAGGGATCATCGTGTGCTGGAGAATGCGCGCGATTTCCCAATCTTTTTCTTCGTGTTCCTGTTGGAAGATCGCTCTTTTTCTTTTCAGAAATCGTCTTTCACAATTCTCAAAGAAAGAATGACTTTTGAACGCCAAAAGAAACACACACCACACAGAGAGAGGAAGCGAGAGAGAGAGAGAGAGAATTTTAGAGGGAGAATGCAGATTCTTTAAGTTAAAGGGTAGTTTTACGATTTTCGTGAGGAACTGATGAGCGGATGATGAAAAAGCTTCTGGTCCTCCGAACTTTTTGACCGAAGAATACTTAGGCTTGTGCTTTTGGAACGTAGGGACCTCAGCAGAAAAATTTGTCTCTTACTTTTTATTTATGCAGATTAGCCCTTGAGTGAGAATAAGCCTTCCTTGTAATGTAACACGAACGACAAGAGCGATGATGATTTAATTTCTAGGATGAGACTCGGTATGTCCTTCGGCGCCATCAGCCATTGTATCTCTGCTCTAAATCTGGTTAAGTCCTTGTATTCATTTTAGGAGCAAATCTGCTCATGTCACAAAGATGCTGTGAGGAAATCATACAAGCCTCGATGTTCAACCCAGATCTCGGAAAATTCTTCAAACGCCTGAACGTTGTGATAAAGAGAGGGACAATGGCAAGTATGTGTACAATCCTTTATTCATGCTCCTACGAAAGTGCTCTGTACTATGTAGTATTTACATCAAATACTCATCCAGCCTCAACAGAAGTGCTGACATGTAGAAGCAGAAAAATGATGACAGAAATGGACAATTTGATCGCCTGCTATATCATCTACATTGTGTATAATATTAGCTAGAAACCGTTAACGAAATGCGAGAAAACTAAAAGCCAAGATGGAGAAGGGAAAATTGCAGGAGAGAACTGGTAAGACTACGTGTCAACCACTCTGTACAGTAGAACTACCACTGCTTTCCCATTTTTGAGTCACCGAAACAGGTGAAGTTGGCGGCTTCACATTCTTCAGCAGCCCCGCACCTTTGCATTCTGGCGAAGGAGGCGGGTTCTTGCTTTGACCGGCGCTGTTATCACCAGTCACATCCTTCGACTTGTCGGGCTCCTGTGTCCCACTCGAAATTGCCTTCAACTCCTCCAGGACAGTTTCCATGGAGGGCCTCATGTCCTTGTCCTGTTGCAAGCACCTGAAAGCCAGCTCGGCCACCGCCATCATCATCCTATTGATTTCGGGATCCAACTCGAACCCCAGATTTGGATCGATCAGTTCGTGGAACGCGCGGTTCTGTATCTTGCTAGTCGCTAAGTTGGCCAAATTAATCTCGTGCCTGTCTCGGCTTATATCAACCGCCGGCATGGACGATATAAGTTCCACTAGTACTACCCCAAAACTGTAGACATCACTCTTCTCCGTAAGCTGGTAACACTGATGATACTCGGGGTCCACATAACCCGGAGTCCCCTGAGGAGCAGTTGACACGTGGCTCACATCATTGGGGAACAGCCGAGAAAGGCCAAAATCCGCTACTTTGACGCTGAAGTTATTGTCGAGAAGGATGTTGTTAGTCTTCACGTCCCGGTGGATTATGTCAGACGCATGAAGGTAAGCCAATGCGGTGGCCGTTTCTATGGCGATGTTAATACGAGTAGGCCACAGGAGAGGGTCCTGCTGCGCTCGCTCACCATGTAGATGATCGGCTACTGTGCCGTTCGGGATGTACTCATAGACCAGCAGGAGTTCACGGCTGTGCTGTGAAGTACAGCCATACAAAGAGACGAGGTTTTTGTGGCGCAAGCGAGTTAGGATTTGGACTTCAGTCATGAACTGCTGCACCCGCCGAAAGTTGTGCTCATATAGACGCTTAACAGCTACTTCCCGGCCATCTCGAAGTTTGCCTGATTAAGAAAACGTAGAATGACCCTCTTAGATTCCTAGTTGTTACTGGGGTTTCTTGCCATTGATATGCAGGTAGCCTAATTAGCGTCTTTCATTAAAGGTCTTACCATAGTACACAGTTCCAAAACCTCCATCTCCAAGCTCCCGCTCAGAATCGTAATAGTTAGTAGCTTTTTCAAGCTCGCCGTTGGTGAAAATGGGGACCTCGAAGAAAACATTGCCCACTTCAAGATCTGCTTTCAAGGAAGAACCGGAAGAAGCATGTCTTGAGCAGAATTTTAAGAAGGGATGCCATCGTTTGTTGCGAATCATATAGATGCACGAACAGAGAAAAATAATGGCCAAGGCACCGACTCCGCTACCTGAAGAACAAAAGTTCCGTTAGACTTGCATCAGTGACAAGCACAGGAAATGGAAAATTTCTGGAAAATTTTGTCTGCGAAATGTTCACAAATGTATGAAGCATGACATTGTGCTCTTGCATCATAATGTGCTCAAAAAATGTGCGGACAACATTTTTTTGCTATCACAAACCACGCTTAATGCACCGATATATATTCAAAGGATTGTATAATGTCCCCCATGATAAAGATTTGACTGACCTACTCCAATCTTCAAAGCTGCATGGCTGTTTCCTGCAGCAAAGATGTAGTACCAAAAGATGGCGTTTGCGTTAGAAACGAGTTCCACAAATACAGATCCTATCCACATCATGGAAATGATAGAACAGGAATACAGACACCAGCTTCCTTGATCGAACATAAGTTGCTATCGATCAATTGTCTATCACTTACCATAATACATCTTAGGAACAAATAGATATTCCCACATGTTACATATCACATGGAAATTGCAGAACTAAGCTTAATGGAGTGTTGTATGCGACGGTGTTAACTGAAACTTCAAGCTGATGCAAAACAAGCATAAGCAAACACGCGCGCGGAAAACTTTTTCCTTCACGTTTTACTTCCAGTGCATTCGTATTCTCTTAGGGAATCATGACCCTGGCCTCTGTACCATAAATTCAGTAATCATCTATAATCCTCGACAGACCTCTGCACCACAATGGAACTGGCTAACGCAAACAGTGACACTCTTAAAATTCATTATTTACTGAGCGGCGAACATGATTGATGCAGTGTTGAGATCCACAAAAGCAACTGCAGCGAGACTATGTATTTCAGCTTTGATGCGAGGAAGAAAATAACATTGCTACGAATTCATCCAACTACTAAAACTGCAAAAGGATCGTCCAAAAGAAATATAAATAGACGATCCTTTTTCCCTCCTTGGTGAATGAAGCCAAGGAGGGAAAAAGGAACTGAGAATAGATAACCAAGGGAAGCCAAAAAGTTCTTCCTCTTCCTTTGAAGTCCTCAACAAGTTTGGAGAGCATGGCATGGAGATTCACCGAAAAACACATGGGAGAATTCAAATTATTGCTACTACAGGGGATTAACCGATAAGTGTTACCTCTTTTACACAGAAAACATCCCTCACGTTCCCTGCATTTGCCTCCACTTTGTTTGCACTTAACACAACTCTCCCAGGAGGTTAAATTCCATTTTAGTCGAAACCCGTTCATCAACTTCTTCTCGTACTCACCATTTTTCATTTCCCTAATATTCCAGTTAGCTAATTCAACAGGTACGAAAACATGACTCGCACACGCTGGCAGATTAGGATGTAGGTCTTCTGGTCGACTTACAAGAGCGACCCAAGAACGGTTGGCCCCAACGGAGGGGCAAGTAAAGTAAGGATAAGGATTATCAACCTTTGGGAAGCTGCTGCA
This sequence comes from Lenwebbia sp. NSW1173648, assembly GCA_029784005.1. Lineage (NCBI taxonomy): Eukaryota > Viridiplantae > Streptophyta > Magnoliopsida > Myrtales > Myrtaceae > Lenwebbia > Lenwebbia sp. NSW1173648. Next base: position 8,790,561 of record JARCGZ010000010.1, read on the forward strand.
GCAATGGAGAAATGCTAGGTATGAAGGCTTCTGATTGAATTTAAGGAAGGAGGGCGGTTCAAAGCTGGCACCATCAGTATCAGATTCTCCGGGCGGCATAGTTGGAGCAAAACAAGCCTTGCCCGTTCTCTTGAACTCCGGGCTCAGCCTAAGAGATTGATTATCATAATCGACAAGGTACTCCCCAAAAGGTTGCAGTTTGAGCACTGGCTTATCATCACACTCAATTTGAAAACTTCGATTGGTTGACTGGTTAGTGTGGTTCCAGAAGGGATGACCTATCATGTCCTCACCGCACTCGGCAGGCTTGCAGAATTCATCCTTCAAGCCGACAGACGCAACCCGGTTTTCCAAAGAAAAAATCGTCAAAACGCTAATAACATGGCGAAGCAAAACCTTGGAACTTATGGAGCTTTCGACACCCATTTCAGGAATTTTAGAGGAAACAATAGGAGCACAAGAACTGACAGAAACAGGGGATCTTCTGTGGCATGCAGCAGAGACGGAAGGGGCTTCAGTGAGATTCAGGGGCTCAAACTAATGATCGCATTATATGGATGTCACGTTGAATCTTTTTTCACGTAAACGCGCCAATTGACTGGGTCAACTGAGCGTGGAGGACCCGAAAGAGCAAACGTAGCGGACCACCTATTTGCTCAGCGTGAGAGAAAATCTATTACCACTGTTCATACTTCGGCTAAAAAAGTTCCGCTTTTCAGGACTCACAATCGATTTCTCGCCATCGGCCACGGGCCCATGGCCAACATTGCTTCTCGCAAAGTTTCCAACTTTGTTTGACGGGGTTTCGAAGCTTTCCCACAGGCTTTACTGGGTCGATTTCAAACCCGCAGAACCACAACGATTTTTCTGAGACTCGTCCTCGACCCTTGATCTATCTGAAGGTCGAGTACTATAATAACTTGAGTCCGTGACAATCCAAAGGCAGAGAGACACAGTAGGTGACAACTGATGGAGAAGGAAGAAACTGGTTAAGCGACCATCCGATCTGCCCAATGGGTTTATGCCAGATAAAGATTCGTCGATGTTAAGGAGGTCGAAACGGAAAACCCCCAAAAAAACAATCACTGACTGATTCCATGATGCTGTAATTGTGATTTTTTTTATAAGTCGCGCTTCCAATTTTGGCGTCCGTACGAGAACAGGGCCTGGGTTTTCTTCTCTGTTCTTTCGCATGAAGATGGACGGGACAGGGTGGTAGAAAAATATGAAGGGAGAAGAGAATAGTGATGAACTTGATTTAGCACCTCGTAGAACTCCCGACCTTCTCGGTTCTCAAGCTAATACATGCTCGCCAACTTCAGCTAAAGCGAACTCTAATGTTCTCTCTGCAGCTTGTTTTTGATGCAATGTGTTTAACTTAAACTAGAAATGATGAATGAAAAGTAAGCAGATGGAGTTTTTCAAGCGGTAGAAAGGAACACCAAGGAAATCCAAAGAAATCAAGCTGAAGTTTTTCGACTGAAGGATCAGAAGAAACAATTCCACAAAGATAAAGCGGACAGAGACATCATTTGTGAATTTATGTTTCTCAAACTCAGGCGAATTGAGGTGAAACCCTCGGTAATCTGATTTTCTCACAGCTTGGTCATGTTTGTTCCGGAGGACCGGAACCAGATGGTGAAGAAAAACTTTCTAGAAGAGCAGCAGAATGCGAAATCCTAAGTTAGAATAGTTTGCGGAGTCTTACCGTCGCCACAGTATCCGAGATGTGTTCCATCGTGGCAATAGCACACACTCGTGCTATTTTCAGAGCCGCACCGCCCCCCGCTTCTTCGGCAACTCATGCAGTCGTACCCAATCCAGTTCAGCATGAAACCGTCCTCCAATAACTTCAGGTAGTCGACACTTTGATTCGCCTTCCAGTTTTGTATCTGAACCGGGGCGGCCACCAAGCACTGGCACGACGCTCTATTCCAGTTCAAGTAATTGCACATACTAGCTATCGCGGCAAAAGAATTGTTCCCTTCACCAGCAGCACACTCGGCCCTAGATATTGTAGAATTGACAGAAAATGACTCGTCGCAGTTGCGGAAAATGCAGAGATCAGCCTGGCCTGGACCGAAGGTAACAGGTAGGCGGTCGAAAGAGTAATTGAGACTCGGCAGGGGGCATCCAGCATCGAGTACCGCTGCATTCACCACTTTGAACGAGTTCTCGTTGTACAAAATCTCTTCAATCACATAACTAGATCGAGATGTCTCATAAATCGGCCTACGGTTGTTGCACTCTATCTTGAACCCAGGAAATCCACAATAAGGTTGTTGAACTCCCAGGATCCAAAAGGGATAGCTTATGTTTGGACCAGTACCGCAGTTCTTTGGCTGACAATCATCAAATTTCGGGTTCACCTCCAGAGACAGTACAAAGTCGAATAAGAACATGCTGAGACCTATGATAATACCGATCCGCCTAAACGGGGAAGCTCTAAAGCTCAGCACGTTTGGTGGATTCAATCCAGGAGACATTGCTGAAGAATGTAAAGGAAAGAGAGGCGAATTGCACCTCAGAGGATGTAAGCATATATACCCTCGAAACGGTCCAAGTCAGTACTATTTAGCACTTGTAAAATCCCCACTTGGATATTAAAATTGAGCTTGCTATATACTGGCTGCTGATAGTCAAACAAAAACATAAGGTTCGAATCATGCTCGAAAGTTCAACCTATCCGTGTACTTATATCAGCGAGTTTTCGCAAAGTTCAGCATGGAACGCGATTCAATCCGAATGCAAACAAGCAAACAATATGGGCACATATCGCTATGGATGAGGAGAAACGGACATAAACATCATCCCTAACACATCAGTTCAGTTCAGCAACTGCACTAGGCCGGAATTTCAGAAGCCAAGTAAGAAGTCGAGAAAGACAGATGAAAGAACAACCTTTGATTTTGATGTTCATATGTATATTGCTTTGGGGGTTGTTGACCAGGTTTTTTGGTCAAAGTCTTACCTCTGAAAGTCTAAGACGACTGGCTTATTCGGAATTATATTGATGTAATGACATTGATGTACGAGTCAAATCTTTTCTGGGTATTCATTTTTCGGCCTTCAAACATCAGCAATTGGTCATAGCTTAGAAAACCAGGAATTCCACCCTATCTCCATTTAAAAATGTCAAGCACAGTCTTTTTTTTATTGACTCTTGATCGATCGGCATAATGATGTCGACCTTTAAACAGTGATCTGAATTTATTGCAAAGGTGCGTTTGTTTTGCGAAAATGAATGATTTAAAAGATATTTTCTTAAAAATAATTATTTGTATCGCTTACAAATATGAATAAACAAAAACTCTTGATTGTTCACAAAAATATTTAGACATGAATTGTTATCGATAACGAAAACAATTTTCATGGATTAATTATTTCAAATAATTTAAGTGATTATTTTAAAGAAATTCTTTTCGAATCATTTATTTTTCACGAAACAAACGGAGTCTAGTATTAAGTTCTGGCTGTAATCTGATGGCATAGTTAATATTAGAAAACTAAAGTACAATCAAGCAATTGACCAATTAAGATCAAAAATAGAAAACATCACTTCTTACAAGAAGTAAAATAAATGTAAAGAATTACTTAAGCCTACTGAAAATGTAATTAACCAGTTAACAATTAGCACCTAAGTTAGAAATCGTAATCCAACTTAAAACAGCATATCCATAAAAAGATTTATTTTGGAAATACCATAAATCAATTAAAAAAAACTTGAAATTAACATGCAAACAAGAAAATACTATATAATTATCCTAAAGATAAAATTGAAAAATGAAATGCATTAAATTTATCCAAATAAACTGTACATAAATTACAAGTAACGAAATGTTTCACCATTAGTGAATCTAGATAGCATAACTATGATCAATTATGAGTCTCATCTAAATCCAATCTATGGTATATGGATAGACAAAAGCTGTAACAAAAAGAGAATTCCGATGATAAAATTGAAATCATATATCGAAATAGAAAAGCAAAAGTAGATGTGATAAAACGGAAAACAACATATATATTGATGATTAGGAGTATAGGTTACCTAAATTATTTTACTAAGACTATGTGAATATTACATTACCCATGAATAAATTGACCATTGAGGCAAGATACAATCATATCTGTGGAAATCCATTTTTTTTTACGAAATTTTCTTATTACCATAAACAGTAAATGGAGCCCGTGCTTGCCCTAGTACCTATAGGGAAAAGAATGGCCGAGACTACAAATTTAAGAAAACGAATTCCATAAATTGGTGAAAAAGAGTTGCTTATAAATTGAATTTGAGACCTCTGTCTCGGTACGTCGTGGCAAAGTTTAGTACCCAATCATTTAATCTAAAAATTCGGCCCCGCCGGCCCAAACCAAATAAAAAAAGACAGAAAAAATAATTAAAAATATCATTAAAATTTTGCCACATCAATGCCAGCGGCGCCACGTCAGCTCCAGTCGGAAAATAGACTGAATTGGCACAATTCCAAAAGGTTTAAGACTCAATTGGCAAAAAAATTAAGTTTATGACTGAATTAGCACAATTACAGCAGGTTTAGGACTTTTTGGTAATTTTTACCCAACAAGGCTCTTCAATATCATATCTCCCAATGGCTTCATTCTACAATAACTTGGTAGTTTCCAATGGAATTTATGGTAATCATTGTACTACAATAATATAGTATGAGAACTCTTAATCGCCCTATTATAATAAATCCAGTAATTTGCTTAATTAAGAGTTTGACAGCTCCAAAATGACTAGCCAACTCAATCAAAGTTTATCTTTGTCATGCATCGGACACTCACTTTTGTGGCAAAATGTTCTGCCAAATGCTAGCTTAGCTCCTCAAGGCAGTAAAATATCAATACCAACACTAAGTGGGAGATTTATTCACAAAATAGATATAGATATATTAAGTGATGCAACGGATCGTTATTGATTATTGAATATGGCTCAATCATGTATAGTCTCCAATGTTGGTTAGTCTATTTATTTTATACACGTCTTATTATGCATGACATTACTAAGAACTTCAAGCAGCCATGAAGTTTTGAGGTCGGGAATGAGTTAAAAAAAGTCTTCCCCTGATTGCAGAAAAGATCAGCTATTAGCGATGAAACGTCGCTAAACGTGTCATTCCGAGAAGGACTTTGCCAACATAATAGTATTTGGGTGACTCTGAGAATAACAGTATATAGTGAGCTATAATTTCTTAAAAGAGTAGACCCCACAACAATTTTTAATAATTGTTATTTATTTTATGGCCCAAAACAGATTATTGACATAACAGTCACCCAAAAACTGTTATATAATCAATTCCCTCCGAGAAAGCTTTGGCACGAAACCCCAACAGTTAGCAATGAGAATTATGTATCGTCGTTTGGAAATAGACTCTGTCGCCAATTTCTACGATTTGTTCCAACGTCCAAGGAGGAGCATAGTTCTAGGGTAGAGCCGGAAATCGAAGAATCAGATCGATTTCCATCGATCCGTTTCAAGGTTCTAGGGTATGCAGGGTAGGATCCTGGAACAAGTCTGTGTTTTTCTGGTTTTATGTCTTCGCGCGATCCTACGGTATTCCATGGCATCTGATAATGAGTGCGTAATCTGGAGCCATTAGTTTGAGCTTCCATTTTTTGGCGATAACCATGACTGAGATTTTTACTTTATTAATGTTTCATATTTTCTTCGTGTGTCTAAATATAAGTGCGTTCAGTGGATTGTAGTAGCAAATGATGGTCAGTAGAGATGATGATTTATTGCAATAGTTCAATTAAGAATAAATGTGGAACTTGGATAGACCATGAAACTAATCCCGAAACCTGTGATAGGGTAGGTTTGGAGTTCCAAAAATTGGAGAATCAATTTCGATAGGTAAGTTTCAAGTTTCGGACATAATCTGGATCGACTATGAAACCCGCTCACCCTTACCTACATCGAGTAACGAAATGGTTTCGCAGCTGGAGATATACTTCTAGAGACGAATTTGCCTTTTCATATCACACTGATTCGCTCGTCCAAGGACATGTACCCACATTTGCCATAACTTTTCTTCTCACTGGAAGATGACTCACGCACTCCATGGAAGCATGTGGTCGTCATTAGTTCCAGCTGCTTCACAAGGATCAATTGTTTGTTGGCAACTTGTGTGGCCAAATCGCCTTCTTTCTTTAGTTCTTTCTTTCTAATTATCCAGAGTTCAACTGCATTTTCTGATGACCCTTCTCGTTTTCGTATGATAAGACTAATCTAAAAATATAGTCTATGAGAGTTAATCGCGTCACTCACTCTATCAACTTTCGAAACATAAGCACAAGAAGATGAAGAAGAAGAAGAAGAAGTGAACGTACCAGTTCTACACATCGCAGCATGTGGCCGGTCGGGGCAGTAACACTGGAAAAGGTAGCTCTCGTGATCGAACCCGCACTTGCCACCGCTTCCCTCGCACACGCTGCAATCGCTCGCCGTCCAATTCAACACGAACCCGCTCCTCAACGCCTCCCCTATCTCCGCCCCCTCTCTCCACTCTGCTGCCACCGGCGCCTCCACCAAAGTCCGGCACTTTTTCGTCGCATCGATCACTTCTTGATCCTCGCCATCCCCATATATCCCCAAGACGACCCCGCTTTCGCCTCCTTCTCCTTCGCCAGAACAATTGATTCTGTAGTTCAGAAGCTCGTCTGCGCGGGGAGAGATGTCACAGTTGTATAACAGAGACAGAGTGGCGGTAACGTTCTGGCTCAGCTGGAACTGAGCCGACGGGAGGGTCAGGTTCTTGAGAGAGCCCGGCGCGCAGTAAGAGGAGGCGGTCGAGTTGTCGTCGGAGAGGGCGGTGTTGGAGACGCGGAGAGACTGGTCCGTGTAGAAGAACTCGCGGACCACATAGTCGTCGCCGGAGAGAGTGATGACCAGGCGGTCGTGGGCACAGGACAGGTCGAAGCCCGGGAAGCCGCAGTAGGAGGGCTGCCGGTCGCGGACGTAGAAGGGGAAGGCGATGTTCAGGCCGCCGCAGGCGACGGGGAGGCTGCAGTTTCCGAAGTGGGGGTCGACGAGGGAGAGAGACTCTTGGAGTGATAAGGAGAGAGAGAAGAGCAACAGTAAGGAGAGGTTTGCGCGCATTGGGAGAGGAGATATAGAAGGTGTGACGGCTCTGGTTCTGGCTCTGGTTCCGGTCATTGAGGATTGATGGGGTAGAGAGAGAGAGAGAGAGAAGAAGTGTTGAGGTTCTTGGCTTGGATGATGGGGCGTTGGGGGTGGTTGTCTGATGAGTTTGACTTGGAGATGAGATGGAGATGGAGAGCATTGATTCTTCTGACAAAACACGAAGTGTGCGGCGTGGTGTTGTCCAAATCTACATCATATCTCAGACTGTTGAAAATTCATGAATTGCCCATGAAATTCAACTTGTTTTATTCCAAAAAAAAAAAAAAATTTGACCCCATCCGGAACCGTCCACTTCTCAAAGTGCGGCCATCGCTGCAAGTTGGAGGTGGAGAAAGTTGAACGCCTTGCTGGAAGTACGACTGGCGAACTGAAATGAAATGGGGGGAAGTCCTCAGGGCACATCGTCGTCTCTTCAACTTCGCGCCCGAGTTTCATTTCATTATCGTGCCCTCTCCAGTTTGATTCCCGGCATCCTCTGTCTCGATTCCTGGCATCATCTTCCTGCTGATCGAAACCGGAACGAGGAAATAAGTCGGGGGAAAGTTGACGCGAATCTCGATTTTTGAGGGACCAAAAGCAATTAGTTACAAAATCGAGAAGGTAACGGGTTCTACGGCCGAGCCATCACCAACTTTCGAGGAGATCTACCTTAGTTATCACTTGATTCGAGAAGCTTCCTGAATTTTGCTCTCGTCGGGTAACATGATCCCTAAATTTTTAATTTATGTAATGTAGTCTTTAAATTTTAATTTGATGTGCATCATCTTTGAACTTTGGTCTAATATTCAATGTGGTCCCTTGCACTTTTAAATATTTTCATATCGTCTAAGGACAACATTAAATATTTACCATAATTTAGGGTTCATATTGAACGATTAAACGTTCAGATACGACATTGCACATTGTGACAAAGTTCAGATATAATATTGCACAAATTAAAATTTTCGAGATAGCATTGCACATTAGACCAAAGTTTATAAACCATTTAGGCTATTGTTCGATTAATTTTATATTAGTAAATTAAGACCAAGAACTATCGATACGCAACAGAGTTTGTCTCGTACAGTGCTTTTGCAATAGTTGTAGCTGATGTCATTTTTATAAGCAAATTGATAAACACCCCCATAATTATAGTACCTCCAAAAACTGCAGCAATTTACAGTAACTTTTACGAATGCCTCACCTACCTTTAAGATTATATAACTTTAAAGCATGTATTTCGAATATGAAAGTTGCAGCACTTCACAACATAATGGTTGTGCTGTAAATGTGTTGCTATGCAGCTAAGCGGTTATGTTATTAAGTTTTATACTTGTGTTTTCGGCAATATTATATCCTTTAAACCTACGGCAACTCAAAGCTGGTTAAGATAACTTTCTAAAAAAATATTTGAGAAACTGACAGTGTAACGATATAACAGTGCAATCTCAATCGCAAGTATTATAAATTGAAAAAAATATAAAAATATTTAGTAACCATGGCGAGACACATCTTCGATTTTATGCCTAGCATTCCACCGTCATACTATCACACTATCATTCTAGCAAACCCTTCTAAAAATTGTTGCAGGTGCCAGAAGTTTAGCAAACATTTGTAAAATGACGTGCTATCTTTGAGTGACCGTAAGAATAACAGTACGTTATGAGCCGCAAATTCATAAAAGCCGTAGTAAGAGGGCTGTCGGTCTCGGACGTAGAACGGGAAGGCGATGTTCAGGCCGTCGCAGGCGACAGGGAGGGTGCAGTTTCCGAAGTGGGGTCGACGAGGGAGAGAGACTCTTGGAATGATCAGGAGAGAGAGAATAGCAATAGTAGCGAGAGGTTAGTGTGCATTGGGAGAGGAGAGAGAGGGGGTGCGACGACGCTTCTGGTTCTGGTTCTGGTTCTGGTTCTGGTCATCGTGGATTGACAGGGGTGGTGGAGATTTGTCGAAGATGGCGATATCATGCGTAGAGAGATACATAAATCTTGAGGTTCTTGCTGATGGGATTTTATCCTAAATCGAATCAGAACAATCACAAAGAATAGAAAAGAATGACATGCGAGTTTATCCAGGTTCACCCCAGAAAATAGGGCTACGTCCTACAAAGGGATTTCACTATAATTTAAGTTTTCACCACAATCACTCGTTACAATCTCGTTACAATGATCTCTCGTACGAGTACAATATATAGGACTTAAAAATGGGCCCGAAACCCAAGCCTATCCGAAACCCTTTGATCCCACAACAAACGGCCCAACTTAAACACAAGCCTAAACCCGATATTGTTTCGGGAGCGCTGCCCTCGAACCCCCACCCGCTCACCGGCGAGCGGGGGCAGCCGTCCGCTCACCGGGGAGCGGAACCCCCACCCGCTCACCGGTCAGCGGGACCCCCGTTTCGAGGGCGCTGGCCCCGAACACCCGCATTCCGTTCGCAGGGGTAATATGTCGTCGATTCATACTTCAGTTTTTCTAAACTCACGTGGACGTGCCCAAGAAGAGAAATAAAGGTTCTCGAAGTATGTGCCAACTCCGACACTTGCTTGGAGGGTGCGTTGTCTGGTTCGTTTTGACTTGGAGATGAGGAGGAGAGAGGAGAGAGGAGAGAGAAAGCTTTGATTCTTCTGACAAAACTTGAAGCGTGTGGTGTTGTCTCGTCCAAATCTACATCATATCTCCGACTGTTGAAAATTCATGAACTGCCCATGAAATTCAACTTGTTTTATTCCAAAAAAAGAAAGAAAAAAAAAAGTTGACCCCATCCGACACCGTCCAACGCTCAAAGTGGCCAATCGCTGCAAGTTGGAGGAGGTGGAGAAAGTTGAACGCTTTGCTGGAAGTACGACTGGCGAACTGAAATGGAGTTTCATTTCATTGTGCCTCTCCAGTTTTAATCCTCGCATCCTCTGCCTCCATCTCCACACACCCTCGTGCTAATCGAAACAGTCCGGGGCGGAAAAGTTGACGTAATTCTCAATTTTTTGAGGGACCAAAAGTGTAATTAGATGCAAAATCGAGGAGATCTACTGTAGTCATCACTTAGATTCGTTGAATGCGATTAATATTGGGGAATGACACGTAGAGTCTCTGATCTCTAACATTGCTTAAACTCTGATCCAATATGCATCGTCCCTGAATTTTTAATCTGTTCAACGTGGTTCCTACACATTTAAATATTTTCATATAGTCTAAGGACTACATTAAATATATATCAATAATTTAGAGATCACATTAAACAAATTAAAAATCTAGGGATGATATTGCATATTGGGCCAAAGTTCATAGACAACATTACATATATACCAATAATTCAGAGACCACATTAAAAGAATTAAAGTCTATGGACGATATTGCAAATTGGACCAAAGTCTAGGGACGACATTACACATTGGACCAAAGTTCAGAAATCATTTGTGCTATTGTCCCATTAATTTTATACTAGTATATTAAGACCAACAGCTATGGATACGCTAAGGAGATTGTCAGTACAGTGCTCTTTCAATAGTTTTAGCTGGTGTAACTTTTATAGGCAATTTCATGAACACCCCCATAACTATAGTGCCTCCAAAACTGCGGCAGTTTACAGTAACTTTTACGAATGTCTCACCTATCTTTAAGATTCAACAACTTTAAAACATGTATTACGAATACGAAAGTCTCTTCTCGTTCAATAACTTTTACGAATGCCTCAAAAACTTGTATATAATTCAAGCTGCACGTCGCTTGATTAGGATTTTATGTGCTCTTTATATACATATAGTCTCTGTCCACGTATCGGCTTAAGTTTTTTATTGGACATGCTAATATGGTATCAAAGCCAGATTCTGCTCCAATTTCATTTCATACATGAGTCCACATCCCTTGACTAGGGGTTATTATACGTGGACATAACTCTACTTAACGAGACAAACTCATAGACATGTCATGTCATTTATAATTGAGCAAATGCAAGTCCCACAATTCCTAAAAATTGGTAGGTAAGATCTTTGCATTATCGAAGGATCCCCTTTATGTGGTCTCTCATTCATTGCTAGAATTTGATATTTCGATATATGGATGACCGAGTCAACCATTCTCTTTTCTCTTTGTGGTTCAATTCAAAGCGAATCATACAAAACCATATGTCAAACCGGCCAATTTGAATAACAGCTAGATGATCACCTCCTCGACACATAAAGAATCCTATCACGAGAAACTATTGACTCACACTCCATTTGACCGGATTCAATCTATCATTCACTACGGTCAAGGGATTATGATTCAAGAGCAAACCAAAAATATCTTGATTTCTAAATTTGTGGTAAGGAATTAAATAAAAATTTTGTTTCTTTATTACTTAAGCTATTGTCTAATCTTAATATGTACTTAAATATCAAGATCTTTTCATAATCCAGCCCGGCAAACTTCAAGAGAACGCTATATCCTAATTTTTCAACATAAAAAATGGGGTCATAGCCCAAAAGTTTAATATATATATATATATATATATATATATATATATATATTAAATATCAAGATCTTTTCATAATCCAGCCCGGCAAACTTCAAGAGAACGCTATATCCTAATTTTTCAACATAAAAAACGGGGTCATAGCCCAAAAGTTTAATATATATATATATATGGTTCTAGCCAAGGAGACGTGAATTCGGTCATGAGTAACATCACGGAGACTCCCTCCGGGGTATCAATTCCTTCCCGCGTAAGATCCGGTTTCGCCAGTCAGTCGGCGCATACGCTTCCTTTATCTATAAGTACGAATTATTTGAATCCATGGCATCTTACGCCGACAACTCAGCTAGTAGTACATGGTCGAACTAGTGCGATGACCGCTTGCGAGCCGACCTCCGGCACCAACCTTTATTGTAAACCAAAGAACATAATTCGGCTTTATGCCCACTTTATGTGCAAATCCCACGAGCCAATGTCCGAGCACAAAGCCCAGATAGACGAGCCACTTTAGCTTGAGATGGTATTGTGGAACCATAATATACATGGAGAAGGTGGCCTTTCACGGTGCTAGTTACCAATTAGCCCGTTCGTACGAAAGGAAGCCCAGGCCTGGCATGTATTCCGGTGGAGACTGGAGAGTGAACTGAAGCTACTGCTTCTGTCAATTTAGCCGCCGAGCCAGAATTTGTGTTGTGAGAAATGATGGGTGTGCTACAAGCACAGGTTTACATGATTGATGTGTACTGAAATGGCGAAGTATTATTAGTTGTGGAATGCGGCCCATTTATCTAGTTACTCACTTATAATCTGTCACATCACGATCCGTATATCAATATCATCGACCAATTATAACGTCTCGAACATCAATCCACGATGAAATCCGACAAAAATGTCATGATCTATCCCTTAATTATCCTTAGGTCGTCATCCCGGGGGCCGGCTAACAGCTCAGTTAATTAATTGTCCAAAGTTTTTTGTTATAAACTGAAAGTGTCGATTTACTTCCAGAAATACCAATATATGACACACACACACAAAAAGTTAAATGGTTGGGATGAAACTTACCAAAGCTTGTTTCTATTGGGAGCGCACAACATAACACTGATATCATCGGAGGAGGTCGTCAATAGAGACCCTAAGTTCAAATCCCTCAACGTAACCAGTTGGATCTGCGCTAATTTAAAAGCTTGAGTCAACAAATTATGGTTAACGGGGATATATTAACTGCTCAAATATCATACATATTCTCTTATATGGGACTTTTCCAATATAACTCACGCGTGCATCTGAACAAACTCTCCTAACTTATGAGCTCAATGTTAGGTCTGTTTCCCCTTGATATTTAGTCATCATTCTTCATTAATATGTCTCAAATTGAATCTCCCAAGCCCAAATTTAGCCCCAATCACTTTCTCCATTTCGAATCATATCATCGAAACCGCGTTACTATACCAGAACATTCACCATTACTCCCAAGGTATTTTCACTAGATTGAACCATGAAAGCTGCTTGGAAACCGCGTTGGACACGGGATTTCTTTCTTCCCTTGCACTAATACAAATGGGGAGCAGGCCACCAGTCAATTGTCGTCCATAATTCCATTTGCTTTATTGGTAGTAGGCTATCAATTAATCATTATCCATGATACCATCTGTTGGGAACGCAACAGAAACCCAATATCTTCACCTGGAGAGATCGCTAAGAAGAAGCTCAATTCCGAAGGTTAAGACAATTATGGATTACTCAACCACACCAGCGCAATCTGAACTATCTCTCCCTCACATGTGACCTCAATATTAGGCATGCTCCCCATTAATTCAGATATCATATTGCATATACATGTCTCAACCGAAATTCCAATGCCCACATGGGGAGATCGCAATGAGAGAGCCGAAGTCCGAGCTTGTTAACATATTCAGTTGGACCTACATTCAATCAAAAACTTGAACTAATGAGTTGTGGGTCGATTAAGACATATTAACTACTCCACACCACATTAATTTTTTAATGTGGGCCTTTTCTAACACGGTCCGCACGTGCATCTCAACAATATCAACCAAACTCTTCAAAATTCAGACTAAAAAAAATCTCTTTAAAATGAGGTGTCATGATTTGAAGAGTAAATTTACCACCTCATTGTTTTATCAATCAATGTATCGACACCATTAATAATTGATTTTTTCAAACGGTAGTCTTAAATAGACTGTGTATCGTATAAGAATGCTAAATTGCAAAAAGGGTCCAATTTTAAAGCCAAGACAAAGAATCTACTCCATTTTGGACATTTGGCATCAACAGAGAGATGGAGTAAACTGGATCCCCAAGAAGTGATTATAGTAATGAAAGATGAGCACGTGAAGGAAGCTTACCATAAGCTCCTAATCCATCACCATGCCCAAAGCCATTCCTTTCTTCTGTACCATGATGAGTTTCTTGAAACCTAATCTTAGAACCATCTTCCCATTACATAAGCCATACACAATTAGGGCACTGTGTGAAATATCCTACAAACATTAGCTTAATCACCTTGTACATATCTAGAATCATGCCCATATATTCATCCGATTCCGACGACCACCCCACGCCTTCGCATAAGCCTTTAGGCCATCAGAGGCCTCTACACGACATCCTTGGCGGCGGAAAAGGTGAACTGCTCCGTCTATCTTATCTCTCTTTTTCCTTATTTTTCCCGTCCAATTTTCTCCTAATTGTAAAAGAATAATTTGCCGTCGCAAGTCGCTGACGTACTATTGTGGAAGAACAAGAACCTGTCGCTAGCAATCTTGATCGGGGCCACAGCTGTTTGGTTTCTCTTCGAGGTGGTGGAGTACCAATTCGTAACCCTCCTGTGTCACCTCATCTTGGCATTCATGACCATTATATTCATTTGGTCTAACTTGGCCGATTTAATCCAGAGGTCAACAATACTTACTCAACTTTATAACATTTTGCAAATTACCCAACAACAAAAAAAAGTGGGCTTTATAAGCTATGAGTTATCATACTTAATTCCCCTCTAATAGTTTATCTGTTCTTCGCTTCTTAGGGACCCTCCCGATGTCTATAGATTTCAGCTGTCGGAGGCCGCATGTCGATCCCTTTTTCGAAAGATTGACAGATTATTCTCGAGAGTTTATGACATTTCAAGTGGTAATGATTGGAAGATGTTTTTCGGGGTACGAATTTCGTCATCCAAAATCTCTCCTTTTTTTTCCTTTTAATTTCGCGACACACCTAAATTATATTTTGATTTCATTTTGCCGCGTGAATTTCAGGCAATCGCATTCCTGTGGATGCTGTCGGTCCTTGGCAACCACGTAAACTCGTTGAATTTGTTATATTTTGGTAAGCTCCCCCAAATTCACGGAACTGGATTACTTACTATTGGGGTTTCTGTGACATGAGTAACGTTACTCAAATCAGACCGTCTAAATGAAAATGAACGGCCTGATTTGAGAGAGGGTTGGGATTCAAAATTTTTCAAACCTCAAAAAAAATTTCGCCCAAATTTTTTTCCATCCCCCTCAACAAATGACGTGGCCCATTTTTGGCCGTCCAAATGAAAATGGACGGCCTGATTTGAGTAATGTTACCTATGTCACAGAAACCCCAATGTTAGGTGATCGGGATCCCAAATTCACTGCAACACTTATTTTTCCTTTTATATTATTTGTTTATTTTTTATTTATTTTTTGGTGGTAAGGTTTTGTTTGCATGGAGACTCTACCTGCTTTATACGAGAGATTCGAGAACGAAGTGGATTATCTTGCTGACAAAAGCAGCAAAGACGTGAAGAAACTGTACAAGAAATTTGATTCCAAAGTCCTCAACAAAATTCCTAGGGGACCTCTGAAATAAAAGAGATACACATGAACATGGCCACGGAAAGTCGGCTTTTACGGGAAAATTACCTTCGGAAATCCCGTATGAAAAGGTATATGTACATATGACTTTAGTCGTGACGACGTGAATAAGTTGGATTGGAACTTCGATTCGATGTCGATGACTTTCTGATGTAATTTCTTCGATTTTTCTTGTGATTACAAGCTAGAATCTACAAAGTCGATGGCTTTTTAAAAGGATGTACTTTTGCACCCCGCATGCCATGCTGGGAAAGAAAAAGGATGAAAAGGCATATGGAGTTATGAACATTAGAAAAATCCAATAAATTTCCCATTAAATTAGACCATCTACCTAACGCAACCCTACTCTCGTCAAGAAAAGTTGCCAATTTGTTAACTATTTAAAACAATTCCAAATTCACAACAATGCCGATTAGTTATCAATATATTTCCGAAAATCAGGTCTTTACTAGCTCTTTAAAAGTCTATCAACACATGCCAATTTAGTCCTAAATCTTTTAACGATTTGCCAATTTAGTCGTAAATCTTTCAATTATATCAATTTAGTGTTAAACCTTTTGAATATTTGCCAAGTTAGTCCTAAATCTATTAGTTGGATAATTGGCGAAAAAAGCCTATGTTGGCAAATCGTCAAAAGATTTAGGACTGAATTAGCCGTCGTACAATAGGTTTATGGCTTTTTGGACAATTTTTCCAAGAAAAATATGTATTTTTTTTTTAACAGAAAGGTAGAATTATCCATAAATCAAGTATCCATATCTTAGGGAAAAATTGTCCAATCAGTCATAAATATATTATACGAGAGTCCTAATGGGTTTAGCCTTATAAGGCCAAAAGTCCTCCCTTTAACATGCTCCGTCTTTAATGTCCACTTGTGGAAACAGCCCCCTATCTTTCTCCACTTTCTTCAAAAGCTCTTGAATAAAGTTTTGGGGGTGGAAGTTGGGTAAGGTTGGACCATGTCAGCTCACTAAATTCCTAAACCCATGCTGGGGCATGAAAAGAAAAAGGTACTTCCCCTAGATTCCCAGTCAATGGAGTGCTCTCACTTTGCATCGAAGTGACCGCGATGAACTATCATCGGGTGCGGACCAGTTGAGAATAATAAAGCGAAAGAGAGATGGTGTTGGCTTCTAGTTGGTTTGAGGGCGGCGAGTCTAGTGATGGTGTTGGCTTTGTTCTGAATAATAAAGCTACCTCCGTGAGAAGGCTCAACTGGGTGACACGGCCAGTGCGGTTGGTGTCAAAACGCGACTAAGCATGCCAAATGTACCCGGTGCACTAGGGTTGCCTTAA
Organism: Lenwebbia sp. NSW1173648; assembly: GCA_029784005.1. Taxonomy (NCBI): domain Eukaryota; kingdom Viridiplantae; phylum Streptophyta; class Magnoliopsida; order Myrtales; family Myrtaceae; genus Lenwebbia; species Lenwebbia sp. NSW1173648. Next base: position 8,807,313 of record JARCGZ010000010.1, read on the forward strand.
GAAATGAGGCTCGACTAAGCACTTCCTCATATGAGACTTGTGTGCAAGGAGTAAACATGCATGCATTTATTTTACTAGAGGGTGCATGCCAAATATACCCGGTGCACTAGGGTTGCCTTAAGAAATAAGGCTCTCATACCAAGTTGAGAACAAAAATGCGGAAAAGAGAATTGTGGAATTTATATATATCTCGTTGTATAGTATGAAGAGTAAATCGGCTTATTTATAAGCATTACGATATGAATATTGAAGATAATGTAAATCAATCAAGATACGTACAATCAAAGATAAACATATGTGCAATCTTGAAAAATGCGTAAAATCAATATAATTATCAAATGAAATCCCACCCACTATTGATTACTCCGGTTAATCACGACATCACATTACCAAACTCAAGAGAATAAGACTCTAAATTACATAAATTTGAAATTGGAACAGGTCAAGTCCATTCTGTACAATAATTACAACTCCACGCCGATCAATACTCTTCCATCGTACCTCCTTCTACAGAAGTTTCTAATTCGAGGCTTGGGTTCTACATTATCCAAGATGAGAAAGCCTTCCCCTCTAATGATTTGGGCATAAGTAAAAATTAGTCATGTGTCTAAAGGATTTCGGATACTTTATTTTTAACAAAAGAGAAAATATTTTCTTTTTTATTTATTTATCAAAATAACATTCCATCAACTTTCTCGAAATACAAGAGCGAAACATCCTGCAAACCAAGACAAGTCACAGACAACTTCAAAACAAAACAAGCTCCGGATAACAAAAGAAATCATCATAACAAGGTTATAGGTCACACGCTTAAAGAGCACATCTGCTAAAATCGGCGGCCAATCACCGAATCTGTCTTCAGTAATAAGCACATACTGAGATCTCCATCTGTTGCTACGGCTTTGCCTTTCGGCTGTGAGCGCATAGATTTGGCGTCCCCAACACCATCACCGAGCAGAGTAAAAAGGTTAAACGAGCACATATTTGACACTTGTGAGAGCGAAACCTTCACAAAGCTCCTCTGATCTCATTCGAAACTGGACTTGTTTACCAACGAAACTCGAGAAAAGCGAAACCCCGAAAACATGCACCCAAAAAATCCAAAATCTAAACTAAATCTGGATAGAAATCTTCCCGAAAATGAGAGAGAAAAGCTTTCAGATCTAAACTAAATCAGAAGGAAAAAGCCTCCAAACGAGAGGAAAGCAAGAAAATGAAATAGAGAATCAAAACAACCTAAAAAAAAGAAGAAGGGAGGGAGCGAGACATCTAGCTCAAACCCTCCTCTCTATAGAGGTCGAAGAAGAAAGTGTGTGAAAATAAGAGAGAGAGAGAGAGAGGAGAGAAGAGAAGAGGAGAAAGAAAAACTAGGGCGGGTGTTTAGTTGGCAGCTCCGTTACAGAAAATATTGCCTTTGAACTACCATTATTTTATCACGTCGGATGTCCAAGAAAGATGAGTAGAACATGTTCTTTTTTTTTTTTGGTCGAATGAGTAGAACATGTTATTATAGGAAAAAACATGCAGCAGTTCAAAATTATCATCCTTTTCTTACAAAAAAAATATAAAAAAAAAGAATGTTATCCTTTGCAAAACCTACAGTTGCGCCCCACATCGTAGGTTTTAGTAAGATTCCATTGTTATTTATTATCTCTTCTTTTCTCTTGAGCGAAAACATTATTAAGTAGACTTGGGTATAGATGCTAAGAAGGTAAATATAGGCCAACGGTAGAGAGAATCTAGGGAGTCAAAATTCAAAGGGTCCCGCTCTGCCTAAGGGCTCCGTTTGTTCCGCGAAAATTAAATAATTTGAAAAATAATTTCTTAAAAATGATTACTTGCATCAATTGAAATAATTAGTCACTGTCAAATACTGCCGTTAAAAATACTAATTTATATTTAAATACTGGAGATTATGTTTTTCCCCGTTAACAAACGGAGTCTAAGTGTTCATTAGACGATAAGGAAGGACGTTATCGGTGGCTGACCTAAGGAAGGAAAAAATAATGATAAAATGGTCGGCTTCAGATTCGGGTGGATGATGAAAAGCGCCACTTCGTACCAGTCATTGAAGTGGGGGGCAACCAAAGGACTTCATTGGGTAAAGGAATCTCGTCCCGAAATAGCCACACGAAGTCACCTCATAGTCCCCATTCAACGAGATAGAGAGAGAGAGACAAGAGGGTGGGCAACCGTGAAAAGATAATAAGAGAGCTTCTTGATATCCATTCATTACCTCATAATACCTTTCACGTTACTCCTCAAGGATTGCTAGTCACAGAGAGAGAGAGAGAGAGAGATGGTGAGGGAATGGAAAGAAGTCGTCACCGGATATGGAGGCAAAGCCTCGAGCGGTGCGGTTATCGTCTTCACGGCGTTCCTGCTCTCCCTTGCTCTGTTTGTCGTGGTTATGTTCATGTGCGCCGACGGCATGTCCAAAGACAAGGCCTCCCCCTCTGCCCACACGGACACTTACGGAAGCACCTGCGCCGCCGGCTGCGGCGCAGCTTGTGGTGGATGACCGCTCGGCAATCTCCTACCCGCGCAACCCCATCCCAAAAGGGTTCATTCCCGGAGGTTAATCCTGATTCGACATTTTCCTCAGAGGCCGCCTCTCGATTCCAATGGTAGGTGATGAGAACCAGACACTATTTTGCAGGTCAAATGTAGTTTCTCCGTCTTTTCTGTCCTTTCAAGTATTTGTAGTGTCTGACCAGACTAGATATGCCATCAATAGGATTATCAGTTCCTTTGTGAGTAGGACTCCCTTACGAAGGGCTCAGCTATGTTTACAGCAGCTAATCCCTGATTTACAGAATGGCTTTTCTAATTCAAGCAACGAGAATCCAAATTGATGCACCACAAGCCAGTGTAGCTTCTTTCTTCTTCTGGGTTTCAGTTCACAACAGAGCTCCCGGTTGTCGAAGGACACGACATAGTAAACATTGATAGCACAGAAATTGCAATCACTGCTATATTGGCCATCCTTTCATGCGCCGGGAGTTCACCTCTTCATGCCGATGTAGATAACCTTGACAAATTGTTAAAACAGATTGTACATCCACAAAGAGGAAACACTCTTTACCACTCTCTGAAAGAAGACTCCAAGTTATTAACATTGAACATACAGCATAAGAGAACTTATCATATTTCGGCAACCGCGAGATTGCCGAGACAAGTTGGAAATGCGGACGCCGATATTTGGGTCTTTTTCTTCTGGTTTTTTGGTTAACCTAGTTAACGATGAGCGACACATATAGGCAATGCGCTTCATGATCTGCGTGTTGGCCCCAACTCCCAACATATGCAGTTCTTTATTTGAGATTTTTTATTTCACCACAGTTATGGTATAATTCCTCTCTGTACGGGCGTAAATAAGAGTTGAGTAACCACATGGACATTTATCTAACAATATAACAGTAAATTTCCTGGCAAAGTCACCATTCCTTTGTTTCTGCCATCTGTATATCATAAAATTCCATGACTTCGCCTTATTTCACTGGACGAAATATCCATGCGAAACATTTCGGGAGGTATTGATATGAACATGTCTTTCAAAACATCCGGAATGTCAAAATCCTCGAGAACCTGCAGCATGTTGCATTTGATGGATCAAGCTTCTGGGGTTAGTTAGGAAGAGATGTAGCGAAGGTAGAAAAGGGAAAAAAGGGCACATTTCCAGGAATCTCATAGGACAGACCTTGAAAGCGCCATCTACATTACGGCCGCCCACCAGAAAAGTGCATCCGGTGCTTTTGCATCCAATAAGTATCTGCAGCATCTTCTCGTAATCTCCATTGTAATACTTTGGCTGCACAACATAATTATCAACAAAATCCATAAACACTGCAAGAGCATCGAGAAAACGAAATAACCTTGCTCAACAATACTGATTGGAAAGACAGTCAAACATATTCATTAATTTTCGCAACACTAGTAACATGAAGCTGCAGTATGAAATTAAAGTGAGCCATATGCTATGTCAAGAAACATCAACCCTAATGAAAGCTATGAACGGATAATGCAGGGCCATTGTCTGATATAATTATACGAATCTACAGTAGATGGCTGAGAACATACATTAATAAGTCTTGCCGCTGTGTCTGCACCAATTACCAAAGCACTGCCTGGAAAAAGCTCTGCTTTCTTATAGAAAAATGGTTGATTAGATATTATCACAGTTTTTCCTGAAATTCACGGGAAGCGTGATGGTTGATATCAATAAAAGTATAAACGGAACATTGGCAGTCAAAAGCAGTTCTAACAGAAAAGGCCCTCAGAGAAAAACAGAGACAAAGATATTGACTTCGAAGACTCATCCCATTCCTGCACAGATTATGCAGAAGCAGAGCACATATGGTTCACAGTTCATCATCCAATGGCCAACACCCTGATTAAACAATTTCAGCTTTTGTATGGTAATATTTCTATATATTAACCTCCTCTTTTTAAAAACATGCTGTGCCTCAGAAACAACAGTGGAAGCTCTAGCCTTGCTTGCACGACTCTTTATACAATATTGAATCCTGATAAGCGCAATGCAGATAAGACACCATGGCAGCCAATTATTCACCATGATAAAAGAAAATGTAAGAGGGTGCAGAAGGATTTTAAAATAGCAGCAAACGACAAGTCCACTCCAACCAAAGCCACTGCCTCTATAGCAGTGGCAAAGTAACTCTCTAAAGAAAGCTCAAAGAATAGCACATGATCTTCACTATAGATAGGAAATCTATGTAAAATGTAATACAATATCCATATTCATTGCCAAATATATCCATATTCATTGCCATATATATCTATCTCCAAAAACGTACATAAGTGGTTCTGTAGTTGGAGTTCGTTCAATTTCCAAATTGACAGTGTGGAACATCCAGGCAAGAAAATAAAGTTCATACAACAGGACTGGTAAACAAGAACAAGAAAATCTCACCAACTCTTTCAAATTGCTTCACTCGATCTTTTATTTCTTGCACTGATAGTGGAGGTTTATCTGCATTTACTGCCGAAATTTCGAAACATGGATACCCATTGCCACAGATACTGCAGTATAATTCATTAATTATTGAAAATATTAGTAACATGTGATCAATGGGCAAGTCCAACATGAATACCAGGAATGGCACATGATGTAATATCAGAAACCCATAATAAGAGGACTTCATGCGCCTGTTTAGATATTGTAAAGAAGGAATTCAAAGCTTGTAGTCTGCAACTGGCTGTTCACCTCATCGTGACACGACAACGGAGACACTACCCAATAAAAGTATTGAGCAGAGAGTCCAACATCAAAATTCTGCCACTAGGACAAAACAATAAGTTGCCAGGAATTCACCTACATCTAATACTAGATATGTATTTTGGTGCAAATGGAAAGGAGCTATGAATAAATGCATGGGTCCTCCCTTTGAGCGACACATGTCCCATTAACTAAACAAATAAAAAGAAACATGTCCTTCAAACTAAAGTAGTCATTTTTTATTCAAACTAATTTCCTTTATTTATTCATTCAAAACATTCTTGCTTATTTTTTCAATTAATAATTACAGGAAAAAGTAACATAAAATTAACAAAGTAAAATTGAGAGGCTGGCACATGGTAGCTTCTTTGGCATTAATCAATTAGATTTTTTTTCCTAGAGGAAGATGTTATCAGTCCATTTCGTTTACTAATGTGTTATATTCTTGCTTTATTATTTTAGTACCTCATTAGTTTTCTAATAATTTCAAGAAACCTCAAAATGTTGATATTTATATTTCTTTAGGAATTCAAAGCGATCAGCATTAAACAGAAGTCAAAGCTCATATACTAAGAACTGAAAAATTGCATTTAGATTATTACTTCATTTTAGCCAAAAACGGTTATAGAAGCAATTTGAGTTCAAAATCTGCAAATCTGTATAAAATATGTAGGGTAAATGGAATTTGCATCTAAAATTTCTTTTCCTATATCTCTTTAGAAACTCTTTAATTCATGAGAAATTATCAATTCAACAAGCAGTTTCGTTTGAAATTAATTAAAACGATTCTACTATCCTTCCCCTCTAATTTCAATCGCCATCTAATCATGGTTGAATTTTGTACACTGAAAATTATGTGACCCTTTGTGAGATATTGTGTCCTTAAAATGTTAGCACTCATAGTGTAATAAGATAAGTCCACATTTTAGTATTCCCAAAGTTAGCATGAACTTAACCAAAGAAGAAAAAAGAACTATAATTTAATCAAATATTAAGAAAAACATAAAATTAGAATCCATACTGCAATTTTATATTTTTCTTCGCTTTATACTAAATCACTTCCTTCCCTGCTAAAGTTACAAGTCTAAATCATTATCCTTTTCCCAGAAATCCAATTTTTCGAGCTTTTCAAACACTTGCTTTAAGTTTATATTATTGTTCACACAAACAGTGCATGGGCTTCTTGACTACTACCTAATAGTAATCTGGAGTTCAACAGCTTGTATCACTACATTGACGGCTTATTCTACACAAAGCATGAAACTATGTGGATGTTTAAAAGGTTGAAACTAGATATTCTTTGCTTCGGTCCATATGGTTAAAAAATGCCAAAGTACCGTGAAACAATTAAGATAGGCCATTATTTGCCTTCAATTTAAGGCATTTCACCTATTATACTAAATTCAAAACCCTAGCAGAACTAGTAGACATGTAGCATAACGTCAAAGTGGGTAACATCAAAAGATGAACAATCACTTGTGCTTAATCATGATCTGCATTCAAGTAAAGCAAATAAAGTTAAATTTCCACAATACCACTAGTCAATTAGAAACATCAACTCTCAAATGTACCTAGAAGCAACTTCCAACAATTTCAGATGACCATCATGTAATGGATTAAACGAACCAGACAGAATGATCTTTCTTTCTGCATCCGACGCATGTGAATCTGCAGAAAATGGACGAGTAACAATTTTTTGCACTGTATATATTAATTCCGAAGAACACAACCAAAATCTATACCATTGGAAAAAGGATACACCCTGAAGCATACTTCGCCATTTATAAGCTGCTCCAATTCTTCATCTTTGTCAAAAGTTTTTTCAGATTCGCTCGACAAATCAGACTCTGTCAACTCTGCAATAAATGTCGATGGTACTCTGCATGCATTTGCAATTGCCTGTGGCAAATAGGAAATTAAACTTTTTTTGGACTAATTAAAAGGAGGAGGCAAAAAATCAGTCTCACGAGAGATTAAGCATGAGATCAGGCCAGCGCCTAATATGAGACCAAATGCATCTTTGTACAGGTCCCAAAATACAGTTCCTTTCGTAGTTACAAAAGGACCCCTGACTTCCAAAATTTTATACGGTAAAAAGAAAACGGAAAGACAGAAGAGTTTCTCAATTGACATTTTGTCTTCATTAAATTGCCATACCTTGAGCAGAAACTGGCTTGAGACCTTATCTTCTTGCTCCCTTGTTCGCAATCCCTACATCCATTTGGCTCCCAATGAAACCAACACTCTTCTGACATACATACTAGACTGGAGAGAAAACGTTGACATTGGATACACTTACCTTTGACAAGGTAACTGTAGACACCCAGCTTCTGTCAGATGTTCTAGCTGATACATGAAACCTATTTATGAATAAGCCATCAGGTAGATGGAGTAATACATCATCAACTTTATATAATAATACAACAAAACCTAAAGGTTCAAAAGCACATCGTAGTTGATTAAGTCCTGAAGCGGACACTATGTTGATGTTGCCATTATACACATCGACAGGTATAATAAATTGCACTAACTTGATAAGTCCTCGAGAATAGACCTAGATATGAACATGTTGGTTAGTCAAATGTTCAACGAGAACATGGGAGAAAAATGTGACGGTAGAAAAGTTTTATTCGCTCTGTCATTTGTCATTTGGCGAACTTATTCATACTTCTCAAACCCGTATTAATATACAACACTCTTGATTCCGATAAGTGACTTCAACAGAATATGGGATTGCTAATCGTGGGTTCGACAATTCAATAGCCCTACAGCGAAATAGACCACAATGCCATCTAATATCACGGTCCCACGTGCTAAAATGATTTGAAATATAAAAGAGGCAAAATATACTAATTCCGATTCTGTGATACCTATGATCTCCACGCTTTGGGTGTATTCCGCCCAAAGAGCCAGTGAAACCCACCCCAATAACTGGGGAATCTGCAAAGTGGGAAGAGACAGACAATGGCTCATTAAGACATCATAAGAAATGATCAGCAGATCACAGAAAGTGTTGTAATGCAGAAGCATAATCCTATTTTAGTAGTTTTAAGCATAATCCTATTTTTTCAATTTTAAGTGTTATTTTTACATTTAGTCTTTTCTCAAATGGTCATGTTAATGCTTAATTAGATTGGATTGTGAGATTAGAGATGTTATTTCAGATCAAGATCGTCTATTGTCCGTAACCATAGTATAAATAAGTCTTTAAGTCTCTTCCTCATTAGCTTTCTTCATTCAATAAACATGATTGGTTGTTCATAAAACACAAAATACTTTCCTGTGTTCCAGCTTCAACTCAACTCTATTTTAGCAGAGTTTTCCCCACATCATGTTGTGAGCTTGATATTTGTATAGGGCTCGATCCATGAGTATCAAGAGTGAGTACTAAGAGATTCCACCATGTGAAAAAGCTTACAAAATCAGCAACATTTACTGACTTTGATCTTGTTGATTATAGGAAAGGCAAGCTAATTGAAACATCCTGTTAGATCATGCATCAAAATAGCATGAAAATCTACAGAAGAAAGTCGGTTATAGGAAATAATGGAACTTTAAGTATATCGCTGTGCCAACTGGTCAAGAATACCACTTCGGACTTCCCCTCTGCTTAATGTTCGATTACCATGCTTCGGCAATAAAAGGAACAGATAAAAGGCATTCTACATACACAATAGCGGTAGGAGAGGATAGTCGAACGCTTTCTAGATATAAAATGCAAGAGAAATCAATGAACTATAGCATGAATAGTTGAATACCAGCTAGTGCAGCCCAAACTTCATGGAGTTTAAACAACTTTCATAGACAAAATTGGATTACTGAAAAACTTCTGTCACCTGTTCGAGAAAGCTTGAGAGCGCGATTATAAGCCAGCAGCGCCAATTCCTCCGCAGTTTGCTCGCTACAAAATTGAGCAGGAATCTGCAAAACCATTCAAGAGAACACAGGCATTAATCCAATTGAAGGTCGCAAATCCGAAGAAACTACCTCAAAATCCAAAACGAAATCGCCGCAACATAGAGCGACCAAGAAACCACGACTCGAGCACGATTGGGTTCGTAAAAAGGAAGGAATGAGGACCTTGCCGAGCAACTGTATCATGGACATTCGGGAATAAGGAACGACGGCTTCGAGAACAGTGTTGGAAGCTCCAGGAACTGACATCAACCACCCGAGAGCCTGGTTCAACAGCTCATACGCATCACAAATACAAGCGGACAAGACGAGCAGCGACGATACGATGAACGTTCCTATGATAACAGAAGGAAGAGACGTGGGACCTGAGAGGCGCCGCCGGCGAGGTAGAGGACGGCCTGAGAAGGAGAGGCGTGGACGGCTTCGACGACGGCTCGAATCATCGTCGTCGTCTTCTCTTCATCTTCCATGGGCTCCTTGGCCTCCTCCGGCTCGTGTCCGCTAGTGCCGGATAAGTCCATTACGCCGTCGTTCCTTTGGTGCTCTGAGAGCCAAACTACCTTTTTTTTCTCCTTTCTCCATTTGTTTTCCTTCTAAACATCTCTGCTTTATTTAAGACAATAACAAATAATTCTTGCCCTTGAAATTTGTTTAGTTCTTTTTATTTAGGGTTAATACCACGAAAAACTCCAAACTGATATACCTATGACAAATTTACCCCAAACTATTTTTTGGATCACAAAAAACCTCAAACCGGTCACATGTGACAAATTTACCTTAAACTATAATTTCGACTACCAAAAACTTCAAATTGGTACATCTGTGAGAAATTTACCCTAAACTAATTATTTTGACCACCAAAAACCTCAAACTGTTACACATGTGACAAATTTACCCTCCATTAATTTTTGTTAAATTGGATTAATACCACGAAAAACTCCAAATTGATACACCTGTGACAAATAGAGGTAATTGCCACGTGTCATCCAAATCAGCAATTTGACGATAAAATTTAACGAAAGCTACGGGGGATAAATTTGACACAGGTGTACCAATTTGGCATAAATTTATCAAAAGTGTACCAGTTTAGGGTTTTTGCTGGTTAAAAAAATAATTTAAGGTAAATTTGTCACATTTGTACTAATTTGAAGTTTTTTATGATATTAACCCTTTTATTTAGTACCTACTACTCAACTTGCAAAAGAAGAAGAAGAAGAAGAAGTTACCGTATGAATACGGACGATGTCATCAATTATGTGGGTCTCATTTGAGTCTCATTAAATCTCGTAAAAAATATTATAACACACAAAAATTTGAAAGCCGATAAAATTGCGGAGCTCGTGAAAACCTAGCTTTTGATTTGGAGCCGATGATCATCAATGGGTCGGAATACATTCCTCAAGAATCCTTAGATACAACTTGAGACGAATGCCTGTAAAATTGCAGTGCACGTGAAAACCTAGCTTGTCCACATCGCGTAAACAAGGAGTGAAGTTAGATTGTAGGTTGACAAGTGACAAATGTTTTCTTTTTTATGGTGAAATTACGCAAAACCCCTCATGAACTTTTAGGGTGGTGCATATTAGGGCGCGTATGGTAACATTTATCTATCAGAAATCAACTTCTGATTTTGAGCAGAAGTTGATTTTTCAACTTCTGGTCCAGAAGTTGATTTCTGATAGAGAAATGCTTTTGATAAACCGGACAAAATTTCTACTTCATTTTTCAACATTTTATTTTTTAAAAAAAATTATTAAAAAAATTAGTTATTTTTTACTCCGACGGCGGTGGCGGTGGGCGGCGGCCGGTGGTGGTTGGCGGAAGTCGGTGGTGGTTGAGGCAATCGGCGGTCGGCGGTGGTGGCGGTGGCGGCGGCTGCGGCAGCTGCGGTCGGCGGTCGACGGTCGGCGATGGGGGTTGGCGGCGGCGGTCTTGAGTTTTTTATTTTATTTTTTTGGTCCAAGAAGTGCTTCTTGACTTGGAGAAGCTACTTTTTTTTTACTTCTCAAATTGGGTAAAAAATATTACCAGAAATGAAAAATCCTACCAGAAGTAAAAATCCTACCATAAGTAAAAAAAATTACCAAACGAATTTCTGTTTCAGAAATTAGTTTACCAAACAGATTTCTCTACCAGAATGACTGCTTAAGCAAAAAAGCCATTTCAGAAGTGTTATCATGCACCCCTTAACTTCCCAACTTTCCAACTTATGCAAAACTCCCCCAAACTTTTAATTTATTAGGGTAGTCAACCCTCCGTCTAATTTTTCATTTGAACGCTACTTGATATGTGTTTTTTCAAGAGCAAACGTGTAATTCTTCTTGAATTTTTAGTCAAATCACCCGTTTTCGCTCAAACGCGTTAACAGTTACAAAGAAAATAACAAAAAAAGAAGAAGAGATAAGTGCATCAAGAATTCTAAAACTTTTCTAAAAAATACAATCGGGTCTTAATACTTTTAAATTAATGCAATTAAGTCATAAAACTTGTCAAATCAATGCAACCAAGTACTTTCGTTAACTCGTCTAATTTAAGTAGCGGAAAATGCTGTCATGTGGTTATCGTATGAAATACGGACGAATCAACAGTTTTAGGACTCCTGACGCACTTATCCTTTTATTTATTTATTTTCTTTCGCAGCTATTAATGCATTTGAGGGAAAACGAGTGATTTGACTAAAAACTTCAAGAAGAATTACATGTTTGCTCTTGAAAAACCGCACATTCAAATGGAAAATTAGACGGAGGGTTGACTACCATAACAAAATGAAAATTTCGTGATTTCGTGTAACGTTTAAACGAATGCGCACCGCGCTAAACCTTTATGAGGGGGTTCCGTGTAATTTCTCCATAACAATAAAAACATTTTTCATAAGCCCTGCAATTTTACCGGCTTTCGAATTTTTGTGTGTCACAATATTTTTCACAAGCGTTAAGGAAAAAAAATGCAAGGAGTTACGATCAGAATACGGATCCCAGGCTGGATGGACCATAGATTCCTTGTCCTTGTGTGCTCAAAAGTGGAGCTTTTTGGATATAAGCCATGAAGTGTTAGGAATGCGCAAGAAAAGCATGTGACCGATTCGTGCGAGCCACGTTGGGGTGTTGTGTTCGGAGTCTAGGTATTGCCACGCATGCCAAAATCAATCTGTTGTGATACCCTGATCTCCACGTTTGACTCGATCGACCATTTTTATTCGAGACAAATGAATAATGATATGATTGATAACAATGGTTCCATCCGTCACACTACTATTTAGAACGGTATAAGGAGGAAACGATTTTGTCGGGGGATGTTGGAGCTTGTTTCTAGTTTGAAAAGTCTCGAGTGGTGACCACGGAGCGGTCATATTCACCCAACGGGACATATGGATCTGCTTGCATATACAAACTATAATTGGTTGCTCATTATTTACCAACTTAATGCGACACTACAAGTTTGCAAGAGCCATGAAAGTCAAACTGCCACGCTCTATAATCCATTCCACTCTTTTTCTTTTATAATAAGTTTTTTGGTTATTGTGATCCCTACGAATGCTTGCGAGCCACCTCCATCCACTTGTATCGAACAAGGCTTCACATGTAAGATGGCGGGCGCGACCCCCCTGAAGTTACACCGATCGATCGCTTGACGCTATGATTTCAAATCAAACACCTCGACCAATTCAACTCACCTTTTTTCGGAATCAATTCACTCCACTTTTATTCCGATCATGCTTGATTTGCACCATGTGCATAATACCCAGAAAGAAATGTGCACGACTCCATCGGTAGTGGAAACGACCCCCATCTCTCGTTTCGTTTCATGCTTTATAAGGAAAAAGAAGAGCCGGTCCAACATATTACCCTAACCCCAAGGAGGTCGATACTAATTTACTAAACAGCCCCACTAGATTCCAATAATACTAATAAAAGGACAAAAAATGTCGGGGTTTCTAGAAATTTGGCCACCCCGTCAGACTGGGCGAGCGCTTCCTTCCAACTTCGAGACCATCGGCACCAACATTGTGATCGACGCCCCTGTACTTCTCCCATATTGCGATTTCCCACCCCCAAAAAATTGATCTTATTCTAATTCGTCCCCACATGCAGGAGCTCGCGGGACCGATCGGCATTTTTGGCGAGGCCCCAGCCCCGCTCGTCCACCAGAATCTCGCGCGATTTCTCCCGATAAGTATCGCGACAAAGCGAACCGGTTATGGTTTAGTTCGTTCCACGTGGTGAGCATTCATGAAGGGGGACGTACCGAAGGGGGGGACCCACTTGAACCCGCTAAGCTATACAAGCCTTATACAGCTTGATAGAATCTATCCCATCAGAGAATACAATTGGTTTAATAAACTTGGCATTGTTTTTTATTTTTTTCTTTTATTGCAAACAAGCTTTCTTATTTTTTCAATATCGCCAAAAAGCCGGAACCATTACGCTCGTGCCACGTCTACCCTAAATTCAGTTTTAATGTTACAAAAAATCCCTAATCGATGCATCCGTGCCGCATTCATTCCAAACCGGTGCAATCGTGACATATTTATCCTAGATTGTGGTTGCACGGTCACCCCATACTGTGGTAAATCTCTAAATTTTTTGGGCTAAATGTGGCATTGGCACATGCGTACTAATTTGGGAGTTTAAGTTAAATGTGGTACGGACGTACGCGATACAAGTGCATTGATTTAAGATTTTTTGTAATGCGAAAATTAGTTTGGAGTTAGCGAAGTATTAATTTGAGATTCTCGGTTCATTGATTTCGTTTTGGAGAATTTTTTCGGGAACATCGATTTTTGGTAGTGATGATTGGTAGCGCGGAAAGCGATCACAATGATGAAGGTGTCTCCTCCAAGGGTTGAAGGGGGCATGAGGGGTTCATCATGACTGTCCAGTGCATTGACTTGGTAGAGGCTAGAGGCTTCGCTTGCTACTTTAATTAACAAGGTAAAGCGATTTCGCCGGTATAACCCACCACGCTAGAGTAATTAATTCGCTAAAAGACTTTAATGCTTTCTTAATTTGCCGCTTAACCAGCGTCTCCGGTGCGCCGATTGATGACAATAAACTACCGAGACCCGCCGAGCGGTGATGATCGTCAAACATGTCGGTCCTTCAAAATTGCTTCAATTGTCTTCCGACAATCTCCTTCTTCAGACCCAACTGGCCCTTCTTTCGCTCTTGTCGGTCGCCGACTTCTTTTTCTTCTTCTTTTTTCTCTTTTTTGCATATCCATTTTAGTTAAGTTGGGGAACCCCAAACACGGAATAAAATCAAGCTTATTTATCGATCTAATTTAAAGTTAAAAGCACCTCAACAATAAGGCCGCTGTCAAATTTCCGCAAACCATAGTGCAGACTTTCTTGTATCCAGCGTGAAAGTAATTTACGAGACCATCGCATCATGATCCGATATAACGAACCAATTACATTGTCCGCGTTATAAAGATTCTAAAAAGCTTTCCTTTTCCTCGCAAATTTCAAGACTTTCTATTCCGCTAGCTCGTTTCTTCCATATACCCGATGAAAAATAATATTGTCAAATTCGATGTGAATAATGTGGTTTTGTATAACAAACAATCTATGCAAGTTTGGACATGAATTTTTAGAAAGTGTTGATTTGGCTATATTTTTTTTTATCGGTGAACTACAGACGCGAATATTACCTGTATTTATATTTAGTTAAGTTTGTATGAGAGTTATATTTATAACTTGTGATCCACTAACAAAAGGTATGATTAGGGCAAGTTTCTTTTAAACATAATAGAACAAAATATGATTCTTTTAACTAATCTTATATCAGACTGTCAATACTATAAATGGTGATCGATTCTAAAGTGGATAAGTTTCGTATCAAAAACATGTAACCTACCATGTTAGGGTCTATTCCCTTAGAAACCGGACTGACATTGAACCGACCGATTCTAAGGAAGAATCTGCCTGGAAATTGAGCTCAACTTCAAGTAATTAAAACAGACTATGTAAATAATTTTGTGCCTATTTGGTTCAGTATTTAGAAGGGGCTTTGGAGCTCTAAAGTCCCCTGGCCAAATGCAAATAGCGTTTGGTTCGTTTTCTGCTCAACTTTGGAAAAATGCAATTGCATTTCCCAAGCATTTGACTCAAAGTAGCTACGGAAGTACTTTGGAAAGTTACATTTCTGAAATGCAACTATAATTTTTTATTTTTTTATTTTATTTTTTATTTTTTCGTTTTCTTTTTCTTTTCTTTTTTTATTTTCTCCTTCTTTCTCCTTCCTCCGCCGATCGCGAACCTCGGCGACGGCAGCCGGGCGACGATCGACCATGACACGCGGGTCGGCGAGCTCGAGGCTCGGAGACGCGAGCCTCGATGTCACCGGATCTAGCTCGGCCTCGAGCGAGCGAGGCTCACCTCACCAGATCAGGCAAGGCTCGGTCTCACTCGAGGCCGAGCCTGGCCTGTGGCCAGTCACCGGCTGCTGCCGTAGCTGGCGATCGGCTGAGAAGAAATTAACGAAGGAAGAAAAAAAAAAGAGATTTTTGTTAAAGAAAGTAATAAAAGTAATAAAAAATAATAAAAATCGAATAATTTACAAATGGTATTTTTTACCAAACGGCAATTACGTCAAAGTTGTCAAAGTTGCTTTTCAATATGTTTTTAAAATACACATTATTAAATACTATTTACATTTCGAAAATTCCTTTTAGCCTAAAGATATTTGTATTTTTCCAAGAACATTTATCCGAAACAACAAAACAAGTCCTAAATAAAATCGGTGCAGTTCAGTTCGGTTCGCTTCTCTAAGTTAAATCGGCCGAATTGGTCCAGTCCAAAAGACTATAGCCAAATGTACGGTTTTCTCGGCATGAGATGTGATTGTTCATTCAATATATCGCGATAAATTGCCTGCTTTGGGGAATTTCTCACAAAAATGCATATATCTTCTCTCTCCTCTCCTCTCTCTCTCTCACTTTTCCTTTTCTATCTTGTCCAGTTATCAACCACACTCCACTCCACTCCCCAAGACCTTGTTCCCCGAGCCTTCTTTTTGCCTTTTACTTCCACACTATGTCCTGTTCTCTCACTCTCCATGCCTTCACGCCCTCATTTTTTGGCTCTGCACCTCCTCCGCCTTCTCTGCTTTCTCTCCCCTCTCTCCATTAACATCGGTTGGGGCTTTCCACTTTCTGGTGTAGGGAAAAGGAGGTAAAGCTCCGTGAACGTAACCTCCCCAGGTTTTGTGCATTTTCTCCACTTGCTCCAACGGTCAAATCTCCTTCTCGTTCTTTTTTTTTTCTCCTTCAATTGTCTCAATTTTTGGGTTCAAGATGGTTTCTTTAGTCTTGTTAGTCCTCCTGGTGTGTAGCTCCAGCGTCGCTGTGTCCTCTTTGAACGCTGAGGGCTATGCTCTGCTTTCGTTCAAGCAGTCCATTTACGAAGACCCAGAAGGGTCTCTCAGTAACTGGAACTCCTCCGATGACAACCCTTGTTCTTGGAACGGGGTCACTTGCAAAGAAGCAAAAGTTGTGTCCGTGAGCATTCCCAAGAAAAGGCTTTATGGGCTTCTTCCTTCTGCACTTGGGTCGCTCTCTGACCTTCGCCACGTTAACTTGAGGAACAATAAGTTCTTTGGGAGCTTACCATTCGAGCTCTTTCGAGCTCAGGGCCTACAGAGTTTGGTGCTTTATGGGAATTCCTTATCTGGGTCTCTGCCAAATGACATTGGCAACCTCGGGTACCTCCAGACTCTTGATCTGTCTCAGAATATGTTCAATGGCTCTATACCCACTTCCATTGTTCAATGCAAGAGACTCAAGACCCTTGATCTCAGTCAAAACAATTTGACCGGCTCACTTCCGAATGGATTTGGGGTCAATTTAGTTGCTCTTGAGAAACTCGATCTTTCATCCAATAGGCTCAATGGATCAATTCCTAGTGATATGGGGAATTTGTCCAACTTGCAAGGAACTGTTGATTTGTCTCACAATCTGTTTGGTGGTTCTATCCCGGCTAGCCTTGGAAATCTTCCGGAGAAGGTGTATATTGATCTGACCTACAATAATTTAAGTGGTCCAATACCCCAAAACGGTGCTCTTATGAATCGAGGACCAACTGCATTTATTGGAAATCCTGGGCTTTGCGGTCCCCCATTGAAGAATCCATGTTCTCCGGATACTACAGGTGCAACTTCTCCTTCATCATATCCCTATTTGCCGAGTAATTACCCACCTCAGTCAGATGATAGGAGCGGTGGAAAAGCTAGAGGGTTGAGCAAGAGTGCTATAATTGCAATAGTAGTTGGTGATGTGGTTGGAATCTGTGTTGTTGGGCTGCTATTTTCATATTGTTATTCGAGGATTTGTGTACGCAATCGCACCAAAGATGACAATGTCTATGGTTTTGAGAAAACCCAGAAGGGAAGGAAAGAGTGCTTGTGCTTCAGGAAAGATGAATCGGAAACTTTGTCTGAACATGTCGAGCAATACGATCTTGTGCCGTTGGATTCTCAGGTAGCTTTTGATCTGGATGAGTTGCTTAAAGCATCGGCTTTTGTTTTAGGGAAGAGTGGAATTGGGATTGTATACAAAGTTGTGCTCGAAGATGGGCTGACCCTTGCTGTGAGAAGGTTGGGTGAGGGAGGGTCTCAAAGGTTCAAGGAATTTCAGACGGAGGTGGAAGCTATAGGGAAGTTAAGACATCCCAATATTGTAACTCTTAGGGCATACTATTGGTCTGTGGATGAAAAGCTGCTTATTTATGACTACATTCCTAATGGAAGTCTTGCCTGTGCACTTCACGGTAAAATTTTGTCTTTTATTGTTTCAAGATGCAAATTCCGTCCAAGTTGACTTTATTTTCTTGAAAATTTCCTAATACCGTCTCTGTCCTATTTTTCCTTACTGCTTTATCTCTACATGCTGTAACGATCATCAGGAAAAGCTGGATTGGTGTCTTTCATGCCCTTGCCATGGTCTCTGCGGTTGAGAATCATGAAAGGAATAGCGAAAGGTTTGGTCTATCTTCATGAATTTAGCCCCAAAAAGTATGTTCATGGAGACTTGAAGCCAAACAATGTACTTCTTGACCAAAATATGGAATCCCACATATCCGATTTTGGGCTTGGCCGTCTTGCCAATATCGCGGGGGGCTCTCCTACCGTACAATCTAACAGGATCACAAGCGAGAAGCCACAAGAAAGAATCCAAAAGAGTACGTCCTCAGAAGTTTCTACCATTATCTCATCGATAAACTTGGGATCGCACTACCAGGCTCCTGAAGCATTGAAAGTCGTAAAACCGTCGCAGAAGTGGGACGTCTACTCTTTCGGGGTCATCTTACTGGAGATGATCACGGGGAGGTATCCTGTCGTTCAGGTGGGAACCGCGGAGATGAACCTGGTCCATTGGATCCAGTTGTGCATCGAGGAGAAGAAACCACTTTCGGATGTCCTAGACCCGTACTTAGCTGAAGACGCAGATAAGGAGGAGGAGATAATAGCGGTTTTGAAGATCGCGATGGCATGTGTCCATAGCAGCCCCGAGAGAAGACCCGCAATGAGGCACGTCTCTGATGCTCTCGAAAGATTGGCCATACCAACCGATTGATAATATCTTCGCCCGGCCGGAAAAGCTTAACCTGAATGATCAGTGAAGCCTGTTGTCTCAACTGGACGAAGTCGCGACGAGCTCCTGTTTGACCACAGAACCGTGAACACCCCTTGCTTTGAAATGTAAGCGTAAGAAGTTTTCAGCTGGCGTGTTCTACCTGAGGGGGCTCCAAATAAAAAACCTGGACCGCCGTGAAAACTAATTCGTTTTATTTACTGTCTTTGCATGAGGGAATGGGGTTGTGTAGTGTAGGTAAAGCCACAGCTAGGTCAGGCCATCATGCTGCGAGAGATTGCAAATTGTTTCTGAATGGCTTGGTTGTTTCTGCCACACGTGATTGCCAAACCCTCCTTTGTTTCTCTTGTTTGTTTCTCTTGTTTGTTTCTCCTCTGTTTTCATGAATTTGTAGTGTTCATCCATTGTCTGTATCGTCTGGTTTCTGGTCATTTTTCTGTACCCTCCCCACGACAGTTCCTCGGACTTATGTTAGTGCCTACGTTGTCTAGATGCTAGGGGATGAAAACTTGTTTTGGATTTATGGATGGCATCTGATCACTTCTCCACATGTGAGTGCTCTAATTTCTGACTGTTCCAAAGTCTTTAAAAGTTGGTGGCATATCGGATCAGGACTGAGACTCGTTGTGTGAGCTGAACTGAACCCGATTTGGTAGTTGGGTTGAATTGTGGAAAATTCTCGATTGACCAATCATGTGGCGAGATTACAGGGGGTGTGGACTCCACAATTCAAAGTCGCTCACAATCATTCTTTGCGAAGGATTCTTCCTTAGCTGTCTCTTTTGGACTGGTTTTATGGCGTTGGTGGTCAATATTTCTCGAGTCCTTTTCATGCGCTTTTCTTTAAGAAGAAAGGAGCTTTGGGGAGTCATTACAGGCGTAATTGGGCGTTGCCTTTTTCTTCCTTTTCCTTGCTCTAGAAATATAAAATAAAAGGATAAAGTGCACGGGAAGTCCTTAAATTTGTCACGATAGTACAATTAAGTTCTATAAACTTTCAAAAAGTGTAATAAAGTCCAAAAATTCGTTAAATTGGTGCGTGCAAAGTCCTTTCGCTAACTGCGGCTGACGTGGCTAATGAAAAATGTTAACTTGATTTTTCATTATTATTTCCTCTCTTTGCGGCTGACTTGGCTAATGAAAAATGTTGACTTGATTTTTTATTATTATTCTTTCCTCTCTTTTATATGGTGCTGACGTGACTATAACATGAAGAATAAGGCTAAAACACTAAACCGTTTTGGTTAGAATCTGTTTTTTTAACACAAATTTAGTTGAATTAAATTTAGAAAGCAAGCTAAATCTTTAAAAAAATGGAAACCAGGTGGGGGTTTACAAGGCCCTTGCCATCGCCACCCCCACTGCCCTTTCTGACTATGGCGGGGCGACGGTTGGCGGGATCGCCCTGGCCAGTGGGCAACCCTCGCTGATATCAAGCATGGTCGTTTTAGCTATGTCAACACAACACCACGTAAAAAGAGAGAATAATAAAAAAAATCACGTCAATATTTTTTTTTTGGTAAAATACATCAGTATTTTTTATTAGCCAATAAATGAAATTAATGAAAGAATTTGATTGCATCAATTCAATAAGTTTTAGGACATAATTTGTATTTTTCTTGAAAGTTTAAGGGCTCAATTATACTTTCATAATAAATTTTAGGACTTCCAGTATATTTATACCAAAAATGAAAAATATAAAGTTTTACTCATTACATCTAAAACTAAAAGACTACCTTATCACAACATAAATTAAACTTTACTAAAAGAAAAGGAATAAAAAGGAAAGGGAATTCTGATAAACATCTTAAACATCCTGTGATCATCTACTCCATAAAGTACTTGATTACATTGAATTTCTGGATCCATCTTTTGATATGGTTGGCAATGCAACTTCCAAACAATGTGCACTATATTGATGTCATAGTCCCCGGTCGTGACCCAAGGAAAATAACAGTCTAAACGATGACCAATTGGATCAAAAGAATCAACTATGGGCTTTGTCATTGTAACAGGCGTTTTGACCCAAAAGGAAAGAAAAATGTAACAGGCATTGTCTAACCAAACAGAACCTATACTAAAACACGTTGATCCTCCCCCAAAACGTTACAGACCAAATTACAACAGACTACCTATAATTATCAACAGCAGCTAAGCAGAGCATACCAACCCCCATGACATGCGCTGATCATCCTACAAGAGCATCGCATATCTTCTAAAGTGAACGAGCACTAGGAACCATCGTCAGAGCCACGAAATCCCCAAGCATTTGCATGAATCCCTCTGATCTAGGAGCAACATGCAACATGACCAGAACAGAATTTCATTGTTGTTGCCTTGATTCATCAGAGGAGGTAGCCTTGTTTTGGTTTTCGTGACAATCATGGTGATTAAGAAACTCGATTATACATGGGTAGATCTGCTGCACGGCCTGCCCAAGAGCCACGACGCACTAGCATCAGATGACAAAATGGAAATGTAATGATGTAAGAGTCCGTTGAATGTGAAAAGCAAGAGCCATACCATTCGACCCCCCACCAAATCATAATGAGCATAATGAGGCCCTTCAGGTCCCCCAAAAACTTTGTAGGTAACCAGATGATCAGGAAGAAGCTTCACGGTTTCTGTACGACCAGGTCAAACGAGTAAGAACATTCTTGTTACTGTCCAAAAGAAAATTTTTGGCATAATTCCCATATAAACGTACCCTCAACAGCTTCAGGTGGACAGATTAGATCTTTATTCCCTGCAATCGCCAAGATAGGCACATTGCTTTTGTGCAAATGATCCTTGTAAAAGAATCTGCCACTACGGTCGGATAACCCTCCTTCCTTGAAAGCCGTTGTTAGCTGCAGTATGAGTTTAGCAGGTATAGTGCCTGCAAATCCCAGGACAAAATCGAGTGAAATCACTCAAATAGCACACGAACACTCAGCCGATGGAATAATAGAGCAAGATGCAATATTATATGCACTGAAAATCTATCTGTACATCTGTCTGCAATATAAACTGTGAGATTTTGTGGAACTACTGCCAACTGTTAAGAACAGTTGGCAGTAGTTGAGGTGAACCAGAAAAAGTTGGGTAGAGCCGGATCTAAATGTTGGCTAGGTAAGCGTCCTGTAGTAAGAGGAGTGGCGAAGAAAGCGGGTCAACTGAGGGGCTGGCACACCGAAGCTTGAATACCGAATGTGTGCACCCGGCCACTTCGACTGAATCGTATACATAATAAGTGGGGCTGGTTTAGATCTCTCACCTCTCCTTTTTAGGAGGTAAGCGGACAAAGACAAAAACATCATCACAATAAGAAGTTCAGAAATGCAGAAAGTTGTAGAGGTTCTAGCATATTGCAGTCAAGAATTTGTGCTCACGACTAGAATCAAAGAGATGGAGAACATTTTGTGAAGGTTATTCTGGAAGTGACAAGTAACGTGGACAATAAAAATCTAGATACCAACATAACTAGACAAAATTGGAATTTTCACGCCTATGCCTGAGGCTGCAGACAACTTCCATGAAAAGCACATGTTATTTATCTCCCATCGCAAGGCAGACACATTGAACTTACAAAAGTTGTTCAAGATGAGCTTTTCCAACAATTCTGGATGCATCATGTCCTCTGCTGATATCAGATAATTTAACCAAGACAATACATAGGGAGGGCGCGATGAAAGAGGATACGCGGCCGATAACATCGCCCCTAGAGGAACAACAGGAACATTAAGAGCCTCTGCAGGATCTGCCTGCTTGACAAGAACCTTAGCATTAAATTTTGGCACAGACAATAGCAAAACTTAGCCGAAAAAATCCATTCCAACAAAAAAGGCATCCACATTTCCACTCACGAGGGGTAAAAGCAACTTGAGTGTTGATTTTGAAGGTGTGTAGTCAAGTGATGATGCCAAAGTAACAACTGCTGCTAATTTTGGGTCCTTTCCTTCAAAACCTTGTCAGGTAAATATACAAACGGTCAATTTATAATATGCTAGCACAACTATCTGAAGTCTTAGACCAGTTCATGAAAATGATCAGCCTTATTAGAACAGTCAAAAAGAGGATTTGAAAATGACAATCGGTTTTTTTAAACACTGCCTAGAGATGATGGAACGAAATACAGAAGAACAAGCGGTGAAGAAAGTACTAATTTTCAGGCCCAAAAAGATCACTTCCATGCGAATAAGTTAGGGGTAACACATAATATCCGAAGCGAAAACTTTAGTGTAAAGCGAGGACATATCATCTACCCAACTTACTTGAAAAAAAGAAAAGAAAACTGAAGAAAACATCGTAAGGAAATAAAACTGACAAGTCTTAAATACTAGCAATGAATGCATAGCAACAAAATTTGTCGCAAAAGGTAAACATTGAAACAATTAAAGCAACAAAAGGAAAACCATTACGACATATCAATAAGACACGAAAAACGGAAGAGATGCTAATGCTCTCTACGATAGAGAGAAAAACTGATTTCTGCGAAGAGGTAAGACAGAATCTCACCACATCGAGATAGCATAGCATAAAGCAAGATTCCTCCCATGGAATGTCCAATTGCCAACAGTTTACCATCCTCTGGTTTGCTTATTGCTCTTATATATTCCATCTAAACCAATGAATGGATAAATGTCAATGTCAATTCCTTGTGCAAGGACTGAAAATACACCTTAGTTAAACCAGAAATCAGAAGAAAGCAGCACAAGGTATAATAAGAAAACGAAACACAAATAGAACATGAATATACACAGTGTATATGTCACCTCACCGCAGCAGGCACATCCTCTTCAAGGTAATGATCAAAATCCCAGTCATACTTCACGATCAAATCAAGCTGCTTCTGAAAATCTTCAATAGTAGAAGAGAAACGTTCTTGTATATTAAAAAGTGGAGGTGAAACAGATCGTTGACCTTCTTCAATAACATGTACAAGTCGTTCACTTAAGTCTCTAATTTGATTAGCAATCCCAGAGTTTTGCCTTGATTCCAACAAGCCTGAAAGAGTCGCCCTTATCTCATTGTAGCGCTCTGATAGCTGTGAATCCTCCACAAGTTTGGATATCTGATCAAAGAACTTAGCAGACATAATTCTGGATTGACCTTCGCTAAGAAAACCAGATAGCCTTTCTGACAAACGCATGAAAGTCTCTGTTAACTTTGACACCAGCTTAGATTCATCCCATGCAGTCGCCAGAGCTGCAGGATCTTCCTTAGCAGCAGAAACTTCGGAGTCCAGATAGACACTGGTACTGATCGTTGCATCCTGTTGCTCAGGAAGAGCTCCATTTACTGCACCTTTTGCAGCGGCGTCCATTCGCTTCGATATTTTATTTGCAGATTGTTCAATTCCTTTGGGAGTTGATCCCTGTACGCTCAATCCAGCACCTCTGACTTCCAGAATCCAGGTGTCAAATCCTTCACCCGACATGTACCGTGCAAATGACGACTGTAAAAGGTCAAATCAGTCAACATCACAAATATAAAATTTTCAGATCAAACTGCAGTCTTAAGTCCTGCAATTAGTTCCTGGCCCGTTGATCACATGAATTACAATTACAGGACCCCTATGTTCAGTGCCAACAGAGATCGATACAAATCGAGCAAGAACTCGCTAAATGAAGAAACTCCAAATTAAACCTAACGAACTAGCTAAATTTATGTACTGACTCAAGCTGACTACTTCCAGAAGCATATCTAAGACAGAAAAAATAGGTTCATTAACCGCCAGACCAGAGACCCTTTACCCTGCGAATGGCTGCAAATTTGCCAAAACACAGACTCATAAGACACTTTTCCATCGGAAAAAAGCAAAGAAACTACGGACTATGAGCCTACCACACAGGAAGACCTCACAAGATATCCAAGGCGGATACACCGAGACATCGAGATATCAATTTGGCAACTCTAGCATTCCTCTAATCAACAACTAGAAGCATAGTAAAAGTGGAAACAAACTTCAAACGATCTTATTCGATAATGCCGGTAGTTTCACAAAGAGTAACAAACGACATACACCAGGGGCGAGATCGTAACCAATCGCGTTGGTTCCAACTCCGGACAGCAACAGCAGAGGATGACCCCTGATAGGAGCCTGTCGAGCAACCATGCCCAATCAAAACTAATATAAACAATAAAAGCAAGGACGAACAGTCGCCGCCAAAAGTGCAGATGTAGAAATGGAACCTGAGGAGGCGGGTGGTAGCGCCAGAGGGCGAGGCGCCAGTCGCTGTTGCCGACGGAGACGTAGTGGAGCTCGTCGGCGGTGCAGACCGACGGCTTCTCGGGGATCTTCAAGACGGCGTCGCCAGCCTCCTTGGTGGAGAAGGCCCGCAGCCTCAGCGACGGGCTCGGCGAGGGGACGCGACGCGCGGCGGCGGGGCGCGAGAGGGCGAGGGAAGGAGCGATGGAGCGGACGGCGGAGGAAGCAGCGTGGAGGGCCGACCGGAGGTCGTGCTGAATCGTCGCCATGGATCGAACGGAATCTTTGCAGAATTGGGAGTTATCGATGTTCGGGAATCGGTCGTCGGTGATGCTTGAATTGCTAGAAGCTCGTCGAGAGAAAGAGGGAGGAAAAAATATATTTAAAAGTCTCAGAACTTCGGAAAAATTTCAAACAATGACACTTCACGAATCATTTCAAAAAAGGCCTCACCGAAGGCCATTTTGATCTTTTACTTTTTTAATTTATATATTTTTTCCTTTTTTTCTGTTTTCCCTTTACCTTTTCTTTTCGTTTTTTTCTTCTTCTTCTGTTCCCCTCCCCCTTCCGGCCATTGCCGGCCTCAGGCTCGGGCGACCCTCGCCTTGACCAGTATCGGGCGACCCTCGCACGGGCCGGCGTCAGGCGAGGGTCGCCCTCGCCCGACGCTTGGCCTGGCGTTCCTCGCCGCTTGGCCTGGCGTTCCTCGCCGGCGTCGGTCGAGGGTAGCCCTCGCCTGGGTGAGAGGTAGGCGAAGGGTTGATTGGTGTTTTTTCTTGTGTTTCTTCGTGATTCACGATTTGGAAGACGCTAAGCGGAGGAAATTTCCTATTTCTTTCTCATAATTTTATTCTCTGAAGTTTTTAATATTTTTCACTCGAATCTTCATCTAATTAGCCAAGACTCGCGAGTTATCACCGGAGGTGAAGTTGCCGAGACCCTCCTCTCTTCCTCGGCATTAATTTCTGCCAAAGCTGAAGAACCGATTCAGAGCAGATTTTGCAGGCTTCAGAAAAACCTAAGGATCAAAAAGGATTTTTTTAATTAACCGATCAATCAATGTCTCCGGCATCGTTTAATGACACAAAAACCATGCAGATGGGGCTGCGAAGTTTCCCCTTCCCTCGCAACCACCTGCCTTCTCTGTCGAACTTGTGATTAGCTCGAGATTCGTCCTCTCACTCGTGCCACTCTTTTTTTCTGCTTCTGTTCGGTGAGGTTTCCATCAAGAAATCTTTGGAAAGATCGGATAAAGTAAAGAGAAAAAGGAGATGGAGACCAAGTTGGATTTGAGAAGCCAGCGCGAGGGTCGCTCGACGCCGGTCAAGGCAGTGCCTAAGGCCGACGATGGCCGGAGGCGGAGGGTAAAAGAAGATGGAAAAAAAAAGAAAGAAAAAAAGAAAAGGTAAAGGGAAAAACAAAAACAAAATGCAAAAAAAATAAAAGACCAAAATACCCTTCGGCCAGGTCATTCTTTAGAACGATTTGTGCACTTCATGCTCTTATTTGAAACAAGATCTACTTCATGTCCTTATTTGAGAAAATGAAGGCACTTCAGGAATTTATTTGAAATTTTCCCTAAAATTTATTTGTTTTAAAAAGTATAATTAAATCTTAAAATTTATCATAAAAATGAAATCGAGTCTTAAATTTTTTTAAAAATATAAATAAATCTTAAAATTTATCTACAATTGAGTCTTACAACTTTCGAAAAGTGTAATAATAAAAAAATTGATTGGACCAATTTGATAAACTTTAAGATTTGATTGCATTTTTTGAAAATTTTAAGATTCAATGGCATTTTTATTACAAATTTTAAGACTTTCAATATGCTTATTAAAAAAAACAAAACCATAGAAGAAGAGAACGGATGTGAGTGCGCTACTGACGTGGCACTATCCAACCTTTGGAATCTCTGCGGCCCTATCGGCAGATTGGAGATTCTTGTCCAGACTCCATTGTTTTGAGGGAAAATTTCAAATAATGGCCCGAAGTCCTATCATTTTCTCAAATAAAGGCCCCAAGTAAACCTTGTTTCAAATAAGGGCATGAAGTGGTATAATATGTTTCAAATAAGGGCCTAAAGTGGCCATAAAGTTTCAAAAAAGGGCTTGGCTTAAAGGGCATTTTCGTCATTTCCCATTTTGATTTTTTGTTTATTTTTTTCCTTTTTTATGTGTTTTAAAAATTAAAAAAAAAAAGCCACACACAGGCGAGAGGGCTGCCCCTCCCGCCTGTGGCCGCCGGCCCATCGCTAGTGGGGTTGCCGGCGCCTCGGCGAGAGCCGATGACCCCGTCGTCGTTTGTCGCCCCCACCGACTCCCCGCCAACGTGGGGCAGCGGCCACAGGCGGGAGGGGTAGCCTCTCGCTTGTGTGTAGCTTTTTTTTTTTTTTTTTTAATTTTTAAAACACAGAAAAAAAATAAAAGTCTAATAAAAAAGAAAAAAATCAAATAAGGAAAAAGACGAAAATACCCTTTAAATCAGGCCTTTTTTTGAAATTTTATGGTTACTTCAGGCCTTTATTTGAAACAACGTTCACTTCGGATCCTTATTTGAGAAAATAAGGGCACTTCAGGCTTGTTTCAAAATAAGGTTCATTTGGAGCTCTTATTTGAAAAATTGAGAGGACTACGGGCCTTTTTTGTGAAATTTTCCCCTTGTTTTGAGCTGAAGGAGGAGGAAGCAAATTTCACGAAAAGACGCAAGGCCCATTGATTCCAGAAAAGCCCAACAACGGCCCGCCTCCGTCGTCTTCTTCCTCTCCCTCGCCAAAACCCCTTCCTCTTCCTCCTCCTTCAGCTCGCCAAAAGTTGAGAGGTTTTGAAGTTTCTCCACTCCGTCGTAAGCCGGGCTTCTTCGGCTTCAACTCTTCTTTTCTCCGCATGCGCCGTGTTCGACGAAATGTCTGCTTCAGCTCGTGAGGTTGGCGTGAGCCGGGCGTTCATCGGGGCTGGATGCAACCGAATCGTGAACAACGTCTCGTGGGGCGCCTGCGGTCTGGTGGCTTTCGGTGCCCAGAACGCCGTCGCCGTCTTCTGTCCCGAGGTGCTTCCGAGACTCCTTGATCGAATCAATGCTCGTTTCTTGGTTATTTTTTTTTTCTTCTTGACTAACGATCATTGGTATGTTAAATTGTTGCAGGCTGCTCAGATTTTGACTACGCTTCCCGGTCACAAGGCGTCCGTGAACTGCACCTTCTGGCTTCCGAATAACAAATTTGCATTCAAAGGTAAGAGCTTTTTGTTGTTTGTATTCTTAGCTCGATTGCAGTTCATTGGACAATTTGGTTGATTGTTTTTCTAGAATCAGCTAACTGTTTCTTCCCATGCTTATGTTTTTCTTCGTCAGTAGTTATATTTGAGATCGGGATCCATTAGGATAATCACCCAATCAGTATTCTTTTAAGTTTAGCATTTTACTGTGAAACTGAGGCTAAACATCAAGAGGAGGTGTTTTTTGTTTCTGTTTTTTTTTATGGACCTTTCTAGGTTTATGCTCTAGCCTAGCATGCCGAACGCTACATTGATCTGGTATTCTTTATCTTCGTGGGATTTTTGATGAATTCTATGTCCTTTACAGCTAAACATTTAGAGCATCATTATCTGTTGTCTGGAGATGCTGATGGTGCCACAATACTATGGGAATACTCTCTTATTGACCGCAAGGTACACCTTGGGCTAATGGAGTACATCTCAAAGAAGCTTACCCTCTTTCTCGCTTTCTTTTATTTCATTGCATTTGTTCTGAGCCTATTCCCTTATTTCTGGTAAATGAAGGTCAACGATGTGGTACTCCAAGTTCTGTGATGTCTAAAAAGATCTAGTGAAACATGTTCTTATAAATGCTAAACTACAGTGCATCTTTTATTGTCAGTGGACGCATATTATGCAACTACCACAGTCGCACAAGAAGGGAGTCACGTGCATTACCGGAGTCATCATCTCTCCAACTGATGGTCTGGTTGCATCAACTTCATCAGATGGTATTGTTAATATCTGGGAAGTGGCTTTCCCATCCACCAGCGGAGGTGAGCAGCTCTCATTAACTACAATGTTTTTCCATCGACATATTTTACTCTATTTATTCGCCATCTGTTGCCTTTCGCTTTTCAAATGGTAGTTGTTCCAGCAGGGGTATTCTATTGTGGCTATTACATTCTGGTTTTCACATAATCACTGCGATTTCAAGATTTTTTGTTCTTCCACCACATAATTTGGAAACTCCAGCTTATGCTATCCATAATAAAGAAGAAGCTCTCAATCAGGGCTAATCACCATAGAAAATACTGACAATATTAAAATATGATTACGAGTTAAAAGCTTTACTTGTTTCGACATAAGGTATTTTATACTCCTTTTGTCTTTAGGTCTTTAACTCAAAATGTGAAAACCGGGGGGAAAAGCTTGTAGGCAACAGAGATTTTAGCTTGAGGGAAAAAAAGGAGGAGAGCCTAGCCTGGTAAGAGTACTGCAATTAGCAGTCATTGGGATAAGAAGAATGAATGTCATAATTGTAAATAGACATAATATTACGATCATTGTAATTATGATTGTTAACCACCATTGATCTCCAATTTATATGCCAAACTGCTTGTTTGTCGTAGGAAAATGCAATTTCACACTTCTGGAATCCATATATGTGGGTTTAAAACCAATGGTAGCACTCTCATTAGCAGAGTTGCCTGGAGATGCTGGGAAGATTGTCCTGGCCATGGGAGGATTGGACAATAAAGTTCATCTGTACTGTGGGGAGAGGTCAGGAAAGGTATTAAACTTCGGTTTCATCAGTTGAGATTAATTCATGCATCTTTACCTGCTTCATGTTGAAGTGCTTCTCTGACGGCTTGTTTGTTTCTGGAGTTTGTCCGAACCTGTGAGCTAAAAGGCCATACAGACTGGATCCGAAGCTTGGACTTTTCATTACCTACAGTTACTGATGGTGAACCAGATAGTATCTTACTTGTAAGTTCATCCCAGGATAGAGGCATACGCATATGGAAGATGACTGAACGTAATTCTCCTGCCAGTACCAAGGGCACATACAAAAAAGAAGAAATGAGCCTGGCTTCTTATATTGAAGGTCCTCTGCTTGTTGCTGGCTTGTGCTGTTATCAGATATCTCTTGAATCACTTCTAATTGGACATGAGGATTGGGTCTATTCTGTGCAGTGGCAGCCACCTCTAGTTTCCTCTACAACGGCGACCACGTATCATCAGCCACTAAGTATATTGTCTGCATCTATGGACAAGACAATGATGATTTGGAATCCTGAAAAGACCACGGGTATCTGGATGAATGTGGTCTCAGTAGGGGAACTAAGTCACTGTGCTTTGGGTTTCTATGGTGGCCATTGGTCACCGAATGGAGATTCAATCTTGGCACATGGATATGGGGGATCTTTTCATCTTTGGAGAAATGTTGGTGATGGATTTGATGATTGGCAACCACAACGGATTCCCTCGGGACACTTTGCCTCAGTATCAGATATTTCATGGGCAAGGTGTGGTGAATATATTCTCTCTGTCAGTCATGACCAGGTGAGATGATGAAATTTTTATTTCAAGCTTGTCCTTTTGTTTCCATCATGTTCTGCTGCAGGCTCATATTTGTTTAAAGAATAGGTGTTGTCATGATATTTCAGATAGAGCTACTAGCAACTTACTCTATACGGTCTACAAGTTATTATTGTATCAAATAAAAGTACTATCCTGGGCACAGCTTAGTGGGATGAATACATAGAAGAGATCATAATCAATTTCATTGTAAGTTCTATAACCTTACATGTTTAGAATTGGAGATTCTTCTAATGCTGAGTTTAAGAGCTGCTTATATGAGAGAGGATGAATATTGAGCGGCATAAGGTTTTGTGGACATAGGCATAATCTAAACATCCATTGGCTTTGCTTATCAAGGCCAATGGATGGGCGAGCAAAGACTGACAAGCCCTCACCATGTGATGATGACTGTCTTGTAATTTGTCCACTGCGATGATATTCTTGGAAAGGGACAGGGCTTGCTACATGCTTCATAGTTGAGCTCAAAGGAACTGTTCCTTAAGTTTTTCCTATTGCAAAATTAGAAAAAAACTGACAAAATTTTCTTGATGGGCAGTTGACTCTGCAGAAAGTTGTGTCTTTAAAAAGTGAACTGTTCCATCCTAGTGGTGAAAATTATGACATCATGTTGTAATTCTTTGTGTACTTCTTTTAGATTCTGATGCAGAATTTTAACATTTTCAGACAACACGAGTTTTTGCACCCTGGAAAAATGAAGCTTCACTACAAAAGTTTGACCCTTGGCATGAAATTGCTCGACCTCAAGTTCATGGTCATGATATTAATTGTGTGGCCATCATAAAAGGAAAGGGCAACCATCGCTTTGTCAGTGGAGCTGATGAGAAGGTTTCAAGGTTGTTTGAAGCCCCTTTGTCTTTCCTTAAAACCCTGAATCATGCATCTCTACAGGCCATTAGTTTTGCTGAGGACGATCAACTGGGTACTCAGGTTTTGGGTGCTAATATGTCTGCCCTTGGACTATCACAGAAACCCATATATGTACAGGGTGAGACTCTCTCTCTCTCTCTCTCTCTCTCTCTCAGTTGTCTTTTCTTGAGTTTATGTGGAAACTTTGACATTTGTTGTGTGCTTTCTCTACGAATTTAGATGTCATTAGAGATCAATACATTTTTTATCATGGAGTTTTATTTGGACATGAATTCAACATCTTTGGGATAGTAGAATTTATATCAGTTAAAAGGACATATTGAAGTCTGGTACTTTATGTTGAAGCTATGATGAATCAAAGCATGTACATTTCTATTCATGGGCAACATATAGGATACGAAATGTAATTACTAGGTGTAGGTTATAGGTTGGGATAAAATGTTACTAAGTGAAGCATTTTCTGTTGTAGCTGCTAATGCGACACCAAATAGAAATGGCAGTGATGGTTTTGACACCCTCGAAACCATCCCGGATGCAGTTCCCGTGGTTTTAACTGAACCCCCGGTTGAAGAGCAACTGGCTTGGCATACATTGTGGCCAGAGACGCACAAACTTTATGGTCATGGCAATGAGCTTTTCTCCTTGTGCTGTGACCATGAGGGAAAGCTTGTTGCTTCATCCTGTAAGGTATAAAGTGTTACTAGCATGTACACTTGTTGCTTTTATCATTGAAGTTGAGAGACCTCACTTCTGCTGTCAATTTTAGTAGGTGTGCTTGTACTTAATTTGATATACATATTCTAGGAGTGTATACATGGAAATTGCTGAATTGTGGATTCTGTGGTTTATTTTGCATGGAATAGTGAAGTGCCCTATTTGGCGGATAGTATTAAATTTATGGTTTTTTTTGTTTGGGAATGGTAAAGCACCCTATTTGCTGGACAGTATTAGATTTATGTTATTACAGTGGAGTTATAGGGATCATATGTGCAATCTTCAGAAGTTTTTCTTTTCCCATATTTTAGTGTTCTTGTCAAATTTGTCAGCCTACAACTTGATGTTCCATGTCAATGGTGGTTAGCTGTCTCTAAACTTCAAAATCTTGTCTTTCATTTCTTGTAGGCACAGTCAGCACCAGTGGCTGAAATATGGCTATGGCAAGTGGGCTCCTGGAAGGCAGTAGGTCGCCTTCATTCTCACAGCTTAACGGTGACCCAAATGGAGTTCTCTCATGATAACAAAATGCTATTAGCTGTTTCAAGGGATAGACAATTCTCTGTTTTCTCCATCGATAGAAGAGGTATGGTTCTGCATCCTTTTTTTGCCAAAGAAATGCATTTAAAAACAAAGTAAACGTTAGCGTCTTGGAGCTGTGCAACTTGCAGAGCCAGTCTAGTTCAGGAGTCTGATAAGTCAAAAGCAAGGTCATTGCAACACCAAGATGGGAATTATGATGACTAACAAATTCGCAGTCTGGATCTTTTCCAATCTTCACTAGTTTGTTTGAACGAGCTTTCATCTCCCCTAAAGGTGTGTTTAATAGGCTTTGTCTGTCGGAATGTGTCTAGAACCTGTAATGAAAAGAGGCATCAGTTTGGCATTAGTATCTTGGAAATTGATAGAATTCCTCCCATGATTTGGTAATAGTAGTAACACCTAAAACAATTTTTCTTACAATGAGTAATCATTATGCCATCATCTTGTAAGGATACTAATTTGGACTCCTTGATTTTAGAGAGTGGATTCTTACCCCACCTTTTTTTGTATCAGAATCTTAAGACTGACAGAACAGTTACTCCTTGGCAAATGTTAGTTTCCTGATTCTTTGTTGTCAAATGTAGGCTCTGATGAAGTTAGTTATCATCTGTTAGCAAGACAAGAGGCACACAAAAGAATAATATGGACGTGTTCATGGAACCCATTTGGTCATGAGTTTGCAACAGGTTCGCGGGACAAGACAGTAAAGATCTGGGCTGTAGTGGCCGAATCTACAGTCAAACATGTCACAAGCTTACCGCAGTTTGGCAGTAGTGTCACTGCCTTATCTTGGCTTGGTCTTGATCGCCTAAAAAATGTGGGGTTGTTAGCAGTAGGAATGGAAAATGGACTGATTGAGCTATGGAATCTGTCATCCATAGGAGGTGAAGTTACCGAAATTCCTGAGGCAACCGTCTCTCTTGCTGTTAGGCTTGACCTGTTGATGTGCCACGTCACTTCTGTGAACCGTTTGGCATGGCGGAATGCAGAGAAGTGTGCGGATTTCAGGAGCATGCAGCTAGCTTCGTGCGGAGCCGATCATTGTGTGAGGATCTTTGAAGTAGATGTAGATTGATGGATTGTCGGTTTTGCATCTGCCCAAATTTTGAAGCGAAAGCATCCTACATATTGCTTTGGTTAATCAAAAGTATCCAACAGCAAATTATGAGCGAACTACTTACACGGCAAGGTAAATTCAGATGCAATGGAGTTTATAGAGTACGTTAGTGCTAATTGCTTGATAGTGACAATGAAGACTTCGCATTTTGCATAAGTTGCATCGACCGTATTGGGTGAGCTTGCTTTGGTTACCAAGCACTTCAGGGACATTTGAGCAGGAAATAAGCACGGATCACTCCATTTCATCGAGCAAAGAAATCTTATGGTAGCGCAAAGTAGCCCCAAAAAGTTCGATCTTATGGTGTCACAGAAGCGACTAACCACTTCCTCCATAAGAAGTGCAAGGAATAGGAGATATAAGTTTCTTGAGGCGGAGACAAGAACAGGTCGAGAAGGAAGGGAATACATGCCAAATAACCAGAATAACTCACGAATAGTCTTCTATGGCCTCATAGACGATCCTTCTGGCAAATCTCCAATAGGTGGTGTCCTGCTCACCAGAGCAGGCATCATCTCTTGAGACTCCATTCATCATGATTACCGCAAAGGCCAATTTGGCGAATTACGATACCAGCAACAAGATGAACTTGTACAATATTGCCTAACATCACATTACAGGTCAATATAGAATCATTGCCAACTGTGAAAATTTATGTTCAGAACTGAATAATTGAGAGAAGCAGCATGACTGCAAGTTCAAGCATTTACATCCAGATTAACTTAGACCACTTTTGATTTCTTGACTGACAGCAATATTTCACACGAAAGAAAAGTATTAAGCTGAGGTTCTTATTTTCCCACCAGTCACATACCACAAATCAATCACAGTAACAAGACATACAGACGCTAGAAAAAAAAATCAAAATAAAAATGAAAAGGTATACCGATCCCATTCTTCCAAAACTGTTTCTTCTCTCTGGAACTATTCTTATAACGGCTGTGATGTCCTCATCTGCTGCTTGATGCTTTCTCCCGAAAGCTGACCGGAAGCTTCGGGCAGCGCTGCGGTCATGGTTTGGTACTGAGAAGGTGCTAAGTGCTGAGCATAGTAGATCTGCCCGGTAGCTGGATTCGCATATTCATAACCATAAGTAGCTGGAGCACCGGAAGAGGGAGCAACGGACTGAGACGGGTGGACCTGCGAGTAACCAACATACTGTTGTTGATGCTGCCCTGCAGGCTGCAGGTACTTGAACCAGAGGGGAAGCAGATGCTAAAGCCATTCTGTATACACCTGAAGCCAAATCGGTTTTAACGCCAGGAGGGTTTCGTATGGGGTTAGAATAAGCTGCTGACTGAGCAATCACGGCAGAGTTTTGAGTTGCTTGGGGGCGGTTCGAAGGATTTGCTGTAGCAGCCTCATTTGGATTGGTTTGCTGAGCTGATAAGTTTTAGGCTTGGGGTTGGCTCACGGGCATATAGTACACTGGGTAGTGCTGATCAAGCTGATGATGTTGGACCTGATGTTATTGGGACGGATACACAGTGTAGTAGGCTGCAACAGGCATTGAGCCTTGAGGATGGTGCTGAATGTAATGTGGGCCAGCTTGCACAAACTGCTGCTGTGGTTGTTGATGTTGCTGTGGTTGTCGTTGGTCAATCTGAGGTTGCAATGTAAAAGTTATTTCTTAATTTGGGCTTTATTAATTATTATTATAATTATTAATTGATCTAATAAAAAAAAGATATATAGTTTCCTACTTTTAGTCTAATATGGGGTTGGATAGTGTGCGCTGAGTTAAACCTTATCTATAACGAAGGGATATGTTACAAACTCTATAAACCCTAACGCTTACATAACCTCACAAAAAGAGTCGTCATAAAAATGACGATACGTGTCGTTGAAGCCAGTGAATCAATGGGGTTCTAGAGGAGCTGCTTAAGGTATTAATCGCAGCTTACATGTGGTATCGGAGTCTACACGTTTTAGATCTCAAATCACATTTTAGGTATTTTTCAAAAATTTATTTTTGATAAAAGTGAAATTTGATTATATATTCGGAAAGTACTCGACGAGACGAGAAAAACCAATGTCGGATCGTCGCCGGCGACCGCCGGACGCACCTTTGGTCATCGGGTATCATGGCGGCGACGCACCAAAAGCTTCACCTATGGGCTACTGACCCGGTTGACCCGACCTGTGACCCCGACCCGACTAGTTGACTGTTGACTCGGGCCCTCCGGTTGAACCGGTCGTTGACCAATCCGACCGGATTGCATGACCTAGTTCGTTGGTCCGTAAAAGGGGTAGCGATTGGACCGGAAAAGCCGGTCGGACCGGTTTCAAGGATCGGCTGATGAACGAACATGTGCTTTGCACGTGTCAGCGCGTGAGGACTCGTGAAGGCTCCATTTGGGGAGTTCCAGGTACCGGCGTGCTCTTATGCTTATGCTCTTCCATGTGGTATATTTATTTTACCCATTTGATGCTTTTATGAATGGAAAAATACCTATGGAACCCTAAATACGTGTATTGTTTGGGGTATTTTGTATTTTTCTAGGTATTTCTCTATGGTTTCATGAAATACAGGTGCAAGCTCACATGTAAGTATCACATATGGATTGTATAGAGTATATTTTATCAATTGCATGTATATTATTTAGCATGTATTGTTGATTGGATTAATGTGAATTAGCATTGTAAGTAATTTTGTGACTAATTGCCCCTGTCACTAAATCCAAAATTCCGTTTAAATACAGACAATGTGAAATATAAAGTTTATATCCCAGTTTCTAAATTCAATTGGGTTGTGACCGTCAAAGTGGCACGCTTGGTTGGGTTTGAGAAATTTTTGATCTCATATTACGTTGGGATGTCACTTGTTCTAATGCGTAATTATACTCCCAAATGAGATGATTGTGTATTGTTGCACGGAAGGATACATGTACAGCATATGGTTGAGAATTATCTAATCTAAATATTTTCATACAACAAAAGGTGGTGATTTAACGAAGGTTAAAATAAATTCTCATGGGCCGCTGTAATGTAGAGATTATACAACTGCATATCATGTTTTTTGCCCAAAGGTGATTATATGATGATATATGTAACTTTCAAGGAAAATTTTCACTTTATGCTAATTATAAACATTGATTATTTTTTAGTCACCTTGTCAATAAACGGCAACTCTATTAAAATTGAGGTTCATATTAGTTCAATTTTTAAGAATTGAATGGGAGTTTTCTATTTAACGATGAAGCTGGTGAATATTCATATTGCTCATATTAAATATAAGCCCGCATATCTCACTTTTATAAGTGAGGAACCTTGAAAAGCACTATGTGTTACTTGAGGAAAGAGCAATAGGATCTGCTTACTATCTAAGGAGCAATCCATTAAGGAACACTTGAAAGTGTTTTGCCAACTAACTACACTGTTAAATAAATGATGGAAGCCTTAGAGGCTAAGAACCATGCCTCGTCTAATATTGAGAGTGGGACACATCTGCAATGACTCTTCAACATCATGTATGATGATTCTGGTAGGTTCAGAGGTTACATCTTAAAGATGGTAGAATTGCATATTAAAAGATTTAGAAATCATACTCATAAAGAAACTCATTAAACCACCGGTCATTCTGACATTTTGGGTCTAATAAAAATGAGCGCGGGGGGAGAGAGAAGAGGCAAAAGATAGAAAAATGAGAGTCCAGAGGAATTTTTTTTTTAATCGAAATAAAGATTTTCATTTCATATTAAAGAGAAATACATTACTTCAAAATACAAATGAAAATCCCAAAAAATAAGTAAATCTGAAAAGTGAATCAACTTGATACAGCCTGCAGAAACTCACTCACTATTCAAAGACGGATGTCATTGCATCCAAGCACAACCGGCGGCTGATCACCAAATCTCGCATCATCAGCAGACACCAAAAAATCCTTCTCCAGTAGTTACGGCTTTGCCAAAAGGAGGTGCGCGCCTAGGTTCGGCGTCCCCAACACCATCACCTTACAGAGACAAGAACAACACAAATATGTTGAGAAAGTACGGAAGGCGCCTTGTAAATCCAGAACTATATCTTAATCGGGATAGAACAAAATCCAAATCTAGTTCTAACTCTAGATTGGGAGAGAATAACTGCAAAAGGATACCCATTGATCATAAAATCACTTCAAATAAGCCGATTGATAAGAAAAAAGCTTTGAAAACTTGCGAAGCGCTTGACAACCCGGAGCAAGCACCTGGAGTCCGTCCACGAAATTAACAAAGAAATCTAGAAAATAAAAGGATGAGAGATCTAAAGGAGTATAGAGAAGAGGGAGAGGTGGAGGGCTCCTCCCTCGGGAGTGCAGCTATAGGGGAGAAAAGAAAGGAGGCCGCGTGGATGTATAAACCCTAAGAGATATGCAGTTGAGTCCGGAGAAGTTGATTTTAGGGTTTTTGACAGGGGTGTGAGTGAGGGCTATTATTGAGATTTTGAGAATTTTATGGAAACGATGGTTATTTCCATGGAAGGATAGGGCAATTACACAGAAACAGTCGAAATCGAGAGCACGCGACAATAAGAATCTTCCGGTGTTGCCGCCGCATTTGGTGCTACTGCCTTGACCTTCATCCATAGCACCACGAGCACACCTCTCCAAGGTCCATGATCCCAATCGACCTTGTCAGTGACCTTGTTCCACCAAGAGCGCGATCATGAGAGAGAGAAGGCGGCAGAGGCTTTGCATATCAAAGTAAAGGGAAAATTAGGATTTATGTTTTCCTCACTTTTCAAAATCCTCTTTTAGACGAAATAAATCCACCCCAGAGGCATATGTAAACACGGCAAAATTCCGCGTATTTTAGACTGCCATGAAAAATTAGCGATAGACCAACGCAGATCTGCGACTTCATGTTTGTTTTTATCCCCCGTAAAAGATATCAACAGTAGGGGTGTGCAAACTGGATCGGACCGGCCTGGACCGGACAAACCCGACCGGGTTGGTCCGGTCCTTGAGGGGAGCGGTCCGATCCCCGATCCCAATAAATGGGACCAGTGGTCGGGCAGTCCGGTCCCCGATCCCATGGTGGGTGGAACCGGACCGGACCGCCTAGAAAAAAAAATAATAATAAGTAGCCAACACCATCTTGCTGGGATATCCAACTTTTATAAGCACTTATTGATCAAAAGAGAAAAGTAACTTCCTCTGCAGAATTTGAAGTTTTTTACCCAATAAATCAGAACTGAGCGTCATCCAAGTTATGTGGATGAAGCTTTGGTAGTTGAGGGATTTGGCAATAAGTGTTCAATCGGACGTTTTTGTTATTTCAAGGTATATTTTTAGCCTAATCCGAACCCGTCCAATGGATAAAAAAAGAGTCCAAAAAAATACTATAGATCCCACTCACACAAGAGGAATTTACACCAGTTGGACGGTCTAACTGCACGATTACTAGCAGGTTTGAGTCAAGTTCGAGGTAAAAAAAAATTAAAATTTTTTGGTATTAGCGATCCCATTGGGACCAAATCGGACCGTTGGTCCTGGGCCAGTCTGGTCCCCGGTCCCGAAAATTTGGGGACCGGGACTACCGGTCCGGTCCCCGGTTCCATACCGAGCTCGGACCGGCCCGGACCATGCACACCCCTAATCAACAGTATGCTTAGCCGACATATCAAAAGTATACCATTTGTTTGCTACCTCGAATATCCCCAAAGTTGTGACAAAATGCTTGATTCAAACTGATGCAAAAGTCTCCGACACAAAAAATAAAATAATAATAATAATAATAATAATTAAAAAATGATTAAAAAAATAATAATTAAAAAAAATGATTCAAAGTTAAGTAAACAATTGCATCAGTAACTCAACTATTCATCTTCTTCAGCAGAAGTAGATGTATAATGTGGGAAAATCGACCATATATTGGACCAGGTCTCGTGCCCATTAATCATCTTCTTCACAGCTGAGGCCGCTTCCCGCACGCTTACTCGAACTTGATCTTTGCTGTCCCTATCTCGAATGGTCGCATCAACTTGTGAATCGACAGTGATTGCATAGGGCACGCCAAGCTCATCGGTTTTCGCATACATCCTCCCTATGGTGTTGCCTGTGAACATAGCCACGGCACAGTAGCAGGTGATCATCCAATGTACTTTGGTGCTTTCACCAAGGATAAGAAGATAAATCTCAATCGAAATATACTGCTCCAAAACAAAACAAGTTCTCATATAAGATATTTGTGTATCACTCAGATCTGCAAACCTGACACGAACCTTAGAAATTTCCACAAATCATACCTCAGATTTTAACAAGAAAAGAAAGAGAAGATGCCAATTCATTCTGGAGCTGATCCTAGCATTAGGATAAAAGAACTCGATCTTAGAAAAACAGGCATTCAAACCCCTCTAGAAAATGCCCTCCTAATATGTGAATAGGACAAAAAGAAGAGCGATCAACATATAGCTCCGCTTTAAGAAAGAAAAAGGAAAGAGAAAAAATGTCCGTCAACATTTGGAGCCAATCCTAGCATGATAAATGGCAACAATTTCAAGGAAACAGGCATTAACACCCCTCGATAGAATCCCCTTCTATGGCGAGTAAAGAAAAGAGAGTGACCAAGATATTTCATGTAAAATACGTACAAAAGAAACTCATTTTACGCAAGACATTAAGTACCTGCAGTATACTCCCTGTGAAAAACACCAGCAGCAGTCAGGGATCTGCTAATATGTTGAACAACTGACTTATACTCTGGCTTCTTTCTCGATTGGAAAACTGCACATTTGATAGGTGCTACAAGTGGAGGGAAGCGGAACACATTTACTTGTTCATCCCCGCTTTGCTGGGCCTCATATAGAAAAAATGCTCAAAAAGGCAGTGTATTATGCGTTCAATGCCAAAAGACAGTTCAATAACAGATGGTGTAAAAACCCTCTTCGGTTCCCTCATCCTCTTCTTACAAAAATCTACCATGTTATCCTTGATGGTTACTGTCTTCCCCAATGTGCGTACATGAAATGCAGCCTCTCCTTTGGATACTAAAGCAGCCTTCATCAGCAAAGCTTCCTCGTCACTCATTGCCTGGTATTAACAAGACAAATGCAAGCATAAAGTAAAGCAACAGATTTCGAATATACTTAGCAAAAAAGCAAAAACCAAGGAACCTCCAGCATATACCAAAAGAGATTCGACCACAATCTTTTGATTTCCCTCAAAGGCATGACCTAGTTCCTTCTCGTTAATTTCCAGTTTCTGCATTGATACTTCAATTAGTCAATCATGATGACAAACTCAAGCATTCACAAATAAAGGGCAGAAACTTGCTCCATGTACTCCAAGAATAGCTAGCAAAATTAACTAGTCTGAAGAATTACCACTCCTTCTCTGATTTCAATAAGTTCTCCATTGTCAAGAAGAGCAAGTCCACTTTTCCCCTGTCAAATGATAACAAACTTAGGCATTCACAATAAAGGGTAGAAACTTGCTCCATGTACTCCAAGAATAGCTAGCAAAATTAACTAGTCTGAAGAATTACCACTTCTTCTCCGGCTTCAGTAAGCTTTTCATTGTCAAGAAGAGCAACTCCACTTTTCTCCTGTCAAATGATAACAATCATCACTCCAACTAGATGCCTCTATAATTAGCGGAACGTATACATCTCTAATCTTTCTCTTATCCAGTTCTCAACCCCCTCAAAATGTGCCGGATGATGTTTTGCTTCCAACAGTATATTAGTCAAATGAATATAATCGCGCAACAACGGATAACATGCGTCATCCATCAAATGGTTCCCACACGAGACAGCTAAAAACAGAACCTGTACAATGTAACAAAGCCACTCCGTGCTATACAGAGATCATTGAAGAAAGAAGTAATATGGATAAAATCAAAAACAAATACTATTAATATCTTAGGCATGCTGGCAGCTTATGATTCACATTCCATAACTTTGCTTCTGTTACCTAAAATTGCAAACAGGATGAAGGGATCTGGAAGGATTTCAAAAAGACTCAAGAGGACCTTACGATAAAATCATTTTCCTTATTAAGATAACAAAAGATGCAAAATTACAAACAGGATGAAGGGATCTGGAAGGATTTCAAAAAGACTCAAGAGGACCTTACGATAAAATCATTTTCGTTATTGAGATAACAAAAGATGCAGCTGTTTCTTTCAGTATTCCTGACCGTGCGCCTTCTCCAAGAAAAGAAAGTACTCGAAAGAAGGCATCACAACTCTTACCGTATGTATACTTAAATCATAGGATGACCAATCTGCAATATCAACACACTCTATCCAACCATAAGAACACTCGATTTCAGCAACCCAACAATCTGTTGCATGGAAGGCCATTTCCTTTCGAACACGCTGCCTAAACCGCAAGCAATCCTTGTCTATGCCAAGGCAAGTTAAAAATAGAAATACTCGGCCAATGAAGTAGCCTAGAGTCTCATTTTCAACAGTTCCCTAAAAATAAACATTGAAATTCGTGAGACTCAAAGTGAACAAGTTAGGGTAAGAAAAATCAAGTCCAAAAGATGATTCAAGCTAACCCCTAAAACTGCTTGACCAAGCTGACTTTTAATCGCAGTCTCGCCAAACCGTTGTTGTTCCCTTGGGAGCAAAAAAGTTTCCACATATTCAACTGCAGAAAACTTAGGATTGTGTTTATCTTCCAGATCGAAAAAATGCTGGATCTCAGAGACAGTGAACTCGTGGACAATCAGACCACGGGAAAGAGAAATCTACACGTGTGAGAGGCATTAGAATCAATCGTAGATTAAAATACAAGGGCCCGATAACGACACTATCTCTAGACCGTGGTTTAAGTCAATTGACTAACAAGACAGTCAAATCTTACGTGTAATGCAGTCTTAAGAAAAGTTATGCTATGCAATAGTATCAGGGCAGAAATCATGAGAAAGAATGATGCACAACCTCTTCTCTGAAAGCCAAACCAATATAAGCACCAGCACAGGGGAGCTTATGGTCGTTATACTCAAATAGGAATTTGAAATTTTCAAAATTGCGTCCTGGTCTTGCAGCTTCAGGTCTCATGTACGTCCTACAGGGGATTGAGGAAAAAAACAAAAGCTACAGGTACATCCGACACCATTGGCATGACAGTGTGACGACATCCATTGGAGGTACTTACCCAGGTTGAAAACCAGATTCGCCTATGGGCGTTTGAAACATCAACTTTAATGGATAGGGGTCGGAGAGAGGATTTTTGGTGTCTGGAGCTGTGACACCGTAATCTTTTATCTTGGCCCACAATTCCTCATGAGAGAGCAAATACAAGGTCTCAACAACTTGCTCGAGTTCCTCAGCCTTCTCCGCACTAATGCTCAAAGATTTGAGCTTCTCATTACAAAAATCTCTGAGCAGCTGATCAGCTCGATAGTGAGTCCCAGTTTTCCCATCACACACTATAAGGACATTAAAGTTGTCGTCCACCACATGACGCTCCGCCTTATCATAAGGGCAGCAAACCTCCCGCATGTGCTCCTCGAGAACAAAATGCTAATAAACGGAATTAAAAAATGTTAAACACAGCAGACAAACCCTAATCTGAAAAAGCTAAAGCATCTAATTTCAACACAATTCCATGACTAACCCGTTGCCATAACTCCAAGACGTTCGACTTCATGGAGCAGCCGAGCGGGCCGTAGTCGTAGACCCCGTGGACCGCCCGGTACCTCTCGAGCGAGGGCACGCAGAACAGGCATCTCTTCAGCGTGTCGATCAACCTCTCGCGGAACGCCTCGGCGCCGTCGCCGGCGAGGGCTTTGCGAAGGTCCATCGCGGGAGATGAGAAAGGGAGAGCGCGGGGGGGCAGAGAGAAGAGGCGAGAGACGGAGAAATCCGAATTTTTCTTTTTTCTTTCTAATTCTCCACACTCCGAATTTTTTTAATTTTTAGGGTTTTTGAGAAGGGTGTGAGGGGGCTATTTTTGAGATTTTTGCAAATTTTATGAAAATTATGATTAATTATTACACGTCCAACAAAAAATAAAAGACTATTTTCCCGTTAATTTAACAAAAAAAAAATTACACGTCCCCTGTTTCATTAGACAATGTCACGTGTGCTTGAGATTGGGTAGTTATTCAAACGTCATAAACTTATGGTACCGCGGGTAATTTGGGCAAGGCAAGAACCACCGGCTGACCAAGACCCGACGATCGGCAAAGGGAAATAGGAAAAAATAGGAAATAATTTTTTTTTAAAAAAAGTTCGAGTGATTGCTATACACTGATTAGGTTATATTCGGGTCGGGTCACAAGAAAACCCGACGCCTTCGCATTCGGTTCCGACTCAACCCGAAAGTTTATCAAACCCTAATAATTACATCAGAGTATAATATAAATCTCCTCATGTACGGATGGCATCCCGTTTCAAATAACAACAACATTTCTTTCTCCATCTCTCGTCCCTTAGATTAAGGGCAATGTTTAGCTGCTACTCGGACGCTTAGCGTCCATCAATTGCTAAGGCACTAACTCAGCTTTCAGTGCCTAGATAAAGATAACTTCCGTGCCATGTAGGTCGTCCGGCGTCCACGTCAATAATATCCGGAAGGACTGAATTGGCTCTAGATTAAAAGGTTTACAACTAAATTGACACAAATACAATAGGTTTAGAACTTTTCCCGATACTTTCCCCCATTTTAACCTATTGTTTTGTTTTTCGGTCAAAATTTTAACCTATTGTACAAAAGGGTACAAAAAGAAAGACTTAAGACTCCATGATCTTTCCAAGGGAGAGATGCATTAGGGAAAGATGCCATAGAAAGTAAGAGAGAAAAGGGAAGGTGGATATACTTTTGGAGCTAACCTACCCGAGTAGTCGCAACTTGCATTGGTGGTGGAGCAAC
The DNA here is from genome assembly GCA_029784005.1 of Lenwebbia sp. NSW1173648. Lineage (NCBI taxonomy): Eukaryota > Viridiplantae > Streptophyta > Magnoliopsida > Myrtales > Myrtaceae > Lenwebbia > Lenwebbia sp. NSW1173648. Next base: position 8,851,867 of record JARCGZ010000010.1, read on the forward strand.
CACGATTGTTAGGACAAACATAACAATGATTGTTCATTAATGAGTGCGTGCCAAACCCGAGCACGACAAGCTGGCGCAATTTGTTTAATCTGGTCTTCCATCTCACCCGTTTGGTTTGGATGGTAGCAACTCATAATCCTTTTCTTGATAATCCAGAGGGTTTTCCAAGTGAAGAAGGGGAATATTGCAAATATAAATCCATTTCACTTTGTTGATAGCAACCAGAATTTGGATGCAAACTTCAGAAAATCCAAGTTATACCTTTTGCGATGACTTGGGTGTGCAGATCCTTTATTTTATAGCAACGAGAATATAACAGAAGCATTGGAACTTCTTGTTCGGAAACCATATCCTATGATGCACGGAGAATGTAACCAATACAAGTCACAAAAGCTCCCAAACGGGTATTTTACATGTTCAAAATGATTCAACGGTTTTCAGAAGGGAAATGCTTCCCTGACAATACTGTCAGGAACGGTACAATCTCAACCGTAGATCCACACATCATCACCGCGTGTTTTGCATAAAGCACCCATTGATTGAAAGATCGTGTGGTCAGAAACAACTGACAGTGCTGTCAAACTGTCAGGCTAGCAGCTTCATTTTCAGAATTCAACCCAATTTTGTTGGAGTTGGCTAATACTTCAGGAACCCTTGTTTCTCACACCAGGCACGCCCACGTGAGTTTAGGAAAACCGAAATATGGACCGACAACATTTGATTCCTACGCACGGAATGGGGGATTCGGGGGCAGCGCCCCCAAAATGGGGGTCCCGCTGACCGATCAGCGGGCGGGGGGGGTTCCGTTTGTTATGGGATCAAAGGGTTTTCGGATATGCTTGGGTTTTGGGCCCATTTTAAGTCCTATATATTGTACTCGTATGAAACATCATTGTAACGAGTGGTTGTGATTGTAAACCTAAATATTTTAGTGGAATCCCTTTGCAGGACGTAGCCCTATTCTGGGATGAACCTAGGTAAACTCGTGTGTCATTTTTCTATTTTGTGTGATTGTTCTGATTCGGTTTAAGATAAAACCCATCAAATTTAACCTTCCAAAGCTGGGTACGGAACTTCTAGTTCTACATAGAGAATGTAAAATCCCCATCGTCAAGAGCCTGTCCTCGTAACTAGAGGGAAAGAATGTGGCCTCTTGGTATTCATTATAATCAGAAATGTGAAGTTAAAAACATAACTGGCGATGATAAAGAAAAACCTCCATGATTGGCTTTCTGTCCATAACCATCCGAGTTAGCTGGAGGCCGCTACTTTCAAAGTCAAGCATCGTCTGGTGAGCTCGAGCTATTTGAGCTCGACTTCATATACTTGATGAGACGATAGAACGGAACTCAGGTAGTCATCTCGCAAAGTTCAAGCACCCTATGATTCGTTTCGCCCTCTGTTTTTGCTATGTAAGCTCTATTTTATCTGTTTTATGCTCGTCCATTGGGTTCTTGCAGAGTCTCTTATTAGTATTACGTAATTGATTTAATTTCGTGGGCGTTTCTTATATTTAAAGAACGAGCACTTTGATATTATTTTTGTCGAAATATATGAATCCTCCCAAATGGAATTCATGAGCTTTCATGCTACTGATCTTGAAATGGATGACTCCATTTATTTTACCATTCTTTTGGAGAGAAGGGCGACAAAAAAAGGTCCCTCAATGGCGTAATCGCGTCACCGCCATGTGCGCCAACCACGAAACGTGCCGCCTTCTTTTATTTGTACCCGTCGTTCCTATTCCTACCTTTGGTTTTTCTCGCCGAGAGAGAGAGAGAAGCCACAGAAAAGGAAGTAAGAGAAGGAAAAAACGGCAGAGAAGTTGAAAATGTCTCCGTTCAGTAGATAGCATCAGGTCGGACCCCAGCTTGCGCATGTGAAACATGGCGGCGGAGGCGGCATCGGTCCTCTGTCGGAGAGGTGTCGATTTCTGCGCGTAATGTACAAGCACCCTTGCGATGCCGGGGACGAGGCAGCTGCATTGCCATCATTTTGCTCCTTTTGGCTGTTTGATCACGAGACTTAGTTCGCGGGGTTTTGATTCCGTCTTTCTTTAGTCATTTTTTAGTGTTCCTGCTAATTGGATTGGTAGTTGTCGAATCGGAGTAGTTCCAAGTTCTACGAATGCCATTTTGCTCGCTTTGTGGTTCTGTGGCGTCCTTGCTCAGCAAATAATAAGCTGTTCCACTTGTCGTGGCGCAGGGCTTGTGACTGAATGGCTTTGATTTAGATCGTGACATCTCATTATGCTTACACTATGCACTGTGTAAATCTTTCCTCCATTCGTATGCTGTGGTGTTCGAATTGAGTTTGCCTAATCCTAATGACTATTTGTTCACAAAAGCTAAAATTTGATTGTTCCTAGTCACTACTCCTTCCTTGAGCCTTGTCCCATTCCGCAAAAGAAGGAATACTAATCTGCTTTGTTTTATGAACTCTCTCTTTCGTTTTAAAGATTGGATAATTAGTACGAAAGGATTCATGTTTCCTGTTTGGGAAGGGCGTTGTGAAAGGGTGAAGGATTTGTTAGGCATTCTCTTTTTCTTAAAGGAGATTTGCTAGGCATTCTCTTTACGTTCTAAGCTTGAGTCACATCAGCAAATTATTCAAAAAAAAAAATTCACCAAAATCTAACGTATTCACCTCTCTTGCTCCCCCTCTCCTCTTAGTCGGCATCATCACACTTGAGAGCCGCCGCATCTACCATCGTCGCCGGTCACACAAGTGCCTTCCGCCATTGGCCTTTTCACCGTCGCCACCACCAATATCTCTCCGGTCACAAATCTCATGGTAGGGATAGTGGAGCTAGACCTACTCGCACTTGAATCAACGATGACGAGCTAAATCTAGTTGCCGTCAGACTTGGTAGTTGCGACACGCATGAAATGAGGCGCAATAGAGCAAATCGACAAAACGAGCAAAGGAGTGAGAGAGAGAGAAAGATCAGGGGCCAAGGTCTAAAATTATTCGGTGGTTTTAAAGCGCCGTACGTTTATTTACCTATGTTCAATTAGAGCTTGACACATGGATCTTTTGCCTTTGGTTATTCGAGGAATCAAGCTCGGCTATCTCTATCTCCCAAGCTGCCGCACCAGATCTGGCTGGTGACGCTGTTGGATTTGATCCCTTTATCACCCAAGAAGTTGAGGCGGCCATGAAGTAGAGGAGAAAGCACGGCCGGAGGTTGAGGAAGGAGAGGCTTAGCTTGGTGCCTCTCGTGACTCCAGGTTTGGACACCGTCTTCCCGCCGAAGAGCTCCATCTTCAGATATGGAGGAGGACCTCATTACTAGTTCATCTCTAGATTTACAGCCATGGCAAAGACGGTCCCTCCAAGGTAGGGAAAGGCGAAGCTTGGTTTTAATTTAGACTTTCATAACGATCATCCATATCTAATTGGATCCGTCTTCCCATCGTCGCCATGATTCCTGCCAGATTTGATCTGCATCAACGAAGGGAGGGAGAAGGAATTGAGAGAAAAAGTTTCATGCTTTTATTTAATACTTAATTCTAAGTCAATGTCTATATGTTAAGGTTTAATGGGAAACGGGTAAATAAACGCACGTCACATCAGTAACTGATGTAACTCTGTGAAATCTCTAAATATATTCGAGAGAGAGTGTCGATGCCACAATGGGGGGAGCTTTTGCGTGGTGGCAGCAGATGGCATGGGTGGCAGAGGAGTTGTTGTGCTCATTGGATGAGGTAGAGAGAGAGAGAGAGAGGGGGTGTTGAGATTTTCAACCAAAGCCATCATTTTTAACATATACGAAATTTTAATGGAGTATTTATCATGCAGAGGAAGATACACTTGGAAAAGAATTTCAAAAGATAATGTTTATTCTGAATGATAATGATGCATCTTACAATGCCTTAGGCGCCTATTTATAGGGAGGTCGCCCTTTAGAAAACAATTAAAATCAAACCACGAGATTAAGGAAAAATGTTGATAAAGGGGAAAGTCGTCAAAACGCGTCCAAAATCTCTGATCTCGCAATAATCAAGGAAAACGCGTGAATTTGGAGATCAAAGATTGCCTAAAATCAACGTAGCCTGTTTGTATCTTCTGAGATATCGCAATCTTCTTTGATTTGATATGTTGTCTGCTCTTACGACCCTGGAACGTTTCGATATACTCATTTGCCAATTGTTCTACATCAGTCTCCTCCACTTCAGAAGAACTCGACCTTGAGTTATTATCATGATAAAGGGGAATATCTGGAGAATGATACTCGAACTGGCCTGCCATATTGAATGTCCGAGAGATGTTAAGATCACCAGGAAGATCAACAACATAGGCATTGTCATTGATCTTCTTCACGATTCGCCAGGGGCCAACCTTCTTGTGCTTCAGCTTGTTATATGTATCGACAGGGAATCGTTCCTTGCGGAGGTAGCCCATCACTTCATCACCCTCGGCAAATACTTTGAGGAGGCGGTGTTTATCTGCAACAGCTTTGTAGGCAGTGATGGAAGCTTCCAGCTGCTGCTTCACACCCTCTCTGGCCGTGGTTGAGATTGACGTTTCTGACAGTTAACGTGTTAGACTTTTACTTGCAGAGCTTCGGCTCACCCTTGTTGCTTAAACATTTTTCAGATTAGCTAGCCCGCGAGGATAGCGATGAAGAGTAGTGGACATGGATGATGGTAGTGATGGAGCACGTTATTGGTGCTAGCTAGTTGGGAGTAGATGATTCTTTTTGTAACCTTCCAGTTTCTTTTGAGCATGTGATATGTATATAACTGGAACTTAAGAAGATATAGATATATAATTAGAGGAATTGGATGATTGTGTTTATATTTGGTGCAGGGTTGTTTAAACCCTATGAGGCCATACCCTTTAGGCATGTCTATATTTTGTGAATGCACTTGTATGATGGCCTATTTTCTTTTAGTTTTTCGCATGCGCCAGATCATGTATATAATATCATATTAAAGCAGAGCGCGTAATTAGTACGGTAGCGGGCCTGGGTCTCTACAGCCTAATTTGGTATTAGAGCTTAGGTTACTTGAGTGTAAGGTGCGCTAGTAGTTGAAGTGTTTGGTAAGCACGAACGCGTTAAAACTTACAAGTGCATGTGATTGTGGTTGTTTCGGATTGACAGTAGCGAATGCTACTTATTTTGATTGGCAGTAGCTTGTGCTACTTATTAGTTAAGAGGTAAGTTGATCCCTACTTTAGAATTGAGGATTATTGTGCTATTGAGGCATACTATGGTGATCAACTTGTGGAGGGATTTGGTGACTTAAAGTGGTCATGGAGGTCACATGTGAAGGAAGTGTTTGGTTGCTTGGATTATAGTGATGGCTTTCATTAGGTTTGAATTAACGAAGTCGATGGTTAACGGATAGTGATTTTGGACTTGCGATGGAGCAAGTAATGATCGAGGATTATAGGAATGAATCTGTGGTCGTAAATTGAGGTTTTATATATCTGTTTTGTCAATAGACTTTTGAGCAACTATGTTATTTGGGTGGTATGATTTGAATGGTTTTAGATTTGGTTTAAGCGATGGTCAAGAAAGATCAGAATGGATTGTATTTGACGTTATTTGCACGAATTTATTGCATTGAAACAATTAAGTTTTGGAAGACGTGCATGCATGAGCATGCCATTACCATTAATTTTTGTCGAACTTAATAAACCGTAAAGCTTGGTATAGGACGAGTTAAACGGGATACCTACAAACCGTAAGACTTGGTATGGGACTTGTCGAATGGGACTCTCTTCGTAGATGTATTAACTTGGGGACGAACTAGACGAAGGCTGGTGGACCTATAACGACCCGGTCTGATGAGGATGGGGAGTGACGCCGGGGAGGAGTCGCCTGAGCAAGGAGCAGCTCCTAGCATGCTTCTAAGATAGCGACGGGGTCAGAAATGAATCAAGTCATACATTGAAAAAGTGGTTATAGGTGTTGGGCTAAGTCCGAATTGTTTTTGAAAATTAAATTTTTTCAAAGTTGGAACAGTTATCAAAATATGAAGTATTTTCGAACCAAGCCGTTTTCAATGTCCAAAATGTTTTCCCGAGTTAAACTAAAGCAGTTTCGACATGACATATGCACGGCATTGCATTACATTTAGAATGGTGAATGGACGATGAGTAAGTGGGATGCCATGGATGAGAAATGCCTAGGATGCCTCATGGGAGTTGGTAAAAGCATTTGAATGCCTCCGCCGTGTGTATTCGAAGATGATCCCGGCTTTGTACGAGGGATGTATGTATACTTGTGGACATGGTGATCCACAGAAGTCTAGAGAGCGTACCGGAATGCCTGAGGACATGGTGATCCCAGAGATCCTGGGAGTGCACCAGAAGTGACCCACACGGACCGGCCAGCAAACCGATATTGCCACTAAATGGGTGTGGAATTTTGAAACCGTAACCAACAAAATCACAAGCATGGCATGTAAAATTGGCATTCATGAATGGCAAGTGTGAATAGCGTGATCTGAGAGATACGCTGAACAATCGGACGTAGTAAGTCCTTAAGGATGCCATGAGGGTTGGCAAATTGTGGAAACGAAGTTGAGTTGTCAATGGAGATCTAGACAAACAAGACTTGTCTAAGTGGTGCGGTAGAAGTGCACTGCTGCCATGTACTTTTGATGAGAAAATAAGGATGATGAAAGATTTGTAACAACTTGAATTTTCGCTAGGTTAAGTTTACAAGCGGAATAGTTAATTTGGGCTTGACTAAGTGGGGAATGATATTTAGAAACTATATTGTGGGACTTTAATAAATGGCGCGGAGAATTATTGACGAAAGGATAGAGCACCCGGTAATTAGTTTCAGTCCCATAGAGCTCAATTATGTGAAAAATTAGTACAACTAGAGAAAATTTCACTTGGTAGGCCGAGACATATGGAAGAGTGCATGATGGACAAGTGTTCATGCTAGTGAACGCATGAATGACAAGTGTCACTCATGCAAGAAACTTCCCACTAACTATATAAGCTTGAATTTCTATCTCTTCTATCATTTTTGGTGGAAACCTCAAGAAGCTCTTCTCTCTTCCTCTCTTTCTCTTTGGCCATAACTCCCTCATCCCCTCTCCCTTGCTGACCCAAATCTTGCCCACTCTCTCTCTCGTCTTGCACTCTCGCCGTGTGAAGGAAGACGGGCGGGCCGGAGCTAGCAATGGCACGGATTGCAATTGTTTCCGAGTTCGGTTATAAGGCGAGTAAAATTCTAATTCATTAACCGTCGGATTGTCAATTTTGATTACACGTTGCTTGTAATGACTTTATTGACATCTTGGTGAGTTGGGTAAGCGGATTTGATGGATTGATCGTCGAAGTTGAGCGACGAAATGAGGTTACCGAATGAGGAGTGGTTCGGCCGAGATATGTGGTGCGCCGGTTGGCTCTGCATGTTGTTCCAAATGGAATTGATTGTTGTCCTTGAGTGTTGAATTAGTGAGATTGATAAGTAGATCGTCGAAATTGGGTGGCAATCAAAGAAGACGGAGAGAGATGAGGTTCGGTTCTGCTTTGTGGTACGCCGAGGTGCTTTGTTTGTCGTTCCAATGGGTGTAATTAGTGTCTTTGAAAGTATGATTAATGAGTTTGATGGACGAATCGCCAAATTAGGCGATGGACTGGTGTAGGCCATATATATAGTGTTTCATCCAAGAGCTATACAAGAAGAATTGGGCGACTATGTGTCAAGCCTGCTAATTCTTAAGACTCGAATAGCTTTCTTGTTGCCTGGAATTGAGTAGTCCGCGGCGAATCTTGTAAAACTGGCAATGAATGGTGAGTTGGGCAAGGAAAGGATTGTCGATCGAGAGGCATAAGGGTGGATTCAAGTTATTCGTTGAGGTTCAGGAACTGTAGTGTTTTATATGCCCTGTGTTTCGTTGAATGTGGAAATATTGGTATCTGCATTGTCATCTCTGGCCATGGTTGAGATTGACGTTTCTGACAGTTAACGTGTTAGATTTTTACTTACGGAGCTTTGGCTCACCCTCGTTGATTAAACCTTTTTCAGATTAGCTAGCTCACGAGGATGGCGGTGAAGGGTAGCGGACATGGATGATAGTGGTGATGGAGCGCGTTGTTGGTGCTAGCTAGTTAGGAGTAGATGACTCTTTTTGTAACCTCCCAGTTTCTTTTGAGCATGCGATATGTATATAACTGGAACTTAAGAAGATATAGATATATAATGAGAGGAATTGGATGATTGTGTTTATATCTGGTACAGGGTAGTTTAAACCATATGAGGCCATACCCTTTAGGCGGCGTGTCTACAGTTTGTGAATGCACTTGTATGATGGCCTGTTTTCTTTTAGTTTTCCGCATGCACCAGATAATGTTTATAATATCGGATTAAAGTAGAGCACATAATTAGTACGGTAGCGGGCCTGGGTCGCTACATACCATCTTTGTGAAACTGTCTACCACCACAAAAATACCGCGTTGGGTTCGGGGAAGATCCAACACGAAGTCCATTGAAATGTCCACCCACGGTCCAGAAGGAATAGGTAGAGGTGTGTAAGGACTAGTGTTTTGAGAGTGGCCGTTGGCAGTTTGGCAAATGTAGCATTTTTTCACAAATCACCCAACATCCTTCTTCAGTTGAGGCCAATAATTCCGCTCTTCAACCAAGGCAACAGTTTTGTCTCGTCCAAAATGTCCTCCGAGGGTGCCACCATGGAGTTCTCGAATAAGTTGTTCCTGCAAAGAGCTGCGAGGGATGCACAACCTATTTCCAAAGAACAAAATTTTGTCTTGAATGATTATGTCGCCATGAGAGCCTGGCGCAGAACACTTTTCCCAAATGTCTTGAAAATTGTCATCCTCGGCATAAAGGGAACAAAGGTGGTCAAATCCCACGTCATTGCGCATGGTGATGAGTGTTCTAGTATGATGACTAAGTGCATCGGCGACTCTTTTCAAGTGGCCCGCCTTATGTCTGAGCACGGTGTTGAATTGCTCCAAAAAGAAGACCCAAAGTGCATGCATTCGATTTAGATGCTTCTGACTCTTGATATACTTGAGTTCCTGATGGTCAGTATTAAGGACAAACTCATGTTGATAAAGATAAGGCTGCCAATGCTTGATGGCACGTGCTACAGCAAAGTATTCCTGCTCATAGGTAGACCATCGCATACGGACGTCATTAATTTTCTTGCTAAAACAAGCAATAGGCTTACCTTCTTGGGATAGAACAGCATCAATGCCTACACTAGAGGCATCACAGTCCATTTCGAATATCTTTTCAAAATCAGGGAGCATCAATACCGGTGCCGTGGAAAGTTTCTCTTTGATGAGAATAAAGCTGGCTTCTACTTCGTTACCCCAAAGAAAATTTTCAAATCTAATCAAAATTTCAGCTCCCTACACATGTTTCTTGAATCTGATCGGTTTGATTTTTACTTGAAGCTCCCTACATTAGGTTTTTCGTGAGTTGAACCGAACTTGCGCTTTAGTGAGATTCATCCTCGATCTCTTCTGAAGTTCAAGTGTATTATCAAGAATGGTATTCTCGAGGCTCTCGAGGACGAGGCAAGAGACACGACCGTGGAGGTAGGAGACTCAAGCCTTGAGTTGGCGTCGACGGAGGAGTTCCAGTTGGCGAGCTTGTTGTCAGCGTCGGAGGCGGCTTTGAAGGCCAAGAGAGGCTTGGAGTCTGGGTTGGAGGTGGAAGCTTGGAGGGGAGAGAAATGGAGTAAGAGGAGGAGGGAGATGAGCTTCTTCAGGGGAAGAGGCGGCGACATTTTGGCCCTACGAAGGAGGAGCGCGTGCACAAGAGAGAGAGGTGAAACAAGGGAGTGAGCGAGGAGGGAGAAGTGGGTTTTGTTTCCCTGCAAAGCTAATGGAGAGAGAAAGGGGGTTGGGGCACAAGTGTAAATTGAAGCCAAAGTTGAAGGGTGAAATTGGAAACTCGTGCTGGGGAACATTTCTTTTTGGAATAAGTGTATTGAAAGCTCTAAAACTTATTACGAATGTGCAATTGATTCCTAAAACTTTTAAAAAGTGCATTTCAGTCCTAAACCTTTTGCATTTGTGCCAATTCAATCCTTCTGGCCAACTTTGGCTTGTTGGCGCTGATGTGGACGCCGGCTGGTGCTGATGTGGACGTCGACGCTGACGTGGATAATTTTTAATAATATATTAATATTTTTTCCTTTTTTCTTTTTTTATTTTTTTATTTTGTTTTCTTCTCCTCCTTCCTGTGGCTGGTCGCCAAGGCCGGAGCCAATGAGGGCGAGGTCGACCTCGCTCAGGCTAAGCCTTGCCACCGTCCCTGGGCGAGGCCGACTTGGCAATGGCTACCCGAGCCCGAGCTCGCTGGCGTAGGGAGAGGCTCATGGCTGCCGAGCTCTGGGTTCTGTAATGACATTGTGGACAAATAACATGGCATTAAATGACTTTGGGATTTAGGGATCTGGGTTAGCTACTGGTGGTAGGAAAAACTCTCATGGCGAGAGGGATTCACTTTTTCAATTGTTGGAATAAGTGTATTGAAAGCCCTAAAATTTATCATGAAAGTGCAATTGATTCCTAAAACTTTTATAAAAAAAAAGTGCAATTAAGTCATAGAACTTATTGTGAAAGTGCAATTGAGTTCTAAAATTTTCGAAAAGTGCAATCAAATCCCAAAAAACTTATCAAATTGATCAAATCAAGTCCTTCCATTGATTGCACTTTTTTAAAGTTTTAGGACACGACAAATTTAAGACTTGATTACACTTTTTGAAATTTGTGGAACTCGATTGCACTTTCATGATAAGTTTTAGGACTTGATTAAACTTTTCGAAAGTTTTAGAATGTAATTGCACTTTTGTACTTTCGTGGCAAATTTTAAGACTTTCGGTGCACTTATCTTTTCTTTTCTTTTTTGTCAAACTGGGCAACATTGACAAAGTGATTGAGAATTGGACTTCTGTTAACAATACGAGGAAAAATAGACCACACACTTCCGGTGAAATTTTATACGAGCGGCCTTATGACCGTCATTGATTTAAGGATTAGAAGCACTCCTTTTCTCGAATTAATAGTTTCCAAGTCGGTTTGCGTAAATCGTACGGGGTTTCTGGAATAAAATACTCTCGTTTAGGAACCGAACTCAGATTTAACCCAGCATAAACTAAGACGACTGTTGACTTCGGAGTTGCGGGAGTGTTCCTTATGGAAAACAAAGCCTAATCTGTTGTTAACAGGAAAGTAATTAGCGATACCTCGAGGGTGGCTTGTAACTTTATAGACCTGCTTATGCTCGCAAGTCTCGGAGCTTGCCTTTGTACACGCAGCCATAGCCTCCCTAGCCTAGCTTTTCTTTGAAAGAGTCTGTCATTCTCTTGATGTCTTCGCAATGAGCCAAGACAATTTGTCAATGTAGCCGTTTTGGCCAATCATCCAAATAATAGGTTATAGGGATCAAATGGGCAATCTTTAGAAGTTTTCCTTTTCCCATACTTTAGTTTTCTTGTCAAATTTGTCAGCCTACAACTTGATGCTCCATGTCAATGGTTGTTAGCTATCTCTAAACTTCAAAATCTTGTATTTCATTTCTTGTAGGCACAGTCAGCACCAGTGGCTGAAATATGGCTATGGCAAGTGGGCTCCTGGAAGGCAGTAGGTCGCCTTCATTCTCACAGATTAACGGTGACCCAAATGGAGTTCTCTCATGATAACAAAATGCTATTAGCTGTTTCAAGGGACAGACAATTCTGTTTTCTCCATTTGATAGAAGAGGTATGGTTCTACATCCTTTTTTTGGCCGAAGGATTGCATTATAAGTACAAAGTAGACGGTAGTGTCTTGGAGCTGTACAACTTGCATAGCCATTCTAGTTCAGGAGTCTGATAAGTCAAAAGCGACGTAATTACAACACCAACATGGGAAATTATCATGATTAACAATTCGCAATCTGGATCTTTTCCAATCTTCACTAGTTTGTTTGTACGAGCTTTCATCTCCCTAAAGGTGTGGTTAATAGGCTTCATCTGTCGGAATGTGTCTAGAACCTGTAATGAAAAGAGGCATCAGTTTGGCATTAGTATCTTGGAAATTGATAGAACTCCTCCCGTGATATGGTAATAGTAGTAACACCTAAAACATTTTTTCTTACAATGCTTAATCATCATGCCATCAACTTGTAAGGATACTAATTTGGACTCCTTGATTTTAGAGATTGGATTCCTTCCCTACCTTTTTCTGTATCAGAGGAACAATCTTAAGACTGACAGAATAGTTACTCCTTGGCAAATCTTAGTTTCCTTATTCTTTCTTGTCGAATGTAGGCTCTGATGAAGTTAGTTATCATCTGTTAGCAAGACAAGAGGCACACAAAAGAATAATATGGACGTGTTCATGGAATCCATTTGGTCATGAGTTTGCAACAGGTTCGCGGGACAAGACAGTAAAGATCTGGGCTGTAGTGGCCAAATCTACAGTCAAACATGTCGCAAGCTTACCGCAGTTTGGCAGTAGTGTCACTGCCTTATCTTGGCTTGGTCTTGATCGCCTAAAAAATGTGGGTTTGTTAACAGTAGGAATGGAAAATGGACTGATTGAGCCATGGAATCTGTCATCCATAGGAGGTGAAGTTACCGAAAATCCTGAGGTAACCATCTCTCTTGCTGTTAGGCTTGACCTGTTGATGTGCTACGTCTCTCCTGTGAACCGTTTGGCATGGCGGAATTCAGAGAAGCGTGCGGATTGCAGGAGCATGCAACTAGGTTCGTGCGGAGCCGATCATTGTGTGAGGATCTGTGAAGTAGACGTAGATTGATGGATTGTCGGTTTTGTATCTGCACAAATTTTGAAGCGAAAGCATCCTACATATTGCTTTGGTTACTTTCTTAATCAAAAGTATCCAACGGCAAATTAAGAGCGAACTACTTACACGGCAAGGTAAATTCAGAAGCAGTGGGGTTTATAGAGTACGTTAGTGCAAATTGCTTGATAGTGACAATGAAGACTACGCAATTCGCATTGCTTCGACCGTATCGGGTGAGCTTGCTTTGGTTACCAAGCACTTCAGGAACATTGGAGCTGGAAGTAAGCACGGTTCACTCCATTCCATCGAGCAAAGAAATCTTATGGAAGCGCAAAGTAGCCCCAAAAAGTTCGATCTTATCTGTAGCAGCTTACAGAAGCGACTAACCACTTCCTCCACGAGAAGTGCAAGGTATAGGAGATAAAACAGAGGTTTCTTGAGCGGAGACAAGAACAGGCTGAGGAGGAAGAGAATACATGCCAAATAACCAGAATAACTCACGAATACTCTTTTATGGCCTCATAGACGATCCTTCGGGCCAATCTCCAATAGGTGGTGTCCTGCTCATCAGCGCTGGCATCATCATCTCAAGACTCCATTCATCATGATTACTTGCCGGAAAGCCCAATTTACCGGACTACGATTCCAGCAACAAGATAAACTTGTACAATATTGCATATAACATCATATTACAGGTCAATGTAGAATCATTGCCAACTGTGAAATTTATATTCAAAACTGAATTGAGAGAAGCAGCATGACTGCAAGTTCAGGCATTTACATCCAGATTAACTTAGACCACTTTTGATTTCTTGACTGACAGCAATATTTCACACGAAAGAAAACTATTAAGCTGAGGTTCTTATTTTCCCACCACAGTTACAAACCACAAATCAATCACAGTAACAAGACAGACAGACGCTAGAAAAAAAAATCAAAATAAAAATGAAAAGGTATACCGATCCCATTCTTCCAAAACTGTTTCTTCTCTCTGAACAATTCTTATAACGCCTGTGATGTCCTCATCTGCTGCATGATGCTTTCTCCCGAAAGCTGACCGGAAGCTTCGGGCAGCGCTGCGGTCATGGTTTGGTACTGAGAAGGTGCTAAGTGCTGAGCATAGTAGATCTGCCCAGTAGCTGGATTCGCATATTCATAACCATAAGTAGCTGGAGCACCGGAAGAGGGAGCAACAGACTGAGATGGGTGGACCTGCGAGTAACCAACATACTGTTGTTGATGCTGCCCTGCAGGTACTTGAACCAGAGGCGAAGCAGATGCTGAAGCCATTCTGTATACACCTGAAGCCAAATCGGATTTAACGCCAGGAGGGTTTCGTATGGGGTTAGAATAAGCTGCTGACTGAGGAATCACGGCAGAGTTTTGAGTTGCTTGGGGGCGGTTCGAAGGATTTGCTGTAGCAGCCTCATTTGGATTGGTTTGCTGAGCTGATAAGTTATAGGCTTGGGGTTGGCTCACAGGCATATAGTAAACTGGGTATTGCTGATCAAGCTGATGATGTTGGACCTGATGTTGTTGGGACGGATACACGGTGTAGTAGGCTGCAACGGGCATTGAGCCTTGGGGATGGTGCTGAATGTAATGTGGACCAGCTTGCACAAACTGCTGCTGTGGTTGTTGATGTTGCTGTGGTTGTTGATGTTGCTGTGGTTGCCGTTGGTCAATCTGAGGTTGCAATAGATACCTAGCATCCTGAATATGCTGTTGTAGCTGGACTCCAGTGCTTTGCTCAGAGATATTAATGTTTGGATCTATTGCATTGGTCGGACCACGATTAATCCCCAAGGACATTTGTACAGCTTGGTCTTGAAATATTACAGGTTTTGGGCGAGCTAGCGGGTTCGTCAAGCTACCATCACTATAAGATGGAAAATGCAACTCAGAACCTCGACCAGCACATATAAATGGAACAAAGCAACAACAATCAAACCAAATTTTATGCACAGATAAAGTAGATGTTTTCAGGTATTTTCAAAAGTAAATAGATCTTGAGCATTAACTTCGCTATGGACTTCCAAAAAGCTAAAAATGCGATAAAGAGCAGGCAGGAAGGTCCTTTCCTCAAGTGTGGAAACAAATATTGGCACCTGGGTGATAATTAGGTGCCAATTATTCAAAGCTATGTCGGCGACCTGAGTAATGTCAAATAGCAGTTCATCTAAATCATCCCAATCAACTGAGGAAATAGGAAACCAAAACATTGTATCCTTGATGAACAGTGAGGGCATAATCGTCCTTTTCGAGTCATCGTCTTCATGCTGGGTTTCTAACATGTTTTCGAATCTTTGAAGCTTAGAAAGCTTAGAAAGAAATGACATGCTCTTACTACTTTTTGGGCTGACGGCGCTGAAAGTATATGAAGATAAAACAACATGTGTCGGACAGAAGTACTTGTAACAACACTGGAAAATCCCCCCCCCCCCCCCCCCCCCCCCTTCTCTTTAAAACCATGACAAGAAAATCATGAATCACCCTCAGAACCAGCAATCCCCAAAGTCAGCAGCACACCTACGCAAATAGAGCTTCTGCAACTTGGCAGGGGAGGAAGAACTAGGACAAGAATGGGGCTAAAGGGCAACCTGCAAGAAATACTTTATGCCCACATAATATGATGGAATCAGCAGTCAATAATTTCGCCTAGCATTTACCTAAGCTGATTAGCCTATATCAAATCGATTAGGAGTACTTCGCACAATTATTACTCACTATCCAACTGACTCCATATGACCATTTTACATCTTTAGCAGTGAAATTTTCAATTCCATTTCCACCACGCCTCACATGGCCGGAGGAGGTCGTCTGGAACAGTAATTTCACATGTCTAACACCTACCATCTTCAAGATCTCAGGAAAGCCACACATTTTGTCGTTCGTTAATGATAAACCTACGGTTTCAAACCATATGAGATGTCATATACGTTAATTGTTCCAGGCCATCTACTTGAGGAGCTCCCAGATCTTGACAAAACCATTGTGTAATACCGGATAAAGTCCGCACACAGAGGCCACTTCAATAGTAATGACAGAAAAAAAAAAAAAAGAAGAAGAGCAAACTGGTACCTCGAAACTGAATCAGGGGAAGACAAATCAAAAACTCCACTAGGCTTTTGCTGTGACTGGGGAGGCTGAGGCTGCTGTTGAGCCGGAGGCAATTTCCGAAACCCTAAAGGAACACCGCGGTCCGATCTCTCATCATCGGAGAATACCCGATTGGAATAATCTCCCGGAGGAGCAACCGCCGCAGAGCCCACAGGAACGCCCGTCACCGCGGCCGCCGCTGGCACCGTGGGTGGCGAGGACATCATGACAAAGCCATCATCTTGCTTCTGCATGATACCAGTGCCCATAACCATCTGAGCAAACTGTTCCTCGATCCCCAATTTCTGATCCTGCATAACCCTAATCCCTCCTCCTCCTCCTCCGCCGATGACATTTTCCTCCACCTGAACACGGATTGAAGGCAAGTTGGCAATTGATGGTGAGGACGAAGTCGATCCGAACGACGATGTCGTCTCCAGCATCGGCGAATCGGGCACAGAGTGCACATCCTGCGCCTGCTTCACGCTCTTCTCGTTACCGAGCGAAGAAGAACCATCCGCATCCCGAGAGCTGGTCTCGACGTTATTAATCCCCACTTCATCATCCAAGTTCAAGAGACAATTGACCGGAGCCGAGTCGGAGAACCCCCTGTTGAGCACGCCGGCGTTGTTGAGGGCGTTGAGGAACCAATCGTCCGATTTGGTGGAAGACTCGAGGATCGGACCAATCGACTGTGAGGAATCGGGCTTAGAAGGGAAGAGGAAGAGCCTCAACCGGGAGGGCTTCGAGGCGGAGGAGGAATTGAGCATGGTACGGTCGTATTCGTCGATCATGTTCTCGAGGTCCTCGTCGGTGGAGACGGTGATGAGGGAGTCGAGGTCCTCGCTGGGGAGCTGGTACTTGAGAGTGAAGGGCCGGTTGTTGAGCAAGGTTTTGGAGAGGTGGGCGGAGAGGGAGGAGAGGGTGGCCGCGTTGCTGTCGAGGACGACGATGCGGGTGTCGCCGCCGACGTAGCAGAGGGACTTGTCGTGGGGGCGCGGGACGATGTGGCCGCCGTAGCTGCACATCAGCCGGAGCTTCGGAGGGAGCGGGTCCGTCGCCGCCGCCGCGGCGGGGGTCTCCCAGGAGTCGGTGGCGGCGCGTGAGCGCGGGGACGAGTCCACCGACTCGGGGTAGTTGAAGTGGACCGGCGGCGCGGCAGCGGTGGCGGCGAGGGACTGCGCCGGGGCGGCGACGAGCAGGGGAGGCGGCGGCTGAGGGAGCGACTCCATGGTGGCGGAAGTGGTTCTCCTCCGAGAGAGAGAGAGAGAGAGAGAGGCGGAAGGGAGGAGAGAGAAAGCGAGTGGGGCGCGAGAGAGTGAGGAGGCTTCATTGGACATGTCTTATAGAGACTCCACACCTGGTGTATTACGGCTGTTCATGTCAGACTAATTATTATTTTTTCCTTTTTTCTATTTTGCTCTCTTTCGTAACAGAAAATTCCAAAGAATGGCTCCACATGCCCTTATTTTCTCAAATAAGGACCTAAAGTAAACTTTGTTTCAAATAAAAGCCTGATCTCGCCGGCTAATTTTTTCTGCCGATCAAGGGCATTTTTGTCAAAATGTAAATTTAATCTAATTTTTTGTTAAATTAAATTTAAAAAGGAAAAAATCAGGCGAGTAGGGCAACCGCGATGGCCATCGGGGTCGCCAGAGCCTCGGCGAGGGCCGGCGACCCCGCCGACCAGAGGCTGGCCCTCGCCAAAGCCGGTCGAGGGCCGCGGCCATCGGCCAAGACCGAGGTAGATGGTGCCCTCTGACCCACCTCGGTCCCAGTCGATGGCCCCGGCCCTCGCCGACGGCCAAAGCCATCGTCCCACCTATGTCTCTTTGTTTTTTTTTTCAAAATCTCTTAAAAACTAGAAAAAACAAAATAAAATAATAAATTACCAAAATACCCCGAACTAAAGTGACTCATGCCCTTTTTTAGACTAATATAGTCACTTCATATCATTATTTGAAACAATGTACACTTGAGGCCCTTTTTTAACACAGCGAGGGCACTTCAGAACCTTATTTGAAATTTTCCTTTTTCTTATTATTATCTTTTTCGACAAGTATTTTCTTTCTTTTCTATTAAGCAAAGGTAAGCAGCAACCTAAGTATCACCGACATTGACACATAACAAGACAAAGAATTTCAACACGTTGAGACACATTGTATATTAAAAATATATTTTTATATATACATGATAAGTTATTATTTTTATGATTATTTCAATCAAGTTAATTTCATTCAAACCAACAAACAAATAAATAATAAAAAAGAGCATAGAATGAATTTACACTAAACGCATTAATCCATCATTTAGTAGTACCATTCATTGCTTCGAATTAACAAATTCAACTACGGAGAAATTTATATTTTTACATGTTGGTGGAGTTTTTTTAGAATACTAGGTTTTTATAAATTTACATTTTTACCCCTAAAAAATTGAAATTTTTCCAAAATTGACCCGCACTTGTCGGATTTTGCGCGACGGGATGTACGACACTCGTGTCACTGGCGCGTCGGAAGAGATGACCACGTGTCGAAAATCCGACATGCGTTGACCACATGTCGGGACACCGACAGGAATGCCTCCGGAGAGTGCCAGTGCTTCCTAGATAGCTACACCACAAAAGCATGGTTTGGCCAAGGGAGATTAAAAAAAAATAGAAATGGTAATAATTATTTATCTTTGCTAAATTGCTCTATTAAAGTTTGTGTTTATGACCAGCGGTAGTCCTCCATAATGACGCGAAAGGTAATGTCTATTTACCGGATGATAAATCGTATTTCGTCCATTAATGATAGGTATCCAAAAAACCAATTGTACAATCTATGTTCGGAAACAAAACGTCTTTCCAAATCATGCTCGATTATCCAGTTATGGTGAAGAAAGAACTACTTATTAACAACCCGATCTGTTATTAGGAGAGACTTAATGAACCGAAATTACCCCTATTAACAAAATGTGTTCAATATGTCTCGCAAAATGTGGAGCTCTACAAATGTGGAGATAAGCTCAGTCCAATTTTATGATTTTCCTCTATTTTCCTTTAGGAAAAATGACACGAATAGTCTCCGAACTTTGTCCCGATATGCAATGTGATTACTAAATTTTTAATTAGCTCAACTTGGTCTTTAAATTTTTAATTTGTTCAAATTAGTCCCTGAATTTTTTGTACATTTTCAATCTAGCTTCGAAAATGTTCATTGTTGTTGTCCCTGATTTTAAATTAATTGAAGGACTACGTTGAAGATATTCATATAGTTCAAGGGCTAAATTGAACATGTACCAAAATTTCAGGGATCATATTGAATAAATTCAAAATTTAGGGATCACATCAAATAATTTTAAAGTTTATGCACCGTATTGTATATTGAATCAAAGTTCATGGACGATTTGTGTCGTTATTCCGGTGGTGGTGGTCGTATGGACTTTCCCGACGCAGTTTTCCTCGAATAATCGCATAATTTCTGAAATTTCGAAAAGTAATTTGGATGGGCCACGTCAACGTGACGTGTCTTTATGCGCGTGTACTATTACAACCTGAGCAAGGTTAAAGTTACTGCAGGGACAAAAAGAGGACATAAAATCTACGAGTCGGGTGTACGGTCGATGGGGGGCGACAGCTTGTTTTACTGATTGGCTCCAGTTGGTCCATTTCATTTTTATTTATTTTTCCAAAAGTTGGGCCATTTCATTATAGAGAAAGGGAAGAAATTACGGAATAATCTAAGGCACACGTGTCGTTCACATCCACCAATAGATGAAGCGAGTCCACATGCGCCTCTTCCGATTCAACGGCAGTAGATCGGGTGCAGACAATAAAATCTCGAGAGACTATGATGCGCTGCTCCTCGTCGAAAAATTCTTTAACGATTTCAATGACGTGAGCACAACGAGAGTGGATTGAACGGCAATAAATCAGGTGCGGGCAATTAAATCTCGAGACTACGATGCGACCCTCGTCGTCGGAAAATTATTCAACGATTTCGAAGACACGAGCACAGCGAGAGCATCTGTTTCCGAAAAAATTGATGATTTCATTTTGATTTCTGTGATATTTGGTAGTTGAGTTGAAGGTCAGATTGAAAATTGATTTTTTATTTTTGAAAATTCAATACCGTAGATAATTTAATTTTCCCTTGCTGTGGAAAAAAAAAAACGAATTACCCCATAATAAAACTGGCGAGGTTTTTTTTTATTATATATTCTGTTTTTGGGTGTCGGAGGTATCCGATTCTCTGCCCTTTGGCAGCAACTGGCTTTAGCAGTCAATAAGGTTAAATTTATTCCACGCCGTCTAATGAGCGCCGCCAACCAAGTTGTAAAAGTTGTCTAAAGATGATCGGAATCGGATCTTCTGGCTCACGCGGCAGTGCACTTCGGTTTTCGAGTGGGAATTACAAATACGAATAAATAAATAAAAATTATTATCATTAAAAAAATATTTAAGCATAAATTTATTATCGACAGTAAAAATATTTTTTATTGATTAATTGTTTCAATTGAAAAAAATTCAAATCATCTATCTTTCGCAAAAAATAATAATAATTTATTGATGATGGTTTATTATGAGTTTTGATTACTCGGTTCGTGGTAGACTCTATGGTCAGAGTCGAGTTAGGTTCGAGTGAGGACTGAGTACGAGGTTGAGGTGCAAACAACACGCGTGGCGAAACGAGCATCGGAGCTAAAACGCGAGACCACAACCTTAATCATATGCGCCTACAGCCTCCGTTGCCGATGCATATCGCTAGCAACAATGCCACCAATTGCCAAACAACACCACAGTCGATGGCTCGCAACTTGATGCTGCAGGTCCAAACATGTGAGTAACCTGCCAATCCAGAGTTGGATAATAGCAATTGTTTGATGTCCAGACATTAAATTCCATACCGATAAAGGGGAAAATACCCCAAACACACTTGATTTTTTCGGAAAAATTGTTCAATCAGTCCTAAATTCATTGTACGAATGCCAATTCAATCTTAAAGTTTTCAATTTTGCTAATTTAGTCCTAAATCTTTGCACGAAACTTCAATGTAGTCATCCCGGTTAATCTTAGCCGGAAATCGCTAACGCGGCGGCTCAATTGTGATCTCAATTCGAGCTCGGCATGACCATTGAGATTGCCCATGGCCACAATCCAGGGAAAACACCAGTACAAATGACGAATATAAAAATCTAAGCGAAAACTCTAGCACGTTTTCAATATTTGACAACACGTGAATATTGAGCAAAGAAATGACTTGTAGGAATTGGTGACAATGAAAGCCACGGACATAAATAGGCAATATTTTCCTCCAATCTTTAGTTGGAAAAAGCTCTCTATACTCCATACTTATACATCCGATTGGTAAGTCCCAACTAATATGTCACATATACACACAAACCTAAACAAAATTAAACGTAAGAGATGTCGATATTTGTAACCCACCAATCAAAAAGCATGACTGCCGATACCTATAAAACGTACCCATGTTATAGAATTAGGTACTCTCTCAAGTTCACATATCAATCAAAATTATAGCAAAAGATGACGCGGGCATCACTAATTGGGAAAACTGTCCAAAAAGTCCTAAACTTATTGTGCGACGATCAATTTAGTCCTAAATCTTTTAATCGTGTCAATTTAGTCATAAATATTTCAATTGTGTCAATTTAGTCTTAAACTTTTTGACGATTTGCCAATGTAAACATTCCGGCTAATTATCCAAATAAAAAGTTTATGACTAAATCGAAAATTCTTCAAAAGGTTTAAGACTAAATCGGGAAAAAGTATCCAAAAAGTTGGTGCCAATTCAATCATAAACCTTTCAATTGTGTCAATTTGAGTCCATCTGGCCAATTTTGGTGTGATCTGACGTGGATGCCGGTTGTTCTACATGGCATGGCTAGCGCCGGCGCTAATATTGACATTTTTTTTATTTTATGTTCTAGTAATTTTTTTGATTTTTTTTTTCACTTTGTTTTGTTTTTAGACAGAGGGCCGGAGAGGGCATCGTGGCCATCGAAGGCCAATGCGAGGGCCGCAAGCCCTCGGCCAGAGCCAGCACCCTCGCTTGGCCCAGATCAAGGCGAGGGTCGCGACGCCCTCGCTCAGTGTTGGTGAGGGTCATCGACGCTCTATCCAAAAACAAAAACAAAAGTAAAGGAAAAAAAAGAAAGCAAACATTAAAATTATTTAAAAATAAAAAAAATATGTAAAAATGTCCACGTTAGCGCCGATGAGGGCTACTAAAGGTCGATTGGCTTCCATGTCAGTGATTCCCAATCAAGATTAGCACAAATGTAAAAGGTTTAGGACTAAATTGGCACAGTTGAAAGTCTCTGAATTGACACAAATGCAAAAGGTTTAAGACTTTTTGGACACTTTTTCCAACTAAATTGACATAACTGAAAGGTTTAGAACTAAATTGACAAATTATCAAAAGGTTTAGGGCTAAATTGACATAACTAAAAGATTTAAGATTGAATTGACATCCGTACAATTAGATTTAAGATTTTTTGGATAATTATTCCGTTACTAATTTGACAAGATGGCATGCATTATTTTCACCTAAAGATGGCTCGCGACATGTATGTTTGC
This sequence comes from Lenwebbia sp. NSW1173648, assembly GCA_029784005.1. Classification (NCBI taxonomy): domain Eukaryota; kingdom Viridiplantae; phylum Streptophyta; class Magnoliopsida; order Myrtales; family Myrtaceae; genus Lenwebbia; species Lenwebbia sp. NSW1173648. The sequence goes on from JARCGZ010000010.1 coordinate 8,874,285, forward strand.
CCTGAGTAGGGTCATTCGTCACAGCATGACAAGTCAGTGCTTTAGCATTTAACAAACAAACAGTCAACTACTTCGGCCAATGGCGATTCCCACTTCGAATTGAGTGGGGGGATGCGTTGGTGGCGGGCTCAGTCGCGTGGTCAAAAAGCAATAAGGTCGTTGTTCATCAATTGTGGCTTCTCGACGAAAACGACATCATTTTTTTCTGGCCAGAATTGAAAACGACACCCTCCGAGTACTAGACGGCACGCCAATGTTCCTCAAGACGTGAATGCCTTGGTCTCCCCTTGGCATGAATTTGTAGAATAGAGCATTCTTTTCGACCAAAGTAAAAAACCATATATGCCTTGGTCGAAAAAGAATGCTCTATTCTACAAATTCATATATATGTGCGTGTGTCTGATGTATGTTTTCGGAAGGACTTTGTAAAGTTGGTTATTTGGCCTACTCAAGCCATGCTCGAATTAGTCCTAAAATTTATTGTACGAATGTCAATTCAGCAAATTAGTCATAAATCTTTGCGCGAAGCTCCAATATAGTCCTTCGCACCAATTTTCACCGAAGATCGCCGACGATGAGCTGTGCCACGTCAGACATCTGGTGATGACTGGACCGCCACATCAGCGATTTTCGACGAAAATTGATCTGAATGATTATATTGGAATTTCGCGTAACGGCTTAGGATTACTTTGACGAAATTAAAAAGTTTAGGATTGAATTAGTATCGGTGCAATAAGTCAAGGACTAGTTGGATAATTTTCCCCCTCAATTATGGATTGCGGGCAAGAGTCTTTCTTCTTGGGGTACGGCATATTTCTAAAGTTCTAAAAGTCGAAGGCATCCATAATACGAGAATTTCATGAAATTCTTTTGGAAAAAATCCAATTAAGGGCCTGAAATGCTCTCGTTTTCTCAAATAATGGCATGAAGTGCACGTTGTTTCAATAAGGGCCTTAAAGTGGGCTCATTGTTTCAAATAAGGGCATGAAGTGGCCATGACTGTTTCAGACGATGGCCTGACCTCGCCGGCCGGCTAAATATATTGTCGATCAAGGGCATTTTTCGTCAAAATACAATTTAAATTTAATTTTTATTTAAATTAAATTAAAATTTAAAAAAACTAAAGAAAAAAGTTTAAAAGGGAGAAAAAGAATACACTGGCGAGAGGGCACTTTAGGCTCTTATTTGAAACAATATCCACTTCGGGCCATTTTTTGAAACAAAGAGGGCACTTCAGGCTCTTACTTGAAATAAAATCCACTTCATATCCTTATTTGAGAAGAAAAAAAAAAAGGCACTTCCGGTTTTTATTTGGAATTTTCCCAATTCTTTTCCCCTCTTCTGAATATGATGCGATTGAGGATTTTGGGCACATTCTTATCTTAAATTCGAATTGCGTTCAAAGCACTTGGGACTGAGCTCAGACGATGACGAGGAATCTTTGTTCGTGTGCTTAGGTTCGGGGTATTTTCACCTTTGAAGCGCATAGATCCTGACTATGTAGGCACCGAATATTTAAAGGGAGATTCAAAAAAAGAATTATTCGATTTTTTTTTTTTTGGGTCGGAGAATTATTCGAAATTGAATTACACGAAATTTAATCATTCCTTTGCACATAGGACGGTTCAAGCAGAGACGACTCGACGCAGTCTAATGCTTGAGCCTCGGGTTTCATTCGAAATTATAGATTCGATATTCGACCCGAGCTTGATTGAGTTCGAGGAAAATGTGTTATAGACTCGACCTTGACACCATCGACTTCCTTCGATGCTAAGATAATAAGAAAGAACGTAATCTTTTTAGTTATTCTCGAGACCTTTCGATTAGAGTGAATTACTCACCTCCTAAATAAGATGCAACGTCCTAATAGAATAGTCCTTTTCACGTCATTTTCTCCGACTATGCTCTCTTCTTTTTCTTTCTATTTTTTCCTGTCATGACACAGATGAACCAGCTGGGTTTGCAAAAAAAGAAAACAGCGAAAAGTGAATTTTTAAATTAAGATGATTTTGTTGGGTGCAATTTGTTGGGTGCAAGACGAACGACTCGAAAAATATTTTTCTCTAAAAAAATAATTTCTTATATGAGTTATAAAGGCGAATGAACGAAAGTTGTTCTCATCATTTACCAATAGACCATTGATGATAAACATATTTTCCGTCGAACAATTTTTCTAAGTGATACAACAATTATTTTAAGGTAAACGTTCTTCAAATAATTCATTTTTCCACGAAACAAATGAACCCATCTTTTTTTAGGGCAACAATGAACTCGATGCAGTAAAGGAGCAAGGCAATAATTTTTTCTTTTGATAAGCAACATATATAAACCAATCGATCCGAGCGACGGACGAGGCAATCCGAGCGGAGGCGACCGACAGGACGATGTTTCGACACTTTTTCTTGTTTGAAGGCTTTGAGTTTCAAAACTTTCAATGTGGACAAAAACCATTTGATGTTCCAGTGGGCCTAGGAACACTTCAAGTTCATTCCAAGCACATATGATGAATGTAATGATCTCTGTCACGATGCAATATCCTTGTACCATAACATAGCAAAAGTCTTGGTCATCCGACTCATTTTGATAGGGCCAAAAAAATAAGATGGGGGGCCCCACATAAGAAAATGGGCGCCTTTCAAAATTTAGAATTTATTAATAAAATTATTTAGCTGACTCAATCCCAATCTTGGGCCCCACTATAGATCCATAGCATAGGGGCTGATCCTACGCGGCCACTTGCAAGCACAAGGAATTTTTGTTGACTAATTTCTTTGCAACTTTTTTTTTTTAAAGAAATATAGTGCGTAATGGAATAGGGAATAAGAGATATCGGCGTCCCACTTTTGTTTGCTATTATCTTTTGTCAAAAGTATTCCTTTCTTTGTGATAATTCATATTGGTTTTGGTTTTTCCACGATGTCAAAAGCATCTCACCTGGAAAAGTACAAAAAAAATTACTGAATTTATTGCGTTGGTAACAATTTAATCTTAAGCCTTTTAATTGGACCAATTTAGTCCTAAACCTCCATTCCATCTGGCCACTCGAGCTTTTGGGTCAGACGTTCTAGCACGGGATATCGGAATCGGGTTTCGTTCACGTGTGCGGCCCACTCCCGCTCTTTATCTGCACGGAATCATCCTTCACTTATCAGTTTAAACTGATGGGCCGGCCTTTCTGATATCCGATCAGTAGCCGATTAATATAAGGTGGCAAACAGTTAAAAGGAGATCAACTTTAGTGACCGTATCTAATTTGGCATATATCGACCGACTGCCTCCTTTTTCTTCGCATTTTCTTCACGTCCAGGTGCGATGACGTCGGGAAAACAATCAAATCAATCCTTTTTTAAATTTTTTTTAAAATATGATAAAGTTGTCGAGGTCATGAAATGCGCTCAACTTCCGTAAGATGAGACGAGAGTAGTTTTGCCCTAATTCGCTTACTTACTACTTACTACTTACTTACTTGTTATAGGATAACGTGGCCGAGAAGAAAATCATGATTTGGTTCACCTAATAATGCTATTACGTACGCAGTCCAATGACTTTTGGAGGACGTCAAGGCATCCAAATAGTTTGCAAAGAGGCCCTTGTAGTTATTAGTATTTACCTGCAGTCCCGAGGTGACGAGAATGTTGATGCACGACGGTATGGTCAATTCTCATCCACGGGCCACGGCCTAGCGAGAGCAATCTCGCACTCTCTCTCGCTGTTTTATCCCGGTCGGTCATGTATGTTCCCTCGTATTTTAGGGAAAAATCATAACAAAGAACGAGAATTAAAAAAAAAAAAGAAAAAAAAATCAGAAAATTAAAGCAAAAATACGAACATCGTCAACATCTGCATAGGTATGGCCTGCAACGATTTCCGACAAAGATTGGCTGCGAGGACTACATTGAAAAATCTTCAAAATATTTAGGATGAAATTGGCTAAATAAAAATTTTTATGATTGAATCAACCAAATTAAAAAATTTAAGACTGAATTGGCCGCCGGCGCATACTGGACCGCCATATCAGGGATTTCTAATCAAAATGATCCGGAATGACTAAATTGAGAAATCTTAAAAAAGTTTAGGATATGGCCAAATTGAAAAATTTAGGACTGATTGGCCGATGTACAATAAGTTTTATGATTGTGGGATAATTTTTTTTTTCATAATTTGACTGTTTTTCTTTGTGAAAATCTAGGTTCAATCGTGGACAGAAGACCTTGATCTTCTGTATTCTTAAATGTGTGGGAGTAGGGTGGTCTCGTCTCTTTTGGAGAAGTTTCGCCCAAGGGACAAAGAGGCACTTCCGTTATGTTCCCGCGTGACATCCATTTTCCCTAAATATCAGGCATGTGATGTCCCCATGCAGTGACCTTTATGGAACATTCAATTTTCAATTTTGGTTGCCCGGGACTCTCTTTAGGAAACAGCTAATCTACTTTGGAATGCGGGAACAACTCTCTCTTCCTTCTCTTTTCCCCGAAATGAACGAGAATGCAACGTAATCGAGGGATAAATGCAATAGCAGTCCTGAATATTTTGACAAGCTAATCGGTTGAGCCGAGCCATTGACGTCAATGTGACCCGCGTTCATATTTTGGATATTTGACTAAATTAATACTTAATTTTTCGAGTTTTCGTGAAATTAGACATTCTTTTTTGATGAAAAATAGGGAATAGTACAGGCGAGAGACAAGTTTTATCGTTAAAGGGAGAAATTTGTTTATGAGAAATTATCCAAAACCTGTTTGGGGTTGGTGAAAAAATCAAATCATGTAGTTCAAGTTCCCCCTCCATTTAAGTAAAATTAGAGTTCATTTTCCAATTGGGTTTCAATAATCAAGTTTGATACTAAATGATTAAAAAATCTGTAACTCTTTGATCGCGAAAACTTCGAAACGAAATTTTCTGGCTACAAAATGTTACCGGTGATGTGATTTTTTTTGTTTTGTCTAGTTTTATCCCACCTCTATATTACAAGTCACTTTGTGTGCTATATGCTGGTAAAAGCTGATAAAACTTATATGAGATTTAATGAATTCAAGGCATCTATAAGAAAAATTGATAAGCGCAATAGAAATTGGCAAATTTTTTTTAAAAAATCAGACAAAATAAAGGCATATAAATCGGTATAATGTTCAGTATATTCGAGGTTTTGGTATTAAAAAAAAGAACACAGAAAAAAGTTGCTAAAACATAAAAAAAGGGTTGTTTGAAAGTTCAAAAGAGTGGGTGTATGTTCATAAAAATGTCAGTAAGTTACCAACTTATTATCGAAACTTTTTTGGTTCGGCATAAGATTTCATTAGCTAATTCAGAGTACAATTTTTCCATACTTGCCAACTCTTTCAGTAATATAACAATACCTGACCAAAAAAGAAGAAGTGATATAACAATACAAAAAGAAAATCCGGTAAAAAAATAAAAGAAATAAGAAATAAATAAAAAAACAATGGAAAAGGGCAGAAGAACAATAGAAAACTGATATTGGCCTTTATGATCATGTATCGGAGAACGTGCGAAGAAAGCTCGGAGACTCGATCTCCCACACACGAATGAAGCCCACAAATACATGGGCAATGGGCATGCACTCACCGAAAATAGTAACAACTATAATAAAAAGAAAAAGAAGGCCGCCGTAGATATCGTACGAGGGAAATTTGACACGGATGATTCTCGAACGTTGATCCGACATGCGATGTCTGTCTCTGAATTTTTGATTTGTTCAATGTGCTCGCTAAATAACTGGTAAATGTTTTATGTAGTCTTTCTGTTTGCTTAAACGACAAAAATCGGACGTTGTCTGAGGATGTATGATTTATAATGTGCCGATTTGGATTTAAAAAACAATGATGATGTGGAATATTATATCCTGTTTGCTATGTGTTGACACCAAATAATAAAGAGTTACCGAATGGACTTTAGTATCAACGTATCCCGAAAATCGGTAAATCAGGAATGGTAAGCTACTCTGAGAAGTTCGGTAAGTTGTATGCAACATACCGAAATGTCTAGAAGTCTAAACCCGATATTCGGGAAGTAAGAGAACAGGGCAATTGATTTTCAGAATTCGGTAAGATTCTGGGCATACCGAAATTATAAAGGGTCAGCAATAAGAGGAGTATGAAGACAAAAGGAACTGCAGGATGGCCAAACTAGCCATATCAGCAAGAAGTTACGAGCAAGAAATCCGGATAGTGGATGCGAACAGTTCACGGCAGTTACTGGAAAAGATTCAAATTCAACGCTATATTGACAGTTGAAGATCAAGTTTTGGCGGATAAAACGTGGGCAAGTGGGAAAGTTATTGAAGGCGCCAAGATTCAGAGTTTGAAAGCAAGAAAATAACCGACAAACGGTTATAGAAAGCCAAAGAATAATAAATAATCTAAAGAGAGGAGAAAGGAGACAGATCAACACACATCCAAAAGAACTCAAGTTTTCTGCACTTTAACTTTCCTGTATTCTCCTTTCCAGCATTTAGAATTTCTGCAACTCTAGCTTAGTTTCAAGCTTTCTACTGCTTTAGTAGGAGTATTGTAATGTAGCCTGAACCCTTGTTGATCTCAAATCCACATTCGATCCATTGAATTCCTACCCATTTCACTTCCATGTGTGTTACTCCGTGTTCTCACTAAAAATTTTCTTTCGAGAGTTGAGCCGCAGAACCCTCTTAATAAAAACCGAAGACTGAATTTCGGTGAAAGATATTTCTTGTTGCAAAAACGAGCGAACATCTTTTTGGCACGCCTGGTGGGACCATTGTGGTAAGATTAAGAGAAATGGTGAGAACCAGAGGTCAATCAGATGGAGTACCAGTTGGCAACATCAACAATCCAGATGATGGAGCACGATCAGAGCATTCGGCAGCGAATGAGGACGTACCCCATCACAATGCTGATGTTCCTCGGCAATTGAACGAAGAACAAATCCATGCGTTGGCACCTGACAATACTTTGATAGCCACGATGAGGAGAATGTTTGAGGAACAGCAGAATGAGCTCACTAACCATATGGTGCGGCATGTCTCAGATGTGATAAAGCCTATGATGATTAACGCCATAAACGAGGTAATATCGCATCCTAGTTCATCCTCTCAAGTTCCTCCCTTTTATGTAAATCCTCCTGGTACGATACCATTTCCACCAGCATCGGGACATCCCAATGTTGGGTATAATGGTAGTGGAGGATCAAATCTGCAGCCTCCAGTAAGAATTATACCAAGGCCAGAAAATCCTACAACAGCAAATTTGGTAAATGGTGTGAGTGGTTGCAATTTCCCTCAAACTGGCCCCATTGATGCTAATGTGATCAATCCCATAATCCCACCAGTATTGAACATGCCTCCGCCAGTGAATGTCCCTAATTTCGATCCCATGAGACCACCTGTAGCTCAACCATATCCACAAGTGGTAGAAAATCCTCTCTACAGGCCACCACCACCCGTTAACTTCAATATGGATCAACCAGGAATGAACAGACCTCAGCAGGTTGATCCTAGGGGGCAAGATCCTTGGTTGGGCCAGCAGAATTTAAGGCCATGGAATCCAGACAGAGTTGCAGAATTGGTAATGCAACAATTAGGAGCAGAGAGAGGCACACCAAGACCTGTATACAGGAAGCCACATCCCGATTGGGTGGATAACATTCCATATCCAAGGGGATTTAAAATGTCAGATTTCGCTGTATTTACAGGTGAAGAAGATCAGTCAACTGTGGAGCATGTATGTCGTTTTTTAGCACAATGTGGAGAGGCTGGAACAAATGAATATTTAAGGCTAAGGCTATTCCCATTGTCATTATCAAAGACAGCATTTACTTGGTATACGAATTTGCCAGCAAATTCTATTCAGACGTGGGTTGAGATGGAGAGACAGTTCCATTCTCAGTTTTACCGAACGGTACCAGAGGTAACAGTAGCCGACTTGGCCAGGATGTATTAGTATGGCACTGAAACAGTAGATCAATTCATTGCTCGTTTCAAGAAGTCCAGGAATCGGTATTTGACTTCTCTCACTGAAAAGGAATTTACAGATTTGGCTTTTAATGGGCTGAAGTTTACTCTCAAGGAGAGATTTGAAGGGCAGGCTTTTGATGATCTCTTTCAATTAAATGCTCGGGTTTCTAAGTATGAGCACTTGCTGAAGGATAAAGATAAGAAGCCGACGAAGGATAATCGGCTGACAATAGCATCGGTTGAAAGTACCGAATACGGTGACTTTACCGAAGAAGAGAATGAGATAGCGGTAGCAACTATGGTACTTGAAAAACCATATGTGTGCCCAGCTTTGAAACCAGCAAAGGTGAAAGATGTGTCCAAGTTTAAAGCCAAGGAAACGAGTAATTATTCGTTTGATATCTACAAGTTAGATGAGATATTTGACTTGTTGTTGAAAGATGGAATGATCAAATTGGCTGAGGGACAGGTAATCCCATCCAAGGAAGAGACTACTGACAAAAGGTATTGCAAGTGGCATCATTCCAAGACTCATGATACGGTGAATTGTATTTTTTTTAGAAAGACAATCCAGGAAGCGATTCGTCAAGGCAAAATTAAATTCGCTGAAGACAAAGGCAAAGCTCCAATGGAAGTAGACACGGATCCTTTCCCGAAGATGATCAGTATGGTTAATGTACATGAGTCTACGAGGCATGATAATAGACAATTGTGCACCCGTTGCCATCGAGAATTAAGTCATCAGCATCGGGAAGTTCCCGAATTCCAGTGCATGAGAGGAACAAGGGGAAGATACAGATCGGAATCATTTGTCCGTCGGGAAGGCAGACCACAGATAAATTCTGAGATTGTGGTAACTAAAAACGTTTCGGCACAATCAAGAAGTCAAGAAGCTGAATCAAGGCGGTCAACACAAGTGTCTGAGAGGTGGGGATTTTGCCCCGATTCACCAAGACAAGTTCCTTCAACTCAAGAAGTTGAAACACAATCTCACAAGGAAAAGGAAATCCCACAAAAGCCTGAGAAGAAGAAGAGTTTATGGCAACGATATAAAGAAGGAGATCCCAAAGTAGGATTGCTTGGGGAGCCTAGTGGGAAATTTGATTATGTGGTGTATTATGGAGACACGAAGGATTCCTTATCCCCGTCATTGCCTGTGGAACCATCTGGTTGGGGAGATGAATTTGATGATCCACCATCATCAATTCCCCAGGAAGTTCCGAAGACAAAAACAATTAAAATCCCACACGATCCTCCCGAAGGAAAATGGTCTTTGACTAAACCGCCGGGGCAAGCATCTTACCGAACTGCAAAAAGGCAATTTCAGCGAATGAAAAGCAGACAGAGGGATTTCGAGAATCATCGGGACAAAGGAATGCCATCACAGATTCCCCCAACCAGATTTTTTAATACGAGAGGAAATTGGGTTTGGAGAAGAAACCCTGATGATAAAGAGTTTGTCAAACCAAAGAAAAATTCTGTATATGATTCGGGGAGTAGTTCTCACCACGAAGTGAAAAAAGGAAAAGAGGTTCAGCAAGTCTCCCAAACAATTAACTTTGGGCAATTCCAGGTAGCTCTTAATCCGAGGCATCAAGTCAAAATAGAACAAAAGAATCTGAATCTCAAGATGTCGGAAGAAGATGATAAAAGTTGCCGAGTCGGTCATTCCAAAATGCCGAAAGAGAATTGTTCGCCAATGAGGATCAACATGGTCCAAGCTAAGCTTCCAGCTGAATATGGAGCTTGCTTAGTGGTAGAAGAAGAACTCGAGCATATCTCAGAGAAAGAAATAGCAATGGCAGAATTCGAATTCTCTGATAAAGAAATGATAAGATTTGATAAAGTACCTTCAGACAAGGCTAGACATTTAAGGTCCTTGGTTATTTCAGGTAGAATCAATGGTCAAGCTGTCGGTAAGATCTTTGTAGATGCGGGAGCTACATTGAATCTCATATCTTACAGATACTTCAAGAAGTTGGGAAAAGATGATGAAATAATTCCATCGAACGTTCAGCTGTCTGATTTCCTAGGAGAAGTTACCGAAGTCAAAGGGGCAGTTGTACTGGACCTAACCATAGGATCCAAAACAGCAAGGACGACTTTCTTCGTGATAGAGTCTGATGGTTCGTACAACTTGCTGCTTGGAAGGGATTGGATACACTCTAATCAATGTGTACCCTCGACTCTTCATCAGGTTCTGGCATTTTGGAATGGTTAGGGAGTAGAGTACATTGAGGCTGATTCGGGATTTGCTACAATAGGGTTAACTGGTATTCATCAAGATCATCAAGAATACTCACATAGAGGACATGTCATTAGAGTACCGAAAGCAGATTCACGATCTTATGCTTATTGCCGCTTTGGGAATATGAAAACTGAGTGGATTCCCAAGTCTAGCTTGGCATTAGAGGAGTTACATACTCTTTATGGAAAGCGAGCCCTTATTGCAAGAAGTTTGTGAAAGGTACTTTGCATACTTGGCAGAGAAGACCCAGCAGAGTGCTGAAGTTTCAGATTGTATTGACGAATGGGAAGAGTCACCAATCAAGGAAGACAACAGATCAACAGAAGCTCAAGACCCATTGTTAGAAGTTGATATAGGAGAACCTGGGTGTTTTCGTCCAATATATGTGAGTGCTTTTCTGCAAGGGGGCATGAAAGAAGATTTAATCCACTTGATCAAAGAATACAAAGATTGCTTCGCATGGGATTACCATGAAATGCCTGGTTTGTCAAGAGATATTGTAGAACATCGTCTTCCTATTAAGAAAGGATTTCGTCCACACAAACAGTTAGCAAGAAGGTTTGCTCCAGATGTGGTTGACAAAGTCAAGGAAGAGATTGAAAGGCTGCTGAAAGCAAAATTCATTGAGACAGCCAGGTATGTAGAGTGGATTTCGAATATTGTTCCTGTGAAGAAGAAAAATGGAAAATTGAGAGTCTATATTGATTTTCGGGATCTTAATAATGCTACTCCAAAAGATGAGTATCAGATGCCGATGGCAGACATGTTAGTAGATTCGGCATCGGGAAATGAGATGTTATCTCTAATGGATGGTCATTCGGGTTACAACCAGATATTTATTGCTAAAGAAGATGTTCCGAAAACAGCGTTTAGATGTCCTGGTGCTATCGGGACTTTTCAGTGGACAGTGATGCCTTTTGGGCTGAAAAATGCAGGAGCTACTTACCAGCGAGCAATGAATTTCATCTTTCATGACATGATTGGTAAATTCTTGGAAGTTTATATTGATGATGTTGTGATCAAATCAAGTTAAGGAGAGCATTTGGACTATCTTGAGCAAGCTTTTGTTAGGATGAGAAAATACAAATTGAAGATGAATCTAGCTAAATGTGCCTTTGGAGTGCGAGCAGGGAATTTCTTGGGATTCCTAGTTAATCAAGGGGGAATTGAGATTGACAAGAATAAGGCAAAGGCTATTATAGAGCTTCCTCATCCTACATCAAAGAAGCAGTTGCAGATGGTACTCGAGAAAATTAATTTTCTCAGAAGATTCATTGCAAATTTATCTGGGAAGATAGAACCAATGACCCAGCTCTTGCGTCTTAAAAATCAGGAGGAGTTTATATGGGGAGATAAACAGCAGAAAGCGTTTGATGCGGTCAAAGTTTATCTGACAAATCCTCCTGTATTGATGCCGCCGAAAGCAGGCAGGCCATTAAGGTTGTACTTGTCTACTACCGATTCAACTATCGGGAGTATGTTGGCACAAGAGAATGAAAATGGAAAAGAACAAGCGGTATATTATTTAAGTAGAACATTGACTGATGTTGAAAAAAGATATACCGCGATAGAAAAATTATGCTTATCTTTGTACTTCTCTTGTATGAAGTTAAGACATTATTTGTTGCCAGCTACAGTACATGTACTCGGTAAGACTGATGTGATAAAATATATGTTGTCACGGCCTGTTATAAAAGGGCGTATAGCCAAGTGGGCATTTATCTTGTCTGAATTTGATTTGGCATACGTACCAATAAAAGCAGTCAAAGGTCAAGCTGTTGCTGACTTTCTTACCGAATACCCATGTTTGCAAATGGAAGAAAATAAACAGAACTTCAGTCAAGTTATACCATGAACTATGTATTTTGATGGATCATGTGCTAAAGGTATGGCTGGAGCTGGTTTGATGATAATTTCTCCCACCGGAGAGCTTACAAGGTGTGTTTGTAAGTTAGATTTTGAATGCTCAAATAATCAAGCCGAATATGAAGCACTAATCATCGGCTTAGGAATACTGGTTGAATTGGAAGCACAGTTCATCAAAATATTTGGTGATTCACAGCTAGTGGTGAAGCAATTGAAAGGAGAATATCAGTGCTTAAATGAAAATTTGATTGGCTATTATTATCTAGCCAAGAAGTTGTTGGAACAATTTAGAGAATATGACATAGTCCATGTCAAAAGAGAAACCAATTACGAAGCCAACGAATTAGCACAGATGGCTTCTGGTTATAAAATATCAACAGAATTGGCTAATGTTGCAGCCATTATCACATTATCGGCACCTTCTATTGAACAAAGAGAAATACCGATAGCGATCAGTGAGGTGATCCGAGAAAAGGATTGGAGGCAGCCCATTATGGAATACTTGAAAAATCCTGATTCAAGAGATCAAAAGCTGAGGAGACAAGCCCAGAAGTACGTAATATTGGGAGAAGAGTTATACCGAAAATCTTCAGATGGGCTATTATTAAGATGTCTTGATAAGGACAATGCGAAACTGGTTATGGTAGAAGCTCATGAAGGCATATGTGGAGCACATCAAGCTGGAATTAAGATGAGATGGCTTCTAAAAAGGTACGGATATTTCTGGCCAACAATGATGCAGAATTGCATTGAATATGCAAAGCATGCATTTCATGTCAAAAACATGGACCTTTGCAACATGCACCTGCTGTAGAGCTTCATTCCATTGTAAAGCCATGGCCATTTCGAGGATGGGCAATGGATATAATAGGTAAGATTTATCCACCCTCTTCTCATAAGCATAATTTCATTTTGCTGGCTACGGATTACTTTACGAAATGGGTGGAAGCGATTCCATACAAGAGCATTAGTCAGAAATCGGTGATCAAATTTATTGAAGAAAACATAATTCACCGATTTGGCTTACCGGAATCAATTACTGCGGATCAAGGGACAGTGTTTACTGGAGATGAAGTTATGGAATTTGTGCAATCAAGAGGAATTAAGATGCTGCATTCTACACCATATTATCCTCAAGCAAATGGACAAGCTGAAGCTACTAATAAAGTTGTGATCGGATTGATTAAAAAGCATTTGGAAGAAAATCCAAGAGAATGGGACAACTTGCTATCGGTAGTGTTGTGGGCATACCGAACATCACGAAGATCAAGCACAGGCGTCAGTCCATATATGCTGACCTATGGACAAGAGGCAGTTCTACCGATGGAGATAACTGTTCAATCATTACGAGTCCAATTGCAAAGTGAAATGTTGCCAGAAGACTACAGAGATTGGATGTATATAAATTTGGATGAAGTAGATGAAGTCAGGGCAGTTGCTTTGGATCAGTTGATTGCACAAAAGAAAAGAGTAGCTAGAGCTTTTAACAAGAAGGTTAGGATCAAGCAATTTGCTGTCGGGGACTTAGTGTGGAAAGCAATCTTGCCATTTAATCTCAAAGATAGAGAATTCGATAAGTGGTCATCAAACTGGGAAGGACCATATCTAGTTACCGAAGTGTTCAATGGAAATGCGTACAGATTGATGGATATCAATGGAAAAGAACTATCTCGTTCTATAAATGGGAAATTCTTGAAGAAATATTATCCATCAATCTGGGAAACACAAGGAGATTAATTCATTCATCAAAAGTGAAAGTACATTCTGATCTTGGTTACAAAGGTCTTCAGATCTTTAACCAGTTTGAGATTCTGAGCTACAAGTTTGGAATGTAATTCAAGATCATGGCGGAGTTCGAATTGCTGCTCTTTGAGATGTTCTGTGCGACGAGAATGGAAGCGGACAGCTTCAAGTTTCTCCCAGGTTTCCTGTAACAATCGTCTATACTTGTCTGAAGAAACTTCGACCATGGACTTGACCCGGGAGATTTCGTCTTTAATTATCCTGCGTTCGGCACGGTTATGACTGGAAAAGAAATTGAAAAGTCGACGTGTCGTTTCAGCATCTTCTTTGGCATGGAGGCAAGAGTTTTGGACTTGAGCATATGCTTCCTTGGAATCACACAATCGGGAGAATTCTTCCACGATTTGGAGCTTAAGAGTCTCAGCTTCCACAATGATAGGCTCAAGGCTCCAAACCTCCTTCACATTGCGCTCAAACTCATCGAAGCTGGTAGGGAATAAAGAGCACAGTTCCCATACTAAGTTCAAGAGATCAGACTCAGCAGTTAAAAATACCTTGGACCTGAAAGTGTCCGTCAGTTCGGTAACTTCTAACCTATGCTTATAATTCAGTAATAAAGCATGATGTCTCTGGGATAGTAGTTCATGTAGTCGTTTCCATAAAGATCGATCATTTGTAGGCAATTGGATAAAAAGTTGTTCATGGTTAAAAGAAATGAAGAACAGTTTTCAAAGCTGGAATCAGGATGCATTTAGCAAAAAGTTTACCTTCATGTTGGCCGTTACGATGTCTATGTGATCGAGGCCAAAGAGGCAACTGAGATGAAGAACCATGTGAAGACATCATGAGCAAGATTGCAAATGTTCAGGATGAATTGTGCAATTTGGGCAGTTATAAATAGAGAGGACATAGAGCAGATCATGGGTAGTGGCATACCAGAGCTTTTCTCGGATAATTGGAAGAACATGGCCCATGAGTGGAGGAAGACGGTTACCAGAATTGCCGCCAAAAATATTCTCTTGCAAGAGAAAGTATGCAAAAGTCATTGAGGATTATCGGGAAGCCTTATCATCGGAATCTTTGTTAGTCATCGAGGATTATCGAGATCTTTGTTAATCATTGAGGATTATCGGAAAGCCTTATCATCGGGATCTTTGTTAGTCATCGAGGATTATCGGGATCTTTGTTAGTTATTGAGGATTATCGGGATCTCTGTTAATCGTTGAAGATTATAGAAGAGCAGATGTTAGAATTCAACAAATGAAGCAAAAGAACATTTGAGTCAGAAAGAACAAGATTTTTCATTTATACTTCCTCAGCAGAGACTTGGCCTCATTTACAACAGAACGGAGCTCAAATTCTAAATTAAGATTTTGTTCCATGAGCTCCGCCCTCTGCTTTTCACAAGTTTTGATCGAGCCACATGTGGAATCATATTCTTTCCTCAATTCCCGACACTTCTCCATCTTTCTTCTAACTGATGGGCAAAGATGACGCATCTTCGCTTCTTGCTCCATCATTTGGACCTCTACCGTCTTCAATTCCATCTCAAGTTCTGCTCTTCTTTATGCCAAGCGGTGAAGTTTGCTCTCTTCGGCTTTATAACTGTCGTAAAACAAGCTGGTGTCTGCACATTTGTGGGTTAGTTCATCCTAAATGGCTTGACCTCGCTGTTCTCCGAAGAAAAAATGTGGAAGATGATAGGTGTTGATCCTGATGGTGTCCACAGCATCCACAAAACCAACGGCGAAGATATCACTTTTGTCCTGGAAGTCTTGGGAAAGTGCAAAGGAAGGATTACCAGAGCATACTTCTTGGAAGAGAGTTCTTGCTCGTCTCTCTCTGTCAGAGTCGGTAATCAACTTCCCATAGCCAGACTCTAATAAGCTAAGAAGTTCAGTCCATTTAGCCTTGGCCACTTTATTTGAAACTTCAGAAAATGATGCCGGGTCTATAGATTCTGGTGGACAATCAGCAGTGGAGGAGCCAGGAAGATTTGTGAGTAGTATACTTTCCACTTCAGCTTTCTCTTCAGTAGATAAGAGAGTTATCTCAGCCGCGGCAGAAGGAACTTGTGAAGAAGAAGAGCTTGCCAAAGACATTCCTTGAAGAGGCAGGGTGATTGACGAAGGCTGAACAAGCGGTAGAGGTACATTGGTTGATGGGCCTTCAAGAAATTCCCCATCAGGAATCAGGATTCTTTTTGATGCAGATGAAGGCTCATCAGTACCTGTAAATGCAGCTATGAGTGTTAAAACAATAGTATAAGGAGCATTCACCATTCGGTAAAGTGAAGACAATACTTACCGATAGAAGTTGGAGATTTCCTAGTCTGAGGAGAAGATGGGTCATCAGCTTGTTCCTTTTCCTTAAGTTTTGGAGTCTGGGTTTGCCTTGATGCAATAAGAAGTTCCGTCGAAGAAGCTGGAGGCACCAGGACAGGGTCAAGGATTGCTATATCATCATCAAGAGCAAGAGCAGAAGGGGAAGAAAGTAAAGCCGCTTTTGATCGGTATATTTTGAGAGTCTTCCCTGAGTGATATTTAAAAGAAGAAAAGCACAGATCAATATTGGAAGGTATGCTCATGATTAGCAAAAGCTTTAATATTAAAGTTACCTTTCGGTGTATGTGGCTTTATCATGGCACGTAGCGTGGGACTGACAGATGGGCTCCTTGGTGATGATGATAAAGATCGAGTGGTAGTTCTTTCTGTTGCTGGCTTCTTAGACGCCTTTTCTGGAGCAGGCAGTTCTAAGATTTTTCGCTTTCTCCCTGCTATGAGCGAAAACAGTTAGACACAACTAAATACCGAATGAAGAAGTACATTGAAAGAAGGGAAGCAAACTAACCTTTAACAGGCTTTGCCGATTCCAAGGGAAGAATGTCTTCATCTCCAGTTGATTGAGGAAGTGCAAGAGTGGCCGTCTCCTTTATTTTCAAAAGGATCATGTCCAGCGGCTCTGAGAATATAGACTTCCGATAATTCTTCCACGAGAAGTCGAAGTCTTCTGAAGAGCGATCAGCATCTGGAATGAACTCGGTAACACGGAACAATCGATAAATGTCTCGAATCAGCTTGTTCAGTTCAATGAAGTTCTGACTGTCGCCTTGCTTACAGAATACTTTATTGATGGAAGAAAAGGAAAAAGTGTAGAGAGCCGGGACAGGAATCCCTTGAATCAACCCAAATTGTCTAACACAATATTGGGGAGAGTAGATTTCGAAGCCAGCGACGAATCTACCCTTTATTGAAAACCTAACAGGAAGGTCAATAGAGGTTAGAACGACTTGCCAAAAATCATTCTTATTCTTCTGAAAGGAAGGAAGATATGATTTGAATTCGGGAATGAGAAAAGGAGAAAAAGAGAATTGTTTCCCTTTGATGGAAAAAATTTGGGAAACAAAGAACCGAAAATAAGATAATTGCCCCTCTGGAAAAGGAATCAGCTCTCGGCTTAAGGCTCGACAGACAGGATGATTCGGGATAGAAACCGAAGGGGGTTGCGAGAAATGGTCTTTGGAAAATCAAAAAGGAAAATAAAAAGCCGACCAGGCTTGGAGAATCCAGAGTGGACCACCATAGACTCCACATATTTCATCCAAAATGATGGAAGAAGCCGAATGGGCTAAGCCTCGGTACAATAAGGATAAAATGGTTTTTCCTAAAGAAAGGAGAGTTCCCGAAGTTAAGGCAGAAGCTATAGCTACGAAGTCCTTTGAAACTCTCACAATAGGGTGGCAAAAGAGGAATTTATAGAGCCAGTACAAGAGAAAAGCGGTGTGTTCCTCGTCGGTAACTTCACCTTCTTTCTTAAAAAACTTACCGATAAAAGCCCCATAAGCTAGCTCGGAATCAGACAACTTACCGAGTCCTGGGTAAGAATCCGAAGACAGAGTAGATGGATCTGTACCTAAAGGACTAAGACCGGTCAAGCAATGGATGTCGAGCAAAGTTACCGACATCGGGGAAAAAGGGAAGAAGAAGCGGTTGGTAGAAGTTGACCAAAAATAGGATAGGGCACTGATTAGCCCATGATTCAGACGATAGTCGAAACAACAAAGGCGCAAAGCATTATGAATCGAAAGTCCATCCCAAAGAGAGCCCTTGGAAGGACGAAGTCGAAGGTACCATTGGTAAAAATTTGGCTCAAAATCAGAAAAAGCCATAAGACGAGAAGGACGGGAGTGCCAGTTGTAAGCTAGAACGGAAGAATGATGGATTGGAAGTACCTCAGTTTGATGACGAGGGAAGAAATCAGAGAGAATGGCAGGAATCGAAAACTGATTGTAAACAGCTGGGCCAAGTATGTAAGAATCATCGAAATCATTCTGCACCGAGAAAAAATGCCGATCATCGTTGAAATCTTGAGAGTCTCTAAAGTTATAATAGCGCTCTAGGGCATTTGAGGCAAGGAAGGAGGAAGCTTGAGCTTTGGGAGCCATGGTGTCTGATCAAGTACGGAAAAAGGGCACGAAGGAGTGAAGAAGCGAAAGAGCAAGAGAATATCGAAAGAGATGACTTGTTGGAGAAGCAAGTTTGAAGGCGAGAGATCAGATTGTGTGGGGACATCTGATATATATATTGAGGTAATACGAGGAGAAGCTGAAAAGGCAAGCGCTCAAAACGAGACGGCAAAATGGCGCTGGAAGCAAAAAGTAAGTGTCTTGTCATCTTTGGCATTTAAAAGAATTAAAATTCTTTTAATTCTTTTAAAGGGGGAATCTGTTGACACCAAATAATAAAGAGTTACCGAATGGACTTTAGTATCAACGTATCCCGAAAATCGGTAAATCAGGAATGGTAAGCTACTCTGAGAAGTTCGGTAAGTTGTCTGCAACATACCGAAATGTCTAGAAGTCTAAACCCGATATTCGGGAAGTCAGAGAACAGGGCCATTGATTTTCAGAATTCGGTAAGATTCTGGACATACCGAAATTATAAAGGGTCAGCAGTAAGAGGAGTATGAAGACAAAAGGAACCGCAGGATGGCCAAACTAGCCATATCAGCAAGAAGTTACGAGCAAGAAATCCGGATAGTGGATGCGAACAGTTCACGGCAGTTACTGGAAAAGATTCAAATTCAAAGCCATTTTGACAGTTGAAGATCAAGTTTTGGCGGATAAAACGTGGGCAAGTGGGAAAGTTATTGAAGGCGCCAAGATTCAGAGTTTGAAAGCAAGAAAATAACCGACAAACGGTTATGGAAAGCCAAAGAATAATAAATAATCGAAAGAGAGGAGAAAGGAGACAGATCAACACACATCCAAAAGAACTCAAGTTTTCTGCACTTTAACTTTCCTGTATTCTCCTTTCCAGCATTTAGAATTTCTGCAACTCTAGCTTAGTTTCAAGCT
The DNA here is from genome assembly GCA_029784005.1 of Lenwebbia sp. NSW1173648. Taxonomy (NCBI): domain Eukaryota; kingdom Viridiplantae; phylum Streptophyta; class Magnoliopsida; order Myrtales; family Myrtaceae; genus Lenwebbia; species Lenwebbia sp. NSW1173648. The sequence goes on from JARCGZ010000010.1 coordinate 8,893,446, forward strand.
TTCTACTGCTTTAGTAGGAGTATTGTAATGTAGCCTGAACCCTTGTTGATCTCAAATCCACATTCGATCCATTGAATTCCTACCCATTTCACTTCCATGTGTGTTACTCCGTGTTCTCACTAAAAATTTTCTTTCGAGAGTTGAGCCGCAGAACCCTCTTAATAAAAATCGAAGACTGAATTTCGGTGAAAGATATTCCTTGTTGCAAAAACGAGCGAACACTATGAATAATTTACTTGGATAGTCCGTGCGTTAATATATATATATTTTTGTTGTCCTCCAGATAAACTTAACGTATTGGTAGCCAGCAGATTCCGTAAATTTGAAATAACGGAAGGACCACATTAAACATTTTCGTATAATCTATGGATCGGATTGACTATTTATCGATAGTCTGGAGACGACATTGCATATTGGACCAACGTTTTGCACCATTGGGAAAATCGAGGTTTAAATTAATTCCACTAACTAATCACGTTAACTCATCTTGTGTAAATGGAACCTGAAACCTGTAACCTATAACAAGTTTTTGTGTTTTTCTTGGTATATATCTTCTCGCGACCATGCGGTATTTCATGGCGTTCGATGATGAGTGTGTACACTGGAAGCACTAGTCTGAGCTTCTATTTTTGTCGATATTTATGACTACGACTTTTATTTTGTTAATGTTTCTTATTGATTCGTGTGTCTATATATAAGTTGTAATGAATAGATTCTAGTAGCAAATGGTGGTTATTAAAGGTGATGATTCACTGTAATCATTCAATTAAGAATACAGGTGGAACTTAGGTAAATCTTGAAGCCAACCCCGGAACCTGTGACAAGGTAGGTTCTAAGGTATGCATGGTAGGTTCTAAGTTCCAAAAAATGAGAAATTTATTTCGACAAGTAGGTTCCAGGTTCCAGATGGAACCTGTATGGAATCTGGAATCGCGCACCCCTAATTTGAGTTACTCGATATGGACACATGAAAAGACATTTCAGTTTTTTAGGTCAAACTCGAGCTTATTCAACTCAAGTTGGGGCTCGAGTTTATCCATAACTCAATCGTAATCGAGTTGAATCGCAAATCTCAATTTTCTATCTTAAGTCGAGCTCATGTAGGAAAATTGAAAGATCAAGCCAGCGTGAATCGAGCTCTAAATATCGAATACATGAATCAAGTCTAGTTTGGAACTCGACAGTAAATCGACCAGGGACTCTATTCGGCTCGGCTCGACTCGACTGCACCCGGTACGGGGAGTTTGTATGAATTGCCAAGTAAACGGGGATGTTATATGGTTCGATCAAATTACGGGGACAAAAGTGCTTTTAGCTTCCCATCTCCTATCTCCATTTTACAATCATTGGATTCACGCCACATGACCATCCATACTAACTAGAAAGAAGTGACCCCGACAACAGTCGCCCTTCTGCCTCGGACTGCGCCTCCGTCCTTGCCGCCGGTTGACCCTGCCATCTCCCGTGAGCTGACCACCGACGACCCCGATGAAGCTATGCCGTCCCCGCCGAATGGCTTGTCTCGTTCGTTTATTTATAGGTGGTTTTTAAGGGGCTTTTTTGGGTCTTCCGCGAGCGACGTTCATTTAATTTTCTGCGACGTTTTAATTCTAACTCGATGCTGGTAGCTTTATTAGTGCCTTGGTAATAAGTTACTCACAAAACCACCAATTCCGCAACAGGTTGGGCCGGATTCGGTGACCATGAACCGGTTCGGGTGAAGATTTACCCTAATTCTTTATAACCCAGGAATCTTTGGAGCAAGAGAAAAGGTCGGGAGATGATTAGTTCCCTAATTTGGTCGATGCTTTTGGTTTTGAGATAAGTTCATGGATTAATATTAACTAACACACATGTGGAAAGTACATCTTTCTCTTCTTTGTTAGTGGTCCGTGGAGAGAATTACCAAAAAAGTCATAAACCTATTGCAATTGTACTAATTCAGTCCGATTTTTGTTTTTGCCAATTCAGTCATGAACTTTTTACATTTCTGGCCAATTTTGGTCAAAAATCACTATGTGGCGTTGCCATATGACAATTTTTAAAATGTTATTCTGATACTTTTTTTGAATTTTTTATTCTTATTTTTCATCCATCTCTTCCTCTTCTTCTAACCAATCGTCGAGGTCCGACGACCGGCCAAGAGGTGAGGGCTAGCCTTGCTCGCCACTAGCAAGAGCGAGCTTCCTAAGTAATGCCTAAACTGCTGCGAAGGAAAAAGGAAAGAGAATGAAAAGACAAAAAAGAAAAAGAAAAGAATTTTTTTAATTTTTTTAAAATATATTAAAATATAATTACAAATTATCCACGTCAGAGTCGACCGCTCACGCCACATTAGCAATTTTCCTATCAAAATTGGCCAGATGGACTGAATTGGCACAGATACAAAAGGTCCAAGACTCAACTGGCAAAAAAAGAGAGAAGAAGTTTAGAATTGAATTGGTAGGGGGAGAGCAAAAATAACATATCGGGAACCACCCGGCCGATTTGGTCCAGTTCCCGAGGGCCCCGGTTTCGGGGATGGAATCGCCCACTCGCACCATCAAGATCGGATCGACAATTTTTTTTGTTTTAATTTTATTTCTTAAAAACCTTTGAATAAATCATGTAAACTCTTAATTATTAGGAAAATTTCTACACATTTAAAATGTGAATAGGTGTTTCAAGTACATGCGACCATTTCCTTTGGACCGCCCAGGAACCGATCGGTTCGGTCCGGTCAGGTCCGGTCCCTAGTTTCGAAAACTAGGAACCGGGACCAAGGACGGTTCCCGGTTCCTGGGTGGGACTAGACCGAACTAGAAACCGATCACTCCTGTGAATTGGCACAATTATAATATGTTTTGGGACTTTTTTTTTTTTTTTTTTTGTAATTCTTCCATTTTGACGACGGAGATCAGCATATGCTTCGGATGCCAAAATGATTTGAGGCGCTCGCTTTTGATTGAACTGAAACCACAAACTAGCATTAACCACGAGCATCGAGCACAAAATGCACCACATAAAGACACCATGCAAAACCTAAAGAGAGACTCTGACCCCCAAAAAAAAAAAAGCTAAAGAGAGACAATAGAGCAAACAAGCAACAGCGCAAATTCCTCGTTTCCACTTAGTAGCTATAGTGACTACTTCTTGCGGAGGTCGCGGAAGTAGGACGCCGTGTCCCTCTCGAAGTTGTCCCGGAAGATGCGCGTGTCCCTCCCGGGAGCTTTCATGGTCCTTCTTCCGCCGGACTTGGACGAGTCTCCCATCAGAGTCGCCAGGCCCACCCCTACGGCCAAGATCACCAAGCCGGCGATCGCTCGCGCAGCCATGGAGGCGCCAGTTGACTCCTCGGCCTTGCTCTCGCTCCCTCCCATGTCGATTCTATATGACTTGTTGGTTTCGGTGAGTTTTTGGGTCAATTTATAGTGGGCTCTGGTGGCTTCTCTCTCTCTCTCGCTCTCTCTCTCTCTCGGAGGTATCTGATTCTCTGCCATTTGGCAGCAACTGGTTTTAGTAGTCCCTTTGTTTGCTTGGTAATGAGGTTAACTTTATTCCACGTCGTCTAATGAGCGAAGTTGTAAAAAGTTGTCTTAGAGATGATCGGATCTTCTGGCTCACGCAGCGGTGCACTTCAGTTTTCGAGTGGGAATTACAAATACGAATAAATAAATAAAATTATTATCATTAAAAAAATATTTGAACATAAATTTATTATCAACGGTAAAGATATATATTTTTGATTAATTATTTCAATTGAAAAAAAATTCAAATCATCTATCTTTCGCGGAAAATAATAATAATTTATTGATGATAGTTTATTCTAAGTTTTGATTACTCGGTTCATGGTAAAGTCGATGGTCCATGAGTCGAGTTAGGTTCGAGTGAGGACTGAGTACGAGGTTGAGGTGCAAACAACAAGCGTGGCGAAACGAGCATCGGAGCTAAAACGCGAGACCACAACCTTAATCATATGCGCCTACAGCCTCCGTTGCCGATGCATATTGCTAGCAACAATGCCACCAATTACCAAACAACACCGCAGTCGATGGCTCGCAGCTTGATGCTGCAGGTTCAAACATGTGAGTAACCTGCCAATCAAGAGTTGGACAATAGCAATTGATTGATGTCCAGACATTAAATTCGGTACCGATAAAGGGGAAAATACCCCAAACACACTTGAATTTTCGTGGGAAAATTGTTCAATCAGTCCTACATTCATTATACGGATGCTAGTTCAGTCTTAAACTTTTCAATTTTGCTAATTTAGTCCTAAATATTTACACGAAATTTCAATGTAGCCATCCCAATTTGAGCTTGGCTCGACCATTGAGATTGCCCATGGCCACAATCCAGGGAAAACACCAGCACAAATGACGAATATAAAAATCTAAGCGAAAACTCTAGCATGTTTTCAATATTTGACAACACGTGAATATTAAGCAAAGAAAGGACTTGTACGAATTGGTGACAATGAAAGCCACGGACATAACTAGGCAATATTTTCCTCCAATCTTTAGTTGAAAAAAGCTCTCTATACTCCATACTTATACATTCGATTGGTAAGTCCAAACTTATATGTCACCTACACACACAAACCAAAACAAAGTTAAACGTCAGAGATGTCGATATTTGTAACCCACCAATCAAAAAGCATGACTGTCGATATCTATAAAACGTATTCATGTTGCTGAATTAGGTACTCTCACAAGTTCACATATCAATCAACATTATAGCAAAAGATGATGGTACTAAAAGGGGTCACTACTACGGAAAATTGTTCAAAAGTCCTAAACCTATTGTGCGGCGATCAATTTAGTTCTAAATCTTTCAATTGTGTCAATTTAATCTTAAATTTTTGACAATTTGCCAATGTAAACATTCCGGCTAATTATCCGAATAAAAGGTTCAAGACTAAATCGAAAATTCATCAAAAGGTTTAAGACTAAATCGGGAAAAAGTGTCCAAAAAGTCATAAAGTTTTTGCATTGGTGCCAATTCAATCATAAACCTTTCAATTGTGTCAATTTAGTCATAAACCTTTTGCAATTGTGCCAATTGAGTCCATCCAGCCAATTTTGGCATGAAATCGTTGACGAAGATGCTGGTCATCCTACGTGGCATGGCCAGCGTTGAAGTAGACATTCTTTAATACTTTTGTTATTTTTTAGTATTTTTTTTTGGTTTTTTGTTTACTTTGTTTTGTTTTTGGACAAAGGGCAAGCAAGGGTCATCGACCCTCACCAGCACTGGGCAAGGGTGTTGTGGCCATCGCCGGCCAATGCGAGGGCTGCAAGCCCTCACCCAGAGCTAGTGCCCTCGCCTATCCTAGATTTGGGCAAGGGCTCGCGGCCATCGCTTTTCCGGCGAGGGCCACTACTAGGGGTGTGCATGGTCCGGGCCGGTCCGGGCCCGGTATGGAACCGAGGACCGGACCGGTAGTCCCGGTCCCCAAATTTTCGGGACCGGACTGGCCCAGGACCAACGGTCCGGTCCGGTCCCAATGGGACCGCTAATACCAAAAAAATTTAATTTTTTTTTACCTCGAACTTGACTCGAGCCTACTAGTAATCGTGCAGTTTAGACCGTCCAACTGGTGTAAATTCCTCTTGTGTGAGAGTGGGATCTATAGTATTTTTTTCGACTCTTTTTTTATCCATTAGACGGGTTCGGATTAGGCTAAAGAGATCGTATTGCTGTAATATACCTTGAAATAACAAAAACATCCGATCGAACACTTATTGCCAAACCCCTCAGCTACCAAAGCTTCATCCACATAACTTGGATGCCGCTCAGTTCTGATTTATTGTGTGAAAAACTTCAAATTTTGCAGTTTATTTTAGAAGCAAGGAAGTTACTTTTCTCTTTTGATCAATAAGTGCTCATAAAAGTTGGATATCCCAACAAGATGGTGTTGGCTACTTATTATTATTATTTTTTTCTAGGCGGTCCGGTCCGGGCGGTCCGGTCCGGTCCCACCCACCATGGGACCGGGGACCGGACCGCCCAGCCACTGGTTCCATTTATTGGGACCGGGGACCGGACCGCTCCCCTCAAGGACCGGACCAACCCGGCCGGGTTGGTCCGGTCCTGGTCCGGTCCGGTCCAGTTTGCACACCCCTAGCCACTACTGTGACGACATGAATTTTATAGGCCGATTAGTCGATGTCGAGTTGGGATTATTAAGAATTATAATCCTCAGGAGGGGTTAATTGAGATTGGGACGATGGATTATTCGAGTTAAGGACATGTCCTGGACATGCTAATAGTGTGGGACTGTTAGTGGAATTCTATTGAGACGTAGCACAAGATCAACCCGGGCGCGAATTTGATTCGCAGTTTGAGCCCGAAGCTTGCTCCAAGAGCTCCCACCGCCCTACCGCTTTTTACCCCCACCTATATAAATCCATTTTCTCTCTCCTCCCTCTCATTTCCCCCTCTCATTTTCGTGGAACACTTCCCCCCTTCCTCGAGAACTCTCTCCCCCTCTCTTCGTGTTTTACACCTGACCACCCGCCATAATCCCCCGCTCATTTGAGCTCACACCTGTGGCGATGGTAGCGGCGTAACCACCCCTCGGCCTCACCCCGGTGACCTCGGCTCAGCCCCCTTCGCCGCTCGAGAACCGTTCGCCCACTTCCCCTTCTCAACCGCGCCCAAGAGGAAAGCAACCGAGCTCGATTGGATGGCGATTCGAGCCTTGTCTTCTCTGAGTTTGATCCTAAGGCAAGTGAGGTAGCTATTTTGACGTATGATCTAGCTATTTGTTGGTTGACTAGGGTGCGACTATGCCGTTTGGAAATGGGTATGAGGAAGTGAAGTTTGGCTTGCATGAAAAGGAAAACAATTTTGCGTGTGTGATCTGTCGCTTGATCTAGCATTCTTAGGTCTTGGGTAACTAGAATCTGTAGTCTGATCGTGTTGTTGGTCGTTGATTCGAGGTGAATTGAAGTGGATGGTGAATGGGTGTTTGGGCGTGAATCATGGGAGGAAAGGATGGCCAAGCACATTCTAGTGTCAACTGAGAGTTCCGTCTCCCTAAGCTTTGGACCAAAGCCAAGTAGAACCTCTAACCCTTTCAACTAGATTAGTTATTTGTTCGCCGATTGGGCGCGGTGTTGCGGTTTTATGTTTGGGTATGTTCAAGTGGTGTTCGGTTGGTTTGACAGTGAGGTTTGCCTTGTATGTGGGTTCTGCTTGCTGAGTCATGTTTGTGTAGCTTTGGGTAGTCAAGATCCATGGACGGATCATCTTGTTTGTTGTTGAGATAATGTAAATCTTGATGGTCTGGTGATGTGGGTCTGATGTTATTGTCGTGCATGTGGTCTTGGCCGTGTGGTTGGGTTAGGCGTGAACCATGTTCTGATCTGTGGGAATTCAATTTCGAAGTCGTGTGGTCGTGAGGTGTGTATGGTGCTTTGTGGGCTTGAATGGGTGTACTGCGAGGTCGAGCTGCATTGCATTTAAGAACGTAAGCATGTGTGTGATCAGCTGTGTATGTGGATGCTGTGGTTGATTGACGGTGGGTCTGCATATGAATTGAGTAAATGAGATGAGAGAAGCGAGGGTCCCGTCAGCCTGTGTCCCGACGTGGACGAGTGATATGTCCGCCTGTGTCCGGACGATACCTCGTGGGAGCCTGAGTGGAAATCGAAAAGTCCACAGCCTGTGTCTCGTTGGAATGGAGCCCGAAGTAGGGGAATCGAGGCCTGTGTCCCTCGGATAAGTTGAGGCCTGTAATCCTTATGATTCTCATGACCGTTGTCCTATGGACGATAAACTGGGATAAAACCCAAATTCGAGGCCTGTGTCCCTCGTTGACGAAAATGGGGCATGTGTCCCTCATGAAACCATGGCCTGTGTCTCATGGAAAACTGGTAACGAAGTGGAAACTGAACTATGAGTCATATGCATGCTCATGCGTGTGGGAGTTATATTGCATGATGCGTGGTATCGTTGCCAAGCCTCATACATGCTTGTGATTGTTTGCTTGTCATTGGCATCGTGTGTGTGGTATGTGGGACGAGTCTTGCTTGGCATGTCTGTGTGGGTCCTGCTTGATCGAGTGACGAATATGTGGTTTAGTCGATTGGCTTAGAATGTCATATTAGTTGAGCTTCGACTCACTCTCGTTGAATTATCTCTTTTTTCAGATAAGCCAATCATTTGAGAAGTAGCGGACATGAATGGTGGTGATGGAGCACGTCGATAGCGACGACAGATAATACCCGGAGTAGATGCCTTCCCTTTGAAATCCTCCCCATGTAATTCTGTGGTTTCATTTAATGAAGGGTTAATGTAACCAACTGGTGTGTATATATATATATATTCACTCGGATGTTCTTGTTGTGCGTGCATATGTATGATTGTGTGATGGATACAGGTTAGCGAACCATATGAGTAAGGCCATGCCCCTTTAGGCGACGTGCCCGCCCTTTTTCTGGAGTGCACTTGTAAGTGATTGTATAGTCGCTGATTGTTTTTAGTTTATTTAAGCTTCCTCATGCGCCCATTGTATACGTAATGACAGATTAAACTAGAGCTCGTAAGCAGGGTGACATGACTGGGACGTCACATCTACGCCTTGGCTCAGTGCTGGCGAGGGTCGCTGGTCCTCTATCCAAAAACAAAAAATGAAAAAAGCATAAACATTATTTAAGAATAAAAAAATGTGAAAATATTTAAAAATACCCACGTTAGAGCCGGCGAGGGCCACTTAAGACGACCGGCGTCCACGTCAGTGATTCCTCGCCAAGATTGGTCAAACGCAAAAGGTTTAGGACTAAATTGGCACAGTTGAAAGGTTTAGGATTGAATTAGTACCAATGCAAAATGTCTAGGACTTTTTGGACATTTTTTTCCGACTAAATTGACACAATTAAAAGGCTTAGAATTAAATTGTCAAATTGTCAAAAGGTTTAGGGCTAAATTGACATAACTAAAAGATTTACGACTGAATTGACAGCTGTATGGTTAGATTTAAGACTTTTTGGATGATAATCCCTTTACTAATTTGACATGATGGCATGCATTATTTTCACCTAAAGATGGCTGGCGAAATGTATGTTTTCCCTGCCTGAGTAGTGTCATCACAGCATGACAAGTCAGAGCTTTAGCATTTGGCAAACAAAAAGTCAACTACTTCGGCCAATGGCGATTCCCAGTTCGAATTGAGAGTGGCGATGCGTTGGTGGCGGGCTGGGTCGCGTGGTCAAAAGGCAATAAGGTCGTTGTTCATCAATTGGGGCTTCTCGTCGAAAACGACATCATTTTTTTCTGGCCAGAATTGAAAACGACACCCTCTGAGTACTAGACGGCACGCCCATGTTCCTCAAGACGTGAATGCCTTGGTCTCCCCTTGGCATGAATTTGAAGAATAAAGCATTTTTTCGACCAAAGAAAAAAATCATGCATCGAAAATAGTTATCTATTCCACAAATAAATATAAATATAAATATATATCTATATATAGATTTCGGTATTAGTATTAGCTTGTCTACCCCGTCATACAATCATTGATATCTAATGTCTGATATATATGTTTTCCAAAGGACTTTATAAAGTTGGTTATTTGGCCTACTCAAGCCATGCTCCAATCAGTCCTAAAGTTTTATTGTACGAATGTCAATTCAGCAAATTAGTCCTAAATCTTTGCGCGAAGCTCCAATATAGTCCTTCGCACCAATTTTCATCGGAGATCGCCGACGTTGAGCTGTACCACATTGGACATCTAGTGATAACTGGACTGTCATGTCAACGATTTTCGGCGAAAATTGATCGAAATGAGTATATTGAAATTTCGCGCAACGGCTTAGGATTAAATTGACGAAATTAAAAGGTTTAGGGTTGAATTGGTATCTGTGCAATAAGTCAAGGACTAGTTAAATAATTTTCCCCCTCAATTATGGATCGCGGGCAAGAGTCTTTCTTCTTGGGGTACGACATATTTCTAAAGTTCTAAAAGTCAAAGGCATTCATAATACGAGAATTTCATCAAATTCTTTTGTGAAAATTTCAATTACGGGCTTGAAGTATTCTTATTTTCTCAAATAAGGACATGAAGTGGACGTTATTTCAAATAAGGGTCTGAAGTGAGCTCATTATTTCAAATAAGGGCCTGAAGTAGCCATGACTATTTCAGACGAGGGCCTGACCTCGCCGGCTAGCTAAATATTCTAGCCGATTAAGGTCATTTTTGTCAAAATTTAATTTTAATTTAATTTTAATTAAAAATTAAAAAACTAAAGAAAAAAATAAAAAAAGGCGAAGAAGAACATGCTGGCGGAAGTAGAAAAACACATAGGCGGGAGGGCACTTCAGGCCCTTATTTGAAATAATATCCACTTCAGGCCCTTCTCTGAAACAAAGAGGACACTTCAGGCTTTTATTTGAAACAAAGTTCACTTCATGCCATTATTTAAGAAAATAAGGGCACTTCAGGCCCTTAATTGGAATTTTCTCAATGTTTTTCCTCTCGTCTGAATATGATGCGATTGAGGATTCTGGGCACATTTTTATCTTAAATTCGAATTGCGTTCAAAGCACTTGGGACTGAGCTCAGACGATGACGAGGAATCTTTGTTCGTGTGCTTAGGTTCGGGGTATTTTCACCTTTGAAGCGCATAGATCCTGACTATGTAGGCACCGAATATTTTAAGGGAGATTAAAAAAGGAATTATTCGAATGCTTTTTTTTGGTCGGAGAATTATTCGAAATTGAATTACACGAAATTTAAACATTCCTTTGCACATAGGACGGTTCAAGCGGAGACGACTCAACGCGGTCTAATGCTTGAGCCCCGGGTTTTATTCGTAACTATAGATTTGATATTCGACCCGAGCTTGATTGAGTTTGACGAAAATGTGTTATAGACTCGACCTTGACACGATCGACTACATTCGATGCTAATATAATAAGAAAGACTGCAATCTTTTTAGTTATTCTTGAGGCCATTCGATTAAGTGTATTTCTCGAATCAGGTTTTGCTTGTGGAGTACATGCAGTTTGTATAAAATGATTAAAATCAACTTTTTTACCAAAATTAAACGATAAACGTTTAACGACAGCAAATCTAGCTAATTCTTCTTTATAAACTTTTTCATTGTAACGAAATAAAGGAGGAGTGTTAGAATTGGCGTACCCGGAAATTTATTGTTAGCTGGCGTCGATTCCCGTTTGCGTTGGATGTTTCGACCTCAGATGCCATTTAAATATTTCATAGCCGTCTCTAGCTGTAAATTTGTATGTTGCCCCATAATATTTACATTTTACCCGATACTTATTTTCGCCTAAATGTTCCTTCGTGAAGTGTTCCCATATGTCGGATGTACCCTCCCGTTCCAGCTCCTTTGTTGTTGACATTTCTTTGATACTGGTAGGAGGAGGATGCAAACTTTTTTGCATTGGGGACGTGCTCAACGTTGGGAATAATGTTGATATCATCAACATCGTCTCCCCAATATGCAAAATCATGAGAATCATGAGGATGAGGATAACCGGATTCCTTCATTGGGCTCTTTCCTCTGCCACTATCTCTGTTTCTACTTGTCATTTTTTTAGAGAATTGAGCGGAAAACGAATTCAAAAAATTGACAGAGTCACAGAATTGAATGGATTGAGAGAATTTGAGAGAAATTGTGAGACAAAATGAAAGATGAAAATGGATATTTAGAATAGTTAGGAACTTAGGATAGGTTTATTTAATAAAAAAAGAAAAGAAAAGGAATTGGCCTTTGCGCCGGCCTGAACCTCTATAAGCCAATTCGGAACCGGTCCAGAACCGGCGGTTCCAGGCCGGTTCAAAAAATATTATAACCCGTAATTGGCTCGTATGGGCTGGGCCGATTCCGGTTCGAAACAGGCGTGCCCCGTCAACGGGCTCATTTCGATTTGACTCGGGCCGGTTCCTGGCCCAAATCGGCCCGTGGCCACCACTAAGGACGACCGACGCTAATGTGAATTTTTTTCCTTTTTTTTTTCTTAAACTTTGGCTTTGGCCGTCGAGAGTCCCTAGCAACCATCGCTGGCCAAAACATGAGTTTAAGAAAAACAAAAAAGGAAAACATAATAAATAAATAAAAAATTTGCAAAAAATATTATTAAAAATATTCATGTCAGTGCCGACCGTCCAACATGACACCGTCGACGTCCACGTTAATAATTATCGGTCAAAATTGGCCAAATATACTGAATTGGTACAAATGCAAAAATATTTAGGACTAATTTGTCTAATTTAAAGGTTGGATATTGAATTGGTACCAATGCAATAAATTTAAGAATTTTTTGGTACTTTTCCCGCATCTCACCTCCATTCCATCTAGACACTCGAGCTTTCGGGTTGGACGTTCTAGTACAAGATATCGGAATCGGGTTTCGTTCACGTGTGCGGCCCACGCCCGCTCTTTATCTGCACGTAATCATCCTTCGCTTATCAGCTTAAACTGATGGGCCGGCCTTTCTGATATCCGATCAGTAGCCGATTAACGTGGCAAACAGTTAAAAGAGATCAACTTTAGTGACCGTATCTAATTTGGCATATATCGACCAACTGCCTCCTTTTTCTTCGCATTTTCTTCACGCCCAGGTGCGATGACGTCAGGGAAAAATCAAATTTTTTTTTATACGATAAAATTGTGGAGGTCATGAAATGCGCTCAACTTCCGTTGAGACGAGAGTAGTTTTGCCCTAATTCGCTTACTTACTACTTACTTACTTGTTATAGGATAACCTCGCCGAGAAGAAAAATCATGATTTGGTTCACCTAATAATGCTATTACCGTATTGCGTACGCAGTCCAATGACTTTTGGAGGACGTCAAGGCATCCAAAGAGGCACTTCCGTTATGTTCCCGCGTGACATCCATTTTCCCTAAATATCAGGCATGTGATGTCCCCATGCAGTGACCTTTATGGGACATTCAATTTTCAATTTTGGTTGCCCGGGACTCTCTTTAGGAAACAGCTAATCTACTTTGGAATGCGGGAGCAACTCTCTCTTCCTTCTCTTTTCCCCGAGATGAACGAGAATGCGACGTAATCGAGGGATGAATGCAGTAGCAGTCCTGATTATTTTGACAAGCTGATCGGTTGAGCTGAGCCATTGGCGTCATATTTTGGATGTTTGACTAAATTAGTACTTACCCTTTTTTTTTTTTTGAAAAAATGCAATCGATTTTTAATATGAACGTGGGTCACATTAGCAGGGACCCGCTAGTCGTGCCCTTTCGAGTTTTCGTGAAATTAGATTTTTTTAAGGGGTATTTTCTGTAACTCTTTGGTCGCGAAAACTTTGAAGGGGTATTTTCTGGCTACAAAATGTTACCGGTGATGTGATTTTTTTGTTTTGTCTGGTTTTATCCCACCTCTATATTACAAGTCACTTTGTGTGCTATGTGCAGGTAAAAGCTGATAAAACTTATATGAGATTTAATGAATTCAAGGCATATGTAAGAAAAATTGATAAGCGCAATAGAAATTGGAAAAATTTAAATAAATAAAAAAGACAAATAAAGGTGGATAAATTCGTATAATGTTCAGTATATTCGAGGTTTTGGTATTAAAAAAAAGAACACAGAAAAAAGTTGCTAAAACATATAAAAAAAAGAGGGTTGTTTGAAAGTTCAAAAGAGTGGGTGTATGTTCATAAAAATGTCGGTAAGTTACCAACTTATTATCGAAACTTTTTTGGGTCGGCATATGATTTCATTAGCTAATTCAGAGTACAATTTTTCCGTACTTACCAACTCTTTCAGTAATATAACAATACCTGACCCAAAAAAAGTGAGAGTAATATAACAATACAAAAAGAAAATCCGGTAAAAAATAACAGAAAAAAGAAATAAATAAATAAAAACAATAGAAAAGGGCAGAAGAACAATAGAAAACTGAAATTGCCTTTATGATTATGTATCGGAGAACGTGCGAAGACAGCTTGGAGACTCGGTCTCCCACTCACGAATCAAGCCCACAAATACATGGGCAATGACACAGATGATTCTCGAACATTGATCTGACATGCGATGTCTGTCTCTAAATTTTTTATTTGTTCAATGTACTCGTTAAATAACTAGTAAATGTTTTATGTAGTCTTTCTATTTGCTTAAACGACAAAAATTGGACGTTGTCTGAGGATGTGTGATTTATAATGTGCCGATTTGGATTTAAAAAAAATATGATGACGTGGAATATTATATCCCGCTTGCTATGAATAATTTACTTGGATAGTTCGTGCGTTAATATATATATTTTTGTTGTCCTCCAGATAAACTAAACCTATTGGTAGCCAGCAGATTCCGCAAATTTGAAATAACGGAAGGACCACTTTAAACATTTTCGTATAATCTATGGATTAGATTGACTATTTATCGATAGTCCGAGGACGACATTGCACATTGGACCAACATTTTACACCATTGGGAAAAATCGAGGTTTTAAATTAATTCCACTAACTAATCACGTTTAACTCATCTTTGAGGTCATCTGAACGTACGAGTGATTCATAAAATGTCGAGAAAATGATTCATTTCTTAAAATTGGATTGATGGGCTTTGGGCCATGGTATCAATATGGGCTTCGCGCTCTGAACTTAAAATACAGGCGATCGATCAATGTCTTACAAGTTACAACCTCACCAACGTTATTTCCTTTATGTCGGAATTGAGCCCCATTCACGTGCGACGACGTGTACCGTGCACCTGAATTTACATATGTCCTTTTCTTTTTTTTTGGGTCATAATTTTACATGTCCTTATTTTACCAAAGACAAGTGCTTTTTGGATATTATCAGGTGCTTCGATCCCATCGAATCGAATTAGGTCCATGAAAGAAATAGCGAGAGCTCTTGAACTCTCGATAAAAATCCCGAATTTAGAACGTATCTGTTGAAGTGTTATCTTACATCGCTTGACAACGTGTACTACGGTCTTCATTCACCTATTAATTTAAACTTTTTGGGTTGGACTTTCTAACTTGGTATCGGATCCCCTATGGCTATTTAGTAACGCCAACCGCACCTGTTGCGTCGGTCTTGGTTCTTCGTCAAGACCGAATCGTTTTAGTTGCTGTTCATTTCAGAAAATCGACACCACTATTAGACTCGCCACCCTCAGACGAATCAAACCCTAAAATTTCGTGGCCATCGCCAAATGCGCCGCCACATCTCAGATTCGGGCGCTCGCCACTTTTAAGTGGTGATTCAGACATCTATCGTCGAGTGTTTCGAAAAAAAAAAATACAAACGCACGACTCATCGCCCTCCGCCTTGCCATCTCGTGACCGCGTCCGGACTATTTTTTTTTGCATCCTATTTGATTTGGATTGTTTCTCTTTTTTTTTTTTTTGGTCGAAAATTTGGATTGTTTCGAATCCTTACGACTTTTGTTCTTCCGTTTCTTTGTTCCGATTCCGAACCACCAGGTGAATTCGTCGTTCTTTTTCTCGATCTCATATTAGCCGTTAGATCGGTAGATCTCACGCGGAGCGGGGCCCACTTCATCCAACGGTATCATTTCCTCTCATCCCCACGGCAGTTAATTTTTCTTCTGTTTCTTCACCGCTCTTTTTCCTCCTTTTTTCTTGCGAAAACCATGGTGGTTACCGGTTACAGATGGGAGATGGGAATGCCACTTTGGAACTTTTTCGAATCGAGCCAGTGATCTCGCCTCTCTGTTGCTCCCCGTTCGCAGCCGTTTTTCCTTTAACCGCTCGGTCCACGTCATTTTCCGAGAATCCACGCGAATCCGTTCGCACTCATCACCATCATCGTCCCTTTGAAACTTACAGCAATTTTCACGAGGTAACGAGGTAAGTGGTCGGGTCTTACCGTTCTATTTTCCTTCGTCTTCGCTTCTTGGGTCATTTCGACTGACCTTTGACTCGCCTGTTCCTTTCCCTTTCTCGCGCTTGACTTTTGCTAGAATTGGACTCTTGCTCCCGTTGTGTACATGTAAAGCAGGACAAAGAAGAGACAGACAAAATATCTTCCCCCACTTTCTGTGATTCATATTTGGCTGGTGGGCACATCAAAGGCCACTCGCATTGCAACGTCTTACGGGGGCTCGAGTGCTCTGCTTTCGCTTCCTCCATCAATGGCTTGGGTTTGGAGACGCGTCGGTTCTCTCTTGCCCTTTCACTACCTCCATGTCATCTTTCAGGTCAGTCGGAGTCTTGGATTTCTCTTCTTTTTTTGTTCTGTGTGTGTTTTGGATGTTGGTGTTTGTGGGATGCCGACTTGGTGTTTGATTTTATCCATCGGTTACACTTCACTTATCGAGGAATTCTCCGCGAAAAGCAATTTCTAATTACGGTTGCGACGAGTTTTAGCAGAAAGTTGTGAGTTTGAACTTCTGGGTTGCGTTCAGCTTCTTGCCCGTAGTTATCATCACCGTCTGGGTTATAGCTTAAAGTGATTCTTTTCCCCTGCGCCAAGCAATCCCAAAGGCTGCTCCCTTTTTCTTTTCTTTTTTGCAGATAAAAATGGTGTACTTTAAGTTGCACATTAGTGATGTCGTGATGAGACGAAAATAATACCCACGATATAAAAGTAATATCAACACATGTTGAAAGAGCAGCACTTGGGCACTAATGGTGAATAACATGCTGTGCTTTGGTACAGATATGGTAAACCTAAGGCATTGTGCATTCAGGATGTAAGTCATGATTTAAGCATCCGATTTTTCAAGTATTTGACCAGCGCCAGAACAATATTAGTGAGAACCTCTAGGATATAAATTGGGTCATAACACACTCTTCAGCTGTCCTTATAATTTACAGTTTCTCACTGATCCTTACCTTGTCTACGTTGTCTTGGATCTGATATTTATGTCAATGATGATGTGTCGTCTAATAATTTTGACTCCGTCCTCTGGCATTCCTGTTCTCTCTGTCTTCTCAAGAAGGGAAGAATGGATCAGGTGGAGCTTGGTAGGCATACCATAAAGTCGCATGGAGCGGCGCTTGCAAAGAATCACGTGCACGACTGGCTTATATTGCTGTTGCTCGCAGTCCTAGAGGTCATCCTTTTCATCATCCATCCGTTTTACCGGTTTGTGGGGAAAGATATGATGACGGATCTTAAATATCCAATGAAAAGAAACACGGTGCCTGTCTGGGCCGTTCCTGTAAGTTTTATCGCCTCATTCTCATCTAGTGATCAATTGTGTGTCATATAGTGTGGTTGGGTGGTCGTTCCTCTAGCTATGATGAGAAAGGCTAAGGATGCTTTATGTGAAATGAAAATGATAATCAAAAGAGACCCACAAACTTAGTTGAAGGTCTTTTTTTCTTCCTAACATGAACAGGTGTATGCTGTTGTGTTACCAATTTCCGTCTTCCTTCTCGTCTACTTGCGGAGGAGGGATGTTTATGATCTGCACCATGGAATTTTAGGTAAATCCTTAATCTTGAAATCGTTGGATCTTCGGTAAGAATGCATGTAGTGAACTGGCTGTCAATGAGTTATTTGATGACCTGTTTGGAATGCATGAGCAGGGCTTTTGTATTCCGTGCTGATTACTGGGGTGATTACGGATGCAATCAAGAATGCGACCGGTCGGCCTCGACCGGACTTCTTTTGGCGTTGCTTTCCAGACGGAATGGAAGTAGGCTATAACTTCCTTCAGATTTTGTTTTATCGTATTAGAGATTGTCATTAACAACGTTGACATTGCTATTATATCTATATTCACGCTTTGTGCTTAGATTTTCCTCTTGGCCATTTTTTATATTTCTAGAAACATCAGCTAATCATACTAATTATTAGTTAGTTTTCCGGACTTATGCTGCCTCTTTGCTCTCAAAAGAATCAGATAATCGCTTTTAACAGTGTCAGATGCATTGCTTAGAAACTTTTGTTTAATGTACGACTAAGCACTTTGGCAACGAGTTTGGTGTTCCTTGTCCATCATATGATTTTTTTTCCTCCAATTTTTCCGTATCTTTTTCAGGTATACGACAAGTTGGGAAATGTCGTGTGTCATGGCGATGAATTGATTATAAGGGAAGGGTACAAGAGTTTCCCAAGTGGCCATGCCTCCTGTAAGTACTCTATGCCTAAACATCAACCAGGATGAGCAATCCGACAATTTATAGTTTCTGTGCAGGGTCCTTTGCAGGCTTAGGTTTTCTGTCGCTGTACTTATGCGGCAAAATTAGAGTATTCGACAGGAAAGGGCACATAGCCAAGTTGTGCATCATTTTCCTTCCTCTACTACTTGCATCTCTCGTCGCGGTCTCACGAGTGGACGACTATTGGCACCACTGGCAAGATGTTTTTGCGGCAGGTTTTATAGGTAGCCTTTTTCAGTGCCTTTGTCTCGAGTTGGCCTGGACCTGGATTCAGGTCTGATCCTCGCATTATTGGACATGAAAAAAATACTTCTGCATAAATTAGCTCAGACAAAACAGGGAAAAAAAGAAAGAATCTACTCCTATGTACAATTAAAGAGGTTCGCTCTGTTTCAAAATGTGCAGGGCTCATTGTAGCGGCCTTCTGTTATCATCAGTTTTTTCCTCCACCTTATGACGACGAAGGTAATACTTCTATTCTGGCCGGTGTTTGGCAATGGTGTGCTATGTGTCGAAATTTTCAGGTCACGTATCTTGGTTTTGTCTGCTCCGATTTATTGCATCATGTGCATTATGGTAGATTTTTTACATTGCATCTGATAAATTTCGAGATGGCCGCCTTCTTGATACTGCTTTCGAGATCTTTTAGGCATCATAACCTCACGTTTAAAGTTTTGTCTTTCCTTGAGGTCGTGCTCGATCTGTCTGTATTGGATAGCATTGCAGGCAGGGAGAGAGGCTGGGACTGGTTATCATCATCTCTCGTGTTGCTTTACAGAGTTAAATTTTCAATTTGGAAGCGTCTAAGGTTCACATAATTGATTGATCATTCAACGTTCACATCAAGCCATGACTGAATGAGATACTGCTTCTTTCCAACTGACTTCAGGATGGGGCCCTTATGCGTACTTCCGAGCGTTGGAAGAGACGCATACCGACTCAAACTCGGCCAATCCCCCGAATGGGATCTCTGCACGGCCGATGGAGGCTCAGGCCACGAATCTTCAGGCAAGACTGTACAGGAACCCGGTGTTGTCGCCCGAGGTTTGGGAGGAAAGCTCACCATTCGATGATGTTGAATCCGGGAGGAGATGATTCTGCGGGTGGGTTCGTGCATTTGAACGTGTGGCTTGTTTGTATATATACTCTCGTACGTAAAGATCGTTGTGGGGTCAGATTTAGCTAAATCACGGATGATAGCTTATGCTAATTGTACTTTAAGGTTGCGTTTGGTCGTCCAGATTTCTGATCAGGATAGAATTGGATAGGATAAGAAATCCAGGGATTTAGTCATATCCTGTCCACTATTTGGTGAACTGCGGATTTAAAGTCGGATATTCTCATATCCTATACTATCTATCCCTTATTTGGTAGAAACTGTATATAACAATAAGCTATTTGTAAGCATTTGGAATTGTTAAGTAGGCTCATGGAAAATGCACAAATAACACAATGCGACTCGGAAAACAATTTCTGCTTGATGCTTACTTGCATATTTGGTTCACGTTGTAATTCATGTTATTTTATTGTTTCTTCTCCGGTTTCTTTGCGATGTCTTGCTTCTTGAAGCTTGCCGACACTCAAATTCAATCCGATTCTCCAAACATCAACCACTAGCTTCCTACTAGAGAAATTAACACAACCTTTCATGCTCTTCTGAATCAAAAGACAAATTTTAGGGCTTGTTTGACAACGATTCTGATTCTCTAGTTCTGTTCTTCGGATAAAAAAAGAATGAGAAACCTGTTCGGTAGAGTAAATGATTCTAATCCTAAAATTTTCTGATTCTGTTCCTGGAAACACATTTGGAGCAAAAACAATAATAAAAAAAAAAGTTGATTCTTTGTTCCAAAATCACTTTTGAGAAATAAGACTAACAAAGTGAGAAAAAAGGAAAGAAAATAGACAATAGAAATAAAATAAAAATACTTTAAAAAAATCGATAAAAATAATTTAATTTAAAATTAATTGTTTAAAAATATATATTTTAGAAAAAACAACAAATAATTTTTTTTATAAAATAAAACATAACTTTTTTGAAAAAAATTAAAATTTTTTCTCTAGATTAGTATTGCATTCTTAACAAATTATAAGAAACAAATACGCATTGATTTGGTTAAATATAGAAGTGTTTAAGTAATACGAGTCAGGTCGGGTATGTGTTTGGTTATAAAAGTGTTTTTTGACCAATAAATAAATAAATATAGAAGTGTTTAAGTGCAAATTCGTGGCAAAAATTCAAGTGCAAATTCCCCATTGAGCTTATGTTCTTTCTTAAGGATCTTGCATATGTCTTTATGTTTCACGACATAAATAGACTAATTATGGATTATGCATGATCTGTATTCATTTTAATAGTGATTCTATATAGGTTGATTTTGTAATGACAAGACATAATTATTTGATTTAAATGAAAAAAATTGGGAAGAGAAATTGTTCATGAGAACATAAATTATGTGCAGTTACCAAACGCATTTATGTTTCAGGAACAGAAATTTTATAAAGTTACCAAACGCGTTTTGATTCTCAATAACTCGTCTAGTGAACAGAATCAGAAAAAAATCAATTCTGATTAGAATTGATTTTTTGGATTAGAATAAGCAATTTATTCGGACACACCTCTTCACATCCGAAGTCGGTTAATTCAGACAAAATTCTTTGTGTCCGAAACTGTCATGTCTGAAAAAGTTGATTCGAAATTAAAATTAATAAAAACAAATGCAACTCCTGCGTGAATAGTCGCATTGGTTCGTTAGGACTCAACAGTTGATTTATTATTATAGTTTCGAAAAAATAAAAAATACTAAAATAATTGTTGATTAGTGCCAATTATTATTGCGAGCAAAGTGCGCCCTGCACGCGAGTATAGCGGGTCAAGCCCACTTGCCCATTTCTCGATTTAAAAAATTATAATAATCTTCTAAATAATAAATTATTTTACACTTTTCCTTCCATTCTATCCTACGTGGGATGAAGTAAATGCACTTTGTGTTTGTTTTGCAAGCAAACTTCAACAAGAGAGGAGCTTGCTAATCGATAGGTCAACTCCTGATCTCTCGTGTGTACAGTTAGCTGGACGGGAAATACCGGGGGGCAATCATTTTATCTGTGGATGCATCTCAACTACTATGCTTCCTTTAGTTGTTGTCGCCAGCCGTCGCTCTCCGATTGGCCTCCTCAGAATGGAATTCCTGGGACTTTGTCAAGTGTAATGAGATGGGAAGGACTCATTCCACGGGAACAGAAGGGATCGGCCGGCATTTCTCAGTCATGGATGGCACTGGAACTAGTTGTCCTTCTCATTCTGTTTTCTTCAGATCACCAGAAACATGCAATACAAAAAAATCGTTTCAAATATGGTTGGAACTTCTTAGTCTTTTGCTTGTGAGTCTTTGAATTTCCTTAGCTGTTCCAGATGAATGGTCAAGCTCTTCCACCAGGTTCAATTAGATGTTGCTTAATGTTGCAATTAATGATGGGGATAAGCAACATCTTTAAATCAATCTTGTTTTATTTCCTATGTTATTGCTCTCTAAGAATTTTGCTGAATCAAGTCAAATATCGGCCCAAAAAGTTGTGGGAGCGATTTGATAGATAATTCGCAAATTTTACCCTTTCAAACTGATTTCTACGTGACGAATTACCAGAAACTCGCTCCAATGGGATAGTTCCTTTTATTTTCGAGAAATTTCGTGTTTCCTGCTAATCAATCACTTGCGCATTTTTCGCAGCAAAAGCTCCATCGCCTCTGTATCATCGGCTTGATCGAAACACGATAATCTTTCTTTCCTTTTTCCGATAAAGTTACTGTTGCTCCATAGAATAAGTTCAGAGGACAATAATCACCAAACTAGGGGAGTTTGTTAGATGAGGGTAATGCATACACGACACTATACGTTGTCTGGTGCAAATACATGCAAGAAGCAGAATCCTAAATACTTGCAAGAAGCAGAATCCTAAATCAAGCCTTGCCAAGTCAAAGACGGTCCAGATTTAACCAAACACTTAAAAACAAGACCTCTGTCGTCGCCTTTTCTGATCTCTTATAAGCCTCTGTTCAAACCTTACTCCCCGACAATCTAAATAACCGCTATGGCATTCATATATAAGTACCCTCTCTCCATACCCATCTCTTCACACACCCACTACATATCTCTAGTCTCCCTACACAAAACTACACGATGGAGATGGTTTCGAGTGCACATTACGACAACGTGAACAGGTTCTGGAGGAGGAGGAGATACCAGAGGCTTGAACCAAGCAGCAGGAGAAGGAAGATGAGGACGGTGAGGCTAGGGAACGACGGAAACCGACGGAGGCGCATGTGGAAGATGCGGGCGGCGACGCCGAGATGTCGCTGGCTGCTCAAGATGGTCTCGCCGGTGAATCTGCTGACCAAGTTTCATGATGCTTATATCGACGGGATGATCCAGCTCGCCGCCAAAGTCGGCCGCTTGAGCTGTAGTACCTAGGGGTGATTGGTTCCCGGTCAGGTCCGGTTCCCGGGCGGTTTCATTGGACCGGAAACATGCAAAAAAAAAACATGCACCATTCCTGGTCATGGATTCTGTTGGATATACTATAAATGATGATTCTCTTTCCACGTTTGTGCAAAAACTGTTTCCTCCATTTTCTGCGCACGCACAAGAGTGTTCCATTTTGCTAATAGCAAAGAAACTGTGCTGTGTCTAACAAAGTTCGATTGGGGATGAAAGAACAGAAGCCCTTGAATTACACATAAGAACACCAAATGAAGCAAACTAGTCCAGGAATCATCGTGGCACAGGAAAACACAGAAACACGAAAGCACCTAACCAGAATTCAGTCATGTGCTCACTGTCCAAGCTCTAAAACTCAACAACAATTCATGTCCAAGACTCCAAGTGCCCACGGTCCAAGCTTTAAAACTCAACAACAATTCAATGCATCCCCATATGATCATCAAAAGCACATTGAAAGCACACCCAAAGGAAAAAAAAAAAAAAAAGTACACATGATCACCGAACATTAACCGAAATGACAGTGAAATATAAAAATGGGAAGATTTCTAGACTTCAAGTCCTTTCTTGATATTTGATGGATGAAGCAAAAGTGCAGCCAACCTGCAATAAGTATATATAAGCAACGAACATTAGTTTTGAATTAGAAATAGAATTACTAGAAATCAAACTCAAATAATGAATGAAAAATCTCACCATATATATTCCTTCCACCAACTTGTAAACTCTATTTGGTAAGCTCCGAGTGAGCATCATCCATAGCTAACAAAAAAAGATATTAATTAAAGCATTCACTTGTTAGATATACGAAAGAATTACAAGATAAAAAAGAAAAGATATATCCCTGACTTACCCGACTCGAACTTTTATGCATTCTCGATGCACTCTTCAACATTAACCGGTTTGTTAACCACTCTCAACCAATCTTGAGTGCAAATCAAAGCTTCCACCACTCTAGGAGTCAAAGAACTTCGAAAGCCATCAATCACACGACCAGATGTGCTGAAAGTGGACTCCGAAGCAACGGTTGTTACAGGAATAGCCAAGATATCCCGAGCCATCAAAGAGAGGATTTTAATTGGCCAACAGTATCCACCACATCAAAATGTCAAGATTAAGAACTTCTTCACATGCGGCTTGAAGATACTTTTCGATCTCGGATCAATTGCCCTCGGCCACTTTTTTCTCCTCATCCATAAAGTATTCGAACGCCTTGTCCCCATCGAAACTCGCATCGAACCCACAGTGAAACCAACCTCATCTTTGTGACCTTCCTCATGGCTATCAGGATCCGAAGATTCCCAACTACCACCAGCATCAATGACAAGTTGACCACCCAAATGTTTGTCACCGGAAGGTCCAGAACCACAAGACTTCTCATAAAAAATAAACAAACGTTCCAGGTAAGTCCTCACATAATCGCACCTCTCATTTACGATCTCATCATCATCATAGATTAGTTTATAACAATATCGCACATATTTCATCTTTTTTCTTGGATCCAATATCACCGCAATCAAAATCATCATGTTCACTTTTTCGAAACTCCCATAATATTTGTCAAACTTTTCCTTCATATTCACCCCCATAGCTTTCACTCTAGGATCTAAAGCATTCTCCACTTGTTTCAGAGTTTTATATAAACCAGCTACCTCGTCAAAATAATCATTTGAAGTGGTATACAAAGTTTAGGACATCTTGTTGGTGGAATCATAAAACTTCTTCAAAAATATGGTAAGAACTCTGACATTTTCCCAATCTTCATGTCTAGGAGTTTTATCTTCAAGGTCAGCTGAGAAGAGCTTGGCTCAGCTGAGAAGTGACATACAAAGTCCCGGTACTACTAGTACCGGTGTATCCAGAGGAAAGAGATTGACAATGTCTCGGCAGGTTTGTCTCATGCCGAACGGAGATGAGGTGGATGCCAAGTTGGTCATGGAAATGTACAGGAGGATCGCGGCATCGCGTGATCTGCAGCGTTTTTGAGGCGAATGTTACTCGTGTGTTTTTTTTTTTTTTTTTTGTAAAGGATGCTTTGTTTGTCTTAGGCTGTCAATATTATTTTCTCGAGATATGGTTTTAGTCTTCTGCTTTGTGCATTGAAACTGCGGACAATTCACTGCTTTTATTCTGGAATTCGAAGGGCTTGGCCGTAGCAAACTCTTCTGCTGATGGGGCACGTCAAGCTGTGAAATTAGATCAGTGATGATCAGTTCCATTGCTTTACAACTATGAGGGAAAAGGACATCGAAAAGTGACAACTTTCGTACATTGCTCACTTTAATCCATAATTTTTCTTTTTGATCATTCGACTGTTGACGTTTGCGCAGCCAAAAACTCTGACATGACATTATTCTAATATAAAACGTGTCTCGGCGGCAAAGTGAAAAAGGTGCAGTGTAGCACGTTTGTTCGCCCTAAACTAACGGGTTGGGGCTAAATTCGTTGTGTTCTCTAAATCCGAACCTCACAGGTCACAACCGAGGAATTCGGGCAAGATTAGGTGCTGAAATTTGTAATGGCGAGGGAGCTGGACAAAAAGGGCTCATGACCGAGTCAATTTGGTCAACACGAAGGTGAATATTATTTCTATTTCGGACAAGAAGAACAGTTTAGATAGACAAGGTCGAATTCTGGTTCGTGGATATTTGGTGATTGAACATGGCGCGTCGATCCTTGCTGTTCGGACCATGGTGATTGAAGATGCGCCAAGGATGGGCTTTTGTGAAGGTATTTGCTCAAGTCGTCTTGTTCTTTGTTCACGTTGGACTTCGATTTTAGTCTTCAAATAATCGAACCTAAAATATTCATTGAAAAGAGTCGCTAGAATATGTCACCGATGACACTGAAATGATTGGTTTTTCACCAACGTGGCAATCGAGTGATAGGCAAAAAAGATTCGGCATTGAAGTGAGTGCCGTGGGAAAGTTAGAACATTGGTTGTGTCATTTTCCCGATACTATCATTTCAATTCATAGCAGCACCCTTTGAGACGTAGATGAATATCGTGGATCCTGTGATGCAGATCCGCCTCAATTTTCTACAACCAATTGGAATCGAAAAAGAAGAAGTAGATGAATTGAGGAGGGTGTTTTCACTTAGGGGGGTTGAGTGTATGTGCCGTCGACGGCTGTTAACTGAGTCGGGTTGGCCGATGCCGTCTTAATTGCCAAGTTTTATGATGAATGATCATCATAGCTTGGAGGATTTCTGCAGTGATGATCAATCAATAGTTTTTTTTTTTTTTTGGTCGGAATGATCAATCAATAGTTCATGAGTTGGAATCTGAACCTTGGCATGGGGATGCAAGTAGTTAAATGAGATGAATCCTCCACAGAGTTGAATCAAACGATTATCCAGAGCATAAAAAAAAAAGAAAAGCATTTGTTGATGTATAGTTCTTTCTTTTGCCATATTTATCCGAAAGATAGTCTGTCCTATTTTCTCACTGAGTTCATGAGAAGAACAAAATTTAAAAGGTTCTTGCTCATTGGTAAATATCTACTGACGGAAAGACTCCATAAAGCTGTGCTCATCCTATTGTTGGGTTATCATGGGTTATCATTTCCATTCAAGATGTTGTCTAGCCATTCAGAGAATTGGTTGATCTCATCCATCATCAGCTCATCGAAGAGATCTCGGAGATCCTCGAGCCCGTCTTCTATTCTAAGCGACGCATCATAATCTGGTTGGGGCTGGTTCATGAAACAGGCTTGAGGTTGAGGTTGAAGTTCCACTCCTGCCACAAGATCAGATCCCTGGTTCATCACAGAGTATTGGTTTTCTTGGGAAGTCACTGGATTGTCGCCGGTCAGGGTCTGGTTCATGAACCAGGCTTCAGGTTGAGGTTCCACTTCATGATTCAATCCCTGGTTCATCACATAGTGTTGATTTTCTGGTGAAAGCATGAGATTGTCGCCGGTTAGGGACTGGTTCATGAACCAGGCTTGAGGTTGAGGTTCCGCTTCTGCTACGAGATCCAGTCCCTGGTTCATGACATGGAATTGATTTTCTTGGCAGGTCACTGGATTGTCACCGGTCTGGGACTGGTTCACGAACCAGGCTTCAGGTTGAGGTTCCACTTGAAGATTCAAGCCCTGGTTCATCACATAGTGTTGATTTTCTGGTGAAGGCACAAGATTGTCCCCGGTTAGGGACTGGTTGATGAACCCCGCTTGAGGTTGAGGTTCTGCTGCTGCTACGAGATCCAGTCCCCGGTTCATGACATGGCATTGATTTTCTTGGCAAGTCACTGGATTGTCGCCGGTCAGGGTCTGGTTCACGAACCAGGTGGGGTGAGGTTCCACTTCAAGATTCAATTCCTGGTTCATCGCATAGTGTGGATTTTCCTGTGAAGGCACGAGATTGTCGCCAGTAAGGGACTGGTTCATGAACCAGGCTTGAGGTTGAGGTTCCGCTTCTGGCATGAGATCTAGTCCCGGGTTCATGACATGGTATTGATTTTCTTGGGAAGGCACAGGATTGTCGCTGGTTAGGGACTGGTTCATGAACCAGGCTAGAGATTGAGGTTCCGCTTCAGGTACGAGATCTAGTACCGGGTTCATGACATGGTGTTGATTTTCTTGGGAAGGCGCAGGATTGTCGCTGGTTAGGGACTGGTTCATGAACCACGCTTGAGATTGAGGTTCCACTTCTGCTGCCAGATCCAGTCCCTGGTTCATCACATAGTTTCGATTTTCTTGGGACGGCACAAAATTGGCACTTGTTAGGGACTGGGTCAATCCCTGGTTCATCGCCTTGTATTGATTTCCTTGCGAAGGCACGAGATTGTTGCCGGTTCCTCGAGGACTGATGAGAGAAGCAAACTCTGTATAATAGTCGATCTCTCTTCCCAATTCAGGAGGCACAAAGGGATTATCAACTTCTTTAAGTATAGAGTCGAATTCTGGGTGACGCTGTGGATCCACAAGGTCAGAAGAATCGGAAAGTGCTGTCCAGAGGTGTTGCTTCTGCGGTGGACGGAAAATTTCAGCCAAGCCTGTGAAGATGTTGTCTTCTATTCCCACCTGTGGAGGCAGAGTCGGAGCAGCATTGCCAGTAACTGCAGTCAAAGACATTGTCTGGTTTTGCAGACTCAAGACAGGCTCGGAACCGGGGAGAACCAGGCTGCTATCAACTCGAGGAGGCATGCTCAGGGATGCGAAGGCAGTAGGATCCGCCACAGGATTGATGCTATGTATGTTTGGCAAGTCCGTCCCGGGCACTTGATATGTGCTTCCTTCATTTCCATTAAGACCTTGGTTCACATTGAGATTGTCATCGGAAAAATTGCTCTGCACTCCAGGATCGGTTAAATTGTGAAGCCCGTCGAGACTTGAAGCTTGACTGCCATTATGCACTTTCTCATAATGAGATGAGTGTGAGCTCCCGTCAGTTGAATTGGCGGGGAAGTCCAAAAGTTGCGGGTATTGGTTCTGTGCTTGTTGCAGGGCTTGGTTCGGGATGTGATTACTATTGTCGAAGCTAAGCTGAGGATTTGTAAGGAAATACTGCTGGCTGGTGTCAGCATAACCTTCGCTTCTGAAGTTGACGCTGGCCTGTCCTGCTTGGCCAGAAACAGGAGATTGGGTGTCTGGCTGCTGATGAGGTTCAACTCTGTCGTTGGAGCCGCCTGGTTTTCCGGCTGAAGGCACATTGCTTGCGCTGGCCACATTGCAAAGACGCTGCACTTGACTCTTGTACTTCTGAAAGGGGGAACAACTATTAGAGCACCGAACAAGAAGGGTACATATGATCCAAGTTTAGATTGTAGATCGAAAACGAGCAGGAGGAAGGAAGACATGTCACTTAAGAATGTACAAATTGCAGAATGTGCGCAAAGGCGTCTAGACCTAGACATTATGTTGGTGAAAAACAATCTTCAAGTAGCCAGCAGAGTAACGAAAGGCTGGTATATTCATGAAAAGTAAATTCCAAATATAGCACGGCAGCACTGAATCGGAGTTATCAATATCGAACATGCTAGGGCTCATAATTCTACACAATGATGATGTAAAATGGAACTGGATAACACTTAAGCAGGGAGAAATTACCTGAAGGTGGCTCGCGACTTGACGATGAGTTAGGTATGGCACGTTCATCATTTCCAGTATTGTTTTCGGGCGTGCGTCTGCATAAGCAACGAGAAGACAGTCAGTTTGTTACACGATACGTCCATGCACAGCTTTGAAATTAGACATTTCGTTTCAGTAGAAGATTTTACTGAGAGATTGAGTATTACCATCACCAAGTGCACTCACTGCCGCAGTAAATTTGCAATGCAGCTCGGGATTCCATACAGGCTGTCGCATCCTTCTTCTCCCGGGCGAACTAGTCCCGATGCCATCATCCTCCGTGTAGTCTGTGCTCCAATCCTCCTCGGAGACATTCTCAGCATCGGAATCAACCCTTTCCGAATCAATTCTAGGTCTCTTGTATTCTCTCCCATCGTCCTTCCCATCATTGGATCTCTTCGCACCGGCTCCTAGTGTCGTCCCTTTCCCTTTGACATTCAATGGTGCGAAGCGACTTTTCCCCACTGTCGGTTTCTTTGCACATCTTTCATCAACTTGGTCGCCTTCCGCCTTACGTCCTCTTTTCTTCCTAAGTTGATCCATTGGGGCTTTTCCAGTCGTAGTCGCCTTATCTACCTTCTCATTAGGTGAATGTTCCTTCATGAGGACTTCCTTTCCTTTAGATTTCATCGATCGAGCATCTCTCTTTTCCGTCGGCAATAATGTTTGCCTTCGGAACGCATGCTGCCATAAAACCTTGAGATTTTCTGGAGAAAGGGGTTTATAGAGAAAGTAACTCGCTCCAACGGCTAGGGATCTCCCCGCTGTGTTCTTGTGCCGATTCGCTGACATTACTAAATTCCAAATAAGGGTTAGGAATAAATGCGCTAAACTAGGATATACAAAATGAAGTATATGGTAATAACATGAATGCAAATGAATAGAACAGAAGCTCACAAATGACTGGAATTTCTTCCTTCATAAGCTTGCAAAGGATCGAAAAGTTTGCGTCATTGATCCTATCGATATTTGCCATGACAAGCTTGAACCAGTGCTTCTGCTCCCGGACAATGGACAATGCGACTGACGGTAATTCGGTACCTGTCACTGGAAAAAAGAAAGAGAGAGAGAGAGAAATATACCCGTTAGAACGGCTAATTAATAGAATAGCGATCTTAATCATTTGACAATGAACAAGTAATAAAACAAGGAGTAGCAACAATCATATGATTCAATTTAAAATTTTTCGCGCCTCTTCCTCTTTCTTTTTCAGATAAATTGCTTTTGGCGCGAAAAGCTAGCCGTTACAAATCGGATCTAATGGCAACAGAAGAACTACCATTCGAACTATCGAAACAGAGAGAACTACGTTCATCACAGCATTTCGACATGAATTCTTGCGGCTCCACAGATTAAGGCATCAATGGTTCTGCATTCTTTATGTGTTTCGACAATTCTAATTTGTCTGAGACTGACTTTGGCAAAACCTTGTCTAACATCGAAAATTATCCTGTATACACGAGAATAGAAAATTGGAGTTCCTAGATCTAGGATTCCTGATTTTGTCTCAACATTAAAAATTGGAAGGAGACCAATACTAAATCTTTTTTGGGGGGCCCTAGGAAGGAGATTAATACTGTGATGTAAACATGAACAAGGGCATAACTTGTTTGAAAATTAACTTCAAGGAGGTAGAGACACCGGTCGGTCATAAATCCATGAATTCGAACAGGGATCCCATCTTCCTTTTCGACGAAAGTCCAGAGAATTTAGGTACTCAAAAAATGAACTCGAACTGTGTTAGTTCTTACTTGGACTGAAAATCCTCGCATTAATTATGGGGTCGAAACCTTTAAGCACAGCTGCATATATTTTCTACGTATTCCCATGTAGAGATCTGAACTCTAGATCACAAATTTAATTTTTCGCGCGGTTGATGCTGGCGCGAAAAACAATTCAATTCAGCTCGCGGGGGTGGCGCGCAGGCGGTCGAGAGATAGAGAGAGAGAGAGATAGGCCTTTGACAATGATCAACAAGAAAGAAAAATGGGCAAACCCTTCATGTATTTCACATATCTGATTACCATTGAAGGAGTATCGTCCAAGAAGGGACGTTGTGGACGCGAGAGACGTCGGGTCATGATCGACCAACAGTATCGGCAGACCCCGAGCAAAGCCAGGCACCGATTTGAGCAGTTCTTCGCAACCCGCGTTCATGGTTACGGAGCTGTGGATGGTGGATCGCTCAGCAAAAAGGAGAAGAACGATAAACAAGAACAAGCAAAGCTTCTTTTTTTCCTTTGCCAAGCGATGGACCAGATTGGTTTGAAACTCTCTTCAAAACCCCACACAGGACATGAACAAGATAAAGAGTTTTCAGACAACCCCGCATAGAGAGAGAGAGAGAGAGAGAGAGAGAGAGAGAGAGAGAGAGAGAGAGAGAGAGAGAGAGAAAGAAGAAGAAGAAGAAGAAGAAGAAGAAGGTGGTGACGCAAAAGGAATGAGTAGGGGTGGGTATAAATATACCACAGTTCGAGGGCTTGGCTTTGGTAGGACGATAAAAGTATCTTATGGCTACGTTTCATCACCTACTCATGATTCAAAATAAAAATTTCTCGTCTATTCGATCAAATGACCATTTATTCGACTAGGCCGACCATTTCGTCGAATACTTTCCTGCCGAGCAATGCACGAAATCGAAAAATGACTAAGTTTTCGAGAGCACGGTTTGGGATTGCGATGCGGACTCACGACGCGGGAGTTCTACTTATCCTCAAATTATTAGAGACTGTTGCCCCTATTAAAAACCCAAATAGACAAATTTAAGATTCCAACTTATTTTATACTCACTTTGCTTCCTATAGAAAAAATCCATTTGGGAAAAAGGGAGACTCCTTTACAAGTTGAATTAAACCAAGTGGGGGCGAATATAAAGTAATTTTGCCTTGATTTTGCAACTATCGAGCTAACTTAGAAAGCATTTATTTGCCTTTGAACCAGCATCTCCTCCACCATCCTTAATTGGGAAAGTGTTTTTATATGGTTGGTTTGTCTTCCAAAAAAGGATACCCCTGGTCAAAGTTGCAACTTTTGGCGGTCTAACTTTGGTTGAAACTCTTTAAAACTAGGAAGTGGCAAGTGAGTAATTTCTATCCATGTAAGGACAACTAGAATCGGATGTGCTAACATCACTTATCTACGTTAATATTTTCAACCTAGAAATTAGGAGGAAAAACAATCATTGTTATGTTTGTATGCTTGTTTTGCGGAAATCAATCATTTGAAAAATATTTTTTTTAAAATGATCAGCCAAAATGATCAGTCAGTGAAAAACACTTTTATTATCGACAGCAATTTATTTATAACAAATTTCGTACACGATGAATATATTTTTCGTTCGTTCGTAGTATCGAGATCTCTAGAATTCTACTGTCTTATTCAATGCTTGTATAATTACTCTTTTACCTGCGAATTCAATGTAAGCATGAGGTTCGGCAATAATGATATCGGCCGACATCCCCAAACTAGCCGTCAACCCATCGGTATTAGGAAATGTAAAGGTAGATAAATAGAATAACTTCTCACGGGATTGATAATCATATAAAGTAGCAGATATTAGCTCAAGCTTCCTTCTTGCATACGTTCTCTTTCGGAAGCACACACCAAAATCAGAGGCAAAATGTTATTAGTAGCGTACATATCACCAGCTTATATATACATAGATCCCCACTAACTCAATGTACATAATGTATTTCATTGTTCAATTCAAGTTCTTGAGCTAAAAAGCTTCGAGAGAACAAAGCCAAGTAACCTTTGTCACTTATATAGCTAAACATTTGATTATGGCTTCGCTTTTTATCACTATACGTGCTGAGGATGCGCGGCAAAAATCCGATGCTTCACATGGAGTCGAGGAGATCACCAAGAGCGAGTCTAAGTTTGACCCGTCAACATATTTTGTTGGTCCATCTTCGCTAAATAGTTTAAACCAATGAATTATTTGCCGAATAGGATAGCGGAACATTTTGAAAAGATCAAGACCGTTATTGTATGGAATTTATGAAAATTTTCACTATAATTATGCGATTTTGACTTGTTTTATATTTACTAAGCTTACTACGAAAAATCCACTTAAAAGGGGAGGCTTCTTTACAAGTTGAACTAAACAAGTATGTGACTAGCAATATTCGGTGAGTTGCATTGATATAGTAATCTTTCCGGTTAACTTAGAAAGCATTTATAGCCATTGAACAAAGCAATCTCGTCCACAATCTTGCAACCTTGGTCAAAGTTCCATTTTTGGCAGTCAAACTTTGGACTAAACCTTAAAAAGTAGTAAGTAATTTTCCTATTATACAACTCCTACCAAACAAAAAAAAATTCTATTATACGAGGACAGTTAAATTTGGATGGGCTACTTAACTTCACTTCCTTTGTTTCGCAAAAAATAAATGATTTAAAAAATATTTTCCTAAAGATAACAGTTTGTATAGCTTGAAATAACTAGTCAATGAAAAATATTTTTGTCATGGACAACAATTTACATCTAAATATTTTAGTGAACGATAAAAATATGTTCCGTTTATTGATTTTTATAAGTGATACAAGCGATCATTTCTAGAAAGATAATTTCCAGATAGTTCATTTTTCGCAAAACAAACACAACCTTAATTTTTGCACCGATTCATTTATATTTAGGAAATATTTCCTTTTTCTTTAACTTATATTTTTGAGGAAAAACAATAAATGCCTTAACAAGAGAAGTGGCGGTGGAGCTCGCGGGCCGGCCTTCGACCTGCGGAGGTCGACGGTATGATAAGACAAGACTGCCACGAGCGAGCATTGTTGCTCGACGTGCACTCGCTCGTCTTTTCGTCGATCAATCTCTCTGCGACTTTACTTAGCAGAAGCGAAAAGTGCCTTCTTCTCCTCCACCGATCTCTCTTTTGCAGAATCCTTTCCAGTTTCCCCTATGTTTTTTTCTCAAATTTTTCTTTTTCTTTTCCTTTCTTTAATCCTTATCCAATTTGGGTATATCCCACTCTTTGACTATAGTTTTTATTTATTTATTTGGAATATATCCGGGTCATACTCGGATTCTAGGGTACCCCAAACGCTAGAAGAGATACAAGTTATTCTATCCAAAGTTATATTCAGTCTATCAAACATATGGCCTTGGACCCTTGACGCCGACGATGTAGATTCTTCTACGCACGATCATGGCTTATTTACTGTCTCAAGTGTCAGGCCAATCTAGGTAACAAACGCGCACGCCCTAATCCCGTTTTTTGTGTTGTTTCCGTGGGGCTGCTCAGCTCTTGAGTTTTTTTTTTTTTGGTCGATAGCCCTTGAGTTTATCTGACAAACTTTGAGCGAAAGATGAGCCAGCTCTACGTTGCAGCGAGCTTACCTCAATCTCTGTTTCATTCTTTCGTCCTCTCCATCCTCGACGAACTCATTCCGGTTTGACGCTGTTGTTAGATTTGTTAAGATTTAGCGTCTAATCACAACAAAGTGAAGCGTAAAGGACAAAAAGAGAAATCGAGACACAAGATTTTATTCTGATTCATCCTTAAACTAAGGCTACGTTCAGCAGATGATTCCACTATAATTAGCACATCGCACTTCTCATTACATATCTCAATTACAAGAGAAAAAGATAATTTATAGCAGTAGCTATTCATGAGCCTAAGCTCAAGCACCGGAAAGCGGAACCCCGTGCTTTCTTGACAATAGAGAGTATGAATCACACCCCAATAAGATTGGTTGCCGCCTTCCTACTGCCAAGGCCTCGACCATGAATTGTTGGGATTTTGATGTATAATCCCATGGGAAGTGAATGAGAAATGAAGTATGGAGAGTCCCACATAGGAAAAAGAGTATATGGTGGATGAGTTTAAATATTGGAACTTCACAAATGGGTTTGGGCCCCAAGGGACACCGCACTTTTGTGGACGGGGGAGGACCTACGCAAAGGTGGATCGGTCCACGCGCGCGCGCCGCCGCCGACTGGCTCGGTTCAGGCCCGAGCCCGCGTGTTTATTTAATTCTACTCCATCAATTTTATTTTTATTCTATTCTTTTTAAATTGAAGGGACACGATTTGAATAAACATGTCCAGAAATTTTTGGACATTCGTTTCCATCCGAACAGTTATGTTTGTTCGGTGTTGAGCGAACGAACATGTTTGTTCGAACAGAACAAGAACAGTTTTTGGTTCGCATCCTTTCATCAATAGACATGTTCTGCTTCGCGACTCTTCACATCATTGTCTATAAATACAAAGAGCGACCGTCACTTTCAAAACTGATAATTTTTCACCAGTCATTACTCATCTTCATTTGTGCGATTGTTCTGCAAATTTGCGTTCACAAGAGTCCTTTGAAGACGTACCGCTTCAAAGGAACGCGATCCGTTCTATCCTGGGAGACAATTGTCCGACGTCCTTAGGTACAGATTGAGGGGGCAAATTCGTCTTAAGGACACAACGACATTCGTTGGGCTCAGATTAATATTCTGATTTCTACTTCGCGTTGGTTGTAGGTTAGTCATTTATTCACATGTCTCTCTGTACGAACTTAGCCGAACAACAATCTTAAAACGAATTTTTATACTTCTTGTTTTTGCGCTTAGTTCGTATTTTTTGTTGTTGTGAACAATCTGTCCTTCGTTCGTTCGGCGGTGTATTAATTTTCTGTTATGGTGTTCGAATGATCATTTTCGTACTTCAATTGTAACGATCGTAATGTTTATAAGAGTTGTTTTTCGAGATAAACGTATTTTTTTTCCTCGTGAATATTGTGAGTATTCTGTGTGGTTGTTCATTTCGTATACTGTTTATGATTTGAAGAAAATGTTCGGTTGGGCTTTGTGTTAATCTTCGTCGTTTTCATTATTAAATTTTATTTTCCATAGAAATGGCTTCGACTTCGACTCCGATCACCCCTATTCCGAATCATGGAGAAAAGCCAGAAAAGTTTAATGGTATGGATTTTAAGAGATGGCAACAAAAGATGTTGTTCTATCTCACGACCTTGAACCTGGCTAGATTCCTCAATGAGGATGGTCCTAAATTGGACGTTGGAGAGACAAATAAGGAAAAGGTTGCTACCGTGGATGCATGGAAGCATTCTGACTTCCTGTGTTGCAACTATGTCCTCAATGGTCTGGACAATACTCTCTATAACGTCTATAGTCCGCCGAAAACGGCTAAGGAGTTATGGGATAGTCTGGACAAGAAATATAAAACTGAAGATGCTGGACTGAAGAAATTCATTGTCGGTAAATTTCTGGACTTCAAGATGGTTGATTCAAAGACCGTCTTAAGTCAGGTTCAAGAGCTTCAAGTGATTATGCATGATATTCATGCTGAAGGAATGACTTTAAGTGAGTCATTTCAAGTGGCTGCCTTCATTGAAAAACTGTCACCGTCCTGGAGAGATTTCAAAAATTATCTCAAACATAAGAGAAATGAGTTGTCACTTGAAGACTTGATTGTTCGGTTGAGGATTGAGGAAGACGATAGGCTCTCTAAGAAGAAAGTTGGCAAGAACCTAGAGGTTTCAAGGGCCAATGTTGTTGAAGAAGGATCAAAACCCAACAAGAAAAGGAAAATGCCTACTAAGTCTGGAGAGGGATTCACCCAAGGCCTGAAGAAGTTCGTTGGCAAATGCTTTAACTGTGGAAAGTCTGGACATCGAGCCAAAGACTGTAGAGCGAAGAAAAGACAGAAAACTCAGGCAAATGTGGTGGAAGAGATTTCCAATGGTGTTGATGATATCAATCTGACTGCTATGATATCCGAGTGCAACATGGTGGGAAACCCCAAGGAGTGGTGGATTGATACTGGAGCAACTCGTCATATCTGTGCAAACAGATTGATGTTCTCGTCCTACACAACTGTGGGGGGTGATGAAAAACTCTATATGGGTAATTCATCGACCTCCAAAGTTGAAGGCGTTGGAAAGATTGCTCTAAAGATGACGTCTAGGAAAATCGTGACACTGAACAATGTTCTTCATGTGCCAGACGTTCGCAAGAATTTGATTTTCGGATCTCTCCTTAGCAAGAATGGCTTTAAGTTGGTTTTTGTATCTGATAAGCTTGTACTCTCCAAAAATGAGATGTATGTAGGAAAGGCTTATCTAAGTGATGGTTTGTTCAAGCTGAATGTAATGACTGTTGTAACCAAGGATGATATGAATAAAGTTGCATCTACTTATGTGCTTGAGTCTCCTAATATTTGGTATGCTAGACTAGGACATGTTAATTATAAGTCAACAAAGAAATTAATTAGTATGGGACTATTACCAAAGTTTGACTGTCCAAGTGAAAAGTGCCAAGTGTGTGTTGAATCTAAGTTTTCTAAGCCTCATTTTAATTCAGTAGTTAATAGAGTCTCAGAACCTTTAGATTTAATTCATACAGACATTTGTGATATGAAAACAGTACCTTCCAGAGGTGGTAAGAAGTATTTTATCACGTTTATAGATGACTGTTTGAGGTACTGTTATATTTATTAACTTAGCAGTAAAGATGAAGCTGTGAATGCTTTTAGAACTTATAAGTCTGAAGTTGAAAATCAGTTAAGTAAGAAAATAAAAGTAATAAGAAGTGATAGAGGAGGTGAATATGAATTTTCTTTTGAGGAAATTTGTACCGAGTTCGGTATTGTTCACCAATTTACCACTCCTTATACACCGCAATCGAATGGTGTGGCGGAAAGGAAAAATCGATCCCTAAATGAAATCATGAATGCATTATTGAACAGTTCTGGTTTACCGCAGAATTTGTGGGGGGAAGCTGTCTTGACAGCAAATTTTATTTTAAATAGAGTACCCCACAAAAAGATACAACAAACTCCCTATGAGAAATGGAAAGGCAGAATGCCTAACCTGAATTATCTCAAAGTGTGGGGGTGTTTGGCTAAGGTTGCAGTTCCTAAACCTAAAAAGGATAAGATAGGACCGAAAACTGTTGACTGTGTGTTTATTGGATATGCTTAGAATAGCAATGTATATCGATTTCTTGTTCACAAATCAGAGATCCTAGATATACATGTTAATACGTTCATTGAATCAAGAGACGCTTCGTTCTTTGAAAATATACTTCCGTATAACATAGTATATGAACCAATTGATAATAATAAGAGGCCTCGAGATACTACATTTAGAAGTGATCCAATGGAGGATGAACCTAGACGTAGTAAAAGGCAAAGGACTTCTACGTCTTTTGGACCTGAGTTTCTGACATATTTATTAGTGAACGAACCTCGGACATATAAGGAAGTTGTGACATCCCCAGAAGCCCCGCTTTGGAAAGAAGCTATCAATAGTGAAGTTGAATCCATCTTGTCAAGCCATACTCGGGAATTGGCTGACCTTCCTCCTGGTAATAAGCCATTACAATGTAAGTGGATATTTAAGATGAAAATGAAAGCAGATGGTACTATTGATATGTATAAGGCTAGGCTTGTCGTAAAAGGCTACAGACAACGTGAAGGTCTGGATTATTTTGATACTTATTTACCTGTTACGAGAATTACATCTATACTGATGTTAATTGCTATAGCAGCCTTGTATAGACTTGAAATTCATCAAATGGATGTCAAAACAGCTTTTTTAAATGGGGATCTAGAAGAAGAAATATATTTAGAGCAACTTGAAGGGTTCATTGTTCCAGGACAAGAGAATAAAGTATGTCGGCTTATCAAGTCACTATATGGCTTGAAACAAGCACCAAAACAATGGCATGCTAAATTCGACAAAGTTATGTTGTCGAATGGTTTCAAGATTAATGAGTGCGATAAATGTGTTTACGTTAAGAACACTCATAATAGCTTTGCCATTTTATGTCTATATGTAGACGACATGCTTATAATGGGCAGTGATAGTGAGATTATCAAGAAAATCAAATGCTTGCTCGCAAGTAAATTTGTTATGAAAGATATGGGGATCGCAGATGTCATCTTAGGAATTAAAATCCGTAAAACATCTGAATGACTATCTCTATCTCAATCCCATTACATTGAGAAGATTCTTGAAAAAAAACAAGAATCTAGGCATATCACCAGTAAGTACACCGATAAATGTTAATTTACATCTTTCAAAGAATACTGCTGAAAGTAAGGCTCAAAATGAGTATGCAAGTATACTAGGCAGTTTAATGTATGTCATGAACTGTACTAGGCCGGACATAGCTTGTGCGGTTAGCAAGCTAAATCGATTTACAGTTAGTCCAAATGAAAATCATTGGAAAGCTATGAAACATGTATTGGGCTATTTAAAGCATCCTCAAGATTATGCTTTGCATTACACAAAATATCCAGCGGTACTTGAAGGATATTGTGATGCAAATTGGATAACCGGCACTAAAGACACAAAATCGACAAGTGGATATGTATTCACACTTGGTGGGGCAGCAGTGTCATGGAAATCATCCAAACAAACTTGTATTGCTAGATCCACTATGGAATCAGAATTTATAGCTTTGGATAAAGCCGGTGAAGAAGCAGAGTAGCTTCGAAATTTCTTGGAAAATATTCCTAATTGGCCTAAACCAGTGCCGGCTGTATGCATTCATTGTGACAGTCAAGCGGCAATAGGAAGGGAGAGGAATGTCATGTATAGCGGTAAGTTTCGACACATACGTCGAAGACATGACACTGTAAGACAACTTCTTTCTAGTGGAATTATCACGATTGACTATGTGAAGTCAAAAGATAATGTTGCGGATCCATTAACAAAGGCTTACCTAGAGAGATGGTTGTGAAAACATCGGAAGGAATGGGTTTAAGGCCTATAAATAAGTCGTCATAGCGGATACCCTACCTAGTTGACTGGAGATCCCAAGATCTAGGTTCCAAGGGACAACTAAGTTATGAAGACTGTGTAGAGTACTGTAATTTATTACTCATTCATAGATGAAGACAGTACTAATATGTGAAGGTTAAGTGAAATCTTTTAATGATTCTAAATTGAGTATGTGATATACTATATATTCAAAAATCACTTATGTGAGTGTGAAGTGAGGGCCGCTTCTATGAGAATTGAAAAGGCCGAATTCTCTAAAACACTCATGAGACCAGGCGGTGTTCATGGCCAAAACGAACACAACAGTGAGAACCAACTTTGTTCGAGAGACAGTTGTGTGATCTCTATTGTCTAGGCTTACACTAAAGATCGACATTTCAAAGACATCAAGTCTACTGATTGACCGAGTAATTCCGATAGATTTCACTAAGGAAAGTTCAAAGTCTCAGGCTACTTATCTTGATGCAACGTTCTCTCATGGAATAATCGCACATTGCATTTCATGCATACACGAAGAGTCGTGATATCTGAACATCTCATTCATGTGGGGGATTGTTGGGATTTTGATGTATAATCCCATGGGAAGTGAATGAGAAATGAAGGATAGAGAGTCCCACATAGGAAAAAGAGTTTATGGTGGATGTGTTTAAATATTGGAACTTCACAAATGGGTTTGGGCCCCAAGGGGCACCGCACTTTTGTGGACGGGGGAGGACCTACGCAAAGGTGGATCGATCCACGCGCCTGCCTGCTCGGCTCGGCTCGGTTCGGTTCGGGCCGGGCCCGAGCCCGCGTGTTTATTTAATTCTACTCCATCAAATTTATTTTAATTCTATTCTTTTTAAATTGAAGGGACACGATTTGAATAGACATGTCCAGAAATTTTTGGACATTCTTTTCCATCCGAACAGTTATGTTTGTTCGGTGTTGAGCGAACGAACATGTTTGTTCGAACAGAACAAGAACAGTTTTTGGTTTCGCATCCTTTCATCAATAGACATGTTCTGCTTCGCGACTCTTCACATCATTGTCTATAAATACAAAGAGCGACCGTCACTTTCAAAATTGATAATTTTTCACCAGTCATTACTCATCTTCATTTGTGCGATTGTTCTGCAAATTTGTGTTCGAATGAGTCCTTTGAAGACGTACCGCTTCAAAGGAACATGATCCGTTCTATCCTGGGAGACAATTGTCCGACGTCCTCGGGTACAGATAGAGAGGGCAAATTCGTCTTAAGGACACAACGACATTTGTTGGGCTCGGATTAATATTCTGATTTCTACTTCGCGTTGACTGCAGGTTAGTCATTTATTCACATGTCTCTCTGTACGAACTTAGCCGAACAACATGAATTTGGATCTCGGCCGCTTTCTGTTCATGCTAGATTCGGACGTCCACGTGTTGTCATTCTTTTGCTCTAATTTGTGGCTAGGAAAAGTCGGAAGGACCCAATGAGTTTGCCAAACTTCTGATCAGGAGTGGTTTGCACCCCATGTTCTGTCCTAAAAGAATTGTGGAGAGAGGGAGAGAGACAAGAGACGTCGCGACGGCGATGTCCGTATTAGAGACGGCAGTGGCGATAACGGTTGAAGCAGTGAGAGGAGGTGAAGATAGTAGCTCAAACACTTTCTCTGTCGAGCTAATTTCCTAAGAATTTCCAAACTTTAGGTCCAATCTCAATTTTGCTTCGGACATTTTTGAAAGCAAAACCCATAACTTTCACTCTAGTCTAAATTCTATCCACGTGTCCAAAAATCGCAATTGAATTTTTTAATATTATCAACATCAGGAGGCTGTTGATATTCCATACCAAGGCGAGGCTATTAATGAAAACGATAATGAACCTTTAATTAGCCTTGATATTGAGAATTTTGAAAAAACCGATGAAAATTTCTTAACGCATGGGCAAATTTTGGATTAGAGTGAAAATTATGAATTTTTTTTTTCAAACAAAAAGAAAAGCTTGTGGCAGAATTGAGGTTGAATTTTAAGTAAGGAGATTTCAGAGAATTAAGCCCTCTTCTTTCCTCTCCCTCCTCTCCTTTCAGTTTTCCAATTTTTAGCTTGTATATTGTATTTTCCACAGCTCGAAATGTCTCGAGCACTTGGTTTCACAAATCAGTAAATTTAAAGGGCTTGATTGTAACAATTAAAATATCGGAGGACCCAATTGACAAAATAAGTTAAAAGGACTAAAACGGGAATTTAGAAAAAAAAAAAAGGAATAAATTTGGACATTTCAAATTGGGGAAGAAGTTCGACCCAAAAAAAAAAATAAATTGGGGTAGGAAAGTCCGTGTTTGCTCTCAATTTCGAGTACTCCAGTTTGAAGCCTCCATTGGAATCCAGCCTCTCTTCCTTCGGTGGCAATTTCAAGCAGCGCGCTCAGATCCAAGTTCGCTCCTTGCGCTTTAGGACGAATCTCGCCTCTCTGCTCCTGCCTTGGACGGCGTCGGGTCGACCGAGCGAAAGCTTTTGCCGAGTTTTGGCCAAATCACACTCGATGGCGGTGCGGCTGAGTTTCTTTTGCGACTTCTTTTCTTGTTTTTCTTTTTCGCTGTGATTTTTGATCTGATAATAGTGTGAATGGTGATACTGCAGCGCGAGTTGGCGGAGGAAGAGTTCGAGCCCTTGTTCGATTACAGCCGCGTGCAGCCCAAGTTCGTTTGCCTGGATGGTGGGTTTTGTGAAATAGCTAATGACATTGGGAATTAAGTGTTAAAGCTCATTGCTTGTTTATTTTTATTTTTTGGGTTATTCAATGTCGGCGATTCCTTGGGATTCTGGTGCTGATTGATTTGGGAAAAGAGGGAGTTTTTCTTAGCTACTGTAACGTATAATTGCTCTGAATGGAGTTTTCTGAGGTTGGGCTGCTTTTTGTAGATGACGATTCTGACGAGGAGCCGATTTTCGTCTCGAAACGGCAGAAGGTATCTGGAGTAAGGTTTTTGTTAGTGAACCCTGCAAAATTTATTATAGAGTACATATTTGATTGCAGACCGGAGTATTTTCAATGAATTTTGGTGGTTTTAGTTTGTTTCTTCTGTCGTTTAGTAGTAGTTCGAATATTGTTGGTCACTTGGTATCTGCTTTTCGGGTTTAGGATGGGAAGGGCGAGAATGATGGCATTCCTCAAGTGGTTATGTGCGATGGCCAGAAAGAAGAAAAGGAGGAGGAAGAAGAGGATGATTGGCTGCCCCCGCCACCCAAATTTGACGCCCGTGTGAAGAGTAAGCTTGCCGAAGATCCTGCACTCAAGGAATTGAGGTATGCTTGAACAATACTTATGTGCCCATTCATCTGTATGCTATGCTTCATCCAGAATCTATTTTTTAAATCTTCTAGGGTTAACCATTTCGTTGCATATAATATAGGCTGCATGAACCGTACATGTCTGTAGATTTATAGGTGCAATCACGTATGATGTTGAATTTACATTCCCCTATGAATTTCGATAATGATTATGTCCCCTAGTTAGTATTCTTGCTGGTAACAGCGCTAAAATGTTGAGGCACCTCTCGTCACATGAAGATATTTTGAGAGGCCTAATTACTGTCTGACTTGCTACATACATATTGCAAGCTGCAGTTTAATTGGATATATTGTTTGGTATTTGTCAGTTTTACTTTTTAAGTTCAGAAATTTAAAGTGTCTACCCGACTTCTTCCTTTGTCCAGTTTGATCTTATCTTGACCCATTTGAGCTAACTGGATGAGGTTTCTGGCCTTAGGTTGATGAAGCAGGAGCTTCAAACCTTTGCACAATCTGCCAAAGATTTGTTGCAATCTGTGGACGATTCTGCTCAGAAAAAGGTCTCTAGTCCATCTCAATCTTTGAAGGATGCTTCTACTGAATTACCAAAGCCTCAACATGAAAGAGCTAAGATAGTGATATCGATACAGGACAAGGATGGGCCCAAGCAATTTCGTGTTTTTCTGGTATGGTTGCATTCAGAATGTCTAGACAATAAGCGTATTTGCAAACTTTGCTGGCTGAGACAACACTTGGAATTCTAATTTTTTTATAGTCGTGTTTAACATCAACGTAGTGCTGATCTACATTTCGCTATCTCCTTTTCTTCTCTCTGTTGTGTAAGCATACAGTTGGAGGGTTAGGCTAGCATAGTGGTGGTGACAAAATCAGCTAGGACAGTAATGAAGCCATGGGACATCTATTTACCCATCTACTTTTTGTTTTTTAGTTTTTTCATTACTTATAGATATGCGATCATTGGAATTCTTGACCAATTTTTCCAGATTTCACTCAGTATATGAG
Organism: Lenwebbia sp. NSW1173648; assembly: GCA_029784005.1. Classification (NCBI taxonomy): domain Eukaryota; kingdom Viridiplantae; phylum Streptophyta; class Magnoliopsida; order Myrtales; family Myrtaceae; genus Lenwebbia; species Lenwebbia sp. NSW1173648. The sequence continues at coordinate 8,937,092 of JARCGZ010000010.1, forward strand.
TCCGCTTCTTCTTCTGTGCATTCTTTGTGTGCAGTTTTCTACTTGTGAAATGTCTGGACTCTGAAATGTTTAGCCAGTCATGTTTATTCATTGTGGAGACTTTGCTAGTTGAGGTTGTCTGAGAGTTGGAACCATGCTCAAATGTCAAATGATGTTTAGTTGGTAAATTAGCGGAGATGTCATTGTACTCTGGAATGTTTCCGCCGTTGATCGGTGAACTACGATTTGTTTCATTCATTCCATTTAGCCATTGATTAATTCTTCTCAATGAATTCTACATCACAAATTGGTCAAGAATTCTAACCAGAATCTAATGTTGCATACCAAATAGTTCATGGGAGAATTGTTATTTCTCGACTGCCCGGTGTGGTCTGATAGTTCAATGAATGAAGCAAATCAGTTTTAGTAGTCAATGTGATAGAAGATGTTGATTTAAGCAAGCCTTCAATGTAATAGTAAGCATGAAATAAATGATTTAACCAGAGTGGCATGATGATGGTGGCAAACGTAGGCAGTCATGAGAGAATTCAGTCTCTTGTCTGATTTTAGTTTTGGTGTTGCATGACATCCTTATTTATGATTTTCTGTACGTACGTATGGATAAATGGAACTTCTGTTTAAGTGTCATTCGTTCAATTTTCTGCTAGTTTTGTTCTTGGGTTTGTAGGGACACTATTGGGCCTTTCCTCATCTGGGTTTAATAGGTACTTGCCAGTGTGGTGTTATAAGATCATCTGTTTAGAATCGGCCCCTTTTGGCGAACGCATGAATTTTGAGTTAAATGGACTGATGCCCAATGAGTGTAATCCTTATAATTCCCTACTGTTGCTTGATTGCTTTATATTTGTGGATATTGTGATCTTAGCACAATTTGAAACTATATTGTAGTTCATAGATTCAGGCATGTTGCGACTAGTCTAAGTCATGTGTAATTATACTTATGGCATGCTGAACAATTCTCCGGGATTGAGGTCTATAACATACCTCCACGCACGTTCAAGGCATATCCTTTTGAATAAGCCAAACTTAGTCGTTGCTTTGACATGACTTGGCATCTCTAGTCCTTTGGCTGTAATCTCCCAGGGTCATCTATAGGCTTGTTAGGTGGCTCTTTCTTTTCCTTAGTTTTTACATGTTTGAAAAACTCAACATAGATCCATTATCTATGTCAAATGAAGTGGATTTTGTCCTGACACATTTATGAATAAATGTATAAGGTCGAATATCTCTGATTGAGTAGACTTGGGTGCAGCAGTCCTTGTTGATATGCAATAGTAGAGCCAACTACATCCAGTTAAATGGCATGTCCCTGTCACATAATTATGGATTTTTGCTACTATCTCTTAATGATTTCCCTGCAGCTTTCAATTTTTCTTTCTGGATGGTTATTTAGTCTCTGTACCTGAGCGATAATTATAAAGAGTGCTCTCTCCAGCAACCACCATCCTCTTAAAGTAAAGTAAAAGTTGTCTCTCCACTCTGCTGCTGATAGCTATTCAGCAGCAGATCCTTCCAACCTTACTTGAAATGATTTTTATAAGGGCCCGATAAATGATTACGAGCACAGTTTTCAGAAGGCTGTCTTCTGATTCTCCTAACAAGCCAAGCATATCAGATCCAATTTCAGTGCTGTAGCAATCAAATTCATGCCACTCAAACACTTACGCAGTGTCTATTACTTCTTTGCATCACACGGCAGTTGGCATTTTGTTCCTTAACGCTTAGAATTTCTTTCCTTTTTCCCTTGAATTTCATAATGGTCGAACTTAACTTCCATAATGTTGCTATAGGATGACAAGTTTGAGCGGCTGTTCAAGTTATATGCAGACAGAGTCAAGCTTAACCAAGAAAATTTAGTATTTACGTTTGATGGTGAGAAGATCAGTCCATCAGCAACCCCTGATAGTTTGGGAATGGAGGATGAGGATATCCTTGAAGTGCATGTTAAGTCAAGTTGATTGAGGTAAGAATCTACTTTGGTAACTTCTCTTCCTTCAGTTATTGCATATCCTCTTCAAGTGAAAATATACGCGTTGAGTAAGCGAGCAGCAGTTCCACCTTCTCATTCTGTCTATTCACTTTTGCAAATGATTGTGTCTGACAGCATTTGAAGAAAAGCATTAATTGAAAATGTGGAAACAACAAACTGGTGCACATGGTAGGTTTACAATGTTGAGGGAGGTTAATGTTGGAGGTAGTAGAGGGTATGAATTGTGAAGCTTCTGCAAAGGCACTGTCGGTTGTTTTTTAGATTGATGAAACAGAATCAACCATGAAATATTGTGTCAAATTGATCAGACATTGTCTTTTTCACTCTCATCACTTACCTGAAAAGTTCTGTTAATGTTTTTTCTTTGGTGACGTAATCATATAATTGAATAGTCAAATTAATCATGATGTTTGTTCTTTGGTGATGTAATCACCACTTACTCAAAAGTTGCTCGTAAGGTCAAGTTCTGAGTTGTGCATTCTCCAATATCCATGTCCAGCTTAAGTATGAAGAATATGCAATTTTAAAGTTTAAACAAAACACGTCACTTAAAAACTCATATGAATACAAAGCAACCTAGTCAAAAAACCACCCAATGACAACTAAAATTGACTCATCCCTAAAATTCCTCATCTTTGGACTATCATCTTCTCATCACATTATACTCCTCTTTATTAAATCATGCTCACCCAAACCGGACATTAGTCAAACTCTTGATCGAAGCAACAATTGAAGACCTAATTCAACAAAAATCAGTAAAGAAAAGTTTAATAAAAGAAAGCGGAGGGAAAACTTAAGAAGATATGTAGATTAGAGCTGCACAGAAAACAGAGAAATTGAAAATTAAGAACTGAAAGAGAGCATGGTTGTTAGGATAGCGATCCTACATGATCCCATGATCGATCCCACCTATTTAAGATATTTGGTGCGATCTGGATCATTGCGGAATATCTGGATCACTGGTTCGCGATCCGAACAACCTTGCTGCAAAGTCAATACGGACCGAACTTTCTGCTTGAGGACTTGATGACCTTCAATTCAATGTTTAACTGCAAATATACGCACTTCTGCACTTGAACGATAGAAGGAGTTTGACCATGTATGGCTGCATTCCTGTCTCTCTATAGGAAATAACATGTATTCGAACTAGCCTGAGTAGTATGGATAAAAAAACTGGTTCTCTTAGCATTCTGCTGCATCTACTGGTACTCCATAACGCAATCTCGAAGAAATCTATCAGCATAGCAATGTATTATGACCCTTCTCCACAACTGAGATGAGAGATGAGCTCTCAACCTGTTGCTTTGCTTACCCAGGAGACATAAGGATGAACGTTCTCTTGTAGTTCTCAATTTTGTAATGAGAAAACATTGATTATGTAGTACTTTATGTACATGCCATTGGTGAAATGCGATTTCAAAGCTATCTTAGATATATAATTTAATTTTATCATTGGTATAACATTGTAATTACATCGTATGGTAATTGTTCTTGCTTTCATTTCTTTTATTTTTGACGAGGTACAAAGTATTCAATTTCAAAATACTGTGTTGATGTTTTCAAGAATAATTTCCGAAATTGCCTCACAAAGAGTTTGCCCAGCATTCCTCAGGAATAAAGAACAGAAAAGTAGTTCTCTGTCTTTATTTGAGACAAGCCTAATCTTTTCATCCTTTTCTAATTCTGGGTATTTTGGCAGTAATGACCAGTCAGTATCTGGTTTTCGGATGATCTTGGGAGAGTAAATTAATATATATCATGATGTGTGCAAGTCTAATGCATTATTACCCGATGAGGATATCTATTATTTATGAACCATTGGACCCAGGTTGATTATGTATATGTACCCGCAATGAACTTTTATTACCCCGGCATTAAATTTTCTCCAGGCACAGTAAATGCTATATATATAACGCCTGGAGAAAATCTCCTTGGCCATATATGGCCTGGGGCAATTTTGTCTGTTTCACGATGATAGTTCTGCTGTTCTTGATGCTCAGAAGTCCAAGAACCTAGTGGGCAACTTGAGCCAGAGTGAGAAAGTGATTGTTGCAGACTCTTTAGAGGACCGCATCACATGATCTAGGTGGAGTTTGCTTTTGCCTGTGGTTAGCTCAAGTTGTTAACAATGATACCGAGTCATGTTGACCCAAGTTATTGTCTATGTCTCAGCATTATATGCTTTTGATCTCTTAGTAAGGCTGCAAATAATTTGCGTCGCTTATTAGTTACTTGAGTTTAACTTGTTAGCTGCTTTACTGGAGGTCCCACTCAATTTTTATCGAGTTTGAATCAAGTGAAGGCGAATTAACATCATATCAATTCAAGCTTGAGTTTTTAGTACAGTCGAATTGAGCGGCTTTTAACTGTAATCTAGTATTTAACATAACTGTAAATGTAGTCTTCTATGAAAAACCTCGAACCGGAGCTTTATTCAAGTGTATATTAGAACTCTTTTACTTAGGAGCTGAGTTGAATCGAGCTCGAGCATATTAAATAACTTAGTCAATCAAATTTAGTTTGAAACATCAAGGTTATTTGAACTGTTCAGTATTGAGTCTTGGTCAAGTTTTTGAGCTGTCATGTTTCTTTCAAGTAAATTAAACTATATATCTGCTTGACTCAGTGGACTCTAGTTCCGCGCTTCTTTTTTTTCTCTTTTTTTTTTGGATTGTTGGAATGCAAGTGTTTTCCAGCGGTTGAGTGGCATTTGTCTTGAGGCAGCATCTCTCCAGGAGTACCGGTGCCTAGTTCTCATTGCATGCTCTAAATGCAGGTTCTTGCTTCAAACCGGGGCTTGATAATTCAACTTCTTGTTGCCTCCTGTGGAGCTGCACGATCGACCGCCGTCAAAAATCTCTCTCGACGGCTTCTCCATCGAACTGATAAGCTGATATACTTTCTGGGCTCGCAAATGTACAGTTTTTTGCCGATTTTGTAGACTGGTAACTTGTTTTGCTAGGAAAGCCGCCCCGGCGTGCTAGTTAATTGGTGTGATTGCCCATTTTTTGTGGGAAAAGAAAGTAGCTCAATTACCTTCCTCAAAGCTGATTTTAACCCACTCAAAAGAAAAGGGTCTCATAAGAAACAAAAGAAATCAGTGCTGATTGCGGTCTCGCATGCTATTTGGAAAGTAATCAAGAAGCTGTTGGGGACTAGTTTCTTTCGGATGCCTTAAAGTCTCTCAATCGTGAAGAAGGGACTAATGTAGTTTCGCTTCGGTAATTGCTCAGAACTTTCATCTCTCTCTCTCTCTCTCTCTGTCTCTCTATCCAGCAGCTTTTTTTATTTTTATTTTTTGGGCTTTTGACGGTTCGGATGAACGTGGACGTGACTTGAAAGGTGAACGATAATGGGCGACAACCTCAGTTGTCTATTAAGACAGGCCAATCTATATAAAATATCATAGTGATGTTCGGCATCTTTTCAGGCATTTTAGTGTGTGGGGGCGGGGCATCATGCGTCAGGCGCAACGGTCCAACCCGTGGGACACGCTCTTCTTTATCAAATTGGCTTTAAACTTTCGCTTCATAGAAAAGAAAAAATTGGTTTCGGGTTTCTGGTCTTGATAAGGACGGCGACGGCGTTCCCGAGAAGCATCCCACCATCCGCCATTCAAAGCCAGACGAGAAAAGTGGTTGGCAGAGAGGTGTGGAAATGGCATACGATGTCCGTTTCTTTATAAAAACCCACTTGACGTCTTTCACTCAGTTCACAGGGCGATGAGCGAGAGAGAGAGAGAGAGAGAGAGAGAGAGAGAGAGAAAAGTGGGGGGGAAAGAAAGATGCAGCGTGAGGGAGTGCATGAAATGGAAGGATGGGAAAGACAGGTGAGTAGAGCGAGTGGATGGCGTTCGCTCCTCTTTTTCCTATTCCTCCCATTCCATACACTCCATCGCCTCCTTCCTTTCCCCTTCCCCTTCTCCTGGTTTCGTATGGCCTATCGTACGCCCTTCGTCGCAACAAACAGATCTGAGTCATGATCGAGAGTAGAGAGAGAGAGAGATGAAGAGAGGGAAAGGGAGAGAAGGTCTCAGGAGGTTGTGGGCATGGGTTGTTTGGTGAGAGGCATCGCTCTCTATTCTCATGCGCATATGTGCGAGGGGTGAGGTTTCTTGCCAATACCACCCATGCCTGCAATTTCCTGCTTTTCCTCCCTTTCCCTGCTGTTCCCAAGAGCTTTTCGACGGCCATGGAAAAGGGTTTGTATCGTTTTCTCTCTCTCAGATCTATATGCTATCTCTCTCTCTCTCTCTCTCCACATGTTCATGTAATATCTGTACTAAGTGATCGCTCTTGGGTCTCTTGATATGTGTTAGGTAGTGTAGATCTTTCCTTTTGCTGCTGTTTTGCTTTGGCTTAATTCGGTTTATGCTCTTTCTTTTCCATTTCGGTTGTAGATCTGGGTCTTAGACATGGCGTTACAGCACTTTGTAAATCGACCTCCGTCTGAGAAGTATATGGGTTGTATGAACTCAGCTTATGTGAACTCAAGGCATTTGAACCAAACACTTAGATCATCAGAGTCTTACAGACCAATCTAGATGATACTAATCATTCAGATGTGTTGGGGTTATACATAAGCTGAGAGGTTCTCGCATGGACCCACCGATCCATGGATCGGATCTATTACTGCCGTCGATTATGTTATGATCTTGTTTGCTTGCATGATCAATGGCTGTGATGGATCCGGTCCAAGTGGATTTGAGTTTAGTCAAGGTTTTTCTCATGAGCTGATTCATTAATGTGTATCATCGAAAACAAGGTTTGGGCACTTTCCGGGTACACTTGTTGTCTTGTACAATTATGCGATGCTTCGCCGTAACTAAATGTATAACCATGTATCCTCGTAATCAATCGTTAAACAGTGTTGTAAGAAAACATAATTTGTACGATGCACACTACTGTCCCTCCTGTTGATATTGTCTAAATATCAAAAGCATAAAGCATATGCTTAAGTTCCCCTAATAATCCCAACGCTCGAGTTTTTAAGTGTTGGGAATAAGAACAAAAAGTAGTTTGACAAAAGATGAAAATAAAATAATAGATTTCATTTATTTTATCAAATATGAATAGTGAACACAATTGAAAAAGTTTGAGGATAGATGAGTAGATTTCAATTTACATCGGGCATATTATCACTTAAATCGATATGTAAATCAATCTTTACTTACGCTTATTAAGTAAATCTTATCTAAAACAATCCATCGAGTTATGTGTAGTTAGAGGTCATCAAATATAGCCCGAGCATGATATCTTCATTCATATAGTACATAAAGCACTAATATTTATTAATGAAATAAGGATTTTGTTAGTGAGCGCCCCATAAATACTTGTTAATCGAACTTAATAAAGAAAGTTTCTCATTTTCATGGTACATGACAAGGTTGGTGCTTTGGAAATGACGCAACTTATTTGTTTGGATGTTTAACAAGTGCTTTTGGGGCACTCATTCATAAAATCCATGAAATAGAATGGTGAAATTCAACACTATTTGCTGCCATAGTGAAGAATTTTTCGACACTATTTGCACGCTATAAAATTACCCATATGCAAGATTTCTTTAATCTCCATGAATTCTCTTATGTCGGTGCCTCTTTTTAGGGATACATTACCCAACTCTTCTAGGTCCTATATATATACACACCATGATCTTCCCGTTGTTTTAATTTGTTTCAATGAAAAAAGTGGTATTATGTTGACCTACGGCTATATATATATAGTATTTGAGATGATATTATAGTCGTTTGTCAACATTGATTGATAGCTACAAAGTAGTTATGAACACTTATTTTCATTATAAAGTGTAGTTTATAGCCGATGGACTTGGGCCGACATGGGCCCAAGAGAAGCGATGCATGGGCCAAGGATGGGCTGGCACTGCACGGTCCGGCCCGTTACGGCACAGTCCAATGGCCATACCTATGACCTACCTTCTGGTATTTAATAGTTCCCCATGCACTTTAAGCTTCCAGTTCCGTTTAGCCTTTCTGGGAAGACTTGGCAATACCGATGTATGAGATTTCTACTCGGCCGATGACAAGCCTAAGCGAAGTAGAAAATCGCCTTCTAACGCACTCAAATTGGAATCACATGAATGAGTACTATGGAGCACTTATTAAGATTTGCTTTATATGGAATTATTCGATTTTTCAGGACATCGATTATCCCGAGAAAAATAGTGCATTTTGCAATAAAAGCTTATTTTGTCGAGCTCAAGATCATCGTTCAATTTTCAGCGGCATTCACTGGGACACCCCTGAACGAGCTCATGATCAACATACTAAAATAATGAATATGATAAGATATGAAAATATTCGCTTTATTACTGTAATTCACCAAACAATAGATTAGATATAGCAAATTTCCCGGATTTCGCATACTAACATATCTAGTCCTAATCTAGATGATCAAACGTAACATTCCCACCATCCCGTCATTAATATAATAATACCAGGCGACAAATCGATAAAATTGTGAATTCATGATATAGTTATATAAATGATGAGTCGGTGGGGTCGTCAAGAGGGTTTCACGGTCCGCCCGGTTTTGATGATTGAGGGTGACGATGGTGCCTGAAGTTATAGGGAGTAGTGAGGATCCCACGTTAGCTTCAATTGCATGGCCAGCGTCGACGAAGTGTGACTTTTAAGTTTGTAAGTTGCTTAACTTTGAAGGAGTTGGTTAACAAACCATCGAAACCATCGAATGAATCCTTGACGAGATTGAAATTTGTTTCTTACTTGGCATGTGCCAATTAGATACAAGAAGATTGGCCAAAGATAAGTGAAGTAAAGTTCAACTTAGCTTTGTCTTGGTCTTGGATAAGATAAGGTAGGTTCAAGTCGAAAAGTTGGACCATAATTGCATGAAGACAAGTTGAAGTCGGCAACAAGAAGAGAAAAAAAGCTTATATAATTAGGCTTGTGTTTTCAACTTCTCAACATGACACGATTTCAACTTGGACAAAATGCCTTTTGCATAGGCTTTACATAGAAAAAACACAAGCTTAAATATATAACCTTTTTTTTCTCAACTCTTAACTTCTACTAGGCATACACACACATATATATAGATAGAGCCATTTCTTCCGCTTATGACTCGTTGACTCAAAATATAAGAAGCAAAGTTGAATTTCTCTTCTTGTTGCCGACTTCAACTTGCCTTCATACAATTATAGTCTAACTTTTTTATTTGGATCTATCTTATCTTATCCAAAATTAAGTCGAAGCCAAATCGAACTTTACATCTCTTATCTTTGACTAATTTTCTTGTATCTAATTGCCTATGTCAAGTAAAAAACAAACTTCAATTTGAACTTTTTCTTCTTCAATTTTAAAGTAAAAAATGTAGGCAACTTTATCTATTCACGTGGATAAGAGTTATCCTATTTTAACCAAGAAGCTCTTCTCTGGAGGTGAAGGAAGCCAAATCGATTTTCCTTCTTCAACCAAAAATCAATTTCAATTTTTTCTAACAAAGTCGAGTCTGGACTGTTGAAATCTTTGGGTGGATTGACTCGAGAACATTGTTTTCAGGCAGGGGCATTCTCAGCCTTGACAATTTAAGACAGCTTCTGCAGAACTAATCGTCTTTGCTCTTCATGCTTCATCCAAAATCTGTCTGATTTGAAAACTTTGGAACTTCTCCGAGTGGGGGAAATCAGCTTGGCAATCTGCAGGTCGGAGAAAGCAGGAGTCTTTGGAGGCAGCACCTCGCTGGCACAGGAAAGCTGTGCTGGTTTGCTTCACAGGGGGAATGTTTTCCGACCCATTTGAGGATGGGTTTGTGACAGGGCAAAACCGGCTGGGAGGAGGTGGCTTCGACTTTGGTGGAGAGGGTTTCTGTGTTTGGTGATGGTGGAGGAGAAGGTTTTGGTGGTGTGTATCCTTTCGAGGCAGGATAGGATACCGAGTACCGATACTTTCCATCGTCTTCTCCGAGGGTCCGGTGGATGGATCGCAGTCTTTTTTCGAAGAATGTGTGCTCAGATGAGCGTTTCTTCTTTCTTTCGATAGGATGGTCATGCTCATCTTCTGGTGGAGCTACACAATTCATTACACTCAACAGTCCAGGTCCCAGAAACGGTCTCCGGTGTGAGAATTCCTGCAATAGTAGATAGCAATCAGATTTTAATCTTGATGAAGAGGACCCAAACAAGGACACGGATCACGAGCCAATCAACAAAATCTCTTACTTTAATAAGAGATATGTGTACTAAAAGTCCTAAAATTTATCACGGAAATGCAATTAAGTCGTAAATCTTACAAAAAGTGTAATCACGTCCTATTTTATTACTTTTTAAGACACGCGGCGATGCCGTGATGCACAACAAGAGTCACATCAGAAAAAAAAATATTTAAAAATTAAAAAAATACAAACTGAACTAGATTAAAAAACCTAAAAGTTAAAATTAAAAAAAAAAAAAAAACAAACTCACACCGGCAATGGTGAAGCCCTCGCCGGTGGCCACCGCCATAGCCGCCGGGAAGGGCCAGCGGAGGTTGCTTGGGCCTTCGTGAAGCCCGGTGACCCTCATTGGCCCCTGGTGACCTTCGCAGGCAAAGGCCTACAACGGTGCTTGCCGGCCCTTGGTGGCGGTTTGTTTTTTTGTAGTTTGTTTGATTTTCATTTTTACTTTATCTTTTTCTCATTTTTTTAATCAATTTAGTTTTCATTTTTTTAATGTTGAATATTTTTTTTTTTGACATGTTGCTTGGTGGGTGTCACATCGTCGCCACATGTCTCGAAAAAGTAATAAAGTAAGACACGTCATCGTTTTTCGTTAACCTAAGTGGACGGAGTTAACGAATAACTCGATTGAACATATTTGACAAGTTTTAGGACTTAATTGAACTATCGTAGCAAGTTTTAAGACTTTAGTGCACTTATCCCCTTTAATAAAATCTGTTTGTTTGCTTGTTAAATTATTGCGTTCACTAAGCTTGTACTATTTGCTTTCGAGGCAATCTGAATGAAGGCAGGAGTTGGCTAAGCATTGAGATTTATCTCAAAATGCTATTCTAAACACTCTCCTCTATCCTCAAAGGCCAATGGGATTAGAATTAGAATTATAGTAAGGATGTGATAAAATGAGCTGGTTTAGCGAGTATGTCCTCCACTTATCATGCATGGTGAGATCCTATTTACAGCTGGAGTATCTTATTTATCTGTCCATACAAACTAAGTATCTTGTAATGATGTCACAAATGATGCTTACTTGAACTTAACGATGCAATTACAACTATAGGATGAAGGGCTGAGGTAGCTGTCATGAATTTTTTTTTTTTTTCGGGCTAAGTTATGGCTACTTCAAGACATGCCATAATTCATAGCTGGCCTTAGGATTATGATTTGATGATGACGAGATTATTACTCTTGATTTGGTGAAAAGTGAATCTAACAAGTTTATGGGTTAGACTAGTTGATGGTTGCATCTAAATTTTGATCCTGAGGCATTAGGTTGAGAGCCGAAAGAGGGATAGTTTTTTAGAACTTGTTGGAGAATTGCACGAGTTACAATTTGAAGCTAGAAACAAGAATAGACTGATCAATGTACATGACAAAGAGCCGGGTAGGAAAAGGCATCCGCTTCGAACCTGCCGCCGATCCAATTTTTATGCGGCTAGTAATTGTTTTCGGTCATCCGGATTCGATCTGGGTCGATGCCCCCAACCCAAACCCCATACCACTAGGTTGCATGCCTGATGGTTGGGGTGGTGGATATCAACTAAAGCCCTTGCATCTTCAATTTTTCTAATCATGTCCTTATGTTTACACAGAATGCCTAATCAAGTCACTCCAACGCAAAATTCGGCCAAGCCCACCTGAGGTGGCCGTTGGGAAACGCGGAAGTGTGATGTGGATTTAAGATTGCATACTGAACAGCCACAGTATGCCATGGGTATGGAATGTATTAAAAAGTTTTTATTCTGCTTTCTTATGCTCCTGTCACTTCACAATCCGCGATGAGTGTCCTCCGACAATCACACCAGTTAAGATTTGATCGGGTTTTATGTCGGAGAAACTTTTAGGGATTTGTGTAAGTAGACAAACTTGATAAGAAAAATTGAAAATTTAAGTACTTGATTAATAAAACGCATGTAACCAATAATTGCTAATTGGAAACCTAGCTAGCGAAGATCCTCCAATTTTTATTTTTATTTTGGTCGAAGAGATCCTCCAAATTGACCCACGTATGTTGCACGGAATTTGGTGATTAAAAATAATTGATCATATACTTTGGTGTGAAAATTACGTTAATTTTTTTTTTCTTTTTTTCTTATATTGAAAAATGACATTCATATGTAAGTAAGTAATGGGTTAAGCCTATTGAAGCCCAAAGATAAGAGCATAAAGGGCTGAGCTGCGTCTCGAGAATTGTGACCACGATTCCTCATCTTGCGAATCTTGAAGTCATTCAAATTGGAATTTTTTTGTTTGAGTTGGATGACATGTGGCAGTTGGCGGGTGTATCAGTTTAGAGTTTTATCCTCTGTTTGCTACAAGTTAACTAATTTGGAATTTTTTGATAGTATTAATCCAATTTAATTTAAACTAATATGTGGTAAATTTGTCATAAGTGTACTAATTTGAGATTTTTGGTAGTCAAAAAAATTAATTTTGAGTAAATTTATCGTAGCAGTATCAGTTTGGAGTTTTTCGTAATATTAACCCATTTTGTTTTGGTAAGTGGATTGCGGGCCTTCTTTGGAAATTGAAGTAGAGTGGTACCGAGCTTTTTGTGCCCCATATTTCCTATTAGTTATTTCTGGATTTCATTTTTGGATTTCGAGTGTTCCATAGAATTAGAATCTACTGATAAACGTGCAATTTTTTTGGTCGGAAAAAAAAAATTACTGTCCTCAATTACTGTCCCCATTTCAGTCGGTGGAAATCACTCCTTTCGCAGCAAGTACGATGAGAAGAGGGGGCAAATCACCGAGGAAGTGCATTTTTCACGTCGCGTACCAATAGACATCTGGGTCAAAACACCTGACGCGGGTGTTACACTGATCCCGGACTTCAACTAACACGGAACATTAATATAAGAACGTGACATCTCGTGACTCTATTTCAGTCACACTTCCATTAGCTTGTTCACCTATGAACACATATCCTTTGGAGTATTCAGAGTATCTAATGAAGATACATTTCTTCTCTCTAGGATCTAATTATCCATTTATGGGAAAAGTTGTGAACATATCCTGCGCACCTCCAAGGTCGCAGATTGCTTAAATCTGATTTTCTATCAGTCCATAATTCATGAAGAGTGAAAGTGACTAACTTTGAGGGCACGCGGTTAAATAAATAGGTGGCAAACAATAACGCATCTCCTAGATTGAGATAGGTAGATTTGCACGTGCCATCATAGACTTAACCATTTTCAATATGGTTCTATTCCTTCTCTCAGCAACCCCATTTTGTTGCGAGGTATGAAGAATAGTCAAATTTCTTATAATACCCTATTCATCACAAAGAGACTTAAATTGCTCGTATAGATACTCACGTCCGTGATTGGCTCTTAATGTCTATATTGTTTGTTTAACTGATTCTCTACCAAATTCATATATCGTCTAAAGCAATCCAATGCTTATGACTTATGGGAGATCAGAAAAACAAAAAACATAACCGAAGCGCGTGAAGTCATCTTTACATGTGATGAAATATGAGTCTCTATGCCTCGCCCTCACATTCAATGGACGACAAATGTCAGAATTTGCAAGTTGTAATGGGATTTCAGCCTCGGTTCCATTGCTAAATGGTTTTCTGGTTGTTTTTCCTACTATACAATGTTCACAAAAATGGGTAGATCGATATTAGCGAGTGACCCTAAAAGGCATTCTCTAGCTAATCTTTTCATTCTTTCTAACCCAATGTGACCCAGTCTAATATGCCAGACATTTGCATCAATATTCACATTATTCGAAGATGTAATTAAAGAAAAACAACCATCAACATTGACATTAAACACATCAAAGTCAATGTCTCAAATCATAAAACCATTCAGTACATAACCGGAATCATAATAAACTATTCCAAACTTAATATCAACACAATCACCATGGGAATTCATATCATAACCTAAGCTTAGAAGAACAACTACATAAACCAAATTTCACCAATTATCAGGAGGATAGAGGACATCATGTAGGAATTGATTTCAACTACCACGTAAGTTCAATTTACATATGCCGAAACCCTTCACCTCAATTCTAAAGTTATTTCCAACATACATCTATCTATTTCTAAGCGGTATTCGATGATACTCCATTAATGCTCCTCGATCTCTAACTACATGGTCTGTTGCTCCTGAGTCTACAGTCCACATAGGATGTAATTCAGCGAGCATTACAGTGCTAGAGACAAAAGCATTCCTTAAAGTAATAGAGTAATTAGGTACCTCTTTCGCCTCATTGCATTCACGAGTGAAATAATCCAACTTGCCATATTTATAGCATTTCATCTTGGTCTTGTCATTCTTCCCACCACGCTTCTTGCATAGGATGGTTTACACTCTCTTGGGTGCCTGATTAGTCTCCTTCCTGTTATTGTTGAATTTATAGTTCCTCTTGCGCTTGAAGCCCGAAACTTTACGCAAACTAAATTCAGCAACATAAGCATGTGTAGAAGATCTAGTAGCCTCTAGGCGCTCATCCTCTAACTCTAAATGACGCGCTATATCATCAAATGTTACGATATTCTCATCATGCGTCATGTTGATTTTGATATGTTCCCAACTCTCAAAGCAAAATATCGATACAAAACAACATGGTAGATTTCAGATTTCAAAAACTGGAAATCGATTCTAACAGTAACAGGGTACGTTCCCCAGGCTTCAGGTCTGGAACACGCTCATTTTAATACCGATTATCTCTATTATATATATATATATCAAGAAATCGCACTAAAACTTATTTAATAATGCGGAAATTTCTTATCGTGCGTTTAGAGAAGTCAATCGCTCAATTCAAGGATCCACTTATCTTGATACCCAATTGAGATTTGCCACATCTAGCAACTAAAAAAGAAAGTGCGGGGAAAAAAGAAAGAAAGAAGAGAGATTAAAGAGCAAAAGTGTCGGCACTTCCCATCGCACGTTGCCCAAAGGGGTAGTCGATTGACACATTATGTCTCTCCCCCGTGGCATAAATCGAACATGTTCTTCTTCTGCACTTTAGTTGCATCATCTTTCCACCCAACCACGCGGGATCCATCCGCTGACTTTTTCTTACCACTTTCCAATTGGATATACACTTTAAAAAAAAGGGCTAAATCTAAAACTAAAATAAATATAAAAATCAACTCACCTCGGCAAGCAAAAATATCGTCACTTTCAAACGGGGAAAAAAAATGGCCGCGCTTTGATTTGATGGACAAAAAGTATACACCGGACAAGTTTTACTTGCCGATAAAACACTAACTTTTTTATTTGGGACGAATAGAATACTGTTCTAAAATTATCTCACGGTGTTTGACAACAGACCTTATCTACTCCTTATATTAGTGTAATCTCGTTTTATTTATAAATTTGAGTTTTTGAATTTTGATTATTTAACAGAAAATAAATTTTTTTTTTTAAAAAGAAGTGGGCACCCATCAAACTAACAAATCTCACAAAACACTCTACGCTATTTCACCGGCTTTTACTCCATCTAAGAACGAGACAGGCAGCCATCACATCCCAAATTGTCACCATTGCCCACGAATTGCTAATCCATTCTAATTGCGCAAAGGGCAATGAAAAATAGAGCCAAATTTTTTAAATTTGATTGTAGCCATATTAGTCGAAATCGTATCGATTTTCGACGATTCGATGCGATCGGCGACCCTTTTTAGTCTCTTTCGAGAAAAAGATTGAGAGAGCGACGTAGATATTTGTAACATACAAAAAGATATATCGTCCTATTTTCCTTATTTATCACGAGTAGTACATTCTTGGAATTTACACCGACGGTTAAAGAGAACTCCGAAGGAGCTCTTCAAAAATCAAAGTGGCAGGACATAACTGGAAAAGAAAAATCCCATCTAAGGACTGAACAGGAAAATGAGAGACAAAAAAAGAAGCGGTGGAAAGTTAATCTAGGGTCAAAACTGCAAATACCCAAAAAAAAAGAGACCGGAA
The DNA here is from genome assembly GCA_029784005.1 of Lenwebbia sp. NSW1173648. Taxonomy (NCBI): domain Eukaryota; kingdom Viridiplantae; phylum Streptophyta; class Magnoliopsida; order Myrtales; family Myrtaceae; genus Lenwebbia; species Lenwebbia sp. NSW1173648. The sequence goes on from JARCGZ010000010.1 coordinate 8,953,206, forward strand.
ATTTTGCGAAGCCCCACCCCTCATCATCAATCATCGTAATCATGACGATGAGGCAATATCGACACGCGCCTCACCGCGGAGAGAAGAAGGCCGCCAGTTCTCCGCCCACGCGCCTGGCGGTGAGCTCCACGCGCTCGTCGGGGACCAGCTTGGACCGGCAGATGGGGCAGTCGAACTTGAGCTGATCGAGCCATCCGTCGAAGCAGCGCTTGTGGAAAACGTGGCGGCACGGCAGCCTCCGCACGCGGTCCCCGTCCCTCAGCCCGCACAGGCACACCATGCAGCAGTCGGAGCCTTCGCCGGAGAACCAATCGGAGAGGAGCCGGTTGAGGTTGAGCTGCTCGGCGAGGACGATAAGGCCGGCGAGGCCGGAGCCGAGGGGGGCGGAGAGGCGAGGGGCGTCGTCGGCGGCGGGGTCGGCGTTGGGGTCGGGGGCGTCGGGGCGGGAGAGGCCGAGGGAGCGGAGGAGGGAGGAGAGGGAGGAGCGGAGGTGGTTGACGCAGGTGGCGAGGAGGGCGAGGAGGAGGAGGGGGATGGAATTGGAGGAGACGTCGTTCAATTGGCTCTGTAGACCCATTTTTCTACGGCGAGTTTGGAAAAAGCGCTCTGATTCGATTTTGCTGCAATTGATTTAAAGAGAGAAAGAGAGTGAGTGTGATGGCATGGGGTCGCTGGTTTTATGGAAGAGAGAGAGAGAGAGAAGTGGTTTTTGGCGTTTTTGCGCCGTGTAATGATGTCGTGGCATGTGCGAGTGGATCCGCCATTGGATTGTTGCTCGTTCGTTGTTCCCTTGCTTGCCTTTGGTTCATTCTTTCCGTAATTTCTATGACGAATTTTTTTTTTGTTAATACACAAAAACTTTGATTATTGAGCAGATTTATTATTTTTCTAATTTGACTATCGTTAAAGATTTAATTATGGAGCCTTAGTTTGCATCCACTTGAAGTTCTTGATAGATAGATTTTCTGGTAATTTGTAGTCTACATCTATGTAACAGGAGACATAAATAACCCAACGTGACATTTCAAGTCTCACATCGATTTTGGAAAAGAGTGGTTCGTAGATCGATATCGAACTCCCAGATGGTCGGATTTAATGTGTTTACTCAAAGTACACATTTTAAGGGCTTGACCCACGTAAAACGGGTTGTATCGTTTAAGATTGTACTGGAGCAAGACTCTCCCACCGGAAGATGTGTGGTTCGTGGAAGAACTAAACCCATAACCTATTTGATGATGGCGAGAGTGATCGTCCAGATTAAAAGCTTCAGATAGGGTGTGTGGCAGCTCTAAGAGGTCGGAGTGAAGCAGAAATGGATCGGACACACATCGTATCGGGAGAGTATTATTGGGCGACTCAACGCTCAAATAGTCACCATCTCCTGCCAGGTGTTGGCAGGTGGTTGCGACCTTTCCTTCAGCTTGGAAGCATTAATTACGTCTGATTTCGCTTGACTCCCGAAAAGGGTATATGGGCAATATGGATCTCCTCAATCTATGAGTAATGGTTCTTAAACTTTGACCTAATATACAAAGCGATCCATCAACTTTAAATTTATTCAATGTGGTCCATGAGTTTTAGCTCAACGTGCAATGTCGCCTTTAAACTCTAGCCCAATTTGCAATACCATTCCTAAACTTTTAATTTGTTTAATGTGATACTGGACTGTTGGTACATGTTTAATTTAGTCCATGAACTGTATGAAATTGTTCATTCTTGTCTCTAAACTTGAATTGATGGAAGGACAATATTGAACATTTTCATATAGTTCAGGGACTAAATAGAACATATACCAAATGTTCGGGGACCACATTGAACAAATTTAAAATTCATGGACCACATTGTATATAAGGTCAAAGTTTAGGGATCATTTGTGTCATCATCACTAAATTAGAGGATCAATCTAGTCTACCTGAAATCGTAAGATGTGGTGATAAAGCTACCCATCGTATAATCTCTTGCTTCTAGCTAGGAATGGCAGAGAGATCTCGAAAACGAAATGATCTAATTCAATTCTAAACATTTTAACTGTGCCAATTGAGTCCTAAACCTCTTTATGTTTTTTCAATTGACACTATCTGGTTAATTTTGGTCGGACATAACTGACATAGACGCCATGCCTCTTATGTAGCACAACGGGGCGCTGAGGTGGACATTTCTAGTAAAATTTTAATATTTTTTATTATAATATTCTTCTTCTTTTTTCTCTTTACTTTTTTCTTAACTTAGGGTCGGCGAGGGTGTCCCAACCCTAATTTTTTTTTTACTTTTTTTTTTGTTTTAGGGCCAATGAGGGTCACGTAAGACGCCATTGTCAGCAATTTTCATGCCAAAGTTGGCCGGATGGATTCAATTGTCAAAATGTGAAAATGTCAGGATTGAATTGTCACAAATGCAATAAGTTTAAGACTTTTTCTATAATTCTCCCCCTAAAAGACATTAAATTTTATTGAAAATTTTCGAGCAATTTCTCTATTTGATTTTTCAGAGCTTTTCAAGCCAAAAAACATGAAACATGAATATCCCTCTATCTAGCATGGAAATAGGATTGCCTATTCTCCAATTCCGGTACGCCGATCAAGGGCTTCCAGAAAAAAATGAAAATTGACAAAAGACTACCGTTAATAATATTCTGGAAATTGACAAAACCATGTTCATTGTTTCTTCTTTGAGCTGTGTGTAATTAGTGACGACCTGCTAGCTTTATCTTGCAGCATCCTGTCTGCTGTTGCCGCCACCATTGCCGGCTTGTTAGGCTTTGATTTTAGCCGGTCCACAAATACTAAATTAAGACCGGGCAAATACATCAACGTGACTAAGAAAATCTACGTTCATTTTTCCCCCCCGGAACTGCTTAAAACCTGCAATTTCAACAGCGCACCCGTCAAGGAACACTTAATTAACTTAAAAGCAAGTGAAATGCATGTACACAATGTGTGTCCCTGGGTTACATGACTAGGGAAATTGTCCAATCAGTCGTAAACCTATTATACACAGATGTCAATTCAGTTTTAAACTTTTAAATTTTTGCCAATTTAGACTTAAACCTTTTCGCACAACTTCAGTATAGTCATTTCAGCCTATTTTCTTGCATGAAATCACTAACATGGCGATGTGTGCTACTTAGGACGACCTGCTATGACTGAACCGCCACGTCGGCGAAGACTGGCGAAAGTTGCCCGAAAGGAATATATTGAAATTTCGCACGAAGATTTATTACTAGATTGACAAAATCGGAAAGTTTAGAACTGAATTAGCAACCCGCAGTGTTGCGCTTTTAGAGTCGATGGTAGTCCCTTTTCTTTTTTTCTTTTTTTCTACAAGCTCCTTTTACGGTTACAGACATTTTTTTTCCTTTAATAATTCAGACGCTGTACGAAGACCCGCGAAACACCTCGCAAATTCCACGGACTGGTTACGCTAAAAACTTTGACCCGTGCATACGGCTTTAACCCAGAATGTAGTTTTGCACGCAGCCGGCGGAATTCCGAACGATCGACCTCCAATTTCCGAGCCGAGCCGAAAATTCTCTGACGCCCCCAACTAACCGTGTCGACTCTGGCGAGTACGCTTACCTGTCTCCATATGAATGTGACCATCTCTGAGTAGGAAATGATAGAATGGAAGTCGTTGAATTCGCCAACTCGTTTCGTCAATGAAAGCTTCAAGAAAGACCTGAATGGTCCGCTTACATGGAAGTTGAGCAGTCGCCTGCTTGAGCTCCTTTTATGGTGAAATTAGCTCCATGTGTTCCTTGAGGATGCTTCATTGCCTTGGTGGTGGTTAAGAATAATACCCACTCAAAGACGCATCACACGCATATTAACATAGTAAATATGCGCGCACCCCGACTGCTTTTATCTCGAAACTTTCTCCATATCTTAATATTGGCACGTGGATTCGCATATAATTTTATTTTTCTTAATTTGATTTTTTAACTCGGGAAGGAAGATGTCCGAAGAATTCCCAACAGCACTTGTCGCAAATAAACTGGTAATCGTTTACGTGCAATTGGCGCTGCTTGGGCGGTGGCAGATTAAGACAATCGAGACGAGGGGGGGGGGACCAACAACATGCGAACGAGATTCGCCCAGATATCCGACGACTAATTCTCGTAAATATTTTATAGCTCGCCTTAATGAATGTCGCGAGGGCACCGGTTAATTTTCCGGTTAGAAAAATTTTATATCTCGAGATCGAATTATTCTAAGAAGCATATGCTCAATAAGTGTCCCGAAACACTCGTTAACGTCGCTCTTATTCTATTCGGGTTTTAAATCGCGATGACCGGAATGGGTTAATAAAGAGAAGGTTCCAAGAAGGGGTTCGAGCCCTGAGAAAACAAAAAAAAAGGGTGCAAATCTCCACCGTCCGAGAAGATCCGCGTATCCACCGTCCAGAAAACCGTGACCTTCAGATGAGATAACGACTTCATAGGAAAAGGGCAAGTTGTCGTCAGGTGACTATACAATTTCTCGCTTGCCGATTCTTAATTTGGAGGCCGAAATTGTCGCACGCATCCTGCTTTAAAATTTCCCGCTTTATAAATTTATGAAATACTTGATTGATTTCATGAATTGAGTAAGGCGAGAATGAATACTCGGATGCGTTATCCAAGTGAAAAATCTTAATTACGAATGATTGCCAGGCGTGAAAACTCAACGAGGGCAATTGCAAATCGCGACTGTTAGGACTTTTGATTGCCCGTAAAACGTGGTACTTTGATGCAACATTCATCGCTTTTACGAGCCTTCGATCGATTGACCCCACCCGGACTCTTTTTTCTAGTTGTGCCACGGGTTGAAGTTATAGGGAATCGAATCTATGTTGTGTGTCCAATTTGGAGACATGCTAATTCACTCTTTAACCATTGACTAATAGTTTTCGATATATGATTTTACTTCTATCGAGCTGGATGTGATGGTTTTGTGTTCCCTCTTTTCGTTAAAGGTCAATACCATCAATAAACTCATGTTGATATTCCTATGACTAGGGTTGTCAACGGTTCGATTCGGGTTTTCTTGGAAACCAGAATCGAACCGAACCGAACCTTTACGGTGAGAGGCTGAACCAAACCGTTAGCTATGACACATAAACCCGAACTAATTTTCACCTTACAAAAAATCTCAAACTGGTACCAATGACTATTTCACTTTAAAACTAACTTTCGGCTTACAAAAATACCCAAACTGATGCCGTTGGCCCAAATTCACTCTCTAATAGGATTTCGTCCAATACCCTGTTAAAATTCATATGTATCAATCCACGTGATAGATAATTGGACATGGAGAATGACAGATCCAATATGGAAAATCCACGCGCGTTAACAACGTATGCATTTAAACAAAATTAGATTTGATTCTGGGAGTAGCGGTTCGAGATTTTTTTTGTGTATAATGTTATTCTATATAGATGAATGGGGGAGATATTATGTTCTCTCAAGAGACTCCACATGAGGAGCAGCTCTTGATAGCAACCGGCAAGTTTTCCATATGTGCACCTGCATGCCCATCCATCTGGATGGCAACGTGGTGCGGTGCTCGCCAACTTTTTTCTTTTGATTATTCGCAACTGTAATTACGGAAATCCGATTATCTAAAAGCTTATGAAATACGCTGCAAGCATTATGAATCGATTTTGTCACGCCCCGACCCTCGGGCACGCGACAACCCTTCCAAACGTCTCAGGTCAAAAGGATGACATCCCAGGCATGTCATCGACCCATTCATTTTATCTTTTTAATTAGCGCACGCGGAACGAATAATCACCCAGACAATCATAAAAACAACAGGGATAGAAAAGCAGGAAGGTCACATCAATCAACATCAGCAAGCTCAGCAATAAAGGTTTCTTTCATTTATTAATTGATATTCATTAATCCACAAGGAAGCTACAGAATCTACTAGCCCATCTTCAGGGCTGCTCCCTAAGACCGACAAAAAGGTACCGGGTCAGGACGGATTAACTTCTCATCTACTCCAAAAGGGGGCTACACCACCCTCGCCCTCAATATCACCTTGGACCTGAAAAGGGGGTTAACCACGACGGGGTGAGAAATAAATCTCAGTGAGCTAGCGCCTAAGCCCGGCTAGGGCGTTGACTCGCTCAGGCGACCTACACACACACCGTACAACACAATAGTATATCGCCAATCACATGCAAGCTTACCACGCCTTGGACCACACATATGCAAGACTCGACTTGACATGACAGTCAATTAACCAAGGCAAACAATCAGAATACCATGACAGCTTGCAAGCACAATGCAACACGCGTGTTCCGATTATTAATGGCCACTCGGCCCCGCACACTAGACAGTTGGTGCGCAGCACACTAGACAGTTGGTGCTCAGCACACTAGACAGTTGGTGCTCTACCGGCATGACCGGGCTTCGTCCCTTACTTCCGGCGACGGCAACCGATAGACCGTGTGGTTCCGATCGACACGGCACGGAACTACCAGGAATCCCTATAGGGGCTTCGGTCCATCCATACTGCGACCAGCATCCGACCAGCCCGGCGACACGGTCTGACGTGCATCCGATAAGTCGTGTTATTCCGATCGACACGGTACGAACATATCAGGCATTCCATTATATGGCCACACAATGCACATCAAGCAACCAGCTAGTTTATATCTTTGCATTTAGTTCGATGCTCACACGGTCGTGCTTAAAACTTGGCCCAAGGCCATTTCATGCTCAAATATGCAATTTAACTCCACACGTGGTCATGTGATGTACGAATTATCCACCAGACTTTGCATTCAAATACGGGTGATCAATCCTCATACAGTCAACCACAAACCAAATCAGAGCATTCAACAGTCAGGCATTGATCACCACATCAAACAATCGACAACAAATTAACATATCGCACTCAAACGTTAACACTGACCACATGCGACTAATCTGCCTACCAACCAACCAGTCAATCAATTCATCGTTCACTCGGCTCTGGCTAATCGCTCGCTCGCGGTCAAACAATTGCAGTAAATCAATCAATCTAGTCTAATCACCAATTAGCCACAGACAACCTAGCTAATCAGTCTAATTTAATTGTGGTCATTTAACCTAAACCCAGTCTCTAACTAAACCGACCACAATTAATCTACTTGAGCGCCTAATTATGCTAATTAATCTAGACCCGAACGCAATTAGCGACCTAACCAAGAGTTAGGGGCTAACTCACAACTAAACGGTCCGGCGACGGCGACAGCGACGGGACAACGACGGCGGCGGCGAACGGCGGCAGCGAGCTCCGGCGAGCGGCGGCGGGCTCCGGCGAGCGGCGGCCGGCTCCGGCGACGACTCGGATGGCGTTCAAGCGGCTGGATGGTGGCTGAGCAGCGAGACCAGCGACGAGTGAGGCGGCGGCACGGGGACGGCAGCGGCTGTCCACGGCTGCAGCAGCTGGGGACGAGCGACGGACGAGCTCGGGCAGCGGCGGAGCACGGGGCCGAGAGGGGGAGGAAGGTCGCGGGTTGCAGGGGCTGGCTCGGCCGACACGACGAGGGACGGCGGGGCTGCGGTGACCGGCGAGCTCGGCGAGGGGACAGGCGGCTGAGGCTGGACGACGGTGGCGTCGCAGCTGAAGGGGAGGAGGAGGAGGACGACGCGGGTCAGGGGCTGTGGCGACGAGCTTGCGGGCGGCTGCTGCAGCGGCGGGCGGCTTCGGCGCGGCTGCAGGTGGACGGCGACGAGGGGCGGAGGCGAGCGGCTGGGGCGGAGGAAGGCGGTGGCTGGTGGCGTCGGGCGGAACCGAGGAAGGAGGAGGAGGGAAGGAGGAGGTCGGGCAGCAGGGGGGGTGTGCACAAGGGAGGGGAGCAGGGGAGAGAGAGAGAAGAGAGGAGAGAGGAAAGTAAGAGAGAGAGAAGAGAAAAGATGGAGTGACGTGAGTGAGTGGGTGGGGCAGGTGGCGCGGCAGCCAAGGGAGAAAGAGAGAGAGAGAGAGAGAGAGAGAGAAAAAGGAAGAGAGAGGGAGGGGCCCACGGTCAAATCAAAGGTTTGAATTTCTTTGACTTTGAGCACAAAGGGTTTCAGGCGCGAAAGGAGGGTTTCGGGCGCGAAGGGTCTTTGACCGGCGCTTCGGGATTTATTAAATCTCTCTTCAGATCAAAATAAATCGCGTCCAATAATTGTCTCTTAAATCATAAAAATTCAATTTTATTTATTTTATAGACCTTAAAATTTCGGGACGTCACAGATTTACTCCAAACCTTTCGTCTATACAGGTGACCCCGATCCAAAGTGATCATTCCACAGTTTATGGGATTCGAACAGACGAACTTCATTTCGTGATACGAGGGTTCCTCGACGTTCCCGATAAACGGTAACCATTTGGGTTTTTTTTTTTTTGGGGTGCTTACGGGGTTCACAAGACAACTGGACATAGGAAGGTACCTGAAGAGGGTGTGAATTTTTTTTTCTTGGCAAAAAGAAGAAGAAGAATTAATTGAGTAGTACCTAGTAAGTGCCGAAAAGGAAAAGAAAACAAAAAGAAATGAAAGATTCCAGAAATGAACAGAGGTCGATGATGACGATGAGCTTGGATGGACAGAGACGGGTTCACACACTTTTGAACCTTTCTGGTCTCTTAGGACCTGTATGGTAACCATTCTGGTTCCCTGATTCTGTTCCTCTAAACAAAAAAAAGATGAGAATCCTGTTTGGTAACGTATTGTTCCCGGGAACAGTTTTGGAGAAAAATAAGAACAAAAAAAAGTTGGTTCTGAAAAAAGAATCACTTTTGAGAATCACAAAATAGAATGAAGTACCACAACTCTCACTTTTCTTTTTCAGTTCTCTCGTCACTTTTCCCTCGATCTAAAACAGAACAATGTCTCATTTTCAAAGAAAAATATATAAGATAATAAAAATAAAATAAAAAATAAAAAAATCGAAAAAATTGGTAAAATTCTAAAAAATCAGAAACATTTCAAAAAATCCCTAACAATAGAAAAAGCTTAGATTAGGCTAGTTTGATCTCGTTTTCATAAATTTGAGCCTAGATTCCCTAGATTTCATAGATTTTGTTCTTTTTTAGGAAATTCATAAACACCTTTGAAATTAAGCCCGAACCACATTCTCTAAGCCTTTCGGGCTTCGTTCGGATTTTATGATGTGATTTATCAATGCCGTGATCCTTGATTGTGCACTTGATTTTATTGGTTGTAATTTGCCTAGGTTTATATACTTTAGACTTAGTCTAGTTTTAGAAAATTTTGGAAAAAGACAAAAATAACCAGCATGAACACTTAGCAAGCTCTCGTTCTTAAGTTTTGGATGAATTAAGATTGAGATTTGATTTTCTAGAAGAAAAAATGCACACCAATGCAGGGCAGTGCAGTGCATTTTTCTTGCAGAAACGAAGGTGTCAATCGTGTCGGTTGTCCACTCCCTCAAAAGAGTTGGATGAAACCCCACAATAAATGGCGAAAATGACTCGTGATGATTCTTGATATTTATTTTTACATTTCAATATGCAATATGTTATATAAAAGAATCAATATGAATTATTTATTTATTAATTCGAAATGTACGATGAAATTTCACAAAGTAGCTACGTAATTAAATGACAAAAATTGGAAAGAGAAATTGTTTCCGAGAATATAAATTATGTGCAGTTACCAAACGCGTTTCTGTTCCAGGAACAAAAATTCTATGCAGTTACCAAACGCATTATGATTCTCTAAAACTCATCAAGGGAACAGAATAAAAAAAAGTCATTTTAATCAAAATCACTTTTTAGAATCAGAATGGTTGCCATACAAGCCTTAGGACATCACGGCCTTTTGTTCTTTGCTTTTGGCTTATTGATACTCCACCAATCCCATACTTATCTCATCCTCTCCACTTAATTTTGTGCTTGTTCTAAGTCTTAGATGTCCATTCGAGCCAAATGATGTAAAAGGAGTGTACTCTTGAAGTTCAGCTGAAGATACCAATCGACTCGAGTAAACAATAGGGTCAATACTGTTGAAAATCCCGAACAGGTACCCTCGTGATATAGTTACTCTAAAATAATATTCGTCTCATGAAAAATACGGACCGGATACTCCTAGTTGAGAATAATAAAACGGGAGAGAGCATTGTCGAATTTTCTATGTATTTCGATGCATCATGATGAAGAGTACATTAGCCTATTTTAGGTAACATATATCAATCAAGATATGCACAATCAAAGGGAGATGTACGCGCAATTTTGAGAGATACATAGTATCAACAGAATCACTAACATGGGAAACTATCATTGAAAAATCCCTAATTAATTCTAATAATTCATATATTTAGTAACCACGCCTCCAGCTAATAGTCTAAGCTTTTAAAACACTTAAAAGTGGTCCCACACAAAATCTCACATGATATCAAAGCAGGAGCTCTTGAGTTTAAATCTTTTCAAGCTTCATTTGCCTCTGCAATTACATATGTCTACACTTAGTACTAGGCAAAAAGATCGGACTAAGTGTGGAGGAAAGCGACACAATACTTAAATATTAAAGCATTCCTTCTCCTAATAATTTAAGGTTTTTAAACAGTTGGGAGTAGTCCTATACAAAATCTTACACTCCTGTAACGCATTTATCCCAAATCAATCTTCATCTCACAAATTACTCACTACACTCCCTCCATTAAGCAACCGCCCAGATGGTTCAAGTCGATCTTCTTCCGTTCACACGCAATCACCCGACATCATGCACATGCGGAGCGCATGATGACCCGTACCTTGAAGGGGAAAAATGGAACTCCCAAGCATATACACGTTTCCCAAATCTCAGCAGTGGACCCAATGGATGTGGGCTTTAATCGTATTTGTACAAATCCACTTTCCAAACCAGGCCAAGTCTTTGAATTTTGTGTATTTACAATGGCTTGCTTTCACTTGAATGGGCTCTCCAACTTCCTCAGCCCAATCCGGCCCGCTATTTTAACAACTTCGGGTTCAAAATATTTCCGTCTAAAGACTCGACTAATCGATCAATTTCCAAACTAAATCAGCATAGCGTGCGTTTGGTTCAGCTTTCATAAGGGGCTTTGGGCCTTCAAAGCCCATTGAGAAAATTCTGAGGTGTTTGGCAAGTTTTTTCAATGGCATTTGGCCAAATGCCAGCTTTGGGAAGGCTAAAAGCTAAGGGTGTGCATGACAACCATTCTACTTCTCTATTTCTGTTCCAAACCTAGAAACTCGTTTGGTAATGTAATTCTATTTTTCTATTTCTGGAACAAAAATTTATTCCAAAAATAGATTTGGAAGGGAAATCAGAAATAGAAAATAATAGCTTCTCGGAGAAACAGAAATTAGAAATAATAACCCCTCACTTTTTCTCAAGTACCTGCCGCCGTCGCCCCCCACCTCACCGCTGGCCATCGCCACCCACCGCCGGCCTCCGCCGACCACTGCCTATCACTAACCACTGCCCATCGCCAACCTCTGCTGCCCACCGCCACCCTCCGCCGATCGCTGCAACCATCGCCGGCCGCCGGAGTAAAAAATAAATAATAATTTTTTATTTTTAAATAGTAAATAATATTTTCTAATAATAAAAATTATTTTTTAAAAGAAATTTAAAAAAACTAAAAATGAAGTAGAAATTTTTCGTAGAAGATTTTGTGTTAATAATATTCTAGAAGTAGAAATTTTCAACTATTGTCAATCGAACTTCTGTTTCAGGATCAGAAATTTTATGTCGTTATCAAACACATTTTTTTGCTAAAAAAACTTATCTAGAAACAAAAATAGAAAAATCTAGCTAGAAATTGATTGCAGAAGTAAAATGGTTACCATGCGCGCCCTAAATGATGGTAGAGACCAGCATTGGGCTTTCGGCATTTTCGGAATGCTGAAGGTCCCATTAATAAAAAATAGTGAATTGCCTATTTTACCCTCAAAACCTTACTAAAAATCAAATTTTTCCTCTCTTAAACAGTAGATCTACTGTTCATATTCCTTCTTGAGCAAGGTCGGTGAGGGAAGATTTGGCTGCTGGGTCGTACGACCCAGGCGACCCTTGCCGAGGGTTGCCCGACGACCGCCGGCACCAGATCTGGCTCGCTGACAGCCTGAGTCCTTCGCCGACCGGGAAGGATTTTGATTTTTTGCAATAAAAAAATGAAATATGCAGCCAAAACTTCCTTTACAATTTTCTTTTTGCCAAACACTAATTAATCCAAAATTGCATTTCAAAGGATTTTTTACTAAAACGCCATTTGCATTTCTCTAAGCCACTTAAGCTAAAGACATTTGCATATGCTCAGAACCCATTTCCAAAACCGAATCAAATGCACCTTTACTCCTCATTGGCAAAAGCGATTTTCATAAAGAGTGAAAGTTATTAGTTCACGAACGAGATTTGTAAATAAGTGATTATTTGATATTAGGCAAGAAATATCTGTCATTCTCATAAACAGAATGTATTAAATTCATTATTGGTTAGATACTTTTTGGTTGCCATGGTTCTTGATTTCTTCGTTTATAAATTTCATTTTCTACAATATATCATAACTAGTGTCAAGTCCACTTTTAATCCCTTTACTAATTCTGTTTGCATAATCAGATTTGTTTTAGAGAGAGATTATTGTGATTTCATTAATAAGGGATTACAAGTATATATATAAGCCTCTCAACATAGAATGACTATTCTACCCTTATTCTAAGTCTCCCCCTCAAGTTGGGATGTAGATATCAAATAATCCCAACTTGTTACATAAAGAACTCACTATACTCCCCCTTAGAGATTTAATAAAGATATCTGCAAGCTGATCCTCCGTTCTTGCATGTTGAAGAATAATCTCCCATTACTGAACTTTCTCTCGTACAAAGTGACAGTCAATCTCAATGTGTTTAGTTCGCTCATGGAAGATAGGATTATTTGCAATGTGAATAGCTGATTGATTATCAAAATATAATACCGAGGGATCTGATGTTGGCAAACCAATTTCTGATAATAACATCCTCAACTAGAGCAATTCACACGTCACATGTGCTGTAGCTCTATCTTCTGTTTCAGCACTTGATGGGGAAACCACATGTTGTTTCTTACTTTTCCATGCGACTAAATTATCTCCAAGGAACACACAATAACCCGACGTAGATCTCCTATCAATAGGACATCCAGCCCAGTCTGCATCAGAGAAACTTATAGTGTTCAGATGTTCATAATTCTTGAAAATTAGCCCTTTACCTGGCTCTCCCTTTAAGTACTTGATAATTCTAAGTACAGCATCCCAGTGAGTAGTACGAGGAGAACTCATGAACTGACTGACTACACTCACAGCAAAAGATATATCAGGCCTTGTGATAGTAAGATAGTTCAACTTTCCCACTAATCTCCGATACTTCCCTGGATCATGTAACAATTCTCCATGTTCTACGTCAAGTTTCACATTGTTCTACGTCAAGTTTCACATTGGGTTCCACAAGAGTATCTACTGGCTTTGCTCCAAGAAATCCAATCTCATCAAGAATGTCAAGTACGTATTTTCGCCACGATAAATTGATACCTACATGTGAATATGCAACTTCAATACCAAGAAAATATCGTAGACGTCCCAGATCCTTAGTATTAAATTCTGTGTGCAGAAACTGCTTCAGCCATTGAATACTATCTGAATCACTGCCAATAATGATAATATCATCCACATATACCACCAGAAGAGTACAACCAGCTGAGGAGACAGAACTAAAAACTGAATGATCTACTTGACACCATTTTAATCCGAACTTGATAACAACATCACTAAACCTGCCAAACCAAGCACGAGGAGATTGCTTGAGTCCATACAAAGCTTTATGTAAGCGGCATACCAAATTCTCCCCCTTAGCAACAAACTCGGGTGGTTGCTCCATGTACATTTCCTCGGACAAATCACCATGAAGGAAAGCATTTTTCACATCTAGCTGATGAAGAAGCCAGCCAAAACGTGCCGCCAGGGAAATAAAGACACAAACAGATGGAATTTTGGCAACAAGTGAAAAAGTGTCATCATAATCAACACCGTATGCGTGAGTATATCTCTTTGCAACCAATCTAGCCTTCAATCGATCAAGAGTGCCATCAGGATGAACCTTAACAGCGAATACCCAACGACAACCAACAGTTTGCTTCCCCTGTTGGCTTACTGCCATCCAGGATGAGCAAGAGCTTCAGCAACACTGCTAGGCAGAGAAACAGAGGACAAGGACGAGACAAAGATGGAGAAACTATGAGATAAATTGTTATATGACAAGAAATTTAAAATAGGATGACGAGTACGAAGACAATCATAAAGACCAGAATAAGGAGCACAACGATCCCATGACGACCAACACAAGAACATGTACCTTTTCGAGTAGTTATGGGCAGATCAGGATCATAGGATGGTGCAACAACTAATGAGGGAACAAATGAATCATGTGTTGGTGAAGTCTGTACCATTGTAGTAGGAGCTGCACCACGCCGATGATGTGTGCGGTTAGCAAACTGAAATCCTGTGGACGGTTTTGAAGAAGGTTCTGAAGGAAGTGAGAGTGGGGGAAGTGTCGGTAAGGCACATCCGCCACTTTTAGGAGCCACTGTAGGTTCCATCTAAGTATTATAATATGGCTGATCCTCAAAGAATGTTACATCTGCCGACACGAGCACACGACGACGATTGGGACTATAACATTTGTAGCCCTTCTGAGTTCGAGAGTATCATACAAAGATACATTTCTCTACACAATGATCCAACTTATCAAAACCTGGAGTAAGATTATGCACAAAACAAACGCATCCAAAGACACGTAGAGGTAAGGCAAAGGGAGAACGATTTGGATGTAATATAGAGAACGGTGTCTCCCCCTGAAGAACAGAAGTTGGAAACCCATTAATTAAAAAACAGGCTGTAAGAATAGCATGGCCCCAAAAGGTTTTAGGTAGATGCATGGGTAAGTACACCGCTTGCCACAATTTTTGTACGTCGATCACTTGAGTGCCATCATTTTTTTTTTCGCTCACTTAAGTACCAAATTGGAGCAAAATGGATCACCTGAGTGCCACTTCCGGCAAATCGTCATACGTGAATTTTCTACTTAATGTTTTATTCTGATGTGAAAATTAAAAAAAGAAGGAGAAGTCCACCGTGGAAATTCTAGTCCACCTTGTGTCCTTCTTAAAGACAAAACGACGTCGAATCATTTAGGGTCTAAATTAGGTTGCCTTCGATCGTGGTTGAGAGAGAAAACGAAGAAAAATTAGGGCTTGAAACTCTCTCTCCCTTTCTCGAATCGATCTCTCTCCCACGACAAATCACGCTCGCCAATTGCAAATTAGGAGTTGGATCTTCCTCAATCCTCAGTGTGTCAAGAAAATCGATCAAAGGCACGCACTCAATTCCTCTGATGCGTGTCCGAGCCTCTGAAGGCAGAGGAAGCATTTCTCGCGTGACGAACCGTGGTCGACACAAGCAAATGTAAGCGATTTGTCCGTTTGTGTGAACTGATTAATAAACGACACATATGCTTATTCATTTTGGTGTTATTGACAGAGCGTGACAGTGAAAGAAAAGGCGAGAAAGGTGATCTATTGGAGGGAAAATTTAAGGTCTCGTGGCAGAGTATAAAGGTGAGGTTTATTTTATGACTTGTACCCTTATTATGTCGTTTTGTGTCCACTGGCTGACAACAAAATTATTGTTTACTGAATGTGGTGAAGTTGTGGGGACCGAGTGCTCAAGTTGTCGTGCCTTTGAGTTATTGTGGTCCTTGTGATGGAAAAAAAATTATTCTTTCTTTGGTGGGGTTGTGGGAACTAGTGAAATTATTTATTTATGCAGATTAGAAGCCCAATTTAAGGCCAAACACTACCGCAAGCACCATTTTCTTTTCCTACGAAGCAGAGTTAGCTAGATAGACCTCTTTGAGAGGTTCTCCTTTTAAGGTTGTGTCTGTGCAATACATGAATTTGAGAGCTTAATAGGCAAGTCTGAATTGCTTTTCTTTTTGTCTTGGACGAGGGCTTTGCAGGCCGTCTTTAGAATGCCTACGATTCCTATTTTCTCTTTTATATGCCTGTAGGCTTGTTATTTTTAGTGCAAGTAAATTTAGCCGGCTGGATGTTTTCTGTGCTTGTCACTTGGCCCTACGCACTTTCTTGTACAATCTGCTGCCACAGAGCCAAGATCTACGATAGTGAGTGTTATGCATTTAAGATATGTCATTTGATTGATTGATATGGTAACTGATGATTAGATGATTGCAGGCTCAGAGAAGTTCAGAGGTCTTGATATCTCAAGGAGCACCAAGTCAAGCATTGACTGCACAGACAAGAAGAAGCCAAGGGGAGGCACTGATAAACCAATCAATGGTTACTCGAGCACAAGCAAAAAAGAAGCAACCAATGGTTACTCGAGCACAAGCGAAAAAGAAGCAACCAAGTGAAGGAAAACAAAGGAAGTGACAAGGTTATTTAGCTTGACTGATGGGAGGATCTGATGGCTGAGATGATGTTTGTTGATGTTTCTTTTAGGATTTTCAAGTTGTTGTTAGAGCTGTGTTTGATGTTAATGCTGCATTTTGGTTCGATATATGTTCTGCAGCAATGTGGTTAGGTGTCATATTTGTGGTTAGGTGTTTATTGCTGCATTTTGGTTGGTTATGTGTTTAGCAGCAATGTTGTTAGGAGTTTTACTGTTGCATTTTTGGCTGGTGTGTTTAGCAGCAATATTTTCGATTTTATGTAAGTGAACAGGTTCTGGCTATTGTTGTTGTTGATGTAAGAACATGTGCTTACCATATTGAGTAGCAATGATTATGTTGTTGTTGTTTCTTTGTTGCAATTACATTTGCTATATACCCAGAGCCACAGCAAGGTTTGGGCTTGTTGTATTTGATACAGGTGAAGAACAAGACCACACGAATGGTTTAAGAAAGAAAATGAACCTAACATAAGCTGAATATAAGCTGATACAGGTGGAGAACGACCGGTGAATGGTTTAAAAAAGTGAACCTAAGTGATCAATTTTCAAAAATTGAGGAACCTAAGTTGTAACTTTTAAAGATATATGGTATTTAAGTGGCCACTTTGTGAAAGTTGAGTAACCTAAGTGGTCGGTTTAACTAATTTATGGCACTCAAACGATCATTCGCAAAGTTGTTGGAACTCGTTTTGTCCTTGAACATCATATATGCAGAATAGCGAAAACCAACCAAAAAATGTATGATCATCTGTGCTCTTGGTGCACAAATTGCATTTGCACCAAAGAATCAAGCACAAATTGCATCATCTATTTTCTGGTAACATTTCCATTCTCCTCCAATAGCAAAAAGTAACAACAATTAGCATAAAAACATTCCAACATTTCACATTCATTGCTCCAAATACAATAACACCATAGTATTGTTCCTCAACTACGGTAGACTCAAAAGAACTTTCTCTTTAGTAGGTATGCCCATAAACCAGAACAAACCCACCAACAATAACACCACAAGCAACACTCGATAAATATCTCTTTGATTTTTCATTCTTGAAAATTCATTCTTCCAGTGGTTCAGCAAATATTGCAGACCCTTTATCTCTGCTTCCATTGAGTCACCATCGTCCAACTCATCTGCAATACATGTCGACGTTCATCTAGTCCTTAAAGTAGCTCCAAGATAACCTTCGTTGCTCGGTTCGAGAATTTCGCGTCAACCCACCTATAAGATAGTTGACAATAATATAATGAGTTACCAAGAAAATTTCGTCCATGCTTGTTGCATTAGCAGGGCAAAGCAGTGAAGATATCCCCTCAAAACAAGCAAAGAAACCCTATATCCAAAATCATGGCTAAAGTCATAAAAACAATTGATAGATCAGCATAACAGAGTAATGGACACCTAAAATATCCACAATTGAAGTCTTCTCTATACTTGGCGCATCCATGGAACCTTCTCTCAGGATTATCTCTCGTCCAAGTTGTTCTCGTTAGACTTCGCAGCCCACAATAGCAAAAACGTGGAGCTTCATCTTGGCTTTGCTCGTACATTCGTGAGCTGCTTGCCTTGCTTCTGCTCCCCATCACGAATTTGACGAGTTGATTTTGGGCAATTTGAAGATTTGGAATTCGTGGGGTTTGGCTCGGTAGGGTTAGGGTTCTTCAGATTTGATTTTGCCCCAAATTGTTGAAGTAAGAGAATGGTTCTTTAATAACAGAAGTGTGCGACGTCGTTTGGCAATTCATTTGCTGATTCAGCTTTTCGGCAGGCCATGTCGGCTGGTTTTACATTATTTTAATGCCACGTAAGATTTTTCGGTGACCCAAATTGCCAATGATACTCAAGTGGTCGATATTTAAAAGTTATACCACTCAAGTGAGTGAAAAAAAAGTTATGACACTCAAGTGATTGCCTTACAAAAATTGTGGCACTTGTGGTGTACTTACCCCGAAAGATGCATGTGAAACATGAGGCAACGGGCAACATCAAGAAGATGGCGAATTTTACGCTCGGCAACATCATTTTGCTGAGGAGTGTATGAACAAGAAGTCTGATGAATAATACCATGAGAATCAAGAAAAGGTTGAAAACCTGAAGTGACGGCAAGATACTCTTTGGCATTATTTGAGCGCAAAGTTTTAACAGAAGTATGGTACTGATTCAGTACTTCAAAATAGAACAGGTGAAAGCAGTAAAAAATCTCAGTACGATATTTTATTAAGAATAACCAAGTCATTCGGGAAATATCATTCACGAATGTAACAAAATATCTGAAACCAGAAATATCAGGAACACGACACAGACCCCAAACATCAGAGTGAACCAACTCAAATGGACTTGACACATGACTCTGAATATGAGAAGGAAAAGAAACCCTATGGTGTTTTCCAATCTGACAAGCTTCACACTGAAAAGAACTCACGAACTCAGACTCAAGAAATAAACGTCGAAGAGTGTTTGGTGGTGGATGACCAGCACGACAATGCATCCTAAACACAGCTGCAGCAGCTGGTACCTTCTTGTCAAGGTAGTATAGACCATTGGATTCATGTCCTCCACCAATCATCTGTCCATTCCTCAGATCCTGAAGACACACTGAGAAGAGAAAAAGGTTACTGAACAATTTAGTTCTTTAGTCAATGAACTAACAGAAATCAAATTACATGAAGATTTGATATGGAGGACAGTTGACAAAGAAAGAGATGGACTCAAATGCGCAACTCCAGTACCAGTAACCTGAGATTGTGAGCCATCAGCTAATGTAACAAATTTGACAACCTAGGAGATTTAGAATGAAGTGAAGATAACAACTTAGAATTACCAGTCATATGATGAGTAGCTCTAGAGTCTATGACCCAGGAGTCGGACGCTGCTGAGAGTAAACAAGATGAACTGCCTTTTGATGTTTGTATCAGAGTTGCAGTAGGAGCTGAAGGACCTGTCACCTGTTGGGAGCGAACCCATGCATCATACTCAGCACCTGTCAATGTAACAGAACCACCCGTGTTTCGCACACTAGTAGAGTCTGGTGGAGTCTGTTGGGGGGTAAAAGTAGAGTCTGGTGGAGTCTGTTTCACCTTTGCATAAGCGGTAAAAGTAGGTCGGAGTTCGGGATGAAGTGTATAACAGTAAGCCTCTGTATGTCCAGCCCTTTGACAATGATTACAATAGCGGGAGCCACAACCACCCCCGAAGATAAAGGCACTACGAGCACCAATACCTCCATCACGACCTCCCCAACTGCCACTCTGAACAAAACCACGACCCCGGTAACCACGATCACGAGCTCCACGTACATTAGTGCCATGAGAAATCATAGCACTTGTCTCCACAGCTGGGGTGGAGATCTTTTCAGTAAGGTTCGAATGAAGAGCTCAGGGAGAAAATCTCATCTACTGTAGGAAGGGAGCTCTGAGAGGTAATTTGCTGGCGAAGTGAGGAATATTCAGGCCCTAATGCCTTGAGATATAGTATAACTCGAAGATCCTCTTGTCATTTGATGAGAACAGTCGGATCGTTCAAAGCTAGAAGATAAATATCCAATTGCCTGCAAAGTGTCGTGAAACGAGCATAATGCTCAGATAAGGATTGATTTCCACGGTGAAGATCAAATAGGGCGTCCCACATGTCACACACTCGTGTCATTTGCAATAGCCCGATCTAGAGGAACGCTGTTCCTTTTGTAGTACTGTTCTTTGACCCGCTGCATGGCAACTTCCGCACGTGTGGTGACTACTCTAGTAAGAGCCCATTCATCCGTTCCCAGCTTGTTGATGGCCAGATGCAGTACCTTCTCAAAGTACTTCTCTGGACAAGTCAAGCACTTAATTGCTGACTTCAGCAGTTTGAGAAATTCATCATTCGGATCAACCTTCAGATCCTTGTTGATAGCATTCCCAAACTCATTGTTATAGTGATTGAGGGTTGCATTAAGCTGAGCTTTACTTCTTGTAGTAACAATCCTAATGAGCTCGTCATTGTTGTAAGCTTCCCGTGAATCTTTTCATGAAGAATCTTAGCCTCTGATCTTGCCAATGTCATGTTCACCTCAGGCCCCTCATACCGAAAGGTGCTAGCTAGAGGAACAAGAAGCTTGCGGAAATCCCCTGAAGTGTGATATGCGATGTCTTCTTCAAGAGATTTCTTATAATGAGCATGATAGGCCTGCCTCGCCATGGTTAACTCCATTGAAGACCTTGTACAAGCTATTTCCATGAGAACCCAGTTGCTCGAGGTCAACTTCTTGGTAGCTTCATTGGACAAGAACGCATCACGCTCAGCACCACAGAAGCACAGATCACTCAAAGTCACTAGAGAAGATCTTTGTCAAGCACTTTGAGAAGATCTTCCATCAGAAATGCAGCGCAGCGGAAAGGAATCCGGCTGAGGATGCCGAGCAGCTTCAAAAAGCTTTCGCAGGATGGGGAACGAATGAAGATCTGATCATATCCATACTGGCTCTGATACCATGTTTTAGAGGGAGATTATTGTGATTTCATTAACAAGGGATTACAAGTATATATAAAAGCTTCTCAACATAGAATGACTATTCTACCCTTATCCTAACAAGATCAAACAGTAAAATTAACAAAGTTGCTAACGGTACGTTAAGGATGATGTGTTCCAGAAGGGGCTGGTTCCTACCCTAAAATTGAGAATTGGACTAGAAGGGATGGTTCCTAATTTATGGTGTTGGAAATCAACCCACTTGGTCCTGAACCCATATGGGAATCGAATCGACCGGTCCGGTCTACTTTCCGAGTTGGGTCCAAGAATCAGCTGTATCTCTTCTTCTTTTTTTCCTATTCCCTCCAAGATTGCAAGTGTTGTTGCATAGTCTAAACTACTACACAAGCTATGTTAATAGAACAAGCTCGTGATAAGCTAAACAAGATGATCATCTCCACGAGCAAAGATATAATTATCATCAAGAACCACGTCTAAGAAGCGTCGAGCCGTGGGAGAGGCCCGAGCGATGCGTGACTGAGGCTGAGAGAAGTGAGAGTGAGAGGCATGAGCGACAAGCATGCAAGACTGAGTCTGAGCGAGAAAAGAATCAGAATTAGTGTTTTTAAAATTTGAAATAATAAGAATTAAACATAATCGGTCCAATCTGGGTGATCGGGTGGATGGTTCCATATCTAAAACCGGGAACTAGACCAATATTTTCACCTGTTCCGATTTTTAAAAACCGGAAATAGCCCAGAATCGATCGGTTTTCAGTTCGGTCCGATTCTTTTACTCAATCCTACCTACCGTAAGTAACAGAAGGATTCAATTGCAGGATACAGGAAACCGTGACCAGAGAGAACTTGATAAACCGCAAGTGTGAGGACGAAACAGCAAATTGGACTTTAGTTTATATTTTTCTGACGTCCCTCCATCGAAAGCAGCAAGACCAAGCCATTTCCCTTTCTTCAACTGGAAACGGAATCGGGGCTTTCCTTCTGCAATAAAACCTCAGAAGCGACATCGTCTCGCACTTGCATGCCCTCCTCATCTTCCTCTTCGCTCCTTCCTCCTCCTCCTCCTCCTCCTTCACATCCTCCTCAACTCCCTCTCCACTCGACCCTCTTCCTCGGAGCTCCAAACCCTCCGCCTTCTCTGATCTCCCTCAGGATGAAGGACCGGCCTCCGTCGTCGCACGGCGGCGTCTACATCCCTCCCCACCAGCGCCTCCGCTCCGTCATCACCACCCCTAACTACTCCTCCTCCACTCCGGCTGCTGCTTCGGCGGACGCTGCCACTTCGCGCGGTCATCACAGCCAAGCCGTCCCCGTCCCCGTCCCGAGCCCTGCGAGAGCTTCTCCGCCCACTTCGACAGCTCACCAGCGGCAGCAGCTGCAGCAGCAGCTCAACAAGAGGAATTATCCGCAGTACAATTCATCTAACAGTGACGGCGCGTCCGAGGATGGTTCGGATCGCGAGTTCGAGTCGTCTTGGTCGCAGGTGTGCTACTCGAGAAGTGATTTTCTGCTGTTGCTCTGTTAACTGACTGATGTCCTGTGACATTATAGAAAATGGAGCTAAATTGGGCGTTGGAGATGACTTAGGCACATCGTACTTTATGTTTTCTTCAGTGTCGATGCACAGTTGACTCTCCAACATTTTCCTTTCGCTCCTAACGTTGTGGTTTGGTTAGGTCAGTGCGTTATGTCTAGATAATTTTACAGCGGAATGGACCATGGAACATTGAGGATTATTATGCTTCTACTGTGCTAATAGTTCATCACCTGGAAGGCTGTGGATTCGAAGCATTTCTCTATTCAACTAATGCTAGGCTAAAAATTTGTGGAGTAGCTGTAGACAAATCGACTCTGGACTCCAGAGTGGAAATGGTAGCTCTTTATCTTCATACAGAGGCTCTACACGATGTGGCGCTGGGTTTCAATTGGTGCACCATCATGCTTTCTGTCTTTTCCTCCTTATTTTGGGAGAGTGGTTTTACTGAAAAATACCTTGGTAATGGCTAATTTTAAATATTGAAAATATAATCAGAAGGATTTAGTTGAATCGTGGCCAACATTTTGATGGTGGACATGCTAGAGAATATGGAAACTTCAAATGCCGATCAAGTTGTGTTTGGTTTCTGGATGGATTCTGTGAATTGTTTTCCCCTGGTAGGGATCTGCTTGGGTAATACCAAAGTAACAAGTCTTCATTCAAATCTCTGGTGAGGAATGATGCTCATATCAAGTAACTTTTCCTTAAAGACAATCTTCTTCAGTTTCTCCTTATGATTAGATGGTGTTGAAGGATACACATGTTCAAAGCATGTTATACATTCAAGCATGTTCATCCATTTAAATGATGATCATGTGAGTTGGTGACCTCCTTTAGTTTCTTAGACATTATGTTGGGAAGGTGACGTCACATAAATTAAACTGCCTTGTGGAGAGAAGTATTAAGTATCAGCCTCGTCATTATTTGTTTTTGAGACATTGCAGTTCTTTCAGATAGAGAAGCAGGAAACGGTTTTGTATGAATATGGGGTATAGAGATTTCCTAGTTGCTCTGGAGACCTTACCATGATTCGGTTTTCGTTTCCGGCAGGATCTTCCGATAGGAGAACAAATGGTTGGGCGTGCTAAAAATGAAAAAATGAATAATATTTTGATTATTCACCGTATATATAATGTGCTTCATTCATCCTCATTCTTCCGAGCCATGCTTTAACAGGGTTCAACGTTTTCTGATGGTATTGATGGGTGGAAACGGAAGCTAAACATGCTTTTGTGCAATAAAGAAAAGCAAGAATTGGTCTCAAAGGACAAAAAGGACAGGCGTGATTTTGAGCAAATAGCAGCTCTGGCGAGCAAGATTGGTTTGTATAGGTTTGTTCTCCATCGGCATTGATAATAACATCCATCTATCAGTTGTTTGCTAGATCTGGATTCTGAACTTTAACTCTCTTGCAGCCAAGTGTATGCAAAAGTGGTTGTCTTCAGCAAGGTTCCTCTGCCTAACTATAGATTTGATCTGGATGAGAAGCGTCCGCAGAGGGAGGTGCAGTACATTGCTTACTGTCATGTTTTTGCTTTTTTTTTTTTTTTTTTCATTTCAGTGACATTTTTACAAACACAGTTCTCTTGGATCCTAG
Organism: Lenwebbia sp. NSW1173648; assembly: GCA_029784005.1. Taxonomy (NCBI): domain Eukaryota; kingdom Viridiplantae; phylum Streptophyta; class Magnoliopsida; order Myrtales; family Myrtaceae; genus Lenwebbia; species Lenwebbia sp. NSW1173648. The sequence goes on from JARCGZ010000010.1 coordinate 8,977,236, forward strand.
CAAATTTTGGGCTGTTCAGTTTATGGGAATTTTCTAAAATTGTGTGTCCTTTTCAAATGAAACAAGCCCAAGAAAACATGTTTGGATCAGCTTTGAGAATGTCCTCATACGAAAACACGGAAAACTTCGTTATTTTCAGTGTCTCTTATCCAATGGAAAATACAAGATTTCTGTACACGTAGGTGTGCCTTCTCTCATCACGATGTTTATTTCCCTTGAACTGTCCTTCCTTCTCCCTTGCTTCAACGTTTTCTTCTCCCAGCATCGCACTTCCGTAATCACACATTTCCCTTCCCTTGAAGTTTTGTGGGGTTTTCAAGCTTTGAAGCAAGCGTTCTTGTTTTGGTCGTAATGAGTGCTCTCTCTCTAAGAAAAATAGATCTCGAATTAAGTTAATGCCATTATCAGTGTATTTCAATTATGAGCGATTAGTTTCCGGATCTTGTTAATATTCACATTAATTGATTTGAGTAATATATAATACACAAATCTCTATTGGGATGGTTGAGTAAGAATTGATATTGACATTAAATTGATTATAACAAAATAAGAATTTTCTTCAGGATGAAATTTGTGAATATAACAGGTATGTCTTCAAGAAAATAGCACAATGAGAAAGGTAGATTTTTTATTTCATTTTCAGGAATCAACTGGGCCGTTTGCTTTTCTTTTTCCTTTTATTCATTCTAAGGTTCTGGTCCATATCGGGATCAACGATCCATGACACGCCTTTTTGCCCTCACATATTGTTTCTAATTCCTCTATCTGTCATTTTGACATCTTTCTGAGTGTCTATCCACATGGACTTGCAGGTGAGCTTACCTCTTGGTCTGCTAAGAAGAGCTGAGGCATATCTAGGGGAGTACTTTTCTCAGAAGCCTAGATATACAGAAAGCTCTCCATATAATTCCTTTTCAAGATGCAGTAGTAGCAGTAGTATTGCTACTGAAGAAGGGCTTTTTGAACAACCAGAGCCACTGGCATCCAGTAAGTCCGTGATAGAGAAAGTTTTTGCTCGGAGAAGTTTGCAACTCCACGAGAAGCAGCAAGCTTGGCAGGTTGGGTCCACTTTTGAATTTGGAGCCATGTCTTGCTTTCCTATTCACATATTTCGATTTCGATTTTGTACTTATAGGACCTTAATTGTCCATTACTTCATTGACAGACTTGGTAAAAGGCTGATTACCATTGGCTAGTATTTTCTAAATGGGTAACTTTAGTCCTTCCTTGCTTCCATAAGGGGAAAATTGTGTTGATGAGTACCAACCTTTTACAAGAAGCACGTAGATTTTTGAAAATTTATCGAGTGCAATAACTGAAAGCTATGATGCAGAATTTCTACACCTCCAAAACCTATTCTCCCCTTTCACAAAGTCCTGGAGAATGCGCCTTGTTTAATTCCTCACCTCCTTTTTATCCTTAGAGCAATGAAAACTTTTGACCGTCATTTCTATTGCGTATTACCCACATCATGCATCAGTGCTATTTCGATTCAATGGATACGTTTTGAGAGGTCAAAAGTAATTCCCCTCAGTTAACAATATCTTGTACATGGCCGTGTTTCACTCCCAGTTGAATGTTTGCACTTTGCAGAATCACAGTCAAGTCGACTATGCAAAGCTAGTCAAAGTCAAAGTCTGACTGCAGTTGATCTTTTGTTTGCTTTTCTTTTCTTGCTCATTTGCTAGTATGACTGAAAGCCTAAGTAACATTAAAAGCATTCTGGTTTCAGGTTTTATTCCAAACTCAGTTAGTTTGTTTATGATTCAAAAGTTTCTTTAGCTGTTTAGTTGCGGAGAAGGGTGAAGACATATTGCTATAGTTCTTCTAAATACTTCTCTATTGGTGTTGATTGTCAGATCATTACTAAAATTTGCATTTTATGTTCACTTGTAGGAATCTCCGCAAGGAAGAAAAATGCTGGAATTTCGTAAAAATCTACCTGCCTATAAGGAGAAGGATGTATTATTATCGGCCATTGCACAAAATCAGGTGAACTGCTATTGATTCTATGATGAGTCTCCTCTCGATGATCTATATTTGAAATAGTGACTAAATCAGAAAATATAAAGAAACAATGGTAGTTGGTAGAACTTAATTGATTCAATTCTTTTACATTTACATTTAGTGTTGATTATTGTTGCCGTGTCTTTGAATCCTGACTTGTTTGCTTTGTTGATTATATGCTCTGTATATAAGACCGTCATAACCAGAAGCATATGCCTTGTAGAAGCTAGTTGCTTCAACTTTTCAAAGAAAGTAGTTGGGAGATTGTTCAGTTATTGCTTCGGCAATGGCTGATATAAGTTGTGCCATCTGTCTGACTGTTGATTAAATTACATGCTTTTTACCCCTTGTCTGGTAGTTCTATTCTTATATTTTCTGAGTGGGGTTCTGTTGAGCTTTTCAGATGAGATGATGCGTTCTAATTTGTCTTGTTGCTTATTTTCTGATGTCTGTGCTGAAGCCCCTAATTGGAATTTGTTTGGCTTACGATCATTGATTTAAAAAGCACCAAGCCATGTGTTTATAATGTACTGTTCAGGATGTAGATAGATTTCTCAATGATGTATTCCATCCTATACATGGTAGAAATAACAAATCTGTGAGTTTGTAAGTTTTTGGTTGGATTCCTGGTTTTGGTTATGGTATATATCTGCTTCTTTTTTAAGGACTTCTTTGTACATTGTTTGAGAGATGCCTGCTTATTATCCCCCATGTTCTTCAACTTATATCTGTGTATCTTTATGTCAATTATTTGATGGAGGTTGGCCTTTCACTGCGATTTGAATTAAATGTAATAAGTGACTTATTTTTTCTTCCATTTCAAAAAGAGCGATTCCTCTTAGGAGTTAGTGCACACAGCCTTAGAGTCTCAGTGAGTTCTTAGTTGATTAAACCAGTTCTTGCTTTATATTTTATTTCTTGGGTGACATGGGTGGAAAACAGGGGTAGATTTGCGAAAAACTGAGAGAGTAACATTGAAGATGTATTCTCTTAGGTCTGGTTTTCATAACTTTTGCGAGGCTTTCCTAGTCATTAGAGTACAGTTATTTTATATTACTGTCATTAGGCCATCCAACCAGTTTGGATGAGATGCCTCAGTCTCGCTTATCTTTTCTTGAGATTTATTGCTGATTTGTTCTGCTGATTTATTCTTGAATAAATAAGCATTTTTACATGCACAAACACACTCAAGCATGCATGTGCCCATTGGCGGAATGGCAGGTTCATCTTAAATCAGTGGAATGTTGGGTGGACCTGCATTTATTAACAATGGTTGGAAGGAAGAGTTCTCATTCTGTATAATAAGACTAATTGTGCTGTTGTTTGTGTCTTATGATGGTAGCTCTCAAAATTTTACAGGTTGTTATCATCTCAGGTGAAACTGGCTGCGGCAAGACTACACAGATTCCCCAATTTATTTTGGAATCACAGATAGATTCTGGACGTGGAGCACTTTGTAACATCATATGCACACAACCAAGAAGAATATCGGCCATGTCTGTTTCTGAAAGAGTTGCTTCAGAAAGAGGAGAAATATTGGGTGACTCTGTGAGTTTTCTGTCTGATATTATACAGCAAGATAATATGTTGGGTCTTGAATAAGATACTATTGAATGATTTGCAAGTTAATTTTTTGAGCAACAATGTAAGGAGCTCTTTCTTTTATCACTTTCGAAGGTTGGATACAAGGTTCGGTTAGAGGGCATGAAGGGCAAGGATACACGCCTTCTCTTTTGCACTACAGGCATTTTGTTGAGAAGGTTGCTGGTCGATAGAAACTTAAAAGGTGTAACTCATGTTATTGTTGACGAGATTCATGAACGTGGAATGAATGAAGGTACATGGTTTGTTTGTTGGAAGCATTATTATAGGATGATAAGAAGATAGTATATCTAACACTACGCATATCTGGTGCTAGATTTTCTGCTTATTGTCCTTAAAGATCTACTTCCTCGTCGGTCAGAGCTGAGGTTGATTTTGATGAGTGCCACCTTGGATGCGGAACTTTTCTCGTCCTATTTCGGTGGAGCTCCAATAATTCGCATTCCGGTAGGTTTTTAAAGTGAGGATTTTTTTCTTCTTCTGTTTTTTCTGGTTTTGCATACAAGGATTAAAAACATTATGCACGTGATTGGCCACTTAATTACGTGATTGTTGATTCTGCCTGCATTTAAGGTGGTGCAATGAAGAAATGGGATGAGATAACTAGAGTGCGATACCATATTGTTTTTGAATTCTGAAACTCGAAGGAATAAGTACGAGGGAATAGTCTTGAAAGTTCTCTTATTCAAGGATGCCCTCAATGGACATAAGAGATCAAGGGCGTGTTGAAAGAGACCTTAGACAACTATTGGAAAATAGTTGCAGAAAACGGTATGGAATGTATTTACTAGGAGAAAGGGACATAGTATGTAGTTTATCCATTCTAACTGTTAAGATAACGAAGAAGGATTTTATTTTCACTGGATTTCTTGCCTTCTTTCTGAAAGACCATTCTTTTCAGTGCTCCTTTCTACTTTTTCCAACTGTCCTATGGTGATAATCCACCTCTTTCCCCTTTGCTCATCGTCTCTTCACTCAAATGAACTCTTCGAAAGATTAGTAATGTCTTGAAGGAGTTGAGACAACATTTCCTAATAATTGTACACAAGCTTCCATTGTTGACAACTTGAAATGCCTAAACCTCTGATTGCTACTTCGCAAGCTCTAGTACACAAGCTTCCATTGTTGACGACTTGAAATGCCTAAACCTCTGATTGCTACTTCGCAAGCTCTAGTAAACTAAGGTTTTGATCCACTTCATGAAGGATGAATGAGAAAAAAAAAGTAAATTTTCATTCTTATCAATTAAGTTTGTAATTGAGACCTCTGAGTGCGGTGGTTGAGCAGTAAAGGGGTCACACTCTTTTTTAAGGAACAAGTTCAAGTCATGTATAGGCGAATCTCTTATCGGTTTGTGCCTTAGGAATTTGTGAAGTGACTTCATAGCTTTTGGCATGTTGGTGGGGTTGTGGTGACAGGCTTATTGACCTTGAACTTTTGGGTTCCGAGTGGATTAAGTGCCTATGTCTCAAAATGAATATTTTGTAGGTGGTGTGAGACTCTCATGGTAATTCTCAGAGGGGTTAGCTATGATGGTTGCCCCTTTCCACCTTTTAACTTATAAAAAGAACAAAAGCAAATAACAGCAAACCGACCCTTATCCCACTATATGTGGTTGGCAATGTGAAACCTATTACATCATTGCGCTTAATCCTTTACTAGAACTTCTTTAAGCTCTAAATACTCCATATCGTTCCGTATTGTCATTGTAGGTCTTCCCCTGCCCCTTATAACCTGTGTTTCCATCCCTTGCTAACATCTCCTCACTGGGGGATTCTAAAGGTCTTTGTTTAACATGGCCAAAGCAGCTCAAGCAACATCTTATCCTTGATTGGGACAACACCTATTTTTTTCCCAAATAGGTTCATTTCTGACATTGCCTTTTCTTGTTCCAACACATTTGACGAAGCATTCTCAACTCCAATACACTCGAGAACATCAGTTTTGTTTGGCCTCCTTTGGCACCTAGAAGTTTTGTGTTAGCTATTGACGAATATATTATTTCCCCTGTTATGTAAGATGGGAGATGGTATGGCTTGAATCCTGGCCTAATACCTTGTAAACGATGAGTTTAAAACCATTGGACCAACTCTTGATTTTTCACAATTGACTGTTGGGATTAACTTGAGACCAGAGCCGCCAATGAGATTGCCTTTCTTGGTTCCTTGGATAAGGTACGAAGCAGCTCCTCTTTTTGGAGAAGTAATTGGTCAATTAGTCATTTGAAGCTTATGGATTAAACATAGAATATCCTTCATTTGAAGCTTTTTGAGCTTGCTTTAATCTATACCAAGAATAATGTTGAAGGAGCTCTATTATTCAGTCTCCTTATTATAAGGGACGCATTCCATTGAATCCCTTTTGCCAATTGTATGAAGGGATGCAGTAATTATTCTCTTCTTGTTGGTGGCTAACTTGACAAGACGTGGGAATTATTCTCTAAGGACAAAATGGCGCATCACTCGTCCTTCAGAAAGGATGTTGGGCACTCATAACCAATGGAGTCCTAATTTATTAGCACAGACATTTCCAGTCCATTTGCAAACTCCCACTGCTTGAATGTGTCTATTTGATTTAACATTCAACCTGAAGTGGGAGTACTTTGGAGATCCAAGTGTGATCTATTTCCTTATCAAGGTCTTTAATTCGTTTGGGAAAAGTTGCACTGTTTCTGTTTGTACCTTATGGTTGCAGAAAACAATATTGGTTTTGACAGATCCCTGGACTCTGTCTACTGTCCTTGCTCTGGCATGTTGGATTCTAGGAGTGTTGCAGTTTACTAATTTGGTCTCTACGAAGTTTGTGTAATGCCCTCCTGTACTTTCTCCGTACACTATTTTGTTGTTGTTTTGTTGTATAATGAGTTTTATTCTCTTTTTATAGTCAGAACTTGACTGTTATATGTCCATTGCAATTCATCTTTCTCTGCTAAATGTGTATTTTACAGCAGTTCTGCCATTACAATTAGTTTGTGTTTTCTAAGGCATCAACAAGGTACTTGCATTTTAGTTTCTGAAACTAATGTACTGCATCTTCTCACAAACTAGTGTTACTTACCATAAAGTAACACATCTTGAAAATCTGGGCTCATCTTTCCTTTTTTCTGTCACTTGATTAGGGATTTACATACCCAGTTCGGACTCATTTTCTGGAAAATATACTAGAAACGACGGGCTACAGGTTGACTCCTTACAATCAGATAGATGACTATGGTCAAGAAAAGATGTGGAAAATGAGCAAACAAGCTCCCAGAAAGAGAAAGAGTCAAATTGCCTCTGTTGTTGAGGTATACTAAATTGACCTTCTTAATCTTCCAGATCCATGTGTCTCTCCCTTTTTTTCTTCTTCTAATTTTGTTCTCCTGATGCTTCTTAGGAAGCACTTGGAGCTGCAGATTTGAAGGATTATAGCCCCCAGACTAGAGAGTCTCTCGTGTGTTGGAATCCCGACTGTATGGGCTTTAATCTTATAGAATATGTGCTATGCCACATATGTGAGAATGAAGGACCAGGTGCTGTGCTGGTCTTTATGACAGGATGGGATGACATAAGTTCACTGAAGGAAAAACTCCAAAGTCATCCATTATTGGGAGATCCTAATCAAGTTTTATTGCTTGCATGCCATAGTTCAATGGCCAGTTCGGAGCAGGTAATATGGGTTCTCCAATGAAGTATAATTGAGTTTAGAAGGAAAAGAGAAATGAGAGATCCACGTGTCTTATGTGTTCACATTTTTGCACTCATTTAAATTTGCACATTTCAGACTGATCAGGAAAGAAAGAGAACATTAACTATCTTCATTCATATAAAGGAGACTCTGAGCGGCTGAAGCAGGATGTTTTTCTCCATTGTCTTGTAGCTAATTGTTTGCTGTTCATCTTTAGGGTACTCTCTAGTCTCTAGTTAAAACCTACCGAATAGATTAACCTTTTAAAATTTAAAGATGTGTCACATGCTGGACCTTTTCAAGAAGCAGGATTTTATCTCGTAAAACTTTCTTCTGGTTGGACATTCCCTCGTTTTGCTTTCCCTTGATTGTTTTGACAATATGTTTTGCAATCAGTACGTTTACCTTATTCCTCCTTTTTTCGTGTTCTCGTATGTGCCTCTAAGTGCTTTGTCTTCCATGATCAAGTATGTTTCTCGTTTTACAATTTTTATTACATATTTTGTTGCAAACTTGCGCAGAGGTTAATATTTGATGAACCGGCAGATGGTGTCAGGAAAATAGTGCTAGCAACCAATATTGCTGAGACAAGTATTACAATTAATGACGTTGTTTTCGTTCTCGACTGTGGAAAGGCTAAAGAGACCTCATATGATGCACTGAATAACACTCCTTGCTTGCTTCCTTCCTGGATTTCTAAAGTTTCTGCGCAACAGGTAAATACTCTTGTTAAGAATCACATTGAGCAACATTATATACTATTGACATTCTGAATATTGTAGATAGAGGGCCTGAGATGTTCACTTATGAAAAGGTGGTTGTTGAAACTGTTAGCCTCCCCTCCTTCTCTCTTCCCCTTTTCCCACCTGCTATATTTTCTTGCTCTGGCAGCTGTACCAACTTTTGTATGACTAGGTTCTTTTATAATTCTGTTATCAAATTAAAAGTGTCTAAAGTGCGATGAAATGCGTTGAAGATGTTAAATGTGAGAAACCAATTACAGAGAAATTCACTCTCTGAAGTTTATTGAGAAATTGTTCAATTTTTGTGTACTTCGAGCTGCTATCTAATGTCACCTATTAAGCGAAAAAAGAAAAGGTAATAAAATTCAATCAAATATATGGAACATGTTGAAGTGAGACATCATGGAGAATTTCACCCTGTGAACATAATGTCGTTGGCGATTTTTTGAGTTTGATGTACGTCAAGTTATCATCTGTGAGATCCTATCACTTGCTTATGCATGCTCTTTGGCTAAATCCTGGAGTGAGTTTTGTTGATTTTAGGAGGTTACATAGCTGGAAGATATTTTTGGTGTTCACAAACATTTGGGATGGCCCTGGGTCTGTATGTAACTTACTCCCTCTTTTGTGGTTTCTATGGACATTGTTAGTTCCTTAGTGTTGAGTTGTGAGCCCCTCAGAGCAATGTTAAGAACAATTGTACTTAGAACTCTGCTTTTATCATGATCTACCCCATGGTCAAACGTCTGATTCTATAAGGTAGATGAGCAGATATCTCACACTAATCATCTATGCATTTCTATGTAGAGAATAGGAAAAGTGATAGCTAGTCTATAGTATTTAGTTTCTTTCATTTGTCTCACTATCCACATGGAATGGTTTTCAACTTACATTTTTTCAAATAAGATTGCTTAAAGTTATGGGTGAGATGATAACTGAAGTATGACATCTCATGCTTGACCTCAATAAATAGTCTTTGGGCGTACCACTAATATTCATGGTGAGATTTTTATCTTCCATTTTGATTTTTAATTCTGAGCACAATGTCCTGGACGAGCCCCTGAATTTGGGCCATCTAGAGATTCAAATAACAGAAGAAGTGAGGGTGAGTTTATATTCTCTGTAGCGCTTTTTTATTTTTTATTATTGAGAGAGATTCTAAGAAGTCCCCTCTCTAGACCCCTGCAGTGCAGGAAGCCTTGTGCACTGGGACACCCTTTAGAAGAGAAATTTCAAGAAGTATTCTTAATGTCACTGTAAAAGAATATGTCATACCTTTCTGTTGCAGATGGTTGTTGTTTATCGTCAAAGTGTTGATTACCTCATTGATTGACGAGTTATGAGTTTTTCTGCCCATGTACAGCGAAAAGGAAGAGCAGGTCGAGTTCAACCCGGAGAATGTTACCATCTTTATCCTAAACGTGTATATGATGCCTTTTCAGAGTATCAGTTGCCAGAAATTTTGAGAACGCCCTTACAGTCGCTTTGTTTACAAATAAAAAGTTTAAAACTTGGAAGTATTTCTGAGTTTCTATCAAGGGCTTTGCAGTCCCCAGAGTTGCTAGCGGTACTTGGAAGCACTCCTTTCATGTCTCCTCTCTGCATATGCGTCTTTAATTTGCTGTGCACTTGTCCTTATTAATTTTTGTGATCCATGTCCATTGTAGGTTCAAAATGCTATTGAGTACTTAAAAACTATTGGGTCTCTGGATGAGAATGAGAATTTGACCGTACTAGGTAAGAAGGATTCACACATATAGTTCTGTGTCTGTATCATAGACATATCTTTCAAAGTCAACCTGATCAGTGTAAATTGGCAGGCCGCTACCTTTCTATGCTTCCAATGGAGCCTAAACTTGGGAAGATGCTTGTATTGGGAGCTGTCCTAAATTGCCTGGATCCAATACTTACTGTTGTTGCTGGCCTCAGTGTGAGAGATCCTTTTCTAACACCGATGGACAAGAAGGATGTAAGTCAGGCTTTCCATTATTTAGAGAGTTATGCTTCATTTTGTCTTCTTGAAGATCAATACTAAAAAAAGTTCTCACTAGAGTTACTTGCTTGTATGAATTCATTGCTTTGTACTTGATTGGGAAGTCCCATGCTTTTTTCTGCTTGTTGGGGATTGTCCTCGAGTTTGCAGTCTCCTGGTGATTTTGTTGGCTTCTACATAGGAGGAAAAAAATGATTTGTATTTTCCATTGCAAATGATCTCCATATGTTCCTTGATGCTGATTGTTGTGTGTTAATTGTCACCATATCGCATTGGAAAAACAGATGTTTTGTGGTGTTTGAATATTGCCTAAGCAAATCGTATTCTTTTCCTAGGCAAATGTTGTAGAATTTTGAGGATCTCTCTTCTAATTCATGTTTTCTTGCTAATATCTTGACAGATGTTTTCCTAGTTTGTCTCGTTCCATTTCCCCAAATGCCGCTGTCAGTTTACAGGGAGCAACGAATTCGTTTATAATATTGTGGAATGCAAGTATAGAAGTGATATGCAGCATGAGAGTCAAACCTGTGACCAATACATGTAATGGCTGAATATCAAATGGCGGTTTAACCAGTCTAAAGTAGTCACATGAGGGGTCCATATGCCAATGCATGCACAATTTTGTTCAGAAAGCTTGGTGCTTTGAAGAGGGTTATATTGCAACAGTCAGAAATCTCAATCTTACTAGTGCACAAGTGCAAACAAATGCAACTGTTCAGAGTCACACTTTTGCCCTGTATGCTAAAATTTTTAGAGAGCCAAAGAGAAAGAAATGTGAAAGGAAACTGAAAAACAAATGAAAGTAGTTTATGTAACTTGTTTGCCTCTGGTACTGTTTCTCCTCCTTTTAAGAAGCAGGTTGTTGTCGACGTTTTATTCAACAAATTCTTTTTTTACCATGCAACTGATATTCTTCCATTAACACAACCAGTAAAAATCTAGTAAAAGAAGATCTTCATCCGTTCAGATAAATTAAGATTGAGATATCTCATGCTTTCTTTATGCATACATAGAACCACAGTTGATACCATTCATGCACTTGCTTGATCCTTTCTCTTATGTATTGTTTACAGTTAGCGGAGGCTGCAAAAGCACAGTTTTCTCGTGACTACAGCGACCATCTTGCAATTGTCCGGGCCTATGAGGGGTGGAAGGATGCTGAAGTAGATTTTGCTGGATATGAGTATTGTTGGAAAAATTTTCTGTCAGTACAGTCCATGAAAGCTATTGATGCTCTTCGGAGGGACTTCTTCTCTTTGCTTAGGGACACTGGCCTTGTTGATGGAAACACAACCACCAGCAACCACTGGAGCCATGACGAACATCTCATCCGTGCAGTTATATGCTATGGCCTGTATCCTGGTATTTCTTCTGTTGTGGTGAGTCAAAGATTCTTGTGCAATAAATTTTTCATACTGCTTCCCTTCATTTTGGGCCTAATCCCCTTATAAATCGCAAACTTTAGGTCTAGTCCCATTTTCTCCCCGAATTTTTTTTTGTTTTAGGTTCAATCCCAATTCCGCCCCAAACTTTTTCTTGTCTGAAAAAAACCCTCAACTCTGGGTCCAGTCCCAAATCTACCCCGGACTTTTTTTCGTCTAGAAAAATATTACCAACTTTAGCGCTAGTCCCAAATCTACTTTGTTCTTTTTTTTTGTCTAGAAGAAAATTACCATCTTTCAATCTAATCTCGAATCTGCCTCCGTTAACCCCCTCTGTCCAAAAATCGCCATTGGTTGTTTGATGTGGTATTTTCATGTCGATAACAAATCTACATCAGCAAAGTGACGTAGAAATTATTTTATTTCCAAAACGAAACCGTTCTTTGATAAGAAAATTAGGGAAATTAGGGACGACTAACGACGATTTTTGGATCAAGGGCTAACGATGGCAGATTTGGGACTAGAGTTAAAAGTTCATGGTAGATTTGGAATTGAACTTAAAATTTTTCTTAGACGAAAAAAAAAGTTCGGGGTAGATTTGGACTGAACTTAAAGTTAGGGGTTGTTTTAGACAAAAAAAAGTTCGGGGGATTGAACCTAAGGTTGGGGGTTCTTTACGGAATTAGGCCCTTCCTTTCGACAGTTGCTTCAAAGTTAATCTATCAAAACAGAGCACAAACCAGGGCATCATTTCTATAATCTATTGCAACGACTTCTCATGTTCTTATAACCTTACGTTGAGGTAACCAATATTCACTTGATCTGTAAATTCGAGATAGGTGAAAAGTGTGTTTCAAGATTCATACTTCTTTACACCTTAAAGCTTATGTGGAATAATCTTGGGCTGTTCCAATTCTCTCAAATTCATAGGTTTTTAACAGCTAAACTTCTATCTGTATGTAGCACAATGAAAAGTCATTTTCCCTGAAAACTATGGAAGACGGCCAGGTGCTTCTGTATTCAGTAAGTTCGTCTATGACAAATTTGTATCTGCCTTGGAATATCAGTTCAGTACCTGCACTTTTGGGGATCTAATGTTGTGCAATATTTATTTGGTCAGAACTCTGTCAATGCTCGGGAATCCCAAATACCTTATCCATGGCTAGTTTTCAATGAAAAGATTAAAGTGAAATCTGTTTTCCTCCGTGATTCAACAGCTGTGTCAGATTCAATGCTTCTCCTATTTGGTGGAAGTTTCTCTAGGGGGGATACGGTAACACTCTCTCCATGCACTCATGCACGGTGATACTGTAAACTTTTACACACTCAGATACATAAGCAACAATGTACTTGCTTTCTCTTCCGGGTAACTCGTTTTGGTGACACGCTTTTGTGTAACTAATTAATACCAGTTGGTTTCTTGACAGGATGGGCACATAAAGATGTTAGGAGGATATCTGGAATTTTTCACGAATCCTGCAATAGCAAACATGTACGCAAGCATTAAACGAGAACTTGATGAACTGATTCAAATGAAGGTGAGAGAATCATTCTTGTTATCGAAGCAAATATACCCTTATGGCGTAAGCTTACGGTTACCTGTTTCTTCATAGTGTAAGCTAGAAAATGTAGTCTTATCAGCCATTCATAATAATTTATTTCTGTGTTTTCTGTGCTGCAGCTACATAATCCCAGGATGGATGTACACTCCCATCATAAGCTCCTATCTGCCGTAAGGCTGCTGCTTGCAGAGGATAAAGGTTATGGTAAATTCATTTTTGGCCGTCAGATTTTGATGCCCTCAAACACGACCCAAGCACGAGTGCAACCAACCACGATCTCACGCATTGAGAGTGGGCCTGGTGGTGATAATTCGAAAAGTCAGCTGCAAACACTCCTCACAAGGGCAGGATATACCGCCCCTACCTATAAGACAAAGCAATTGAAGAACGGTCAGTTTCGAGCAACAGTTGAATTTAATGGGATGCAGATCATGGGCCAGCCATCCACCAATAAGAAGAGTGCAGAGAAGGATGCAGCTGCTGAGGCTCTGCAGTGGCTGATGGGTGGTACTCAACCGGGTCATGAATACATAAAACAGATGTCGATGCTGCTGAAGAAAAGCAAGAAGGACCACCAATAGCTTAAAAGGTGATATATGAGTTACATTCTTCAACGAGGGTCTGAAAGGATCATGCTACATTGCTGAAGTCTTACTTAGAGTCTGTGAGAATCGGAGACTAAAGCACTGCTTCATCCTCGAGAAGTTTTCTGCATGTGGATGGTGGTTAATCTGCCTTTTTGGTGCTCCACCTTCGAGTTCTTGAGCTCAATTTTCTATGGAAGGAGAATGGATCTTTAAGGTCTGGGGCAATGTGTGTGGTCAGTTGGATTTTGTAATAGCTCAGATTTTTTAGGTGGACTCGGCTGTATTATGAGATAGTTGGGTTAAAGCTCAGAATTCTAGGACCAAGCATATGTTTATTGTTTGCAAATGGGGTCTTGGGTCAGAAGCAATTCTATGTATCATCAGTCAAAGGATTCATAGGAGCTGAGGCGAGTCCATATTGTAGATACTACAATCTACAATTATTTGATTTGTACAGGTCTAACAGTTCAATTGAATTGAGGATCTCTGGATTTGGAATTTGATGGCACTTTCGGCGCCTCCCAACTCCTTGTATCCATGCAGATGGATGTAAATTGGTTGAAGCGTATGGCCTTGAGTTAAGGTAAATTTACCATCGGCCGTGCATATTATTATGCTTTGCACTATGTGATTATTCTCGTGCTCTTTTGAGTTCGCCAGAGTGAAAGTGGCCCGTGTTCATTTGTTTCACTTCTCTCATGATGGTCGGCTGATTTGATGGTACTTGTTCCTTGTTTTAGTTTCTTGCCTTCAAATTCTAGAGTCTCTTGATGAATTGCGGACCAGATAAAACTGTCATGGTCTGTTTTGTGCATGAAAAACCTATTTAATCATGACGACGACAAGGGTAACCTTTGGAATAATTGGAAAGGAGATATGTCCGGAGGATGTCTTTGTCCTACCTGTTGTTTGTACACTGGCCTAAGTACCTGCACTAAATTAAGCAGTGTTAACGTTTGCGGAATGGGACGCCAACCATATGTAATTGTTTTGATTCCAAGAAAGAGGTAAAGCGGCTGTTGAAGTTTTCTTTTCCTTCTAATTTTTTTTTTCTCAAATTAGTGATAACGTAATTAAGTACTACGTTTTTAAGAGTCTTCAGAAGAGATTTGCACCATGCTGAATTTGGAATGGCCTCTGTTCGAATGAAATGCCGGCTAGATCATATTACGAACACATAAAGTGCGCTTTCCTTTTTCTTGCCCTTCAGCAGAAATTGAAGTCGAGAAATCACAGTGCCGAAGCAGTTTCGGAATACCCAAAGGGAGAAGTTACTGCAATTAGCTAATTGCAGTGAAACCAAGAAGCATACTTCAGCGTAATGCTGAACAATGATACCTTTCTCTGCAATGCGTCTTCCTAGCGCGGATGTGAAGAACCTTGGTAGGAATATACAAAGGAATGGATTAGCGATTTCACTGTTAGTAACGGTTCATTAGAGGTCCAATCCTTCGTAAAATTCTTTGAAAATCGCTTAATCATTTATGAAAGGATCTTCGGAGTCGTCAAATACACGCCGTCCTAATATTAACGAAGTACATATCCGGGCGCTGTTGCAATTACTTCTGAAATATTTGTTTGCTAGTACCACTGGTTCGGAGTCGCCCATGTACAAGTTCATCCTTATGTATAAGGAATTTGATTCACTCTTTCTTAATATAATTTCATCGTTATATACTTAGATCAGCTGTAGTAATGAGGCTTTTTTACTCCATAAACAGCATATGTTTACAAATGACATATTCATGCTGAACAAAGAGATGATGAACTTCGACTTCAAGTAGGACAATCTTCATAAATACCCAATTGGGTAGTGCAAACAGTGTCTCGTTGACGCATGTACACCGGCGAACGCAGGATCATCGGCTGAAGAAGAAGCCTTTTCCCGACAACCAGCACGTCACGGTCGCAGGGTAAGGAATTTTTCCCTTCAGGGGATACGTACGAGGTACTTGTTTTGTAGCACCTTGATGCCTTCTGGAGTCTGCACATCAGGCTGTTTATTCACACACAATCAATTAGCTTCTAGGAAATTTCATATCTGAATCAAACGCAATTGACAAATTCTTGGGATATAGAGCGGATCCATCTTAAACTCCTCCCCTGAAATGCCCTGAGGCAACTGGAGTGAGGCCAAGGATGTAGTCATGCTTCGAAAAAGGATCGGCTTACTAAATCCCCCCTACAAGATATCTACTGCGCTTTTCAACTAGGCAGAAATGGCATGGAAGTAATCTTTTTCTTCCATGTGGTCCTTCCTCTAACGATCTCCCCGCTTTCAGACTCGCCTTTGATCTGGAGCAGGTGTGTGTACTTCAAAGGCATCGTCGTCTTGCCGAACGATCCCAGGAGTCTACTTCCCTGGAAGATTTGAGATGCCAGGGACAATCCATTGAGCAGGTTAACCTGATAACTATCGTGCTGAGCACCGCTCTGGAGAATTCCGTCAGCATCGGGTTCGCAAAGCGACTGAACTATGTCTGAACCCCCACACTCTCTTCGATAGTCGAGTATTATACTAGAAAGCTGGTGAGCTTCCAAGTACTCATCCGGGATTGTCTGCCGACAAAATTAGATAGTTAGACATCTACTCAGGCAGAGAGCCCATATGGTTGCAGAAATCAAAAGGATGAGTCTTAAGACTCTAGAGTGAAGGCAATTACCTCTAGCATCCATCCCACATACTTAACATTGTTCACATGGTGGTTCATGTCCAAGTCACTTCTCTTCGGCTGAAAAGCAACGATCATAAATGATAAATGCACAGGAACTATCTTGAGAATATATTTTTCGCGGTTTGAGATGGAATTACTTTCAGATCAGAGTTCACATATGTGGCTTTACTGTCCAGCTTGACTATTTTCTCTGGATTGTCCTCTTTGATTGCTTGCTTCTCTATAAACCATGGCGAGATCTCAGCCCTCACCTCCTCTGGCATTTTCGAGAGTCGCCTTGTTTGCTGATTCATCATCACCCAAGTGCTGTTTTACAGTAGCATGTATCATCAGCCAGATTATAGTAGATATGCAGTCGACTAAAAAGAGTCGAAGAGATTGCCAAGTCATACCTGGTTGCCTGAGCAAAAGTCACTCCTGAAGCTTGGCTGCGGATCAGCCAGTCTCGCCTCATGCCGTTCTTCCCTGATGCTCCAACCCACGTGTCGATTTCAACTACTTCGCCCCTGCAGGATATGTTGTTAAAGCTTCATGTTCACATATCTCAACAACAACTTGGGAATTCAATATCTATATGGTACACCAGATTTATTCCTACAAGCCTAAAACTTCATGCTCATCGATGTGAAGAATATCCTGCATATGAGCTCCTCCTGGAGAGTTTGGCCATACCAAAATTTATGATCTACATCCCTTATCCACCTAGTGATCAAGATTCTATTTATTAATTAGCTGAAAGGTTGCTGAAAACTAAAGCAGGCGAACAGTTAAAACAATTTCGCAGTTCCTGGAGTGGCATAGAAGATGGAAGAATTAGTTCTAATCTTCGTCTGGACATAACGGTTGTATTCATACTGTAGCAGTTAGTCTTGCATAAAGACAGAGTATTACAAGTTTAGTTCGGAATCTTTATTAGGTGGAATGTTTTCACATTAAGGACTCTCGTGAACTTAAGTAAAAGTTTTGAGTCCTTACATGAAAGGGGTTAATCATGACATGGTAATGGAACTAACCAAATGGGGTAGTGATCAACTTGAACATGCATTCTTGACACAACCCATATCAGATTGTTCCTCATCATTCCATGCGTTGCCCCGAATCCATTGCTCAAAAGACCCGACATCCACACGTGATTTAATGCCGTTTCCTACAATTTCACAAGCCGAACGTCATGCTCAGTTTGTAAAAATTTTCACAAATCTATGCTCACACAAATTTAAACTTAAATTCATCAAAAACATGTCACTTCAATCACCTGGAAGAGGTTTAGGATGCTCTCAATGGTGGCGGTCTTGTCAGGACCAACTTCATAAGACCGAATCACGACAGTCTGCCGGTACCCGACACCCGTGTTAGTTATGACTCCCTGGCGATGTGAGTCGACGAACTGCTTCTTTGTGGGAATGTTCTGCCTCACTTGCTCTTTGTCTATGTAGCCGTTGTCCACAACCGAAGGAACGGAACCAAATGTCGTGACGATGCCAGATGTTTGCCTCAGTGTGCTGTCAACCTTGGTCCATGTCCTGTTTGAAGTGCCATTGATCTTGATGCTGCTCAAGTTTTGCTTGCTCGGATCATTGCCCTCTCTGCCTGAGGAGCACCAAATTGAAAAGGATATTGAGCAAGAGAAAGAAGCCATGGAAGAAGTTTTATTTTGTGCCAAACTCTCTAGGGATGATTTGGATAGGAAGAGTTTGGAACGGAGAAATGGGCTCCAAATTGTTGTTATAGCCACAATGTGACGGACATAGCCATGGGACAATTACATTCTAGGGACAAAATAAGGACGGGCTTTATTGTAGTAACTGAACATATCAAAGAAGGGGTTTTGGCCCCGGTGATATATGCCGGAAAGTTTTCGGTTTTTCCACATTTTGGGTTGTTCCCTTAGTATTGATCGACGTAATAGGGACTATTTTCGTTCTTTCTTTTTCCCCTTTCTCCGAGACTTGTATTCTTCTATAGCGATTTCGTTCTTGTCGTTTCGTTGCGGGGGCTCAACAACGAGGCTGCATTGTTTGGTATTCTTTGGGGGTGTTAATTAAACAAATCATCACGCCAATTTAGGTTAACTTGAGGGCTCCGAGGACTCAGGCGTGAGTTAACAGAATATTCCACAGGCTTGTCCTTTAATGGAGGAAGCAACAAGGAATTAGTGATCCCTTTGACCATTGCTCAGGAAGGAAACATCAAGATTCTCCTCGGTGTGTTTTGTTGCCCAGATTCTCACCCTCAACAGTCACCATTCTACATTGGTGTCTTGTAAATTGTCCGGTACATTGCTCCAGAATGTATTATTACAGAGACTAATTAGTAATAAGTTTCGAAATTTGAAGACGACCCCGATTGATATGGATCATAACCAAGAGCATGTCGGATAAAGAGTAAAAGGTTTCCAAGATTTTCAGTTGTATGTTCTTTCCGACATGGCAACATGGTCTATTTCTTTTCTGTCACGTTTAATGGATCGAATCTGTCGTAACTACGTTTGCGTCGAGCTTATAGCTCATTTCCCTTCAAACAAGCCCTTTTTGAAAGTCTTTCATCTCCTCAAATGCCGATACGTGTGAAGTCACATCATCTCAAATGTCATTTGGAAGACCTCGCATGAACTTAGCATTCTCCGCCAGATTAAACCGAGTTTGCATCAGTTTTTCAGTAGCCAAGATTTTGGTCCATTGTACATATGTTGAGTCATCATATCTAGACGTAGATTCAAATTTTATCCCACTGTCCTTTACTGCCTCCACAAGACATTCTATAATCAAGCTTCTGTGCTTTAGGTTTCCTGTTTGATGGCCTGAAGTTTTAGTGTACTTCATTATCAACCACTTCTTAGTTTTGCTTTCTTTTGTTTATGGAATTCCCTTTTTTTGTCCCAATTGGCTGGAAGGTAAACCAGATGTTAGTTGCTTCTGGTATGTGGGAAGCAAGTATGATGCTCCCCTTTGGAAATATATGCTCCTAGAAGAAGTCGGTCGGTCGAGAGAGAGAGAGAGAGAGAGAGAGAGAGAGAGAGAAAAGCAAGATCTAGTAGGAGCAGTCTGAATAAATTACTCTCGACTAAGTTTACTTGGTTCTTTTCACCTTGGTCTTCTGGGTGTCTCTCTCAGTAGGTCCAGAAATGAGCATCTCCTGCTCGACATGATTTAGCTTCATCAAGCCGTATCTTACCGTGTTCGATAACCATCTACTCGTTACAAAAGAAGGCATCGAACTCGTGAACTTCTGTAGATTGTGGTCATATGTGTACGCTATATGAAGCCTTAGGTAATAATATTCAGGTGACAGGAAAGCAGATAGCAAGAGGAGCATTTGAACAGGCAGCTCCCTCTAGTTTTTCCTTGAATTGGTCTTCATATTTCTTTCTGATCTAGTCATGGATCTCATGCACTGCCGTTCATGTGTAATGTACCGAAACACATTGACATGACAGATGATGAAAAGATAAAAATAATCATTCAAGTCAAAATGAATCTTATAGCTGGATGAGATGCTCTTAAGAGTGAGGAAAGTCCAGGAAAATAAGGCAGTGCAGTACAGGCATAGAGAAGCTCAATTTTTATTTTTATTTTTGGTTTGGTCTTTCATTATAAGCATTGTTTTTGTCCCCTTCAATATGCGGTCGCGCATGGCTAATGAGAACAAAGGGACAAAACACAAATCTTATCGTCCATAGAGGGCAACATCTGATGTGTCTTGAACGATAGAAGGGACATTATTAGTTCTTGGTGGAAGCTAGAATAACTTGCAACTTGCCTTTTCTCTTTGTCTAGGACGATAAAGAAGGAAAACGGCCAAATGTTAACTAGAAAGTGACATCCATGTTGATATCTACAATGTTACATAAACTTTGAGAATTCATGAAAGTTGAATTTCAACACCCAAGTGAACCGTGCTCCTCCTCGATGTCAATAACCAATGATTTGGAAGCACAGCGAAGAATCCCACCTCCCGCTGCGGCGCCCACATGAGCACACAGAGAGAGAGAGAGAGAGAGAGAGAGAGATTAACAAGACCAGTATAACACCAGCTGTCCGAGATCGGTCTTTGCAACCTTTCACCTATGCCTCATTCCTGCTTGTACAGACAGTCTACGTTTTCCTTTGCGTCTCCAAGCTATAAGGACCAACAAATTTACCTTGTTTCCAAGAAATATGACTTTTCGTCTTTTTCTCCTTCAATGGACGAAAAGGTGTCCACAGATGGTGTTAAGATAAGATGAAGGTCATTCATGCGTACGACGACGGTCATTCATGCATGTAGTTGCAATCTATTCGTAGAACAAGTAGATCTCAATATAGTTGATAGGAAAAGAAGACTAGTACTAATACAGTACCATTGGATTTTTTCACCAACAAGCTTCCTACACTACACAATGATTTGGCACTTGAAGTTGAAGACTAGAGAAGAAATTGAATTTGAGTAGAAGCAGCAATACGACAGTTAGCTCTTGGAGTACCACTTAAGGTTCACGTCCGCATATTGTCCTCTGAACGTCTTCCCTCAAATATCCTCTCCCTGGCTTTACTCACCTGAAAAGCAAGAAAAGTGGAAATCTTCAACATATGAAGTATGATGCATTATGACCATTAGACCTACAAGCAACTTCACGGGTTCTGATTATGGTACTTATGATTATCCCAGATGCCCTGCGACCGTAGCTCAGTGCAAAGAAGAGAAATTTACCTGCACTTCCCAGTCTGTACAGCTTGTCACAATTGATAGGAGAACCGTTTGCACGAGAGAACCGGTTTGAATCCCGATCCAAAGGCCCATTCCTCCTAATTTCACCCAAAATCCTAGAACGACAGCCACTGGAATGCCGCAAAGATAAAACGACCCTAGATTGACAAATGCTCCTATGTGTTGCCACCCACATCCCCTAGCAATACCTGCTCAAAAATGACCAGCTTAAGGTTGCAAACCGAAGCTCCGATAAGTGAAAAACCTGATTAGTCCAAAGAGAACATAGATGTTCAACCTGAAAGCACTGCTTGCAAGCTGTCCAAGATGACAGACAAGCAAACTAGAGGAGCCATCTTAGTAACATAGTCCACAACTTCCTCATCATTGCTGAACGTGTAGCCAAAAACACGCCGGCTAATGAACAAGGTTGTGCTCATGATGCTTGTTTCGGTAATGGCGAGAAATAGCGTGGCGTAAACAGATAGACGGGCAGCTTCCGGGTTTCCAGCTCCTAATTCATTTGAAACTCTTGTGCTATGATGAGTTCGAAAGGCTGAGGTATCAGATCTTACAATGGAAGTGGTGTTTGAGCTTGCAGAGTTTTAGGTATCAGTGAATTAGATCATACCTTCCTGCAGCACCAAGTCCATATGGTATTGTGTACAGTGTAGCTATGGTATTTAGACTGATTAGGAACCAAAAAGAACTAATTAGCACATTTGAATTCTACGCTCTTCCATTCCTAAATGGCAACATTTGTGCCATTTCAGATGGAAAGATTCACATTCTGAAGATGGTAATTGACAAAGTAGAGAATGTACCACACAGACAGAACCGAAGTTTCAAGCTGCGGATTTGGCAATATCCCAGAAAGTAAGACCAGCAGCTCAAAAGACCACCATTCAAGACTGCAATAAAATCAAGAAGAGAAAGTGGAAGAAGGGTTAGTCATGCCAATGGTACCATGGATAGGCCATTTTACCAAACTATTGCTCTAAAAATAAAGCAATGATCTATTTCGTCCAAATTTGCTAACTTTACAGACTGATAATAAACAATGTGCTTTTCTTTTGAGACAAAAAAATAATAATAATAATGTGATTTTCTTTGAAAAAGTGACCTAAAAGCAAGAAGTCTTTTAATGATCAACTGCTCGAAGATTATCAAACTTTGAGAGAGCATTTCGCAGAAAAAGCATCAAACAATGTCCAGGACAAGTAACCGGCTCACCAAACCATCACTGCAGAGGGCACAGCGTAACGAAAGAACTCGCCGATCCCTCGAAACAGCTCCATGGAAACTGGCACACGGGTTTTCGCGCAGGAAGGAGAGTACTTCATGTACACCCCCAAGAAAACCACATTCAACCAATAGGAAACACTGATGGCCAGTGCAGCACCGAGGTTGTCCAGCCCTGACCTGAACACAAGAACCCAGCAAAGCGGCACGTGGATGCAGAGGGTGGCACAAGAACTCACGAGCATCGGCATGATGAGGCTCTGCGTCAGGAAGTAGCGGATGAGCGGCTGAAGAGCTGCATAGGCAAAGAGTGCAGGGACAAGCCAAGCCGTGAACTTGCCGGCTTCGAGAGAAATCAGAGGGTCTTGGCCAATGAATGTGAGCATCTTTCCCGTGTATATCCATAGGACAGATATAGGGAAGCAGACCAGAATCAGGGAGAAAATTGCAGTATACGTCTGATTCCCTAGTTTGTGATACTGTTGAGCTCCATAAGCTTGTCCACATAGTGTCTCCAGAGCACTGGCCATTCCTAGCTATTACGACATGAGAGCTAAACAATTAGCATTGGCCATAGTCAAATACCGATGTCATTAGCTGAACATCAAAAGGTAAAAAGCAATTGCAACAGGAGAATGCCTGAAAAAGGAGAAGATTCGACAGATGATGAAGCCGAAAACCGACCGAGACTTACCCAATTGCCACTTAGTATCGAAATTTGTTGTTTTGCTGTACAAAGTTTCATTTCGCCCGGCTTGAATTTATACTCTTTCTATCGAGCATTGGTATATATTTCCCGACAAGCTTTTAAATTATTCAAGTTGAGAACAAGATCTTGAACCTACGATCACATTCTGTGCAATCACTTGAAAAATACAACAAAGGGAAGAGTAAACACAAATTCCTCTAATGTTTAAGTTTTGAAACAGCTTGTTCAAATTGACATTCGTTGCAGAAATAAATGTTAGCGGGAACGGATCATCGCCGCATAAGTCCTGCTAGGCCAGAATTTCATATTGACTCAATAAATATTTGTCACAAATAACGCGTGCTGCTCTCTTAAGTAATCTAAATCAAGCTTTCCTACTTCTAGATCAAGAAGATGGATATAAACCTTGATTATGTGAAAATAAACCAACTTCCAGATATTTCAAGAATCTTGGGTAACAGTCTAACAATTCCTAAATACTCGGGTACAATAACTTCGGCACGAAATCCTTGACTCGAGAGATAAACTGGTTTAGGATTGTCAAGATGATCGAATTGTCGAACGGGATGCATAACGTTTATGATCACTGATAATGAATCACGGAAGACAAAAGGAAAAAGAACAGTCATTTTGCCATCATCTATTTCGTTAAATTTCATCATAAGATTCTTCATTATGATTCATTTCTTCTGAGGACTTCTGATTGCTAAGAAGAAAGGAAGAAAAAGGAGAAAATGGAAAAATTAATACTACTAATAAGTGCGTTATACTTACTAGCAGAATATGTCGACTCAACACTGAATTTTTTTTGTAATATAGGTAAATGATCACATTCGAAATAGTTTAAAATCATACAAATTTGTGCCGCCACAGCGACCCGGGTGCTCGAATTCGAAACCCGTCCCCATGAAATTAGAGCAATCTCAGCGTAAAATTTCGTATAACACTGATTTATAAACAACGTAAGATGCTTGGCATTATTCAAGAAAATACAGAGTCGATGTGTATTACTTTCTTACGAGTGTGACCATTTCAAAAACCAGATTAACGCACTGATCGGATCCCAGATAATCCGCAGCAAACTACGTACTTCACTCTCGTCGAGAAGTTAAGAAAGAACGCAAAAAGGAAAATTATACGAAGATAAATAAGAAGATGAAACGATTAGACGTGTGAGGAAGATAGAAACAAATATGACCAGAAAGAAGAATACAGACTACGCAGGCAAAACAACAAATAGGGCTAAAGAATGTTTTCTTTTTTTCCGCAGTCAATGAAGCCAAAGAACGCCGATGATGTTCCATGTTCGATGAAGAAACACGTCACAGAGAGAGAGAGAGAGGGGACGTACGAGGAGGCTGAAGCCGGAGACGCCGGCGAGAGAGACGGCGATGGCGGTGCTGGAGAGGGAGAGCTCGCCGAGGTGGCCCACCATCATGACGGAGATCACCTGCAGCAAGTACTGCGACAGCGTCACCGCCACCATCGGCCCCGCCACTTGGCCCACCCTCTTCACTTCCTCCCAGAACACCCTCCTCCGTGGCCATGCACAGCATGAAGCTGACCAGCTTGTGCCTCCTTCACCGTTCTTCTTCTCGGGATCGTCATGGTGACCATCTCTTTCTTCTGGTCTCTCCTTCTTCAGCAGTAGGGCCTCCTCCATCTTCTTCTCTGCGTCGTCTCCCATTCCCCAGAGAGAGAGATACATATATTTCAGGAGTTCATTTGTGGGAATTAAATTGTAACTTGGGAGTTTTAAATGGGAGGATTGAGACTCGAGCTATGCGTCAACGAGAAAGGCGCTATTTTCACTCTCTGTACAACTAAATTCACCCAATTTTCATCCAAAAGACAAAATTGCCCTCTATCGTTTAATTGCAATTTAAATTGGTGGTCCAAGATTTATTTGCTTTCCTATTTTTTTTTTCTATCTATGTAGGGTCTACCTTCAATAATTAATAATTTCATATGTTTAGTTTTTGTTTATTGTAGATTTTTTATTCATATTAAAGGCACTATGTTTATTTTTAGTGTGAGATGTTACTTCCATAAGAATTTGTTTTGTCAATTTCCAAGAAACCTAGTTCTTTCCTATGTTGTCCATCAAATTTATGGATAAATTGTTAAGTAGATGAAATTTACTTAAATCAAAACATTATACAAAGTAAGAATTTTTGTTGTTGAAAGTTTCCAATGAAATATCATCATTTTGGATTGACAAAAATTAAGATCATCTATGAAATGTTTACGAAAAAAATATTTAGATACCTTATTGTGCATAATATTTGTAGTGTATTCCTATATATTCCTCTAACGTCGTACATGCTATATATAGAAATATCTCACCAATATAGTAAGGAAAAATAAATTCTTTGATATAGTAAACAAAGAGACTTGATACATATTGCAAAGAAATGAAATTAATAAAAAGTTCATGATGATAGTGAGCTTTTGAGATAAGTGTTGGCATCCAAATAAAAAATGCAATGCATGAATTCTAAAATGAAAATGAAAAAAATGATAGCTTTATATTTGCCTAATTTATGATTGACAGCGACCTATGACTATGAGACCCAAAAAAATAATATTTCCTTCCTAGCCTCCTACCCCCACCCCTTTTTTTTTCCTCATTTCCTCTTAAAATATTATATCTATATTTTTGGTCAAAAAATATTATCTCTTGAAAAAAAAAAATTTATCATGTATAAATAAAAAATATTCATTTATTATACGATATGTCTCAATAGTATTAAATTTTTTATATTTTAAGAAATCATGTGTAGACATGTCGTGTCGTGTTTCGTATTTCATGTCTTGTCGTGTCAGTGTGCTACGTAGCTTAGAGAGAAAAAGTCTTCCACGTTATGGAAGGAAAGCAAAAGGGTTTGGAGGTTCTGTTCTGACAAGAAGGAGACAAAAGAAAATAAAGACACAAAAAGACAAGGAAAAGAAAGGTTTTCTTTCCCCCGAGATACACGCCTCAACTCAACCCACATCAGCAGATCCGACCGCATGCAATCTTGTCCCGACGACCTGTTGACTCTTGGTGCGATCTCGGCGCTATCCTTCGCTGTAGCTATCTTCACCAGTACCGCCACAATTGCTCCTGTCCCGATGCAAGACCGAAGATCCGAGAATAACCATTCCTCTTGCACTAAAACAGTCCCCGCACTGGCGATGTTCTTTGTCCTGCAGGTTAATTGAGTCCAAAGGAGAGAGCCAAGGTGTGACTTCTATCCGTGACCGTGAACCACCTGATAGTCGAATCCACCAGTAAACTACAACCGTCATCCGCGAGGAGTCCCGAGCCGAGTGCGTCCCTTGCCCGGCCAATCAAACTAAGCTTGGTCGATAAGCTTCAAATTTCAGATTAGGAAAGGCGGTATTCAAGACAAGGTAAATATTTCGTATCTTAAAATCGAATATTCATCTTGCTTATCTTGTTTTATTGCATATCTCAAGTGTATTGCATCAAAAGTGGATATTCTTTTTCAAAAATTCAGATTTGATTAGGGGAATTTTCTTCCCTAATCCGCAACTTGCCGCATAATTGAGGAAGTCCATCTTTAAGATTATTGATGGAATACTTGATTAGGCAATGATTTAAGTTTAATCATTATTACGAATTAAAGATTGACTTGAATATTCGCGAAATATTTCAAAATTGATTGATATATCCACTTTTCTTGATTGAATTAATTGGCATATTCACTTTGCTATCTTGACTTGAATTGCTTGATTGTCATCTTTTTTTAGAATATATCCGTCGCATGATGCAATCTCAAAAAATTCTTAAAAATATTGCATTCATTCATGTTCCATATTTGAAAATTGCATCTTTTAAAAATAGCATCATGTAGATAATTGCATATCTAATCTTTTTTAAAAAAATATTTAGGTTAGATTGCATTTTAGGATAGAAATTGCACGCTTAAATAGAATTTCATGTTTGAAATAATTTATCTTTAATATATTAGGGTTTAGGTCAATTTAAACTATAAAATATGCAAGATAAACATTGTTTTGGCATAGTTCTATTTTAGGAAATAAATTCATCCGAAAATAAAAAATCATCCATGCCACGTCATTTATGCCGTGTCATACTTGCCACGTCATACTTACCATGTCATATTTGCCACGTTATCTCTGTTATGTCATCTTTACTACGCCATCTATGCTATGTCTTTCTTGCCATGTCATTATCCTCGTCGTGTCATTTTAGTTTGCATGTTAGCTTGCACTTCATATAGAATCACATGTTTAGATTAGATTTGCATTTAGTTCATGTCATTGCATCCTAGAATAATTTCACGCATTGCATATAGTATAGCCTTTCATGCATTCATAAAAAATCGAAAATTAAAAAAGAAAAGAAAAGAAATAATGTTCTATGCCCCGTGATGATATTGACTTCTGGATGTTTAATTAATTGATTGTGCACTCGCATGATAACCTTTATTAGTGACTTAGGTTAAAATCAATTAATGTTGCCTGACAAAAAAAATCATTAAATAAAATGGTACCGAAAGGGCGTTAGAATAATTTGGCGTAATCAAGTCTTTGAATTCTTAATCTCTGGTTCGTAGAAGTAATTTAGTTCTCCCGCTAATTTACTTAAGTTTCTAATCGACCTACCAAAACGATTAGTGGCGACTCCTATTGAAAATCTTTGCATGTTAAATATGAAACCATAAGTTGCGATTTGGTATGAACTTGGGAGAGTCCGAGTTAGGTTAATTGTATAATTAATCTGATAATCCATTAATCTAAAAAATTTATTTTTTTAGGTCGCGACAATAAGAGAATGAAAAATAGATACGGAGAGACTTTTTCAAATTTATAATATATCAAAGAATGTCTTTTTTCATTAGTATTAGAGAGATAATTTTACAAAGAGTATATAAAAGTTATAGAAATATATGAGAATGTATTTTCTTTAATACGCTAAAGAACAAAACAAGTGAAATGCTTAATTATAGTAACTATCCTAAATAGAAAAAAAGAAGGAGCAGGGCCATCACTTGAAAATGCAATCGAAAAATTGAGGGCAGATTTATCTTTTTAGTGTAAATGGGAGTGGATTTAGTTAAATAGGGGGTGAAAATAGCGCACCCCAAGTTTGAGTATAACGTTTCTTAGTTGGAATTTATTTCCTATTTAAGTGGTTTTCTAGTTTGCATAAGTTTTCTATGTTGGATCCAAATCTCTTCTATATGTAAGAAGCGCGACTTCTTGTGAAGAGTATCAAAGAAGAACTCCTGCTTGTGAATTACATCCCGAGTGTTTAAAGTTATGAAAATCTTGTGTTTAAGGTTTTGTGAATTCTTTCATAAAATTGAGAGATTATTTCGTGAGAAATTGTGGGGCTAAAAACTGTGTGAGACTATTGGGTGTAATTGAGGTTACGAAACACTGAGAGCGTTTGAGTAACTCAACTGTGGTTGTAATCTTGTGTTACGTAACGTTGTAGACTTTGAGAACAAGGTATTGAATATTGATCCACATCGCGTTTATTAAGGTTGATTGTGATTCAACTAAATCTACCGATTAGGTTAATTAGTGTTCAAGCATTAAGTCCATGTAACAATTATTCTTTATTTAGTTTAGGGAGAATTATAAAAAAAAAGTCTAAACATATTGCAATTGTGTCAATTCAATCCATTTGGCCGACCGATGCTTACGTGGCACTGCCGCTGTGGCATGGTCAATTTTTTTTAAAAAAATACTTTAATATTTAAATATTTTTAAATTTTAAATTTTTTCTTTGCTTTTTCTTTTTTTCTTTTTTCCTTCATTCTTTCTCTAGCCGGCCACCGGCCAAAGGCGAAGGCCGGCCTCACTCAGCGATGTCAAGGCCGACCTCGCCAGTGGCCGACGAGGCATCTGTGTCTGTCCAGTCGCCGGGCTCGGCGGTCGGCTGGAGGAAGAAAGAAGAAAAAAAGGAAAAAGAAAAAGAAAAAGAAAATTAATTAATTAAATTCAAAATATATTAAATATTATTAAAAATTGGCCACGTTAGTGCCGTTAGCGCCAAGTCAGCGCCGGCCGGCCAAATGGAGTGAAGTGGCACAAATGCAAAAGGGTAAGGACTAAATTGACAACAATAAAAATGAGGATTGAACTGATATAATTACAATATGTTGATGACTTTTGTGGTAGTTTTTCTATCTATTTGATACTTTCATATTTTTTTTTAATCCTTTTTTAGCTAGCCAATCTTGTTCGACACGATTCAATACAAATGTAAATTGGAGTAATTAATACGAGCCCATCAAAATCAAATGCACACTTGCGATGTCATGCTTTTATCATTAGGATTTTGGTTTAAAAAGTGGTATCTAGACACTTGCTGATAAGCAGTCAAATCAAAGCAATCACAATTTCCAATGGATTAACTGTTCAAGGATGGACACATTTAGGGGTGCATGAAAATCATTCTGTTTTAGAAATATATTTCTGTTCTATTTTTAGTTCTGAATGAGTTTTTTAGCCCAAAAATACGCTTGATAACGACATAAATTTCTGATTTTGGAACAGAAGTTCGTTTGAAAATAGTTAAAAATTTCTACTTCTAGAATAGAAGTAGGCGGCTGCCGGCGGTGGTAGGCGGCGGCCGGCGGTGGTCGGACGATGAGGGTCGGCGGCGGTCGGCCCTAGGAGAAGTTTTTTGTTTCTGATTTCTATTTCTCCTGGAAGCTAAAAATTTTTGTTTCTCATTTCCCTTTCAAATCTATTTCTGGAACAACTTTTTATTCCATAAATAAAAAAGTAGAATTACGTTACCAAACGAGTGTCTATTTCAAACATGTTCCAGAAATAGGTTTGGAACAGAAACTGAGAAACATAATGATTTTCATGCACCCCTTACTATTCATAAAATCTAACATTTCCTCGTTAGACATATTTAACAAATATCCCGAGAAAAATCGATAGCAAAATCCCTAAATTAGCACCATCGTCGAGAGCAAACCATTTAGAGAGAAGTCCTTGTCTTGATTTTGGTTGTACTTTCCTCGGACCATCATACTTAGGTTTATATTTACATCCATACGGTCGCATTCACCGGGTTCTCTGTTTGGACGTTAAAATAGCGAGTGTCCAATTTCGCATCCAAGCAAATGGGACTAAACGCAGCCATATTTAGTGCTGCTACACATTGTCGAGGATCGC
Source organism: Lenwebbia sp. NSW1173648 (assembly GCA_029784005.1). NCBI lineage: Eukaryota > Viridiplantae > Streptophyta > Magnoliopsida > Myrtales > Myrtaceae > Lenwebbia > Lenwebbia sp. NSW1173648. Next base: position 9,007,260 of record JARCGZ010000010.1, read on the forward strand.
GGTTTCGAGAAATCTTGACCATGAGAGACCGCGACTTCCAAAGAAGCACCCTTGAGCCAAACCGACCACAGCATTGGTTTGACTCGACCAAGTCGAGGTCTTTTCTCCAACTACGACACATAGGTTAAACGAGTGACACTCATTGCAAACGTCTTGTACGTACCGACACCAAAAATCACAGATGAGAAAGGGTCCACAGGGTTACACTAGAGAGAATTGATTATGTGCTCCAACCCTAGTAACTCTAGGAAAATTACACATTCTCACAATGTTTTACTATCTCGCCAACCAAAACTTGTACATTTGTTTCCTTATATGTGAACTCGTAGGTCCAAAATCAATTATGGCAATGACCCCATGGCCATGGGACAAATGAGAGTTACGTATGCAGGCCGTTTTCGTTAGTACTCATGTGAAAGGAGCCACATATCACGCTAAAGGATAGAAGACGAGCGTTTCTAGGAAATGCTTCCCAGAGTCCTAAAACTAAGCTAGCAAACAAAGCCATGGATTGGAATCTAGCTACTGCTGCTTGGTACAATGTTGGACCACAACATTAATAACAAACACACGTCCTCGGGATTTCCCAGGATTGATGGAAAATGATTGCTCCAAACCCCATCATCGGATTGCAGTAAAGCATACTCGACGCACCAGTCTCCTGGAGTGGATTCAGATGCAAATTAATCACCTTTTCTATGACTCTCGAATTGCTATCTAGATACAACAGTTTTCTCCTACTTAGTTCATCAATCGAGACAAAAAAGAAAATAATGGAGAATTTACCTGCTATTCGAAATTAAAAGAAAATGCTTGTAATGCAGATAATTGCACACGAGCCAAAACATAATAACCGTGAGAACAGAACATTTTCTTTCTTTGGAGTTCTGTTCCACAAATCAGGAGAACTTGCTCTCAGGGCTGCTGCAATCTCATATGCTAAAATGATGTTGATAGCACATGTTAGGCCTTCGCATCTGTCAAATGATCCTAGACGACCTAAATATTCACTTCCTGATCCTCCGACACATTTCTCGAAATTAGAAAAGAAAAGGTAACTAAAAAGCCAGAAAAATGAAAAATACACCAACCACGAAAGTGAAAGCAGCGTTCCTATTCAATGGAATTTGTAGCCTCTAAACCATGACTACAGCTTGCAATTTTAAAGGACCACGCATGAGATCGCCGTTCGCACAAGTACAACTTATGCTGCAATACTCCAAATCAGAAACCTTTTACCGATTATTTCACAGCTCAAAACTTGAGAGCAGTTGTCCAGGTACCCTGCACGCTGGGGTGCTTTGTTACATGTCTTGTCTTCAGCTTCACAACTTTTCTTCCCAGTGCATTCCTCAACCTGGTCGCATGTAGGAGGATGTCCTCAGGGCTCATATTCTTCACGCATATCACCCTCTGGTTCTTGTTCTCTGCAAATCCAGACAAGCAAACCATTACCAAGGAGTATGCAGAACTTCCCACTTTTGGTAATTTAAACTAACATGAAGGTCACATGCAAGTTAAAAATATGGACCAATGCACAGGGGTCATCAATAAAAGGCTAATGGGTTGTGGGGAGAGACTTACTATAAAAGCCCTTCAGATGTGGATGCTGGCCACGAATGAGTTCAGTGGCAACTTCTAACTGAGGGTTAACCTCCTTAAATGCTGGCAGATGAGACTCCATAAATGCCCTACCCATATTTTCAAGAAGATAAATTGCTTATGTATAGTATTGGAACTAACAATTCATGCAGGAAATGACTTTTCGCTAAGAGACAGATCTATCGATCCAAAGATATCCTAATCAGTGAAGAACAATTAAATAAACAGTTGCGATGCATGTTTTGTATCACAACCATCCACATCACCAAAGAATTGCGAAAGTTGCAAAAGCAAATGGTCAACAAAACTATGATGCTCGTGAAAATATATGATGCAGGTAACAACTTGTTTAATTGCAAGACTGATGGCCCATCACCCGTAGTTTACTATCTGAGCCTACAAATCATAATGATTCATGATGAAGATGAACAGATCATGACAAAGAGAGCGGAAAGGTTTAATGAAGAAATCAGAGACTTCTTACTTCAGACATACAAAAGAGGCATGGAAAAGCTCTGCCAAGAATTCAAATGACGATTCTCCATTATAAAAGCAAAACCATCCCTGTTCAACATTCAGATGAGTATTTTCTAAAAAGGACCATGATAACCCTCAGCATGATAGAGTCAACCGCACCAGTGAAGTTCATTTTCACAATCACAAATTATTTCAGGATTGAAAATCATTGATTGGACCATAATCGAATCTTACTTATAAATATGCTAAAACTAGGCAACTTGAGCAGAAAGTAAAAGCTAGAATCCTATGGATGGTCTACAATTAGCATGTTCATGTCCTAGCCTTTGTATCTTTCGACGGCATAAGGTTGAGAAGGAAGAGGTAGGGAAATCCAGGACTAAAGCCCAAAGAGCAGTGGTCTCAACAAATAGGGCCAATCCCTGGTCCCCATTTTTTCTTTTCGTTTAAGACAGCTTATGCTTTCATCTCATGCTCAAAATGAGGGGATTAGAAAGCAAAGAGAGCATCTGGAGTTGAATTGCAAAAGGAAGGCATACATGGTTCCCATCATACAAAGATACTAGTTAGACAAAGCTTCCATCTATTGCAGAGGATAGCAAAAGGAAAACACAATTGCTATAACGCTGTTTGTAGAAAAGCAGTGCTAATAGAGAAGTCCATGTACATTATCCTTTTCTCGATCTGTTTTCATTTCTAAGTTATATAGGAAAAATTAATGGTTGCACTATAGTCCTCTATACATATACATGGCCAAAATAACCTAAGAATATCTCAAAGAGCGACGGGAAAAGGGATCAACATTCACTCATGGAAGTCTAAATGGTAATAAAGCTGGAGGGAGATAACACAGTGTAATCTGCATTTTCAGAATGCCTGTCACGTACTGATGCAGAGTGGAACCTCTTTGCAAAGCCTTTGAATCATTGATGATAGTCATCACAGGGCAAGACAAGGATGGGTAAGGAACAAACAATTCTTTATCATAACACTTCCTCTTTCTAGAAATTTCTGCCAATTCGAATGTCGAGGTACATAACCCCCATTGGCAAAATCTCATAGCGAAAATATAGTAGCGTAAGTACACTAATTGTCCTTTATCCTGGTAAGAGCAGCATAAAAGTGTGTTACGACAGCCAATGTTCAGACTGGTCAAAGAACCAGTCTGTGTTGCCGAGTCAATTGGTTCAATCAGTTGAACCTCTGGGTCAGTGAAGTTGGAAAATTAAGAAGTTTTACATATTGAGTATGCACATTAGCAGCATAAAGGAGGAACACTCACTCTGGTGGATAAGCCGTTCCTCAATATGCAAGAGGTCAAGGGGTTGATCCCCATCTACCCCCACTATTTAAATTTTTTCACCAACTCAGCAATTTGGTCAAAGCTCCAGTCCAACCGATGGGCGGTTCATCAGGTCAAGTGGTTGAACCAGGTCAACACAGGGTTTGACCAGCTCTTAACTAACCGGGCAGATGAGAAAAATCGAACCGGATCATGGTCTCCTGGTCCAATCAGTTGAACCGGCCAAATCAGTTGAACCGGCCATCTAGTTTAGGTTTCAAAAAATTGACAACAGCGGCATCTTTGCATATCTTGCAGGTATGAGCTAGACGGAGTACTCAACATGGATAAACGAGCGGTATTGTGGGTTAATGGATTGTTGCAATCAACACAATTCTTGTCATAATTTTCCTGTCTTCCATTGATTCCCTCCGCAGCTTCCCCCCTGTAGTCTTCCTTTCCAAAATATTTTATATCATACTTGCCTAACCAAAAAAAGAAGAAAAAGAAACAGAGTAACACTTGGTGCAAAGTTCAATCTTTTTTCATCTTCGGTCAATTTTCAAGCTTTCCACATTATCCAAGGAACCAAACATTTAAGATAGATAGCAAGCCCTCATAGATGAAACCCCACCAATTAGCTCCTTCCTGAACAGATCTGAGCTCTATAGTTTCTTTTCTATAGGCAGAAGCTTTACTTATAACTAGAGTCCCATATCTTCAGCAACTGCATTCATTTCAAGCCGCCACTATATGCAAAAAAATTCTCCCCTTGGATCCGGAACTCATGCTCCTTAGCCCCGACAGACCTAAGTCATCTGTAAACTAGCATAACAAAGAGGCCACTGCTGGAGGCAGGCTTCCGCAATCTGCCAGGCACCATCACATAATTTCATGTATATCCAATCCCACCCATTGCATTAGCACTTAAAGAGATGAGACAATCCATAGAAATGAAACCCGCACAATCTTAGCGGAAGCAAGATTTTCAGCAGATACAACGTAAAGCCAAGACACAACTCGAATGTCAACAACGGATAACAGAGACTCAAGGCACATCACTCCAAGAACTCAATTCAACATCAGTTGTATCCACAGCCGTATAAAAAGCATACCTGATGCCCCTGCTACTTCCTCCCCAGTCGCAATAGCTTACGATCAGCTTTTGAAGCTGCCAGACGCCTCTCAAAGCCATCTGAGAAACCAAAGCGCCAGAATTTAACCTGGGTAACGCGAATTAGCAATCGAAAGTACTACTTACTACGAGGAAAATCGCTATAAAAAAAAAAAAGAGAAGAAATTCCTTCACATCATCTTGATTCCAAAAAACCTTAAAACCACAGACAGGAACCTCCGGAAGATATAAGTCACTGGTCCTCTAGCTCAACTAGTATTCACCAGAAATTCCGCCACTCGATAACAGCATAGAAACTAAGAATCAGCCTAGCATTCGAACCTCCAAACGTGAGATTGAAAGGATTGAACGAACCTCAGCTTCGCGGCTCTGCTTGTATCGAAGTCGATGTGCAGCGAAAAGAGGGAGAGTGAGAGTCGGAGACGAGGGGTCTGCGCAGGGGGAAGTTTGGGGTTTTGCCCTTATTTGGGATGTGACAAACCTTTTTTTTTTTTTTTTTTTTAACTAAATTGAATCCCAAAATTTATGAAAAGTGCAATTTAAATCTTAAAATTATCAAATTAATATCATCGAGTCCTTCCGTTAATTCCGTCCGACATCGAACGCCCTTACTCTTGCTTCTTTTCCCCCCCCCCCTTTTTTGTGACCCTTATTTGGGATGGGACAACTTTTTTTTGTACTAAATTGAATCCCAAAATTTATAAAAAGTGCAATCTAAGTCCTAAAACTTATCAAACTAATACACTTGAATCCTTCTGTTAATTCTGTCCGGCATCGAGCGCCCTTACTCTTGCCTTTTTTTCCTTCCTTTTTTGTATTTTTTAAATACATTTTTTAATTAAGATTTTGGTTTTTTTATTGATTATTAAGATTTTGGTTAAAAAGTAGGTTTTAGACCACAATGTCATTTTGGTTAGAGAAAATACTTGTAAAAAGTCACATAGGAGATAAAAAAAAATATTCATAAAAATCACGTCAATATTTTTCATCAATCTGATTATCGGAGTTAATGAAATGACTCGATTATACTGATTTGACAATTTTTAGAACTTGATTGCACTTTTTTATAAATTTTAAGACTCAATTATACATTAATAACAAATTTTAAAACCTCCAGTGCACTTATCCCATTTCGAATAGACAAGAAGATTCAATCGTTAACGTAAAACCATTTAATTCTTAGAAACTAGGGTGCTGGCTACTCCATATTCATGTTCATTTTGCACATTATTCCTCTAGATTTGCCTTCGCCGCAGATTAGGCGAGATCACTATCTAGGTACGACGGCGATTCTTGCCTTGGCCATAAATTAAGGGTGCGTATGGTAACACTTCTAAAAGTGAATTTCTGCTTCATAAATGCTTCTAGAGTAGAAATTCGTTTGGTAATGTAACTTCTGAAGCCGAAATTCATTTGGTAAAAATTTTTACTTTTGAAAGAAATTTCTAGTGAATTTTCACTTTTGAAGTTGTTTTTTCCCCAATTTAAGAAGTTAAAAAAATTGATTCTCAACTCAAGAAGTACTTCTCGCCTCACCCTCTTTTCATTACGCCTCTCTCGCCCAATCATGCCTCCGCCGTCGCCGCCCACCACTGCCAACCACCGACCTCCGCTGATTGCCGACGCCGTTGACCACCGCCCGCCGCCACCAACCATTGCTGGCCGCCTTCGCCGTCGCCGCCGAGTGGCCATCTCTGGCCGCCGGAGTAAAAAATAAATAATATTTTTTTTGTTTTTAAAAAGTAAATAATATTTTTAATAATAAAAATTATTTTTTAAAGAAATTTTAAAAAAAAAATCAAATGACGTAGAAATTTTTCGGCCGCCGACAATAATTCGTCGTAGAAGATTTTGTGTTAATAATGTTCCAGAAGTAGAAATTTTCAATCGTTACCAAACGAATTTCTCTAATCAGAAATCAACTTTTGGAGCAGAAATAAAAAAATCAACTTCTCCTTCTGAGTAGAAGTAGAAAAATCAATTTCTGACTAGAAATTGATTTCTGAAGCAAAAGTGTTGCTATGCGCGCCCTAAGGAACGACTATGTTTCCTTTGCGCTAGTGGCTCGCCAGCCAACAAATTATTCCAATATGCACTAATTTGACAGTTCTCCTTACCAGGCATGTTTGTTTTCATTTAATTTACATGTTAATGTTTTGGTATTGTAAAAACATAAAAAAAAAAAATCATACTTTTAATTGGTAAATAAGGTGGAGAGGGGCGGGCGATAAACAGCAACTGGACGTTACCTTAATAATCACACAGAACCTTAATAATCACACGCCTCCCTTTGTATATTGTGTTCGAGTCATAACTATTCCGTCCATCCATCCACCGGAATGCCATAATTAGGGCAATCTTTTTATGTGAAGTAGCGAATGTCCATATCACAAGCTGGGCATAGATTCGCTAGCAACATTACTCGAACCCATGGTCTCGTGGAGTTTTGAATTCTGAGAAACATTGAAAGTGATTATGAGTTATAAGATCTATATTGGTGATTGTGTACATCAATTTTTACATTTAATTATTACAGTTGTAGTACGTAAGATCCAATGGAAGTTTTTTTTTTCTTTTCTCTTTTTCACTTGAATTTTGCCTGTTATGCAGGATCGGTTGTTGTCTTCTAAAATGATCTCTCTCACTAGTCCACACAGTCCATAACTTGGAGCTGAAGCCCTACAAAATTCCTCCTTTCCCTCTTCTCTGCTCTCACTTGAAGCCCCCCCTCCATGGCCTCCGCTTCTTCGCGCAGGCTCCTCCCGACCCTCCTCCGCTCCTCCGCCGCCCTCCGCCGATCCCCGTCGAGACCTCCCTCCTCTAATCCTAAGTCCACCCCCTTCTTCACCTCCTCCCCCCGCCACCACGGCCCTTCTCCCTACGGCTACCTCCTCACCCGCGCCGCCTACTACGCCACCTCCTCCTCCGCCGCCACCGCATCGCCCCCTCCCCCCGCGAAGAAGGACGCCGGGAAGGGCAGGATCACCGATGAGTTCACCGGCGCCGGCGCGATCGGGCAGGTGTGCCAGGTGATCGGCGCCGTGGTCGACGTGCGGTTCCATGAGGGCTTGCCTCCGATCTTGACGGCCCTGGAGGTTCTCGACAACTCGATCAGGCTGGTGCTGGAGGTGGCCCAGCACTTGGGTGAGAACATGGTCAGGACCATCGCTATGGACGGTACAGAAGGGCTCGTGCGTGGTCAGCGCGTGCTCAACACTGGCTCCCCTATCACTGTAAGTTTGACATTTTGCTCTCTCCCTCCCCAAATCACTTTGTATGGATGTCTGCGTGGTTGTCTTTGTTGATCCTTGTTATGATCCGGTATTGCGGGGTAGAAATTGTTTGTCAATGTGAAAGTCCGCCCCTCGCTTGACCAAATGTTAACGTTATTGTCCGATTTTAAGGTGAAAATGGTTGGTTTCTTGTCGTGGGTGGTTGGAGGCTGGACTGGAGTGATGCAAATGATACGGCTTTCTGTGCAAGTGTGGGATGTTAAGTTGGAGTCTTGCTCTGATCTGTTATCTTTTACATTTGGAAAGTTAGGATTTTGGTCTACAGTCTTGTGCTGAGGTAATGCAGCTCCAGAGGTGATGTTCCTATTTTGTTACTTCAGCTAAGGGCTGAAGCCCGAAGCATGATGTTAATTTGTGAAAAACAGAAGGTTCACTAACTGTGTGGTTGAGGGAAAGCCATTCTTACGTGGTGTTGCCATACACAGTTCCAAGTCATTTCATGAAAAGAAATGAAAGGTTCACTACTAAGTTAGTACTTACTGAAAAAGTTGTGGAAGTGAACCACTTGTTGTCGACTGTTTCATTTGTGCTCTATGCTTTTGCCTTTCACGAATTCTCACGGATACTCTTTTTCAAACTGAATTTTGGTCTGCCAGCAATATTTCCTTCTGTTTTAATGCAGTGGCCTTTGTTCTTGTATTTTGGGTTTTATCTGCATTTAGTTTGATTGGCCCATTCCGTTACCTTTTTCCGTTGATTCGTATGTTTCAATAAATATGTATTGTATATCTTGATCCACTACCTTTACGATGCTTCCTTTTTCCCTGTAGGTACCTGTAGGTAGGGCTACACTTGGCCGCATCATCAATGTTATTGGGGAGCCAATTGATGAGAGAGGCGAACTCAGTGAGTAATAGAGAAATGATGAAGTACATGCTTGTTCCAACTGCTGCTTTGATCGCATGATCTTAATGGGTGGGAATTTATCTTATTTGACAGAGACGGATCATTTTTTGCCCATTCATAGAGAAGCTCCATCTTTCGTTGAGCAAGCAACCGAACAGGAGATTCTTGTCACTGGTATTAAGGTATACAATTTTATATGAAAACCTAGTGGTTATCTTCCTTGAACTTCTTCTAGACCCATAATTTGTCAGATATGCTGGCTTATGTATGTGAGTTTCAACAACTGCACTGCTGCTTTCCCCTGCAGGTTGTGGACCTCCTTGCTCCATACCAAAGAGGTGGAAAGATCGGGCTGTTTGGTGGTGCTGGTGTAGGCAAAACAGTGCTTATTATGGAACTTATCAATAATGTTGCTAAAGCCCATGGTTGGTTTTCTTATACCACATGTCTTAAGGTGCAGGTTGCATCTTGTTGTTCCGATATGACGTCTTCATTATGCTTCAATAGGTGGTTTCTCTGTGTTTGCTGGTGTTGGAGAACGAACTCGTGAGGGTAATGACTTGTACAGGGAGATGATTGAGAGTGGTGTCATCAAGCTTGGTGATAAGCAGGTGCTTAAATACCAACCCTTTCTTTTCTCTTATTGCTCGTTGGATTGCACGAATCATTTGGGATTGGTTTGCTTAGTTTAACCTTCAATCTACAGGCTGAAAGCAAATGTGCTCTTGTCTATGGTCAAATGAATGAGCCTCCTGGTGCACGTGCTCGTGTTGGGCTCACTGGTCTGACTGTGGCTGAACACTTCCGAGATGCTGAAGGGCAAGATGTGCTTCTTTTCATTGATAATATTTTCCGATTTACCCAAGTAAGCGTGCCTGTGAAAGGACATAAGAATTATGTTGTCTAGTTTTTCTAACCGTTGCTGGAATGCTACTGTTACGATGCTTTTCCATTTGTTTATTGTACTATCAATTTGTTCTGCAGGCCAATTCAGAAGTGTCCGCCTTGCTTGGTCGTATCCCATCCGCGGTGGGTTATCAACCCACTCTGGCTACGGATCTCGGAGGTCTTCAGGAGCGTATTACAACAACAAAGAAAGGTTCCATTACATCCGTCCAGGCTATTTATGTCCCTGCTGATGACTTGACAGATCCAGCTCCTGCAACCACTTTTGCTCACTTGGATGCCACGACTGTGCTGTCACGACAGGTTTTGGTTTTGTTGATGCTTATTAGTACCTATCCAAAATGGTTCTTCTGATGGATTGATGACTTGTTGTGGCTTTGAGCAGATCTCTGAGCTTGGTATCTATCCTGCTGTTGATCCCCTAGATTCCACATCCCGAATGCTCTCCCCCCACATTTTGGGTGAGGACCATTACAATACTGCTCGTGGAGTGCAGAAGGTTCTTCAGAATTACAAGAATCTTCAAGATATTATCGCAATTTTGGGAATGGATGAACTTAGTGAAGATGACAAATTGACTGTTGCTCGTGCTCGTAAAATTCAACGGTTCTTGAGCCAGCCTTTCCATGTTGCTGAAGTGTTCACGGGAGCCCCTGGAAAGTATGTAGAACTGAAGGAGAGTATTAACAGCTTCCAGGTAACATATATTCCCATGTCTTTCCTCCCATCAGTTGATCCAGCTGCTTCCTGATAACAAAATCTAGGGGTGACGCGGAAGAGTATGATTTTAAATTGAAGAACTGTTGATGATTTTTTATTGATCTCATTCTCAAAGGTCAAAGAACTTACTGGCGAGAATTAACTGGATTTCTATGTTGGACTTTCATACTCTAGTCTTATCATAAACTCCTAAATGCTTAATTATCTGGAAAAGAATTCACTAATATAGATGTCAATGTATTTGTTTGAATTGGGTCTTAGTCGCCATGCCAGTATATTTACTTCCATATGTTCCTAGCATTGTGAGGGTCCTAGAGTTTACTTATGTAGGTTTTAGCTTTTTGCTTGTAGGATGCACATATGTCCTAATTCTAAATTGTTCTTACTGAATTGCCATCAATATAGCACTTGTTATGTTCGGGCATATTTTTGCATGCATTTATTAATTTTTTCGCACTTTTTTTTCCTACTTAAATTTTTGGCAGGGGGTGTTGGATGGAAAGTACGATGATCTATCAGAACAATCCTTTTACATGGTTGGAGGCATTGAAGAGGTTATCGCTAAGGCAGAGAAGATCGCCAAGGAATCTGCTTCTTAATCAAATCCTCTCTTTGCCAGTTCTCTTTGTCCCCTTCACTTTGTAATTGCAGGAACCAACATATTTAAGAGATAATTGGCCTGCCAGAGGATTGCTTTCGGATCAAATTTCGGGATCTCTCTCTCTCTTTCTTAATCTGATTGCAGAGTGTGAAAGAGAAATGGAGTTGAGGGCCTCAGTTGCTATGCCCTCTTTCTTCTTGTCACTTAATAAGCCAGGGAATGACCGGACGGGTATATTTTTCGCTTTGGTTTTGGGCATATGGGATTTCTTTAATTGAAGAATTTTTTTTTCACTTCATGCTGCACTGCAGCATTTTCCCTATTAAGTTGCCATGCATGGTATCTTTTCCCTTTTATGTTTGTTAGAATAATTAAATAATAAATCGCGTCTTGATCTAATAGCTTAAGCTTTTAGAACAGTTGATAATGGTCCTACAAAATTTTTACGAGGTTCCGAGTTCAAATTTTAGACGAAGCGTGAGGGGGAGTGTTAGAATAATTAAATAATAAATCGTGCTTTCTTCTAACAGCTTAAGTCTTTAGTTATGTTTTGACATATGATCTTGTCGTGTCATATGTGATAGGACGACATTGACACAAACAAGTTATCTTGTTGCTTATCTCTTAATTTGCATTTGAAACATCGGAAACCACATTCAGTTTGGAACTTTGGAAATGCTAGCAGTAGGACAACTTAATCTACACCGACTTTTGCCATACTAAATTCACTTTAGAAGCATCTTTTTTTTCTTGACTACAAGAAGTAAGTTTTGCAATGCATTTGTGAAACACGGTGTCCTTGAGAACTGTTCGAGCTTTTCTGGAAGCCTCTGAAAGAGAGTACTGGTAATTTCGGATCCAAAATGTTTGCGGAAAATCTCTTCCATTACTGCTCTGAGATGGGAAGTGCAAAGCCTCATGTCTTCTGGTGTCCTTAGCTTGAAAGGGCAGTAAATCGTTTCTGCTACTTCAATGCTCAAGCAGTCCATCTTCATTGCCAACCCTTTTACTTCAGCAGGACTCGGGATGAAAATGGGGAGATTGAACGAGTCCACAAGTGCTTCCTTAACCAAGCCCTACAACAAGGGTGAAGTACAAAATAAGCAAAATTCTAGGCAAATTGACAGGAGTTCCCCGCCTCTTGCATATCAGGATTATTCAACGGTTGCCTCATTTCACTCTTCCATCTCATATGCTCCAAAAATTCAACTGTTCTTAAAAAACGAAGCTGCCTTAACTTGTGATTATTCAGAACTAACTTGGCTCGGTGCGGTTCTATCATTATCATGTGTAAGGAGTAAGTGCACAAGTGTTTGTCGTATAATACAATGCATGAACTGCACAAAGAACAAGCTTTATAGTGTTGAAATATCTATGACCTTTAGGCATTGGAAGCTTACCTCTCTGGCCATATCTGCAAGAACATTTCCCAAACACCCAAACACATGCACAAGCATGAACTCAGAAGCCACTATGCCATCCGGCCGACATGGCATCAGAATTACCAGCAGCCCGTCCTCCGCCATCTCCTTCTATCTCACTTCGAAGAACTCCTCCACATCCCTCTGAAACTGACTAGCAAAGGCTTCGGTGACTCCATGAGAACTGCCGGCATACGTGATCCTTCCTTTGTTCCATGCGTGGGCACCATTCTTCTTCACTTCCTCAGGAACCTTGGTCAGCCAGGGACGCGCGAAAGCTGAGTGCATCAAATTCATCGAAGCGGCCGGGAACAGCCGGCCATGGAAGGACCCCGGAACTCCCGCCGCCATATAAGCGCGATTGGGTGGAAGAGCTCGGAAGAGGGTGTTGAAGTCATTGATGGTTTGGTCATTGAAGAACACTTGGAACTCGGGTATCTGATCGGATCCTAGGCCCGCGTTCATGTATGCAAGGTTTATCGCGTCGATTATGGTCTGCATGGAGGTGAAGGTGTTTGGTCCAACTGAACACCCGAGATCGGTGATGCCGAAGACTTGCCAAGCGGCATTAGCAGATGGAATCATCAGCTTTTCTTCAATGCTATGCATTAGCAAGAGCTTGGCTTGATCTGATGCCGCTCCCTACAAAAAAGAAGTCGAAACAAGCATCGATTTCCCCTTTAGAGACAACACTATTTCCTTTCATTCAATGAAGCTATAGAAAAATCTCTGTGCATAAGCATGTTGACAAGATATACACCTCTATTTCTGCTGTATGAATGCATTCTTATGAGTCCAACATAGGGATGATGTACCTTCCGTCCGTACAATACAATTTATTGGGGAAGGTTGTCGCGACCCTTCGGAGCGAGTCCGAAGTGCCTAACGGATTACCAAGCCTTTCGAGACATGGGGCTTGGCACGGGCCCTCCCAGGCCCATACCGAATCACGAAAAGAGATTTAAAAATCGAGTTCGTCCATGTGCAAAATGTACATGCAATTGGAATCGTCACCAATTTTTTTTTTACGGTAGATTGGAAACCCTACCGAGCGGTTGGGAGAGTCCATTCGGTTCTACGGAACCAGAGATTTGGATTCGGGGACTTAGTTACACCAATGTTTCCATTGACGCTCTTTCGATATCTACGTTGATTGATTTTCCTAACTATGATTTTCATGCACCTGATTTGGGATAAGGAAAGTCCTAAAGTCTAAGATTTCACGCAAATGAGAATAGCTAATCATAACAATCACAATCGGTAAAGGTAAATACGCAGATCAAGGAATCGGAAACGTGCGGATAAAACGCATCAAATCATAACATGACATCCCTAGTGAAGCCCTAAAGACTTAGAGTAAGTGCAATCAAAGTTTGGGAGAGATTTGAGAAAATTTGGGACAAATTGTCCAGAGGGGCAAAAATGTCATTTTGGAGAAGGATTGGAGATCAAAATCAACAAAAATAGGTTAGGCCAGTTGAATGTGGCAATTTCCTTTTTTTTTTTTTTTGATTTCTGGAATTTTTATGATTTTTTTCCCATTTCCTTTTTTTTTTTTTTTGTGATTTTTGGGAATTTTTCAAAATTTTAATGAATTTTCTCAATTTTTTGATTTTTTTTTTATTTTCTGAATTTTTTATTATTAAAAAAATGTTATCCGAACTGGGTTTACCAATTTTTTTTTGAATTTTTGAATTTTCAAAATTTTTTATTCAATTTTTTTTTCCTGCATTTTTATTCCGAAAAAGACAGGATTGTGACACGTGGCATCTCTACGACCGTTCGATCAATTTATTATTATTATTTTCTTCTACTAACCGCGGATTGACACTCAACCCGACACGGTCAAACCCGTCTTCCATACCCGCTCAAACCCGGATATAATCTGTTCATTTCTTTTTTATTATTATTTTTATTTCCTTTTACAGTGTGGACGCCACCTGTGCGCCACGTATGCATTGACCAGGTCAACGCTCGATCAATCAGGTCAGAGCCCTGCCTAAACAGTAATTTTTTCGCCGGAAACGATTGGAATCCCACCGGAGATTACGAACAGAGCCTAAAACAATCGATGAACAGTATACACCAGAACAGTAATTTTTTCGGCCAAAACGATCGGAATCCGCCGGAGATTACTAACAGAGCCTAAACGACTAGATTTTTCTCTGATTTTCACCTGCATCAACTACCTAGCAACTTGAGATTTACATAACTCGATTTCAGCGCCCGTCAACATCTAGAACTACCTAAACCGAACTTCACAACCACGATTTTCCGGCGAACCAAGTTTTCTCAATTTTCTAGTTATCTTTCCAATCTAAGAGTTCTCGGTGTTCGTTCAGGGTGTTTTAGGCCGAGTCAATGCAAAACAAGAGTATACTCGAGCTTAGGGACCGCTCTAGATAAAATTCAACTAATTAGGTCGAATAAATATGGCCAGACGAGCAAAACACCATTAAAGCCAAGCTCGAGATATGTTCACGGTGTTTACCTGTTCTTGGGATTAGGGCGCAAGTGAGGGAGTTCTGCATGCTCCTTGGGGTCTCAGAATACTCAGCCGACGGACGGCGAGTCTCGATTCTGCTTAGAACTCCATGACCGATCCTTTGAAGCTTCGGGCTGAGCTTCAACAATGGTGGTCCTCCGATCGTCTCAACACCTTCCCCTCTCTTCGCTTTCGCTCTCTAGTCTGTTAGGAACGAATCTCCAACTGAATTAACCTCTCTGTATCCAAAAACGAGTCCGATCTGTTATCCCCAAAAAAAAAACAAGTTCGGCCGCGCGCGGGAGTCTTGAGTCGGTTCGGATCCTCACGTGCCAGCACGTGAGAATTGGTCCACCTGCGTCGGGCTTCAATGGGCAACACTGTGAACTCCTTTTGGTAAACCGGCGAAATCAATTGGCGTCTAAGTGGCTTCCCTTCCTCCATTTTTTTCCTGCGCGCGCACGAAGACCAGAACTGGTTCTGGCTTACATGGGTCAACGGGTTGACTGGGTCGGGTTTATCCAACCTAGTTGACCCGGTTCGCCGAAAATGTCCCAATTAAGCTTCAAATTGTTCATTTTTTGCAAAATTAACGCCAAAATTGGAATATAGAGTGTGGAAACCATCTAGGAATGAATATTTAGGGTTTAATTGATTCGAATTGGTAAAAAAACCCCTCATTTGAACTTTTACCCGAATAAGAAAAAATGGTGAATCGAGGACCCTAACGATCAATTCGGGAAAATTCGACCCCACCAGTGATCTTAGAATGGTGAAAAACACAGGGGTATGAGTTAGATTTGAATGGATATGCTCAATTGATCACGAATTGCACTTAGGATGAAATCGAGGGACTAAATTGAAAGTATTTAAGTCCATTTTTCAAAATTACTAAATATTTGAAATGATTGGACCAAAGTGCAATTAAAGGTATTAAAAAAAATGTCATAATTGGACCAAAGTGAAAAGAAGACTAAAAAGGACTCAATTTGCGATTTATTTTAGGGATCTAAATGCAAAATTTTGGAAATTGAGGTTCCTGATCGAATTTTTGGGATTTAAAAGTGACCAAAATGCAATTAGAATTAAAATAAAACTAATGACTATTTTTTCGTACTTTTGTAGTCACAAATGTTATTTTTCTTATTTTAGGGTATTTTTTAATAAAAGAAATGCAGAAAAATTCGAAAATTTTCAGAAAAATATTTTTTTGTTCAAAATTGATTCCCTAGCTTGGCCAAGGTTCCTAAAGTTGATTTTTCAATTTTATGAATTTTTTTTTGTAATTTTTTTTGGTATTTTTCTAAAAATAAAAGGGATAAAAAATCAGATCTCATCAAAGGTCAATTTAAAATTTTCACCTAATCAATCCCCGAACTTTTTGCAACATAAATTATGGTTTCTTTCCTTGTTTTTCCTTTCATTTCATGTTTTTTTTTTTTTGGTCGAAGGAAAGATATTCATTTCATATCAAAGAGAGATACATCACTTCAAAATAAAAATGAAAATCCTACAAGGCAAGTAAATCTGAAAAGTGAATCAACTTGATCCAGCTTGCAGAAACTCGCTCATTCTTCAAGGACGGATTTATGATTGCATCCAAGCACAACCGACAGCCAATCACTGAATCTCGCATGATCATTAGTGACGAGCACACATCAAGAAATCTCTCTCTAGTAGTTACGACTTTGCCAAAAGGCGGTGCGCGTTTAGGTTCGGTGTCTCCAGCACCATCTCCGTGCAGAGATAACAACAACCTCAACGGGTTGAAAGAGCACAAAAAATCACTGTCACTGGGGATTAGCTGAGGGCGGTAAAGAGAAGCAGAAAGAGTGACCAACGCATAAATTTGCAAGCTTACCCAAAAATCAAACATTTTACAATATGGAGACTGTCGTTGTTATGTGCAATCTAAGATACAATCTCAACTAGGCAGAAGACACACAAGGAACACCCACTTGACGATCAAAGCTGCACCATCAAAAAATGAATCCGCATTACATTTGGTTCTCATTTGGTGTGTTGGTAGCGGATATGAGCAACAACTCGCTGATTTCGCTCTTCATTTTCAACTTACTGGTTCATCCTTGTACCCCTACGCTATGCACACAACCCAGGCCAGGAAAATCAAGAGACGCCCACAACTCAGCAAGATACAGGCACTTGATACGAATTGTTCACGGCTTGTGCTGTGCAAGGAAGGAAGTTCCGACTGCCTGGCTTGGTGGCAAAGGCTTTCCATTCACAAGCAATTGTTGAAGGAAATCCACACGGATTGATCTGAACTGGTAAGTCTGTTCGGATATTCAATTATTAAGAAAGGAAAAGCAGACCAGGGGTCAATAGAACTCGAACTGCGAGATATGGTTTATATCAAGGGTAGTGTTTAGAGGAAATGAAGTTTGATAGCAACTTGCTCATTAAGAAATGTGAACAAGGACATATGCTCACAAAACAAGTACCTTCCCACTCCAAGTAAAATCAACGTGACGGCAATAAGGATCCAAGAGCATCAGTTGATCTCCTTCTTTAATCTGTAAACACAAATCACGAGTTACAAACAGAAGTCAAGATGGTGAATAGTGACTGCATGCAGAAACTGAAGTTATGATTTGTGCTGGATACGCAAGATTAATGCACTGTTCAACCTAGTTTTTGTATCTGATACACTAAAATGCATCCTTCGCCAATCTCCCAGTGACGATACAAAACCCAAGAGTAAACAGACATGGAGCAAACTGCGTGAAAGTCCTAGACTGACATCTGAGATATAAGAAAATAAAGGATAAATTTCATCTTTGATTTTTAATCACCCGATGCGCTAACTTTCAATTTTTTTGCAATTGGTGCACTATGATCCAAGTCCAGCCAATTCTCTGGAAAAATATAACATGATGCCCATGTGGCAATGATGGTGATACACCCGCCAACAATTAGTTGGAAAATTGGCTAGTTCCTGTCAAAGTGCATACGTTGCAAAAATTGAATATTCAGTGCATTAGTTAATTGAAATGAAGTGCTGTGATATGATTGCAAAATTCACTAAACTTCAGTGATGACGAATGAAATTTATCCGAACCACAAAGGAGCCAAAAGAAAGTAGTAGATAGAGAGCAAAGAACACTGGGAACAAAACGGTAGGTCCAACGAGTCGATTTTCACATTTTTTGCAGAAAGAAACAATTACTTCTTACCATGTCATTCCGTATGCCATAAACTGAAAGGATAAAACACGTCTGATTTGAATCACATGCTAAATAATACCTGCCAAAACCACCACAAAGTTCGTAATAAGCAAGCTGCTCAAAGGATCAACAAGCGTGATATGATGCTTCAGAGATATAAAATGGAACACGTATGTGGAGTCGACTACACTCAGTTTGATATCCATGTGAAAGTATCGCATCATTATAATACCTGTGAAGCACACAATAATGTCCACAAGCCGTGACTAAATCAGTTTGATCAAATGCACAAACCATGAGAACATTGACAAGCAGAGAACTTACAGGGGAGAAACGTTATCATGCTTTATGAAGAATAGCACCTTTCCAACAACGGCTTTTGCTTTGTTAAGACCCTCAAATAGAAGATCGACATTCGACTTTTTGTGGGAGGAACTCACTATTGATAAGGACATGTCCCCGCACAAACAAACAAAAGAAAAGGAAAGCAAATTAAATGCATTTCCAGAAATACAAAAGCTTTTCATAGAGAGTAAGAATCAGTCAAAGCAAAGATTACAACTCACAATTGGCAGAAGCCAGCGATGATGCAAAAGACGCAAGTCGTTTCCCTTTGGCATGTACCTGTGTGCACGAATCAACAATTTCAAAGTAAGGATCTCATATTCACATCACTAGCATCCACAGAAGACAGATAATCATTGATAAGTTTCATGAAAACCAAGGAGACAGCACCAAAAGAATTTAACTCCCATAGTAACATTATAACTGAACTTTTGGAAGATATTACAACAACTCAAGAGTCAGTTTCACTTATGTCTTGTCAATAGGCAATACATGTGCTAACTAGCAGTTCTAACTCCCCAAAATACACATGGTTAACTACAAATTATAACATCAACCAGCTAAAAGATAGTTCCGGTATTAAGTAGCTAATTTCTTCACTCAAAAATAACTTTACCTTCAAGAAATTCTCTAGCTTGTCAAGAAGATTGACTATCTTCTCAACCTCCTCAGATGCATTCAGACCAGGATCCTTTAGTGCAGCAGCTTGAAATCCAGTAAGGGCCCTTTCATAGTTCTCTAGGTACTTATTTACCTGAAGATGAAAACAACATTGAACAAACTGGGAATGATGAGGAAAATGACCTAATGAGACTGCCAATCCCATCCCAAACATCACGTTCCAAACTTAAAAAATCTTATGAGGTATTGCTCATCAGATCAATTGAACAGGTCTCATCACTGCAGATTCCATGAACCTTTAATCTCTTTTATTCTCACTTTCTGTTCCATCTATAACATTCCTTTCTTTTTTCTTTTTCGGTTTTCTGTTTCTTCAGCTCCCGGATAAAAGCTGCTTAGTCTTACTGTTGTAAAAAGATAAATGTGATTTTTCTCAATCATTAAACTTCAGCATTAACAAAGGAGTCGTCCTTGATGTTAACTAAAATATTGCTATATACAGGTGATCGGTGCTAACAACACATTGTAATATAGAATACCAGAATCTATAGCAGACTCATAGTACTAATTTAACTTTTCACTGTGAGATAAATAGTCCATATGAATCATCATGGGACAACTTTTACAGTAGGCACATCATGTGCAGCAAATGCAAATGTTTCTAAAAGCAATCAGGTCTAGGTACTGTACTGATATGTCAGTGTGCTAGTACTGGGAGTCTCCTCCCAACAATCAACACCTTGACAATATCTTTTGAAAGCCCCCTTTAATTAACCAGAATCTACTTAGTGGATCATTCAGCAGATTAATGGGTACTTCCCAAAAATATAAGGTTGATTAGTGGGAGAAACACAGTTGACAAACTAGTGCTAGTCGGTGAGAGTTATTTAAAAAATGACAAAAGGAAAGTCAAATTTATTTGGACTATGCAAGAACCAATGATCTCAAATATATTTTTCACAGCAGTAATATCTGTTTCTTCTTTATTTTCTTTAGGAAAGAAATGAAAAGCTTCTTCAGCATCGACATCTGAAATGATAGTTAAAACCTGGAGCATCGCAAATGTCAATTGCGTTCTATGGCACACCAAGAAAGTCAAACTGAAGAGGATAACCCTCTTAGAGAAAGAAGTAATGTGGGTGACAAGGAAATTATCCACATGGTATCGTTACTTTGACCACAGCTTGCATTGCATCACAGATTCATAAGAAAACTGATGAGAAAATACTGAGCTAAATACTTTCTTTATTTGCTTCCCGTGCATAATTTTTTAAAGCTTCCTAACAAATTTGGTAATGGATTGATCACATTACCCATACACTGCCTTGGATGTCCGAGTGATCATGCACATTGCCATTTTCTGGGACAGTTTACCCCATTTGACACCCAATTCCAATCATGCAATCACCATTTACATCCCCCCCCCCACCCCCCGCCCCCCACCCTCCTCCCAAAAAAAAAAAAAAAATCCCCCAAAACGGAAACTGTAGTTGGCATGTGACATTGCCTGCCCATCCTGTAAAAAGAATCCTCAGTGCACACCTCATCTAGAAACAAGCATAATGACAAAAGGAACAAAAAAGTCTAATCATCTGCACTCCCTTATTATGTAACTAAGAAGACAAACACCAAATATTATGTGACAGACAGACTACAGTCAGCTCATCTACACTCTGGATGATTACTCAATATATTCAATCCCCAGCAAGGAACATATCAGAAGATTTTCTCAACTTCATGATATGGAAATGTAAAGTACAAGAATAAAGTTTCACTTACAGTAGCACAGTTGAAAAATAGGTCTGGATTGGATTCCATTCTGTCATCTTTTTCCTGATGGTAATCAAATATTAGAGCATAAAACGGTAAAAAGTCTTAACTACAACAAAAGCAAAAACACCTGTTAGTATCAGATGGTTCTTTCCAGGTAATATTAAAAGTTCCATATGTGCATCAAGATGGAATTAATCAGCTTGGATCACAAATATGATCATAGGAATATTACAATGGCTTTCCTACTTCATCTTATTGACACTTACAGCATTCTGATATGCTTTCAAAGACTGATGAAGTTTGCTAAGATCCCAGGCTCCAGTCACGAAAAAACTAGTGAGGCATGCATTTCCAAGGTTATCTGCCAGGTTTTAAATGATTCGATGGCTAAGATGGAAGATACACCTTAATAAAAACAAACAAAAAGGGGAGGCTGACACATGAATCCCTGGGACGATGCAACCAAGTAAAATAGGGGAAAACTGGATGGAAGATTGTTTTGTCCTTACACCAGGAATTCCCATCCTTCACATCCAAAGCAATAGCTTCTTTTGCATGCTTTATGCTTTCTTCAACAATTTCTGCTTGGTTATCAGAACCTACATTCAAAAAGTGTTAAGCAAAATAGGGCAACCATATCAAGCAAGCCAAAAAACAAGTTCTTATCCCTACAAATTTTCTCCCTTTTGCCAAGATTTTGCATCCCATCTTCCTCTTAGCTTCTTTGCATCTTGGCTTAGCTGATGCAAAGGGTGTCCCATTTCCTACTGTTCTTGTTCTTATTTCATTTTATGCAAACTTGATTTACTTCGGTGGTGGTTTTGCGGGGATGTCACATTTGTTTATGAAAACTCAGCTTTCCTAGAGGGAGATGTCCTCCTCCATTTGAATTTGGCTCCCTGATACTTGTCTGAGGAGGACTCAGGATATCCTAAGAATAGACGCAATTTGGAGGACAGGCAGAATTATCAAATTACTCGTGACAATTTAATGCTGTGCATGACTACGACACAATACTAGTTTAATGTGACCACGACACAATACTAGTTTAATGCTGAAATGGCATTACCAGGCACACTGCCCTTGCGGCAGTGTTCCCATTCCCAAAGAAAAGAAGCCAAATGATGCTTCAGAGACATAATACTTTCAGAGAGACTTCCAATACAGATAAAAGTACATACAATACTTGCCTTGAGCCATTTTCCTTTCAAGCATTGACAGTTGACATAGGATCTCCTTGTTTGGACCCTTCATGATGCCAAACCACCAAAAGTTTCAGGCATAGATATTGACTCCGACAAGCGGGCCAGATGGTTATCATTTAACACCTAGAGTACAAAAAGAGATACAAAGAACCTTGCTTAATGCGAGATTGAAGCAATTTTTTGCTGAAGGTAGGTCTCCCTTCTTCCAAATGCAGTTACCTAAACATAACCAAGCATCTGCAAGAGATGGATTCAACTTAACCTGGACCAAAAAGGTTTTGTTTTCACAAAAACTAACATCAAGCTAAAGAATAAAACACATGAAACAGAAAAACCAGGAATTCGGTGCTCACAGCTTTTGAGAGATGTTCTTCTGCTTCTTTCTTATAGTCAGGAAATACATCCAATAACTTTCCTCTTAGATATTCATATGTTGCTCGTTGTAGAGGCGATTTCCTCTTTTCTGCCCAATACAGAGAGAAGTGAAACCAGAAATTATTTTCACAGACTGTTAAAAGAGAAAAGCCCAACTGCATTATTTTCAGTATATTACTGGTTATAATGTGAAGGTTCATCATAAAAGCAAAGAAGGGGTGCCACCCATTTTACCAAAGTCATTTACAAGACAATGTCTATGCTACTCAGACACAACATATTCATTGGCAAGCATTACGAAGATAACCAAATGTGAGATGTCTGTAGCAACTTAATATCAGCTATTTGAAGCATCTTTATTCCCAATCCAATGAGATGAATTAGAACCACCATTCTTTTCATTGCTCTTATTTTCTTTAACAAACCCACACTCCATTTTCCACTAACTCCAGCCACAACAGAAAATTCCCATGTCAAAGAAGATAAGTAAAGCAGTTAAAATAACACATAAAGATACACAGACGAAGACGCAGAAGCATGAAACTGACGTGTGTTTTTATTACTGACTAAACAAGGGCACGGAAGCACAAGAAATGCTCCTTTTCACTGGTATCACACGAAAAGCACAAGAACAAACACGGATCAAATCCTCCTCAACAAAATAAAAAACTCGCATACTCCCACATATCCCGCAACGCAGCAACATGAGACGTGCCTCATAAGCACAACGCAATGTTCGCATTCGCCACTAAAAAAAAAAGCCTCAGTGACGATTATCACCACGCAAAACTTCAACAATGCCGAATTCAACCTCTCCTGAAGTTCCACGAACTACCGGATCAATCAAATGACGAGCTCTTAACACAATCCAATCTGAAGATTGCGAAAGGGTATTGAAGCTTGCCAACCAATGAAATTGAAAAGAGTTACCAGGAGGAATGGAATCGAGGAGCTTGAGCGCCGAGTTCGATTCGTCGCGCAACTTCGAGAGCTTGTCTTCTGCATTGGAGGGGAAGTAGGTGTCCCGGACGCGATAGAGATTGCTCGCAGCTTCAGCCGCAGCTGCGAGCAAGCTCGGTTCCGCTTGACTGCTCATTTCGGTCGCCGGCACGAAGAAATCGCAGTTGATCGAAGTCGTGAGGATGGACGAGTGCTTGAAGACGGCACCGGCGGGCTCGAGGAGAGAGGATCGGTCAAACGACCTCGTTTGCTTTGTTTATTGCACAGTTTTTGCAGCTTGCGCGATTTGGCCCTTTTAATTTTTACCGTGCAATCCAGTCCTCTACCTTCTCGATTTTACAATCAAGTCCTTTTTTTTTTTATTAAATTGCGTTATTTAAAAAAAAATGAATGATTTGAAAAATATTTTTTTAATATAAGTCTTTCTATTAAGATTCTACTGTTTTAAGGAAAATAAATAATTTAAAAAATAATTTTTTAAAAATGAGCACTTAAATCGGTTAAAATAATTTATCGAAAATAAATGGAGCCTAAGTACTTTTATTGAAATTGTATAATTGCTGATATGACTCGTTAACATGGCAAAAAATTATCCTACCAAAAAACAAAAAGCATGGCAAAAATTTAAGTAAGTGTTGCTAATGTAGCGGCAAGTCAAAAAACCAATCTTGTTTTTTGTGTCCAAGAAAAGCACAGAAACAGAAAGAAACTGCAGACGGAGAGGCCGTCGCTGCTCATCACGTCGTTCCTCCTGGTCTCGCCGTGCTTCGCGGCCTTGTCGCACGGCATCCCCGCGGTCTTCGTACTCAGGGACTCGATCTTCTTCGATGCGGGGAACAACCGCGGGAACTGCACGGCCCAGGCCGATTTCCCGCCCTACGGGTCGAGCTTCTTCCATCACCCGACAATCGATCTTCTTCCTTGAGTCCGGCTCAAATGACGTGTTCAACTATTTCCTCCGTCTCAATGCCTCGACGCGTACGTGCAGGGCCATGCTCGCGGAAGTGGCCTTGCTTGATCAGCGAGATCCACAAGCTCGGCGCATGCTGGATCGCGGTGTTTTCGCTGCGCCCCGTCGGGTGCGTCCCGGCTCAAGCTCTCTTACTGGCTGGCCAGTGTTAGCGTGTCTCGCGCTCGACGAGTTTTGAAGAAAATTACAGTACAGAACGAACTTGCATGAACATCTGGTGATCTATATGTAAGTTGCGATTTTAATCCTTATGCAGCAACCCAAACTCATCACGTATAGATATGCGAATCACAGTTTCATAAAGTAGAAGAATTGACGCACCTTATTTCGGATCCATCGTTTTTGATGCGGAATAGCGATGAACCGATGCTCGAAATCTTCTCTTCTAAAACCCCCTTATGCATCGGCTTCAATGAGACGGCCCCTCACGTATCATTTTCTGATGACTATTTATGTGAGGTTATGTGGACATTAGGGTTTTGAGGAGGGACTTGAGCTTTATTTATAGAGTTTGTAACATACCCTCTCATTACGGATAAGGAAATAACTCAACCCACACTATTTAGCTACATATTAGACTAAATATGAAACTGCATATCTTTTCTTTATTAGACCAATTAATAATTACAATAACAATTAATAAAGCCCATATATATATATATTCTAACATTCTCCCACTTGGGCTATATTATTTGAAATTGTACTGTATATGTCCATCTTATTTTGGTCTAGAGATAATTCCTAATAGTCAATCCGATCCCATAAAGTCTTAGGCACCGAATCATGGTAGTAACTGCATCAGAAGACACATAGCCATCCATGGTTACAAATGCTCTTAACTTCACTGATGCGGATTTAATATGATAGTGTGGCAAGCGGATAACACCTCTAATAATAGAGAAACTTTATGTGTTATGTCAGTCACAATTCTTTTACTTTAAGTGTCACGAAAGCTGATGTGCCACTAGAGAATATCCTTATGGTTTCAACGAACCCACATATATCTTACATTTATAGTTAACTATACTTTATGTGTAACAAGACATACGTTTATGGCAAAAATTTAAATGCCCCAGCCATCACTAAAGATTTACACAACACCTTGAGATTTTCAACATATATGCATTCAATATGAAAATAACACATTCATAAACACTTTATTGAATGTAAAAGGTCAAAACATATCAAAACTGTTACTAAATGTAACAGAACACAAATGTAAACTTTATTAGAGCAAAAATAAAATAGCTCCCACTAATCAACAGCAACTCATGATGCTACTTAGCCCATCAATCAACATGTCATAACGCATCCCATGATGCTTTTAAGTCTATGACAAGTCGTTCAAATATGCAAGGGCAAAGACCTTTAGTTAGTGAGTCCGCAGCCATATCATCTGTGAAATAAGCTCTACTGTAGTGTCACCATTCTCATCTGTTACATTTATAGTCAAAAACTTGACCACAAGATGCTTAGACCTCTTGGGACCTCTGTTGTTGTTAATGAACAACAATGCAGAGTTATTGTCACAATACAACTGTACGGGTCTATCCACAAAATTAAATACGGTCAACTCCCTAATGAGATTTCGGAGCCAAATAACCTGAGTAACAGCCGAAAAGCATGCTACAAACTGCGCTTGCTTGATAGAGGATGACATAGATTTTTGTTCTCGCTTTTCTATAATACTGCACTTCCCTTTAGACATACAAATATATATAGTTGTCAACTTCACATCATCCTAATAGCTAGGAAAGTCTGAATCCGAATACCATACTAGCTGCAAGTTCTGAATATGTCTATAAATCAGCATATAGACTTTTGTCCTCTTTATCTACCTCAAAACTTTCTTAGCAGTAATCCAGTGATCGTGTCCTGGATTTGACCGATATCTGCCTAGAAGTCTCGTTGCAAAAACAACATCTGGTCTGGTGCAAACTTGAGAATACATGATGCTTCTAAGTGCACCAGCATATGGTACATTCTTTATTTGGCTTTTTCTTAATATCTTTATGAAGACACTATGACCGATTCAGTTTATTGCCCTTAATGAGAGAAGCAATTCCTAACTTGCAATACTTTATCCTGCATCTTTCAAAAATACAATCAACATGTGTCCTTTAGAATTAACCCAATATATGGCAAGAACGATCCATATGGATCTCAATGCCTAGGACAAAATACTCCTAACCAAGGTCAAACATGTCAAAATGCTTTGACAACATCCGCTTCACCTCATGCAGTAATTCAAGAAAACTGCTCTCAAGCAAGATATCGTCTACATAAAACATGAGGAAAATAATTTTCCTCCCATTGACCTTGTGACATCCTGTTGAGGGAGTGTGCACAACTCTTCGTCCCACATCGCTTAGGGGGGAGTCCTTGGCTGGCTTATATGGTGCCGTGTTCCTCTTAACTTACAAGACGCATTTTCTGAGGGTTGTATGGGCGACCCTCGAAGGAACAAATTCGTGAGGACTGTGTGTCCAAAGCGGACAATATCTTGCGAGTAGTGAGCCTAGGTCGTTATAATTGGTATCAAAGCCGACTCCCGACAACGTGTGGACCGCAGTGGACGCTCGCTGGTGGACGCTGTGCCTTTGAGGGGGAAAGTATGTGACATCCCTCTGAGGGGGTGTGCACAACTCTTCGTCCCACATCGCTTAGGGGGAGTCATGGGCTGGTTTATATGGTACCGTGCCCCTTTAACTTACAAGATGCCTTTTCTGGGGATTGTATGGGCGACCCTCGGAGGAACAAAACTGTGAGGACTGTGTGCCCAAAGCGGACAATATCTTGCCAGTGATGGGCTCAGGTCGTTATAAACCTTATAGTATATACACTAATTTACTTTGTTCTTGACATAACCGAATAAAGCAACAACACTATGAAACTTCAAGTACTATTGTCTAAAAGCTTACTTGAACCCATAAATAGACTTTTCAGTCTAGAATCCCCATGAATATGATTAAACCTTATTCCATGGTATTTATATGAGATTCCTCTTTCTCTACACACAAGCTTACCTGAATCATCTGCTGCAAAACCATTGGGTTACATAATATAAACTTCCTTATTAAGGTCCCCATTCAGAAAAGAAGTTTTAACATCCATATGGTAAAACTCCTTATCATAATGAGCTATTAATGCCATAATCACTCTGAAAAAATCTTTAGGAGAGACTGAAGGAAAAAATTATGTTAAGTCTACTCCTTCTCTATGAGTGAAAAATTTGGCTACCAATACGACTTTAAACTTCTCTATCTTTCATTTGGGGTCCCTTTTAGTTTATACACCCAATTGCAGCAGATGGACTTGTGACCTTGAGGCGTGTCAACAAGCTTTCAAGCACCTTATGTTTCATAGTCTGTGTCTCGTCTATCAATGCACCCAACCACAGTTCAGATTGAGGACAAGAAATAGTATCTATATAAATTACTAGATCAATCATATAGCCGATATTGTAGTCATGCTCTTCCAGATAGACTATACAGTGTGGTGGTATAGCGATCGTCTTTGCCTAATAGATCTATTAAGTAGAACTACTTCAACCTTATCATGCGCTTGTGGGGTTTGAAAAAATTCATCAGGAAATGTCACATTAACAGCATCCTGAACCCCCAACAAGTTTAGTTTGTAGTTTAGGGGTGTCCACGATCCTGTATAAGCAGAGAAAAACGACATGATAATCCCCACCGCACTGTTATCTTTAATAGTCTATAAGCAGCTACATTTTTTCGGCCACATCAAACTCCGGCAACTTAGCTATATGTGATTCCACAATTCTCGTTCCTCCATTGGGATCATAAAATCAATACCCCTTTAAATGATCTGGGTAAGGTACGAAGTAAAACTGAGCGGTTCTGGAATCCAACTTATCTAATGTTGGATTATGTAACTTTACTTCTGCAGGAACACCTCAAACCTTAATATGGTTTAAACTATATTAACATCCAGTCCATGACTCAAAGGAAGTCAATGGAATAGCTTTGGTAGAAACGCGGTTCACAATGTAAAGGGCTGCTTTCAAAGTTTCACCCCATAGAAAACCATATAAGTTGGTTTTACAAATCATACTCTTCATCATATCCATAAGGGTGTGATTGCGCCTTTCGGCCACACCTTTTAATTCAAGACTCCCACGAATAGTAAACTGAGTTACTATCCCAGAATCCTCTTAAGTATTTGGTAAATTGCTCTTTAAGCTATCTAGCATCACCATGCCTGCCAAAATACTCACCATCTCGGTTAAAACTAACAACCTTTATGATTTTTCCCAACTATTTCTTGACTTTAGTCCGAAATATCTTGAATTTGTCAAGAAATCCAAACTTTTCTTTAATCAAGTATATATAACCATATAGGGAAATAATCGTCAATAAATGTGATGAAATCAAAATTTCTACACAATGTTGCCGTATAGGGTCCACTTATATCAGTGTGAATGACCTCTTATAGGTCATAACTGCGGACTGCAGTTTTATTCTTTATTTTAGTCATCTTACCTCTACAACAGTTTACGTATGTGTTTAGGTCACTTTTAAGAGTGGGCAGAATGTTTGCCTTTATCAGTCTTTCCACTCTTTCTTTAGATATGTGACCAAGACATTTATACCATGATGAGTAAGACCGTTTCTTAGGTAGAGGTCTTTTGAAAATAACTTTTCAGCCGTATAAGCGACGTATATATCATTGGGAGTTAAACACAATATGTACCATCCATTAGGCATATAGTAGCACCCGAACCTTATCTGAATCAAAGAACATAGAAATACTAGTGTTCCTTATTTCAGAAGAGTAGCTACATAAGTCCAGACTTTATACGGAAACAAAGTCTCGTCTTTAAGGAAAGTACATAAAATGCGTTTCTAATGTCAAGTTAAAACCAGAATCTAGAATGATATTCCCACAAACTCAACGTCGACTTTATAGTTGTTTCTACAGTGAGCTTGATTCATCCTAATTTAGTATCTTTCAATTTATGAATCCCCATATGGTAAACGCAACATAATTTGTTGCACCGCTATCTAGCCACCGCGAACAAGATAGGGCTTTTGATAGATTAGATTCACAAACAACCGCCAAAGAATCATAACCTTTATGCTCACACTTAGACAACCAAGTTTTATTTTTATTGCAGTTTTTGTTTATGTGACCGTACTTCTTACAAAAGAAGTAGGGTCACCATCCTTCTTAAAGGATGCTTTCTATGGACCCAAACCGTCAGAATGATTGGTGATTTTATGATTTTCTTTACGAGTATGATTTCTGAACCACTTAATAGGCAATTCTACCATATTTAAGACGTAATCTTTAATCTTACCAGAACCATCACACCTGATGTTAAAGAGTCATTGCAGATGTGTATTACTTTCAGCATTAGACGATACATGGTTCAAAACCTCCAAGGCTTCCATCATTTATTTAACAGTGTAGTCAACTAACAAAAATACTTTTCAAGTGTTCCTTAATGGATCGCTTGATAGCTAACAATAAGTAGATCATATTGCTCTTTTCCCTAGCAACACATAGTGCTTTTTAGGATTCCTCACTAATGAGAGTGAGATCTGCAGGTTTATACTTAATAATGGCAACATCTTTAATATTCGGCGGTCCATTGCAAACATAAAATCCCCATTCACTTCTAAAAATTTGAACCAATATGAACCTCAATTTTAACAGAGTTGCCGTTCACAAAAACGGTGACTGAAAAATAATCAATGTATACAGTTAGCATAATATGAAAATTTACCTTGAGAGTTACATATATCATTATATAATCACCTTTGGATAAAAAATATGATATGCAGTTGTACACTCTCTACATTACAGCGGCCATGAGAATTTATTTTAATCTTCGTTAATCACCACCTTTGGATGTATGAAAATACTTAGATTAGACAATTCTTAATCATATGCTGTACATGTATCCCTCCATGTAACAATACGCAATTACCTCCTTTGGGAGTATAACTACGCATTAAAACAGGAGATATCCCAATAATTTATAAACCGCCCAACCAAGTGTGCCACTTTAGCGGTCACAACCCAATTGAATTTTTCTGAAATTGAGATATAAACTTATATTTCACATTTACCGTATGCATGTAATTTCAGATTTAAACTTAGGGGCAATTATCCTCAAAGATTACATGCCGTGCTAATTTACATTGATACACTCAACAATACATGTTAAACCATATACAAGTAATTGATAAATTATGCTCCACATATCTGTATGTGGTACATACATGTGAGCTTGCACCTGTATTTCACAAATCATAGAGCATACGAAAATTACAAAAAAATACCCCAACCAATACACGTATTTGGGGTTTCATACGTATTTTCATTCCACAAAAGCATCAAACATGTAAAATAAACATACCATCTTGTAGAGCATGATCATACGAGCAAGTCGGTACCTAGAACTCCTCGAACGCATCAACCACGTGCCCTCACGCTCGCCTCAATCTCTCTACTCGTGGTCCCCACGCCCTGACACACGTAGCACACGTGTTTGGTCTCAGCCGGTTCATAAAATCGATTCGACCGGTTTATCCGGTCTGATCGCCAATCCCTAACCGACAACATGAACCGGGTCAAGCGGTTTGGCCGAACCAGTCAACGACCGGTTGACGGCCAATCCCTAACTGACAACATGAACCGGGTCAAGCGGTTCCGCCGAACCGATCAACGACCGATCTGACTGGACGGCCCGAGTCAACGGTGAACGAGTCGGGTCGGGCCCGGACTGAGGTGACGCACGTGCAGGGCTCAGGTCTAGCGGGTGGGGAGGATTGCTGGCGCGTCGCCGCGCGTGGCGGCGATTCCGGCCTCCTCCGGCGGCGATCTTCATACGGTTTTGCTCATCTCGATGAGCACATTCCGAATATATAATTACTTTTCACTTTTACCGAAAATAAAATTTTGAAAAATACCAGAACGTGATTCGAGATCTAGAACGCGTTTGCTCTAATACCACATGTAAGTTGCGATTTTAATCCTTATGCAGCGACCCAAAATCATCACGTATAGATATGCGAATCACAGTTTCATAAAGTATAAGAATTGACGCACCTTGTTTTGGATCCATCGTTCTTGATGTGGAATAGTGATGAACCGATGCTCGAGATCTTCTCTTCTAGAACCCCCTTATGCACTGGCTTCAATGGGACGGCCCATCACGTATCGCTTTACGACTCTTTATGTGAGGTTAGGTGGACATTAGGGTTTAGAGGAGTGACTTGAGCTCTATTTATAGAGTTTGTAACCTGCCCTCTCATTACAATAAGGAAATAACTCAGCCCACACTATTCAGCTCCATATTAGACTAAATAGGAAAATGTATATCTTTTCTTTATTAGACCAATTAATAATTACAATAACAATTAATTATATATATATATATTCTAACACTATACTCACTTTGACAACAGAAATAAATTGCTTTTCGAGATTAATTCTTTACTTTTTTTATCAACTTTCATCCGAATTTATCACAAATGCCTTATATTTATCAACTCGTATATGTACTTATCAATATTTATTTGTATCACTTAACAGCTTTACTCTCATTATTTTACCAATTAATATCAAATCTTTTTTTTTTTTACCAAAAAAAGATTCGACGATTTTCATGAAGCTGAAAGATGCTCATTTCCACATACTCTTTGGCTCCAGTTTACACGTAATTGTTGCATTTTCTCAGGTGATCGATCACATTCGCCAAAAGATGCAAACGGCAGATTTTCGATAAAAGGACACTTTTGGTGTCAAAAGTTATGTGCGAAGATCACTTTGGTGCCAAAAATTTCAATCAGATCACTTAAGTGCCAAATTGGAGACAAAATGATCATTTTAGTGCCAAATCGGAGATAAAATGATCACTTTGGTGCCTCTGGTGAAATTTTTCGGCCAAAAGTGCCACGTGTCATTAATAATTAATTTTTCAATGTAAAATGACATTTAAAAAAAATTAGTCCACGTGGGCTGCCACGTGGACTTCTGCACTTTAAAATAAATTAAAATAAATCAAATTCAATTTTACAAATTAGCTAAAATTTAAATTCGTTTAAAATAAAAAATTTATTTAACAAATTAAAAATATGCTTAAAAATTTAACAAAAAACCTTTAAAAAAAAGGAACAAAAAGTTTTAGAACCAGGCGATGAGGGCATGAAAGCCCTCGCTGCCGCTGCCCCCACCAACGCTGGCAATGGCCGGCGGTGGTGGGGCATGGCCAGTGGGGGTCGCTGAGCCTCGGCTGGGGGTCGGCAACCACCGTCGGCCTAGATCTGGGCGATTGTAAATGTTTTTTTTTTTTTGAGTTTTTACTTTTTTTGTTAATTTTTTAACCTAATTTTTCAATTTATTTTAAATAAAATTTGTATCTTTTGAATTTTTTTTTTCCAATTTTTAGATTTTTTTTTAAAAATTTTAATTGCTGAGTGGACCTCGTTGGAGCCACGTCAACCTCGAATATTAATAAAATAATGCCAGGTCAAAATTTCGGCGTACAAATCGGACTTGGCACCAAAGTGATCGTTTTTCAAAAAACTTGACACTTAAGTGATTCGTTTGAAAATTTTCGCACCAAAGTGATCTCCATACACAACTTTTGGCACTAAAAGTGTCATGTTCCCCATATTTTCTTCATGCATTTTCTGGGCCTTATTATTCACATGAAATCCTAGTACGCTCAGTCGATCCTCTTGGAGAATGCATGCGGGGTCCGAGGTGTCACAGAAAGAGGAGTATCTTATTTCGAGTCCACTTAGCAAAGGGGGAGAATTGCTAGGAAAATACTCATGAGCATATTAATCTCATTACAGTAACCCATAAACAAAGTATAATGCTGTTGCGAACAAAGAATTGCCTGTGCTAGCAGTATTGCACAAACAGACAGTCTGATGCTGTTTCTACGTAAGAAGTTCATCCAACAGCTTGTCCAAGTTTGTGGACGATGACCCATTTGGATCCGTTGCCTCCTGTGCTAGTTTCTTCCGCTCTCTGATTCTTTCCTTCATTTGTTTTCCCTTGTCTCCTTCCATCAATTCCCTCACTAGCCTTTCCACTTCCTCTCTTCTGACCACACCTGATAACTCCAAACCAATCTCCCATTTACTACAAGCGTAGGTGCAGTTCGTCCTCTGGTCGCCAAAAGATGGCCAACAGATCATTGGGACTCCTGCCGACACACTCTCGATTATGGAGTTCCATCCGCAGTGCGTTAAGAACCCTCCGGTCCCCATGTGGTTGAGAACTGCCTCCTGTGGACACCAATCTGCAAGCATACTTCTTCCTTCTATATCTTCGATGAATTCCCAGGGAAGAACTGCCGAATCCCCTCTTACAAGGTCAGGCCTAATTATCCACAAGAATGGATGTTTGCTGTTGGCCAGTCCCATTGCAAACTCAATAAGCTCTTCTCTTGTCAAGACAGCTATGCTGCCGAAATTAACGTACAGAACCGAATTCGGTTCCTTCGAGTCAAGCCATCGAAGGCACTCTGTATCTTCTCTCCACAGATTGCAGTCGATAGATCTCAGGGGGCTATCTTCCTTCACTAGTTTGTCGACAAGTAACGAGAGTGGCCCGATTGCATAAACGCGAGGAAACATTGATGATAGAGCATCAAGCAATTCTGATTCAAGGGCGTCAAAGGTATGGAAAATCATTGCTGAGGCAGTATTTGCTCTCTCAGCGGCATCCATTGTAAAATTGAACATAATGTCTTCAGGATCCGTGCTACGAACGAAGGTTGGCAGGTCCCACAATGTAATATTCTTCATTCCTGGAATCCAGTCAATTACTGTATCCAAATAGCCGTTTGTTAAGTAGCTGGTATCTGCATCACACGTGATATTCTCAGTCTTACATCAGCTTAATCGCAGAGTCTACTCACAAGGTTCTAATAAAACTATCTTCCCTGTACTTGTACCTTTTAATGGCGTGAGACCCTTTTCCCTAAGCGTCCGGTATTGTTTGAATCCCATGAAGGCGCAGGCGGGGATTGTCCACAAGTGTACGATAGGGATGCCGAACTCTTGAGCAGCTTCGTTGGTGGCAAACGACATGAATCCATCGGAGAAGATGCAAGTGACCGGAGGAACATCTGAGTTTGGTGCGGTGTGGTTGAGATTGGAGATGAGATCAGAAAATGGAGCGGCCATGTTCTTTCTGATAGAATAACATAGAGCCACGAGGTCTTGGCTTGAGTCTGCATCCGTGGGAGGAAGGCCGTCGGTGATGGTCAGGAACCGAAAGCCACTGAAGCCGTCGAGGGCTCGAGGTCCCCTCGACTTCAGTAAGCGTCGATGGTTATACTCGGTGTTCACAAAGGATATGCAGAAACCTTTTGTATACAGAAGCTTTGCCAGTTTTAGCATTGCTCCTATGTGGCTTTGGTATGGACCTGGGATGCAAACGGCATGGCTTCTCTGATCTGTGGCTGATTGGGTGTCCATCTCTCTATCTCTCTCTCTCTCTATCTCTCTCTCTCTCTCTCTCTCTCTCTCTCTCTCTCTCTCTCTCTCTCTGCCTCTCTCTCTATCTCTCTCTCTCTCTCTGCCTCTCTCTCTCTCAGGTGATACTCTGTTGGATTTTCCGGAAGCGTGTGTGCAAGTGTGGGCGCATGGGAGTTATTTGCAAAGGACAAATCTTGGCACTTCAAGATTTTCTCGGTAAATAATGACCGACATCCCTTGCTCACAAAGTCTGAGAACAAGCCATTCTCCTTTTCTCCTTCTCCTCTTCTTGACCAATTCAACCACCGCCTAGTTTGACCCAACCGCCGCCTAGGACGAGAAAACATTAGGTACAGACGGGGTATTCCTGACGTGGCACCCAGGTCCACTCATCGTGCGACACGTGGCGCACACGGCCCCACTTCTCAGAAAAGTTCTGCAGCCTCTGAAAAACTCTCTTCGGTTGGCTTTTCTTGCTTCCCACGTGGGATAGAGAGTTTAATATTCTTCATTCCTGGAATCCAGTCAATTACTGTATCTAAATAGCCGTTTGTTAAGTAGTTTTTTTTTTATCAGAGTCATAATGCTAAGCCGGCTTTTGGAAACAAATGAAACTGTGAAGAGCACACAAGTTTTACGACCTGCCTTACCCTTTTGAGCCTACTTATGGTCTTGTAATAGTTGTCCAGTGATATAGAAATAATTCGCGGCTTTGGACTTAGGTGAAAGAAGATTCCTGAAACAGTTGCTGTCGCTGAAGAATTGGCATATACTCTTCTGAAATCAGCAAAAGATACAGGATGGGAACGGTGCATCCTCGGAAATCTTGTCAAGAACTGG
Organism: Lenwebbia sp. NSW1173648; assembly: GCA_029784005.1. Classification (NCBI taxonomy): domain Eukaryota; kingdom Viridiplantae; phylum Streptophyta; class Magnoliopsida; order Myrtales; family Myrtaceae; genus Lenwebbia; species Lenwebbia sp. NSW1173648. The sequence goes on from JARCGZ010000010.1 coordinate 9,042,771, forward strand.
GAAGGAGAGTCCTAAGCTTGCCCGACCTTTCATTGTTTCTTTCTTATACTGCAATTGCACTATTGTTTCTTTCTTCGGTGGATCTTCAGAGAATGGATGAAGGGTCCAAAGGTGTCGCAGAAGGGGAGTGTCTTATCGCTCGTCTTCTTAGCCAAGTAGAGAGTCGCTTGGAGAATGCTCATAAGTAGGGGTGAGCATGATTCCAAGGTAGAACCTGAAACCGGTGAGGAACCTATCTGGTTTCAGGTTCCAAATTATGCATGGTAGTTTCTAAGTTTCAAAATTTGGAAAATCTGTTCTAACTGATAGGTTCCTCACCGGTTTGATGTGTCCTGCTTTCTTACAGTGGAAGCAGATTACATCTTTGTCTTCCTGTTTGTCATTGCTCGATTGTCTCTGATCATTCTTTCTAAATGATTTCTTCCCTTTGAAGTTTCTACCTCTTCGAGCCATCTTTCTAAACTTCTTCACCATGAGAGCAAGTTCTTCGTCGTCTTCATCTTCATCTTCTGAATCTGGCACTTCAAAGTCAATTTCAGATTTTAAAGCAATGGACTTCTTACCTTTTGAATCTCTTGTTTTGTTGGTACGCTCAGTCTCATATGACTGTAAAGTTCCGACTAGCTCATCAATAGATAGAGGTCTGATTGTTTGACATTCCTGTATTGATGGCTTGATATAATTCTAGTCATCTGTAAGTCCTCGAAGGATCTTTCTTACTTGCATTAATTCTGTTACAGGAGCGCCTTGCCTTGCAAGACCACTTGCTAGAATTTGAAACCTGTTAATCATTTCAGCAATTGATTCATCGTGCTTCATTTTGAAGGCTTCGTAATCACTTAGCAGAATGCTAAAAGTTGTTTCTTTCACTCAGTCAGTTCCCTGGTATGTGACATGAAGTCTGTCCCATATAGCTTTGGCTGAATCTTCTTCTGCAACTCGATTATATAGAGGAATAGATAAAGCGCAGAAAAGTGCATGCACAGCTTTAGAATCAAGTCCTTGTCTTTTTGTTCTTTCTGAATCTGACAGTGTTGTAGTAACATTTGTATTGTTGTTTCCTGCATTTCCAGTGGAGGGGGTTGCTGTTACAACAGGAACTACTCCATTGACAACAACTTCCCACATCATATCATCCGATGCCTTGAAGAACCACTTCATTTTGTTGCACCACATATTGTAGTCTTTCCCGTCAAAATAAGGTGGTTTGTTGCTGAAATGTGCATCACTGGTTCTTGTGAAATTATTGCTAGACATGATAGATCGTTAGCTCTGAAGTAAAACACTTCAAAATTATGAGCAACCAAGCTCTGATACCAATTGTTGGATCTAGCAATATCACCTAAAGGGGGGGAATAGGTGATTCTGAACACTTTTGGTATTTAATGCGAAAATTAATAGGTTCAGAACATAAACTGAATAAGATCAGTAAAAAGACGTGCAGATAAACTAAACACAACAAGATGAGTTTAGGGAAAGAGAAATTACACGTAGTGTTTATAGTGGTTCGGCTTTAGCAAGCCTATGTCCACTCTCCCACGATGACAGCCGATCGGCTGGATTCCACTATGAGTCGATGAAAGGTTACAAGAGATGTCACTCTAATTACTCTTACAAAGGAACCTCTCAAGACGGAGTATTTTAAGCTCACAAGAACAAGAGAATGTAAATCTGAACAACTCAGCACTTTGGAATTTTAAGTTCTTGAACCCCCTCGTAACAGTCACCATTGATCTTCTTTTATACTCCTTCGACCTTGAACTAACCGTTACCAAGGTCCTTCAAAGGATCGCTCCTCAATCTCTAATTGGCGCCATCAATCTTGATTGACCGAGATTGTATATAGGAAGATCCAGTAACCGTTCCTTCAGATTCAATCGCCCATACAACCAAATCTTCAGTTTCCATAAATATAGTTCATCCAAATCTCCAAGATATCTTGTTCATGGAAGGTAATATCCAATCGAGGATATTCTCCTGATTTGATTGGAAAATAATCCTGTCAATCAAATCTTATAAACTTCCATAAAAAGAAGCGGCCAAACCGAAAACCTGCCAAACGTGGGTTTTCAGAATCTGGTAGCGAGATAATGCAAAATCTGAACGTTGTTCAGAAGCAGTCTTCTGAACCAAAGAGACTCTCTGAATCTGAACAGATTAGAACAGTGACTCTGAGCTTCTGCAAAGTCCTTGCTGACGTGTCACATAAATCTTCTCGAGATAAGTTTTCAGAGGCAACACAAACCTCCTTCTGAAGTCTTCAGAGGCAGCACAGACTTCCTTCTGAAGTCTTCAAAGGTAGCACAAACTTCCTTCTGAAGTCTTCAGAGGCAACACAATTCTCCTTCTAAATACTGGACTTCGACTATCTCTGAAGCAAGTGTGCGACGACTACTCCTTGAGTCTGAACGCCAGTTTTGGAACATTATAAGCTTTTGTTCACATGCTCATTGCCTGCAATAATAAATTATTTGTATTAACCAGATTCTCTTACAATAAGGATAGTTTTGTCAGAATCAAAATATTCAGAGGGAAGATTTTCTCAACAATATGTTCTTTGTGAAGAGTTACAAAGGGGAGTTTCTGCTAGTGAATTACATCCCTAGTGTTTGAAGGCAATTAAATCTTGTGAGTAAGATTTGTGAATTCCTTCTTGAGACTGGGAGATTTTTCGTGAGGAATTGCGGGCTAAACAATTGTGAGTTATTGGATGTAATTGGGGTTGGAAAAAGCTGAAAGAGTTTGAGTGACTCGAGTGTGGTTTGAAATCTCCGTTGGATCGCTTGTTCTATAGTGGAATTCGTTGCTGCTCTCCTCATGGACGTAGTTCCACAACCGAACCACGTAAATTTGGTGTCCGATTTATTTTCTTGTTGTCTATTTTATTGTTTGGTCGCTTGCTTCCGCACAACAATAAGTATGCCAATAGATATCTTTCGAGTTATAACTAAGCATGAAGAGTAGAATATGGGTGTAGGAAAGACAGCTCTTCTTGTTGGGAACAAGTTTATAGGATAGATGAATTAGGTAGTCTGTGCAAACCTCATGAAACACACCGATGAGAACATATAATCTCATTACAGGAACCCATAAACAAAGTATAAAGCTGTTGTGAACAAACAATTGCCTGTGGTAGCAGTGTTGCACAAACAGACGTCTGGTGCTATATTTAAGTTAGAAGTTCATTCAACAGCTTGTCCAAGTTTTTGGACGATGACCCATTTGGATCTGTTGCCTCCTGTGCTAGTTTCTTCCGCTCTGTGATTCTTTCCTTCATTTGTTTTCCCTTGTCTCCTTCCATCAATTCCCTCACTAGCCTTTCCACTTCCTCTCTTCTGACCACACCTGATAACTCCAAACCAATCTCCCATTTACTACAAGCGTAGGTGCAGTTCGTCCTCTGGTCGCCAAAAGATGGCCAACAGATCATTGGGACTCCTGCCGACACACTCTCGATTATAGAGTTCCATCCGCAGTGCGTTAAGAACCCTCCGGTCCCCATGTGGTTGAGAACTGCCTCCTGTGGACACCAATCTGCAAGCATACTCCTTCCTTCTGTTTCTTCCATGAATTCCCGGGGAAGAACTGCCGAATCCCCACTGACAAGGTCTGGCCTAATTATCCACAAGAATGGATGTTTGCTGTTGGCCAGTCCCATTGCAAACTCAACAAGCTCTTCTCTTGTCAAGACAGCTATGCTGCCGAAATTAACGTATAGAACCGACTTCGGTTCCTTCGAGTCGAGCCATCGAAGGCACTCTGTATCTTCTCTCCACAGATTGCAGTCGACAGATTTCAGGGGGTTCTCTTCCTTCACTAGTTTATCAACAAGTAACGAGAGTGGCCCAATTGCATGAACGCGAGGAAACATCGATGATAGAGCATCAAGCAATTCTGATTCAAGGGCGTCAAAGGTATGGAAAATCATTGCTGAGGCAGTGTTTGCTCTCTCAGCGGCATCCATTGTAAAATTGAACATAATGTCTTCAGGATCCGTGCTACGAACGAAGGTTGGCAGGTCCCACAATGTAATATTCTTCATTCCTGGAATCCAGTCAATTACTGTATCCAAATAGCCGTTTGTTAAGTAGCTGGTATCTGCATCACACGTGATATTCTCAGTCTTACATCAGCTTAATCGCAGAGTCTACTCACAAGGTTCTAATAAAACTATCTTCCCTGTACTTGTACCTTTTAATGGCGTGAGACCCTTTTCCCTAAGCGTCCGGTATTGTTTGAATCCCATGAAGGCGCAGGCGGGGATTGTCCACAAGTGTACGATAGGGATGCCGAACTCTTGAGCAGCTTCGTTGGTGGCAAACGACATGAATCCATCGGAGAAGATGCAAGTGACCGGAGGAACATCTGAGTTTGGTGCGGTGTGGTTGAGATTGGAGATGAGATCAGAAAATGGAGCGGCCATGTTCTTTCTGATAGAATAACATAGAGGCACGAGGTCTTGGCTTGAGTCTGCATCCGTGGGAGGAAGGCCGTCGGTGATGGTCAGGAACCGAAAGCCACTGAAGCCGTCGAGGGCTCGAGGTCCCCTCGACTTCAGTAAGCGTCGATGGTTATACTCGGTGTTCACAAAGGATATGCAGAAACCTTTTGTATACAGAAGCTTTGCCAGTTTTAGCATTGCTCCTATGTGGCTTTGGTATGGACCTGGGATGCAAACGGCATGGCTTCTCTGATCTGTGGCTGATTGGGTGTCCATCTCTCTATCTCTCTCTCTCTCTATCTCTCTCTCTCTCTCTCTCTCTCTCTCTCTGCCTCTCTCTCTATCTCTCTCTCTCTCTCTGCCTCTCTCTCTCTCAGGTGATACTCTGTTGGATTTTCCGGAAGCGTGTGTGCAAGTGTGGGCGCATGGGAGTTATTTGCAAAGGACAAATCTTGGCACTTCAAGATTTTCTCGGTAAATATTGACCGACATCCCTTGCTCACAAAGTCTGAGAACAAGCCATTCTCCTTTTCTCCTTCTCCTCTTCTTGACCAATTCAACCACCGCCTAGTTTGACCCAACCGCCGCCTAGGACGAGAAAACATTAGGTACAGACGGGGTATTCCTGACGTGGCACCCAGGTCCACTCATCGTGCGACACGTGGCGCACACGGCCCCACTTCTCAGAAAAGTTCTGCAGCCTCTGAAAAACTCTCTTCGGTTGGCTTTTCTTGCTTCCCACGTGGGATAGAGAGTTTAATATTCTTCATTCCTGGAATCCAGTCAATTACTGTATCTAAATAGCCGTTTGTTAAGTAGTTTTTTTTTTATCAGAGTCATAATGCTAAGCCGGCTTTTGGAAACAAATGAAACTGTGAAGAGCACACAAGTTTTACGACCTGCCTTACCCTTTTGAGCCTACTTATGGTCTTGTAATAGTTGTCCAGTGATATAGAAATAATTCGCGGCTTTGGACTTAGGTGAAAGAAGATTCCTGAAACAGTTGCTGTCGCTGAAGAATTGGCATATACTCTTCTGAAATCAGCAAAAGATACAGGATGGGAACGGTGCATCCTCGGAAATCTTGTCAAGAACTGGGAAGGAGAGTCCTAAGCTTGCCCGACCTTTCATTGTTTCTTTCTTATACTGCAATTGCACTATTGTTTCTTTCTTCGGTGGATCTTCAGAGAATGGATGAAGGGTCCAAAGGTGTCGCAGAAGGGGAGTGTCTTATCGCTCGTCTTCTTAGCCAAGTAGAGAGTCGCTTGGAGAATGCTTATAAGTAGGGGTGAGCATGATTTCAAGGTAGAATCTGAAATGGGTGGAGAACCTATCTGGTTTCTGGTTCCAAGTTATGCATGGTAGGCTCTAAGTTTCAAAATTTGGAAAATCTGTTCCAATTGATAGGTTCCAGGTTCTAGGTAAGTGGAACATATAATGAAACCTGTAAAATATTTTTGTATTTTTCTTGATATATCTTTTCATGCGCTCTAGAGGTATTTCATGGCGCCCGATGATGAGTGTGTAATCTAGAACACTAGTCCGAGCTGTCAATTTCGACGATATTTATAACTGAAACTTTTACTTTGTTAATATTCCATGTTTATTCATATGTCTAAATATGGATTGTGGTCTCATTAAAGGTCATTCAGTGCAATTGTTCAATCAAAAATACAGATGGAACTTGTATAGACCCTGAAATCGACCCTGAAACCTGTGACATGGTAAGTTCAAGGTGGAACCTGTACGAAATCTGGAACCGTTCTCCCCTAGTCATAAGCATGAGCATGCAGATTTTTCCGTGGACGGTTGACGATTTCAACTTTGAGGAGCTTGAGAGCTTCATACTCCACTTTCTCTTGGTAAATTCAAGGGTTCTCAACCGGTGGAGCCGAGGATCCTGAAACTGTAAAAGATAGCACCTCCTTAGACTCGTCCACTTAAGACTGCCCAATGATGCTTTCAGTCACTTTCCAAAGATGGCGCAACTCATGCCTTGTTTTTTTTTTTTTTTTTGGGTCGAAACTCATGCCTTGTTCAAATATACTTGAAAAGAAAAGAAATCTTAAATGTGATGTAGTGTGATTAGGCGAGAAAAGAAGATCACGGAGAAAGATGGAAATTGTTAAATTATGTTTCGAGTTTGAACGGCAATCGATCCAATCGGAGAATGTAAATCGATTTGCTATATTTGAAAAGAAAAGAAATCTTGGATTAGAGTTTCTTTTAAGGTCACACAAATTCCCATGAATATTTGTTTCCGTTGAAGATTATAATCCAAATTGACTAACAGAAACTTGAATTTCCTATACTTCATTTGTTTTTGCGGAAATTTTTTCCTAATTTTTAGTGTTTGGGGTAGAAAATATGTGATCAAAGAAAATGTTTTTCAATCAATAAAAAATATCTTTCTAAATCCGGGGAAGATGATTTCCATTTCTAAAAAAAGGAAATCATTTTCCCCTCTATCTCATGCTTCTCTCTTGCCTATAACTTTCTGAAATAGAGAAAATTTTCCTCTCTCTCCCTCTTCCTCCATCCCCGTTCTCTCTCCTCACAATCTCTCTCTTCCATGCTTGCCATTCCGATTCATTCCGATTCCAACGATAGAGCTGCGATTTGGGGATCTTCGCCTCGATGGGGGAAGGGCGAATCAACCCTAGGACTGAACGGGATCGACAATGGTGCGAGAGCGAGAGAGAAGATGAGACCGACGCCGATGGATTACTTCTCGGAGCTTGAAGACCAGGGTACGACGGTGGCGATGGACGTCGACGACGTGGATCCGCTTGAGATCTTCGGTGGGGGCGTCCTCTCCGTCGACAACAAGCTCACCGACGCCGATTTCTTCAACTCCTACAAGGATGACTTCAACGACTCCGACATCAACTGATTCGATTCCGCAGGCCCCTCAATAATCACTCTCTTCTATTGCCCTCCGCGCTTCTCATCTTTGTGTCCTAGGGTTGATTCGCCTTTTCCCCCAAAAGAGGAAAGAAAGGAACTCGTCAGTCCTGCGATCTTGGGATCTTCTCGAGCTTGACCAACCTGCGCGGCCTTGCCGATGGCGAGCTCGAGGCCAGCGAGGCGAGCCTCACCCTCACCAGATCTGGCTCGCCTCGCCACCTCAAGCTCGCCGGCTCGCCAGCCAAAGAAGAAAGGAAAAAGATATAAGATAAACAAAAGAGGAAAAATAAGAAAGAAAAACAAAAGAGAAAAAAGATAAAAGAAAATAATTTAAAAATCCATTTTAAAAAAATATAATAAATTAAAAGACGTATACGGTGAAAATTGATTTTCCTTACCAAACAGCTGAAAATATTTTCCAGTTCCTTTTTCAAATTTCAGCCAAACAACGGAAAATATCATCATTTTCCTAGAAAACGACTTTCCGGAAAATATTTTCTAGAAATGCCACATTTTCCGCGGAACAAACGGAGGGACGTCTTTTCCTTTATTGTGTGGTCAACAAGAAATTTTGACTTTCCTTAGGACTGCATATAAAAATGGGAAAAATTACTGAAAAAATCCTAAATCCATTATAATTATGCCAATTTAATCCTAATTTTTTTGTCAATTAAGTTCTAAATATTTTGTATTTGTGCTAATTTAGTCCTAAACATTTTTCATTTGCTCAGGCGAGGATGCCGCGACCAAAATTTTCATTCAGGCTAATAAATTACTAAGCTAACTAATTTAGCTTGGACTCTCCCAAGTCTATACTAAATCGCAACTTAAGGTTTATGCCTTAATGCAATACATCTAACTTTTGGAGTCGCCACTAATTTATTTAGAGTAGGTCAATTAGACACTTAAATAAAAATGCGGGAGAACTATTTTATTTCTACGAACCAGAGATAATGAGTCCGGGGACTTGGTTACGCTAGATTACTTTAACGCCCTTTCGGTACCATTTCATTTCCTGGAAGCATTTAATCATGCAGCTTGATTAATTTTAACCTAAGTCACTAACATACGGATTATGATGCGGATGCACAATCAATTAAGTAAAACATCTAATAACTCAAGATAAATATAGCAGGGAGCATGCGCCAAACAATTTATTCTCTCTTTTTTATTTTCACCTTTTAAATGAAATCTCTTCTATATGAAATGCATGATTTCTAATCTAGATGCAATTACATGAATGAATGCAAACTAACCTAAGAATGGGCAAAAGGACACTTGGAATGTCAATATTTGTGCATGGCGCTCACTTTGGTGCCAATACTTTTTATTTTGGATTACTTAAGTGCCAATTTTTTTGGAAAACAATCATTTGAGTGCCAACTCCGGCGAGCGTCACCGGAAATCTTACGTGGCGTCTACTGGCTCGCCGAAGGATCCCAGTCAGCAATAAAAAAGCCAAAAATAAATAAATAAAATTTCACCTAATATTAAAAAAAATTAAAAATAAGCTAAAAACTAAAAGAACAATTAAAAAAATGGCTAAAAAAGCATTAGGACTTTAGCATTTGTATCTGAAAAATGACAATGCAATCTCCATCACTTTTATCTGCAAAATCATCAAAATTTACTCACTAATTTGTACCGAAAAAGTAAAAAATTAAGAATTAAGCTAAATAACTAAATAAAAAAAAGTAAAAAAAAAATAAAGAAAACTTGGCAGCGACGAGGGCTTGAACAGTCCTCGCCGGGCCTACCCCTGCCGATGGCGGCGTGGGCGAGGGCCTACTGGCCTTTGCCAGCGGTCGGCGGGGCGACACTCGACCGACTAGCCCCCACCCATCGCCGGCTATTGCCGGCGACGGTGGGGCGACGGCGGTGAGGGCTGTACAAGCCCTCGCCGCTGCCATGTTGAGTTTTTACCTTTAAAATTTTTTTAAAATTTTTTAACTTATTTTTAATTTTAAGACTAATTTTTTTAATAAAAATTACCACATGGATTTTTTTAAAATAAAATTTCCACGTGGATTGATTTTAGAAAAAAAAATTCCACGTGGAATTATAAATGACGTGGCACTAAAACGTTTTAAATAAAAATGCCATGTATATATTTTGATCGGAATTTCTCGCCGTTGCCACTAAGCGATCTTTTTTTTTTTTTTTTTGATTTGACACTTAAGTTATCCAAAAAACAAATTGACACCAAAGTGAGTATTGTACACAAATATTGGCACTCCAAGTGTCCTTTTGGCCCTAAGAATGCATTAAATTAAACTACATGACTATCCTAATGACATGTAATTAAATAAAACAAATCCTAACGTGCGATTAAATTAACCTAAATATGCAATTCTAAATGACATGACAGATGACTTGACAAATGCATGATGACATTTTTTTGTTATTTTCGAAATTAATTATGACCCCAAATTAAACTATGCCTAAATGATAAGCTTAAATTGGTCTTATCGCATTAGATAAACTCACTAGACCCTTGCTAAATTGAGCGGAAGTACAAAGGGAGTCTTGTCGCATTAGATAAACTCATAGAATATGGCAAACAAAAAGATAAAATGTCGCAGGAATTTCAAAACGCATGATTCGACGATTTTCATGAAGCTGAAAGATGCTCATTTCCACGCACTCTTTAGCCCCAGTTTACACGTAATTGTTGCATTTTCTCAGACGATCGATCACATTGGCCAAAAGATGCAAACTGCAGATTTTCTTCATGATTTTTCTGGGCCTTATTATTCACATGAAATCCTAGTATGCTCCGTCGATCCTCTTGGAGAATGCATGCGGGGTCCAAGGTGTCACAGAAAGAGGAGTATCTTATTTCGAGTCTACTTAGCCAAGGGGGAGAATTGCTAGGAAAATACTCCATATAATCTCATTACAGTAACCCATAAACAAAGTATAATGCTGTTGTGAACAAAGAATTGCCTGTGCTAGCAGTATTGCACAAACAGACAGTCTGATGCTGTTTCTACGTAAGAAGTTCATCCAACAGCTTGTCCAAGTTTATGGAAGATGACCCATTTGGATCCGTTGCCTCCTGTGCTAGTTTCTTCCGCTCTCTGATTCTTTCCTTCATTTGTTTTCCCTTGTCTCCTTCCATCAATTCCCTCACTAGCCTTTCCACTTCCTCTCTTCTGACCACACCTGATAACTCCAAACCAATCTCCCATTTACTACAAGCGTAGGTGCAGTTCGTCCTCTGGTCGCCAAAAGATGGCCAACAGATCATTGGGACTCCTGCCGACACACTCTCGATTATAGAGTTCCATCCGCAGTGCGTTAAGAACCCTCCGGTCGACATGTGGTCGAGAACTGCCTCCTGTGGACACCAATCTGCAAGCATACTCCTTCCTTCTGTTTCTTCCATGAATTCCCGGGGAAGAACTGCCGAATCCCCACTGACAAGGTCTGGCCTAATTATCCACAAGAATGGATGTTTGCTGTTGGCCAGTCCCATTGCAAACTCAACAAGCTCTTCTCTTGTCAAGACAGCTATGCTGCCGAAATTAACGTATAGAACCGACTTCGGTTCCTTCGAGTCGAGCCATCGAAGGCACTCTGTATCTTCTCTCCACAGATTGCAGTCAACAGATTTCAGGGGGTTCTCTTCCTTCACTAGTTTGTCAACAAGTAACGAGAGTGGCCCAATTGCATGAACGCGAGGAAACATCGATGATAGAGCATCAAGCAATTCTGATTCAAGGGCGTCAAAGGTATGGAAAATCATTGCTGAGGCAGTATTTGCTCTCTCAGCGGCATCCATTGTAAAATTGAACATAATGTCTTCAGGATCCGTGCTACGAAGGAAGGTTGGCAGGTCCCACAGTTTAATATTCTTCATTCCAGGAATCCAGTCAATTACTGTATCCAAATAGCCGTTTGTTAAGTAGCTGGTATCTGCATCATACGTGAAATTCTCAGTCTTACATGTATATCATACTTTATATATATATATATATATTTTTTTTTTTACGAAGAAGGCTAGTTTTAGGTCGGTAGACCTTGGGCTCCAGAAATACCACGGTAACCTAGGACCTGTAAGATACGAGCCAAACCAAAGGTGGGTGGGCTTGAAATTGTTTGTACCAGATGTTGTGGGTGGTCATAGATAAGCCATGAGCATACTCCACATACACGTCCGTTGCTTAACCACTGAGTCTACTCGCAGGGTTCTAATAAATTTATCTTCCTTGTACTTGTACCTCTTAATGGCGCGAGACCCTTTTCCCTAAGCGTTCGGTATTGTTTGAATCCCATGAAGGCGCAGGCGGGGATGGTCCACAAGTGTATGATAGGGATGCCGAACTCTCGAGCAGCTTCGTTGGTGGCAAACGACATGAATCCATCGGAGAAGATGCAAGTGACTGGAGGAACATCTGAGTTTGGTGCGGTGTGGTTGAGATTGGAGATGAGATCAGAAAATGGAGCGGCCATGTTCTTTCTGATAGAATCACATAGAGCCACGAGGTCTTGGCTTGAGTCTGCATCCGTGGGAGGAAGGCCGTCGGTGATGGTCAGGAACCGAAAGCCACTGAAGCCGTCGAGGGCTCGAGGTCCCCTCGACTTCAGTAAGCGTCGATGGTTATACTCGGTGTTCACAAAGGATATGCAGAAACCTTTTGTATACAGAAGCTTTGCCAGTTTTAGCATTGCTCCTATGTGGCTTTGGTATGGACCTGGGATGCAAACGGCATGGCTTCTCTGATCTGTGGCTGATTGGGTGTCCATCTCTCTATCTCTCTCTCTCTCTCTCTCTCTCTCTCTCTCTCTCTCTGCCTCTCTCTCTATCTCTCTCTCTCAGGTGATACTCTGTTGGATTTTCCGGAAGCGTGTGTGCAAGTGTGGGCGCATGGGAGTTATTTGCAAAGAAGGACAAATCTTGGCACTTCAAGATTTTCTCGGTAAATATTGACCGACATCCCTTGCTCACAAAGTCTGAGAACAAGCCATTCTCCTTTTCTCCTTCTCCTCTTCTTGACCAATTCAACCACCGCCTAGTTTGACCCAACCGCCGCCTAGGACGAGAAAACATTGGGTACAGACGGGGTATTCCTGACGTGGCACCCAGGTCCACTCATCGTGCGACACGTGGCGCACACGGCCCCACTTCTCAGAAAAGTTCTGCAGCCTCTGAAAAACTCTCTCTACGGTTGGCTTTTCTTGCTTCCCACGTGGGATAGAGAGTTTAATATTCTTCATTCCTGGAATCCAGTCAATTACTGTATCTAAATAGCCGTTTGTTAAGTAGTTTTTTTATCAGAGTCATAATGCTTAGCCGGCTTTTGGAAACAAATGAAACTGTGAAGAGCACACAAGTTTTACGACCTGCCTTACCCTTTTGAGCCTACTTATGGTCTTGTAATAGTTGTCCAGTGATATAGAAATAATTCGCGGCTTTGGACTTAGGTGAAAGAAGATTCCTGAAACAGTTGCTGTCGCTGAAGAATTGGCATATACTCTTCTGAAATCAACAAAAGATACAGGATGGGAACGGTGCATCCTCGGAAATCTTGTCCGGACCTTTCATTGTTTTTTTTCTTATACTGCAATTGCACTATTGTTTCTTTCTTCGGTGGATCCTCAGAGAATGGATGAAGGGTCCAAAGGTGTCGCAGAAGGGGAGTGTCTTATCGCTCGTCTTCTTAGCCAAGTAGAGAGTCGCTTGGAGAATGCTTATAAGTAGGGGTGAGCATGATTTCAAGGTAGAATCTGAAATCGGTGGAGAACCTATCTGGTTTCTGGTTCCAAGTTATGCATGGTAGGTTCTAAGTTTCAAAATTTAGAAAATCTGTTCCACATGATAGGTTCCAGGTTCTAGGTAAGTGGAACCTGGTGGAACTTGGAACATATAATGAAACCTGTAAAATATTTTTGTGTTTTTCTTGATATATCTCTTCATGCGCTCTAGAGGTATTTCATGGCGCTCGATGATGAGTGTGTAATCTAGAACACTAGTCCGAGCTGTCAGTTTCGACGATATTTATAACTGAAACTTTTACTTTGTTAATATTCCATGTTTATTCATATGTCTAAATATGGATTGTGGTCTCATTAAAGGTCATTCAGTGCAATTATTCAATCAAAAATACAGATGGAACTTGTATAGACCCTGAAATCGACCCTGAAACCTGTGACATGGTAAGTTCAAGGTGGAACCTGTACGAAATCTGGAACCGTTCTCCCCTAATCATAAGCATGAGCATGCAGATTTTTCCGTAGACGGTTGACGATTTCAACTTTGAGGAGCTTGAGAGCTTCATACTCCACTTTCTCTTGGTAAATTCAAGGGTTCTCAACCGGTGGAGCCGAGGATCCTGAAACTGTAAAAGATAGCACCTCCTTAGACTCGTCCACTTAAGACTGCCCAATGATGCTTTCAGTCACTTTCCAAAGATGGCGCAACTCATGCCTTGTTTTTTTTTTTTTTTTGGGTCGAAACTCATGCCTTGTTCGAATATACTTAAAAAGAAAAGAAATCTTAAATGTGACGTAGTGTGATTAGGCGAGAAAAGAAGATCACAGAGAAAGATGGAAATTGTTAAATTATGTTTCGAGTTTGAACGGCAATCGATCCAATCGGAGAATGTAAATCGATTTGCTATATTTGAAAAGAAAAGAAATCTTGGATTAGAGTTTCTTTTAAGGTCACACAAATTCCCATGAATATTTGTTTCCGTTGAAGATTATAATCCAAATTGACTAACAGAAACTTGAATTTCCTATACTTCATTTGTTTTTGCGGAAATTTTTTCCTAATTTTTAGTGTTTGGGGTAGAAAATATGTGATCAAAGAAAATGTTTTTCAATCAATGAAAAATATCCTTCTAAATCTGGGGAGGATGATTTCCATTTCTAAAAAAGGGAAATCATTTTCCCCTCTATCTCATGCTTCTCTCTTGCCTATAACTTTCTGAAATAGAGAAAAATTTCCTCTCTCTCCCTCTTCCTCCATCCCCGTTCTCTCTCCTCACAGTCTCTCTCTTCCATGCTTGCCATTCCGATTCATTCCGATTCCAACGATAGAGCTGCGATTTGGGGATATTCGCCTCGATGGGGGAAGGGCGAATCAACCCTAGGACTGAACGGGATCGACAATGGTGCGAGAGCGAGATAGAAGATGAGACCGACGCCGATGGATTACTTCTCGGAGCTTGAAGACCAGGGTACGACGGTGGCGATGGACGTCGACGACGTGGATCCGCTTGAGATCTTCGGTGGGGGCGTCCTCTCCGTCGACAACAAGCTCACCGACGCCGATTTCTTCAACTCCTACAAGGATGACTTCAACGACTCCGACATCAACTGATTCGATTCCGCAGGCCCCTCAATAATCACTCTCTTCTATTGCCCTCCGCGCTTCTCATCTTTGTGTCCTAGGGTTGATTCGCCTTTTCCCCCAAAAGAAGAAAGAAAGGAACTCGTCAGTCCTGCGATCTTGGGATCTTCTCGAGCTTGACCGACCTGCGCGGCCTTGTCGATGGCGAGCTCGAGGCCAGCAAGGCGAGCCTCACCCTCACCAGATCTGGCGAGCTTCTGGCTCGCCTCGCCACCTCGAGCTCGCCGGCTCGCCAGCCAAAGAAGAAAGGAAAAAGAAATAAGATAAACAAAAGAGGAAAAATAAGAAAGAAAAACAAAAGAGAAAAAAGATAAAAGAAAATAATTTAAAAATCCATTTTATAAAAAAAAAAAAAAATTTAAAAGACGTATACGGTGAAAATTGATTTTCCTTACCAAACAGCTGAAAATATTTTCCAGTTCCTTTTTCAAATTTCAGCCAAACAACGGAAAATATCATCATTTTCCTAGAAAACGATTTTCCGAAAAATATTTTCTAGAAATGCCACATTTTCCGCGGAACAAACGGAGGGACGTCTTTTCCTTTATTGTGTGGTCAACAAGAAATTTTGACTTTCCTTAGGACTGCAAATAAAAATGGGAAAAATTACTGAAAAAGTCCTAAACCCATTATAATTATGCCAACTTAATCCTAATTTTTTTTTCAATTAAGTTCTAAATATTTTGTATTTGTGCTAATTTAGTCCTAAACATTTTTCATTTGCTCAGGCGAGGATGCCGCTACCTAAATTTTCATTCAGGCTAATAAATTACTAAGCTAACTAATTTAGTTTGGACTCTCCCAAGTCTATACCAAATTGCAACTTAAGGTTTATGCCTTAATGCAATATATCTAACTTTTGGAGTCGCCACTAATTTATTTAGAGTAGATCAATTAGACACTTAAATAAAAATGCGGGAGAACTATTTTATTTCTACGAACTAGAGATAATGAGTCCGGGGACTTGGTTACGCTAGATTACTTTAACGCCCTTTCGGTACCATTTCATTTCCTGAAAGCATTTAATCATGCAGCTTGATTAATTTTAACCTAAGTCACTAACATACGGATTATGATGCGGATGCACAATCAATTAAGTAAAACATCCAATAACTCAAGATAAATATAGCAGGGAGCATGCGCCAAACAATTTATTCTCTCTTTTTTATTTTCACCTTTTAAATGAAATCTCTTCTATATGAAATGCATGATTTCTAATCTAGATGCAATTACATGAATGAATGCAAACTAACCTAAGAATGGGCAAAAGGACACTTGGAATGCCAATATTTGTGCATGGCGCTCACTTTGGTGCCAATACTTTTTATTTTGGATTACTTAAGTGCCAATTTTTTTGAAAAACAATCATTTGAGTGCCAACTCCGGCAAGCGTCATCGGAAATCTTACGTGGCGTCTACTGGCTCGCCGAAGGATCCCAGTCAGCAATAAAAAAGCCAAAAATAAATAAATAAAATTTCACCTAATATTAAAAAATTTTAAAAATAAGCTAAAAACTAAAAAAAACAATTAAAAAATGGCTAAAAAAGCATTAGGACTTTAGCATTTGTATCTGAAAAATGACAATGCAATCTCCATTACTTTTATCTGCAAAATCATCAAAATTTACTCACTAATTTGTACCGAAAAAGTAAAAAATTAAGAATTAAGCTAAATAACTAAATAAAAAAAAGTAAAAAAAAAATAAAGAAAACTTGGCAGCGACGAGGGCTTGAACAGTCCTCGCCGGGCCTACCCTTGCCGATGGCGACCTAGGCGAGGGCCTACTGGCCTTTGCCAACGGTCGGCGGGGCGACACCCGACCGACTAGCCCCCACCCATCGCCGGCTATTGCCGGCGACGGTGGGGCGACGGCGGTGAGGGCTGTACAAGCCCTCGCCGCTGCCATGTTGAGTTTTTACCTTTTAAATTTTTTTTAAAATTTTTTAACTTATTTTTAATTTTAAGACTAATTTTTTTAATAAAAATTACCACATGGATTTTTTTAAAATAAAATTTCCACGTGGATTGATTTTAGAAAAAAAAATTCCACGTGGAATTATAAATGACGTGGCACTAAAACGTTTTAAATAAAAATGCCATGTATATATTTTGATCGGAATTTCTCGCCGTTGCCATTAAGCGATCTTTTTTTTTTTTTTGGCACTTAAGTGATCCAAAAAAAAAATTGACACCAAAGTGAGCATTGTACACAAATATTGGCACTCCAAGTGTCCTTTTGGCCCTAAGAATGCATTAAATTAAACTACATGACTATCCTAATGACATGTAATTAAATAAAACAAATCCTAACGTGCGATTAAATTAACCTAAATATGCAATTCTAAATGACATGACAGATGACTTGACAAATGCATGATGTCATGGCATGATGACATTTTTTTGTTATTTTCGAAATTAATTATGACCCCAAATTAAACTATGCCTAAATGATAAGCTTAAATTGGTCTTATCGCATTAGATAAACTCACTAGACCCTTGCTAAATTGAGCGGAAGTACAAAGGGAGTCTTATCGCATTAGATAAACTCATAGAATATGGCAAACAAAAAGATAAAATGTCACAGGAATTTCAAAACGCATGATTCGACGATTTTCATGAAGCTGAAAGATGCTCATTTCCACGTACTCTTTAGCCCCAGTTTACACGTAATTGTTGCATTTTCTCAGACGATCGATCACATTGGCCAAAAGATGCAAACTGCAGATTTTCTTCATGATTTTTCTGGGCCTTATTATTCACATGAAATTCTAGTATGCTCCGTCGATCCTCTTGGAGAATGCATGCGGGGTACAAGGTGTCACAGAAAGAGGAGTATGTTATTTCGAGTTTACTTAGCCAAGGGGGAGAATTGCTAGGAAAATACTCCATATAATCTCATTACAGTAACCCATAAACAAAGTATAATGCTGTTGTGAACAAAGAATTGCCTGTGCTAGCAGTATTGCACAAACAGAGAGTCTGATGCTGTTTCTACGTAAGAAGTTCATCCAACAGCTTGTCCAAGTTTATGGAAGATGACCCATTTGGATCCGTTGCCTCCTGTGCTAGTTTCTTCCGCTCTCTGATTCTTTCCTTCATTTGTTTTCCCTTGTCTCCTTCCATCAATTCCCTCACTAGCCTTTCCACTTCCTCTCTTCTGACCACACCTGATAACTCCAAACCAATCTCCCATTTACTACAAGCGTAGGTGCAGTTCGTCCTCTGGTCGCCAAAAGATGGCCAACAGATCATTGGGACTCCTGCCGACACACTCTCGATTATAGAGTTCCATCCGCAGTGCGTTAAGAACCCTCCAGTCGACATGTGGTCGAGAACTGCCTCCTGTGGACACCAATCTGCAAGCATACTCCTTCCTTCTGTTTCTTCCATGAATTCCCGGGGAAGAACTGCCGAATCCCCACTGACAAGGTCTGGCCTAATTATCCACAAGAATGGATGTTTGCTGTTGGCCAGTCCCATTGCAAACTCAACAAGCTCTTCTCTTGTCAAGACAGCTATGCTGCCGAAATTAACGTATAGAACCGACTTCGGTTCCTTCGAGTCGAGCCATCGAAGGCACTCTGTATCTTCTCTCCACAGGTTGCAGTCAACAGATTTCAGGGGGTTCTCTTCCTTCACTAGTTTGTCAACAAGTAACGAGAGTGGCCCAATTGCATGAACGCGAGGAAACATCGATGATAGAGCATCAAGCAATTCTGATTCAAGGGCGTCAAAGGTATGGAAAATCATTGCCGAGGCAGTATTTGCTCTCTCAGCGGCATCCATTGTAAAATTGAACATAATGTCTTCAGGATCCGTGCTACGAAGGAAGGTTGGCAGGTCCCACAGTTTAATATTCTTCATTCCAGGAATCCAGTCAATTACTGTATCCAAATAGCCGTTTGTTAAGTAGCTGGTATCTGCATCATACGTGAAATTCTCAGTCTTACATGTATATCATACTTTATATATATATATATTATTATTTTTTTACGAAGAAGGCTAGTTTTAGGTCGGTAGACCTTGGGCTCCAGAAATACCACGGTAACCTAGGACCTGTAAGATACGAGCCAAACCAAAGGTGGGTGGGCTTGAAATTGTTTGTACCAGATGTTGTGGGTGGTCATAGATAAGCCATGAGCATACTCCACATACACGTCCGTTGCTTAACCACTGAGTCTACTCGCAGGGTTCTAATAAATTTATCTTCCTTGTACTTGTACCTCTTAATGGCGCGAGACCCTTTTCCCTAAGCGTTCGGTATTGTTTGAATCCCATGAAGGCGCAGGCGGGGATGGTCCACAAGTGTATGATAGGGATGCCGAACTCTCGAGCAGCTTCGCCGGTGGCAAATGACATGAATCCATCGGAGAAAATGCAAGTGACTGGAGGAACATCTGAGTCTGATGTGGCGTGGTTGAGATTGGAGATGAGATCAGAAAATGGAGCAGACATGTGCTTTCTGATTGCATCACATAGAGTCGTGGGGTCTTGGCTCGAGTCTGCATCCGTGGGAGTAAGGCTGTCAGTGATGGTCAGGAACTGGAAGCCGCGGAAGCCGTCGAGGGCTCGAGGTCCCCTCGACTTCAGTACGCGTCGATGGTTATACTCGGTGTTCACAAAGGATATGTAGAAACCTTTTGTGTACAGAAGCTTTGCCAGTTTTAGCATTGCTCCTATGTGGCTTTGGTATGGAGCTGGGATGCAAACGGCATGGCTTCTCTGAGCTGCTGCAGATTTGGTGTCCATCTCTCTCTGTGGTGACGCTCTGTTGGAATAAAGGAAGCAAGATGGAAAACCTTATTGAACAGGTTATTACAAGTGGAGGATCTTTGTGCGTGTCGTCTTGTTTCTTCTACAGCCCATTCATTTATAGGCCTTCTTTGACCGACTTAGACAGTTATTTTCTTGCTCTTCAAGATTTTCCCCTGCTCACAGAGTCTGACAACAAGCTTACTCTTCTTAACCAATTCAACCGCCGCCTAGGGACTTATACGGTTGGCTTTTCTTGCTTCCCACGCAGGACTAGTTGAGTTCTGCACAAAAATGGGTCAATAATTCAGCAGTTGAACCGGATTTTTCCAACGTGAGAAAGATTGACGGAAGGTTCCTTTCCACTGAGTGATAGATGAAATCTTTAGTTGTTGGTAGTGGTGTCAAATGTTTGGGTCGGGTGGAAAATGATCCGACCCATATCGATCCGTTTAACCCATTTTGATCTATTTTCATGTAGTATAATTCTAACGACCCATACCCGACCAGACCCAACCTGGCCCGATTCGTATTACTTAAACACTTTTATGTTTAACCAAATCATGCAATATTTATTTCTCATAATTTGTTAAGAAAAATGATATTCCTAAAACTATTTTTTATTTTTTTAAAAAATTATTTTTATTCATTTTTTAAATTTTTATTTGTTAAAAATTATTTTAATTATTTTAATTTTAATTTTTACGGCCGCCGGGGAGCGGCTTGAACAATTTTTTTATTTTTCTAATTTTTTAATTTTTTAATTTTTTTTAAAAAAATTAATATTTATATTTTTCCAGCCGTCAGCGGCGGACGGCGGTGTCCAGTGGACGGAGCGGGTGACCGGCGGGGCCACGGCGGCTTGAACAGGTTTTGCATTTTTGGCACTTTAAATACTTAGGACCCATATACAACCCATTTGTATAAAATGTGAGTCCAAAAATGGGTCATGGGCCCATATTGACACCTCTAGTTGTTAGTCAGAGTCGTAATGCTCTAAGTTCTACGGAGGACTTTGTAATGAATTCTGGGTAAAACTTAAAATTTAGAAAATCGAATCATCAAATGGAAAGCTTAAAATACACTTATTTTTTGTTATTAAAAGAAAATTGGTGTCAATGGTCGGGTCGGTTCGTGTTTCGTCTGTTGTCGTATAATTCCTTATTTTCATTTCCAGATTCAACAATTGCAGCACTTAATATTATGTACTTCAATTTTCAACGCTTATTGTTCAGTTCATTAGACGAGCGATGAGTTTAATTGCCCTCATATGTCATTCGGCAACTAAATTCATGTGCCATTTTCCATTTGTTTTGGCGGTAAGACGAGGTTTTGCAAATAGGCAATTTTAAAAAGAAGCCCGAAACCCCGACCCGATCGCTTTTGGTTATTCCTTTAGTGTTTTGGGTCGGGTCGGGTGACATGAAAAGCCGACCCGACCTATTGACACCCCTGGTTTGAAGGAGCTTCCTAAAACGGTTGTTGTTGACGAAGAATCGGCATAACACTCTTCTGAAATCAGCCAAAAGATCCAGGATGGGAACGGTGCATGCACAGAAATCTTGTCGAGAACTGGGAAGGAGCGTCCTAAGCTTGCCGGACCCTTTATTGTTTTTTTATTTATATTTGTTACGAGGTTGATCCTCCGAGAAGGGATGCAGGGTCCAAAGGTGTCCCAGAAGGGGGAGTGTCTTATGGCTCGTCTGCTTAGCCAAGTAGAGAGTCGCTTGGGGAATGCTCATAAGCATGAGCCTACAAATTTTTCCCAGGACAGAAGTGGATTCTGAACAATTCTCTGAGGATCTTGAGAGCTTCATACTCCACTTTCTCTCAGTAAAATTCCAGGGTTCTCAATCAGTGGAGCCGAGGATCCTGAAATTGGCGCCTCCTCCATGAGGATTTGTGCAGACTGCCCAATGATGCTTTCAGTCACTTTCCAACAATGGCGCAACTCATGCCTTGTTCGAATATTATTTGTAAAGAAAAGAAATCTTAGATATGACACACAAAGATTAGGTGAGAAAAGATCACATAGAAATATGTGAATTGTTAAATCATGTGTCGAGTTGGAAGCATTTATGGAACTCGAGGCGATTGGAGAATGTATATCGATTTGCTACATCGAACAAGAAATTTTGACTTTCCTTGGGGCTGTACATAAAAATGGAAAAAATTATCAAAAATGTCTTAAACCTATTGCAATTATATCAATTCAGTTCTAAACTTTTTTTTTCCAATTTAATCTTAAGCATTTTATATTTGTGTCAATTCAATCCATCCGGCTAATTTTGGCATAAAATTTTAATTTTAATTTTTTGCTAATTCAATCTTAGGCTCCGTTCGTTTCGCGAAAAATGAGTTGTTTCTGGAAAATATTTTCCAAGAAGACAACATTTTTTGGTATTTGGCTAAAACTTGAAATTAAACTGGTAAATATTTTTCGTCGTTCGATACGGAAAATCGAATTTGATTTTCCTCCATGAAATCTTTTCAATAAATTTTTTTATTTCTATTTGATTTTTTTAATTTAAAAAATTCCAATTTTTTCTTTTTACTTTCTTTTTATTATTTTTCTTTTTTTTCCTTCTTCTTCAGCTGATCGTTGGCCGTCGGCGTTGCCGTTGCCGATGATTAGCAGAGAAAGAAAAAATAAGATAAAAAAAATAAAAGGAAAAAATAAAAATATTGAAATATTAGAATATTAAAAAATCCAAAATTATTTTTTAAAATAATTAAAAAAGAAAAATAATGTGAAGGAGTGGAGGGAGGAAAGATGTGGGAAAACATTTTCCTTCACTCATTTAGTTTTCGTGAAACGAACACCGGAAAAGTCGGAGTTTTTCGGTAAACGAACGGAGCCTTAAGCCTTTTGCATTTGTACTAATTCAGCCCTTCAAAACAATTGAAACTCCTTACAGCTGTAGTGTGAGGCACTTGTAGACATATTCACCAAGGCTCTCACTAAAGGTATTTCCCAGAATATGGTATCCAAGATTACCTCCGAGGACGTCTTCGCTCCAGCTTGGAGGGGGAGTGTTGAAACAGTAAAGATGCCAGATTTTCATAATCCCAATATAGTAGGAAATATGGCTGGGTTGTGCGATATCTTTAGTTACCAAATTAATGATTGTAACCCATTATATTACTCTCTAGTAAAAGATAATAAATCCTCCAAAAAAAAAAAAAACAAGATGAATTTGGAGATTTACCATTATGGACGTAAGCTTCCAATGGATTTTTTCTCTTAGTTGTCTAAATCACGTTAACTATTAGGTGTTCCATTTTTCTTCTTCGGTCTCTCTTTTATGCATGATCATCATTAAAACATATCGCGCGAATGACCTGCGAGTTGAGGACGCCCGTGATCGGCAATTCTAGTCTCTCTATATCGATGATCGGCTCATTTTTAGAGCATTGAATATATAAAGATATTAGTCAATTCGTGCTAAGTTGACGATGAGTTGATGGGTTCAGACAAACACGCGCTCACGCTGGAGAGGAGTCTCCTGTTCATGTTTATTGTAGCTCATGTCTCAATCAAAAGCCTATCATCCCTACCAGGCCTTGCCTCTTGGTGCTCAAAACTTTTCATGAAGCAGAAAGATGCTCATTTCCATTCTCTTCGGCCACAGTTTATACTAAAATTGCTGCAAATTCTCAGTTGATCGACCACATTGGCCAAAAGATGCAGACTGCAGATTTTCTTAATGCATTTTCTGGGGCTTTTTATTCACATGAAATCCTAGTATGCTCAGTCATCCATTTACTGAGATAATCGATCCTCTTGGAGATTCGCTAGGAATATGCTTAGGAGCGTGAGCCTTCAGATTTTTCCGGGTCTCATAGGCACCCTTTGACTTTCACCATGAAATGCATAACAAATCCATTACTGTCATTGAAGATGAATTTTCACAGGGAGAAAAGTATTAGAATATGTCTCGAGTTTAAAACCAAAGCAATCATCTGAACTTTGGAAATAAGTAAATAAAGAAGAGAATTCCAAGATCAGGTTTCGGAAATCAAATTTTTTCTTACTTGGATTCTGCATTGGATAATATTTGTCTTGAATTTCACGGTCGAATTGGTGTGATATTTCCTATTTTGAATAGGTTTCCTAATCCTAGTTGGAGAATTTCCTATTTTGGATCCAACCTTTACTTATATAAAAGAAGCAGATGTTTTTTGTGACGAGTATCAAAGAGACGCTTCTGCTGGAGAATTACATCCCTAGTATTTGAAGCCAATTAAATCTTGTGAGTAAGATTTGTGAATTCATTCTTGAGATTGAGAGATTATTTCGTGAGGAATTACGAGGCTAAACACTTGTGAGTTATTGGATATAATTTGGGTTAGGAAATGCTGAGAACGTTTGAGTGACTCGAGCGTGCTTTGTAATCTCCGTTAGATCGCTTGTTCTATAGTGGAATTCGTTGCTGCTCTCCCCATGGATATAAGTCTCTACAATCGAACCACGTAAATCTGGTGTTCGATTTATTTTCTTGTTCTGTCTATTTTATTGTTTGATCGCTTGCTTCCGCACAACAATTGGTATCAGAGCTAGGCTTGGCCGAATTGAAGCGAATCAATGGCGACAGAAGAAGGAAAAGTGAGAATCGATAGATCTGATGGGAAGGATTTTGGTTTCTAGAAGATGCAAATTTAGGATTATCTATATCAGATGAAGCTACACTTATCCTTATCTGGGGATAACCCAGAAATGATGAAGCAAGCTGATTGGGAATTGCTGGATAGACAAGCGATGGGTGTTGTTCGACTGATGTTGGCTCATAACGTACCGTTTAATATCGTGAAAGAGAAGACCACTACAAGTTTGATGAAAGCCCTGTAGGATATGTATGAGAAGCCCTCTGCAATTGTCACAACCCTCATCCGGAACGGGATGCAGGCTAATGGATTGCCGAGCCCCTCTCGTTTGGCGTCGTGGGCTTGGCTCGGGCCCTCCCTAGCCCATACCAAATCGCAACGACGGGATTTAGGAATCGAGTTTGACCTTTAGTGTGGTCAGGTGACATGTGCATAAGTGTACGTGCCAACGGAGTCGCCACCAATCTTTTTTGGAGGGTAGATCGGAAACCCTACCGAACGGTTGGGAGAGACCGTTCGTTTCTACGGAATCAGAGAAAGTGGGTTTGGGGACTTAGTTACGCCAATCTTTCGATTGACGCCCTTTCGGTACCTAAGTTGAGTGATTTCCTAACTAAGACTTCATGTAGACAACTTGGGATGAGGTAAGCTCTAGGATCTAGAAGTTCATACAGACGGGAGTAACTATCCTAACAATCACAATCAGTGAAGATAAGTGCGCAAATAAGGATCCAATGGCGTGCGGATAAAACGCATCCAAAAACAATACATGGAATCCCTAATAAAGCCCTAATGGCTTAGAGAAGGAGTGTTTTGAGGTTTGGAAAGAGTTTGGAAAGATTTGGAGGCGATTTGCCCATGAGAGGCAAAATCGTCATTTAAAAAAAAAAGAGACAATTTGCCCATAGGGGCAAAATTGTCATTTTTTATGGGATTAGGAACCCAAATCATCGAAAATAGGATTGGCCAGTTGAATCTGCCCATTTCCTAATTTTCGAGATTTTTTCGGAATTTTTGGGACAATTTGCCCACAAGAGGCAAAATCGTCATTTAGAAAAGATTAGAAGGGCAAAACCATCAAAAATAGGATTGGTCGGTTAAAATGACCCAATTCCAAATTTTTGAGGCTTTTGGGAATTTTTGGAATTTTCTGGGATTTTTCCAAATTTTCAGAATTTTTTAGGAATTTTCCAATTTTTTGGATTTATAAAGCCATTTTCTGATTATTTTTTTTAATTATTATTTTGAAATTTTTTGATATTCTCCGGACCGGGTCGGGTTAACCCAGCCCGCACTTCTCGGGCCCCCGGCCTAGACCGTACGGGTCCCGGGCCGGCCTAGACCAAAACGATGCCATATCTACATTTTTTTGAATTTTTATTAATTTTATTGATTTTTTATTGAATTTTCAGATTTTATTTCTATTTTCGAATCCAACAGTTCATATTTCGCCACGTGGCTATCCCACGGCCCTCCGATCTATCGCTCAAATCAACGGCCACGAACGGGCGACGTGGCTAATCCACGACTGTCCGATCGGGAGAATTTTTTTTATTTCTAAAAAAGAATTTTTAATTTCTGAAAATGATTTTTGAATTTTCGAAAATTGAACGGACGGCCAGGATGGTGACGCGAGGCCAAACTGGACCATACGATCACAAAACATTTTTTATTTTCAAAAAAATCAGAATATTTTGAAAAATCATTTTTTATTTTCGAAAAATCCCCAGATCTCCACACGTGGCACAAAGACCACTGTCGGATCTGATTTTTTTTTATTCTTAAAAAACTATAACCGCCCTCTGACGTGGAAGCCACGAGGCAAGGCACGTCAGCTCCACGTCATCGTTGACTGGTCAACGAAGGTTGACCGGAAAGGTCGCGACTCCGGCGAGCTAGCCGGAAAAACTCCGGAGCTCAAGGATAGACCCTAAAACTTGTACGAATCTCTCCGATTTCGATCCTAAACTCATCCTCAAGATCTCTTTATCAACATATATTAACTTTGAAGCAAGATCTGGCCTAAAAAACAGCCTATCTATCTCCGGCCGAAGCTATTCTCCGGCGAAGATTCGCCCTAGCCATATCTAACGCGAGACAGCTCATTCAAGTCATCCACCAGCACCGTAAGAGTACAAGAAGACTTACCTGGTGATCGTGAAGCTTTGGTTTCATATGCAACGAGCACGCGAGCTCGAGATAGGTTTTTGGGTTTGGGATAGACTCGTTGGTTTTCATGCGAGAAAAACACAAATGAAGCACAAAAGCAGAATCAGAGGAAGCTCAGGACTCTTTTCAAACAAACGAGACTCGAAAACGTAGTCGGACGAATGATCTACCATGAACGATGAGCTCACTGTGCGTTAATGGAGTTACCTTTTTCCGAGGCTTTGAAGACGAACGGCTAGGTGCAGTGTGTGCGTAGAGCAGGGACGAGGCCAATGGAGGTGGTGGCGTCGCTTGGCACAGCCTGGATCGCCGGGGGTCCGAGCTCGAAGCTCTCGGGCAGGTGAGCTTCAATGGCGAGCCGACGAGCTCCTGGGGAGCGTTCTCTCTCTCTCTCTATTCTCTCCCGGTCTCTTCTGTTATCCATTCTAACTGAAACCCCCCCCCCCCGGTTCTGTTTTTCAATTCTCTTTTTGTTCGTTGAAGGTCGTTGGGGAAGAATCTCGTAACTCCTCCTCTTTCGTTCTGTTATGGCGCCCGAAGACCTGTTAAGGTTGATGTCTTGTATTCTGTTATCCAAGAGATTATGAGGCGGTTCCGAAAGGCCCCCTGACGACTGGATAGCACGGGGGTCCCGCTCTATGTGGGCAATTTTGTAATTTGTGCCATGTAGGGTTTCGCTATATGTATTTAGGGCGAAACAGGTCTCTAAAGAGAGAGAGAGGGTGAGAAGAGCGGCTGTACACTTTTCTACGTTATTAGTGAAACAGATCTGATTTCCCCGTGGACGTAGGCAGGCGGAACATCTCCCATGCTGAACCACGTAAATTCTTGTGTTGTGCGAATTTCCATTACTTTCTTGCATCGTTGATACGATCGAATTTAGATATTCGACAAGACCATCCTACAAAAACGCCATTGTGAGCTTCTTTGGGTTAGCTTGGTCAACGGGTTGATCGGGTTGGGTCAACCCTAACCCGGTTGACCCGTTTTCCCGATTTTTGATCCAATTGACTATCCATTTGACCTATTTTCACAAAATTAATGTCAAAATTGGAATTTGAGGTATGGAAACCATCTAAGAACCAAGATTCGGGGTTTAGTTAATTCGAATTGATAAAAATTCGCTCGATTAAAGTTTTGACCGAGTATCCAAATTGCTCATTCGACCCCCTTATTGACCAATTTAGGTCAATTTATCCCCACAAATGTGTTTGGAATGCTGAAAAACCTATGGGTGAAGGTTCATTTGTGTATGGGTTCGCCTTTAAAATGACCGATTTGACTTTAATCGAAACCCAGGGACTAAATTGAAAAGATTTTTACCATTTTCCCGACTTACTCAATTTGAGAAATTTATTGGACCAAAATGCAATTGAAGATATGAATATCAAATGTCATAACTAGACCAACGTGAGAAAAATACTAGAAAAGACTCAATTTGTGATTTTTGGACCATTAGGGATCTAAATGCAAAAATTTGAAAAAGTAGGTTCCCGATCGAATATTCCAATTCTAAAGTGACCAAAATGCAATTGGAATTGAAACAAGACTAATGACTATTTTTTCGTATTTTTCTGATTACAAATGCTATTTTTCTTATTTTTGGGGCATTTTTCTAATATAGAAAAATATTAAAAAAATACGAAACATACCAAAAATTATTTTTTGTTCAAAATTGGTTCCTTAGACTTGGCCAAGGCCTCCAAAGTTGATTTTGCAATTTTTTTTAACTTTTTATGGATTTTCTATTAATTTTCTAAAAACATTGTGATCAAAATTCAGGTGTCAACAGCGATCAACAAGATCTATTTGATACAACGTCTGTTTAATTTAAAGATGGGCGAAGGCGCGTCAGTTGCTAATCATATCAATGAATTCAATGTGATCGTTAGTTAATTGAGTTCAATTGAGATTGACTTTGAAGATGAGGTATGTGCTTTGATTTTGTTATCATCATTGCCTAATAGTTGGAATATTACTGTTACTGCTGTTAGTAATTCCTCTAGATCAACAAGTTCACGTTTGATGGGATTCGAGATTTAATTCTAAGTGAGGACATCCGTAGAAGAGAATCTGGTAAATCTGTATCTACTGCTTTAGTAGGTGAAAATAGAGGAAGAACTAGTACTCGTGTTAGCAGAAGTAGTATAAACATGAATAGACGTAGTCAGTCTAAGACTGGTGGTGCTGTCTATTGGAACTGTGGCAAGAGGGAGCATTTTAAAAGGGATTACTTTAAGTTGAAGAACGAGAAGGGTAAAGGAATTAGAGTTGTGTCTACTGATGATGTTGCAGCTATAGCTGATGGTAATTCGGATAATGCTGATTTTGTCTTGTCTGTCACTTAGGATTCGTCGTTTAACGGATGGATTATGGATTCTGGTTATTCGTTTCATGCTACACCAAATAGAAGCTGGTTTACTACTTATCAGTGCACGGATAGTAGTAAAGTGCAGTTGGGGAACAATGCTGAATGCGATGTTGTAGGTGTTGACAATGTTACAATCAGAATGCATGATGGTATTGTAAGGACATTGACGGGAGTTAGGCATATTCTAGAGTTGAAGAAAAATCTGATTTCCTTGAGTGCTCTGAATTCAACTGGATGTCGGTATTCTTTAAAATGCGGAGTTCTGAAAATTGTTCGAGGTGCCTTGGTGATAATGAAAGGAATCAAGCACAATGGCCTGTATGAGCTTCAAGGTGAACAGTGACAGATTTTGCTGCAGAGACGTCGGATGCATCTGTTCGAGAGTCTGAATTGTGGCATATGCGTTTGGGGCACATTAACGAGACAAGTCTGAAGGTTCTAAGTGAAAGAAATTTACTATGTGGTTTTCTTGCTGACGAAGTGAATATATGCAGGTGCTGTGGTTTAGATCAACTGCGAAAAGTGCAGTTTAGTGCGGCTATCAAAGATGCCACGAAAATTGCAAAATTGATTCACATGGATGTTCGCAGGTTGTCGCGGTTTCCTTCGAGAAAAAGTGCCAGATTTTTGCTAAGAGTTATAGATGACTACTCGACGAGGACTTGAGTGTTTGTGCTTAGGCACAAGTTTGATGCTGTTGTCAGGATCATGCAATTGATAGCTTCTATAAAAAAAAAAAAAAGAGACTGGTAAAATGATCAAGCATGTGCGGACTGACAAAAATATGGAGTTTTGCTTTGAGCTGTTAAATGAATTCTGCATGAATAAAGGCATAGTGAGACACCACACTAGTGTCAATGAACCACAACATATTGTGGAGTTGATGAGCAGAACATTACCAGATATGGCCCATAAAATGCTCTCTAGTGCTGGTATGGCTAGAAGATTTCTAGCGGATGCGCTTAGTACGACGAGCTACCTGGTGAATAGATCCCCTTCGACTGTGATTGGATGTCGAACTCCCAAAGAAGTGTGATCTGGTAATGTTGCTGATTATTCTGTTCTTATAATTTTTGGTTGCCCATGTTATGTTCGAGTTAGTGATGGTAAGTTCGATGGGAGGGCAAGAAAGTGCATGTTCCTAGGCTATGCACATGGTAAGCGGGGTTATGGGTTGTGGTGTCCGAAATTTAATTCACCTGTTATTAGCAGAGAAGTTACATTTGACGAGTCTCCAGTACTTCTGGTTAAGAGTGATTATAGCAGTGTTCATACGGATCTAAATAGTGTTCGTCTTAAGGTGGAGTTGCAACCAGAAACTCCTGAGGTAGCGGGTACTAGCAGAGTAATCGACACAAATGGTGCTTGTAGCGAGGTGGAGCCTATAGAGCCAACAGTTGTTGTAATTGCTGATATTGAAAAGGTACGTATTCGGTCTCCTAAAGATATAGATGCAACAACGATTTTGCTTTATCTGTGGTTAAGGAGGTTTTGTCAGAAAGTACTTGTGGAGTAGTTAAAGGTGCATATGCAGTTGGTGTTCTAATGAAGTCCACGGTTATGACGAAGTTCAAGTGCTGCTTGGACTTGGATGATGTTTGTGGCGGTTGAGCCCAGTGGGGTTATAGGAGAGTAGTAGTGAAGTTCGGATTCTAGCGAAGCGATTGTGACTTGGCTCAAACGTTAAGCTAATGTGGAAATTGTTAGAATATGTCTCGAGTTTGAGCCCGAAGCGAAAATCTGAATTTTGGAAATAAGTAAATAAAGAAGAGAATTCCAAGATCAGGTTTCGGAAATCAAATTTTTTCTTACTTTGATTCTGCATTGGATAAGATTTGTTTTGAAACTCACGGAAATCTATCCTTGGTGGAATCGATGTGATATTTCCTATTTTGAATAGGTTTCCTGATCCTAGTTGGAGAATGATGTAGCCTAGATTCAAGACCAATGCTATCAACCTGCATTCAAGCTCAACGAGCCTCTCATCGATAAGTCCAAGAGTCTCATTGGCAAGTACCGCATTCAAGTCTGTCATTGATAAGCCTAGCATTGATAAATCCAAGAGCCTCATCGATAAAAGTCATCATAAAGACTTTGTCATCTCCCATGCATTGGAAGCCTACAACAAGACACCTTGAGGCAGCCACAAGCATTAATGTATTTAATAGCTCCTAGTGTCTAAGTATTTCTTCTTTGTATGTGCTTTAGTGTTTCTAGTTAGACTTAATTCTTTTGTTCTTCTTTTGTTTGGCTATAATAGGCCATCAAGTTTATGTAGAAAAACAAACGAATTTGATTAATGAAAATTGCCTTGTGCATTTCTTTGAACCATGAAGAGTTTATACCCCTAAAAATCTAGAAGAGTTTTCACTCCATCCTTGAAGAGTCAGAGCTTTCAAAGTCTGCATCCTTGAAGAGTTGTAGCCATCAATCTGGAAGAATTAATGCCCTATCGGCTTCCTTGGAGGCCTGGAAGAGCAACTATTGAAGTTCCTATCCTTTTCTTATTTTGTTCCTTCACGAACCTTCCCCTTTATCCTCTGTCGATCGCTACTTATAGTGCTTATCTCGAAAAACTCAAAACACGAAAGTTATAGATCTATGAGCCCTTGAAAGATTGGCATTGGAATCGGGTCATTTCGATCTGTATTGAGAGAGTTACGTCCATTCTCCCGAGGTCGCGCAGAACTAAAATTTATGCTCGTTTTGTGACGAAGTTTCTGTGCTCCTAAGTCACTCTCCCGATCCTATTGCTTCAGTAGTCATACCGGGACTACATCAGAGAAAAATTCCTATTTTGGATCTAACTCTTACTTATAAATAAGAAGCATATGTTCTTTGTGAAGAGTTACAAAGGGGAGCTTCTGCTAGTGAATTACATCTCTAGTGTTTGAAGCCAATTAAATTTTGTGAGTAAGATTTGTGAATTCCTTCTTGAGACTGAGAGATTTTTCGTGAAGAATTGCGGGCTAAACAATTGTGAGTTATTGGATGTAATTGGGGTTAGAAAACGCTGAAAGAGTTTGAGTGACTCGAGTGTGGTTTGAAATCTCCGTTGGATCACTTGTTCTATAGTGGAATTCGTTGCTGCTCTCCCCGTGGACGTAGTTCTACAACCGAACCACGTAAATCTGGTGTCCGATTTATTTTCTTGTTCTGTCTATTTTATTGTTTGGTCGCTTGCTTCCGCACAACAATAAGCATACCAATAGATATCTTTCGAGTTATAACTAAGCATGAAGAGTAGAATATGGGTGTAGGAAAGACAGCTCTTCTTGTTGGGAACACGTTTATAGGATAGATGAATTAGGTAGTCTGTGCAAACCTCATGAAACACACCGATGAGAACATATAATCTCATTACAGGAACCCATAAACAAAGTATAAAGCTGTTGTGAACAAACAATTGCCTGTGGTAGCAGTGTTGCACAAACAGACGTCTGGTGCTATATTTAAGTTAGAAGTTCATTCAACAGCTTTTCCAAGTTTTTGGACGATGACCCATTTGGATCTGTTGCCTCCTGTGCTAGTTTCTTCCGCTCTGTGATTCTTTCCTTCATTTGTTTTCCCTTGTCTCCTTCCATCAATTCCCTCACTAGCCTTTCCACTTCCTCTCTTCTGACCACACCTGAAAACTCCAAACCAATCTCCCATTTACTACAAGCGTAGGTGCAGTTCGTCCTCTGGTCCCCAAAAGATGGCCAACAGATCATTGGGACTCCTGCCGACACACTCTCGATTATAGAGTTCCATCCGCAGTGCGTTAAGAACCCTCCGGTCGCCATGTGGTTGAGAACTGCCTCCTGTGGACACCAATCTGCAAGCATACTCCTTCCTTCTGTTTCTTCCATGAATTCCCGGGGAAGAACTGCCGAATCCCCACTGACAAGGTCTGGCCTAATTATCCACAAGAATGGATGTTTGCTGTTGGCCAGTCCCATTGCAAACTCAACAAGCTCTTCTCTTGTCAAGACAGCTATGCTGCCGAAATTAACGTATAGAACCGACTTCGGTTCCTTCGAGTCGAGCCATTGAAGGCACTCTGTATCTTCTCTCCACAGATTGCAGTCAACAGATTTCAGGGGGTTCTCTTCCTTCACTAGTTTGTCAACAAGTAACGAGAGTGGCCCAATTGCATGAACGCGAGGAAACATCGATGATAGAGCATCAAGCAATTCTGATTCAAGGGCGTCAAAGGTATGGAAAATCATTGCTGAGGCAGTATTTGCTCTCTCAGCGGCATCCATTGTAAAATTGAACATAATGTCTTCAGGATCCGTGCTACGAACGAAGGTTGGCAGGTCCCACAATGTAATATTCTTCATTCCTGGAATCCAGTCAATTACTGTATCCAAATAGCCGTTTGTTAAGTAGCTGGTATCTGCATCACACGTGATATTCTCAGTCTTACATCAGCTTAATCGCAGAGTCTACTCACAAGGTTCTAATAAAACTATCTTCCCTGTACTTGTACCTTTTAATGGCGTGAGACCCTTTTCCCTAAGCGTCCGGTATTGTTTGAATCCCATGAAGGCGCAGGCGGGGATTGTCCACAAGTGTACGATAGGGATGCCGAACTCTTGAGCAGCTTCGTTGGTGGCAAACGACATGAATCCATCGGAGAAGATGCAAGTGACTGGAGGAACATCTGAGTTTGGTGCGGTGTGGTTGAGATTGGAGATGAGATCAGAAAATGGAGCGGCCATGTTCTTTCTGATAGAATCACATAGAACCACGAGGTCTTGGCTTGAGTCTGCATCCGTGGGAGGAAGGCCGTCGGTGATGGTCAGGAACCGAAAGCCACTGAAGCCGTCGAGGGCTCGAGGTCCCCTCGACTTCAGTAAGCGTCGATGGTTATACTCAGTGTTCACAAACGATATGCAGAAACCTTTTGTATACAGAAGCTTTGCCAGTTTTAGCATTGCTCCTATGTGGCTTTGGTATGGAGCTGGCATACAAACGGCATGGCTTTTCTGAGCTGGGGCTGATTGGGTGTCCATCTCTCTCTCTCTCTCTCTCTCTCTGGTGACACTCAAACCAGAACCCAGAGGATAGAAAAGCTGATATGGGTGGTCAGTTTTATATTTCGTTATGAGGGGGGAAGATGTAGTGGATGCCAGGCAGAGCCAAAGGTTTGCGGAACTTCTGTTTGTAAGTTCTACACGTCTCTGCATGTGGCTGCTCTATTATAGTAATAAACATTTCTCATCATCTGTGATCAGTTAACATGTAGCCATGCTACCGTTTCGAATGATCCAGAGGAAAACTTCCACATAAGACAAGCGGGAGCGTTGAACTGGATTCACTGAATGGTAGATGACACCTTCAGTTGTGTATCACAGTCATGATGCTAAGCCGGCTTTTGGAAACAAATGAAACTGTGAAGAGTAATCAGCACGAAAGTTTTACGACCTGACTCACCCTTTAGAGCCTGCTTTTTGTCTTGTAATAGTTATCCAGTGATATTGAAAATCTTTGCGGCTTTGGACTTGGCTGAAACCAGCTTCCTAAGACGGTTGCTGTTTCTGACCCAAAAAAAAGACGGTAGCTGTCAATGAAGATTTGGCATATACTCTACTGGAATGGGCCAAAAGATTCAGGATGGGGACGGTGCATCCACAGAAATCTTATCAAGAAGAGGGAAGGAGCGCCCTAAGCTTTTGCCGGACCTTTCATTATTTTTTTTCTTAAAAACTGCAACTGCAATATTGTTTCTTTCTTCGGTCGATCCTCAGAGAATGGATGAATGGTCCAAAGGTGTCCCAGAAGGGGGAGTGTCTTATCGCTCGTCCTCTTAGCCAAGTAGGGAGATGCCTGGAGAATCCTGCAGATTTTTCCCAGGACAGAAGTGGACTCTGAACAATTTTTCTGAGCAGCTTGAGAGTTTCATAGGGCTTTTTTCGAGAAGGGGTCCAAAAAAAAATTTTTTTTTACCGATTTGGGGCTGGTTGTGAAAAATTTACCAATTTGGGGTCGGTTCGGGAGCGGGAATACCGAACGGGCTGTTCGGCAGTCCAACTGCCGAACTGGGCCCAATTCGGCAGCCCAACTGCCGAATTGGGCTCATTTCTTATTTTTTTTACTTGTTTTTCAATTATTTTATATTTATAACGTTTAGTAAAATATAATTTTTATCTTTAAAGCTTATTTTTATAACATAATTAGTTGAAAATTTTATTAAGATATATAATTAATAAATAATTTAGTAAAAGAACGTGGTCTTCTGTTTCAACAAATAATTAATAAAACGGGCTCCGTTCGGTATTCCCGCCCCCGAACCGACCCCAAATTGGTAAATTTTTCAAAACCAGCCCCAAATCGGTAAAAAAAAAAAATTGGACCCCTTTTCGAAAAAAGCCCGCGGATCCACTTCTTTTCGGGGAAGATCTTGCTCAACAACCAAATTGGCAGAGGCAAGAGAGCTCCAACAAGGAACAACCAGACCAAGTTCCGGTACAAGCCGTCTGGTAGGAATAGCCTCCTTGGCCCAATCAATCCCCATATGATGGAATAGTCGAAGGAGACCCTGAATTTGGGACACGTCCATGGGGACTCAGGATGGAGGGCCTCGACGTCGCAGATGTTCTCGATGCTCCCGATCATCCACCATGCCACCGCGAGGTTAACTACGCCGGAAACTAGACTAGCCACAAGCTGCAAAACTTGAAACAAAAAGATCAGACAAAGGGACTGAGCAATACTAAGGCCTTACTGCCGGCGGTCCGAGCTACGGGTACCTGAACTGTGAACATGCAGCGCGGAGGAATCTTCATGTAGTGCCCAAGTTTGAGGTCCGACAAGAAAAACAGAGCATGCGCGAAGCTGAATCGCCCGTAGACCTTGAAAAGCAAGTTTGCTATGGGCTTTCCCGGCAATATGTAACCGACCAGGAACTGTTCTATGATTTCATATCCAGGTTGCTGCAGAAGAAGTCATAGAAAAACAACACAGTGCTTATCTTAATTAATGTTGCCGGGTTAACCACAAATCCTGCGTCGTCTCGGAATCTGAAGACCACGAGAACCGACTACTTCATCAGAAAATTTCACATCTTTACCAGGTTTGTGGTTGCTTGTATGACCCCAATGGGGAGTACAACAAGCCAAGACATGACCAAGGCGAGAATCATCAGCCACCACGGCAGTTGCACGACGTCTTTCCACACTAAGCACATCATCACTGACAAGGCGGCACATACCACTGCTACAATGTGGAACCACCATTGAGGGACTTGTTGGTAACGGGGCTTTTTTCGAAAAGGGGTCCAAATTTTTTTTTTTTTACCGATTTGGGGCTGGTTTTGAAAAATTTACCAATTTGGGGTCGGTTCGGGGGCGGGAATACCAAACGGAGCCCGTTTTATTAATTATTTGTTGAAACAGAAGACCACGTTCTTTTACTAAATTATTTATTAATTATATATCTTAATAAAAATTTCAACTAATTATGTTATAAAAATAAGCTTTAAAGATAAAAATTATATTTTACTAAATGTTATAAATATAAAATAATTAAAAAACAAGTAAAAAAAATAAGAAATGAGCCCAATTCGGCAGTTGGGCTGCCGAATTGGGCCCAGTTAGGCAGCCAGCTGCCGAATTAGGCCCAGTTCGGCAGTTGGACTGCCGAACAGCCCGTTCGGTATTCCCGCTCCCGAACCGACCCCAAATTGATAAATTTTTCAAAACCAGCCCCAAATCGGTATAAAAAAAAAATTTGGACCCCTTTTCGAAAAAAGCCCGAGTTTCATACATCCTTCCTCCTTGAGGATTTGTGCAGACTCGTCCACTTGAGCCTGCCCAATTGATGGTTTTCAATCACTTTCCAAAGATTAGCATGTGACGCGGAGAGATTCGGTGAGAAAACAAGATCGCAGAGAATGATGGGAAACTACTTTTGTGCGGTTTACTAACTTTTCTAGGACTAAGTTTTCGACTATAGTTTTTCGTCCCCGACTCTCGTTTGAGTTTGTGCGGAATTTCATTTGGTTGTTTTCGATTTTTATCCGTTTTTTCATTGAGTCACCACTTCAATTTGCTGATTTTATTTGGGAGCGGCTGTTGGAGTTGGCGAATACTTCGGGGACCCTTGTTTCTCACATCGGGTACACCCACGTGAGCTTAGGGAAACTGAAGTATTATCCGACATGTGACCCCTGCGTGCGGAATGCGGGGGTTCGGGGGCAACGCCCCCGACACGGGTGCCCCACTGTCCGATCAGCGGGCGGGGGTTCGGGGGCAGCGCCCCCGAAACCTCAACGGGTTTGAGCTTTTATTTAAGCTGGCCCGTATGGTGTGGGATTAAGAGGTTTCGTATATGTTTAGGTTTTGGGCCCGTTTGAGGCATATATATTTTGCTCGTTTTTCTGATCATTGTAACGAGTTGAGTGGCTGTAAACCGAAAATATAGTGAAGTCTCTTTGCAGGACGTAGCCCTATTCTGGGGTCAACCTGGGTAATCTCGTGCGTCGTCCAATTTTCTTTGATTTCTGTGTGATCATTCTGATTCGGTGTGCGATAAATCCCTTCAGCGGCCGGTTCCATAAGTCCTGGTACCGGCTTGGAAGAGAAGAGAGAGGGATGGAAAGCTAGGAAGCACCGACACTCTTCGGAGGCCTACATGTCGTGTCGTGTCGTGTCGTGTCGTGTCTTGTCTGATACTCTCCGACACTCCGACATTCTCCGACGTGCGACAAACACGTGGTCAGCGCTCTAGACACGCGAGTCTAGCATCCCGACATGCCAATTCGACACGCACGGGGTCAATTTTAAGCATTTTCAATAACTTAGAAGTCAAAATGTAAATTTATCAAATATATATACATAAGTCATATATCCAGCCACCCCAAAATTAGTATACCTAGCCATAAAAAAAAAAAACTAATCATGAATCCCTAAAAGAAGAAAAAGAAGAAACTCACGGTTGATATTTATATATATTTATATGATAATTTATCATTTATATATAAATATATATATTTAATATACAACGTGTCTCAATGTGTCGAGGTTCTCTATTTTTGAAAAATGACGTGTCGGCGAGTCGGTGCTACTTAGACGGAGAGTTCCATAAACTTACACGTAGCTTTGTGAATTGTGTAAGTTTTGTTTGTCCGGTGAGGATGTGGGCTGGGAGTGGCGTGAGTTTAAGTGTGGGCCTAGGGCCTCTTTTCTTTTTCTTTTTTTTTAAAATTACCAGTCTTGGATTGTGTTTTTTTTTTTTTTTTTGCAAGAAATTCTTAAAAAGCCTACCATTAGAAGAAAACCCATATGTCACTGTCAACGAGCGGTGGTGACAAACTACTGAAAAAGTATTGAAATTGTTTTTAACTTATTGCAATTCAGTCCTAAAATTTTTAATTAGACTAATTTAGTTCTAAACATTTTGCGTGTATGTCAATTGAGTCCATCCGATCAATTTTAGCTGGAAATGGCTAACATGGATGCCGACCATCCTACATAGCGCAACCGACTTTGAAGTGGATATTTTTTGGAAAATTATTTTTTTCTCGCTTTTTTTCCTTTCATTTTGACCCTAGGCAAGGGCCACCTCGCCCACAGCCAGCGAGTGAGGCTGCGAAGGCCCTTGCCCAAGGCCTTCGCTGCCCCACCGCCTTTGGGCAAGTGTCATCGGCGATGCTTGCTAGCCAAATAAAAGGAAAAAAAAGTAAGAAAAAAATATTTTCAATTTTCAATATTTTTACAAAAATTATAAAGAAAATGTTCACGTAGCTCTGATCGCGCCACATAGGACTTTTAGCATCCATTTTAGCGATTTCCGGCAAAAATTGACCGGATGGACTCAATTGACACAAATGCAAAAGGCTTAAGACTATATTGGTCAAATTGAAAAACTTATCACTGAATTATCACCAATGCATTAGCTTTATGATTTTTTTGGTACATTTTCCGACAAACTACCTTGAATCATATAATTT
The DNA here is from genome assembly GCA_029784005.1 of Lenwebbia sp. NSW1173648. NCBI lineage: Eukaryota > Viridiplantae > Streptophyta > Magnoliopsida > Myrtales > Myrtaceae > Lenwebbia > Lenwebbia sp. NSW1173648. The sequence continues at coordinate 9,081,311 of JARCGZ010000010.1, forward strand.
ACATGTTTTTGGCACTGACATGTAATTAACTCATTGATCATAGATATACTCGAGGGTTATACTGCTAGCTACCGTTTGTGAAAATTTTCAACTGCCAATATATGAAATTAAAACTCAGATTTCCCAATTCTTTTCTTTTTTGTCAAATTGAAGTTGAGCTAATTCTTTCAAGCTAAGAAGTATACACCTTGAAGTTGAAGAGATATCACCACGCATAAAGTGTTGGCCACCTAACAAACTTTGTTCCTTGACTCTTTCCTTGTACCAGATCAAAACCTTCTTGATAATGCATTGAAGAAGAAGAAGAAGACAGAGAGGAAGAAGCAGCAGCTTAAGATTGCACAAGAGCACTAGTAGTTCAGATGAACCAGAAACGACACAAGGCACATGCATAAAGAACCACAAAGCAAGACGAGCCCTAGTGAACTGCTTGCTAGAATTATCAGCTCCACTGCTTCCACTAGCATCACCTTCTTCTTCTTGCTCACTGCTCGAGTGTCGTAGCCACGGACATGAGGATGATGGTTCCAGCCGCTTTGGCTGCCCCGGGGACGATCTTTCGGTCTCTCCCTCTGCCTTACTTCGTCTATCCGCCGTCTCAGAATGTCCAAGTTCGCGTCCACCATATTCGCTGCCTTCCCTGTGGAACCAAAGATTATTTCTAGATTAACCCCATAAGAAACATAAGACAAGAATCCTAAACCACCTATATGCAAATACTTGTCTTGGATTTCCTTAATGACAATAATGGCAGGATAAATCACAGAGAAAGCAAGGGAGATATTCGATGTTTAACTGATTCAACATACATCATCCACTAACAAAATTTATTGCCACGAAAATTCATTCCATTCATGCTCGTTGGGACTCGACCCTTGAAATCTTGAATTAATCTGTTTTGATAAAATGATGGCCGGTTTACGAGAGATTACGAATCTACCTTCGTCCTTGAAGCTTCGCGAAATCACTCTCGGGTACGTGATTGATGTCGTATGCCTGCGAGTGCAAGCCGGGCCTCTCACTCTGCAAAAGCTTGGTGGAGATGATGAACAGGCCATTGGTGTGGTGGAGGGTACTTACTTTGAAGGGCTTGTAGGTTTCCAGATTCAACTACTCATCCTTGGCCCTTTTACGTATTTATATAAAAAGAGATAAGGTTAACAAGAAGTTGTCATATTCGACAGATGTACACTTGTACAGTTGCCCTAAGATACACACACATATATTATACACTGTTTTTGCTTCTGATAATTTATTAAATCGCACATAGGTTTAACAGTTTGACTTTCTATAAGAAATGCAAAAGTCATGCATGAAAGTTACAGCACAGAGTGGCATTTATCGTTATGGCATAAGACTATTGATTAGAGTTGCACGATTTATTCTATTACGCTGAACAGAAGTATAAGAACATATCCATTACATGAACATCAACATCAAACCAAGCTTAAGTAATGTTAAAACCTCGTTGATACTCCTAAATGTGCGCTTAACATGTTCCTTATTCTAGACCTTACACTTGTGCAGTTGTCCTAGGATACATGCACACAACATACTCCATCATGCATGAACTTTACAGCACAGTGATCTTAATTTGAGTTCCTCTTCTTGTTAAGACATCATGTCTGATATATTGATCCTTATATCGTAAAGTTATCGATTAGAGTCGAATAAAAGTATGAAGATATATCCAATCCATCAATATCAACATCAAATTAAGCTTAAGTAATGCCAAAACCTTCTTAATACCCCTAAATGTTTGAAATATTTTATCTGTAGTGGCTTTTTTATTGAAATTGTATGCTGTTCATGATCAATCAGACGTCATTTAGCCAAGAAAGATGAGAAATATTCACTATCAGAGGACTTGAAGGCTGAAAAGGAAGATTCAAGAGGGCACTATTGAGGCGAGTTGTCGTTGTTTTGTAATATAGATATTGTGTTTGTCAATTGAATTTTCTTATTTACTTTCTGTTTTTGTTAGTTGCAACAAGTACATCCACGGTACAGTTAGGAGCAACATTGCACGTTGTTTTCGAGATTTGCTGAAGGAAGGAAGTGTATATTTTGTTGAAGAATTTTCAGTTGTTACTGTCTAGGATGTTTGACAACAAACTGAAATTCATTGATAACGCGGCCTTGCTTATGAGATAGAATTTGACGCGTGATGCTAATGCAACGCCCAACGAGCAAAAAAAGAAAAAAGTAATAATAATTTGACACTATCAGTTGCAGTGGGTAAGCAAAAACCAGTGTACTGCACAAAACAAAATTTAGAGAACCAAATTGGACAAATCCAGACAGTTATAAGATATGATTGCACAAAATAAAAGTTAGAGGATCTAATTGCATGAAAGCCATAATTTATAGGACTAAATCTGTACTTAACCCTAGGATCTTTTTTTGCCCACTTTTAAACTTTCACAACAAAATTTATGGTCCATTAGCAGTAGGTTTTAGCCTAGAGAGCAACATAGGAAGCAGAGGAAAGATACTTGTTGGACTTGATTACGGAATTGCCCAAGAATTTCGTTGAATCATCGATGCATCCTCCGTGAATCTACAACCCACGCTGGTTCGAATATGATCACAAGCGGAATATATTCATGTTTCACAACGTAGATGCCGATCGTTTCTCAAAGTTACGATGTATACCTTTGTTTGTGTTTTGAGAGAGAGAGAGAGAGAGAGAGAGAGAGAGAGTGAATGAATGAATGAATGAATGAATGTGCGTTTCTGTTGATAGAAATCTAACGTCTGTTGGCCCTTGGAAGTTATATATCTTATTTATAGATAAGAAGACATCCGTTCAAAAGGCACCTCTTCGTGGGGCCCTCTCTTATTCGTACCCTATCATGGACGCTAACTTACATCTCCCACTCGGACATGAAGGGCTTGATAATCCTCTTTCAAGAATATAAGGCAATTAACATCGTCTACTTTAGAAATAATTCATACTTGCAAATACGTCGTGCAACCAGTGAATACATCTGCACTTGGGAGCTCAATTATGCACCTGTTAGGAATACATAACAGCTACAACCCCAAAAAATAAAATAATGTCTCACAGTACCCCAGACATATTTTGTTACATCAGTCCAAGTATACATATCCCTTACGGGCTATACTTGACTATTCTTTACCCACCATGTATTTACAATTACATCCACACCCACAATAGGCGATATAATTGGTCAATCGGTAAATACATGTGGTAGATGTAAAACAACAATAGTCTTCCTTCGCACTCATGTCTCTCTCTATTTCAGAACAACTGCTTTCCTAGACACGTCCCATAAAGCCATATTAATTTCATAACCGTCGGTAACATGTTAAAGCGGCAACATTGATATGTCATTTTGAGAACATAGTCAGAAGTAACATGGGATACAAAATGAGGTAATCAATTCATAAGTTATCTCAAAGACTCACACGATGAGTAAACATGGATAATCATACTCATCTCCTTTATCGGTCGAATATAGCACATGTAGTATGAATTACATGCTATAGCGGATTTCTCTTTCCATAAAAGCATATGTCATTTATCAAAACATATCCACTATACGAATCTTAACCTAAACATAGTCACATGCTTCTCACGTATTTATGTTTAGCCCGAGTGCTATATTAGCTCACTCTCAACAGCGCCTAATTAAGCACTCGCATCCGGCTTCCATTAGGCATACATGATTGTGGGACTATCATGTTCGGTCTTATCACATAAATCACAGACCTCATCTTGATTCCAATCAAGGCGATGTAAAATATATTATGTACCAAATTTTCTCTTCCAGCATCCTTCGTACATATCGTCTCATCTCAACTCGCTTTCCATAGCGCTTGAGGCAATTGCTCGTGAGCGAGCCAATCATTTCCTGGTGACATGCCTTTCAACAATATATATGTGTTCGTGCTAGTCTCATCATATCTCTAATGAAGTTATCCTTTGTGTCAATGCGCTTCGTCATACCATGATACTTAGAATCTTTCACATAGGCAATATCTATTTGACTATCACAATAAATTGTCACTGGTCTTGAAACATCAGTGACAATGGCTAATTTTTTTAAGAACATTTTAGCCAAAATACGTCTTGCGCTACAGCAGAGCATGCCATTAAATTCAGCCTCCATTGTACATAGAGCTGTCATGTCAATTTCTTGCTACTTCAAGAAACTGCACCTCCATTAAGCAAGAACGCATACCCTGATATCGATTTACACTCATCTAAGTCCCCTCCCCAATTAGCATCGGAGTGACTAATTAAGCGTAAATCACTCCCTTGATAACAGATTCGATAGTCCATAATGCCTTTCAAAGTATCTCAAAATCCTATACACTGCTTTCCAGTGTGCTTAACCAGGATTTGACTGGTAGCGACTCACTAATCCAACAGCATCACAAATGTCAAGTCGAGTACATATCATAGCATACATCAAACTCTCGATACACTAGAGTAAGGAGCAGTTTTCATTTCTTTCTTTTCTACCGGAGTCTTAGAACACATCTCAGAGTTTAAGCATTCACCTTGTATGATAAGGGTATCATTGGGATCACAATGCTGCATATTGTAACGTTCAAGAATCTTTTTAATATAAGACTCTTGAGATAGAGCAATAAGGTTCCTTTGAACGATCACTTTCTATCTTAACTCCCAATATAAAAGCAGCTTTTCCCATGTCCTTCATTTCAAAAATAAAAGGATAACCATTCTTTTATGGTGATAACCAAACCGTTATCATTCCCAGCTAACAGAATATCATCCAAATAGAGTGATAAAATCACAAATTTATCCTCGCACTGTTTGACATACACACAGTGATCTTCTTCAATCATCGTAAACCCAAAAGAAGTTATGGCTTGATGAAAAAGGAACGTATCACTGTCTAGATGATTGCTTCAGGCCATCTATCGAACGATGAAGCTTGCAAACTTTATACTCCTGACCTTTAGCTATGAAATCTATCGATTGGTTCATATAGATTTCCTCATCTAGTTCTCCATTGAGAAATGCCGTCTTTACATCCATTTGATATAATTCTAAGTCCAAATTTGCAACTATAGCTAGGATGGAGATTATGGAGGCAAACCTTACAACAGGTGATTCCTCATAGTCTATGCCCTCTTACTAAGTATAGCCTTTCGCCACACGACGAGCCTTATACTTTTCAACAAATTCATTCGACCTACGCTTGATCTCGAAAATCCATTTATTTTCAATAGCCTTGTGTCCAGATGAAAAGTCAACCAAATCCCAGACATGGTTTGCTCTCATAGACTCCATTTCATCTTCCAAAGTATTTTTTCATTCTTTCTTATCAGGAGATGAGAGAGCATCTACAACTATCTTGGGCTCTGCATCGTATTGTGTAGCAATCATAAATACTTCCCCTTCAATCTCAAAACGACGACCGAGAATGCTTGTATGATTACTCTTACGTAACTAAACTCTTTGTGGATTCAGTTCACTAGACGATGCAACACTCCCACTAGGTTCAGTATGTTGAGGTAAATCATTATTTTTCTCGATCAACATTAGTGGGTGTGTTATCAGGATCTTCCATCTCATATAATTGAAAATCCTTTTTAATCTCACCTCTACTAGGAAAAACGTTCTCCAAGAACGTGACATCTTGTGGCTCCATTTCAATCACACTTCCATCAGCTTGTTCACATATGAACACATACCCTTTGAAGTGCTCAAAGTATGTAATGAAGATACAATTCTTCCCTCTATGACCTAATTATCCATATTTACTAGAAAAGTTCTGAACAAATTCTACACACCCCCAAGGTTGCAGATTACATAAATCTAATTTTCTACCAATCCATAATTCATAAGGAGTGGAAGTGACTGACTTAGAGGGTATATGGTTAAGTAAATAGGCGGCAGTCAATAACTCATCTCCCAAAATGAGATCGATAGATTTGCATGTACCATTATAGACTTAACCATTTTCAGTAGGGTTCTATTCCTTCTCTCAGCAACCCCATTTTGTTGCGATGGTACCAAGAATAGAAAAATGTCTTACAATACCCTTTTCATCACAAAGTGACTCGAATTGCTCAGATAGATACTTACGTCCACAATCGGTTTTAACTGATTATCTACCAAACTCATATATCGTCTAAAGCAATCCAATGCTTCAGACTTATGAGAGATAAAAAAAAAAAACATAACCGAAGAGCGTGAAGTCATCTATAAAAGTGATGAAACTATGAGGCTCTCTATACCTCGCCCTCACATTTAATGGATCACAAATGTCAAAATGTATAAGTTGTAATGGAAGTTTAGCCCTGGTGCCATTACCAAATGATTTTCTAGTTATTTTTCATGCTAGACGATATTCACATATGGGTAAATCGAAATTAGCGAGTGACCCTAAAAGGTCTTCTCTAGCTAATCTTTTCAGTCTTTCTAACCCAATGTGACCCAGTCTAACATGCCAATTATTTCAATATTCACATTACTGAAGATGCAACTAAGGAAAGAACAACCATCAACATTGACATTAAACACATCAAAGTCAATGTCTCAAAATATAAAATCATTCAATACATAACCAAGACCATAAGCAACTGTTCCAAACTTTATATCAACACAATCACCATGAAAATTCAAAATATAACCTAAGCTTAGAAAGACAACTACAGAGACCAAGTTCCGCCAAACATTAGGAGCATAGAGGACATCATGTAGGAATTAGTTCGACCACCACGTAAGTTCAATTTACATGTGCCGATACCTTTCACCTCAATTCTAGAGTTATTTCTAGCATATATCCATCTATCTCCAGGCGGTATTCGACGATACTTCACTAATGCTCCTTGGTCTCTAGCTACATTGTCTGTTGCTCCTGAGTCCACAATCCACATAGGATGTGATTCAGCAAGCATTACAGTGCTAGAGACAATAGCATTGCTTATAGCAATGGAGTAATTTGCTACTCCTTTTGGCTCAATGTATTCACGAGCGAAGTGACCCATCTTGTCACATTTGTAGCATTTCATCTTGGTCTTGTCGTTCTTCCCATCTCGCTTCTTGCGTCGGAGGGTTTTAGCTCTCTTGAGTGCTTGTCCAACCTCCTTCCCTTTGTTGTTGACTTTATAGTTTCTCTTGCGCTTGAAGCTCGAAGCTTTACGCGAGTTAAATTCAGCAACATAGCATATGTAAAAGATCTAACAGCCTCTAGGCACTCATCCTCTAACTCCAAATGACACGATATTTCATCAAATGTTATGATATTCTCACTATGCGTCATGTTGATCTTCATATGCTCCTAACTATTAGGAAGAAACTTGATAACAACCTGAACTTGATGTTCATCAGTTAGAGTATGATCTGCTGTCTTGAGCTCACGTATCAAGTTTGACACTTGGCGAGCCTCCTCAATTTATTAGCAGACATACCCCCAAACTTATCTTTCAAGGCAGCCCAAATTTCTTAAGCGTTATCGAAACCTTCAAACTCACACATGAGATCATCCTACATACAGCTCATCAACGTGATGTGAGCAATGCTATTTTTTTTATTTAAGCTTGATAAGCATCTTGAACTCTCCTGTGCTGAGCAGAAATTCCATGCTCGGGTTCATCTATGGTGTGGTTGAGGGTTTTCAAAACCTCTTGCTCTTCAAGGATGTACTGAACATTTTGGTGCAAACTATCATAATTGTCACCGTCCAGTTTCTCACCCTTGTTGAGATCAGCCATAATGGTCTTAGATGCCAAAGTCATAGTCAATGACAATTCTTTATTGATAGAAAAAGCACAGAATTAATACTAGCACATTTTTTCATGTTAACACACATACTTATTTTGCAGCAAAAGTCAACCTAAATAAATGATAATTCGACAAAAGACAATGAAACGAAAGTTCACTATGTTCTCAATCAGCTTCTGTGTAACGATTGTCTTACTATCATGACTTTAGTTCAATTCGCGCAAAATTTAAGTTCTAGGTGACAATTCCATTGAATTCTACCAACCTACGAACTCCCACTAGAAAAGATAATCAAGACATGTGATCCAATGATCGCGTTCTATTATAGCCATAAAAACATAACATGATGCGAATCCATATACAAGTAATTCAAGCATCAATTATCATCAAATGCGGAATACAAGATAAATTGATCTCCTACCATTGTTTGAGTTTGCATTGAGCTAAAATTGGAAGCATCTTATACATGCTAACTATGAACCGTGCAATACATTATTTGTATGTGGTCACTTACATGTAAGCTAGGATATGTATTTCCAAAATCATAGGAAAAAACAGGTAAAAATGAAAAAAAATACACCAAAATATATGCATATTTAATGATCCATATGCATTTTTATACCTTTAAAAGTTTCAAACATATACAAAAAAATACCACAACGTAGACCTTTTCAATACGAACACGCAGGTACAAAAAATGCCTTGATCGGAGCTTGCATGTGCCAGTCAAAGCTTCGGCGCATGTATATCACGCGCGGTCAACGGTCGGCAATGATCGGGTCCGGTTTCGGGCTGAGCCGGGTCGGAAATCGGGTCGGGTCGGCCACATAAGGAAGCCACGTCAGCATATCACGTCCGCACGCCACGTCAGCATATCACGTCCACACGCCACGTCAGCGTGCCATGTCAACATGCCACGCCAGCGCTGACGTCAGCATGCCACGTCAGCACTGAAGTCATCACGCGCGGTTGGGAAGATTTCGCACGTGGCGCGTGAGGCCCACGCACAAATGCACCCTCCGACGTGTGTCGACCCATGTAGCATCCTCTGGCAGCGGTCGACCCCTCAAAACGCTCTTATTGATGAGACGAACCCGGTGGTATCCTCAAAATCAATTGTCACTCAGTAAAAATACGCGTAAAGTCAACGTTTCGCCGCAGCGTCGGTTGGCCTGCTCCCGTCGAGGCGTGTGCGGCGTCTCCCGATGTCGTTCGGTGACGGGCAACCACTCAAAATTCTCGTCTCAACAAGACGGTCCCGACTATGTGCTCAAAATAAATTTTCATTGAACATAGGATCACGAGTTGTCGCCAAACAGTACGGTCTTCAAAGTCGAGACTCGCCTTGCATACCCCGTTCGTATTCAATGATTCATTCATATTAATCAAGCCATAACTCTACGGAAACAAGGCAGAGATTCCAGCCCTTACTCCGATACCAATGTTGGAATTTAACATTGAGAATTCGACTAACCTTTATCGATGTTCGATTGCAGAATTGCCCAAGAACTTCGTTGAATCATTGATGCATCCTCCGTGAATTTACAACCCACGTTGGTCCGAATATGATCACAAGCAGAAGATATTCATGTTTCACAACGTAGATGTCGATCGTTTCTCAAAGTTACGATGTATGCCTTTGTTTGTGTTGTGTGTGTGTGTGTGTGTGTGTGTGTGTGTGTGTGTGTGTGTGTGTGTGTGAGAGAGAGAGAATGAATGAATGTACGTTTCTGTCAACAGAAATCTAACGTCTGTTGGCCCCTGGAAGTTAATATCTTATTTATAGATAAGAAGGCACCCGTTCGAAAGGTACCTCTTCGCGGGGCCCTCTCTCAATCGCACCCTATCATGGACATTAGCTTACAATACTCGAATAAGAAAAAAACTAAATCTTCAAAATAATGAAGGGTGAAAACAATGAGCCTAATCCAAAATAAAAAGAAACCTATGAAATAATACATTTCAGTTTTTGTCTATTGGCTTTTAAGGTTGGTTCTTCTAAAAATCCCAATAAGTGCATACTTCCCCTCAATACAACATAGCATCATCAACAAGCAATGATAGCATGGAGAAGGCTGATACAATCATGAGCCGGAAGTCGACTTAATCGGTTGGTGAGGCTTGTAGATTGTTATGTGAGCCTTCAGGTAGCCGAGCCATTATGCTCCTGCCCTTGGATTATAAAGAAAATGTACGGGTCTGAATCATTTTACGTCATGTATAGTCGATTAAAGCAATCATTATGACCCTTAAGTTAGCTTGAAAGCTGAACATGTATGGCCTTTTAGAATCAAGTCACGGTGGTGTGAGAAGTTCGACACCAGCTTGAAGATGACTTCAGAGTATTGAGGCGATACTATAATCTGAACATTTAGGTTATTGTCGCGAAACAAAGAAGTGGTTTGGTATAGAATGATCAACATTAGTGAAAGAGATGGAAAAGTCATTGTCGCAAACTCTACCCCGCTCTCTCTCGAGAGAGAGAGGAAGATTAATCCAAGGGACTAACTATACACATTTACGTTAATTGTTAATTACTATGTCTAATCTTTGATTAAACTCTCCAACCCTTATTGAAAATCCCCAAAGGGAAAGGCCCCAAGAGGCGTTGAACATCACTATATTGTTAGGTCCCCAACCCATGCCGTTCTTGTGAACATCAAGTTGAGAACTTGACTAACCCCTTTTATTGGATATATGTGATCTCACTTTTTCAAGTTACATGGTGCAAGATTCAAGTTAATGATTAGCAGGACATAACGACTCAGACAGAAGAAATAAGGTAAGCTTGTTGTCTAACATGCACATAATAACGAATAGGGTCAAGTCTTGCCGTTCTTGTCATAACGTGATCCATGACGCACATGATATCGATTTGCTAAACATTTCCGGTACGTTTTCATAAATTTAAGAGGTAATTTAGTCGCGAAAATGGCTGATGAAACCGCTAGCTACCTAGCTGATAAAAGTGAGTTTCTTAGGTACTTGTGATGATGTTGTTCTTTCTTTGCTTAATTGTATCTTATGAGCATAGCCACACTGAATCCCTACCTTTGGGAAACAGATTCTGCGTGAATTATCCTTCCAAACGTACTGAGATGCCACGCTCCAATTGTGCAAAACTTGATGATTAGATAATCTCTCTCTCTCTCTCTCCAATTATGCAAAACTTGATGATTTAGGGTTTAGTAATGTCTCCTGCCTAACTCGACATTAGTCTTAATTAATGGACATTCACCAAAACAAAGAAAAGAGGGAAAAATTCCAGAGGGAATTTGATCATAGGATTTGAGGGTAGGTGAGATAGCTTAAGATCTGATAAAATTTCTAACAAAGTGACAGAGACAAGTGCATGAAGATCCGGGATAACCAGTCCTAAGAAAGCAAATGGCGATGGAGTGGTTGGTGTCGAAAAAAAAAACAATAAAGAAACCTTAGCAATTCGATTTGGCCACGTATCCTTTGGACAGCTTAACTCCTGCCTTCTTGGGTAGGGAGACGCATGTGTCACGTAACAGAGGGACACTACAGCAATCTTTTGCTGGCAAGGATTGTTTTTGTTAACGACATCACATGCACAAGAGCTTGGGAACCTAATGGTGAACTATGCATGAACACTTTGTTGATGAATCTCACATCGCTTTTGTTTTGTCTTCAATCACATGAATGATCCGTGAGTCGAGGGCGCCCGTGATCGGCGATACTAGTCCCTCTATATCGATGATCGGCTCATTTTTGGAGCATGGTATATATCTAGATTGTAGTCAATTGGTGCCAAGTTGACGACCAATTTATGGGTTCGGACAAACACGTGCTCACGACGATTTACATGGAGGGACTTGGCCTTCAGACAGACGACAACTTTGATTATTCAAGTTTTCCCTGGATAAACGCCAGCTAAGTCTGCTTCAAATACCTACTTTTTTTGCGGGCTCCAAAGGAAGAAATAAAGTTAAATAAGGATAAAAGAGTACGTGATGCAAGTATCCACACGTGTCGACACACATCGGGGCTAACCAAGCTTTAGTCCCAATCACGGATCGATGAGGGACGCATTTAGTCAGCTTTTGTCTTAATTAAAAGAAACCCCCCTAGCACAAATGTCCAAACGTTATGCTGCGGCTGAAGATAGAGAGAGAGAGAGAGGGGAACAGATGTTAGTCATCTTGATTTGATTAACCTTTTCTTTAAATTTTTTAAATCTGTTCAATCATGAGATGATGAACAAGTGTACCCTAATCAGTAGTACCATTTTTTGTTAGAACTTTAGTAACTGATGATGGAGTTAGGCAGATTTAAAAAAGGTGTAAATTAAGAAAGCTCAGCATGTCGAATTCAACGATGGCCAACTTTAAGGGAGAAAATGATTGGAGGAGACTACATATTTATCAGGATTTTAACTTTATAGCATTTCCCCACTTTTTTTTAATGATTAATTAGATTCAGATTGTCCACGAGAACGATCTCAAGGAGAAAGTGTAACTTGCATGAGTACGGCCACAGAAATCGGAAGCGGCACCAAAATATATAAAGGGATTCGTGTGGCAAGTGACCTTAAGTTCATACACCGGAGGACCAGAGGAAAATTGGGCGTAATTTTTTTTATCAGTCTTTCTCCGAGTAAGAGGTAAAACATAATTAGCAAAACATAATTAACGACTCCGATCTATTCTCAATGAGGGCTCGCAGAGTACAATTGGTTTCGTCAAATTTTAGGTAACTCCATATAGGTAACTATGGAGAAATCCGTCCGGCTCCGAAGGCATTTTCAATGAGATTCCCAGCATTACATACCGACATGATATCACCCTCCTTTCCAATGCCGCTAAAAAAACCCGAAATTAGACCCGACACACATCCACCAAAAGCACATTTCAAAAACCACCATGGTGATGTACCATGACAGAGTCTGAATATAGAAGAGTAAACGGAGGCGTGCCATCCAGAATCTTGCTTTTATCCTTGTTCGGCCAAAGACGCTTAACAGAAACTCCAAATGCCAAAAAGTCTGGGCATGATCCTCCAGTCTTCAAACATTACAACTTTTTACACGCATGAAACCCATTGAAATGACATTAGCAACTGCACACTGAAAAGCTAAATTAGCTAGACCTATATTGAGTTGTCCGAATACAGCTTCACACGAGACATGTACAGCTGGAAGTCTAAAAGTCTCTACTCTGGACAGTATGCACATGACCACTAAGCGTTGTATTTACATGTCCATGTCGTCGAAGATTTCCTCGTCTTCACCATAGCCTAATTCATTTGGAAGCAGACCCTCCACCACCAAGTTACTGCCAAAGTGATAATGGTGAACATATAAGTTTCATCAAGAGAAGAAAAGAGACAAGTAAAATAAAACTTGGCCCACCTTAAGCAGCAAAATCGGAAGCTAACAATGCGCTTTAGTTTCCGGTTATAGAAGAAAAAACTGAAAGACCATCTGAAGGAGCCCAAAAAAGAGAGTTAATGATTAACATCAGAAAGGAAACCACTTCACAAGTGAGGCGATGATGAGCAGACAATTACATTGCTCCTCTCTCTGAAAACGGGTCTGCATCTGAATTGGGATTATAGCTGTATACTTCACATTCGGATAGCTTAACAACCTGCACGGCTATGAGTTAGGAGAAAAAACACTTGCTGATGGGACACGCAGTTATATTCTTGTAAAAGTCACCTCATCCATAGCCTCTTTTAAGGTTTCAAGAAGGGAACCATCGCCATTTGCCTCAATCCATTCCTGGAAATTAATAGCTAAACAATTAAAACTTCATCGATGTCAAATATGAGCAACAAAAGGTGGAAATAGTATACTTTGCGGGATAAAGAAGACTATGGGATAAGCAGGAGAACTCAGAAGGGTAAAGAACCTTAAACCGAGTTTCTCCTCCTCATTCATAGCTATGTAGATAGAAAAACCAGAATCTCTTGACATTAAAGGAGATCCTCTGCTTTCATTAGTAGCGATAAACAATAACAATAGCAATGACAGTAATTAGCGACTACAACCAACTACATGTAAATGGCCCCTATAGAGAAGACTTATTGAAAACACTGAAACTTGCAACAAGAATAAAGGGAAAAGGAAGAGGATGGAATGATAGGTCACACCACACATTTGTATGTCAAATTGATAAAAACCAACATTGATGCATTCAGATACGAGTGAACCAAGATTATTCACAAGGAATTACCTTGGATGCTTCAAACATGTACGTATCAAAGATCTGCTTAAAACTGTCCCAGCTTTCCTCAGTAAAGAACTGATGAGCTTTCACCACACTGGAAAACCAACAGACAGGTAATCCTGATACCATTGCTAGAACTTGAATTGCTACAATTTATATCCCGATAAAGACTCTGCTTAGTCATATGTTATAAAATGTCATCGGGTCACAAGTTGATTGTGAGAGAAGCAATATCAGCTTGGGAAATGGAGAGACTTGAACTCTCAGCTCCTCCTAGAGCAACAGTTCTCTGAACTGTCTGTCAACCTTTGACAACACTCCCAACATGATCAAGAAAGGATTATACAACGGGTTGCCATGTCGCCTAGTCAGCTGACGAAGACATTACCCATAATCCTCCCTTCTATTCCAGTAACAAAGTAAAAACGAACATACAGATGTACCTGAAGTCGTAATCCAGATACATGTGAGACAGTGTAAGAACCAGATAGATCAGTGTCTTTCGGCTGCATTGACCATAAGTAAAAACCCAGTCAAACAAACATAACATGTGAAAACCCCACATATGTGAAGCCAAGAACTCTTTTAAACCTGGATCTGCTCAACAAGTGATCGACTGGTGAAGAAGAGTCGGTGTCTGAAGATCTTCCGAGATAATCAAGAATCTGAAATTGAGTAGGAAAAATTTTGAAGGAAAGAGACATCGTAAATCGCAATCAAGCGCGACACATGCATTCGAAATACCAAAGGCCTCTGTCCACATAAAGAGAGACAAGGGATATGGGGTTAGGAGCGACTACGTAAAGGCCCAACATGACACAATGAACCAAAAGCACAGAAAAGAATGCTAGTATGGTGATAACCAGTCCACTAATACAGGTCATGAATCTCTTAATGCGTTTTTTAGCATTCTTTTAATCATTATCAATCAAATGTGGCCAGTACACAGCATTGAGAATAGAAATTATTCTGTTAGGATCACGGGAATGAGATTATAACATCTTGAACAGAATAAAATGGGACTAACAATATCTGTCATCTAATATATTTCTACAATTTCTAATGTTTAAGATAACTCTAACATGAGCAATGATTTCTCATCAAAAGGTTCTTTACTATAATCTTCTCAGCAGCAATTACATGAACTTTCACCATGCATGCTGTTTAATCTACTGCATCTGGATTAGAAAACAATCGAAACATAACGTGATAACTAGCCCACACAGTGACATGGAAACTCAACTGTAAATTAAATTGAAATCAATCCCATCTGTATGTCAAATGTTACATGGGAGGAGACGAGAAAGGGTATATAACCAACAAAGCATCCTTTCAACAATTATGAAGTTCTATTCATATTAAACGACGTGTTGAATTGCCCTTGATTTACCTCATGCTCCAAACTGAGGGAGAGTTTTTTATCTGTTCCTGTATGCTTGCCTATAAGGAACAGCGTGGAGCTCACAGTCAACAATACAGAATGAAGTAAACCGAAAATAAGGAAGGAAAAATGAAAATCATACGTACAGGAGTAAGCTTCAAGGCACCCTTTAATGGTACATTCACCAAGACTCAAATGATCCAAGAAATCATTTATTCTGCAATATTTCGATTAGGAAGCTTCACTTTAACCGTTCCAGAAAAGCTGCTGAGATTCTGAAAAGACTACCTATGAGATTACCGTTCCAGAGGGGTGTATTCTAGGAACTTCATTGTGCAGATAGTATGATGAGTTCAACAGCCTTCTCAGAGGTCCTGTCAAACAAATAAAGTGTAGAAAAAAAATAAAAATAAAAATTAGCCGAGAATTTAGTTGTATGTGGTTACAGCTCAATGTTACTCTTCTATATAAATTCCAGAGGAGAAAATAAGGAATAAATGACAGCACACATGATAAAACTGATTCCTAGCCAACCAGAAGAAGGAGACAAAGTACAACGACTCTCCTATCCAAATGGAAGGAGGAGATCAAGCAATCCTCACGGAGATATTAGCTCTCCATTATGTCAGAATCAGATTTGCTCATTTCACGCAAGATATTCCCGATAACCAATATTATCACCTCGAATACATGCACATCGAGCAATCAATACCCTCATTTGAGTGGAAACAGTAAAGCAGGCAGCAATTACCATGATGAAAAGGGGAAAATAGCATCCAAGTTGCTCCTTCCAATCTACTAATGATATATTAGGTGTTCACCAACATTTCACCAAACAGGTTAAGTATAGTTTACATCAATCATTCGACTACTAAAACATAAGCGCCCTCTCCAAAAATCTCCCAATTGCTGATTGATAAAATATTTCCTTCTCTCTTCAGCTCTAGACTTCTGGGTTTTATTTAACCTGCGGGTACAGTCGTCCTTTTATAGCTCTATCTGGGTGGCTTAAAACCCAACCATAGATGCGTTTCGACGCCTAGAGGACACACTAGCAATGATTTTAACTCTGATACTTAAGGGTCTGCAACGCTTGAAGTGCAAGGATACAGCACGCACAAGTTCCTGTCTCCTGTAAGAAGAAAACATAGCAAAAGACGGATGCTAAGCACCGCAGAAACTCGACACAACAGCTATAGACGTCTCCTCCGTTACATTCATCATCAAGCCATAAGGACAATTCGATGCCGTCTAGCAATCTAAGCAGAGTCCCCCTCGGCTCAACCACTAGCGCATTTCTAGCACCGTCCCACAGAGCCTCCCACCAAACACCACAGCACGAGCCATGACTCCACACACAAGTCGGGTGACCCGACCCAACTAAACCTAACGAGGCGAAGGAGAACAGCGAATTCCGCCAGAAACCGTGACGAAAAGACAGGAAACGGCGACCGGCGGTACAGACGACTCACCAACGACAGATCGGGAAACAGCAGAACAGAGGGCTAGTGAGGATGGAGATCGAAGATCGAACGTACCTCGAGGATCGGGTCGATGAGATGGATTTGACGAGACGAAGGTGCAATTATACAGAAGGAGGGATCCACAAGCTTTTTTTGCTTCGGTGTTGGTGTTGGAGGGGGAATCGGAGGATCGAGGAAGGAACCCTAATTGGAATATTCTGAACCGAAGCCCCCTCTGGCTCTGAGTGTAATGATTGATCAACTACTTTGGTTGGGTCGGGTGGGTGCTTAATGGAAATGGAGTCTGGACCGGTTTTCGGATCTGATCGGATCCACTGGGGCGGACGGTTCAGTTCTATATAGGGCTAAGAATAAGAGATCGATCGAATAAGGAATCACCGGATCGGACGGTTTGATCCCGTTTCCGGAGGCTCCGATCCAGTTGTTGGTTTTATAAAATTGGAACCAGTTAAGATCGACCTAGCGGGGAACAAGTTTCGGTCGGTCCGATGCGGAACCGAACCAATTAATATTTTTTTTAAAAAAAATTCTAAATATAAACTTAAACCTAAACCTAAGATGCTTATGGTGCTTAGTAGGACTTCTAGGTTTAACTACAACGCAATACAATTAACTAGAGGTAGTTCAGTGGATATATGTTAACAAGAGAAATTTAACGACAAATCACAACAACAACAACAAATGTGACCGGTCCAACGATTGGACCGCCTAGTAATCGAACCGGACCGGTCAGTCCAATTCTCGATTCTTGAAACTAGGAAAAGCTTAAGGCGAATTTTTTTTTTTCTTTGGTCAGAAGCTTAAGGCGAATTTCGCCAATCGATTTTTGTATACCTAATACTTCTTTTTCCAAAAGAGCCTTGTTGATAAATGCCCTGATTTTTATTTTTATTTTTTCGAAAGAAATATTTTCATTTCATATCAAAGAGAGATACATCACTTCAAAATAAAAATGAAAATCCCACAAAGAATCAACTTGCTACAGCCTACATAAACTTGTTCATTCCTCGAGGACGGATCTGTCATTGCATCCAAACACAACCGACAGCCGATCACCGAATCTGGCATCATCATCAGTGATAAGCATACACCGAGAAATCCCTCTCCAGTAACTACGGATTTGCTAAAAGGCTGTGCGCGCCTAGATTCGGCGTCCCGCACCATCACCGTACAAAGACAAGAACAACACAAATAGATTGAGAAAGTACAAAAAAACACCTTGTCAATTCCAGATCTATATTTAGATCGGGATAGAAGAGCACCCAAATCTAGTTCTAACTCTAAATCGAAAGAGAATAACTGCAAAAGAATACCCATTGATCACAAAATCACTTTCAGATAAGCCGATTGATAGGAAAAAAACTTCGAAAACTTGTGAAGCGCTCGACAAACTGAAGCAAGCACCCAGAGTCAGAGCGAGCGAGCAAAAATGGAGAGAGTAAATTATTTCGAGGCAGTTGC
The DNA here is from genome assembly GCA_029784005.1 of Lenwebbia sp. NSW1173648. NCBI lineage: Eukaryota > Viridiplantae > Streptophyta > Magnoliopsida > Myrtales > Myrtaceae > Lenwebbia > Lenwebbia sp. NSW1173648. Next base: position 9,099,557 of record JARCGZ010000010.1, read on the forward strand.
GCCTTCAGAATTTATAGAGGATGTCGATCGCTCGTCCAGAAATTAACGAAGAAAATTTAAAACGTAAAGGGATGGAGATATCTAGAGAATTATGGAGGCGAGCTTTCCCCCTCTCTCCGGAGCAGAGCTGGAAGGAAGAGGATAAAAAGGAGGCGGCTGTGTAGAGAAGAAACCATAGGGAGGGAGACGATGAATGCCCTGATTAGGTATGCTCAATAAGCTAATTTTTTCATTTCCAATACACTAGTTATACTTTATAGATACCTAATTTTTTACTTACGATTTGATCAAAATTAATCGAAAATATCATTTCTTTAAAATTTCGGTACAATTGAACTGTGCTCATTCATGAGCTTACTGTCAATACTTAATTTGCCTAAATCAGAAGTTAGATCTTTAGATATTGCATTTCTCGATCACAGTTGTCCGATTGCGAGGTGATGGGATTATACACACTTGGACCTGATCAATTAAATCCAACTTAAAAGTACAAATCACGATCTTGACAGAGCAAGAATCATGGCGATCGGATTTTAACTAAGGAAATAAACATAACTTTTCACCGCGACCGTCGGTAGGGGGAAGCATGGATCCAGGGTAGAATCGGGAACTGAAGAATCAGACGGCGGTTCCCGATCCGGTTCCAGGTTCTGATGAGCTAGAGTCCGGTTCCCGGTTCAATTTTTCTAGGAACCGCAGAAGACCCTCACAATGACAAACCCTAACAAGATGTTGATTCTTGAGTACACTAGACACAGTGCAGTCTGTTTAGTAGCACTCCTGTTATCTTGATTCTTTAGTACACTATCTTAGCTGTCTTAGAAATCAAAATGTTCTCTGTTGCGGAAGCCCCTCCATGGACGCTGATGGTGTGAAGCAGCCCTTGCTATCTGAAGCCGCTTTGATTCAGCTCAAACGGATAAAAAGGAACTCAAGAGAAGTGAGGTTTCGGCGCTGCAAAAGTGGCTCCTCTTGCAGAAGCCGTTCCTCAAGAAGCGAATCTCCATGGCTCAATCCAGCGTTCCAAGTCCATACTAGGGAATCTCCACCCCAGTTTTGAAAGAGTTGCAATAACCTTGGCATTCTACCTTGGATTTGGCACAATGTGCTTTTACCTCGTGAGGAACACCACTGTTAGTGTTGGGTATGGGGACCTTGTGCCAGGCAGCATTCTGGCGAAACTACTTGCTTGTGCTTTTGTCTTCTCGGGGATGGCTCGTGTTGTCCTAATTCTGAGCAGAGCGGCAGATTACCTTGTAGAGAAGCAGGAAATCCTGATGGTCAAAGCCCAGCATTTGCGTAACAGAGTGGGCCCAACTGAAATGTTAAAGGAAGCTGCTAGCCTGACAGTACTGTCAATTATTTTTTACCACACGATCTCTCAATCAATGAGTGTTTTATGCAAAACACGCGGTAAATAGTGTGTGGATTTACGGTTGGGATTGTATCGTCCCTGACAGTACTGTCAGAAAAGCATTTCCCAATGCTAAAAAAAACCCATAATGGTTTTCAAGCTCATTCCTTTTATGAGATTAGAGATAGATATGGAGCTTCTTTTCATTTGCCAAAAAGCCCCTGTAAACGGGACCTTCATTTTTCATCTTTCTCCGATGTAAATCATTATAAACTTCTCTCTTTCAATCACATTCTCTCGTGCTATCGATGCTACTCATCTTGATCTTAATTTAAAAGAGAATTCGGGTGAGATTCATGTTCGAATATTCCAGCGATCTCAGGAGAATACGAGGTGAAGTTTGCACGACGATGGGTAAGGGTTCTGAACCTCTCTAAATCGAATTATTATAGCTATAATGCTCAAATTAGGCTAGAACTATCAAACAAATTAATCGTTATTTCTGCTGGCTTAAAATTAGGCTTTTTCGTGGATAAATAAGCCATCACAATGCCTAAATTACCTTTTCAAAACAAGAAAAAAATGTGAACCTTTTTTTCTGCTGACTATATCGGATGGGGCGGTTCCGTTGCCCGACGTGACTAGCGAGGTCTCGGCCAACATGATCGAGTACTGGGAGAAGCAAGCAGGCTGGTCAATCTCGACCCGCCGACCACTTTTCTATAGCATTGTTAGTTATGGAAACTGATTTTAACAACCTTGGTTATACGTCAAAAGGAACTGATTTTCTGTTCCCTTTTCTCTAGAATTATATTTCTAGGCCAGAGAGTTTTTGGTCTATACCAGATTTCATGTATACATGTGTATATATATACAATGTGATATTTTCCTTTGACTGTACAAATTCTCCAGGATGAAAAACAGTAGCAGAAAATGACCTGTACTGTATCACTTAGAAGGCTAAAACAGCACAGCATTTTCAGGGTGCAGCCTCTTCATCTACTATCACCTGATATAAGCGAAGAGTTATTCAATAATTTCCAGACACTACTTTTCAATTCCTTTCTGTTCTTTCCTTCCTCTTCACTTGCTGTTAAGAAGAAAATGCTTGGTGCCTTTCTGGACAGTCGAAATCCCGACCCTCGGGATGTCCCTAGCTCGATTCTGAGGGGGCGAATTTCAGTTGGCACGCGTGGCGTGAGGCGGAGGCTGCTGGGTAGAACTCTCGGTCTCTTCGTCTGATGAAGCGAACGATGAACTTGGAGACACCTGCAGAACGCTCCCCAAGGTCAGTAAATTCCTAAGTATCTGGTCGCCTATCCATAAGCACTCGTGCTCAGTAAAGAAACGAAGCACAATGTATCGAGTTTGGGGAACATCAGCAGCATTAAGGACGTGTCCTGTACCTGTTGACGCCGGTGGCGCCGGACGGCAGTTAGCACCCTTATTATGATGTAAATCGGCAGGACAATCCCCACGGTTCGCAAAGACAGCAACTGTCTCGCAAAGAAATCATACGTTAGCCGCAGAATCTATTCGCTGTAAAGCTAAGAATGTTTGTGCTAGTTTTCTTCAGACTTACCATTAACAATGGCAATGAGTATTCGCGAGTGCCGCTCAGCAAGACCGGAAGAGCGTGCCTTAAGATCAGAAGAACCATGAACTGCATCAAAGTGTGGCAGGTTTAGTATCTGAAAAATCCCGGGCCTATCCAATGAATGAACAGTGTATCTCAAGATGAATGTGCAATTGTGTTTTTGGAGTGGAGGGGGAGAGAGAGAGATTACAATGCAAGCCACGGAACGGCAGCACATTAAGCTTCTTGATACAGAGTGTGAGTGCTCGTTATATGCCGGATCAGAGAAACTACGATCAGGAGAAACCATCGCTATAAACCGCGGCCCGTTCAAGTCTCCTCGGTAGACCTCCCAGTTTCCCCTAAAATCATGGAGATAAAAGAAAGAACATGCTGAAATTGGAGAATTCACAACAACCAATTTTGTTCAGCAACCTGATAATAGAGCTTAAACAAGATAGATTTGCTGTTAGATTACCGGAAGTTCATTGGAACCCGACCAAACTGAAATAGCGGTGGCGGGGCTGTGTAACCCGGCTTGAATTGCTGAAATGCAGAAAAACCAACCAAGCAATGTGACATAGAATTAGAGTTTGAGCTAAGGATTGATGTATGTTGAAAGCAATCAGGCATGATGAAAGACAAGGAAGACAATTATACCTGGTGACAGATCTCGCACAAAGTGTTGCCCTTCTCATTACACCACCTCTGTACGCATCGGCGGTGAGCGTACTGATGCATTCAAGAAAGAGGAAAGGATGATTAAAAAGAATACGCGTAGAGGACAGAATTGGCTTGTTAGCTGGCTAGAGTTCTGGGTATGAAAAAATCTGGCAGCAGGACAAGCATGGCATCGACAATAAACGTAGAAAGGACGACTCGACTGACCTTCAAGCTGCCGCAACAAGAGCACGGTGTTTCCATATTTCTGTCATCGTCTTCGTCCTGGCATATGCGGCACTCGACCAATTCCCCCATAGAAGATACGTTGCCTAAGTCGACCTTGTGCGAGGTGTTCTCAGCTGGTTTCAAGTCTGAAGCCGGCTCCATAGCTTCGAGATACCGGTTCCGGCTCTCGATTGCAGCTCCCAAGGTTGACTCGGTGAGCAAGCGATCCACCAACAACACGAAGTGATCCCCCATTTACTTCAATCAACAAATAACTTGCTTCCTTCGCAAGAAACTCGTATTAATGATGGCGAAACCAACTCAATCCGATGCCTTCTCTTTTACAAAGCTTCTGAAACAGAAGACCAATCAACTGTTACCATGAGGATGATTAATAAGTAGCAACAGCAAAGCCAAGGACACAGAAAAGGCCAAGGAGACATCCAAAGAGAAAACGATGGAAGCCACTCGCAGAGACAAAGGGGTGGCAACAAAACATCGAATTGACACTGACTTCCTAAATCGATATACAGCTGAAGAAAAGCTGTACTCTTGAAATTAACGTGCTGAAGTTAAAGGGCAATTACAGAAAGGAAGACTATAAGACAAGACAAATTGCCTATGTTCATAATATCAACAAATGAGTTCAGAAATGGATTAGAATGCACGAGAGTCATATCGTGACGATCAGAAGACAAAAAGTTTCCCCGCAAAAATTGAGATCATCAAACAAGAACGGGGACGAGGAAGAAAAGAAAAGATGCAAAAGATAGCATCCTCCCCTGACAGCAAAACAAAAAGACGTTCTTGATGGTACCGAACTACCGAACAAAACGAACAACCGAGTGAAAGGGGTGTTCTCAAAAGACATCATTTTTTTTTTCTAGGTACAAAAGCAGGGGACAGAGAAAGAGAGAAACAGAGCACCTGGTGTCAGAGAAACCAACGAGACAACAAAGTATGGGGGCAAAGGAAAGAGACCCGGATGCCGAAACAAGAAAAGCTAAAAACTCTTTCTTCCTTTCTGCATCAATTCAAAAGCCTTGGACGATGAACATTGAATAGCTTTTGGCTTATGAAAAGGGGAAAAACGATTCCAGGGGAAAAAGGAAGGAAGGAAGCAAAAAGAGAAGAGGAGACTTACAAGAAGGGCATGGCATATCTTCAAGCTTAGACAAAACAGAGTCCCTCTCTCTCTCTCTGAATGGAAATCTCTCTCTAGTTTCTTTCTTCTTCAAAGCAAGAGGAAGAGGGAATGGAGTGTTGTGAATGACTTGAGGACATGGGAACTCGGGAAGAAGCTAAAAATAGTTACACAGAGGAAACCAGATAGAGACAGAGACACACGCAGAGAGACGGAGAGAGGGGGGGTCTAAAAGCTTGTGGATTAAAATAAACAGGGACAAGAATCGAGTCGCTTTCTCAGCTCAAACAACTCTCTTTCTTTCATGGGTCGCGTTATGAGTTAGTTTTACAGTTGAAAACATCAAAAGAAAAAAAAGAGGCAAGAGAATCCAACGGTAAAGGCAAAAAAAAAAAAACAACCTGCGATCCATCCGAATTCAATGCTCCCCTTCGCCTTGCCGTTTTGACCGCCCATTTTTAGCTCGCCTCTGCAATCTCCTCTTTCCTGTTTTTCTGAGGTTTTCTTTTCCATGCTCTCCCCTTTTCTCGTGTTAATCTATTTTCACTTTCCTTTATCTTCCGCTGAATTTCCATGTTTTTTCAGTTCTTTTCTGTCCAAAATATGTTGAAAAGGATTTCGAATTCGACAGTTTCTGCTGTCGACATCTATAGACGTGATCCCATATGATAAACGATATTAATTTACCTCTTTCTCTGTTGAGAGTATATCCCAATTCCCTTTTTCACTCTTTTTCTCCTCTTAATTTTCCATATATTCTGGAGAAAAGTTCAAATAAAGGCCCCAAGTCTCCTCATTTTCTTAAATAAGGACCTGAAGTGGTCATTGTTTCAAAGAATGGCCCGAAGTGCTCTTTTTGTCTCAAACAATGACCTGAAGTGGCCATGCCTGTTTCGAATAAGGGCCTGACCTCGCCGGCCGGCCAAATATTCCGATCAATCAAAGGCATTTTTGTCAAAACATAATTTAACCTAATTTTTACTTAAATTATATTAAAATTTAAAAAAAGTAAAAATAATAAAAATAAAAAAGAGATACAGGCAGGAGGGGACTGCCCTCCCGCCTGTGGCCGCTGCCCCATTGCCGGTGGGGTAGCGGCCATGACCGGCGGGGTCGCCGGCGCCTCGGAGTGGGCCGGCGACCCCGCCGACCGGAGGCGAGGACCTGCTGGCCCTCGCCCAGGTACGGGGGACGGCCGCAACCCAAGGCCGGACCACATCGAGGGTCGCCGCCCTCGGCAGAAGGGTGGGCGACCCTCGCCGTGGTCCGGCCGAGGGACGTAGCCGTCCCCGGTACCTGGGCGAGGGCCGGCGACCCTCGCCTAGATTTGGGACAGGGTCGCAGCCCTCTCCCGGCTCTGGCAAGGGCCTGCTAGCCCTCGCCTCCGGTCGGCAGGGTTGCCGGCCCACGCCGAGGCGCCGGCGACCCCGCCGACCATGGCTGTCGCCCTCATGGTGGTGGGGCAGCGGTCGCCTGTGTCTCTTTTTTTTTTTTTGAAAAACAAATGAAAAATAATAATAACAAATATGAAATGACCAAAATGTCCTTGCTAACTGGTGAGTCCAGCCCTTTTTTGAAACTGATAAGGTCGCTTTAGGCTCTTATTTAAAACCATATCCACTTCAGGCCCTTATTTGAGACAAAGAGAGCACTTCAGGCTCTTATTTGAAATAAGGTCAACTTTAGGCCTTTATTTGAGAAAATAATGGGACTTTAGGTCCTTTTTTGAAATTTTCCCTATATTTTGTGATCACCCGTTGAGTAGCGAGATTGTTTAGCGGCAAGTGAATATATCAATGAAGGGTTTTGGAATGGATGAGAATCTTCCCCTGTTTATAACTTGGCTTGTACTACTCACACGAACAAAGCACGGGTTCTTGCGTTTTGGACTCATCTATTGCGTTGAATCGAAAGCAATTGAACTCCACGAATGCAAGCTAAAGATTTAGATCATGTTACTCTTCCACATATATATATACTAAGCTATCATTAGAGATTATGGAAATTTGCATGAGATCACACTTTTGATTCTCCAATTGACACGTGTGGTCTCAATGTAACACAACCGGGGAAGAGCCAAATGTCATCTGGGGATTTCGTTATTTCAGGGGTCATTGAAGTATGAAGGTCAACGGGTTTATAATTAATTCCACGATACATGGTCCATCATCTTCATCATGATATTAACTTCAACCCTCGTTTTGTTTACTTAGGTAAATGTCGTAACTCTCTTACTTAAACTAGCAATTTTGGAAGCTTGACTTTTTTTTTTAGCAGTCCATTTGTCATCTATATAACGAGAAGACTAATTGACAATTTTGTACGAAAAACAAGCTTTGGTTCCGTTATTGACTAGGTAAAGTAGTGCACGGACGGTTGTTCCGTTAAGGTTTTATATCTAGCAACATGATCAATTGATATGTAAATAGTTATCACTTTAATTGTGTCATTTGATATGGGAAACAAAGTTTCGGATGGTATTTGCGATTTTCCCATTTAGATTCAGCTACCGTTACCGGGAATTTTCCAAGATAAAAAGTCTTTAATTGATTTGATAGAGATCGACAATATTCGAGACCTCAAAACTACGTATAAACAGCTAAGATTACTCGAAAGTTGGAGCCTATGGCACTTGTGCCAATTCAATCTTAAATATTTCAATTGTGCCAATTAAGTACATCTGATCAATTTTGGCTGGAAATCGTAGATGTGGATGTCGGCCGTCCTACATCGCTGGTGTGGACATTTTTAAATAATATTTCAATAAATTTTATTTTATTTTTTGATAATTTTGATAATTTTTTTCTTTTCTTTACCTTTTTTTTTACAAAGCCACAACGAGGGTCATCAGCCAACCCTCCCCGGCATTGGGCGAGGGAGTCGCAGCCGTCACCCAAAGCCGGGGAGGGCCGTGACATCCTCACTATGGTTGGTGAGGGCCTGGGCGAGGGCCATGACACCCAAATCCGGCTAGGGCTTAACGGCCCTCGTCGGCGTTGTGTAAAAAAATGGTAAGGAAAAGATAATAAAAAGAAAAGGTATTTAAAACATTCAAAAAATATTAAAATATTATTCAAAAAATCTTCACATCAGCGATTTCCAGCCAAAATTGAGCAGATGGACTTAATTTGAAAACATATAAAGGTTTAGAACTCAATTAACACAATTAGAAGATTTATGACCGAATTATTACAAACACGATAAGTTTAGGACTTTTTTGATAATTTTCCCACCAAATACATGCTTTGAAGAAATACCTTTTTTTCTCTTTCGTGGGACGAAACTTTAATTAATTAGGAAGGTGGACACCTTTGACTAACGACCATTTCTAGATGGTCGTTAGCTGGAGAACGGTTTGGTTGACCCGATTAGGTGGCGATCTCATCCATCCTCTCCTCATCATACCTCAGGTTTGCGTATCGAAATAGAAAACGATCGCTCTCTGATTGAATTGCTTCGCGGTTGACACTTGACAATAACATAAGAAGAAAGAAATTGCGTGCATGATCTCATGCAAAAACATTTAATTGGTTTGGTTGGCAACCGTACCAAAAAGCAAAAATAACCATCGATCCGTCCTCCATCGAGAAAAGTGTCCAAAAAGCCCTAAACATTTTATATTGATGTCAATTCAGTCCTAAATCTCTTAATTGAACCAATTTAATCATAAATATTTTGCATTTGTGCCAATTGAATCTATCCGACTAATTTTAGCCAAAAATCGTTGACGTCGATGCCGATCGTCTTACGTGGCATGACTGGAATTAACGTATACATTTTTTAATATTATTTAAAATATTTTTAAGGAATTTTTTATTAAAAATTTTTGTTTTTTGTTTTTTTCTTTACTTTTTGTTTGGTTTTGGAGAGAGGGTCGGCAAGAGCCGACGACCCTCGCCTTTGGCCGATGACCCTCATCGACCCTCTCTCCAAAACAAAAACAAAAAAGTAAAGAAAAACAAGAAAAAAGAAAACATATTATTAAAAAATTTAAAAAATTATTTAAAAATTAAAAGATACATATTTTAATAAAAATGTCCACATCCACGTTCACCGTGCCACATAGGGCGACCGGTCCACTTTAGCGATTTCCTGCCAAAATTGGCCGGATAGACTCAATTAACACAAATGCAAAAATTTTAGGACTAAATTGGTACAATTGAAAGATTTAAGACTGAATTGGCACCAATACAAAAGGTTTATGACTTTTTGGACACTTTTCCCCTTCTCCATCATCATCCTTCAATCTCAATGCAGTTATTAATTCTTGAGGATGATTGCGTACGTGCTTTCGAAAAAGTGGTGGACGGTGTGGTTGACCTACCATATTAGCCGGATGTTGACTTGCTTAGCGAGAATTATAGCAAGACATAATCAACCTAAAGCATGCCTCCAAGTTATTATTAGGGTTTAGGAATTTTTAGGGTTTCTTGTGAGGTTTTGCACGTGTTGGATATGGCAAGCTATTGGTGTTCTTGAACAATTATGATGCTGAGTGGTTAAATCATTTGATGGGTACGAGTTTAGCTTTAGGGTATGTTATTAGAGTTGCTTTTCGAAGATTTGTTGTTTAAGTTAATAAGTTGATTATAGTTAAGCCATACGCAACCTGGTAGAGAAGCGGACAAAGACGTTGCTTCTTTTCGTAGGTTTCGATATCAATGGTGCAAAACCATTAGAAAGAGTTGGTAACCCTAATGTTCTCGTACTTAAGATTTCTAGTTGTGGAATTAGGTTTTCCCCTTTATTTCGGTAACGAAACCAGTCGCTTAAAGCTGAATGATTGCGTTAGTTTCTACATATTAAATTTGAGGTATCTGTTCTGTAGCTTCAACTGCTTTAATAGTTTGCTCAAGGTTTTAAAGAACTTTGGGGGAAAAATTGTCCAAAAGGCCAAAGCCTATTGTGCAGCGGTCAATCCAATTATAAACCTTTCAATTGTGTCAATTAAGTTCTAAACATTTTAATGAATTACCAATTTAGTCCTTCCAACTAATTTCGGCCGAAAATTGCTGACGCGGCGGTCCAGTAAGCACCGACCGTCCTACGTAGCGCAACCGGCGCTGGTGTGGATAATTTTTTAATTTTTGAAAAAAAAAATCCAAAGTTTTATTAATTTTTTCTTGTTTTCGTCTCAAGGCAAGCGGAGCCGCCAACCACTGGCCAAGAGCCGGTGCTAGTTAAAATTAGCCGGAAGGACTATATTGGTAACTCGTTAAAAGGTTTAGGATGAAGTTGACAAATCCTCAAAAGGTTTAGCGTTAAATTGACACAATTGAAAGGTTTATGATTGAACTGACCATCGTAAAAGAGGTTTAGTACTTTTTGGACAATTTTCCCGACCTTTGGATAACCGATCTCTGAACTGAAATAAAGTAAAGAGTTGCAATAAAAACTTCACTCGAACTTACATGCTAATTTACTTTTGTAACAAAGTCTGTAAGGAAATGTAATGACATATGTCGCGAGTAGGAATACTGAGAACACGAGTGCGTTTGTCTTACGGAAAATGAAACATTTTGAAAAATATTTTCCTAAGAACGAATGCTTGCATCATTTACAAAGATGAATGAACGAACAATATTTTCATCCTCAACGAAAATATTTAAATCTAAATTATTGGCCATAATGAAAATAAATTTCATTGACTAATTATTTCAAGCGATACAAGCGATCATTTTTAGAAAAGATATTTATCGAATCATTCATTTTTCACGAAATTAACGAGCATATGTCCTCTGAAGCATCGAAATATTGTAGTGTTGCAATGACAGAACTGCCTAAGGTCGTCTTTCTCGTTTCGACAAAAAAAAAACAAAAACAAACAAAGATCGTCTTTGTCGTAGCAAGGTCCATGGATTGTCAAGCCCATGATCAGGTTTCTGTCAGAACTTTGTCTCTATACTTTAGCATTACGTCGATTGAACTAAGCAGCCACGGGGGTTTATCAAATAAAGCAACGTGACATCATCGCTTCGCTCCTTATTACATGAGCTTGATGTAACTATGGCGGAGTTTAAGGAAACGCTGGGACAGGACCGAGAAGAAAGGGGGGGAATACTGAGAGATGAACGCATGTTGTTGTGGAGATGCATTGAATTGGATGTCTATCGTCTTGAGTCCTAGGTAGAGCTGTCAATATGGATCTTTCGACCCGATCCAAACCCGACCCGACCCGATCCACCTATTTGACACCTCTAATCCTAGGGTTTATGCATTGAATTGGATGTCTATCGTCTTGAGTCCTAGGTAGAGCTGTCAATATAGATCTTTCAACTAGATCCAAACCCGAGTCGACCCGATCCACCTATTTGACACATCTAATCCTAGGGTTTACGTAGAAGAAATGGCAACTCTTCGTCGCCAAGAAAGGATTTGTGGAAGTTTCCTCCTTAGAGAAAAAAAGCCTGCGCTCTCGCTTGAGCGGTTGATGGAGGTTGAGCCCATGAGGGAAAAGGCCATGATCTTCAATGTCTTTCCAATGCTCCTTTCTCGTTCATGGACTCTTCTTAAAAGGACAGAGTTAACTTGACTTCATCAATTCCCGCCATCTATGATTGCTAATTGAGGCCAAGTGGTTTATTTTTATTTATTTTTTTGTTAATCTCTTGGGTGGTTTAAACTTTAAACCACAGTATAATAGATAAAATTGGGACCTTTTAAATCAATGAGGAGGTTATTATGTAGCCGATTTGCAGATAACCTAATTTGATATCTCAAACGATGGATGAGACATTTGGTCTTATTACAATCTTCAATCATGAGATGGTAAAAAGAATCGTGCCATACAAAAGTGTACAAGTGATTGGTTGGATATTATTGTGCATGACATGTCGACGTGACATGAATATATCGTCTAATATCACTAAATTTTTCTATATATGCCTTAATTAGTGCCTTAAATGGCCTCTAGGAAGTAAGCGGTCGAGCATAAAATTTAGGATGCGGTGGATTCTATATTCTAATTACAAGTATCTCACACTCGTAATAATCCCATGGGTAAACCTTGTCCAAAGAACGTGGATTGAGCAATTTGCGTGAGGGGGAGTCGTTGATTTCCCGTGTCTCGGATTGCTAAAAATAACTGAAGGTTGTACTAGAAAGTATATTTATACATTCCTATTGAGCTGAATTGAGACTCCTAATAGAAACTTCGAGGCTCGCCCGGCCATCTTGGCAACTCTCTCGGCCCATTGTGCCATGAAAACCTTTGGATCGCGACAAATACCTTAGAGATCTCCGGTGAGTGGCGGAAGTTGACCTTTGATGTTCGACGGTGAGAACAACGAGGACGGACATTGACCTCTGATGGTTGCCAAAGGAGACAACAATCAATCCCTAGAAACAAAGGGCTAATCAAAACGATCGCTCACAGTATGGATAACATCGTTGACGGCATCCTCCGGTAGAGCTCGACATATATCGAGGACACGTGATAGAGTCCTGATATGGCGGCATTTGGGCAACACCTATCTATGGTTGAAACTCAGAAGAGAGACAAAGAGAGATTTACTGATGTAGTTCTAATTGTAGCTTTTGGAGGATGAGGTTCATAGCCATACCCCACTGTTGTACATGTATATTATTTCTTAATCACTGAATAATAAACAAAAAGATATACAGAATCTGCTTCTGTTCTGATTAATAACAAAAGAAGATGCTAGAAGGGCTTTTGCGTCATTCTGTTCTACGCCGGACATTCCCACTTCCCGCCAAAATTTTCCCCAGGCTTGGATAACGGTTAACGAACTTCTCAGGAAACACAAACAGAAGAAAACAAACGTCTTTCCCCCTCTCTCTCTCTCTGCCACGACTTCAAGCAAGAGCCTTTTTGAAAAAGAAAAACTCCATTTTCAGAGCTCCAAGAATGGCGGCTCCGGTCTCCGCCGTCGCCGTCGTGCTCCTCTCTCTCCTCCCTCTGTGCTCTCCGCTCCCCCTCGAGTCCCTCAGAGAAGCCACCCATGTTCTCTCGAACTCGGGCTTTGTGTCCATGTCCTTAACTCTCAATCTCATCTCCAAAACACTGATTTCCCCTCAAGTCCCCTCCCTCACCATCTTCTCTCCCTCAGATGACTCCTTCGCACAGTTTGGCCAGCCGCCACTGTCTCTCCTCCGACTCCACTTCTCACCCCATGCGCTCTCTCTTGATACCTTGAGGTCACTTCCTCGTGGGGCCAAGATCTCCACCATGAACGCCAATCATTCTCTGATGGTCACCACCTCGCCATCTGATTATCAGGTTGAGATAAACGGCGTCAAGATTGTCGGCTCGCCGGTGTTCAACGACGGGAATTTGGTGGTCTTTGGGATCGAGATGTTCTTCGATCCACAGTTCCAAACTTCGGCTCCGGTTCAGAGTCCAATCCCTGGCCTTGAATGTGTAGTGCCGAGATACGGCGGTTTGGAGAATCTTTCGGCTGGGAATATGTTTGCTGAGGCTTGTGGGGCAATTAGATCAAAAGGCTACTCTGTGATGGCTTCTTTTCTTGGTTTGCAATTGATGAAACTGAAGGGTGATGATCAGATGTTGACGGTTTTCGCTCCGTTGGACAAATCGATGATGAATCACACAGGGAGTTTCAGTGAGTACCCTTCGATCTTTCTGCGGCATGTCGTTCCGTGCAAGCTTTCGGCCAGTGATCTACTGGAGTTCAACAATGGGACACTGTTACATACTCATCTGGAGGGATTTGTTATCGAGGTCATGAGAATTGGCGACGTTTTGATGCTTAACGGAGTTCCGATAACTCCGCCAGACATTTACACAAGCGAGTGGCTCAGCGTCCATGGCGTTCTTGATGTCATCGCAGCAAGAGACGGCGGACAGCCTGGGATGGAAGTTTCGTCTGAAAGTGGCAGAGTATAGTGATGAATCTTCTGTTTCAATCCTCTTTCTTTCCTTGTGCTTTCCGAGATAAGTCTCTTTTATTGTGATCACACAGCAGTTCATGCCTTTCACTAGTCATCTGTTTAGCAGTCCTCGAAACCTATTGAGATAATAGCTTACGAGTGCGATTTTCTTCATGGTCGGTCCATAATTGCTCTGGCTCCGTTGATATTTGTCCGCGTCTGATTATGAACTAGAAAATGTTCAGTAGGTTGCGATGAATGGCTAGTCTGTCAGATTCAAACTTCTAGATTGAATCAAATAGATTGGAGTGATCTCCATATTTCTTCACTATATGTGAGATATGATGCCTGTGGCTTTTGCGCCTATTTCTTAGCGGTCATAGTAAAGCAGCAGTCTTTATTGGCAAGTTCAGGTTCAGTTGCATTTCTCTAAGACCGCATATTTCCAGCAGCACTTGCTCATGGAGGTTCTTCTGTGCATCGTGAATTAGCATACCCATCAGCAGAGCACTCGAGGTTTCTGAAACCCAATTCTACACCCAAATTCATCCTAGCCAGTGCATAGCAGCCCAGTGAGCAAAACCTGTTAAGAGTTCGGTCGTGTTTTCGGTCTGTGATCAGCATTCATTCTAACCAAAACTCATCCGACTTACCGAAACACTATCCAGACTCTGACAAGGTCTTTTTCCGCCATCTGCTTCTTGATGCTCTGTTGTTCCCTCGATCGACCCTCCATCGCTATTCGTTGTAATCCCGTTACCACCTGGGTTCTTCCTCTTCTTTTCTTCATCAGCTTTAGTTGCTCCTTTCTTGCTGTTAAATGCTTCACTCGAACCATGACCTGAAGTCTGAAGAATTCTTCTGGAGCTACTTTTGACTCTCTGCAATGCCTCTTTTTGGAAGATGTCCTTGCATCTTCCTTTCCAAAGACGCTATTTTCGTAGTGTTCCTATTGTTCTCTTTCCGAATTCTGAAATTTCAAGCAATCAAGTATTGGATTGGGGTGAGAAAGGACAAGGTGACGTTGTTTGACGAATGGTCGCAGTCAAACACTGGATCAAATGTCTCTCGTAAAGGTTGGTCATTGTAGCCACAGAAATCAGACATGTTTTCCACAAGGAGAGTTCCTTTTCAGGGAATGGTTTATAACCAAATGGCATTTCAAAACTTTCTTGTCAATGGCATCAGAGCTGGAAGGGATACTCGCCGACACCATGAGAGCTTCTGCTTTTGTAGACTTGTGAGTTGACTTAGTAGGTCTGATTGTTCTTCACCCTCCGTAGCTTAAAAGACATACGTCAGAACTCTCTAATTAGGCATTTGAGTCGTGTCGAGTCCTCTCTCGGCCACGCTAAGGAAAGGAATCCCAAGTTCCCAACAACAACAATCAGAGAAGAGTAACAAATTCAGAGACAGCCAAAGAAGACTGATGAAGACACCCTATAACTATAAGAGATCAAACAGCCCAGCACTCATTGCGTTGCCCCAAACTCAAACAACAGTTAATCAACCAAAACATTCTTCAGCACGTTCTTTCTGTATCTTCCCTTCCCTGTTTCACTCTCTTTCTCCGAGACATGAAGAACATGAACAAGGCAGGTCCATTCAGCAAGTCCCATGTGAGGTCATGTGAGGTCCGCTAATGTGACGGCCCTGCTAAACCATATAAGCTGTACAGACAGCGAACGGAAGGTTTCAGAAGAACTGGCAACCTGATGAGTGACTTAAGGAACCAAAGTAGCAATAGAACTCCACAAGATATTAAATTCCGTAGTGTAAACCAGTTTCGTTAGACGATACTCTGCTGCAGATAAGCTTTCACATCATGCACACGCAAAAAGAGCTGGTGAGAGGAGGATCAATTTTGAATACCTGGCTCTAACAGGAAGAAGTCTAGGATAAGTGGACTATCGTCCAGTCCCTTTAAATGCCGACCAACAGTGGCACACATCTACAACAGTTTTTAAGTCCACAATCGATTGAATCAAACTTAAAAAGAGAGTACATCATTGCTTCCACAGATTAATGATTCAAGACGTCACAAAATCGATTTCCGGTGCTTGATTTCCACCATCATTTGAAAATGTCGAATTATGCAAGTAGTACATCACGTAGCAATCCAGAGAAGGAGCAAGATAATGACCTCCCTCATTTGATGGCAGCATTCTCAGTTGCTCAAAACACTTCCTGAGAAAGCACATATTTCTCTCGACTGGTTGAGAGTGCTCAAGAAAAATGTGCTAACATATCCACTTAAGTACAGATGACCTCAATAACACAGCGAAACCATAAACCAACAAAAGCACATGCGTGTCATCTTACAATGAGTCCAAAGATTTTAGACAAAGCTTGGATCCTAAACAACACACTGGTTCGCAATATGACGTCATTTACACATCGGATAGATTAGGCTATTCACACGAAAGAAAATATCCGAACAACGAAGAATGTAGGACTTGTACTTATAAACAGCCAATTTATTCCAACATATACTGTCAACCATCAATAGAAGAAAAAAACTATCAACTGAAACTAATGGACAATTTAGTTGAATAGGAGAAAATTTGAAGAAATCCAGATCAAGGAAATAAAGCAGAACTGATACTAAGGATAGCATGTTTCAGGTATAAAGAAGTTTGTCAAACAGCATTCCTAAGAAAGCCATCTCCCCCCCCCCCCCCCCCCCCCCCGGGGCCCCCGGCCCACAATATATATCTCCACCCAACAGTAAAATTTGAGTGCACTCCTGCCACATATTGTGCTTCCTAACATCCTATTGGAAGGAAAAACAGACATTAAAGAAACTTGCCTTCCGATACTTACTGGGAATGGCTAGTAATGGAAAAGAACACATTCAACCCGCACAAATTTCAATTCCCCAGTGTAGACACTTGGCATCCCGATTGTTTGCAGGAGTCAGTGAAGACGTCACTCTATAGTAACAAGAAAGAAGACGTCACCACTAAAATAATAGAAGGAAAACATGAAAGAAAACAAACCCAGTAGATAGGATTGAAGCCTAACATTTGTGCATATGGGTAAGGAGGAATCACAGACCAAAGCTGAGGATCACTTCCGCATACCTGGCTCTAACATGCCTACTCTGTCAATGCAGAAGGATGCAACAGAAAAGTGAATTGGGAGCAAATATCGAAAAGATTAAAAGTAAAAAAAAAAAAAAATTCGCTAGTCTAGATAAGTAACCTTAACTCCCTTTAAATGCCAATCAACGATAGAATATATAAACAGATCTGCAAAGTGGAGTATCTCAATGCATCCAAAATCACATTTCAATCAATATCTCATGCTGTGGTAAAAGTGTGATTCGTTTTATTAATCCATGTCATCATATTCATGTCAATTATTATAGTGTATCATTGCTAAATTAAGCTCAAATTTGATTAGTATGAAGAAGACTTGATTTTCATAAGAACCTGTTCAGAACACATCAATAAGTCACGTATGTTCTAATTTTGTGTCTGAAATTGCCGCCCCCTCAAGGACATCCAAGGCTATCAACAAATCAACAGAAGGAGAGTTACAACGACCTACCGGATATAATGGCAGCGTACTCAGAGAATAGAGGGCAGAGCAGTACAACCTGTTTCGAACAAAAGTCCAGAAAGAGTAGAGGACCTGCATTCCTCTCCACATGTTGAGGTACTTAAGAGTGTTTTATTGAATCTGCTCAACCAGGACGTCCTGAATCAAATATGGCCTCGATAATAGAAGGCACAACCCCATAACCATAAGAACTAGGCTTACATGGTCCTGTATGCATACATACAACACACAGGTTCTGCACTATTTCAATTTAGAATAATCAGAACCATCCAAAAGAAGAACTTTCTAACCCGCGCTTATTTCACACAGCCACAAGAGAACTCTCCAATCAAACTAAAGGAATGATTAAGTTGAATGGAAATGAAAGGAAAGAAACTGAATAGATCTCAAGTAAATAAAGCAGAGCTTGCATTAAAAAGAGTGTGATTTTAGGTATACAGAAGCTTGTTAATCAGCTTCCCTAAGAAAGCCTTAAATGTTTCAATGTTCCCCCCAAGGTTTCTCTAGAGACAACAGCAAAATTTGAGTGGACTCCTGCCACATACTGTTCTTCCTAGCGTCCTACGGAAGAAAAGGGAAAAAGAAAAAGGGAAAAAACTTGCCCTTCCCCATGATCACCGGCCGAAACTTTGCCGGCTCGACTAAACAATCCCGTATTTCAGGTTCTCCAACGAATAAATCTGTTAGAAATAGTCACTCATTGTGGCGAAACAATTAAAATTACTTCGCTGTTTGTTCAGCACCTCAACCCCGTGCTTCCCCGCCACGATCACCGTGGTCGCCATGTCGATGAACATCCCATGCTCTACAACTCCAGCCAGCCGCAGTATGGCGTCGCTTGCCACCTTCAAGTCCCCAATGTCCTTCTTGAAGTACAAGTCCACAATGTAATTCCCGTTGTCGGTCACAAAGGGCTTCCCAGTCTCCGAGAAAGTCCGCAGCTTGGCCTCGCACCCAGCGTCCTCGAAGAGGTGCCGCAGCCTCTCGGCAGTGAACTTCCAGCAGAAGGGTACGACCTCGACCGGCATGGCAAGACCGCTGCCTCCCAGATGCTCGACGAGCTTGCTCTCGTCGACGATGACAACGAACTGCTTGCAAGCCCCCTCGACCATCTTCTCCCTGAGCAGCGACCCGCCCCGGCCCTTGACAAGATTGAGGTAGGGGTCGACCTCGTCGGCGCCGTCGATGGCCAAGTCAAGGGAGGGGTGGGAGTCGAGGTCGGAGAGGGGGATGCCGAGGGAGAGGGCCTGCTGGTGGGTCTGGGTGGAGGTGGGGACGCCGACGATGCCGGAGAGCTTGCCCTGGCGGAGGAGGTCGGCGATGCGGTCGACGGCGTGGCGGGCGGTGGAGCCGGTGCCGAGGCCGACGACCATCCCGGACCGGACGTAGTCGACGGCCTCGTAGGCGGCCTTCCTCTTGAGGTCGTCCTGGGTGGGGGCAACGAGAGGAGGCAAGGAAGAGGAAGAGGGAGGGGATGGAGGGGGACCCAACAAGCCAGCCTCCATGGCAGGTTTGTCGGAGCCGAGGAAATGGGGATAGGGAATCGCCATGGTCCTCATGTTTTATACCCCAGAAACGAACGGGGAACAAGGAGGCGAAAGAATCAAGAAAACGCCCAGAAAGGAATGGGAACAAAAACTGGATGAGGGGGGGTCACGAGAAGGAGATGGGAGTGAATCCCATGGTGAATCGAAGCAAATCTCTGGGTAAAAAGGGGGGATTTTCCGGGAAAAAGGAATGAACTTTGGGGCGGAATTGTGAAGAAAAGGAAGGAAATTGAGTGGCGCTGGAGAGGAGAGAGGTGAGGGCGATAGGGTTTTTGGTGCTTTGAGTGGATAGGGAGGGAGGAAGGAAGGAGACGTTCGGATCTCGGGGGAGAAGCTGGAAAAAAGAGCGATCTTTTGCTTTTGGTGATTTTGCAGAGGAAAAGTGAGGGACGCTGCTTGGTTTTTATATTTGGGGACGGGGGGTATTGAAGTTGCGAAGCGGGAGATGATTCCTCGAAATAAGTGGCAGCCAACCTTTCTCTCTCTTTCTCTTCCTCTCTGTGCTTTTTCTTTTGCGGGTGGGGCTGCGCCCTGGTCATGACCGTGTTTTAGGAGATGCCCCTCTTTTCTTCTCTTGCTTCTCTTATTTGATCGGCCTGTGGACTAGAGCGGGGTCTAGACTTTTTAGATGTATGGTCCGTCTTGATCTTTCCGCTCTCGCTCCTCGACTAATCAAATACGGGCCTCAAACTCAATATTCTCCCGCGGATGATCCATGGCTTGCCAACAACCATCCGGACAGCAATTAGTCGCCAATGACGGGTGTGCGCGTGTGCGATATGATCTAGTGGGGTCGACCGAATGCGTAGAGAACCAACGTTAAGATCGACACTCGTCGTGATCGTGCGAAGGAGAAAGAAGGAAAAAAAGATCAGAGCTAGGAGATTACAAATCCACACTCGCCGGCGGCCACGGGCTCGAACCATGTCCTAATCCTAATAGGCTTTGGTGTGTTAGAGGCATATTTTGCACTGAAACTTGTAATATTAAGATGTGTTTTGGTAAAAGTTTCGTCCAAGATGCTCATTCATGTACCGAAAAACAAAGATCAAAGTGCCGCAAAAGCACCGTCAAAATAGCGGTCTAACTTGAATTGTGCACCTAATCCATCCGTATTTACACATTTCTCGATCGCCCACTCAATAATTTCCATCTCACTCTTAATTTCCTGTTGTACAATGTGCTCACCAACGAAAGGTGGTGCCTTCAATTGCTCGAGCAGTGTGCCTTCACTAGAGGTCTGAATGTGTTGCGGATTGGATAACCAAGGCCCAAAGACTAAATGTTCTGCCCTCGAATTGGATAGCTAGTCCCCCTCGACCCTTTTGGGATTTACTCTGTTTAGATGCTCCCTTTTGTAAGCCCTCATGTTTGAGAACTTTGAATTTAATAAACTCGAAGTTTCGACCCAAAAAAAAAAGAGAGTAGAGGTCTGAATGCATTGATGCTCTTATTGTCCCTCTCTCTCATTTACATTATTCCCGTGGCTTCTTTGGGAAAACAAAAATCATTAATTTTCGAGTTATTAACTTATGATTTATTTTCGTCGGAGCTGTAATATACCCCTAGAATATTGAAAAATACCGTCTTCATTTACTTTTTTTCTTTTTTTTCTCCAAGTTCAAACTCTTGGTTTTACATTGTTGATTGAGATGTCAATTTCCTAGACTCTCACGGCCTATCCTGGTGCCAACTTCAAAACGTGTTCAAAGCTCCATCCATGGTGGTGGTTGTCCTAGGATTTTTAAACCAAATGTGGAATTTTCCCCCTCTCGAGCAAGCTTCGGTGCAGGTTCCATTCGAGGAGAAAGAATGGTCGGGAGTCTTTTCTCGGACCCTGTCGCGTACCTTTCGAACTGGGGCCATGTAAACGGAATCGAAATCGACGGAACTCGAGTGCTTCCCCTTTTTTTTAATTAGGGCAAGGAGTGGGGAACAAGGCATGGGGCATGGCACTAATCACGATTCTCCGCATATTCTTACCTCACCCCCTCCTTTTGTGATTCCAATGGTACTTATGCTGTTCTGATGTGACATTCGAATTCGGTGCTTCTTTTATTAATTATGATTACGAAGCTGATCTCATACGGTGGATGTGCTTAGGGATGGATGGTGACGGAGACACGAGAAGAAATTGTTCAAAAAATCTTAAGTGATCCATTCAGTTATAAATCTCTCAATTTGGCCAATTAAATTCTAAACCTTTTGACACATTACTAATTGAGTCCATCCGGTCAATTTTTACCAGAAATCGTCGACCCTGACACCCAAAAAAAAAAAGGAATGAAAAAAAAAAATTCATAGTTTTAAAAATTTATAAAAAAATTATCCAATCGGTGCCGATCGTGCCACGTGGGACGTTTGACGTCCAAATCGACGATTTTCGGTTAAAATTGACTTGCAATATAAAAAGTTTGGGGCCCTTTTTTTTATCGAAAAGTTTATGGCTTAATTAGCTCGTAATAAATTTTAAATTTTTTGGGCAATTTCCACCGCCATTGGTGCGTGCAACAAAGAACAAAGATCGTGAGAAGATCTCTCCCTGTCCTGCTCGGCATCTTTTTCTTGGGAAAGTCAGATCTGCTTGGCAGCCATGGATTGATGGGTTTGGTCTCTTTTCATCGACACCCTCGTGCCAAAAGCATGCCCTCGGATTGGATAGCTCATCGTCTCGTCTCGTCTCGTCTGTCTTGTCGTGAGTCGTGATTGTCGTGTTCGTGGGATAAGTCTCCGTCGTGACGCGTACGCCAAGCTCGCCACTTTTAGCAGCCAAGGTCGTCTGAGCAAATGACTTGACTAAGTTTAATCGAGGAAACGTTTCAATCTTCAATGGTTTTGAAAAATAGCGTCGTAGTGTCTTGGAAAATCGAAACTTTTTCATCACCGAATATGCTCAATGGGGGATTTCGACAAAAAAAACAAAAAAGAAAAAAGAACATGCCCAATGGGAGATGTCGAGGGTGCTCAGTAGAAAGACCTAGATTGTAATTTCGAATCAATAATCTGAGTCACGATGAGAAGATAGAATTTGAACGTAAATGAAATGAAGTAGAGGATGGAATGTGATTTTCTATCTCTAGCAAGATGCAAGACAAGGGAGGCAGAAATTTTTTTCTACTTGGCACTTGTAGACATACAAGCCCTGTCATACTCGCAGGGTGGCGATGGTAATTTCTATGAATCGACCTTTTGGAGCGCAAATGAATAGATCCCCGTCTAAAAGTCGTTGAAAATGTTCAAAGTGTTTGTGTGGTACGATATCTTGTGTGGGAAGTGCCACAAAATACACTAGGATGCGATTTTTTCCAAATGGTGGATCGATCTCTCGAGAGACCATAGAAACCCCAAATGAAAATTTAGGAATGCATATTGTCTCGTCAGCCAAATATAGTCCGAGATAATCTCGGACTCTTCACTCTGCAGCCCGGTCCGACCACCTCTCTCTAGTCCAGTCCGTCAGGCTACTCAGCCCCAGCTCACCAAGCCCATCAAGTTCCAACTTATTAAACGCGGCCCAACCAAGTAATAAACTCATTAGACTAGCCCAATAAAGCCCATCAGATCCAGGCCCACCATCCTAGCCCATGAAGCCTGAACAGGCGACGTTCGTTTCGAACCTGGGACGACGCTCACGAACAAGACCCGCCCAGACAGCTCAGCAAAATTCTCTATGATCATCGATGATTCCTCTCATCTTTATTGTTTCTCCGTCTAGCCACCGCCGATCCTCTGTCGTTGGCCACCATTGACTCATACACATAGAACAGAGAGCCACACAAAGGAGAGCTGATACGAAGAAAACAGAGGGAGAGGAACTAGAGTTTGATCCTGGCCTTTCACCATCTCGCCGGCCCTCGCCTCTGGCCAGTCGTCGGCCATCTCGGAGGCCCTGTGACCGGCTAGAAGAAGAAGGAAAAGAAAAGAAAACGCAAAAAAGGAAAAAGAAAAGAAAAATAAATAAATAAAATATAAAAAAACTATTAAAATATTAGTGACAATTGTTCACCTCAGCGCCGACTGTGTCATGTAAGACGGCCAACGTCCACATCAGCGAGGCCAAAATTGGCCAGTTGAACTCAATTGGTAAAATATGAAAAGATTGATGACTCAATTAGCATAATTAAAAGCAATTTTCATCCAGAGCAAAGGGCAAAACATAGTGAGTTCTGAATAGTTAATTTGGTATGGTTAAAAGACTATATAAGCTCAATCCTTAAAGACGTGGTCCTCTAAATTGTCAATTCACTATAGTTATCTCAAAAAAAAAAAAAAAAGGAATCATGTAATGTTGTTCCGACCAAAAAATAACTGGTAAATAGAAAATAATATGGACTATGTAAGAAAAATTAGGTCGATTCTTTTTCCAACCATTAAATCTATAAATAAAGTTTGATCGATGTACCTTATATTAAGAAAAAATCCATGCAATGCATCAGTATAATGGTAATAATGTTATAAACTTACCAATTGTAACATATAAATTTAGTTATACTAAGGGATGAAATCGATATGATCAAGTTAATTCATTTATTATTATATTATGTTTGGTTAATATTACCTTAAATTGTGAAGATAAATAAAAATTTTATACAGGCTTAATTCATGAATGATAGTGGGGTAAAGATTAATGGCCACAAAAAGTAAAAACTCACCCAAAAAAAAAAAAGGATATGAAAGTTAGAAAGCACCACAAAACTAATTCATGCGAGAATATCTATCTCGAAAAAATCCCATGATCTCCTTTAATAACAATGAGATTCATGTAGAAGTCATGGCACGACAACTGATAAGAGAGAGCTATCCAAAATGGTTGCAGGCCTACCAATAGTGTGTCACTTTCAACTTTTAATTTTTGTTTTTCCTAAATCTTGTATTTCATGCACTTTCACGTCATATAAATGTCAACACATACATTCAAATATAATTACATTATGAATAAAAACTTCAATTATAATTGAGTAAGTAAAAAAAAAAAAATACTTTTTTCACTTCTAAAGAATAAACAAACTCACTCAGAGAAAGAAGTATGTCGAGTAAAGGATCGCCCTTCATTTATGTTCATCGGAAATTTGAGGAGGTGCGATGGTTACATTAGACCTGAAAATTAAGTGCGAAACCCTTTAGTGTGCAATTTTTCGCAGTCATGCCAATAACGGGTGTCATTGAAAAATATCAACCATTGTTTGAAGTGTGACATCCCGTCCCACATCGTTTAGGGGGAGTCTTGGGCTAATTTATAAAGGATTGGGTTCCCCTTAACTTGCATGAGACCTTTTTCCGGGGGTGTCCAGGAAAAAACAAAATCGTGAGGATTGTATGTCCAAAGCGGATAATATCGTGCAAGTGGGACCCAAGGTCCTTACATGATGTCTCAATGAAATACGGTTGGAAAGCTGCCGAGAAAATCCTTGATAAAGATTGTGAAGCAACAACGGCTAATAGTATGACCGTGAGAAATCTAACACTTTTTTTTTTGGAGAGAAATCAACACTCTACCGTGCTCGATGTTGCAGTTATAGCCATTATTAGCCACACAAGATCGATTGGTGGAGAATCTCATCAAGCGCTTCCCACCAAAAATAAAGATTTCATTTTCATAATGCCCTCAACACTGTTGTGTCATTAATAGACGATAACTAAACTATGACGGACCATTCGAGTAGAATTTCACACTCACTCATCTTATCTCATTTCGTTAATAACTTGAATTAACTTCTTTCGTTCTCGTGTTTTGAAGACATAGGTTTTTATTTATCTCACCGATACCCCAGCCTATAAATGAGAGTTGGCGAGTACGACGTCTCTCTTTTCGTAGTAGAGCTAGACTCAATTTTAGGAAAAATTAATTCACCAATGTAGATAGTTCTCGTGCTTTCTTCGCTAGACATGTGCAATTCGAGCAATACTGTCCACACTGCATTCACTCTATTTATTCCCATTTTTAGATATCCCTCTATGCTTGATCCATACATCATTTGACATTTTCAAACCCATGAAGATGGCACGATAGAAAGCATATCATTCAGAGATCCTATTGACAAAAAATTTAAGGGACAAAGACTTTATCTAGGGATAAAAATTAATATCTAAACCATGATGTATATAATATATCATTGTAAAATTAATCAAGAAGTCTTACTCAATGTCTAATTGCCAAGTTAGAATTATTGAGAATTGTAGATTTGGATTCTAATCATAGAGGTTGACTGATCCAAGTTGTTCTCTTCCATACTATTAACATAATCAATAGAATATGCAAGTTTTTGTTCATCATCAATTCTTATGTGGCTGACATGATTCTTCTATCCTCTTTGTGGTGGCCGCCTTAGTTCAAGATATCACTCTACAATCTTGCCACAAAATTGGAGGTGCAGATCCCCCGTTTTAGGAACTTCACTAGCTCCCCTCCCTCTCTCTCTCCACCCTCCCCCCACCAAACCCTAGCCGCCAGCAACATTTCCTGAGGGAGAGAGAAGTTGTTTTGATCTTCTTTTTACCTTTTTTTGCTTTTCTATCGTTTAGGAGCTTTTCTCTTTCGATTTAGTCTAGATCTAGAAGTTTTGCTCTCTCATTTTGGGTGATTTCTATCCCGATCTAGTTTAGATTTGGAATTTTTTGCGGATATGTTTTCGGGGTTTCACTCTCCTCGGGTTTCGTTGGTGAACAAGTTCAGTTTCGAAGGAGATCAGAGGAGCTTCGTGAAGGTTTCGCTTGTGTCAAATCTATGCTCGTTCAACCTTTTTACTCTGCTCGGTGATGGTGTTGGGAATGCCAAATCTAGGCGCGACCGCTAAAAGACAAAGCCGTAGCAATAGATGGAGTTCTCGGTGTATGCACATTACTGAAAATGGATTTGGTGATCGAAAGCCGATTATGGTGTGAAAAAGTCATAGATGTGCTCATTGAGCTTGTTAGTGTTAGCGTTATCACTTAGAGTGGGGTGAATATGTGATTTCAAGAAAATATAGAAATCAATGAGGAATATAAACAAATATGATCAGAGCTTCGTTCAGACGATGCTTGCTAATAAGATCTGAGGTATCCTCAGATGCAGCGGCGTGCACAATTCTATTATCACAGTATATAAACAAAGCGATTAAGCGATAGATAATTTGCATAGAGAGTTTATAGTGGTTCGGCTTTGATCAAGCCTATGTCCACTTCTTCACGCTGGCAGCCAATCGGCTGGATTCCACTAGTGAATAGCTCAGAGGTTATAGTGCTTGTGACAATTCACTAGTCACTAGACTTCCCGTCTAACACTTGAATGCACTCCTCGAAGAATTACAGTGTTTGGATCCAAGGTGGATAAAGAATGTGAAGCTCTATCTTGGAATTCAGAATTCTGCTCTCTTGTCATATTCGCTCTTCAACTTTGAGGTCGTCTTTTATACTTTTCCAACTCCAACTTCTCATTGCAAGATCTCTAGAGAACCACTCTTCAAACTTCTCGTTTGAACGAGATTGTATACAAAGGATATCGTAGGCGTTGAGATTGACAAATGAAAGAATCCCCCATTAGATCGAATCACCCATACAATTATAATATTGGGTTTCCATAGATAGAGTTCTTCATTTAAGTGAGTCATCCTCGTCTCTCTTAATCCACGTCCTTGATTGATATTCAAGATTGAGAATCTTCAAGAACGATCCAGCTTGATTTGTTAGCCGTTGTGATGATGTAATCATCTTGTATATATCTCTTGATAATCTGGTTGTCGCACATGAAATACTCTCTCAGAGCTTGAGCTTCATTCCAACGTCTGAGCTCCCCGCTCAACGTACAACGTCTGAGCCACTTGCTCAACGTCTGAGCTCCATACAGCGTCTGAGCCCCTCAGAACATCGTCTGAGTCTTTCTTGCCAGATTCAATCCCGTGTACATATTCTTTAACACTCGAATGTACGTTGGGGCAATCTGCAAAATAGCATTTCATTGCATTAACCCATATATTAGAGATCATGGATTATTTTGTCAACTTCAAAATTAATTAAGGGCTTTTCTCAACACAATGTACTTACATCCTATGATGGATCTTTATTCTCTACGTAATACTTTATGGAATGGTACGTAAGTTACTTTTGTAACTTCACGATGGCATTGGCCATTGAAATTTTTGTATTTTTTTAATCTTATTTACATGAGAATTTTCTAGAGATAATTTGTGAGGTTATAATTGCCCTTTTAGGTTTAGGGTGCTATACTAACTGTAAGTGCTTCATTTATATAGAACGTTTATCGATTATTTGAAAACTATGTGACTATGTATTTTGAAGTAACAACAAAATTAAGATCAAATTATATTCGTACTCGGGCAGACGCAATGTGTGTGCAAGCATTCATAATTTTTTAAGTTGGAAACTATATTATAAAACCATTCTTAGTATTAGCCCATTATGATTTATATGAGGGAAAAATGGATATGAGAGAATGAGTGTTTGGTTCAGTATTTCAAATGAGTTTTTGGGCTCTAAAATCCATTGGGCAAATGCAAATGTTGTTTGGCTACTTTTTTGACTCACTTTGGGGAGATGCAATTGCATGGCCTTTTAGCCAAAAGTACTTTCGGAGGTACTTTGGGAAGTTGCATTTCGAAAATGCAACTATAATTTTTTTTTCTTTTTTCTCCTCCTTCCTCCTTCCTTTGCCGGCCGCCACCGCCGGTCGCGGATCGCCGGCCGCAGGACGCCGGCCATCGCCGCCTGCCACCGCCGCAGGTCGCCGGCCGTCTCCCGCCGACGCCACCGTCCCCGGTCGCCACCAACGATTGTTTTTTTTTCCTAATTTTAACCAAATTAAAGTTAAAAAATTTTAAATTGGGACATCAAATATTAAAAGTTTACCAAACAGCATTTTCTCCAAAGTTGCATCCAAATGCACTTTTTAACTACAGTTTACCAAATAGTACTTGCATTTCACCAAACCCATTTAGCTCAAAGGTATTTGCATTTTTCCAAAGTCTCTTGATCAAATGCTGAACCAAACAGGCCCATAGTGTAGCCATTCTTACATGCTCTTGGAGCATGTGAATTCACTTGATATCAACTGTTAGATTCACATAGAATCTAATTGTTATAATTAAGCATTTCGCATGTTTTGTTTTTATTTTATCGCGTGCACTATGTTTTCTTTTTCAATGTTCAATTTTACTTCCGTAGAAATATGTTTTTGTCTAAAAGAAAAAAAAATTCAAAAAAACCTACTTCTATTCTATGTTGTCGAGCAAATTTATGGATCAATTGTCAAGTAGAAGATAGATAAATTTTAACATAGGTCGTTTTTTTAACACGGACGTTTGTTTATAAACTTACATTTTTGTTCTGCATATCACAATTACACATATAATGGGATCACAGGAAGAAACAGCAAAAAAAAAAAAAAAACCTCTATAAAGATTTTCCAAAATATAATTACAGTTACCTTCTCTACCTAAAGCCATGGTATCGATGCATTTAGGACTCGTTGTCAAGCGATGTTGGACAATATTTCAACAGGATTAGTCCCTCGAGAAACTATTGGGTAACAGGGGAATTTCACCTTTGTTGAATTTAGTGAGATTTGTAGCCTATTTATGAATTACTGGTCGTTTAAGGTTCTTGGAGTTTAATGTTTGGATGATGTCAACAATCAATTGCGTATATAGATTACTTCTGGACAGTTAGCATTTCAGTGCTTAGTCTCAGATGCAGCGAAGGTAGGAGATTCAGAAGGGAAGAAGTAATCACTTACGTGTTTTTTATGACAGAAGATTGGTCAAACTGCAATATTTTGAATCATCTGTACAGAGGAGGTTCTACAGTCGGCGAATGCGTGTTGGTAATTCTTTACTTATATGTAAGACACGCAATTTAAGCTTCGCAAAAGGATCTTATGGCTTCGTTTACAAGCAATGCATCAACCGGAGCAACTTTTCCATCCTCCACTTTCCAGTTTCAACCTGAACATACGCATGTCGCGGGGTCTCCTGACGACCTAATCGCAATGAAATCGCTTTCATCAGCGGCATAGATGACGGAAAAAAGATCCAAAAGATCTAAAGGAAGGGAAGAGAAGAGCCTTTGCCCATAATCCCACATGAGCCTTTCATTAGGCTTGAACTCCTAGGCTAGTTCAAACGACTGGCAGACCTTGAACAGGCAACAAACTCAAAATTCACATGTTGCCCTGTGTTTCCAGAGCTACTGTAATCTTCTATATCCAGTGGATACGCCAGAAATCCAATCAATTCGACAACCGCACAGTTCTTTCCATCGTTTACGATGGCAAGGAAATATCTCCTGATACATGTTATCTTCTACCAGAAATTTCAAGATCAAGTACATACTCATACAACAAGTGGTGGTGAGTCAAAGTTTATGAAGTTATTAATTGTGAGATCAATACACACAAATGGGTCATCATGCAATGTCTACAATACTGTCAAACAATAGCACGTGGTGCAGACAAAGGATTATTTATAAAGGTTAAATAAACATCACCATGAGGGAGGTCCAAACAAATTTCTCCATCCCAAGTCCAAAATATGTAGACCATCTAGTGGTTATCGCCTTCTTACTGGCTTTCTTTCCGAACGAGAAAAAGGTGGTCAAATAGCTTAAAGTACCTAAGGCTCAAGTAGAAGCAAGCTGAAGATCAACAGCTGATCCTTCCTAAAGGATGTAAAGATGTAAAATTCACTGATCAAAAGGATGTTAAAAAGAAAACGGAATCATCTCCACATTCGAATTTCACCCATGAGCATTGGATTGAAAATCTACAGAAGGATTCACAAGATAACAACCTTACTTCATTAGAATGCTAATAAGAGCATTGTCCATCTGCATCATCACTCATCAGTAATAATTGAGCACAGACCACATATCTAATCACAAATTGTGGCACTACTGATCATTAAGCAGATGGACCTGCGGTTGCCTGAGTCATATGTATGAAAGAAGCTTAAAGTAGATGACAATATACAGAGAAAGGGAAAAGAGAGCAAACAAATGTTGCCAAAACAGAAGCGCTGAAGCCTCTTGAACTGCATAACCTCTCAAGCTGGCTATTGCTCCCAAAAGAATGGCACTTGGAGTGGTGTATTGCAACAAGAGAACGAACTTATACATCGCATCTCCATGGACAAGTAAATCTAGCTTATCAGCCAACGTCACAATACCTATCCCCAGGACTGGAAGCACCAAGAGCCTTGCGACAGATACACCGATGGTAGTTCGGAGACCAAGAGTAGAATCATTTGGACGACCCTCTGCAAGCATACCACCCAGAATAAGCATCACAGATGGCACCGTTGCCCCGGCTAAAATCTCTAAGCTGTCGGTGACAAAAGATAAAGGAGCATCATATCCAAAGAAAAAAGCTTTTATCTGAGGCACCATTCCAACAATAATTGCCAATAATGAAGCGATGGTTGGGGGTTGAAGTATGTGCTGTATCGGTGTTTGTTCTGCCACAATCCTGATCCTCCTGACCATTTTTGGCTCAGCCAAACACCTGATCGACCTGGGACTACTGTTACCACCAGTTTCGCCACTGAGATCAATATCAGAAAGAGTGCCCTGCGAGACACTAGATATGCTGTTGAAAATCCTAGCAATGAAGGGTGTCTTTGAATGCTCAGTTTCCTTATCCTCGATGCCCGGCCATTCAGCGTCCACAAGCAGAGGCCTGCTGGCGTCATTAATAGGAGCCTGTTCCTCAATCTCTGTCCCTTCCTCAACAATCTCATAGAACTCCATTGGAGGCTCCATCATGTGGTAAACAAGAGTGTAAACAAGGATTACTGCAACCCACTGAGCAAATGAGACGTAAGCTACGCCCCTTGAGTGGCAATGAGCTCCAAATGGGTTGTCTTTAGTATGACAGACAGATCCAACCACAGCGAGAGGTAGATTTCCCGTATTCCCAAATGCAGTCATAATTATGGTGAATCTATTGAGCTGTGGGGGAGGTCGACATATAATGACCACTATGTAACCCAGAATGCAACCAACTATGGTAGACACCAACACATTAACAGGGATGAACCACCACTGCGTAATATTCTCAAGTGTCATGCTTTCGCCCAGTTCGGTGAAGATAAGGCATGGCAAGAAAAGAGCACATACAAGTTTGCTGAGAAGCTTAAACGTCGCCCTTGGAATAATTTGCTTTTTTGGATGTGCAAGAATCAGTCCTATAACCGTGAGGGACAGAAGTTTCAATAGGGGGATTATTGCACTTAGCAAATCTTGCCCGCTGGTTTTCATACCGTCTTGGTATACTTCAGCCAGTACTTGAAACATCTTTTCTTTGAGCACCCTCCGGCTACCTCAAAAACAATGCTGCAGTATGGATGAATCACCAGAATTTCCCCCCTGAAATGCATCAAAGAAGGGATCTGTTAAAAAAATAATAAAAAAGTCTCTTGAAAGGAGCTGTTTCTAAGCTTTCGAAAGGATATTCAAAGTCCGAAAAAGAAATCAATCAGACATCTGGAGGGTCAATGATTACTCCAAATACAAAGCAAATATACTGAAATGCAGCACCTTTTGTGAAGCTAAAGAACCTTCTGCAGATCAAAAACAGAGAGGCTAATGTAAAATCCATTCAAGAGTAAGATTAGAGATGTGAGTGAATCAACACTAACTGATAAACTACACCGTGAATTGCAATAACAGGCCACTGTCGGATTCAGGGTGTATTACAATCTCACGAACGAATTGAAGCATAAACAAAGGATTAAGTGGATGGTTTGACTTTTGGTAATTTTAAACTTAAGCGTCTGAAATTCACGTGGATTCTCTTTATCCCCTACAGAATCTTTCATTCTTGCCCAACTGATAAAAGATTTCGCCTCTGACACCGAACAATTAATAAAACCACTGTAAGTAGTAAACAACAGAACGACCTAAACCGAGGATATGCAGGACAAAAAAGAACTTATATATCATTTCCATTACTCGAGAAGCGCGAGCAGAATGTTGATACTTGATCTATTCGAACACCCAGAATGATCATGAGCTGGGTCAAAGCAATTGACCATCGTCGAATTCCAGAGAAACACAGAGAGAAACAAAAGACCATCTTCCTCTCCGGACCGTGAATTTATAAAAAGAAACAAAAAACGAGAACATTCGACGAAATTAACCTGCTTGAAACGAAAACTACGACGACCATCACCAAAGAAAAGAAAAAGAAGCATCTTGATCAGGTCTGCAACACATCAACACCCATCATACACAACGCCACACAGAGAGAGCCGGAGAGTAAGAGAGAAAGAGCTCACAGATACAGATCGAGAGAGAGGAAAACCAGAGAAGCCCGCGAGTCGAAGCGGAACACGAGATTTCGGTTCTGCTTCGGTCAAGTTATCTTCTTTGTCGCGATTCGCCGAGAGGAAGAAAGAAGAAAAGATTCACAAGACTCTCATTTCAGGGAGGAGGAAGAACTCCGAAGAAGCAGAAGAAGAAGTTGAAAAAAAGGTCAAAAGAAAACTTTTCTTGGTTGATAGCGAAAGACAAAAAGAAAAAAATCAAACTTTATTCTGATTGGTCCCAAACTCTAATCTCAGCCGATGAATGATTTCGCTTGTGGTTTTTCCAATGAATAGCTGAGGTACAAAGGAAGCTCTTGTTCATGTTATTGTACCGTGGAAATTAATTTTTTTTTAAACAAAAGAGATTGACAAAAGAAGAAGAAGTTATTTTGGAGTAGAAAATGTTAATTGGACAAGAAAATTTGGGAGCTGGAAGTATTCAATGATGAAGCTGGAGATAGAAGTGAGAGCAGTGCCCGTGCATAGGTTCTTGCTTCTTTAATTCTTTATATAATGCATGTGCATTCATTTAAAAACAATCAACTTGGGTTATATAATTTCAGATTTTGATAGAAGCAAAGGGTGACGTGTGCTTTTTAAATTGTTTCAAATTCCTCTCCAAACCTTCAAAGCAACACAAGAAAAACGTGTTATCACAATCATTGTGGGTAGGTCTGTGAAATGGATGGGCCGGATCGAATGGAGTTTGGATTAATCGAAAATGGTTCGACCTAATGAGCCAACTTTGCCAATTTTTATACAGCATAATTTTAACGATTTATATCTGATCCGGACCTAACCCATCCCTACTTAACTTGGGCTCTAATTTGTAGCAATCTTTCTCCTTAAATTACAACCTCTGAAAAATGGGCGACTCTATGGACCGGCTTGCCGAGTCATTGAGGAAACTCGGGTGGGATTGTGGACTATGACTTTACGCGGCACATGAGCAACATGGAGTTGTGATAGGCACTCTGCTTATGGACAGAAATACCAATGTGGATGGGTTCGGATGATGTTTTATTGATAGGGTTGGGTTCATGTTACAAATCTTCATACTGTTTGGCACTAAAATTTTGATATAATTTAGTATAAAAGTACATGTTTCAAATGTATATATATGACATAATTTGTATTCTCATAAGCGCTATAAGATCTGAATATACTCAAAGATTTAAAAATATTCTAACTTATCAAGATTTGTAATGTTAAGAAAGAAAATTGGGAAATGTATCAAATACCAATAAAATAATAGGTTGAAAGCGATATAAAAAGGAAATCTGAAAATTGACAAATTAAGACAGAACAAAAAAATTAAAACAAGGAAAGAAGTTTAATCGTTGCAAATGCTCTTGAGGGATGCAGCTTACCTCTGAAAATCATTTACGACCCGTCGCCACCTCCTAGAGGCGACAACGTGATTAGAACTCGTTTTCTAACAAAGTTTTGGTAGGTTATTGACCATATACATATTTGACTAAGGTGGGGGACGAAATCAATCACGAAAAGAATGCAAAAGAATCATCTTTCGCAAATTTGAACCAAATTGACTAAACTCATGGATGTTCCGAAACTTAATAAGGACCAATGACAGGGAGTCCGACTGCATTGACCGAAAAAGTAAAACGGAATCCTCAGAATGGGATGAAGGTAATTTCTGCAAGGGGTTAGGAACATTTTTGTCAAAGATTTGATTTTTATCAACAGTGGAAATTGTGGTTGGACAAGTTTCGGGGATCTCGACGACCGAGATGATCAATCACAGACATCAAGTCAAGAACATGGCCGAGAAAGCCCACAGACATGGATGGTCGTTCACGTAGACGAATGATCCCTGGAATAATTTATTTGCTTTCCATCTTTCTCCACCTTCTTCCCCACTTGAAAAACCCTTCGTCATCTCCCCCTTTCACTTCTTCTTCCTCCTCCTCCTCCTCCTCCCACTACTGGCAGTGCGGCTGAGGGCATCCAGTGCCTGGCTACTCGCCTTCTGACATGTGGGCAGGAGGTGGTGGGTCCCGTCCGGGTCGTCTCAGATTCCCTTCTTGATTGAACCAGACGAAGAAGGGCAAGTGGGTCGTCTTGATCTTCTCTCACTGACGCAAAAGAGCGAAAAGAAAAATGGCCAAGGACAGGGACGAGCCTAGGACAGCTCCTCAGCCCGATCGATGGTACAATCTGACCCTCGGCCCCTCCTTCAAGCACGATTCTTCCAACAAGTACTGTACCCTCCGATGTAAGTGTTTAGACTTCCCCATTTTATCATGTGGCTTGTCTTGTTTGCCTGAGATGATCATGGGTGTTGGCATTGTTGTGATTGGTTGAAGAGATTATCGGTGCGCCCGGAAATTCAAAGGATCAGAGATTGGTGGAGGAGATGGAGAAGAGATGATTGCTCTGTATTTGTAATGAAGCTTGGGGGCGTTGTTTCTTGAATTCTAAATGGCTGGATTGATTCTTTTTTATGTATGTTAGTTTGAATAAGGTGTTCCTTTAGTACTTTTTTCCCCTTTATATAAAATATTCAAAGCGATTGAGAATGTCTGATTCGTTCTTGTTGAGAATCGTTGGATAGCAGGAACTAGGAAGTTGATGTAGTGTGTGAATTTCTGAATTGATATGTGTATGTGATAAGTTGTGGTGATGCAATGTATTCATTGCTAGTAACTCTTTCTTGATCTTTTGTTCGATATGCATTTCTCCAGATGAATTTAAACCTGCCTCTATCGATAAGACGAAGCTGGGTACGCTGCAAAAGAATAAGGAGAATCGGGTTTCTGTGGAGTTTCAAAATAATCAACTAGGAAAGCCCAAAGTGGCATTTGAGGGTAGTAGCGAAGATTACAAGGAGCATGATGCTGCGTTGTTCTTCGATGGTGAGACCTTCCGATTGGAACGACTCCATCGAGCTGTGAAGCAGCTGCGTCACGTTCGCCTTCCTGGTGAGTCTGTGCCGGCTGCTTCTTCTGCTGCTTCTGCAGCCGTTCATTCTGGGCCAGCAGTAGAGCCTCGGTTATCTCCAGTGGCGAAGGTTGGAAAACCATTGCATTTGTCTCGGAATACATTTCCAGCCGTTCCGGTGAGTCGAATTGCTTAGTTAAGTTAGTCAGTCACTAATTATTTGGCTTATTAAAAAGAGTGATCTGTCACCTTGAACGTCGGGAATAGGGATTAGAGATAAGTAAACTGTTGTTGTTTTTTTTGTAAGGGAGATAAGTAAACTGTTGTTTGTCTTTGCTGATTCTAATTATTCTGTATAATAATCATAATCATTATGCTTAGGGAGAGATTGATCCATTATGATTATGTTGTATAATTACAAGGACCGGTAGTTAACAAAGGATGGATGAAGAGACTCCAGGGGTCTCAAGTTTTCTTTATAACAAGAATGCTGTACATCTTGTTGTCATTATGATTCATTGAATAATGTATTCCTGTATGAACCCTTTATCTCGTTGAACCTACTCAACTAGGCCTCCCATGTGAATGAAGTTTTATGAAAGTTTGACTACTTATGATGGATTAGAGTGCATTTGTGTGCTAGTAATCAATTTCTTATTGTTATCCTCTGCTTTCAGTTTTGTTGCTTCTAGGACTCCGTGTCTGATCCTTGAATTGTCATTCTCTTGTTGGCTATTTGGCTTAGAGATTTGACCTTTCTATGTCTGACTGAATGAGATGCCAGATTGATGTGATGTCTCACTTTGCTTTCAAGCACTTGTATTTCTTTGTTCTGACAGAATGTGAAGTGGTCCTTGAGTTGCACATCTTATGACATTATAAGCACAGTTGGAAATCCGCATGTGATCAACAGTGTATCATCTTCTACCATTCTGGGTAAATTGGTGGCTTTTTGAAATGAAGTCCAGTCGTAATAGTCTGATGTCTTTAGCAAAGACTTCATATTGTAGGTCATGGTTGTCTCACTTATTGTCTCTAGTAGTATTGACTTTTATGGTCTTGAAACTAAGATATTATTATGATCTTAAGTAGGTTATGGTCAATGACGATTTGTGTTGTTTCTGCACGCGAAGTTTAAACAGCTGGCCATTTTGGATTGCCGCCAGGCACTTGGCCTGGTGGCATTTGTGGTTCATGGGTCATGGCCAAGTTCCGGGATAGAATTCAGGAGAAAGCCAAAAAATGAAAAAAGAAACAGCATCAATTTTTTACTTATTTGTGAGATAAATCAAGTTGGCTCTTTCACTTTTGAAATAAAATCTAGTTTGGATGTTCTTATTAATTCAAGAAACTTTTATGCGTATTTGTGATACTTATCTGCTAAAGATTTAGGCTCTATCTTATATAACTATACTTGTTGCCGATCCTACTTGGTTTCCTAGTTTTGATCTTGACAAAGTGTGTTGAAATGATCTTTTCATAAATTTTTCCTTTCATCAGAATTTTATATATTAAGAATTTCTTAAGATTTGGTTACCTAGATGTTGAATAGATGTTTAGGATAGCTTATCAAAACATTTATGCATTTAAGATCTGCTCATTGGATAGGGATAGTAAATCTTTCTGCTTCTCTAGTTACAGTGACGGATTGAGAGGCTCGATAGAAGAAATTGGCAAATTCAACGATCATTAATCTTTTAAACTCAGCTATATGATGTTGCTTTTTCATTGATTCAATCTAGCACTCGATCATGTCATTAATCTTTTAAACTCAGCTATAGCTATATGATGTTGCTTATTGATTCAATCTAGCATTAGATCATGTAGGCTATGAATCAATCCTGAGTAGGATCTCCATTTTAGTAGCGTCAGTCTCTCCAAAAAATCCTGAAAGAAAAATTTATACACCTTATCAATTCAAGTAGAAAGTTCTAATCGTTAACTTGAGTTGGCTTGTATTGTGTGTCTATTGGATATGTACTTTCGATTCTGGCAGTGTAAAATCTGACATTGGAGTGGATACTAATGTTAGTTATATAGGACATGTGGTGATTTCGAGAATTTAAAGGAAATGGGGAAAACAGGCACGAGTTGTTAAATGTTAACCCCGAGTTTCAAAAGTACTATTAGTTCGGGCTTGATATCTAGTACATCTCATGGGGAAGAAGTTGACAGTACCTTGATAATGGGCAAAACATGAATGATGTTGGCGTGATATGGATACGGGATCTTTGGTTGAACTGAGTGGTTGGATGTGAGGATCATCTTGAGAATATAAGCAACATCGCATGACTAAGTTGAAAAGCTTAAATTTAGTTTCTCAAACGACAAATATAGCAGTATTGGTAAAACGCTTTTTCAAAGTATCTCATACGTGGGATTGGACCTGGGTAAGTCCTTAAACTGCTTCGTCTGAACTCTGGGATGTAAAATTGGGGTGGTATTCCCTGGGATGAAGGGAAGAAAAATATATCCTCTCAACTTAGGGGGGTGACAGTAGGGAAGGTAAACTCCACGTCAACTTCGGTTGGCTACCTCCAGGTAGGCAGGTATAGTAGCTTCCTGCGCAATATAAGCAACATCGCATGACTAAGTTGAAAAGCTTAAATTTAGTTTCTCAAACGACAAGTATAGCAGTATTGGTAAAACGCTTTTTCAAAGTATCTCATTCGTGGGATGCTCTTTCATCAGCAATCTGCATTTGGATCACTTCTCTGGTTGTGTGCTACATTGCAGCCTGGAATGGCAGAATTAATATCCTGACAATGCGAATATGGAAATAATCACCAAACCATCATTTGTATATTCTGTATATAATTTACCATTAGCAATTTATTTTTACTCTTTTCATTTAGAGTCTTGTATTTGTGTGATCATGCTTATGGGATACTGCAACTTCCAACAGAGACAGATAGTACATTACATAATCATATCTCATCTTTCACATTCTCGAACTTTAATACATTTCCTACATAAACGCCTTAATGTGGATTACGTTCCTTCATTCATTCACCGCGTTCATTCACCGGGGCGAACAAAGCACACCAATGGCAGAGGAAGTCTTTGATCCTAACTACTGTACAATTACTATATTGTCACTTCAAAGGCCTGGTCTCTGTCCTATCAATGAGGGCTGACCCCATTCTCAGTTGATTGGGCTTCGTCTATTTAATGGATTGGCGGATTTCTCATAGTTGGTGCTGCTGTGCCCATCTAGCTCAGGAGTCATTGCATCTGCGGTGTTCTTTTGGTTTTTCTTCTCCGTGTTTTTCTTTTGAATGGTATAATATATAGAACTGACTGAACTCAATTTCATCATGCTTTTTTCCGTTGACAACTACTACCACTCTCATTCCAAATCCAACCTCTTTCCTATATGACACACTAGGGAAGATATTCCAAGTTTATGTTTGAGTTCTGCCTGTACCAGGTCTCCATTCTCCAGTCTTCCTTTATGAAATTGAATTCATGTCGTTGCTGGGGCTGGTAGTACTCGACGTCTAGAGTAGATTTTTTTTTTTCTGCAGGCTTCTCTCATTCCTTGCTCTCTTCTGGTACCTGTGCAGGTTGAGGTGGAACGGATTGATATTGGTGAGCCCCAGAATCCAGGTATGCTGTGTTTAGAGACTTCTGTATTTTGAGTGTTACTTTTTCTTCCTTTGGTATTATCTTTTCCAGCTTTATATCATCGTGTGCATTGAGATGAGTGATTGCCAATTTGCTACGGAAGCTGTTATATCATTAGCAAAAGCTAGCTCCCGTCGAATGGAATCCAGTAGAAGTTATCTAATTGATTTTGAATTTAGGCCATTCCCTGGCACCCTTTGTTATTAATGTTTGGGTGGTTATCAAAGATTAAATTTCGACATTTTGTTAGAAGATCTATTTGTGCTTCCATAGAAATCTGAAACCTGTCACTTACTTGAATATGGGATAAAGAGCCTAAGTACCTATAAAACTGCATAACTAAGTAAAACATGAAATGTTTCTTTTTTAGGTACTTGTTTTGGCCTTCTTTTGATTCTTGAATGCTGAATTGCTATTCATTGTTTGAAAGGTCCAAAACCTGCAGCGAAGGGAGCTGCTAGTCATTCACCCTATCCATCAAGTGCACCAGCTGCCTCTCCAGGCCCCCAAAATTACGAAGCTGAGGAAAATCAAGACATAGACATCGACGAACTCTTCGGCATCGGATCGCCAGACAACGAAAACAATGCCGAACAAAAGGTCGAGTTTGGATCTGATGCCAATGAGCCACGCCACAATGATTCAGATGACGAGATCGCGGATGTGGACGATAGCGGCGACGAAGGGCACAAGGGCCAGAATGCAGCGGATGCCCTGAGAGCTCAACTCAATGCAGAGGGCAGGGATGGTCAGACGTCTTCGTCCGGCAGTAGCAGTGGGAGCGGAAGCGGTAGCGGGAGCAGCAGCAGCAGCGACAGCGATGCGAGTGATGACGACTCGGTCAACTCTGTCTGAGAGGCACCGGATATCAAGTTACAAGGCGTAAAGGAGTACAGTCATATGATAGCGATATCTCAATAAGCCATCCCGGTTTTTGACGGTGTTGGAACGCGATGCTTATAAATTTTTCTTTCCAGCGGTGGGATAAAGTTTGTCTTTCCGTCCATGCCGCGTCCTTCTGTGCTGCATTTAGCTAAAGCATGAACTTCCCAAACAGAGATGATTTTGAAAGAATGTTCACTTGCAAATTCTCTTGTTATCCTAGTGCTGACTTAAATATTTTCACTTGCATTTAGTTGGCTCATTAGGGCAGGCGATCAACCTCCTGCTGATTTCTTGATTGAGATGTATCATACAGAATTCAATGAATAGTTGGAAAAGCGGCCGCCTTTGCTGTTTGCGCGGATCTATCGGTGAGGCCAATCTGAGATGGCATTATAGAGTAGCTAATTTCTGAAAATTTTTGGTGCAAAAGTATATTCAGGGAGCGTTTACAATCCGTTCATGTGGGTTTGAATTGGTGAAGGCAATGGATTCACTTGTACCTCAAAGAATCAGAAGTTTGGTCAATAATTCATTGGTTCTGCGCTTTGAATTATGGGCAATCTTACATTAATAGAGTACTAGGTTGCATCATCGTGGTTTAAAAGATGAAGCTACATTAAAAGATGACGCAGGATCTGACGTAGTACTTGGATCTAGATGTTCTTGATAGTCAACGATCGATTATGGTACGAGATGACGTTGTTGGGCTACTCTTCCCAACAATCTCCTATTATTTAACAAGCGATTTCCGTTCTTTGGTCCTCC
Source organism: Lenwebbia sp. NSW1173648 (assembly GCA_029784005.1). Lineage (NCBI taxonomy): Eukaryota > Viridiplantae > Streptophyta > Magnoliopsida > Myrtales > Myrtaceae > Lenwebbia > Lenwebbia sp. NSW1173648. The sequence continues at coordinate 9,139,953 of JARCGZ010000010.1, forward strand.
CATCTCCTAATGCAACGTTTGTGGAAGAGAAAAAGAATTAACTAATTTGAGGTTGGTCATCAAACACCTCCCAGAAAAGAATGGTAGCCGGCTTTGACAATCGAAAGATTGTGTTTTGAGATTCTTGTACGATCCTATCGTATAGATTGAATCATTGAGAGAAGAGGCATGGATGAAAGATCACATTTTTAAGATGTTTGAAACCTTTGCACCCGCATTCGCTTTTGAAGAGCAAGAATCGTACGTGGAGTTTATTTTGGTCTCTGCCGTTGTCGTCGACCATCTCGATTGTCTGGAGTTCAGCCTGAGTGTCGGAACCGGAGTCTCTCCATCGCCCATATCTGGGTTTCCGGCTCTACGACTTCATCGACGCTTAAATCCTAGTCGCTCAACACCTAAACCGGAGTCTCAAGCCGTGTTGGCTAAGCTGCAGACTTGGCATCTCGACGTAGAACTTAGGACCTCGACCTTAGACTCGGGACCCGAGACCTCTTACCCTAAACCCGATATCAAGACCTAGACTAAGGACTAGGCCGTCGATCCTAAGACTCAATTATCGCTTCGAGATCGTAGCCACTTGATTCGAGAGTCGAGGCCCTTGCCTCCGGACCCGAAAACCCGACATATCGGTGTAGGTATACCGGACTCGAGTCCCCGTGCCTGAAGTTGGGTCCCCATCCAGCCTCAAACTCAGGATCCGACCCGTGAGAACTTGTTACATCGACCGGCGAATCTTGGACGATCATATCAATGAATAAAGGAAAAATGATTTGCATCTCATTTACGAATGTTCGTAATAAAGGGCGAATGAAAATTCCTTGGAGTGGGAATAGGAGGAGGGTGATGTCGCCTAATCTACAAAATTTCATGCTTAGTTTTTTGTCACTTTGGTTGAGAGTTGGTGGGTGAGTTTTTTTTTTTCTTTTTCCGTAGTTTTGACTTTTTTTTCCCATTTTTATAATAGAGGTGGTGAGAGATTTTTTCAAGATATCTTTTTTTGCTTGTCCGATCCTTTAAAAGACATATTGAAAACTAAACTTCTAACAAAAATTCTTCAAGACTAACATAATTTTGAACGTCTTGCAACTCAAAGGATCGTACAATTCAACACGATTTTCTTTTCAAATGAATTAACGGGATAAGTGTGTATTTTACTTTTTAGAATTAATTTTTTTATTTGTCATATCTCTAACTCTCCTCTATCTTTTTGCAGAGCGCGAGAGTCGAATCTCGCACCTATGATATTAATGTCCTTATCCCTTAATTTCTTTACCGACAGGCTCGCGTGCCTATTAATCATATGATTATAACAACCTCTTTCTTACGGTTAGGCAGCAGTAACCTCAAATTTTCGACAGAACAAAATTAGCCTTGTGACCTAAAAAAATAAAAAATAGCCTTAACGCGTGGCAAGCACGCATCATGAACAGCGCGTGAGCCCCCACGTCCCAAGAAGGACAAATTGTCCTCATCTAACTACAATTCTTTTTTGTTTTTTTTGTTTTTTTTGGTCAAAATGTAACTACAATTCAGACTCATTTAAAGAATGGGAAAGGAGTAATAAACGACTAAAAGACACCTTGGCGGTCGCTTGTGGACACTGTTCGTACTCTCCCTCCATGAAAAAGCAGAGTCTTGAAAAAACGAACCTTTCTTTCTTAAGATCGCAAAAATCCCATTTTGTCTGTCCAAATCACATTCATAGAGACAGAGCGAGTCCCATGAACGACAGTGTCTCTCCTCCTCCTCCTCTCTTTTCATCAACATCACCATCGTCCCGACAAATCCGACCTGAGAACCCTAATACCACCCCCTCGGAATCAAATCCCCCAGCCTTCTTCCTCTTACCTTTTCGGGCATAGAATCTGGTCGTCATGGCGGTTAGCTGAAGAAATAGCGACAGGTGATACTGCTTCTTTCTTCTTCTTCTTTCGGTTATCCCATTTTTGACCCCCATCTTCAGCTTCAATTTACTCCACCTTCACTTTCCTCCCCTTACCTCACCAAGAACTTGACCAGCGCTGAGATCGGTGCTTACCCATTTCCCCAAATCCACCCCAGACAGTGAATTAGAGGCGAAGTTTCGTCCTTTGATGCGATACCCATATGCCCATCTTCGCTCTCGAGCTCCATAACCGACCCGGATTGCGAAAAGGCAGAGAGATTCACTGATGGGAGCTGAGAGAAAATGGATGTTCACGCTTTTCTCAGCCACATTCCTCTCCCTCTTCCTCCTGCTCGTCTTCTCAATCTCCGCCTTCAGCTCGCCCAAGACTCTCCCTTCGATAATTCTCCGCGGCCCGCACCACCCGCCTGCATTCGCTTACTACATATCCGGCGGGCGGGGCCAGAAGGACCGGATCCTCCGGCTGCTGCTCGCGGTGTACCATCCGCGGAACCGGTACTTGCTGCATCTCGGGAAGGAGGCGTCGGACGACGAGAGGAGCAAATTGGCGGCGGCGGTGGAGGCGGTGCCCGCGATTCGGAGCTTCGGCAATGTGGATGTGGTGGGCAACCCGGATCCCTTCACGTACATGGGATCGACGAATATTGCCGCCACGCTGCGGGCTGCGGCAATTTTATTGAAGGTGGACAGCGGTTGGGATTGGTTCATTACTCTGAGCGCGTTCGATTACCCGCTGATCACGCAAGATGGTAAGCAGTTTCGGAGAAAATATCCAGTTTTGTTTGTTTGTGTTCTGTCGTTAGAGAATATGTCGGATTTTGTGATAGAGTTGTTCTTTTTTGGCCAGTATGCGAAAGATTTGTTATTGGCGTCTCTTTGTCTGTGATTTCATGATATTAGTTGAGCCAGATGCTGTGTGGGAAAAATTCTCTATTACTGGGAAGTTCCATTTCTGGGTTTCTTCTTGATATGGAAAAACCATTTGCTGATTTGCGAGGGTAGATAAATTACGTTCCTTCACATGTCAATTATAAAACGAAAAAGAGAAATTCTTAGCCTCATTTGGTATGTTATTGATGAGGCAAACTGTTATTTTGGCCTGTTATTATAGGATCTGTTACATTTTCTCTCGGGGAGTAATCCTCTATGGACCAAGAGGTCTTTGGTATGCTAACCCGCACTTGAGAGATAATATCAAAGCAAATTTGATGTAGTCGGTATCTGAAACATATCTAGTGAGGGTCTATTTTACATGGTGCAACAGAAAGGGCTGGTTTCCTCGTTTTTGGCTTAGGTTGCTTTTGACTGGGATGTAAACCTGTGATTTCTGTAAGGCCGATGTTGATTTTCGCAACTAGTTGTCCAAATTGTACTTTTCTTTCTATCCCGAGGGTAAGCAGGAACTTTATTTTAGGGGATCTGACTGGTACAGCTGCAGGAGGCCCCTGCTTATTCCGTTATTTAGATTCCATGGTGTTGTTTATATCCTTTTGTGATCATTATATGTGTTTTATCTATTAGGTGCTCTGTGGTGTTTGAGCAATGCATTGCATGTACATGATCCTCTCGGTATCATGTTTTACGTAATTCTTGTCATATTACCTGGAGTCCACGACCTTTGCTTTAAGCAATCTAGAACATTCTTGCCATATGGTTGCTTTCAGAGAGATCCAGTGATCCCCATTTGAGTTGGCTGATGTGGATCCACCATGATGGTATCATCAAGTCAGATTGACCTGTTGCGGAGTGAGGGGCAATGTCCATCCAGAGTTTAGATTACTAATTTCCTTGCTAACATTTACCTACTCCTTTTGCCACTCATATTCCTTTTAGAAACATGCAATTTCAAATGTTCTTCTGACTATTCCCAGCATTAACTACATAACAAACTCAGACCCAAATGCCAGTTAAACTTGCACAAGTATTTCTTGTTAGTGTTCACCTGGGGTGTGAAAGTGTAAGACCAAGGATTGACCTCGTCATCAGTATGGTTGTTTCGGTGCAGCATTACATCTGGTTTTCCACCAAGATCTTTCTGTTGTGATTGGGCATAAAACCTGTACCAATATGTTTCAGCTCTGCCTGCCTTTTGGCCTGGTATTAACTTAATCAAATATGTGCATTTGATTTCATGGAGTTCGCTCATGCCAGAGTGGTGCATGCTAGAGAACATTCAAAGAAGATTCAGAAATTAGACCTTGAAATTATGTCATTTGATACTGTGATAGCACGCTTTTGTAGCGAATCAACCTAGTGCAAGATCCCGACCAAAAAAAAAAAAATCTAGTGCAAGAAGGCTTTAGTTTAGTTGTTGTCAATTGTGTTGTGGATGGGAATAGCCCGGGCTGCTGTGATTCCAGTTGTCTACCCCTGAGACAAGAGACCGACCCAATTTATATGCAAGATGTCTTTATTAGCTTACAAGTTGCGAATGGCATTGTATTCTCATTTTGAGGGATTAGCCCTGATTTAAAGAGAGAAGGGCTAACTTTTGGGGGAGTGTGGGGGATAAACTCGAAATGAGAAACCTTCGGGATAAGTCTTGATTACCTCTTTCCTATGACACAGTAGATGTATGGACTTCGTCTGTGCATGTCCAGAAGTTGGTACATCTTGATGGCTACTATGTGCTCTGACTGTTGTGGTACATCTTGATGGTCTAACACGTTCACTGAGTCTTACATAGAAATTTTAGTGCAGGATCTTCCGTGCATGCAGACTGCCCTCATATTCTTTAGTTTCTTCCTTGTGCTTTGCTTGACATACTTTCTTTGATATTTTACCTATGACCTGGATACTTTTCCTCCTGTCAAGATTCATCTTCCAAAGTCTCAATCTATATTGTCAATTTTTTTGAACTCCAGCACCAGAAACTAATTAGTAGTTTAAGATCCTTCTAGAGTTTGCCATCATGACATGTGTCATTTGGTCTTTCACACTGTTCTAGCAATACCTAGGCATTGCAGCTTGCTTATACTTACTTGGCAGCTAGGAAGTCCCTTGACCCTCTGGTTTCCCTTGCAGATCTCTCCCATGTTTTCTCCTCAGTTAGTAGGGAACTCAATTTTATTGATCACACCAGTGATCTTGGATGGAAAGAGTAATCTCCTCTCTCTCTCTCTCTCTCCCTTCCACACACACACACACGCACACAAGAAAAGCTCTTCCAAGATGTTATTTTGGGAGGATTGTCTTCACATATCCCGATTGCGTTCTTATTCTGGTGCAGACACCAAAGGATCCAACCTATTGTGGTTGATCCTGGGATTTATTTAGCCAGGAGAACCCAAATTTTTCAAGCGACAGAGAAACGACCAACCCCTGAAGCATTTAAAGTCTTCACTGGTAAGGATTTTTTCAATGGCCATCACCTATCAAAGTATCAAGTCAGAAGCAGATTGCTCTCTAAGAAGACTTGTGTTGAGCATCTCTTGATAGGTATAACAACTAGTGGTTGTGTCTCCATGTAGGTTCTCCTTGGGTCATGCTGAGCCGACCCTTTCTTGAATTTTGTGTTTTTGGTTGGGATAACTTGCCTCGGACCCTTCTTATGTACTTCAACAACGTGATGTTGTCGCAAGAAGCATATTTCCACTCGGTCATCTGCAATTCCCCCGAGTTCAAGAACACCACTGTAAACAGCGACTTGAGATTCATGATCTGGGACAATCCACCTAAGATGGATCCCCTCTTTCTCAACAGTTCCGACTATGCTCAGATGGTCCAAAGTGGGGCTGCTTTCGCTAGACAGTTCAAAATGGATGATCCCGTTCTGGACATGGTCGATGCACATATCCTCAAACGTGGGCCCAGCCGAGCTGCCCCCGGACCTTGGTGCACGGGCCGCAAGGGCTGGTTGATGGATCCATGCTCTCAGTGGGGCGACGTTAATGTCTTGAAGCCTGGTCCGCAGGCAAAGAAGCTTGAAGATTCCATCATGAATCTTGTCGATGACATGAAGTCACAGTTGAATCAGTGCAAGTGAAGCCATAGTAGAGTTCAAGAAGGAATGAATCATTTCCACGACAGTGGTGCGGTCACACAGGCGGTGTAAAAGGGTAGCTGCTAGTGGACATACATTCTTTCAGATTGAATGAAACCGATTCTTTTGAGGGTTCCTCTCATGAGCACATCACGGGGTCCGGTTCTGTGGATAAAAGGAGGGGGCGGAGAAGGTGAGACGGAGCAAATTCACTTCAAAGCGTGGGGCTGGCAATGTGTTTATGGGAAAGGAGATTGTATGGTGAGCCTCTCTATTAGGAAAGAGGATCTCTCTCCCTCCCTCTCTCTCTCTCTCTCTCTCTCTCTCTCCGGGCTTGCAATTTGCATGCTCTTTTTCTGCATTTTTATTGTGTAGGTTCTGCCTCTGCTTGACATCGATCACAGTTTTATTGGAGGGAAGTGCATTCTTTAACCTGCTGATGTGCTCTCTCTCTCTCTCTCATATTTTTTGAAAGCTGAATCCTGGAAACAAGATCTACTGAAAAGAAACAGTTCAGGTCATAAACGACGTAGGATTAGGTTAACAATTAATACACTCGAATCACAAATATAATGAGATGTGAAATAATTTTTAGCTCACATAAAAAAAGATCGAGCTTTGCGAGGTCACGGCGACTCAAACGGGCGGAGTCCATGTCCAAGATAAACTCCAATCTGTTCAGCACCTTGTCCACTCTTGTTCGAGGGTTCCCCATGAAAAACGAGGATGGTTGACGTCTAAGGGTTTTGACACGTTGAGTTATGTTATAAAAGAATTAAGTAGTCTTATGAAATGTCTAATTTTCCTGCTAACGGCATTTCTTTATTGTAAAATTGGATAGGCTCGATTTGAAATGCTTGACGGCAGGAACAATAGTGTTTCACGGTTCTTTATCCGGTGTGCACTCTAAATTCTCTGTTTGTTTTTTCCTGATTCTTGAAAAGGGGATGTTTGTTTCTCAAAGATGGTTAGGATGTTTATTCTTGGACGAATGAAGATGAAAATGACTTTATTTTAATAATGGATTATAGATCATACGGGAAAGACAATGCACGGAAAATGACAAGATTTTCATCATTGAAGTGTGCAACGCGTGTAGTAAGTGTACATAGGGCAATGGTGCATGTTTAGTTGGTCGATCTACATAAGCAATGAATAGGGTATCTGTGATGACCCGGACCAAGTAAGTACGGAGGAACGGGTTAGTGCAATGCCTTGGCAGTATGCGAGCGAGGCTAAGCGCATGTTTTCTGTCCCACATCGCCTAGGAATGAGTCTTGAGCTAGTTGATAAGGCTTGAGGTTCTCTACTCTGTATAACGTGTTTTAAAGCCGTGAGATCCAGTAGGCCCAAAGCGGACAATATTATACAGTAGTAGCCCTTGGGTCCTTACAGTATCAATCTACATAACCAAAATGATTAGGTATTCTAAATAAGATCTTTTTATCTGCTTATATTTATTTGTTGTTTGACCGTTTAGGGTTTTCAATGATCCACATGTTTAGGATAATTTCACAAAAAATCTAAATATGTTGTATGGATGTCAATTTAGTCCTAAATTTTTTAATTTGATCGATTTAATTGTAAACCTTTAGACGATTGCCAAAGCGGTTCTTGTGGCCAATTTTGGCAGAAAATCGATTGGACGGTTTTTTTACATTTGTTTTAAAAGAATTGCTGAATTTGTTTCCTTTTCTATTTTTTTTCTCTTTTTCTCTATTTCCCTTCGTCCGTCGCTGGCCATCATCAAGGCGTCAACGGCCGGTGGAGGAAAATAAAATTAAAAATAAAAATAGGAAAAGGAAGGGAAATAAAAAGATAAGAAAAATATAAGAAAAATTATAAAACTTATTCACACCGGCCGGCATTGACTTTGTCACTTAGGACGGCCAGAGTAGTGGTGGCCATGGGCCGGTTTGGGCTCGGAACAGGCCCGGGTCAAACCCGGAACCAGCCCGTTGATCGGGCCCGCCTGTTTCAGGTTACGTTTTTTGTGAACCGGCGGTTCCGGGCCGGTTCTGAACCGCGTGGAGAAACCGCAGATTCGGCCGGTTCCGAACCGCCTGTTTGGAACTGGCTTATAGCCGTTGCCTTGCAATGGCCATTTGGCCAATTTTTTTTAATAAATAAATCTATCCTAAATTCTATAAATATCCCTTTTCATTTTTCATTTTTTCTCACAAATTCTCTCAAATCTGCAACTCTGTCAATTTTCTGAATTCCCTTTCCGCTCAATTCTCTCAAAAAAGGCAAGTGGAAGCAGATGTAGTGGCAAAGGAAAGACCCTGATGGGGGAATCCGATCATCCTCATGATCCTCGTGATTTTGCATATTGGGGAGACGATGTTGATGATATCAACATTATTCTCAACGTCGAGCACGTCCCAACGCAAGAAATTTTCCATCCTCCTCCTACCAGTGTCGAAGAAATGTCAATAACAAAGGAGCTGGAAGGAGTAGGTACATCCGACATATGGAACAATTCACGAAGGAACATTTAGGCGGAAACAAGTATCAGGTAAGATGTAAATATTATAAGGCTACATACAAATTTACAGGTGGAGGCAGCTATGGAACATTTAAACGGTATCTGAGGTTGAAACATCCAACGCAAGCAGGATCGACACCAGCCAACACCAAATTTCCGAGTATATCAATTCTAACGCTTCTCCTTTATTTCGTTACAATGAAAAATTTTATAAAGAAGAATTAGCTAGATTTGCTGCCGTTGAACGTCTATCATTTAATTTTGGTGACAAATTTGGTTTTAATCATTTTATACAAACTGCATGTACTCCACAAGCAAAACCTGTTTCAAGAAATACGCTTAAACGCTAACTTTTTGACATTTATAAAAGAGAAAAAGAAGATTTGAATTTTTTTTTTATAAATTTCAATGGACATGTGCATATAGGTAGCGACATTTGGAGTGATCCTTGGCAAACTCATTCTTATATGGGTATCACATGTCATTGGATAGGCGATGATTGGAACATTCAAAAAAGAGTTATTGCATTTCGAGTTTTTGATGATAGGCATACGGTAATTAATATTTATAGAACAATTAAGTAAGTTTTAGAAGAATATTTTTTTGTTAATAAAATTTTTTCAGTTGGTTTTGATAATGCCGCGGCAAATACCGCTTCCATTCTCGAGTTAGAAAAGATTTGCAAACCCGCTTTTGGTGGATAATTTTTTCACGTTAGATGTGCTTGCCATGTTTTAAATTTATGTGTACAAGATGATTTACAAACTCTTGATGTTTTTCTAAACCCAATAAAGACAGCAATTCAATTTTTATGGAGACATCCTCAAATTATGAAAGAATAGGGAAAATTTTGTAAAACAAATAGAAGAAGACCAAAAAGATTTTCAAGAGATGTTCCAACTTGTTGGAATTCTACGTACGAGTTGCTTAATCAATCTTTTGTATATAAAGATTTATTATGTACGTTTATTTCGAATAATATTTCTCAAATTAATTTATTCCCACAAGAGTGAGATATTTGTAATTTTTTTTAGATCTTTTAAAAGTTTTTAATGATGCAACTTATACTTTATCCGGTGTTTATTATCCTACTATGCATTTATTTTTAATAGAGTGTGTTAATATTGCTGGTATTTTTGAAGAAAATGAAAAAGATGATCAATTAGGTCCGACTATTATGGCAATGCGAACGAAATAGCTGCATTATTATACCGAAATTCCTCTTATTTATTTGGTTGCTTGTGTTTTCGATCCACGTACCAAATTAGATGGTTTAGGTGATGATTTGAATACGTATTATGACTGTTTACATTTGATTGAATTCATAGATATTAGAACTATACAAATAGTAGTTAAAAAGCAATAGTAGAAATGTATAATGAATTTTCTAATAGATATAATGTAGTTGATAGTAGATCTTCCCAACCTAGTGACGTTCAAAGCCGAGACCTAGGTAGAATTAGTAGATGGTACAAAATGCTAATGAATAGGCAAAAAAGACAAAAGGGAGCAACATGAAATATTTCTGAAGTAGAGACCTATTTAACAACTTTTTTGAGTTTAGTGAATCCGAAGGCGGTACAGATTTCAAAATTTTAGAGTGGTGGAAGAGGCATTCAACCCAATTCCCAATTCTCGCTCTCATCGCAAGACATGTTTTAGCAACCCCTTGTTCAACAGTTGCGGTTGAACAAGCATTTAGAGCTGGAGGCAACATTTTGGACTACCGACGTTCAAGATTAGCTCCGAAATCGGTGGAGGCTCAAGCTTGTGTCGATGATTGGACAAAGGCTTAACATCGACAACAAGAGATGGATTGCAGCAATGAAGCCGAATTCTTCGATGATGGAGATACCACCGCCACGGGTACCAGTACCTGAACGGACGAAACGGGTAGAGACGATTGACGATGAGGTAAGTATGAGATTATCAAAAGTAAAAGAACTACATGAGCTTTGATTCTTCGATTCCAAGAAGATACGTAGGCGCTTAATGATAATTCATTAAGTTCAAGCCCTTCATCTTCCTTTTTCCCCCCCAAATTTGATTACAATTTGTATTTGATAATTTATTATTTCATAATTTCATAATTTTTTTTATTTCACAATTAATTATTTAAAAATTAAATTTGAAAATCGGAATCGGAACCGGGACTGAAACCGGCCGGTTCTATTCCTATTTTGAACCGGACCCGGCTGGTTCCGAACTGTGGCCACCACTAGGCCAGAGTCTGATTTTGTTTTTTTTTTGAATCTTTTGTAGAATTAGGGTACTTTTGTGTTCGTGGGTTTCAATAGGATGTGGTGGGCTGCTTTCTGTCAAGAACTGGCCCGACGACAAGCTACGCCGGACGTTGCGACCTGAATCGGGGCAACGGTCGCCTCTTCCCCCGCTCCGCATCACGATTTTCGACCGCGAGCGAGACATTCTCTCTACATTCTCCTTCTTCAGCCATCGATCGCCATTTTGTTTCCTCTCTCTCTCCCCACATGGACCGTCGTCGTTTTCTCAGGCGTTCGTCAACACAAGCCCGCTTCTTCTTAGCTCCTGCTTCACCCACTGACTCTCTCAGAGCGCTCACTCCTCCACCTCAAGCTCCAACAGGCCCTTCTCAAATCCGGCTAAAGTCTCCGTCCACCTTCTGTCTCGGCTTCAGCAGATTGATTCGCAGCAGCAGCTCAGGGCATACCCACGCGTCTCTCGGCGTCAGCGATGATGACCCACGTTCGGATAGGATCGCTCGGGACGCAGATGATCTCGTAAAGATCTTGTCGAGCGCCAGCTCCGGTTCCTCCATCGAGTCGTCCCTGGATCGCGCTGCGGTCGCGGTAATGTCGCCGACCCTGGTTGCGGAGGTTCTGAAGAAGCTGAGTAATGCAGGTGCTCTCGCGCTCTCGTTCTTCAGATGGGCTGAGAAAAGGAGAGGGTTTGAGTATAGCGCTGAGAGCTACCATGCTCTGATCGAAGCTCTAGGAAAGATCAAGCAGTTCAACTTGGTGTGGAAAGTGGTCGATGAGATGAAGCAGAGAGGGTTATTGACTAAAGAGACCTTTGGGTTGATCTCGCGCAGATACGCGAGAGCCAGGAAGGTTAAAGAAGCGGTCGACGCCTTTGAGAGGATGCAGAAGTTTGGATTGAGCTTAGATTCGTCTGATTTCAATAGGTTGGTTGATACTTTGTGCAAGTCGAGAAATGTGGTGAAAGCACAGGAGGTGTTTGAACAAATGAAGGGGCGGTTCAAGTTGGATCTCAAGTCGTACAGTATTCTACTGGAAGGTTGGGGTCAAGAAATGAACTTTTTGAGGATGATGGAAGTTTACAGGGAGATGAAGGATGAGGGGTTTGAGCTGGATGTCGTGGCTTACGGGATCATGATCAATGCGCATTGCAAGATTAAGAAGTACGATGAGGCCATCGAGTTGTATCATGAAATGCTAGCCAAGAACTGCAAGCCTACTCCTCATATATTTTGCACTTTGGTTAATGGATTGGGGTCTGAGAAGAGGTTAAATGAAGCAGTGAAATTTTTTGAGCAATCCAAGGCTTTTGGGTTTGCTCCGGAGGCTCCAACTTACAATGCTTTGGTGGGTGCTTATTGCTGGTCGATGCGGATGGATGATGCTTATAGAGTTCTTGATGAGATGAGAAAATGTGGTGTTGGACCAAACTCCAGGACTTATGACATAATTCTTCACCACTTGGTAAAAGCTAGGAGATCAAAAGAAGCTTACTCAGTCTTCCAGAAGATGAGCAATGAGCCAGGGTGCGAACCAGCTCTGAGTACATATGAGATCATAGTGAGGATGTTTTGCAATGAGGACAGGACGGATATGGCATTGAGAGTTTGGAAACAAATGAAGGACAAGGGAGTCCTTCCTGGAATGCACATGTTCTCTACTGTGATTGCCAGCCTTTGCCATGAAAATAAATTGGATGATGCTTGCAAGTACTTTCAGGAGATGATGGACGTGGGTATTCGTCCTCCGGCTAATACGTTTAGCAAGTTGAAGCAATGCCTCCTGGATGAGGGACGGAAGGATGATGTTCTGAATTTTTCTAGGAAGATTGACAAATTGAGGAAAACACCGCTCGTCACATTGTAATACGCCAGAAGATTCTGGCCTCATGACAATGCCTTGGGTTGTTAATTTTCTGGCCTTAAGGTATATGGACTCTGACAGCCTCTGTCGGATGCATGTGCAACTGTGTGAGTAGCTTAAGGACTGACAGCGGTACTGGAAAACCCATTTTGTAAGCAAGGACTTGAGCTAGGATCAGGTGGGAGTTGGATGGAAATGCTAACTTCAGTCACTTGCTCGCACTTCTCTGTCGGTCATTCCTAATTTTCTCATCCTCTTCGCCCTTCGCCCTTCTCCATCTCCACCTTTACCATTCCCAAACTCAGCACGTCTTCTTTAGCTGCTTTATTGTTACAGTCCTGCCTTCTGCTAGGCATGGGGAGAAGGACCAGAACCTCCCAGTTAATCCCTACTTCATATTTGTAACCTAAAGTCTCGTCTTGTCACTGATGCTCTGAGCGCGTTTGATTACCCATTGATCACGCCAGATGGTAAGCAATTTCGGTAAAAATCGCCAATTTTGTTTGCTTGTGTTCTGTGTTTAGGGAATATGTCGGATTTAGTGACATTGTTCGTTTGTGGTCAGTTTGTGAAAGGGTTGTTATTGGCGTCTCATTGTCTGTGATTTCATGATATTGGTGGAACCACATGCTGTGTTGGAAAAAATTTCTATTACAGGGAAGTTCCTTTTCTGGGTCATTTCTTGATATGGGAAAACCAATTGCTGATTTGCGATGGTTGAAAACTTACTTGCCTTCACATGTCAATTGTAGAAAAAATGGTAAATTCTTCCCCTCATTTGGTCTGTTTTGATGAGGCAAACTGTTATTTTGGCCTGTTGTTATATGATCTGTTACATGTTCTGTCGATGAGTAATCCTCCATGGACCAAGAGGTCTTTGGTATGCTAACCTGCACTTGAGAGATGATATCAAATGCTAATTTGATGTATTCGGTATCTAAAACTCTGATGAGGGTCTTATTCTAGATGGTGCAACAGGAAGAGCTGGTTTTCTCGTTTTTGGCTTAGGTTGCCTATGAATGAGATATAAACCTGTGGTCTTTGTAATGCCGTTGTTGATTATCGCAACTAGTCGCCCAAATTGTACTTTTCTCTCTATCCTAAGAGTAAGCAGGAAGTGGATATTAGGGGATCTGACTGGTATAGTTGTAGGCCCCTGCTTATTCCGTAACTTAGAGACCATGGTGTTGTTTATATTTGTGAGCCTTTTTTTTGTGTTTTATCTAATTGGTGCTCTGTGGTGTTTGAGCAATGCATGACATGAACATGATCATCTTGGTATCATGCTTTACGTAATTCTTATCATACTACCTGGAGTCCATGACTTTTGCTTATTCTTGCCATATTGTTGCTTTCAGAGAGATTCAATGATCCCAATTTGAGTTTATTGATGTGGATCCACCGTGATGGTACCATCAAATCAGATTGAACTGTTACTGAGTGAGAACCAATGTCCATCAAGAATTTAGACTTCTAATTTCCTTGCTAACATCTGCTTACTCCTTATGCCACTCGTATTCCCTGTAGAAATATGCTGAAATAGCTTCGAAAAATTTAAAATGTTACCCTGACTATGCTCAGCATTAGCTACATCATACTCAGACTTAAATGCAGTTAAGCTTGCACAAGCATTTCTTGTTAGTGTTCACCTGGGGTGTGAAAGTGGAAGGCGAGAATCGACCTCCTTGTCAGTATGGTTGTTTTGGTGCAGCTTTAGATCAGGTTTTCCGCCAAGATCTATCTGATGTGATTGGGCAATATAACTGTGCTTAGATATTTCAGCGCTGCCTGCCTTTTGGCCTAGTATTAACTCGGTCAAATTGGGGCATTTGATTTTTTGGAGTTCTCTCATGCCAGAGTGGTGCACGCTAGATAACATTCATAGAAGATTCAGAATTAGACCTTGGAATTGTGTCATTTTGATACTGTGATAGCACGCTAATATAGCGAACTCCAATCTAGTCCTAGAAGGCTTTTGGTCGTTGTCAATGGTGTTGTTGACCAGTGTAACCCAGGCTGCTATAATTCCAGCTGTCTACCCCTGAGAAGAGAGACCGACCCAATTTATATGCAAGGGTGATTCATCTAATGAGATGGCTATAATAACTTGCAAGTTGTGAGGGGCATTGTATTTTCACTTCAAAGGATTAGCCCTGATTGAAGGGTTAATTTTTGAAGTTGTGCAGGGGTGAACTTGAAGTGAAAAAAACTTGGGGATAAGTCTTGATCACCTTTTTTTTGTTACACAGGAGATGCATGGTCTTTGTTTGTGCATGTGCAGAAGCTGGTACATCTTGATGGCTACTATGTGCTTTGACTGTTACGGTACATCTTGATGGACTAAGATGTTCTCTGAGTATTACATAGAAAATTTACTGCAGGATCTTCCCCTTCATGCAGGCTGTCCTCAGATTCTGTAGTTTCTTCCTTGTGCTTTGCTTGACACGCTTTCTTCAAATGTTTTACCTATGACTTGGGTACTTCTCTCCTGTCAAGTTTCATTTACCTCTGTCGTGATTCATATTCACAATCTTTTTTGAACTCCAATACTGGAAACTAATTAGCACTTTAAGATGTGCCATTTGGTCTTTCACACTGTTCAAGCAATACATCGGCATTTCTTGTCAATCATTTTCATTGCAACTTGCTTATACTTATTTGGCAGCTGGCCTTGATCCTCTTGTTTCCCTTGCAGATCTCTCCCATGTTTTCTCCTCGGTTAGCAGGGATCTCAATTTTATTGATCACACCAGTGGTCTTGGATGGAAAGTGTAATCTTCTCTCTCTCACACACACAAACACACAAATGAAAAAACAAGAAAAAAAAAAGCTCTTTCAAGATGTTTTGGGAGGATTGTCATAATATATCCTGATCGTGTTCGTATTCTGGTGCAGACAGCAAAAAATCCATCCTGTGTGGTTGATCCAGGACTTTATTTAGCCAGGAGAACCCAAATATTTCAAGTGACATAGAAACGATCAACCACTGAAGCATTTATGGTCTTCACCGGTAAAGATTTTTTCATTGGCTATCACCTATTAAAGTATCAAGGCAGAAGCAGATTGGTCTATATTAACTGGTATCTGTGCCTCCATGCAGGTTCTCCTTGGGTCATGTTGAGCCAATCCTATCTTGAATTATGTGTTTTTGGTTGGGATAACTTGCCCCTAAAATAAGAATATCCCTATAGATATCCACGTATAGATACATTGACTTTACACCTTAACAATGTGATGTTGTCGCAAGAAGCATATTTTCACTAGATCATCTGCAATTCCCCCTAGTTCAAGAACACCGCCGTGAACAGCGATTTGAGATTCATGATCTGGGACAATCCACCTAAGATGGATCTTCTAAAGAGTTCCGACCAAAAGTTGTTCTCAAACACGGGTCCAGCTGCCCCGGACCTTGGTGCAGATTGATATGCTAAACGACGGGATATTCGAAATACACATCTACTCACTTGGTGATCCGGCGTGCATCAAATACATGCATAATTTGAAGTGTATCCTCGAATTCACATAAGAACCGAAGTTACGGAAGTTCAGTCTTTTATCGGTGCAGATATACATGCATCAAACTAGGAATTCGTATGCTTGAACTCACAAAAGAAGCAAAGTTTTGAAGTCACAAAAGAAGCAAAGTTATGAAGACGACGAATAAAAGCCAGATTTTTCTAGCCATTCCACGCCAAAAACGACGTAGGCAGTGATCACAAACACATCTGCTTTTCCAAATCAGGAATTGAAAAAGTATCTACTTCAAAAACGAGGAATGCATCAGTGTGGCTAGGGTCTGCGCGATTTCACTTTATCGCCATGGCCGCGCATCTTAATATGGAAGCAGATCTCGCGGATGCTTCGGCTTGCGGTTTTGACGCGCGTGCCACTGACTTTAATCTGCATGTCTTCGAGCTGTGACGAGTTGGAGCTGGAAATGCCTGGAATAATGCACTTGCGTTAGCGTGTATAATTACATGATTTTCCCTTGATCGAAACAACAAAAGAAGATTAATAGAGTTTCGAAATCTTATGTAGAACACTATAATGCCAGCACTTTTTTGCTATTGCCACTCATATACACGTACGATGCACGTATTTGAAAGCAAGAAAAGTGACATATTATCTTGCAAAAAAAAAAAACTTTTTTTTCCGATAAAGGTGAGAAGGGGTAGGCTTACCTATTTTAGCTATAACCGGAGCCGACGTCCCCGTCCCCTTTGAAGATGGAAGTTTTGAAGCTGTTTCTAAGGATGGCATGGAAGATGGTATCGAAGGCGTAGGCGTACGGGAAACTGGTTTTGGACCCGAATATGGTGGCGGAGGCGGATATGGATACGGATACGGATGCGGATACGGATAAGGATGCGGTGGCGGCGGAGCGTCACCTCCTGTCTCTGGTATGGAGTGACGAGCACCCATCTTCTTCACTTCAATCACCAACATGTGGAAATAACCAAAGAGCTCTTGCCAACAAAGGACGAGTTGTGGATGCATAGTCTTATATTTCTTGATATCTCTTCTTTTTATAAAGCAACTACACAACTTTTTATATGGTAGTTTCCATTGATATTGAATGCAAATATATATTCGATAATAAAGTTTCGGAGATTTTGTTCTCGTGAAAGGGCATCCAGTTTTCATTTGCAAGATATTCTCTCCAAGCATAAAATAGATTTTTTACCAAAATATTATTGTTTTAAATCAATTAATAAAAATAAGCACGTTTAATAACAATATTTAGTTTTGACTTAGGGGGTTCAATTTAAGTAAAAGAATCACTTAATTTCTTTAAAAAAAAAAGGTTGGGTTAAATCATGGGTCCCGCTAGCATGACCGTGTAACACTTGGGGTTGAAAGTCCACCATGATACTGTTACACCCAAATGAATAAAGTGAAAACCGTTTTGCTCCTTTCATTCGGGAAGAGTATTGTGCACATCAAAAATAAACTGAATTGATTGTTTGATATATCTTTATATAATAAAAATAATTCAGTCATAATCCTTTTAATTTGGCCAATTTAGTCGTAAGCCTTTTAATAATTTTTCAATGTAGTACGTGGAAATTTTCGAATTTTTTTTTATTTTTTTTTCATTTGTTTGAATTTTCCTTTCTTTTATTTTTTAAATTATTAAGGGCCGGTGGGGGGCAGCCGGTCACCGGTCAAGGCTCGGTGACCCCCCGTTGGCCACTAGACGAGGGCTGCGACCCTTGCTCACAACTAGATGAGGCGAGTTCTTGTTAGTTGCGGCATGGGCTCGCGGCCCTCACTCACAATTGGGTGAGGGTCGCGACCCTCGACCAGCTTTGAACGAGGGCCGCGAGCCCTTGCCCAGTGGTCGGCAGGGGCCCGCAACCTTTTCCCAGCCATAGAACTCGGAAACTTTATGTGATTAGTCACCTCTTGACTAGACAAAGGGAGAGGTATTGCCCGTGAAGAAGCACAAAGGAACAAAGATCGTGCAGCCATCCTTACATGTTCACTACCATCTTGCCAGAAACTTACCAACAGCTGCATAAACAGAGAGAATTTCAATATGATGGACAAATACTTGTGCTATGTAACATTTGGGGGAGAGTTCCAGAAGCCTTTTAAAAGACTAATGTTTAGCAAGACCATACCCTCGCCCAGTGCCGGCCAGAACTTGCAGGGCCTCGCCCAACGGCCAGCGACATGCCCTTACTCGATGGTCGGCGGGGGTTGTCAAGCGTCCGCTGGCCTTAATAGTAAAAAAAGAAAAAAAAGTTAATAAAATTTTTCAGAAAATTCAAAAAAAAATAAAAATATTTTAAAAAAATTCACTTCGGTGTCGGCGGTGCCACGTTGGACGACCAATGTTCACATCATCAATTTCAGCCAAAATTAGCCTATATTGATAAATTGTCAAAAGGTTTATGATTAAATTTTCCAAATTGAAAGATTTGGGACTGAATTGACGCAAGTGCAATAGGACTCTATATCTTTTTGTTTTTGTCAAAAGATACTCTATATCTTGCACATATGTAAAATTTGCATAAATTTCACCTGAATTAGAATTTCAGTTTCCAGGTTTGAGAACTCCCACAAGCAACATATACAAACAACAGTCACTAATCTCAAGATTTTTTTCCCCAACCCACATTCTCTACACACTGTTTTTCTCAAAAGAGGGCTCTTTCAATCTTTATTATCTAACGGGGTTATTTTGTGCAAGGTAAGCTTCCATATGCCCTTTTCTTAATTTCTCAATTTTTAGTATCTCAGTCAATCAAGAGAAATGTAAAGATTTGCCTTTTTGATAGCACAAAAAAGATTTTCTAGAAAAAGTTGATTACTCAACTAATGTCGTATCAATATAGAATCGATATCTAATAATATCTTAGCAATAATGCTATCCTTGATATAATTAGCATACTTGTCGATTACTCGACTAAAATATTATAATTGGGTGATATCGGAGCTTTTAGGGATATCAATATTAATGCGATGAGATACTTAAAGATGATAATGTAATACACAAGAAGTGATCATAGATTTTGAACCATTTTAATTGTTCATGTTGTTTTTGTTGTGAATTCGAGTGAACCATTTATCTAACTTGTTAAGTTTTTGTATGTGTATGTCATATAGCCACTGTTGTTAGTTAAAGGATATTTACCTACTTCCCTCTCTAAGAAAGGTAGTTTATATTAGTCTAACTATCAATTTATTATATAATGAATACTAATTCTAACACTATACTATTTACCATTACTTGTAAAGTTTTTTTTTTTTTGGTCGAAAGAAAATCGTATTTATTGCTCAAAAGGATACATGAGAAGTACATAGACTTCGTAGTAAAGTAAAATAGAAGGAGAGCAAAGCCCAAAATACTACAAGACAAAATCAAATCCAGAAAACAAAGAGGATCAATCGAGTACGAGCAGAGTTAAGTATACACTCGTTCCATAACAAAGGATCTGTCATAGATATCTTAAGCAAAATATTCGTCGGCCGATCACTTGATCATGTATCGTGATGAGCACACTCCGTAAATTCCTTCTCAAATAACTACAGTGTTGCGAATTGGCGATGCATGCCTAGGTTCGGCTTCCTTCACACTATCGTCATACGGAGACAACCAAACCAGGTTGAACAAACACAGATTTAACATCTGGAAGAGCATATCATTGTGGTTCAGTGAAACGAAAGAGCTCCTAAAATCACTATGTGTACAACTGCCTTCGGTTTTAATTGATTGAGATATTAAATTCAAAGACAAACGAGAACCACATAGATGGTTTTGTTTCTTTGGCCCTAAACCACATAGATGTTTGTGTTTACAAGGCACGAAGTGACCTCATTAGGTATGTAAGACTGAAAGTGCCATTTTTTCTTTTGGGATGTTTTTTTTTGTCTTTATACAAAGAGTGTGGGTGTAGGTAAAAGCTGATCGTATCAAAGGGTAAATTTTTCTCGATCTCGTTATATACAATATATGAATTACCCCACATCATTGCTCATTCGAACACGTTTACTTCAAGTTCAATTATACGTGGAAGGAGGCTCGATTTTAACACATTGACTTGTAAAATTGGTGGAAAATGACGGGTCTAGAGTCCAGAGAAATTGAATTTTTTGTTAATGAAAAAGTTACGTACACCCAAACCCCAACTAACTCTGTGTATAGCTGGCCCCCTTGGCCTCCAATGATTGGTCCAAATCACATGTCGTAACGCCAATTTTAATGCACCCCTGTTCAAGTTAGGACATAGTCAAAAACAGGCATTTAATTAAGAAATCCACTTGTCTCATGGTCACCAGTCCTGAGGTAACGTCCAATTGATGGAAGTGGTCTGCGCAAATTCGCGCCACAAACAAGAAAAATCATCTAATTTTACGTAATTTACACTCATCACTTCCATCATCGGCGGACCAAATAATAAATGCAAGATAGATAACGTTGAATTTTTTTCTTTGTCTTTTGATTTCCCAAATTTTTAAGGTTCTATTCTGTGGCCTCATGCCCGGAGAGGTTCATGGTCTCTTCCTCTCCTTTGACTGACGCGTGGCCATTGTTCAAATAACTTTTTTGTTTGGTGACAGTTTGATTCGCGTGTATCCGTCACTGTTACAGAGCTGTCATCCTCTTAGTCTTAGCGTTGATTCGGGTCACATCAAATGGATGCCACTAGAGAAATGATTAATTCCAATCATATCATATAATCTACGCAATGAAAATGAATCGTCCCGGAAACTCCTTTCAATTGGGATAATTGTTCAAACAGCCCTAAACTTATTGTATGGCGATCAATTCAGCCATAAATCATTCAATTCTGCTAATTTAATCCTAAACCTTCTTGAAGGGTTGCTAATCGCTTGGATCGAAGGCGAGGGTTGCGCTGTCCCCAAGATTTGGGCCAGCAAGCCCTCGTTGGGGGCGGGCGAGACCTCACCTAGGGCCGGCAAGGGCCGTCGAGCTTCGGGAAGGCCCGAGCGACCTATGTTGGCCCTTCCAAGCGGCCACTGGCAAGGGCTTGGCCCCAGTCATTCATTTGACTTTGGTTTTTTTTTTTTTAAAACATTTTTTTTAGCTTTTTCTTAATCTAATTTTGTATTTTAGCAAAAAAAAATCTATTTTATTTTGCTTTTTTCTATTTTTTGAATTTTTCTTGAAATAAAAAATATTAAAATATTATAAAAATAATTCACGTCAGCGTTGGTCGTGCCACTTAGAGTGGCCGGCGCTCATATTAGCGATTTCCATCTAGAATTGGTTGGATGAACTCAATTGGCAAAATGTGAAAATATTTAGGAGTCAATTGGCAAATTAAAGGATTTATGACTGAATTGGCAAAAATGCAATAGATATAAGACTTTTGGCCAATTTTCCCATTAATTATGTGGGCACTTTTAAAAGACAACATCTTAAACCTTTTCACCTCATGTTGGCGATTTATAGTTAAAATTGACCGAAATGATTACATTGGCATATCGTTAAAAGGTTTAACCAAATTGGCCAAATCGAAAGGTTTATAACTGAATTGGTATTTGGCCGCCGTACAATAAGTTTTGGGCTTTTTCGATAATTTTCCCAATTAAATAATCAAGCTCGAGAGACTCGCAAGCCTAATCGATTTTTTTTTATGAATTTTGTTCACATTAGATTAAATACACGTAAAATTTCCTCAAAATTACACAATATACCCACATTATTCAACCTTTCTTAAAATTGCTCGAGCTCTATGTCCTTCATAAATTTATCGTTGTCGAGTCAAGCTCGAGCACAAATTTCAATACCCGATTGAGCTCTAGTCGAGTTTTGAACATCGAAAACGTGCGAATCGAGTCGAGTCAAGCTCAAGATCGGCCCCGCATCGGCTCTCAATTCCGATTCGACGACCTTGCCCGGGAGCAAAGCAGGCAGCTCGATTGACAGCCAGGTGCTCATCAATCATCCCACATACCTGACGCAGCGCTAAGCGTAATAGGAATGATAACACGCGAAGCGTTAAAGGAAATCTCAAAATTCAATATCAAAAAATTCTGTCATTCTCAAACACGAATAAATCAATTTTATATGAGGTGTTAACCCTAACCCTACTGCGCTAAACAGCAAACCCAAAATTACAAAACTGCCACTAGTAGTAAAATAAAGGCTAAAAATAAAATAAAAATAAAGAAAAATTGAAAAGTCCAACTAAACGATCCCGAATCGCCAAAATTCATCTTTAGTCACAGCCAAAGGTCGTGAGAATTGATCAGAAGGCCATTTCGCTTCAACCGATCGAAATTGAGTTCCAAAGTCGACCATTTTCGAGTCCGTCGGTCTTAGGTGCATCATCCTCCCCTCGACTTCCGTTGGGATTTCTGCCTGTCCAATCGGTCCAAAAGCGCACTACTACTCTCCACATCAATACCATAATCAGAACACCCCCAAAACATGGGAAATGGATCCCCTGACATTGCAATGTCAATGTCAGGGGTGACATGATTGATCCGGACCGTCCAAATCAAAAATGGACTGGCCGGATTGATCCACATCATTTTTTTTTTAATTTTAAAATTTCCCGCCAAAAAATCCCCACCCCCCTAAAAGGATGATGTGGCTCAATCCGGACCGTCCATTTTGAAATGGACGGCCCGGATCCCTCAATGTCACCCCTGCCATAAATGGCAGGGGATCCGGATCCCAAAACATGTCAAATATTTTCATGAAGGAACCCCCCCCCCCCCCCCCCCCCCTCCTGTACGGCATGATATTTCGGAGAACGGCGAGGTTTTCATTTAGAGACAGTTCATCCTACGTTGTCTCTATTATTATTTATTATCATCTTTCTGCGCGTCACTTGCGTCCCAGTTCACCATTATATATATACGTGTGTGTGAGAGAGAGAGAGAGAGAGAGAGAGCCAGCCAATTCACTCCAGACCTTCCATTGACTTCTTCCTCGGCCCCTCTCTCTCTCTCTCTCTCTCTCTCTCTAAAGCTAAGCTTGTTCTGTATATCAGTTCTTTGCTCTTGAGAAACAAGAAGTAAAGAAGATGGGTGTGCTGGATCGTCTCTCTGACATCTTCGACTTCGATGTCTCCAAGGCCCGGAAGAAACGCAAGCCCATGCAGGTTTCTTTCCTTCCTTTTTCTCTCCCCCCACTCCCTCTCTTGCTTTGCATTTCGATGGATCTTTGGTTTTGGTTACTTCTTGAGTATGCTGTTGTTCAAGGTCTTGAACGCCCGCTGTCTCTCTCTCTTCCTTGGATCGCTTCTGTTGTCTTTTCTCTAACTGTGGCCCCCGTCGTGGTTGTGAATTCTCAGACAGTTGACATCAAGGTGAAGATGGACTGCGACGGCTGCGAAAGGAGAGTCCGGAACTCTGTTTCGTCCATGAAAGGTTTCTCTCTTTCCCCGCTCATATACATACCATTTATCATCATAAGTACAGCACGTCAGGAGATGCGCGTGTGAATTGTGTTAGAAAAATTTTATATTGAAAAATTGATGTGGCGTGGAGCAGCAAATATATCTTAGTTGGCTCATAACTCATTAGCTTCTCTCTTTACGATCTTCTCTGACGAAGGTATCGGACTTCTGCGTCACAGTTACGATTAAGATGATATCGCAATACCACATCGAGATATTGTGTCGTATCTGATTATCTTGGACAAAATTTCCTACCGGTGGAGGCCACAGTCACTCAGACGAAATTATAGTATTAGTTCTGTAAATCCGTGATAAACCTCCATCACATCCAAGTCCACTTCCATGTCTTCATATCACCTCCGTTTCTTTCTTTACATATCATCCGCGCCACGAAAAGAAAAACAAATCCTAAGCTTTCGCTGATTAATCAAGCCGATTTTCCCTTGTTCATAGGTGTGAAATCGGTGGAAGTGAACAGGAAACAAAGCAAAGTAAGCGTGAGCGGCTACGTCGAAGCGGGCAAAGTACTGAGCAAGGTGAAGAGCACGGGGAAGAGGGCGGAGCTGTGGCCATACGTGCCGTACAACCTGGTGGCGTATCCGTACGCGCCTCAGGCCTACGACAAGAAGGCGCCCTCCGGCTACGTCAAGAACGTGCCCCAAGCCCTCTCAAACCCTAGCGGCCCCGACGAGCACTTCACCACCCTCTTCAGCGACGAGAACCCTAATGCATGTTCTATCATGTGAACAACATATGAAACGAAAAGAAAATAGAAGAGAAACATTAGTGCAGCTAAACTTTTGTCCATGTATAAAACGGTCCTTTGGCTTGTTGAGTGACTTCCTGTTGTAGTTCGAAGTTTGTCGGTTTAGGTTTTAGGAGCTTATGTCTCGAGGTCTTTAATAGGTTTCTTTGATGTAATCTTGTGTTGTTTTGGTACCTTCCCATGGTTTCAGCAATGAGCGACAGATCAGTATCAATCTTAATTTTTCCAAATCTTGAATCGGAACAGATATGCCAGACAAAGAATAAACGCTAGTATGCTTTCATTCGTGATAAATTATACGCGACAAAGTTTCACAGAATTTCGTATTTGCTTACAAAAAGAATTTGACGTGACTGACGTTAATGGGAGAAATAGGGGTGAGCAAACTGGACCGGACCGGGACCGGTCCGGTCCTTGAGGGGGGCGGTCCGGTCCCCTGTTTCATGGTGGATGGGACCAGCCCTAACCGCCCAGAATATACATACACACACAATTAGAAAAAAATATAGAAAATTTTGAAAAATTAGTTAACCTAATTTCCTCATCTTCTGCTCAACACTCACTCCTCTCCTCTCGCTCGACATTCGCGCCTCATCTTCGCAACGCAGCTCTGCTCGGCGCTAGCTCCTCTCGCCTTCTCCATCTTTGTCGATATGCAGTCTCCAATCGTGTTTTGTCTTGACTCAATTTATATTTTATCTTGACTATATTATGCAAACTCATTATTTTGTTCGCACTTGAATTCAGTAAAATACAAGTGTAATCCCACTTTGAGCTTGATTCTTTCCAACTCGAGAAGAATAATGCAGGAGCATAATCCTATTTCAGTTGTTTTAAATGTTTTTTTTTTCCTAATTTAATCTTTTCTCATTATTTTAGGATTATAAGGGGGCGCATGATAACATTTATCTTCCCTGGCTTTATTTCTGGCCAGAAATAGATTTTTCGATTTCTATTCCCTAGACGAGTTTTTGAGCCGAGATACGTGTTTGATAACGACAAAAAATTTCTGTTCTTGGAACAGAAATTCGTTTGATAACGGTTGAAAATTTCTACTTCTGGAATATTATTTAACACAAAAAATTTTACGAAAATTTTCTACTTCATTTTTAATTTTCTATAAAATAATAATTTGTATCATTAGAAAATATTATTTACTATTTAAAAATAAAAAATTATTATTTATTTTTTACTCCGGCGGCCGGCGATGGTGGGCGGCGGCGGCAAGCGGAGGTCGACAGTGGTCGGTGGCGGCCAGCGGTGCAGCGAGGGGTGGTGGCCTGCGGCTGCGGGGGGCAGAGGGGGGCGGCGGCAACCGGCGGCGGGCGGTGGTCAGCGGTGGTCGACAGTGGTCGGTGGCGACTGGCAGAGGGTGGCGATGGGCGGCGGGGGGCTGTGGTCGGCGGCAGGGGACGGTGGGCAACGGCGGTGGTGGGCGGCAGCAGAGGCAGGCAGAGGGGGGAGGCGGCGGGCGGCGGTTGGTGGCGGCCGGCGGAGGGCAGTGGGGGGAGGTGGTCGGCGGCGGCGGCCAGCGGTGCGGCGCGGTGTGGTGGCCGGCGGCGGTTGGCTGCGAGCGGTGGCGACCGGCGATGGTTGTTACGGTGGGCGGCGGGGGTTAGTGGCTGGCGGCGGCCAGCAGTGGTCACAAACTTATATATATTTTTTTGTTCCAGAAACCAAAAAGTAACTTTTTTCTACTTCTAATCTCTCTTCCAAATCTGTTCCTGAGTCAAATTTTTTTCCCCAAAATAGAAAAATAAAATTGTGTTACCAAACGGATTTCTATTCCAAACCTGTTCTCCGGAACAAAAGAACAGAAAAAAGAAGGAACAAAAATGTTATCATGCGCGCCCTAAGTACTCATGTGATAGTTCTACGATGGTCTTGTGTATGTTTTATTATGTTGGATGGTTGAGATTGGAAGTTGTTAGTTTAGATATAATGGTTAGATTTCTATAAGCAACTGGTGTTGGCGGTCCCACTAGGATCGGACCGGATTGTCGATCCCGGTCCGATCCTCGCTCCCGAAAATTTGAGGACCGGGACTACCGGTCTGATCCCTGGTTCTATACCTGGACCCGACCGTCGGTCCTGGTCCGGTCCTCGGTCTCGAAAATTTGAGGACCGAGACTACCAATCCCCGGTTCCATACCGGGACCGGGCCGGCGCGGACCATGCACACCCCTAGGGAGAATTACACACTGAGCTATTGTTGGTGGAGTTGGTCATGTTAGGTGGTCTTGGGTCTCTCTCATCCCAAAAGCTAGCTCAAAGGTTGAGGCTTTCCCTCGCACTTATAAACCGACCACCAGCCCCTTCCACAATCGATGTGGAACAACCCCAACAATCTTCCCCTCACACATCGGGCCATGGGTTGGAGGTAGGGATAACCCGTATCTCTCCCGTGTGACTATTGGGTCTAGACTTGTTGGTAACTTGAGCTCTAATACCAGTGTTGGGTGGTCTTGAGTCACTCTCATCCCAAAAACTAGCTCAAAGATTGAGGCTTTCTCTCGCACTTATAAACCGACCACCAGCCCTTTCCACAACTGGTGTGGGACAACCCCAACAGCTGAGACTCGAGCTACGTATAATACAGCCGAGCTACATTTGGAAGACATACATGCTTAGTAGAAAAATTCAAGGATTCGATATAAAAATATGAAAATATATGGGTGAGAAGTGGAGTTTTTTTTCAAATAGGACCTGAAAATTTGAACATCGAGATACCTACGGAAACATAGGCTCTCTTACCAATAAAATTTTATTTCAAGTTTAAAAAAAATGCTGATTTGCATCGCTTGAAATATTAGTCAATTTTATTTATTTTTGACTATCGACGACAATTTATGTCTAAATATTATCATGAATGATGAAAATATTTTTTCTAATTCATTTTTCTATGCGATACAAAAGATCATTTTTAAGAAAATATTTTTCAGATCATTCATTTTTCATTAAACAAATGCATCCTAAGTTTAGAGTATAAAGAAATTGTTCGTGGAGATACTAGAGCTATAGACACGACAGCCGTTCTTGTTCATGAAGAAATTGACTCGACATATCTCTCTCGCGATTATATAGTCATACAATTAATCAGTTCCCCCTAATCAACAACTAAATTAGCGTACTTATCTAAAACATTGATTGCATAAAACCTTCATGATCGATCTCTTCACAAGCCGTGAACGTAGTAAAAAGGGATAATGACACAAATAGTTTATGAACTTTAACCCAATGTGTAATGTAATCCATGAACTTTTAGTTTGACCAATATGGTCCATGAACTTTTAATTTGATCAATATAGTCCATAAACTTTTGGAACATGTTCAACTTAGCCCCTGGACTATATGCGGATGTTCAATGTAATCCTTCCATTGATTCAAGTTCAAGGACTAAGTTGAACATGTTCTACAAGTTCAGAGATCATATTAGTCAAATTAAAAGTTTAGGGACCACATTGCACATTGGGTTACAGTTCATGGATCATATTGGTCAAATTAAAAGTCCAGGGACTACATTGTACATTGGGTCAAAGTTTATGACCATTTGTGTCATTTTACCCAGTAAAAATTGAGCTATTCAACATGTCTTTTTCGAAATCCAAACAGTGCGATTTTCCACTGATCATCAAGGCAATCTTTGTGTGTCATTCCCAAAGGATTAAAACAATACAAAACAAATAATTTTTGTACCAAAATTGGGAAAACGTGGAAGCCCGAGCCGAGGGTTTTCCAGAAATGGCAACACCATCCTCTTCTGTCTATCATGTTATAAAACGCACTTGATTTGATTCAATGGTGATTAGCTTCTAGCCCCACATGAGTCAAGCATTCTTCATTCGCCATGCATGGAAGAGAGGATTAAATTAATTGGATTGGATGGCAATTTTAGCAATCCTTTTCGAATGGCGCATCAATTGATATCCATGTGTTGCCACGCAGCTTATATGTTGCACATGATTGCCCCAATTCAATAGGTGCAAAAATCGCCTTATGACGAAACCAATTAATTAAATTAATTACATGGGTATTTATCCTTAAGAGTGGTTGAGCGATTTCTACCATTTATAGCTAGCTTATTCAATTGGAGTTCCACTTTGGGGAAGGCTTGATAGTTGAGAGTTAGAAAAGAAATGAGGGAAAACGGTTTAAGTAACAATAGTGCTTGTTGGGATAGGCTTCATGTAGTTTTCAATCTTGTATAAATTGGGGGCAAGTAACACGTTGCGAATCTTAGTTTGACCAATCTAGATATAGATGATGAGAAATCATTGGGGGGGACCAAGTGTACCTACCAATGTTTAATATGATGGGACTCGTATGTATAAATTCGATGGACCGCACTAGATTCGATGGGTGCAATATATTTAAATGCGCGCATTCTGCGTGTGTTATAACTTGGTCACATAAATTCAGGATCGAGTCGTATTTACTATTTAGGGGATTTTTACATTGATTAGATAAGCATTATACATTTTGATGATTGTTGCACGTGGGGGGAAGTTGCTATAAAAAGGAGAAACGTCGATTATTAAGGAAAAGGACACCACAAGTGTCATAATTTTCGTACGTTACTCACTTGAGTGTCATAACTTTTTTTTTCCGATCACTTGAGTGCCACAATTTATGTACGGCGCTTACTTGAGTATCATAACTTTTTTTTTTTCCGATTATTTTGGGGTCGTATAATTTTTCAATCGATCACTTAAGTGCCATAATTTTTTAAAAATGTTTAGTGCAAGTCCTATGCAGCATCGAATTTTCGGCACTTGGGTGAACGTTTTTAAATAGTTGTGATACTCAATTGATCGAATAAAAGTTATGACACTCAAGTGAACGTTTTTTTTGGAAGTCATGTCACTCAAGTGGTCGAAAATAAATAATGACACTCAAGTGAGTGCCGTATGAAAGTTATAGCACTTATGATATTCTTATTCCTATATTTTTCTATGGATGAAAATACCCCCGAGAAAAAGAAAAAGAAAAAGAAAACATACTATTGAGCTGAGCTAGCTTCTTAGGAATTATCAACACAATATCAGGCCCATCGGACTACAACCTTTTGGACCGGCTGGCCTGTTTGAGCAGGTCTAGATCAAAAGGTTAGGTCCGTCTTCATTGCTGCATTTCATTTAGTGGCCGATCAAGTTCATTAATTATCAATCACAAGTAAGGTCCGTTCGAAAAAATTGAAGAATAAGTGCTGAAAATTTAAGTGTTGAATTGATGCTGAATATATAATTGAACGGTCCATTCGATGATAATTGATTATTGATAGCTGAATATGATATGTTTCTCACCAAACATAGAACAATGATCATTACTGGTAGGTCTTACCAAACATTTTGTAGTATTATAATTGTCATCAAGGTATTTTTCTATCTCCCTTTCTTACCACAGTAAGTGAATTTTTTTTAATTATTATCTGCTTGGCATGACTGTGACTTAACCGAAGCTCGATCTGCGATGCGGCCGTGCTGTGAAGTGCTATAACTTGCGTGCTTGATGTTACTTGTTCCCAGAACAGCAGTACCTCAAAGCTAAAGTGGGACGACCTTCGAAAAGCAGCTTTGACGGGAGAAAGAGTGGTGACTGCATCAGAAATTTCGAAATTCTGGCGCTTAATCGGGTTACCAAACAGGTCCGAAGTGAATTTTTGACTTAATGGAGTCCTTCAAGTCCATGCTAATTAAGGTTATCAAAAGGTCTAGTCTCATCGAGTGCGGAGTTCTCAATTTTCAGCACTTAATCGGATTATCAAACGTGCCTAAGTGGTGAGCGAATAGTGCGCAACCACAAATTACAGTGGAAGATTCACCACTTGCCTCAATTTTTCTTGCCATAATCTTCTCACAATTAGCCCAAGATTCTTCTTGAGATCCTTCGTTATTAGTGTTAAATTAATATCTCGAGTTTGAGCGGTTTCGAAATCCCACCGGATTAAAAAGAGAAATTCAAAGAATCGTTTCTTTGAATTGCATATATCTTTTATTTGGTTGGATAGATATATGCTCACGGTCAAATCTTGTGTGTACTGCCTAGTTGGGATTTCTTTTTGTGGCTGTACAAACCGTGTGGGCCCATGGAGCAAGTAAAGGAAAGAAAATAAAAGCTAGGTTTTGCTTTTATTCTAAAGAGAAGTCAGGCTTCTTCAGCGGCACGAAGAAAAGGAGCCGCACGGGAACGAAGAAAAAGAACGTCAAGGGTTCAGCCTTTATCGGAGGAAACGAGATGAGTATCGAATTTTCTCTATGAATTTTTTCTGAGTGAATTCTTTATGAGAGATTGTGAAATATTACTTGTGTGTTTGCTTTGGGCTTAATCTAGGTGCGGGAAATACTCGTATGCATGAGCGATTGTAATCATGATTCTCCGATTATAATGGATTATATTGCTGATTTTCTCCGTGGACGTAGGTATTGACATTTGGATCGAATCACGTAAATATTCTCTGGATTTTTGTATTGACATATTTACAAGATTCGTTAGCGTTTTCGCGTTATATCTCAATAATTAGTGACCATCTTTTCTTGACGTAACAAACGCACAATGCATTATGGTCCAATCCAGAATGGCCCTAATCCTCCTTTTACCCACATCCCCCAAGTGCTTTCCACGACTAGTCCCACAAAGAGCAATCTGGATCTGCCACTTTTGAGCCCTTTTAGCCAATGAAGCACCACCTGAACGAAATAATATTTCTTCACCTAACTCAGAAAGCTCTGTCGGCCTCATCATTTTCACCTGCAAAGATGCAAGTGTAGTGGAGATTCATCATGAGTTACAGTTAATAACAAGCACTGCCGCGAAAACAAAATCAAGTGACCAATGATGATAATTGACTAGCAGAGCAACTTTTCGAATCGACAGTTTCTGGACGAGTCCCTGTGTTGGGGTGTGGTTCATACTCCCAATAGATAAGAAAGTATAGAATCCCGCTTCTGGACTAATCCCAGTGTTGGGGTGTGGTAGTTGGACTTAGACTCATGAATAGCTACTGTTATATATAACACATATTTGTTGTAACAGAGAAGTGAGATGGGATTATCATAGCGGAATCATCTGCCGGATGTAGTCCTAATTTAAGGGTGAATCGGGATAAATCTCGTGTTTCGACCTCTCTTTCTTGCATTCACTCTATATTTTGTTAATTTTATGCGCCTAATCCTAACACCAAGTGCGTGTAAAGAATATATTCTGTCTACGGCTACATTTGGTTGTGGATGAGTTTGAATTTTAAGGATAATGAAGTTATGTACGGTGTCTAAATTCGATTTTAACACCATAAGTGATAGTTTAGAAGAGGGTGTGTACATATACGGTTTTCTAATGTACTGTACTCCGGATTGTAGAAGATACGAGCGTCAGAGACAAAACGAAAGCGAAGGCGGGGTGATGGTGGCGGTGGCGGTGGCGGCCTTTGTGACCGCTAGACGTGCCTTAAGATTTATTTTCTTAAAAATTATCTGTGTACATATCTTGTTAGAAAAATTGATGCCTGGTTTTCTATCCAAGTGAATGAGAAAGCTTTTTCTGGTCTAAGCAAGAACACAAGCAGGAAGTAGTGGAGTGGAGGACCCCATTTCCAGGACTTCATTCTCAAGATGATTGAGATCATTTGACAGCAATCTTTTTTGTTTTTTTTTTTCTTCTCTTCTTTTTGGAAGAAGAAATCTTTTTTGTTTCACACTATATGGGCCACTTTTTATAGTGTGAAACACTCTTTCTTGAAGACTTTTGTCTGTGCATTCTCGGCATCTTGTGCCGGAGATCAGACAGGAAGCATCTGCGAAGTACCTCATGAATGAAAACTGAGGACCTTAGGGAGATAAAGAAAACACAAACAGAAAAACAAAAAGGAAATCTTTTCGGACTAGAGTTATGGTCTTCTTCCACAAGGTTTCTTATCTGGATACATGTGCGTGGCCACTCTTGTATCACCCATTTGTAATCTAGAAAGAGGTCGACCGGAATTTTCATTCCTAGATAACCCGTTCTCCCCAAAAAATTTAAATCGTCATAAAATGGGATAATTGCTTGAATAGTTTTTGAATTTCGGCTCAATATACAATGTGATCCCTGAACGGTCCATGAACTTTAACCCAATATGCAATGTCGTTCCTGAACTTTTAATTTGTTCGATGTGGCCCATAGACTTTTGGTACATGTTCAAGTTAGTCTCTAAACTATTTAAAAATATTCAATGTTATCATTCCAATAATTCAAGTTCAGGGACTACATTAAATATTTTTATATGGTTCATGAACTAAAATGAACATGTATTAAAAATTCAGGGACCGCATTACACATTGGGCTAAAGTTCATCAACTACATTGAACAAATTGAAAGTTTAGGGGCCACATTTTACATTGGGCCAAAATTCAGGGACCGTGTGTGTCATTTTCCCTATGTATATGTATATCATATTTCTTAACACTCATTAGTCGTCGGAGTTTCACAATTCGATTCATCTAAGCTGCATGCCGGTATGGATCATTCGGGTTCTTCTATCCGTTTATACTTTTAGACACACATCACTCTTTGAAAGACTAATCTGACCAAAAAAAAAAAAAAACTCTTAGAAAGACTAATCTTTTTCTTTTTCATGATCTGTCACTTGCATCCGGTTGCATTCACAGGTCGCCACCACTCACATGTTGTCTTTGGAATCTGTCGAAACCCTGTGGAGCCTAGTACATGGTGAAGCAAAAGTCGAGCATGCTCTTAGGTTTGGCGTTTACTGAGCAACCTTCGAGAGGATGGCCCCCCCTAGGAAACAATTCAAAGGCAAGCCCCATCCTAACATGACTTTTTCAAGGCATGAACTCCAGAAAGCAAGCAAGGGTTTTTCCTCTGATCAGTAACATAAGAACCACAGGTTTGCGAAGTTCATCTTCTCGTGTCCAAAGGCTTATGATAGTCAACATTAGCTGCTCACAGAGTTCAGTACCTTAGTATCAAAAGGGTCCAATTTACATGATCTATAACCCTGCTGCAAGCCACGGCACATCAATCACATTGTCCAAGATTCACCAAGTTGTTGTCTGCTTCACTCAGACGAACATGGAGATTTCTATATGCTTACTCAAAAGGGTCCATTTTCATGTAGAATGCAGGACTCTCACCTTTGGCAAACTTTGGCAATTACTTTGCCAAAGGTCTTTGGGCTTCTAAGGGTGCGCATGATAACGTTTCTATTCTCGGGAATAATTTCTGAGCAGAAATGATTTTTTCTGATTCCGTTCACCGGAACAGTTTCTAAGCAGAAGAAAGCGTTTGGTAACTGCACAAAATTTCCACTCCCGAAATAAAAAAAGAATAAAAATGTGCTTGGTATGACCCAAAAAATTTGTATTCCCAATTTTTTATTATTTAATTATAACACTGTCAGGGGAGGTGGAGGGCATCGGTGACTGACGAACGATGATGGCTGAGACAGGCGACCGTCGAACGATGGCGGTTGAGACGAGCGACTGGTGACTGATGGCGGCGGCGGCGACTAGCGACCGACGGCGGCGAGGATCGACAATCGACGGCGGCGGGGACCGACAACCGACTGCGACCGGCGGTGGGAGCGGTGTCCTGCGGTGGACTCAGGGTTGTAAAGACGGGCATTAAGTTACACTAAGCTTGTTTTTCTAAAATGACATTATTTCTCCTTTTATTCACGGGAACAAAGAAACTACTTTTTTTTTTACTTCTTATTTCTATTCCTTGGAACAAAAAATCTATTAACGTACACAAACGGATTTATGTTCTTTTTCTATTTCGGGGAACAAAAGAACATAAAAACAGAGAATAAAAAATGTTACCAAACAGACCCTACAGGACCTTGGACAAAAGTCAAGTTGTTTGGAAATTTTTTTGGAGAGTTTGAGGGAAATGCAATGCATTTCCAAAGTCCTTTAAAATCCCTTTGCTCAAGGCAGGTTCGGACTAACTTTGGGCTTTAGTGTCTCCGGAATGCTACTACATTTTGTCTCCAACTTTGCCTTCGCTAAACTTTCATAATTTCGAAAATACCCTCACCTAGTGCGACGTTGCAGGCGAATGGTTTAGGTGGCCAATAAGGCGATATGCAAGCACGACCCCAGGCAGCGTTGCCTGGGGTTTCCCAACATTGAACAAACAAAAAAAAAATCTAATTAGGGTTTGCTTTAGAATTTTTTTTATAAAAAAAATATGAGAAATCTTGGTCAGTTGTCGGTCCGGTTCCATTCCTTATGTGGGAACCGGACCGTCCCCTCCGGGAATCCCTTGAACCGGCCAATTCGATCCAATCCGATCCGTTTTTCTGGTCGGACTTGGACCGATGCAAACCCCTAATTTACACATATTTATCCAACCTCAGTCCTTTGCTAGGGATCAGATTTTCCGGGTTGTTTATTACGGCTTGAGTCTCACCTACCCACTTTTCACTCCTTTGCAAGTAAAGGAAAAGGAAATGATTGCCCTAGCATTTGCACATACTAAGAAAGTATTAAAATTGGACCCAGTAAAGCTTATCTAGTCAATCATGGATATATTCAAACGCAAACCCACTGAAAACCTAATTTTTATTGGAGCATCAATTGGCTTATTACTTCAAAACCGAGCTGAAGTCCGTTGAAAAGTCGAAGTATGACGTCCCTCTTTGCTAGTTCGTAGTAACGTTCATTCAGGATATCGTCAATATATCGATTTATTCATTAAAAAAGTCTTGTTCAATGCGGGAATTGACCGAACAAAGTCACTAGAAACAAGAATTCTCGATAAAGTTTAGAGTTACATGCGAGGACACTTCCAGTCCCCTCGGATCTAATTCCCCGGCTCCGGCGTCCGAATCATGTACCTCTCCAATTAGCAGCAGACAACCAACAAACAGAACAAGACAGCAACACTCAAAAACAAAGGAAGAAAGGGAAAGACCAGAGACAAGGGTTTTGCACAGTAATATATGAAGTAAGAAGAGGACCAATGCGCACCCTCAAAGAGCTCTTGAGCATGTCCTCGTGTTCTTTTACGGAGACAACAAAGCGTGAGCCAAAAATGAGAAGCACACCTTCCATTTTCACCATCATAAGAAGCTGATCCCTCCCCAAGAAAAAAAACTAAAGATTACCAACTTTTCTCACCACTTTAGCCTCTCTCTCTCTCTCTGTTTGGGAGAGGGCTGAGTTGGGTGCATCTGCATGATGCTGGAAACGGTCGATCCAGGGAAGAGGACAGTGCTTCTCGTGCTGCTCATCATGGTGAGCGGTGCCTGGGCAGAGGACAGGCTCATAAACACATCGAAGCTGGAGATGTTCGTGGACAAGCTTCCCGACATGCCCAAGGTCCAAGGTTTCGACGTTGTGGGCGGTGTTCCTCGGCCCAAATCTCTGCATATTGGCATGTACGAGACCCGCTGGGTAAGAAAGAACACACCCTTTTACTTCATCTTCTTCCCTGCATCTCTCTGCAACTCTCTCTCTCTCTCTCTCGGGCGTTAGACTATGTTCTTCTTGGGTTTCCTCTGATTCATCATCATATTCTATGTTGGCATTCCATGGTTCGTAGAGTTGCGGACTTGCCCTGCGCAGAGCAATCTCGTTTTTCTCCATTGGGAACTCACGGTGCAACTGCAACTCGTTCCGTTCACGTATTTTTCACACTTATTAAATGATACACGACGATTGTTTTCGATGGATTCCAGTTCATTTGGGTCAATCTGCAAGAAATTCCATTTTTCGATCTAAACAAGGAAAAGAAAAAAAAGACACGCAATCAGATTTCAGATTTCTCAAGCTAGGCTTGTGATTTTGGTCTATGAACTCAACTTTGTATTGCTCGCAAAATCCAAGTGCGCTTCACGTGAAAGACTGACTCTTTTCCATTTTTTAATCTTTATTTTTGCGGGTCAGAAAATAAAGAATTTCATTTTACTATGGTTGGTGAAACATTCCTTTTAGTATGTGCCCATAATCATCCCCTTTTCGATTTCTTTAAGCAAAGATAAAGATTAGGACATACCTTTAGATTAAAGACACAATCGTCAATTATCTCAACTCATTTTACAATACCTTGGAAGAGGGGAATAGATCATGCCCCAATCTTTGTTATTTAACGCGACGAGATTCGCCCAATTTTTCATAAAACGAAGCGCGATTCCAAAAAGAACTGTGATTAAGTCCGAAGCAATCGGTTCGGGTTTGATTTGTCATTAAGGTTAATCGCATATTTAATCAAAATGATAATCATTCTTTCTGACTTCTGATGTTTAATTAATCATGGTTTGTGCCACCTTTTCTAGACTCTTCTAGTCGATACTTTTGTAGCAACTAGAATTCAATATTGCGAAATACGATTGGGCTTGGTTTAATATGAACTAGATTAATAATGGGTTAGAAGGTTTTTGGGAAAATTAATTATTAATGATTTCGTGACAAACCTCAATGACATGTTACAAGGACAATAATTTATGTAGTTGGGTCCTCATGTTTACAATTATGTTGTCCGTCGTTTTGTTATGTAAAAGTTTTTGCTTTTGCTTTTCTCAGAAATTCCATAGGGACCTACCCCCAACTCCGGTGTTCGCCTTCGGCAAGTCCCGGACCACCGCCACGGTTCCCGGTCCCACCATCGAGGCCCTCCACGGCGTCGGCACTCACGTGACGTGGCAAAATTACCTCCCTTCGAAGCACATCCTCCCGTGGGACCCGACCATCCCAACCGCGGTGCCCCGCACCAGGAGGGGCATCCCCACCGTGGTTCACCTCCACGGCGGGATCCACGAGCCCAAAAGCGACGGGCACTCGCACTCGTGGTTCACCGCCGGGTTCCGAGAGCGGGGGCCCACGTGGACCAAGAAAAAATATCACTACCACAATAACCAACATCCCGGGAACATGTGGTATCACGATCATGCCATGGGGTTGACCAGAGTCAACCTATTGGCCGGCTTGATTGGGGCCTATGTCAACCGCCACCCCGAAGTGGAGTCCCCGCTCGGGCTCCCCGCCGGCGGCGAGTTTGATCGCCCGTTGGTTGTGTTTGATCGGAGCTTCCGTGTGGACGGCTCCATATACATGAATTCCACCGGAAACAACCCCTCCATCCACCCTCAGTGGCAGCCGGAGTATTTTGGCGACGCGATCATAGTGAACGGCAAGGCGTGGCCTTACATGGCGGTAAGGCGTCGTAAGTACCGATTCCGCATCATCAACGCTAGCAACGCGAGGTTCTTCAAATTCTTCTTCACCAACGGATTGGAAATCGTCCACGTGGCGGCTGACTCGGCCTACCTCGAGGAGCCTGTGACGACTAACGAGACCCTCGTAGCCCCGTCCGAGATTGTCGACGTGGTGGTCGACTTCTCCAAGTCGAAGTCTGACCACGCCATTCTAGCCAACGACGCGGCGTACCCGTACCCGTCGGGTGATCCGGTCAATGAGGCCAACAGTAAGGTCATGAAGTTCATCATCAAGAAAGACCCGGAAACTGACGCGTCGAGGATACCCAAGAAGCTTATCAAGTACCCGGCGGCGGGCTTATCCGAGGCTTCGCGCACGCGGTACATTGCGATGTACGAGTACACTAGCGACACCGACGAGCCGACGCACCTCTACCTGAACGGCAAGCCGTTCGACGACCCCGTCACGGAGACCCCGAGGGAGGGGTCGACGGAGGTGTGGCATGTGATCAACCTCACGGAGGACAACCACCCGCTGCACATCCACCTGGGGCTGTTCAAGGTGGTGGATCAGACGGAGCTGGAGGATCTGGAGGAGTTCAAGGGCTGCATGATGAAATCGAACGACGCGGAGAGGTGCCACGTGGGCGAGCACGCACGTGGCCAGAAGCTAGGCGTGCGCCCTCACGAGAAGGGGTGGAAGAACGTGTACAAGATGACTCCCGGGTACGTGACGACGATAGTGGTCAGATTTTCCTACATCCACTCCAATTCGTCGTACCCGTTCGACGCCACGGCGGAGCCCGGCTACGTCTACCATTGCCATGTAAGTACAACAAAGCATTCATTCATGTTTTTCTCATCATTTGATTTTTTTTTTCTCGTATACTTTAAAATTATGCTAATCGAGAATTTGCAATACCACACGTCAAGAACTATCACTTGAGTCTAACAATCACTTTCACAAAAGCGAAAAGAGAATGAAAGCCGGCATCGAGAACGAAAGCGAAGTTCAATCGTTTCCAGAATCGGTACGTCGGGTTCTGTAAGCCCGGATTCGAACTCGCGACTCTCGGCTTTCATTCATTTTCATCCTTCCTTAGTGTGTGTATACATGTATGTTCAATTTGTCAAGGAAGGAGGAATAAGTCGAGGGTGAAAAATTGTTTGGGGGAATATTATTGAAATTCGGGTCGGATCAGGGCAGTGATAAAGTTGATGCCTCGGGTCACGGGGTGGGTGTACCCAATTGCGAGTCCGACACGACGAGTGGATGAGAAACTTTTCCTGATTCTCTTGCATTATGCATAGACAGTCCAACGGATTGCAGGAGTGGGCTGCGGTGCACGTGATGCTGAATTCAGACTGATTTGTCCCGTGACTCTGTCCAATTTTAAAAATTTGAATAGATTGTTAAATTTTATTTATTTCGCAAAAAATAAATAATTTTAAAAATATTTTTCTAAAATTAATTGCTCGTATCAGTTAATAAAAAAAAAAATTCATTGTTGATAGTAATATATGTCTAAACATTTTAGATATTTTTTGTTCATTTATTTTTTGTAAGTGATGCGAGCGAACGTTTTTATGAATATTTTTTTTTAAATCATTCATTTTTTGCGAAACAAACACGTATCGTGAATACTCGAACAAGGAACAAGAACGGTGCTTTTTGTTTTGGGCCATGCTATAGTATAACAAGAAGCGTTTGAAATGGGCAGATCTTGGATCATGAGGACAACGTAATGATGAGGCCTCTGAAGATCATCAAATGAAGAGAAGGCCCATTGTATATTGCTCCAAAGAGGCCCAAAACAAGGTCAGCTCTAAACCTGAAACCCTAATTTTATACTCCCTCTTGAGAATTTATTTCTCTGCCTATGATTATTTCTAAGGTGATATTTTTTTTCCTCTTTCTTTTTTCGCAATTTTCCAAAGGAGAAATTGACTGACATGTATTCTAATTGCAAAATGCAGATCAATTCTTGGCGACGTGTATGGATGGAGAACATGTGCATGGATCATCTCCAAGTAAATAGGAAAAAAAAAGTTGGGAAAAAGTATCTCACATTAATTATTTACGAGATTTTTATGTTGTTTATATACATGCAGTCTTCCTCCACTAACAGTTTGAGTTTTTGTGCTGGACATTATAATATGGTATCGGAGCTAGGTTTTATCTCGGTTTATTTGTGTGTGCGGTCAGGAAAATTACCAAAAAAGTTCTATACTTAAGTCTGTGTTTTCCACAAAGGATGGGAACGGGTCTGAGAGAATTTCAGAAATCAATCTTCCATCCTTACATACCCATCCAGATATTCCTTTCCAAGTATCATAAGCCCATTTCTGCAATTGCTCTAATTGACACTGGAGCCAGCACATCCCTCATGGATACAAAGGTTCTCCCAGAAGAATATTGGACACCTTATACAAGGTATTTCAATTATGCTTATGGAGATACTTTGCCACCAAATTTCGCAGCAAGCTTGTCGTACTCCAAATATTTCCCCAGTGTTCTATCACTGTCAAAATTCTTGGATGCAGTTCTCTTGATAAGGATATTATCATTGGTTGGGATATTCTCACTCGTCTCTCACAACTCACAACTCTGTCATTCAGCCAGAAATCCTTGATCCCATCATCCAAATTCTCTTATCCTGTTGTTCTGACTCTCACTCACAATTCTCTCAGACCTATTCCCATCCTTTGTGGAAAAACACATACTTCTTTGTTAGACTCCTTTAAAAAAGAATGAGGATGTTAATCCTACCAAAGCTAGTCATTTTGGTATGAACCTAGATCATCTTGTCCTTGCTCAGCAAGAATGTGCTGAATTGCTTGCTCAGGGTCTCATTGAACCCTCTGATTCTCAATGGGCTTGCGAAGCATTTTATGTCAATAAACGAGTAGAGCAAAATCGAAGAAAACTCCGGTTGGTGATCAATTATTAACCTCTAAACCAGTTCCTCCAAGATGATAAATTCCCATTGCCCCACAAAAATTCTCTTTTCCCCAGCCTAGCCCATGCTAAGATCTATTCAAAGTTTGATCTCAAAGCTGGATTTTGGCAACTAGGCATCCATCCTGAAGATAGACCAAAGATGGGATTTTGCATTCCGAACCAGCACTACCAATGGACAGTAGTCCCTTTTGGACTCAAAACTGCTCATTCCCTCTTCTAGAATGTCATGTGCAAAATCTTTCAGCCAATCTTAGCAAACTCCCAAATTTACATTGATGACATTCTTCTTTACAGTGATGATAAAGAATCTCATTGCAAGCTCTTATCTCAATTTGCTAAAATTATCCAGAAGCATGGTATTATACT
Organism: Lenwebbia sp. NSW1173648; assembly: GCA_029784005.1. NCBI lineage: Eukaryota > Viridiplantae > Streptophyta > Magnoliopsida > Myrtales > Myrtaceae > Lenwebbia > Lenwebbia sp. NSW1173648. The sequence goes on from JARCGZ010000010.1 coordinate 9,180,556, forward strand.
TTCTCAAAAGAAGATGATTATTGCCCATAAGGAAATAGAGTTCCTTGGCATGTACTTGAAAGAAGGAACCTATTGTCCAGGCCCTCACATTGCAGAAGAATTGCATAAGTTCCTTGCGGAGAACTTTAGAGTCAAACATGTGCAGCAGTTCCTTGGTATTGTTAATTACCTCCGAGATTTTATTCCTAAAATTTCCAAGGCACTTTATCCTTGTAACAAATGCTGAAAAAGAATGCACCTCCATGGGGACCAAAACAGACTAAAGAAATCACCTACTTGAAAGAGGTGCTGCAACATCTCCCTCCATTGCAGATCTCATCCTCTTTGAAAAGGATACTGCAGACAGATGCAAGTGACAAGTATTGGGTGGCTATTCTCCTTGAAGAAATTGATGGTAAGCGCCAAATCTGTTCTTACAAAAATGGACGGTTTACCCCTGCAGAAATCCATTATCATTCCATCTTCAAAGAAATCCTGGCAGTCAAATATGGAATCAAAAGGTTTGAATTCCATCTCATCGGACACCATTTTCTTGTTGAAATGGACATGTCCTCGTTCCCACAGATGCTGAAATTCAAACAGAAGCAGATTCCTCATCCTCAGCTACTAAGGTGGGCAAAATAGTTTTCAAAATATTCTTTTGATACTAAGCACCTTGCAAGAACCACGAATGTCCTTGCAGATTTCTTGTCTAGGCCAAAACAACCAGTTGCTTCAATCAACATGTATGTACGAAAGGAGCCTCTCCTTGATACATACCACACAGTTGATATGAGAGAAAACTGGAATAGTCTCAAGTACCCCACTGATGTTCCGGCTTTGATTCACACTAACCAACTTACTCCTAATCTCAAGGATCTCTTATGGCAATATCATTTGAGAATTTTTAGAGATTATGGTGGATTGATGTTGAAACCAAATGGCCGTCATCCTGAATATCCATTCATCCATCCTCTGCGATGGTCTCCAGACGAAGATTTTCCAGAAGAACTTAAATGGTTGTTGTGGTGTATGTTCAATCTATATACCGTAGCCATTGAATTCCCCACTGAAAAAATCTTTAGAGTTCTAACCAGAGCACTTGCTGGAGACTATTCAAATCAGAAGAATTTGTTAGATGTTCTGTTATGGTTCAAACCTTTTGGCTACCGGAGAAATGTCTTCAGAGACCAGAATTGCACAAGAAGACCAGAGCCAGAAAGACATATTGTTATGATTTTTCATTGACCATGGACATTTGTTCGTCTTTTTGGAGACGTGAGCTCAGAACCAAGTGAGTTTGGCACAAACATATACAAACCCCAATATAATTTAAAAATTGCCCGTATCTACCGAACTTTTCCAAGTTGTATTGCATCCATTGCTCGAGAATACAGAGAACTACAAAGGATTCTTTGTCAAGAAAATCGCACTATACCCTTGAAGCATGGCCATCAGATGCAGACGACGTGTCTTGGGATCATTCTGGAGCATATGACAGCACAAGAAATACCATCCAAGAAGCCATGCATGAGTTCCGTCGATAGAATCAGACATCCATGGACACAGATTCCTAGGATCCATGGGGAGGACCCCTCTCTTAGGACCCCTATGCACAATGCTCACATGACAATAATTTCGTTCCACTTGATGATATTCCCTCCAGCTTATCATTCCCACCAAATTCCATCCGAGCCAGTAACCTTGACCTTGCCATATGGGAAATCGAGGACCTTCTGCGAGCTTTCAAGAGATAAAAGGACGAAGGAGATAGCTCAGACAACTCACCAGACAACACTGAAGAAGGATTCCGCAACAAAATATAAAGTCCCTTGTCTTGTTGTGTCACATGTGTATTTTCCTCCAATAATTGGCCTATAGAGGTCAAAAGTTGCCATGTTTGCTTTAGACAAGTTACTATTCACCACATGTTTTATGTTAGATCTACGATTCCAATATGTTTGTTTTTATTCGGTTAAGTTGCCTATATAAGGCCCGTTGTATCATGTAATGAGGCAGACTTCGCCTTTAGTTATAAAAATCGTGTGTGTTTATCACCTTTATGGGTCCCCAAAATTCTCCTCTCTTCTTCTCATCCAAGTATGGTACCTCGACTAAGAATCTTTTTGTTAATTCAGTAGTATGGTGTGGTTTAGTATGCTCTCCACTCGCCACTAGGTGGAACTTGTGGATCAGAAAAATTCGACATCTTGAGGGTTGAGCTTCAAGATTGAGTTTGGAAACTGAATGGCAGTCCCCTGAATTGGCTTGAGAGCTTGAGATTGGGGATAGCATACTTGTTTCAATTCATGCTTGTCTCCGCTTCATTCCTGATTTCAGAGCCGGAATATTAGGGGGGCACTTGAGACTGTTTCAGTTTTCTCTCATATCAACTGTGCGGTATGTATCAAGGAGATGCTCCTTTCGTACATACATGTTGATTGAAGCAATTGGTTGTGTTTGGTGTATGTTCTAGTTCTGAGCAAGGAGGTGGTGGTGTTGTGACTTGTGGAGGTTCGAGCCATCCATACGAAACCATGAACTGGTATCGTCCACCATCTTCTCCGAGTGGTCCCACCGTGGGGTCACCGTCAAGATACCTCTGGTAGAGAGCATCTCTCTTTTTCTTCTTCTTCTTCTTCTTGGAAATAGGTTCATCTTCTTCACAAGGGTTTCGGGAACATGACGAACAAGCACAGTCAATATCCCAAAAACAACGTCCTGTGGGATCCTTGTAGTAGTGAATAGGTTGTCCATTCGAATCGAAAGACTTGATGAACTCTTTGAAATCAGGGCATTCCATAGTAACTGGATCAGTTGGACATGGAGTGAAACATAGGATGGTAGGAAAGATGGAAGAAGATTCTTCATTTTCCTTGGGAAATTTGATGGTAACAGTACCATTTTTCTTCTTGGTGAACTGGGGTTCAGAAGATTGTACAGGTTTGGTGTTTTGGTGGAGCTTTTCATAGTTGGTTACCCAACTATCAGGAAGGAGCTTAACAAACTGGTCTCTAGGGATTTGTCTGGGTACATGGATGCATGAAGTTTGGTCATGATTAACAGAGATGACAGGGCATCTTCCGAGCTGGGAAGATTGAGATCAATGGCGTGATTCTGTACTATGTAGATCATTTGATAATGTAAAGTAGGCGCTATGGATCTAGGAGTCTGAGGAGCTCCAGTGATCTGTAGCTGTACTTTAAGGGCTGAAAGGAGATTGGGATCAGCAAGAGCCATGTTGAAATTTGGAAAGAGTGTGACAAAAATAGTGCCCGCATTCAGAGTAGTATGAATGGTTTCAACACAGGCATGTTGATAGTCAACAAAGCGAGTATCTAGCAAGGCTATTCTTGAAACAACCGGCAATCCTTTTCGTCCATGAAAGGAAAGAGCAAGACGAATGGCTCAAAAATGGAGAAGGCTATATCCCTATTGAGCCCATTGGAGAGGGAACTCTTGAGGAATTTGTAAGGTAACAAACTGTTCTTGCCGTGTGGATAATATAGGACGCTGATCGAACTTAGAAGACTGAACATATTCCTTGATGATTCGAGGGGTATGTTTGATCAAGTGAATAGATCTGATAAGGGAGAAAAATTAGGGTTTGCAAAAAGCAGAATATGGATTCATCATTGGAAGCTGGGTTTCTGAGATGTTGCTGTCCTTAGTTAGATAGGCTACTTCGTAAAGATAATCCATCTTTGAGGCTGAAGATTTTCGAAGTTCAGGAGGAGGAGCAAGGGAAACAGGAGAGTCTGTGCATACAGGTGAAGAGTCGAAAGGAGTTTCCATGAGTGAAAGGCTCTTCTCACCATGTAGGTCCTGACATTAGAATCTTATTCTTAACTCAGTCTCGATGGTGATGGCTCTGATACCAGGAAGACTTCTTCTGCTAGAAACCAAGCAGATTTATCCCAATCACTATTTGGAAGGAAATTGGGGAAGAAGGCAAAGATATCCTTCTCCGAAGTTGGCTCATCAGAGGAGTCATCAGAGGAATATGTTTGTATAGCACAGAGAGTATCATCAGAGGGTTCGTCTTCAAGGGAGAAGACAGACTCAATATCATCACTCTTCCAAAAAGAAGCACAAGTCTGATAGATGTTACATATGTAACAAAAAAGGGCACTTTGCCAAAGAATGCCCCTAAACAAAACACCGTGGAAGCCATATGATCTAGAAGATAGCACAAAGCAATGGAGTTCTGTGCCAATTCAGTCATGAACCTTTTTTTATTACCGATTTAGTCCTAAAGATTTTGCAATTGTGTCAATTCAATCAATCCGGTGAATTTTGGCTGGTCGGTGCTGACGTGGACGCCGGCCGACGATCTAATATTTTAATAAATTTTTTTTTAAAAATTTGAATATTTTTTTTTGTTCCTTTTTTTCTTGTCTTTTTCTTTTTTTTTTCTTCCCCTTCCCCTTCCCCTTCCATGTCCCTGTTCTACCTCTACCGTCGCCGTCATTGGTTTGCAAATTCTAGCCAGGTCCATAGCCCCCTCTCTCTCTCTCTCTCTCTCTCTCTCTCCGTACTAGTATTTCTCTCATTAAATTTTTTTTCCAGCCCACGACCATGTGAAATAAGGGCAAAGTTCGCCCTAAAAAGTCTGAAATTAGAAGTTGTCGAACGAAATTTCAGGGGGGGGGGGACTCGTTGCCGTCGAGTCGCGTCTCCTCTCCTTCTCTAACGAGTGCGACATCGCCGATTGAGTTGCTTCCCTCTGCGTCCCATTTCCTTCCTTTGCCCGGCTATGGCGAGGCAGACGAGACCCTCGCCGGTCGTCCTTTGGCTGGTCGCCGAGGTTCGACGACCAGCTGGAGGTAAAATAGGGATGGGAAGGGGAATGGGAAGAAAAATAAAGAAAAATAAAAAAAATTCAAAAAAAAAAATTACAAAAATTATTACAATATTATATTGCCGGTCGGCCGGCCTCCACTTCAACGCCGGCCAGCCAAAATTCGCCGGATGAACTGAATTGGCATAATTACAATAGGTTTAGAAAATTTTTGGTAATTTTCCCGTGTGCGGTCTCATGTTAAAATTCCACGTGGTGTTGCTATTTCGGCTTGCACGTGAGATATGGTGTTAAAAGTATGCTACATGGCCCGTTTTCGAAATTTATGTGCTGTCTATATACATATGACATCATTGTATCTATTGACTTAAACTTTTAGGTCAGATATTCTAACGGTGTCAAATGGATGCAAGAGATGCTATTATATGTATGTTTTTTGGGCTGTGGAAGTCGGAATATACGAAGAGAAAAGAGAGATAATATATTCGAAATCCCCATACATCAATGCAAAAAAGAAATATTCTCAGTTAAAACAAGTATGACAGTAGTATTTACTCTGAGAATGAACTACTATTAACACGTAAATAGATAGAAATTCAATTTCATGTTCAAAAGGGGACGAAAAAGAAAAAAACTTAACACTGTGTAAACCGTGAAAAATGGAAATATTTACTAAAGGAGATTGTGAACATGGATTAGATCAGAGAACGTAACAACCTCAAGAATTACTGACTGAAGAGCTGCTTTAGAAATTCAACAATTCGTCAAGACTAATGCTCTATTTATTTTGCAGAAAACAAATAATTTTAAAGAAATTCTTATAAATTATTGCTTATATCGCTAATAGTAATGAATGAATTAAAAATATTTTCACCATGAAAAATTTCAAATAAGGACCTGAAGTGCCCTTCTTTTCTCAAAAGAGAGTCCAAAGTAAACATTATTTCAAAAAAGGCATGAAGTGGCCATATTAGTCTAAAAAAAAGGTCTAATCTCTTTGTTCGACCAAATCTTCTGGCTGATAAGGGCCGGCCTCGCTGGCCACGAGTGAGGACTGCCTCACCCGTGGCTGGCAAGGCTGCAACCCACAACAAAGAAAAAAAAAGAAATGAGAAAAAAGAAAAGAAAAATAAGTACAAAAATTTTAAATCAAAATTGTTTTTGGACAAAACGGTTTTTGATAGGTGAAAATATTTGTCCGGCCGGCAAGGTTAGACCCTTGTGTAAAACTGCCATGGCCACTTCATGCCTTATTTGAAAATTTCCCTATAATGTTTAGATATAAATTGTTGTCGATAATGATAATGTTTTTATTGACTACTTATTTCAAGCGATACAAACGATCATTTAATAAAATATTTTCAAATCAATTCATTTTTTGTGAACATAACACACCCTAAATTACAAAATCCCGTTGTTTTGAGATTTGATAGGTCTAACGAGAATGTTACACCTGAATTCGACTAATCAAATTAAGATACGAATATCCTTCCGGAATATACTTGGTTGTTAAAGTAATCATATTCTTTTGAGATGATGGCATCGCAATACCTTGAAATTTTGTCTGATTTGACAATCGAGTATCGAATTACTTTTCTTTTCAATTAATTACCTCAACTATTTTCAAATGTGGGTCAATATGAAAAAATCGGGAGTAAGTATACCACAAGTGCCATAACTTTTGTACGGCGCTCACTTGAGTGAATTAACTTTTTTTTCGCTCACTTGAGTGTCACATCGGAGGAAAATCGTTCACTTGAGTGCCACTTCCGACAAATCGTTCTACGTGGATTTTTTATTAATTAATTAATTATTTTTTTAGCTACACATGGATTTTTTTTTTTTAATAGTTTCTAAATTTTTTTCTTATTTTTTTTTATTTTGATATTTTTTTTGTTGCTTTTTTCGCCTTGGCCGGCGAGGGTCATCGGCGACCCTCGCCGGCCACGACTGATTGGCCCAGGGGTAAGGGCCGCTTCGCCCTGGGTTGACGGGGCCGCGACGGCCCTGGGCGACGGTCGTCGCGGCTTCGGCGGCCCCGGGCGAGGGTACGAAGGCGTTGACCAGATCTGGGCGAGGGCCCTCGCCCGAGACCGCCAGGACCACCACGGCCCTGGGCAAGGGTCGTCACGGCCTAGCTGGCCTTGGGCGAGGCGGTTCTTGCCGCTGGGGCAGCCGGTCGTGGCTGGCAAGGGTCGCCGGTGACCTCGTCGGCCAAGGGAGCAAAAAACTAAGAAAAAACCAAAATATAAAGAAAAATTGCAAAATAAATAAAAATAAATTATGAGAAAATCAACGTGTACATTAAAATATTCAAAAGAATCGTTTCGCTGATACCACGTCAGCTTTTTCGGTGTTCACGTAATCGATAGCACTTAAATGGTCGATTTTTCAAAGTTACGACACTCAAGTGAGAAAAAAAAAAGTTACGGCACTCATGTACTTATCCCAAAAAATTGAGGAAGAAAAAATGCAAACATCGAATGCTAATTTTTCGCATTGGCCTCTTCCAATGAGATCGCATGGCTAAATTGTCTATAACCACGCATTTCTCATTTTGGGGTTTACGTACCTTTTTTTTTTTTATATTTGGTCAAAGGTTTGGGGTTTATGCTTTTGGTTGTTGTTGGTTTGGGGGAAAATGATATAAATGGTCTCTGAATCTTGATTTTGGCTCAATGCTCAATATGATCTATGAACTTTAATCCAATAATGTACAACGTGGTCCCTAAACTTTTAATTTGTTCAATTTGATTTCGGGACTGTATGAAAATTTTCGATGTTATACCTGATCTTGAATTAATTGAAAGACAACATTGAGCAATTTCATATAGTATAGCTAAAAGGTCAGGAATTATGTTAAATAAATTAAAAATCTATGGATCGTGTTATATGTATGGGCCGAAGTTTAGAAAATATTTTTGTCATTATGTCTTGTTTCTGGTAAGTGATTTGGGGTTTATGTCTGCACGAGGATAAAGCGTGATAGTTTAACCGGCGAAAATTTAGAACAGAGGAAGTGCAAGTCCAAGCCCTCCATTGTTCCTCGACGGCAGAGTGGAGAGTGGGAGAAGGCACGTTCAGTCCACTGTTCTCTCCCTCTTCTCTTTCCTCTCTCCCTCGTGAGCTCGAATGGAACGCAACGTACATCGTGGCCCGACCGCTTTTGTCCATTGCCTCTCTGGTCTTTTAGAACAAGCGAAGCACTAACCAAGCTAAGGTCTCTCTCTCTCTCTCTCTCTCTCTCTCTCTCTCTCTGCGAGGTCTTATCTTTTGTCTGCTATGCCTACCAGAAAAGAGAATCGCTGGAGAAAATGTTGCAAGTTGCAACTACGAAACTGGGTTTGCTGTAGACGTTCATGTCGGTGCAATTTCGGTGAACTTGTGCAAAATTAGCTCGTATAGATGAAATGGAGATGGCGATTGCTCTTGTTCTGATTCTTTTTCTTTTTTTTTTCAGATTAGTCAGTTTCTTCTTTGATTCTGTGATGCTGTATGGCTACAATGTCTTGTTAAGCAGCCGCTAGAATGGCAAAGGAATGATTTTTTTTTGTTTTTTTTGGTTCTTTTTGTTTATCTTAGGACAACCCGTTTGCCAAAGCTAATTCGGCTTATCTTTATTAGGATATTGGTTAAAAGGTTACTCCAAGCGGAGGTATCAGCTTCCTTACTCTAAGGAGCAACAGAGAAAGCCACGTAGAGCAATTTGAGCTGTGGGAGAAATGGCGGTGCGGCTTAGCCGGCCATTTCCTTCAATAGGCGGCAGCGGCAGTTTCACACCCAATTCCCGGCTATCTACAACAAAGCCACGCAAATTCTGCATGGCTTCATACCATCCATCAGTTAAATGGGCTAAATTTGGTGTTCTTATTGCGATTTTCTTGATTGTTTGAAGCCGTAAATTGATTAAGGTGAGGTACCGGTACTGTGCAGTGGAAGAGAGATTATACAAGTGTAATGATAGTGCCCACTGGGGTTGGTGCGTCCATCGGAGGATATGCCGGCGATGCTTTGCCTGTTGCCCGCACTCTCTCTTCGGTCGTTGATTGCCTCATCTCTCACCCCAATGTACAGCTCTTTTTTTTTTTTTTTTTTTGTAAAGAGTGTACAGCTCTTTTATTTCCTTCTCTATCATATGTTTCTTATTGAGGGTATAGTTGCCATGTATTGTATACTGGAGTGTGTGAATGGCTCTCATGGGTGCGCATGGTGATGCTCAGCATTGATGGTAGCTTTATCTTTGCTTTAGTTTACTTCTTTGTTGCAAGAATGTAGATCGATCAAGAACATTAATTGATTAAGAAGAATGCTGCAGAATTGCCAAGCTGAAATTCTTGTGTGCCCGGTTGTATTCTGGTGGATATGAATGGAAGCTTATCAAATTGTCAGAAGCAACTTAAGTCATGCATCTGTTTTAAATCTCTGCTTTCAAGGTCCCATGGAATGGACAAGGAGTGAAACTGAAGTTTGTGATCTTGCTAAGACAGCGAGACACATTTTTTCCCCTTAAAGGGTAGCACTGTCCACTATGATCATGAGTGCCATCTCTGTCATTTGCAACTTGGAACTACTCGGAGATCTACTTACCTTATTACAACCATAGTGTGGATCAACCAATGTGTTTAAGTGGTTTGACTATTTCGTATATTAGGTGCAGCTGAATCAAAGATAAACTCCTAGTGTATGGTAGCACGCACCTATTGTATGACTGGAGTCTGGGCACAAAGAAAGAAAAGCAGGGAAATTGAAAGAAAAGAAATAAAGTAAGGAATTTTATATTTTTGGTAATATGTCTCCTCTACTTGATGTCCAGGGCGAATTTTGAACTGCAATCCTGGATCCACTGGTTATTGTCAGATAAATAAATAGTATTACAGATGAACAATCTGGTGGCACAGTTCAGGGGTGCTTATATTTGTTGGTTGCATGTTTCTTTTTCGACTCTGCAATGATCACGCATGCCGATGCATAATTTAACATGTCATTCTTCAACAGGTTCTTAATGCAGCAATGCTCTACTGGCCAATGCCTAATGTGTTATATGTTGAAGGCCATGCTCTTGATCGGTTTGCGGAAGGCTTATGGGCACTGCAGCCTGTTCACCAAAATAAGGTTCTACTGTGCGCTTCATTTATCTTTAGGGCATCAACCATCTTCTGTGTACTTCATGAACTGAATACGTGGGACTCGTGACACACCAAAGGTAGGTCTTGTTCTTGATGCTGCAATTGAAGAAGAGCTTCGAGTTCGTCATTTACAAGTCGCTGATGCAACAAGAGCTTCCCTTGGTTTGCCTGTTCTGGAATATATTGTCACGGATACCGCATTAGAGGTCCGATACTTTACTTTCTCTGAAATCGTGGTGCCAGTATATTGTTCTAATTTTGTTTGACCTCTATATGTTCACTTTCCCCTCCCTTTTAAGAGTCTTGTTCTTAGGGCACTCACTTAGCTTATTATGTTGTGATGATTTATATTTAAGATTTTTTTTATAGGGTATTAAAGGATATTTCTAACTCATTAAAGACAAGAAAATTTTGGTAACTTTACACATCACAAGACATTGGGACATGTGAACCTTACTTATTTTGTTACATTTCAAAAGCACATTAAATATAGCTTTATCAGTGCCCTAAGAGCACTTTTTAACAAAATCCGTTGTTTTTTGAATGTGCATTGATGGTACATTTGCTCTCGCTGATCAGTAATTATATTTTGGGTTGAAAGCTTGCTATACTTTAACATTAATTTGTGTCCCTCTACTGCAGAGTGTTTCTTGCTCTGTCTCCTTAAATTGCGTTCATGTTGCTTCATTTTATGGTTTGCATCATTATAAACCTTTTTGTAATAAATACGAGTTCTCATGAATTTTGAGGCTTGAATTCCTCCTCATAGATTGTATTTTCAGGTGGAGAAGTGGATCGATCCTGAGAATGGCCATTCTACTGGGAGGATCAAGCATCCTGGCGCTCTATTGAGAGCTGTACAAACTTTAGTTAGCAGAGCAAAGGTAAATGCTGTTGCTGTTGTGGGACGCTTCCCGGATGATGATTTGGATGATACGGATGATTATCGACAAGGAATGGTATGAATATTGTTGGATTTGGATTCCTCATTCCCTGTTTAATAATTAGTACTTGCCAATCAGAGCTCCATGAGAAAGCCAACTTCATTTATAGATTATTTGTGTACGGAAATGATCTCCTTCTTAGCTTTGCGGGATACTTCTCCTCATCAGTTGACTACTCTGTTCAGGGAATAGATGATATAGCGGGAGTTGAGGCACTCATAAGTCATTTAGTGGTAAAGGAGTTTCAGATACCATGTGCGCATGCTCCTGCTATGTCACCCCTGCCCCTGAGCCTACCTCTCTCTCCGAAATCGGCTGCAGAGGAGGTTAGTGCTTCTACGGAAACCATCTTTCTCTATCTGTTTGTGTGTACTTGTGTGTGTGTATGGTAGTTGGTGCGGGCAGGTCGGTGGCTGTGTACCCTGTCATGCACGCGCATATGATATTACCCCACCTTATATGCCCGTTGGAAATAGTGTGAATAATCAATTTCTTATGGACAAGCCAGAATATCTAAGTAGTGAAGTAAACAGCGTTTAATGTGCCGCCTCAGTGGATGTTTTAAATATGGCACAAGATCCACTGCAATGGAGCATGTCTATAAAGTTGCTCCTATGTTCTCAAAATTTTGGAATGCTTTTTTTTTTTGGGTCCACATTTAGGAATGCTTGATAGCTGTTCTTTCAGCTTCTTCCCTTCTTTTGTTCCTTCCAAAGAATCCAAATTAGTCTCATGCGTTGATAGTGAAAATTCTCTTATCAACTTATTTCCCCACTTATCAAGGTTTCATCCCAGCATTCTAACTTATTGTTGTTTCTAGCTTGATATAAAGGTTGAGATACTTCTCAGTGCTTTTTATCGATTTCTATCTTTGCATAGAACTTTCAAAATGCTATGTCGGTTGGATGTATTGTTACATTCTTACAAGCTATGACCTTACTTTAGTTTGAATGAGTAGCTTCTGGAGACCATAGTCATCTTGGGCTGCAACTATATGGAACACTCGAGACTTTTTCTGAACAAATATGGAATTTTGTGCATTTTCAAGGGCTCATACTTGTGTGATTCTTTGTGCTTAATGTGAGTCTTTATTCATATTTTTACTTTTCTGAGTCATAACGTGCGGGCCTTGTAGATAGGATATACATTCCTTCCTTGCGTGCTTGCTGGGCTAAGCAATGCACCTCAGTACTTGGTCGACGAATCGGAGTTTATGGAGAACAGGTGCATATTAGGCAGTGATGTTGATAGTGTTGTTCTTCCTATAAATGCTTGTGGAGGTGATGGTGCTCTTGCTTTCGCAACAAGGAAAAAGAAGGTAAATGTACAAATGCAACACTGCTTTCTACTAAAATTCTTTCTCCGAAGTTGTGTTAACAGAAAAGACTTGATGGCATTACTCAAAGGAAAAAGCAACCAGGTTGCCTTGAATATAACCAAAAGAAGTGTTATTCAACATTTTTCTCTCTTTACTTATTTCAGCCGCTGATAATTGTTGTGGAGGAGAATGAAACTGTTCTCAATGACACACCAGACAAGCTACAGATTGAAGCGGTATGAAACCGAAGCCTAGCTCATCCTCTTCTTCCATAATCTTTTGTGTCGAGATCCAATGAAACATCGAGAGAAAAGTTTGATGCCAGTAGGATTGTCAACCGCCTTATTGTTCTTGTTTCCCAAGAGATGCAATAACTGGATTAAAAGCTTTAGAAACACACAGTTATGCCCTTCAATAAGGGCTTCCTTAGTTTGGACTAAGTGGTAGTCTTGAGACCCGGTAATATCGAAAAAATCATGTATCTATTGCTTTAATTATTAAGGAATACTAAGTTTGGGGCATCTGACACTTGTCCTTTTGGTGAAAATTTTATGTAAAGCTGGTGGAAACACTTGATCCGTCACTTTCCCAGTATCCAAACTCTATGCAATGATTTCGACCAAAAAAAAAAAAAACTCTATGCAATGATAAGTGGCGGAAACAAAGAAGAACGGAATCTCTATGCAATGTGCTCTCTTCACGTCTTACGATAATCTGTTGCCACTGAAAAGCATGAAACAACATCCCTTGTCTGTTCAGGTAAAGGTTTCTAATTACTGGGAAGCAATAGGTGTTATCGCAGCTCATAAAGCCGGTGTGCTCCCGGATGCTTTAAGAAGGAACAGGATAGGCAACATCTGCAGAGTTTCAGTCGCGCCTCATAACGGTAGTGCAGTTGCTCGTTTTGCCTCTTCTGCTTGATCTGATGTAGCGGCCTCATTCAAAATACGTCGTTAAACGGCAGGCACGCATGAGAACTTTTTGATGTGCAAAAGGGTTTTATGGCAAGTGTCATGTAGAGGACTCATTGGCGATATAAAGTACTTTAGATTGACCAATGTCTTCTTTTTAATCTTTTCATCGGTGTTACGAGTGTTGTACCTAATTAGAAATAGGACCCGACGCTTTTGTGGTTCGCTTTGGTGGTTGATTACTCTCTCTCTCTCTCTCTCTCTCTCTCTCTTTCTCTCCCCGTGGGTCACTAAGCTGGCCGACGTACTTGCTCTGAAACACGCCTTCGGTGTTTGATGGAACACCAAACAGATGGTCAAGACATACGAACGTCCTGCGCTGGTAATGGTCCTCACATCCTCGCTCACTACAAAAAAACAAGGTTTTAGCCACGGACAATTAGCGATGAAATAAAATTTGTCGCTAATTTGCGACGAAAATAGCGATGAAAACAAATTCATCGCTAATTTGCGACGCAAATAGCGACGAAACATAAGTCGTTGCTAATTTGTGACGAAAATAGCGATGAAACACGATTCGTCGCTAATTTGCGACGAAACTTATTTGTTGCAAAGTTATTCGTCGCTAATTAGCGACAACAAATTATTCGTCGCAAAATTAGCTACGATAATTAGCGACGACAATCGGCATTGTCGCTAATTGACGACGAAAAATGTTCGTTGCAAATAATTCGTCGCTCATTTGCGACGAAAAATAGCAATGAAAAATAATTCGTCGTTGATTTGCGACAAAATTAGCGATGAAAAAGGATTCGTCGCTAATATGAGACGAAAATTGTTCGCCGAAAGATATTTGTCGCTAAAGTCGTCGGTAATTAGCGACAAAACATTATTCGTCGCAAAATTTGTGACGACAATCACTGTAGTCGCTAATTGGCGACGAAAAATGTTCGTCGCAAATTAATTCGTAGCTAAATTAGTCGCTAATTAGCGACAAAAATATTTCGTCGCAAAATTAGCAACGACAACTATAGTCGTCGCTAATTAGCGACGGACAAAGTTTGTCGCAAAATTATTCGTTGCAAAATTAATTTTCATAAACTAATTGTTCATCGCTAATTAGCCACAAAAAATATTCGTCGCAAAATTAGCGACGACAAATCCTTTCGTGGCTAATTGGCGAGGAAAAGTGTTCGTCACAAATCCGTTCGTTGCTAAGTGCGTCGCTAATTTCATCGCTAATTAGCGACAAAACTACTTTCGTCGCTAAAATCCCACCTACATTTTTTCGTCGCTAATTCCGTCGCTAAATTAGTCGTCCCTAAAATCCCACCGACAGTTTTTCGTCGCTAATTTCGTCGCTAAATTATTCGTTGCTATATTCGTCGCTAATTTCATCGCTAATTAGCGACAAACTATATTCGTCGCTAAATTTCGTCGCTAAAATCCCACCGACAGTTTTTCGTTGCTAATTTCGTCGCTAATGCCCTACAACACTTTTCGTCGCTAATTTCGTCGCTAAATTATTCGTCGCTAATGTCGTCGCTAATTAGCGACAAACTATATTCGTCGCTAAATTTCGTCGCTAAAATCCCACCGACAGTTTTTCGTCGCTAATTTCGTCGCTAAAATCCCACCAACAGTTTTTCGTCGCTAATTTCGTCGCTAATGCCCTACGACACTTTTTCGTGGCTTAGTAAAATTTTTCTCTTTAAAATCCCATTGCCTTCTCTCTCTCCGCACTCTTCTGTTTTGCCTGCTCTCTTCTCTATTTTGTCTTCTGTCTTCTCTATTCTTATTTGTGTCTTATGGTAATGATAGAATAAATTGTTGTTTATTTCACCATTTTCTTCTATCAATTCCCATAAGCTTCATGTATCTTAAGTAATTTTTCTTTTTTTTTAGATACGTGTCCGTTTGAAGGTCTCGCAATCCAAGTGAACGTTGCAATTCTCATCAAATTGATCGCTTTCTGCTACAAATATTTCAGTCAAATACTTGGGTAAGTCTTCTTGACATGGTAATTTTTTCATTTTTTTCAAATTCAAAGTAATTGTTTCGTCTCGGACATAATTTTAATTTTTAGAATTTTATGATTTTAATTAAGAATATGAAACAGTAGATATGATATTTTTAATATTTTATCCGAGAAATTTTTAATTTCTATACAGAGACAATGCAACGAGATAGGGCTTGGATGTATAATAAGAACTTACCTGGACGTCGAGGATTGACCGATGAGTTTCGTACTGGGTTGGAACAGTTTTTGGACTTTGCTAGTAGTAAATTTGAGTTCATGGATGGAAATAAGTTAAGGTGTCCGTGTAAAAAGTGCAGTAATGGTAAATTTCATGCGTGTGATAAAGTTAGAGAACATCTTTGTAGATTTGGGTTTATTCCGAACTACTATAATTGGACTTGCCATGGTGAACCATTTATATCTGATGAAGAATATCGAAGAAGTGACCAATTTTCAGTTAGGGAAGAATGTGGCTATTATAACCAATTGAACCCATACCAGAGGATGGTGATTGATGGAGCTGGTCAGAATTTTGTTTCAGAATCAAATCACGCAAGTACTAGTTTCGCTCATACACTTGAACAAGTGGGTACTAGCTATGCATCACAATTGGAAGAGGTAGGAGTCACAGGTGTTGATGAGAATGTGTATAGTGAAACTTTTCAATCTAATCAGTTCTGGGAAGTGTTGAAAGCAGCAGATGAACCTTTGTGGGCAGGTTGTGACAACCACACTAAGTTATCAGTGACAACAAGACTGTTAAATATCAAGGCAGAGCATAATGTGTCTGAGAATTGCTTCAACTCTTTTGTTGAAGTAATGCGGGAAGCAATGCCTCGTGATAACATCATGCCAAGTGATTTTTACGATATGAAGAAGCTAGTGGATAACTTAGGTCTTCCAGTTGTAAGGATTGATGTATGTAGTACAGGTTGTATGTTATATTGGGGGGGTGATGAAAATGCAGAATCTTGCAAATTCTGTGGCCAACCTAGGTACAAGATTAGCAGGAGGCAGGGTCGTAATCAGAAGCGTAGACCATGCAAGCAAATGTTTTATCTGCCCTTAATCCCCAGATTGCAAAGGCTTTATGCGTCTCAAGCCACTGCTGAACATATGACTTGGCATGCAAATCATGAAACAGAAGAGGGTTTGATGTGTCATCCTTCAGATGCAGAGGCATGGAAACATCTTGATAGAACATACCCTGAGTTTGCGATGGAGCCTCGAAACATCAGGTTAGGTCTCTGTGCTGATGGATTTGCCCCATTTGGGAAATCAGGAAAAAGTTATTCATGTTGGCCAGTTATCTTAACTCCATACAATCTTCCACCCGGTATGTGCATGAAGACACCTTATATGTTTTTGACATTGATCGTGCCTGGCCCGCAAAATCCGAAAAAGTTGATAGATGTTTATATGCAACCATTGATTGCAGAGTTACGACAGCTATGGGATGAAGGTGTTCTTACGTATGACGTTTCTACTGATCAAACATTTGTAATGAAGGCTGCTCTTCTTTGGACGATAAATGACTTTCCAGCTTATGGAATGTTATCTGGATGGAGTACAGCTGGGATCTTAGGATGTCCGATATGTGTGGAGAGATCAAAGTCATTCAGATTAAAACATGGTAAGAAGGCCAGCTATTTTGACTGTCACAGACAATTTTTGCCGATAAATCATACATTCAGAAGGAATAAAAGAGAGTTCATCAAGAATAGGATTGAAAGAACACCTCCACCATTGAGGTTGACCGGTGATCAAATTTGGGAGCGAGTGCACGATTTTCCGACTGTTGTTGAAAACCCTCATGGCACAACTATTGCGTACGGAAGCACACATAAGTGGACTAAACGCAGTATATTTTGGGATCTACCATATTGGAAGACCCATCTTATTCATCATAATCTTGACGTCATGCACATAGAAAAGAATGTTTTTGACAATGTCATAAATACTGTGATGGATGTCACTGGAAAAACAAAAGACAACTTGAATGCAAGAAAAGATATGAGAGATATTTGTGATCGGCCAACACTAGATGTGGACGCAAGCAGCAGGGGACCAAAACCAAAAGCAGTTTATACATTGGAGAAGGAGCAGAGACGGGTTGTTTGTCAATGGTTGAAATCTGTGCGATTTCCTGATGGACATGCTTCGAACCTTGGGAGATGTGTTGATTTGAATGAATGCAAGTTGACAGGTTTGAAGAGCCATGATTGTCACATATTTATGGAAAGACTAATTCCAATAGCTTTCAAGGAACTTCTACCAAACTTTGTATGGGGCGCCATTACAGAGTTAAGTAATTTCCTTCATGATATTTGCTCAACAGTGTTAAAAGCATCACACATGGAGAAACTAGAGAGAGATATTCCAATCATTCTTTGCAACTTAGAAAGGATATTTCCTCCATCGTTTTTTGATTCAATGGAGCATCTCTTAGTTCATTTGCCTTATGAGGCCAAAGTTGCAGGTCCCGTTCAATTTCGATGGATGTATCCATTTGAGAGGTAAAATATTTTTTTTAATAAATTTGAAATTACTTTATTATATATTATGTTCTGATAAACTTCTTTCTATTGCAACTAGGTTCTTATATCATTTGAAGAAAAAAGTGAAGAATAAGGCATGCGTTGAAGCTTCAATTTGTAATGCATATATTGTGGAAGAAGTGACAACATTTGCATCATACTATTTTGAGCCGCACGTGCAGTGCAAGAGGCGAAGCGCAGGAAGAAATGATGAGGGCCCCATTGATCCCAATTGCAAATCATTCTCTATTTTCAATTATCTTGGTCGACCAAGCGGAGCATGTAAGTTTCGTTATTTAACAGAAGAAGAATGGCGGGCAGCCCATACATATATTTTACTGAACTGTCCAGAAGTGGAGCCATACTTCGAGTAAGTGTGCTTTTGCAAATATATTTATTGTGTGTCAAACATTTGCTAATATATATGGCATTTGTTAATAGGATTTTTCAAACTTCAATGTATGGACTACCACCAAATGAGTTTGATCGTTTGGGCGACGAAGAATTTGCAGCATGGTACAAAACATATGTAAGTTGCCTGTGGATGAAAAAGCAAGTTATTAATATTTTATACATCACTAATTAAAAAATATATTATTGACTTTGCGTGTGTGACTTTAGGTTCACAGTAATCATGATCAAGTTGAAGAGCAAGGATTACTATATCATCTGTCATGGGGTCCACAATCAAGGGTACGAACTTGGCCAGCATATTTCATAAACGGGTATAATTTTCACACTCGAGAATATGGAATGGGAAAAGCCACAATGAATAGTGGTGTGTGTGTTCGGTCATCTAATGGTGGGAGTGCAAAAGATGATTTTTATGGCTTATTGGATGAAATCATAGAGATAGAGTACCCTGGACCATTAATGCGGGTTGTGTTATTTAAGTGCATGTGGTTCGACCCCGCCAAAGGAATGAAGGTGCATACGAAGTTTAATTTGGTTGAAGTAAATCACAAGAAAAGGTATATGAAATATGAACCATTTGTCTTGGCACAACAAGCAATTCAAGTATATTATGCATCATATCCTAGTTTGAAACGTGACAAAGCTGATTGGTGGGCTGTATGTAAAACCAAAGCACGAAGAAAAATCGAGGAACACTGGAAGGATACAGCATATCAACAAGAGGAAGTTTGTAACACGGTTGAAACTGAGGAATATAACATTCCGACTTTACGAGATCCACGTGGAGCAGTGATAGATGTGGATCCAACTGAAATTCGCGAATCAAATGTAGAAGATGTTGAAGAATCTGATTTTGAGACAGAGGATGAAGATGATACTCATGAAGAAGATGAAGACGAAGATGAAGACGAAGATGAAGATGAAGATGAAGTTGAAGATGAAGATGATGACGAAGATTAGGATTTTTTAGACTTTTCACTAATTATGTGTAATTATTATTATTATTGCGACGTATCTTATTGTTGTTGTATGTTATTGTTGTTGTCCTTATTACTATTATTATTATTGTTGTTGTTGTTGTTGTTGTTGTTGTTGTTGTTGTTGTTGTTGATTATTATTATTATTATTGTCATTATTATTAATGTAATAGGTCATCGGACATTAGCGACGAAAACATTTCGTCGCAAAAATTATTCGTGGCAAAATTCGTCGCTAAATCCGTGGCAAAGTTAAATTTAATTCGCGAAATTCTTAAAGTCATGGTTCGTCGCAAAATCCGTCGCTAATTAGCGACAAAAACATATTCGTGGCAAAATGTTTCGTCGCTAAATCCGTGGCAAAGTTAAATTTGATCCGCAAAATTCTTAAAGTCATGGTTCGTCGCAAAATCCGTGGCTAATTAGCGACAAAAACATATTCGTGGCAAAATGTTTCGTCGCTAAATCCGTGGCAAAGTTAAATTTGATCCGCGAAATTCTTAGTCATGGTTCGTCGCAAAATCCGTCGCTAATTAGCGACAAAAACATATTTGTGGCAAAATGTTTCGTCGCTAAATCCGTGGCAAAGTTAAATTTGATCCGCGAAATTCTTAAAGTCATGGTTCGTCGCAAAATTCGTCGCTAATTAGCGACAAAAACATATTCGTGGCAAAAGTTTTCGTCGCTAAATCCGTGGCAAAATTAAATTTGATCCGCGAAATTCTTAAAGTCATGGTTCGTCGCAAAATCCGTGGCTAATTAGCGACAAAAACATATTCGTGGCAAAATGTTTCGTCGCTAAATCCGTGGCAAAGTTAAATTTGATCCGCAAAATTCTTAGTCATGGTTCGTCGCAAAATCCGTCGCTAATTAGCGACAAAAACATATTCGTGGCAAAATGTTTCGTCGCTAAATCCATGGCAAAGTTAAATTTGATCCGCGAAATTCTTAGTCATGGTTCGTCGCAAAATTCGTCGCTAATTAGCGACAAAAACATATTCGTGGCAAAAGTTTTCGTCGCTAAATCCGTGGCAAAATTAAATTTGATCCGCGAAATTCTTAAAGTCATGGTTCGTCGCAAAATTCGTGGCTAATTAGCGACAAAAACATATTCGTGGCAAAATGTTTCGTCGCTAAATCCGTGGCAAAGTTAAATTTGATCCGCGAAATTCTTAGTCATGGTTCGTCGCAAAATCCGTCGCTAATTAGCGACAAAAACATATTCGTGGCAAAATGTTTCGTCGCTAAATCCGTGGCAAAGTTAAATTTGATCCGCGAAATTCTTAAAGTCATGGTTCGTCGCAAAATTCGTCGCTAATTAGCGACAAAAACATATTCGTGGCAAAAGTTTTCGTCGCTAAATCCGTGGCAAAATTAAATTTGATCCGCGAAATTCTTAAAGTCATGGTTCGTCGCAAAATCCGTCGCTAATTAGCGACAAAAACATATTCGTGGCAAAATGTTTCGTCGCTAAATCCGTGGCAAAGTTAAATTTGATCCGCGAAATTCTTAGTCATGGTTCGTCGCAAAATCCGTCGCTAATTAGCGACAAAAACATATTCGTGGCAAAATGTTTCGTCGCTAAATCCGTGGCAAAGTTAAATTTGATCCGCGAAATTCTTAAAGTCATGGTTCGTCGCAAAATTCGTCGCTAATTAGCGACAAAAACATATTCGTGGCAAAAGTTTTCGTCGCTAAATCCGTGGCAAAATTAAATTTGATCCGCGAAATTCTTAAAGTCATGGTTCGTCGCAAAATCCGTCGCTAATTAGCGACAAAAACATATTCGTGGCAAAAGTGTTCGTCGCTAAATCCGTGGAAAAATTAAATTTGATCCGCGAAATTCTTAAAGTCATGGTTCGTCGCAAAATCCGTCGCTAATTAGCGACAAAAACATATTCGTGGCAAAATGTTTCGTCGCTAAATCCGTGGCAAAATTAAATTTGATCCGCGAAATTCTTAGTCATGGTTTGTCGCAAAATTCGTCGCTAATTAGCGATGAATAGCATGTTTCATTGCTAATTTCGTGGCAAAATTAAATTTGATCTGCGAAATTCTTAAAGTCATTGTTCGTCGTAAATTTCATCGCTAAAGTAAATTTTATCGTTGAATTTCTTGTAGTGATGGTTCGTGTTAAATATGTCTTGAAATTTTATGTACTCGACCCGGTTCATCACCCGACCCGACATATATTTTTGTGCGATCCAAAAACTAGAGAAAAAATGGAGATTTAGTTCGCGACGCGGAGGGTTGGGCCGATAGGCCCAACTCGGAAACTCGTGAATCGATCGGGATGGATAAATATACGGTATATTGAAAGTATCTAGAAATCTCTGCGGTCCAATCTGTGATCGGTGGGATCACGAGTCTCAATTATGCATGTCCATATACTATATTCATCCTCATATTATTCAATTACAATTATTGGCTTTCCAAAAATGAAAATGGAAATTAGTAAATTAATGATTGATTTTGGAGGGGGGGCTTCCTCTATCTTTCTTTGACTGTCACCAGCGCAGCATAGCACGTTACACACCCTTCCAAAAATAATAATAATATTATAATAAAAAGGAACAGAAAAATAAAAATAAAAAAGAAAATAAAAAAAGGACCAATAAACCAAACCTGATAGAGACAACGAGCGCCTGAAAACAAAGCCACTGTCATCACCACCACCACCACCCGTTCCCCTCTCTCTCTCTCCTCTCTACGCATCGGGCGACCTCCGACTACTCCGTCGACGCGCCGTCGAGTGATCGATTTGTCGCCGGCACGGATTCCTCGTACGATCGGTAGGTTTTCTCGGTCCAGATTCGTCGGATGGTGTCGGTTTTTGTTGTCAGTCGTTGCGGTGATCGTTCGGCTCCGTTCATTTCCGTGGTTTTCAGGGGTTGGATTCGTAGATGGTAGGGTTTTCTTCTCGTTGGATCCGTCGGTGGCGGCCGTTTCAGGAGATCTACGTGGCTGCTTTGGTCATTTCTGGCGATTTGATGTATACGTTTGCGGATTCGTTTTTTTTTTTCTTCTTTTTTGCAATTGGTTTTTCTGTTTTTCTCTGTCCCCAGATGATTTTCTGTTTA
Organism: Lenwebbia sp. NSW1173648; assembly: GCA_029784005.1. Classification (NCBI taxonomy): domain Eukaryota; kingdom Viridiplantae; phylum Streptophyta; class Magnoliopsida; order Myrtales; family Myrtaceae; genus Lenwebbia; species Lenwebbia sp. NSW1173648. The sequence goes on from JARCGZ010000010.1 coordinate 9,202,663, forward strand.
TGCGTTTTTTTGCGTCAAATGCGAATTTGTTTTTACGCTTAGATTTACTAATTCCTCGATCTCGCTTTTTGCAGTGTTTGATTGTTTTTCAGTGCAACGAAATAGGGCTTTTTTTTTTTGGTCGGTTGGAAATAGGGTTTTGATCGGTATTTTTTTGCTGCATGAATTTTTTGATCGATTTCCTCCATGGGTTCACTGCTGTTTTCCAGAAGTAGTCGATTGTTGAGGAATGTTCTCCATGGGGCTCTGTGTTGTTTTTTTTCCTTCATCATTTTGCTCTGTGGTGTATTTTAAGTGCATCTAGGAAAGAATTTTGCTTTTATTTCGGTGGGAGACTAATGATATTTTTAATTCGGTTCTCGCTTTGAGCTTGAGAGAGCATGTTTTAACTAGAGAAGATTGCAATTGGTGAGTGTGATCAGCCTAGCACTTATGTTTAACTGAAAATTTGCAACTTCTATCTCACTGCCTTTTGATGCCTCCTATTCTATTTGCTGCTATGCACAACAGCGAAATACATTTAGTTAAGAATAGTTGGTCTGGATTTCCGAACAGTTTGGGTTGGATAGAAATATCTGGGATAGATGGAGGTTGTATTGTGACATCAATCCAAGTAACTGGGTTAGTGGAAATGGTCATTGTGAATATGAAGATGATCATATCGTGTCATTTCTTGCTTTATCTTTCCCATTTGCATCTGCTCCGACTTCCAAAACCTAGCTGTAATCCACATCTTACCTAATCAATGGTTAAGGAATTGTTGGCACAATGAAGGTGTTTTCTTTATCTATATGCAGCCTTAAGTGTGGCTGATTAACTCTCTTTTCCCGTACAGAAGTTTAAGTTCTTGAGCTACCCATGATGCAGTCTACTTTTCTAAGTAAATCATAGTTCACTATGCTTGTTGCATGATCGATATGAAATTGGAGAATTATTTTGTGTGGGAAGTATAGGATTCTCAATAAATAGTTTGTATGGAAGATGATCACAAGTTTGCAACCATTTCTTGTTGGATTAAGCAGATGTGAGGGCCATTCTGATGATGACTACTTTAATTAGGCTATCAAGATTAAAATACTTTTTAACCATGTTATTTTCATTACCATGAAAGTTGTGAATGTCTATGGTATCATCTAATAAAGGCCTCTAGGTCCCTAGTGCATCTGTTTTCTTTTATTTGGGCCAGTAGTCCCCGGTGCATGTAATAACCAGAGTTTCTGTGGATAGTGCAAGTTTTCTTGGTGCTTCACTATAGTGATATGCAGCTTCATAGTTTGTTCATGTGTCATGAGAAATCAATATTGGAGAACTTGGAAAGTCCAACTTTTGAGTCAAAGAATCCAACTTGAAACGCCATGTCCATGCAAGATGATTAATATGTGTTTTAACATTTCTTTGTCAAACATGGTTATAGGGAAAACAGAGATGAACTAGTGTTCTCTTCATGCATTAGATGCTTATCAGATCTATGTATTTTTCAGTCTACGAGACAGAGCTTAAGTGGAGCAACAATTTTATTAGAGGCGATAGCCAGTTCATTTCATTTTCTCAAGTTTATCTCTTCCTCTTTGAAACAAAATGGTAAGCTTCATGATGTACGTCATTATGTGTCCTTAACACAAGTTCATATTTTATAAGATGTTTGTCTAACCTTCCTACTTGTCAGTATAAACGCAGAGGTCACATGCATGGTGCAGTTTCACAAAGAAGGCCAGCCCCTTCCCCTTCCCCTTCCCCTTCCTCTTCCTCTTCCCCGTCCATTTCCTCTTCCCCTTCCCCTTCCCTAAACCATCAACAACTACATGCTGATGGACAACATGGACACATTGGCCCTTCCTCCGACCCTCAAGAACATATTGGGGAACAATTTGGACACATTCGAACTGAATCTCCTTCAGTACCATCTTCTTCAGTTCCACCTTCCATGCAACACTCAAATGATGAGGGAGGTGAAGAAGATAGCCGATTCTTCATATGCCCATATGGAGATTCGTAAGTACTTCATTTTTTTTAGTATATGTAATTTTTAGGGTCATCCCTTCGTTTGGGTTTTACATATTCTTTTCATGTCACTGTTTCATTGTCCATATCGTTCCAACCTGTTTGTAGATTCACGGATGCTACGTACGTTGTGCGGCAACTTAATAAAATAGTGAATAACTATTGGAGAGGGCCGTGGATTAGTTACAGCAGCGCTCCAAAACAAGTAAAGGATTTGTGGTGGAATGAGTTCAAGGTAAGTTTTGTCTTTCTATTTTCTCACTAACTAAGTTCGGTGTAAATAAAGTCAGTTTTTTTTCTATTGATTATAGCGGAAATTCAGTTGGGATGAAACGGAAGAGGATGAAGTTAGAATAAATTTTAAGAAGAAAGCCGGTGATCACATACGAAATGTGATGAATAAAGCAAAGAGAAGTCAAGTAAAGCCAGATTTTATTACTGGTGACGATTGGACAGAAATAAAGAGAATTTGGGAAAGTGAAAAGAATAAGCAAAGGAGTGAACAGAACAAGAAGAATCGAGCTTCTAGTTCTAGTGAAGGGTCTGCGACATATGCTGGGGGCTCTATCAACATTGGGGAGCATAGAAAAAGAATGGTAAGTTTGTTAAACATGTTGTAAGTTAATTTAATTCAATTACTCATTTTTGTTTAAATTTTGTAGGCAGATGAATTGGGAATGGAACCGACATATACAGCTACATTTGAACGCACGTTTCAAAAAAAAGATAAGACATGGACTGGCGACCGAGCAAAAGCTATTAAGGTATGTAAGGTTATACAACCAAGAATGCTTTTAATATTTATGGTAGTTATATATATGAAGTTATTTTATTTTCATATCTATTTTGTTAATGTAGGAAAAATATGATGAGCTTGTAATGAGTACGGCTAGTGGTGGTGATGGTGGGGCTGCGTCTGAGCCAGCAGTTGACAATATGGCATTATGGGTGGAGGCATCAGGTGGGATGAAAAGAGGAAAAATATTTGGGATGGGATCCTTGTCAAGGGTATACACAGCAAAGGCTGCTGAAACTTCATCTTCCAATGCGGCGGTTGTTTCAAGGAGGACACGACTTGAGGGGCAAATGACCCAAGAATTGACCCAACTGAGACATTTACTTGTAGAGAGGGACGAAGAAATAAAAGTGGTCAAACAACAAATGTCACAGAGGGACGAAGAAATAAGAGTGGTCAAACAACAAATGTCACAGAAGGATGAAGAAATCAAAGGGGTCAACGAGCGATATAAATCGCTAGAGTCTCAAACGCAGTTGATCTTGCGACACCTCAACCTAAATCAAGATCAGGTTCCTCCTGTACCTCCCACTAATCAAATAGGTGATGGGCACAATGATGAGCGGCACAATGATGATGACATTACTGCTGATGATGATGATGATTTTGTTAGACGTCTTATTGGTTGAGGAAGCCATATCGTGCTATCGAGTAAGTTTATATGAAAGTTTTCATTCATCAGCTCCCACGTTTTTTTTATTTAACCGTATCTGATCTTTTTTGGCTTCTCTGTGAAGCACTGTCTGACTTTACAACCTAACCATCCTCAAGCATTGACAAATCTGAGAAACATTTATATGGAATGGTAATTCTATCACATTGATCATTTCTTGACTTGCCACTTGTTTATTATCAATGTACTACTACTAGTTGGAACTTGCCCTCATTAAGAAGTTAATCTTGTAGGAACATGTTAAATGTTGCTGCCTCCTTTTTTGATGTGGAAGGTATACTGAGGAGACAGGTTAATGTAATTTATCTTTTATGATATGTAAATATATCTAGGTTGAGTTTTGTAAAGAATACATGCAACTGGTTTATAATTGTGCCCATCTACTGCTGTCAGATGTCAGTGATTCCGAGTGTACAGCCTTTTCACGCGATAGACCGAAGATTTGGTTGTCTGCTTTGCAGCTGAAGGGATTTGAGTTTGTTAAGGCGTTACACCTTGATCCTGTGACATTCGATATGGACCGCGACCTTCTCACTCCTACATATAAGAAGAAGAGGCCCCAATTGCTCAAATACTATCAGGTAGCTCTTAAAAGCTAGGACAAAGGTTTTATTAGTCTATTATTTTAATACATTTCTCAATCACTCACGTATGACATGAAGTTAGTAGAATCAGGTCATGATGTGCTAAATGCTGTTTCTCTTAGATTTGTCTGAGATGTGTTTCTCTTTAAGATTGAATGCTTGATTAGGACAGTCGTGTATATTGGAGTAAAACGTCTGTATGAGTTCTCTCATGTGCAGTTACCAGTCAGCTGTTTGAGAAACATTATGCTTTATATCATGAATTCTTCTAAGAATCTCTTTTCCAAAGAATACTAAATAAAACTTCCTTGCAGGGTGTCATTGATAACATGTACAAGAGTGCAAACAAGCCAAGTGCCTGAAGCGTGTCCTCGTCTGCATTTGTGGCTGTTTAGCATGTGCAATAGTGCAAATAAGCCGAGTGACTGAAGTGTCGGTTGTTTGCCTCCATGGATGTTTCCAGCATTCATTTTCGAGACTGTACATATGTTTATTTAAACAGCTGATGTGTTTCCAGATAGATCGTTTGCTCATCTGCTTTCTATAGAGTAGTGCATGAATCAAACAATTTAGTTATATTGTTGCAAAGCAATGAGAAACAGGGTCGGAACAGAGGTTAACACAATTTCTTGCAGAAGAAACAAGTAATGTTGCAGAGATTACAACATCATTGACAACACAACACAACACAAAGCAGACAACCAAATCTTTTGTCATGCACATTTGGCGACGAAAAACATTTCGTTGCTATTTACGTCGCAAAATTAGCGATAAAATTGCCAACGAAATTATTCGTTGCTAATTGGCGACCACATTTTCAACGACACAATTCGTGGCAAATTAGCGACGAATTTTAAAATGTCGTCGCTAAATTTTGGGGCACCGACTTGGCAACGAAAGTATTTCGTTGCTATTTTCGTGGCAAATGATTAAATTAGCGACGGAATTGGCCGCGAAATAATGTCGTCGCAAATTAGCGACGAATTTTGCCACGAAATAACCCGTCGCACATTAGCGACGAATTTTGCCACGAAATAATCCGACGCAAATAGCGACGAATTACCACGAAATAACCCGTCGCACATTAGCGACGAATTTTGCCACGAAATAACCCGTCTCAAATTAGCGACGAATTTTGCCACGAAATAACCCGTCGCACATTAGCGACGAATTTTGCCACGAAATAATCCGACGCAAATAGCGACGAATTTTGCCACGAAATAACCCGTCGCACATTAGCGACGAATTTTGCCACGAAATAACCCGTCGCAAATTAGCGACGAATTTTGCCACGAAATAACCCGTCGCACATTAGCGACGAATTTTGCCACGAAATAACCCGTCGCACATTAGCGACGAATTTTGCCACGAAATAACCCGTCGCAAATGAGCGACGAATTTTGCCACGAAATAACCCGTCGCACATTAGCGACGAATTTTGCCAGGAAATAATCCGTCGCAAATTAGCGACGAATTTTGCCGCCAATTGATCCGTCGCAATTAGCGACGAATATTGCAGCAGATATATTTCGTCGCAATTTAGCGACGAAAGTTTATTTTTTTCGTCGCTAAATTTTGCGACGCCAATTTCGCGACGACATTTTTTTCGTCGCAAATTTCGTGGCAAACTTAATTTAGCGACGAATTTTGCCAAAATTTTCGTGGCAAATTCCGTGGCTAAATCCCTGTTTTTTTGTAGTGGCTTGAATACCTCACCAACATGTTTCCATCGATTCATGGGTGTTGTAGCTATCATTCACTGTCCGAAAAACTGTCTATGATGCTGATTTCTGACTTTTGAGGACGCTATGCATTACCTACAAGTTGTGTGGCCTCGCCGAATGGCGCTCGCCAAGGATTTCCCAGAGGACTTGGACTCTACCAGACGTCGCTCAGCGGTCCTTCACGAGCTTACGTACTTCCACAGGTAGCCGTGTCTATCGGATCTGAGTGTCGCTAGCTGCGAAAAATACAGCGTGCCGAACAGGACACTTCTGATCGAGTCACCGGGTACACATGGCTCGTGCGGCTTCCCTTGCTTGCGCTAGTGTTCCATCTTTGCAATGTGCACAAAAGGAAGATCATGAAGTATTGCCTTTCCACCATGTGTTTAATGCGCAATTCCTGAAGCTGAAGTTTAAAACTCCCAAGCTTTGCTTTGGCGAATCTGTCATATGCATATCCACGTTTTAGACAGCAGAAACTCCCATTTCTCACTGCTTTTACCGAACGTGAAAAAGGCAAAAAGAAGATGAAAGAGACAATTTTGCATTTCGCTTTCTAACCAGACGATCAATTGTTGTAGTACCACAGAAATAACAGGATCAAACCTTGACGCCTACTTTTATACGACTTCCTTTCTAGTCCTTTTAACCTTTCATGATTGGAACATCATTCGTCAAAAGCACCCTTCGCATTCACGAGTTGGTTCTTGGTGGCGGTCTCTGTTAATTTATTCGTTCAGTTTTCCTTTTTTTGTTGGTCGAAGTTTTCATTCACTCGTATCAGCTGATGATCACTGTCATAACACATGGCTTGCTTGCTTCCTCCCACTTCCAAGGCAGGCTTTTTCCTCGAGAGCCTGTTGACAATGGATACATTCTTGACCTCACCAAGGATTTATAAAAAAAAATAAAAATATATATTTAAAAAAGTATAAAAGATGTCTACGTTATCTCCGACGGTGCCACATAGAAGGGCCGGATGGACTGAATTGGTACCAATGCAAAAAAGTTTAGGAGTAAATTAATCAAATTAAAAGGTTTATGACTGAATTGATATCGATGCAATAGGTTTAAGACTTTTTTTGGGTACTTTTTCCCTGTATGAAACATAGTGACTTTAAAGCTTGGCAGGTACAATCTCATTGTCATTGCTGCTACTTCCGAGACTGACAGTGAGTCCCAACCAATTTTGAGAACTAGGGTAGATTATTACTCTAATATCTCCTTGTTTTACTCTTGTATTTTCGATAAACGAAAGTTCACAGAGAAATCCCGTCCATATTTCTTGTATCCATCGAAGTAACGAATGTTTTTCTTAACCAAACAGATTAGATAGCCCTAGGACATTAATATTTGCCTCAAAACCGTCGCAATGGGTTATAAATGGCGCACTGTGATCGGCTATTATGAAGCCCTAAGCTACACACGACAGCAAAAATGTTGTGAATTTCATTTGTACTGGCATATCTAAGGAAGATCGTAGTGCGCGGGGTAGGAGCTTCCGCAGGGGCGGGGTGAGGATTTGTCTAAAAGGCGACTTGGAAGGTTTAGTGGTTAACTAGTGCAGATGACCATGGGATTAGTGAAGCTACTCAAATGAGATTATGACGAGCGAGAAATCTACTCTTTTGAGCGGTAGCTTTGGGTCCTTTCAGCGGCATTCACAACTGAATGGGGACTACTGAATCTCTAATAGCAAGAGATGGAGAGTAGTATCAACATGTCGATAACAGGGCATGATTATCTGATTAACACCAATTAATTAAGAAAAGAAAGATGGGGACAGCAATGCTATAATAGTCTTATCAGGTGTCTGGACAAAGTTTCTCACTTGCAAACATCACAACGCAATGGGGGGGGGCCAACAAAACAACCAATCAAGAACGGAGCAAGTAAAAGCAGATAAGACCAAAAAAAAAAAAAGGCAGATAAGACCCTTATCCATACACTTAGTTGTAAAAATCTTATTCACTAACATGTTGCACACGGATAATGACAAGATAAAAAGAAGAAAAATTCAAAATGTAGGTAAGGTTAGTAACATCTGCCATTAGGACATGGGCAAGTCATCCTTGTTTTGCTTTGATTGTTCCTTTTCTCATCGGAGCAGACAAACGATTATAATGACAGTCGGCGTCGATTTCCAAGGATGATTACTCTGAAATCCGACCTAATGATAGTACCGGGACACGTAAATGTCGAGACCTGAAGGTATCTCTGCTTCGTATGTTGTACTTGACGCACCGGGAAGTCGAAGATGAACTCGGTACATACGGAATACGAACCAGAATAGCTTTTCCCCTTAGCATGCAATACTTCCAGCTGCCACGATAAATCAACAGAAGTCTGCTACAAAAGACTCAGCAATAAGCAGACAGATTTCCTAGTCACCATCGAATTGTTTGGTGGACAGACCAGACTTCGCTTCCAAAAATATAATAAGATGAAACCAAACAGGTAGTAGGTGTTACTTAGGTCATAGTTCATCATCAATATGCCTCCTTAATGTTTCCTTCCAGCTCAGACATTAGCTCATAGGTTTCCAGCGGACAGTCTCACGATTCGTACACATATCCACTACCGAAATTCTCAGTCAACAAGAGACAACCTTAACTTATCACAGACAGTTTGCCAAGCTGCCAAGCACCGCCGCCGCTTCTACTCCCGCCTTCCACCTCCGGCAATCCCGGTCGTCGCCGCGCGCATCACCTCTCTCGCTCTCCAATCCCTCTGACCCGACATCTCTCTCCTCCTGCTGCGGTTCTCTCTCCGACCCTAAAAGACTTCCTCGTAAAGAATCACCTGATTTCACTGATGGCAACTCACTTTTGGGTAGGCGACACGTGGCTTGGTTGTCAGCACACGAGACGAGATCATATGATGGACCTTTTGTCTGAGCCTTTTCATTAGTTCGATGGCGATCTACCAGAGAAGCTGCCAAAGAAGAGCAGAAACGCCATGATTGGAAGAACCGTAACATGTTGGGGAAGTAAAACACATAACAAACAAAATTGTCAACCTTGCTTTTCCTGAGTATAATCAGCTAAAATACAGTGGTTTTTTTTTTAACTTACTTTGCGTTGTTGGACCCATTATAAAAATAAATTTACTTGGTTGAAATTCCTTTTTGACTAGGTTTGGTGAGTAAAAGATACCAAATTCTGCATTCTAGGGTTTCATATTCAACTAGACCAAAACAGAGGAGGATGGTGATCTCACTTTGACGCTGAGTAGACGTAAATATTTGCGCAATAACGGATTAATCTCTCAATTATATCTTAACTATTGATGATAAAAGTCGTTCTCTGCTGAAATATTAGCTATTCATACTAAAGAAACCCTAGGTAACACTAATAGGCCAATAACATACTAAATCAATTAGGAAATAAAGTAATATCTGTTTTAATCTTCATTTATCTTCCAAGTTTCCTGCTTAGTCCATCTGGCTTATGCGTGACAACACCGTTCGAGGTTGTTCGTTCTAGTCCCACCAACTTCCTACAAATTGCTCCGGGTCAAGGCCACTTGCATTAGCGGAGCTTGCAGGGTGCTGGACTTCCGGGTTCAAAAATAGAACAGCGTTCAGAGACCCATAGAGCGATAAATATTGAGGCCGAAATAACCTCAAGCGAGTTTTGAACGTACTTTCGGCGTTGGTATCATCAGTTTCCTAACTCGTTTAGGATCAAAAAGTCACTGTCTGTTCACTAAACACCCTGAATCTATACTTGTTCGAACGCTCCAAAAAGCCTTCTGGCAGCTAGGTCCGGTCACAATCATCAAACCAACATTATTAATCTCTCTCTCTCTCTCTCTCTCTGCCAGTTTTTCTCTTTATTTTGCTGGAGCTTGTGCGATCCTGACCGCACTTACCATAGACTTGACGTGGGAAGTGGATAAGATTAACTCACACCCACATATGGTCGTGGTTTGGTTGAAATAATGGCAAGAAAAAGACCAGAGATTTCCAAGAGAATGGACCGTAGGGCATAATTAGCTGTCCACCATTCATTTTTCCTTCCTTCCATCACTGACATTATTAGCATTTTACCGACTTTGTTTTGTTTTCCTTTTGGGTGGTTCTATGTACCCTCCATGAAAGGGTCAACTTCAGGTGGAGAGCCTTGTCACCTTCCGGTCAATGTCCATGCCCTAACACCTTCCCAAGTGGCAGCTAGCTTGGGCCTGTCAAATGTTAATGGATTGGGATCATTTTGCGTGGACCTCAAGCTTATCTTAATATTATGATTCCTCCATGTATGAATAGGGATGGGAGGGGTTAAAAGGAATGAAGTGTAGGAATCATCTTGAAACTCGTGCATCTCTCAAGTTCTAGAATTTTAGCCCGAGGGGGGGGGGATGATTACCCGAAAAAGTCCTGAACTTATTACACCTGTGCCAATTCAATCTTAAACCTCTTACATTCGTGCCAGTTTAGTCCTAGACCTTTTAATTGTGCTAATTGAGCCCTAAATCTTTTGAGGATTTGCGAATTTAGTCATTCCGACTAATTTTAGCCGGAAATCGCTCACCCGTAAGTCCAGTCGCGCTAGTAGTCCTAAGTAGCACAGCCGGCGCCGACGTGGATGATATTTTTAATTTTTTTTAATAATCTGAATTTTTTTTCCTTATTTCCCTTCGCCGGTTGCCGTTCCTTGACTCTATCAGTCACGGTTAAATGGTCTATTAGGTCTTCCTATCCACACCAGCGAATTCTTCCATGGCTACCCGAATTGCTTCGCTGTATATTGTAGCAAAGTTTCGAACCTACCATTATTAATGATCCACGTGCTTGACTCGAGTTAATTTTCTTCTGGGACTGATAGCTTGTACAGAAAATCCATCTTGTACTGTTTATGCTCATTGGCCACGTTGGACGTTTTCAAGTTGTAATTTTGTTCGAGGACTAAACTGCTAGAGAGGAAGCGTGGGAAATGAGACTGACTGTTAACTGTTCATTAGTGAGACGGCAAGTACAATTCTAAAATGGTAGGTGTAGATTGTATTAGGCGACGGTAGATGCACTGCGAGATCAAATCTTGGTTCCGGAGAATGACATTAATTGCATTTTTACGTTATCCGAGAAGGAACCTGGAGATGGTGGTACCAATTTGGAAATTTTCTTTTGGTGGTTCGAGATTAATTTGTTTTAAATTGTATTTTGTTAAACAGTGTCCTTAGGCGCTCCTGTAATCTCAAATAAGTTTTGCATTTTTGCATACACCGTTTTTCTCGTGTTATGTGTAATGAACTCCTTGCAAATCGACTTATTCCATGTTAATTATGTCTAATCAGTGTCTCGGGGGACATTTTTATAGGGAAATGCATTTAAAAAGTAATGAATCTATTGCATTTGCGCCAATTCACTTATAAATATTTTAATTGTAGTAATTGAGTCCTAAACCTTTTGACGATTGTCAATATAGTTTATCCAGTCAATTTTGGTCGGGAATCGTTGGCATATACACCGGCTGTCTTACATGGCACAACCGGTGGTGATGCAGACAAATTTTACAAGTTTTAATGCTTTTCTGAATTTTTTTTACTTTTCTTTTCTTCTTTTTTTGCTTTTTTTTTTTTTTTTTGCAACTCTGGGCTAGCGAGAGCTAGTGACCCTCGCCTAGTCTAGGCAACTAGGCGAGGGCCTCCACGCCCTTTGCCAAGATCTAGGCGAAGGTCACGGCTCTCTCCTAGATTTGGGCGAGGGCAAGACGCCCTCGTTGGCTTAAAGTTGGAAAAAAAAAAGAGAGGAAAGAAAAGAAAAGAACAAAAAAAAAAGAAGGTAAAGGTCTAGGGTACCGGGGAACCTGCCAATTTCTTTTCTTTTTTTATTTTTAGTTAAGCAAAATGAGAATGAACGCTACAACCGCTAAGGAGAAGTAGAGGTGAGTGGTTTCAGATTCCGTACAGGTTACATTTAGAACTTGAAACCAACCCGTTGGAACAGGTTCCTCATTTTTTGGAACTTGGAACCTAAAAATTTGTTTGGCTCCAGATTATACACTCTTCATCGGACGCCATAGAACATTGTAGGATTGTATGAAGATATATATAAAAAAAACACAAAAATTTATTTTAGGATCTAGGGTCTAGGTTCCAGGTAACCTGGAACCTGCCCGTTGGAATAGATTTCTCAATTTTTGGAACTTAGAACCTACCCTATATACCTTGGAACCTGAAACTGGACAGGTTCCCACAGGTTCCAGTTCCAGGTTCTCGGTTCTACTCTGGAACCATACTCACCCCTAGCGTCTACGTCATCCATATCCTGCTAAAATTGGCCGAATGAACTGCATTGGCAAATCGTCAAAAATTTTAGGACTCAATTGACACAATTGAAAATTTTAGAATTGAATTAGCAATGCAATAAGTTTAGGACTTTTTTTTTATATATTATTTCCCATGTTTATAAGACCCTTGATACGTGAAAGATACTCGACTCAATGAATGAGCAAGCAAAACCCAATTGGAAGACGGTTAAGACAAGGGTGGTGAGCAGTTAACTAATGGGAAAGGAATCTTCCAAGTTTGGCATTCGATGCTGAGTGAAAATAGAATGGCAAGCATAGTTGAATAAAGAGTCACTATGGTATCGTTTGTTCTTGAAAATTCACTTCAACGGCTTTGGACGTATCTTAAACAAACATCCGGTATGCGAATTTTCATTTTCTTTGTCAAAACAAATGGTTTATTTCCCAAAAAAAACTCAAACCGTCATAAAACGAGCCAACAGTAGATACACGTGTCTTGTTAATAAGTTCCTCGAGGACACGATAAGATCACCCATAAGTAGTAATTATGCATATTGATACACTTTGAAATTTGAGACAAGTTTCAAGAAAACCATGTATATCAATCAACTAGAAAACTTTTACTGTTTCAAAAAACGAGCAATGACCATTAACAAGTATCCAAGGGTGTTCTTCTGCTCCTTGCATCATAAGATGAGACGTAATCATATCAGACAAACAATGGAAAAGAGGTAAATAAACATGAGGAGAATAACAAGTAGAATTATGAGAGAGATTGTCAAGATTTAAACTCGTGACAGGTGCTCTGAACTCTGATATCATGTTAAATAAATCATTTTTCCTCAAAAGTCTAAACGAACAAAAAAAAAAAGGGAGCAAATGCATACATGGTATAATATTTAACTCTCTCTCTCTCTCTCTCTCTCTACATCCAACAACTTTCTCTCTTTCTCTCTCTCTCTCCCTCTCTCTTTCACCTCAAATGGAATTGGATAACCTCAACATGAGGGAACGGATCTATCTAAGATGATCACACACCGCCAATCAAAAGAAGTGAATGATTGAGATGCCGGCTTCTCAAATGTAATATACTCTAATTCCAATCGATCAATTTAGTCAACTTATCTTGTTTAATTCGAAAGAATCTCTACACATCTGAAAATCTCTTTGGAGCTACTGTTCACCTATCGATTTGGGGAAGGACTTTGAGCCCTTTGTGATATGATGAAGTCGCTAGAGACTTGCCATGGTCATTTTTTTTTTTTTTAACTATGTAGGAAGCATCATCATTGTGATTTGTCCACAATACCCAAATAGTTGCTGATTATCCATACAACAACCAATCAAGAACGGAGCAAGTAAAAGCAGATAAGACCCTTATCCATGCACTTTGTTTTGAAAATCTCATTCACTAACATGTTGCACACGGATAATGACGAGATAAAAAGAAGAAAAATTCAAAATGTAGGTAAGGTTAGTTACATCTGCGATTAGGACATGGACAAGTCATCCTTGTTTTGCTTTGATTGTTCCTTTTCTCATCTGAGCAGACAAATGATTATATCGACAGTCGGCGAGCGAGTATCGATTTCCAGGGACGATTACTCTGAAATCCGACGATAGTACCAGGACACGTAAATGGCAAGACTTGAAGGTATCTCTGCTCCGTATGTTGTACTTGGCGCACCGGAAAGTCAAAGATGAACTCGGTACATACGGAATACAAACTGGAATAGCTTTTCCCCTTAGCGTACAATACTTCCCGATGTGACGATTAATCAACAAAAGTCTGCAGACAAATTTCCTAGTCACCATCGAATTGTTTGGTGGACAGACCAGACTTCACTTCAAAAAAAATAATAAGATGAAACCTGTTATGACAATACAGATACTAAAACGAAATTAAAACTGAGAAGAAGAAAAGAACATAAAGATTTACATGGAAACCCTTACAGGAAAAACCACGGGGAGAGGAGAAGCGAAATCCACTATAGAATCAAGGATTACAAAAGGTGACTCAAATATGCTTCATCACATAATAGTTTGAGAAAGAGCAATATTTATATTACTGCCCTCAAACCCTAACATTGGCCCAAGCCCATAATTAATTCAAGACATATCAACAAATCTCCACATTGTCTTGAATTCCTCAAGTAGACATAAGTAATAAACAATCTTCTCCTCCCACCAGAGTAAAACTCAGTTGCAGCAAATATTAACCAAATCCAAGCAATGCTTGAATTTAGTAATAGGCAAAGACTTCGTCAACATATCAGCTGGATTTTTTTTTTTCTGTACCAATCTTCAAGACTTTAATATAGCCATCAACAAGAATATCTCGAATATAATGATACCTCACATCAATGTGCATTGTCCTCTCATGATACATCTGATCTTTCGTAAGATGTATAGCATTTTGACTATCGCAATGGACAACAGTCACACCATAATCCACACTAAACTCTCCAAATAAGCCTATTAGCCATATAGCTTCTTTAACTGCTTTTGTAATAGCCACATACTTTGCCTCTGTAATAAACAAAGCAACAATATGCTGTAAAGAAGCTTTCCAACTGACTGCGCAACCTCCAATAGTAAAGATGTAGCCAGTCAAAGACTTCCTCTTATCAAGGTCACCAGTATAATCATAATCAACATATCCTGTAAGAGTATCACCAGTTTTCCCAAACTCTAAATCATAATCTAAAATACCCTTCAAATATCTCAAAATCCACTTCACTGCTTGCTAATGAACTTTGCCTAAGCATGATAAAAATCAACTTACCACACTAACAACATGTGAAATATCGAATCGAGTGCAAACCATAGCTACATAAGGCTACCAACTGCACTAGAGTGTGGAACATGTGACATATATTTTATTTCCTCATCTGTATATGGACATAAACCAGCTGATACTCTAAAGTGAGCATCAAGAGGAGTACTTACTGGTTTGGCATCTTTCATGCCAAAATGATCTAACACCTTTTCAATGTAGCTTTTCTGGGAAAGATACAATTTCCCTCTTTTTCGATCTCGCTGAATTTCCTCCATGTATGAATAGGGATGGGAGGGGTTAAAAAGAATGAAGTGTAGGAGTCATCTCGAAACTCATGCATCTCTCAAGTTCTAGAATTTTAGCGGGGGGAAATTACCCGAAAAAGTCGTGAACCTATTACACCTGCGCCAATTCAGTCTTAAATTTATTGCGTTTGTGCCAGTTTAGTCTTAAACTTTTCAATTGTGCTAATTGAGCCTTAAATCTTTTGACGATTTGCCAGTTTAGTCATTTCAACTAATTTTGGCCGGAAATCGCTTACCCGTCGGTCCAGTTAGCGTCGCTCATCCTAAGTGGCACGGTCAGCGCTGACGTCGATGGTATTTCTATTTTTTTTTTTTTTGAATAATCTGAATTTTTTTTCCTTATTTCCGTCCACCGGTCGCCGTTGTTTTCTGAAATATAAAGATTGATTGACTCTGTCAATCACGGTTAAATGGTTTGTTAGGTCTTCCTATCCACACCAGCGAATTCTTCCATGGCTACCCGATTTGATTCGCTGTATATTACATCAAAGTTTCGAACCAACCATTATTAATGATTCACGTGCTTGACTCGAGTTAATTTTCTTCTGGGACTGATAGGTTGTACAGAAAATCCATCTTGTACCGTTTATGCTCATTGGCCACGTTTGGCGTTTTCAAGTTGTATTTTGTTCGAGGACCAAACTGCTAGAGAGGAAGCGTGGGAAATGAGACTGACTGTTAATTGTTCATTAGTGAGAAGACAAGTACAATTCTAAAATGGTAGGTGTATTGTATTAAGTGACGGTAGATGCACTGCGAGTTCAAATCTTGGTTCCGGAGAATGACATTAATTGCATTTTTACGTTATCCGAGAAGGAATCTGGAGAGGGTGGTACCAATTTGGAAATTTTCTTTTGGTGGTCCGAGACTACTATGTTTTAAAATGTATTTTGTTAAACAGTGTCCTTATTCTGAAACAACCCCACCCCCCCCTCCAAAAAAAGAAAAAAAGAAATTGAGTCCTAATCCTCTTGACAATTTGCCAATATAGTTCATCCAGTCAATTTTGGCCAGAAATAGCTGACATGGACACTGGCCGTTACACATGGCACAACCGGTGCTGATGCGGAAATAATTTTACAATTTTTTTCTGAATTTTTTTTAATTATATTCTTTTCTTTTGTTGCAACTCTAGGCTGCGAGGGCCAGCAACCCTCACCAGCCACGGGTGAGGGCCTCCGCACCCTTGCCAAGATCCAGGCGAGCGTCATAGCCATCTCCAGGATCTGGGTGAGGGCACAATGCCCACGTTTGGCTCACAGTTGAGGAAAAAAGAAAAGAAAGAAAAGAAAAGAAAAGAAAATTAATATTAAATTCAAAAAAAAAAATATATCCACGCCAATGCCAACTGTGCCACGTAAGACAGCCAACATCCATATCAGCGATATCCGGCCAAAATTGGCCGGATGGACTACATTGACAAATTCTCAAAAGGTTTAAAACTTAATTGGCACTACAATTGGTTTATTACTTTTTTTGGTATTTCTTCCCATTTTTATAAGACCCTTGGTACGTGAAAGATACTCGTGTCAACGAATGAGCAACCAATAATGATGGACCCAATTGGAAGATGGTTAAGACATAGGTGGTGAGCCGTTCACAAATGGGAAACGAACCTTTCCAAGTTTGGCATTGGGTGCTGAGTGAAAAAAGAATGGCAAGCATAGTTGAATAAAGAGTCACTATGGTATCGTTTAATTAATAAGTACCACGAGGACACTATAAGATCACCGTAACTAGTAATAATAAATATTGACACACTTTGAAATTTGAGACAAGTTTCAAGAAAACCATGTATTTCAACTAGAAAAATTTTATTAGGGCAAAAAAAAAAAAAATAGAAAACTTTTACAATTTCAGAAAACGAGCAATTACCCTTAGCAAGTATCCAAGGGTATTCTCCTGCTCCTTGCATTATAAGATGGGACGTACACGTGAAACAGGATCGGACGAAACCACATCAGACAAACAACGGAACAGAGGTAAATAAACATGAGGACAATAACAAGAAGAATTACGGTATGAGAGAGATTGTCAAGATTTAAACTCGTGACTGGTGCTCTGAGCTCTAATACCATGTTAAATAAACCATTTTTCCTCAAAATTTTAAAAAAAAGGAGGGGCCAATTATGCATAGATGGTGACGCAGCGTTCTGCGATGAACAGCAAGGAAATCTTGCTAGAGAGAGTAATTTCGGAATTCTGTATTAAAAAAAATAATATCTGTCGTTCAAAACATAAAAGAACGCCTTTTATATGAGGCGCTAACTCTAACAGCAAACCCTATCATTAAATTCGCAAAATTACTAAACTGCCACTGGTAATAAATTAAATTCGAAAAAGAAAAGAAAATTCGAAAACTCCATCTAGACGACCCCGAATTGCCGAAATCAGCCTTTAGTCATAGCCAAAGGCGGTGAAAATTGATTAGGACACCGTTTCGCTTTAGACGGCCGAATTTGAGTTCAATCCGATATCATCAACCCGGTTCGCCGGTTCTAGTCGCCATACCGTTTCGCCTTTCGATTGGACTTCTTCCTGTCAAATTGATTCAGAAATACAGCACTAATACATTCCACATCAGATGGTATAATATTTAACGCGCTCTCTCTCTCTCTCCATCCAACAACTTTCTGTCTTTCTCTTTCTCTTTCTCTCTTCCTCTCTCCTTCACCTGAAAGGGAAATGGATAACCCCAACATGTGGGGACAGATCTAGGTAAGATGATTACATACCGCTCACCAAAAGAAGTGAATCATTGAGATGCCGGCTTCTCAAATGTAATATACTCTAATTTCAATCTATCAAAATTTAGTCAACTCGCCTCCTTTAAATTGAAAGAATCTCTACACATCTGGAGATCTCTTTGGAGCTACTGTTCACCTATCGATTTGGGGAAGAACTTTGAGCCCTTTTGTGATATGATGAAGTTGCGAGAGACTTGCCATGGTCATTTTTTTTTTTAAACTATGTGGGAAGCATCATCATTGTGATTTGTCCATAATAGCCAAATAGTAGCTGATTATGATGACAATGATGATTAGATTATTGTGGTGGTGATCAGCATTTTGACCTGTCGTTTAGAGAGAGAGAGAGAGAGAGAGAGAGAGAGAGAGAGAGAGAGAGATTTCATCTATATGTCTTTCACGGACGGGAGGGGCACGAGGAGCACGTGCTCATCAACAAGTCAACGGTCGGACCATATTGCTTTTTGGTGACTCGCTCGTGCATGGGCTTTTGTCTGTCTCGTACGGGTTAGTTACTGTGCATGGCCATCTCATGCAGCAACTCTCCCTTTTTAGGGTAAAACGCCCCCACCCACAAAGAGGATAAAGTCGTGGGGGTTTGAAACATTAACGTTTTTCGATGGACACGCGTCGTCCACCCGAATAAGCCACGTCTAAGTCCATCTCGGGAAAAGATCGATATGCGTGAATCAGTACATAAATGCGAAAATAAGAAAGCTGCTAGCCTCACAGTCCGACAGTACTGTCAATTATTTTTAACTATACGATCTCCCAATCAATGAGTGCTTTACGCAAAATATACGATAATAGTGTATGGATTTACGATAGAGATTACATCGTCCATGACTATTAGGAAAGCATTTTCCCGAAAATAATGTTCACTTGATGCGATATGCATCGAATTTTTAGGTCATCCTGGAATTTGATGTGTTAAAACTTGTATCTTATATCGATTTTGTTACCATCAATTAGTTTTCCTTGAGCACTTGTTGAAATCGATACATGAACTTCTGATTTTTCAAAGGCGCCCTTTCGTAGTATCATCAGATTTCAATTTCTCAATTTCTCTTTTATGGTCGGATTTTAATTTCCCTGTGCTACCTATCTCGTTTTCAGCCATAATGAAAGTCATCCTCAATTAACACGTGAGGGAAAAAAAAAATCAAACTTTGTCAAAAGCGATGGAAATCCAAAGGAGGAGGAAGAAAAACGTGCGACCAGATGCTTCGGCTCATCTTTTCCAATGATGACGTCATCCTGATTTCTTATGAATAAGCTGCATTGACGTCATAAATCTGTTTCTAGTTAGTGCTAAGATAGAAAGCCTGTCAATCTAATGGCAATAATTTAGGACAATCTGACCACGAGATGGGGTTCGATAGTCTTTCATAAGCCTTTGCTAGCCTGACAGGACGGTCAAATGCCAGCCACAAGTTTATGGCTGGCAAATAAAAAAAAAGAAATTGTGCAAAGAAGTAATGGCAAGCATAGCACGGTTAGTACCGTGTGACTGTCAGATAAGAGTTCTCCTATTCCTAATCATGCGATTCTATCCATAAACCCAAAACATTTGCAAAATTAACAAGTGTCATACCTAGCAATATGTGTGAAAGGCCACGAATCTAACTTTGAAACGGAAGAAAGTAAGATATGACTGATCATTAAGATATATTCGGTGAGCCTAGCACGTGTACTGAACTGAATCTGGACCGTCCTCGGCGTTATTTGCTAGGCCGGACAAATCACCCTAGCACAAACTCGAGAAGCAGCACAACGTTGGGCTTCTTCTCTCCATGTTTCCTTGCCCTCTGGAGAGGAAGTGCAGATGGGAGGAATTTGGTCTAACCAAAAGTCACTGTATTCATAAAAAAACCAGGGGGGGCTTTGAATGCAGCTAGAGACGAACAGGTGATGGTGAAGTTGGATAATTCTAGTACTTCGTTTTTCGTGGGTGTGTCAGCCTGTGTGCCAGGTTATCCATTTCCCCAAGCACCTCGGTGTAGCTAAATTAATCGCCAGGAAAGGACAATAATCATGTTGATTATGATTGTGGACGGGGGGATTTTTTTATATTCGGGAAAAGAAGCGTTCTGATCATTTTGTTGGACTGGCGGTTCCATGGAGTTGTCAAGTGCCAGTACTGACGGGCCTGGCCAATCGAGGACCGGGATAAGTCTTTTTTTATGATTTTTGTTAAGATGTACGTGTGGGTTGTATTAGAGAAATTCTACGTCGAAGAATTGGTATAATGTAGAGCAGTTAATATATTCTAATTGGCTCATAACTCATTGGCTTAAGCTTTTGAGTGAAGATGGGTCCAACTAGATATATTAACAGGTTTAGACTTTGGGCTCACTCTTGGTACTGCCCAAGGCTTTTGCTGCGCGCTCCCTAACAATTTTTCTCATACTCCACTTCGGTCCTAATGTCAATAGATCCCTCTCGCGCAGGACTCGAAACCCTAAGGCATGCTGTCACAATGCCGTGCTGTGTTCGTCCGTTCAATTAAGCTGGTAAATAGAAGCGTGATTTGGTGAATTGGTTCACGTTAGAAACAGTGGTAAATAGAAGCGTGATTTGGTGAATCGGTTCACGTTAAAAACAGTGGGAGGTTCGCGTGCGTCGTCATGGCATTCTCACATTTGCTTTTCGCCGGAAGACTAGCCGTGGATCCAAACCAAAATTCCTCCATTGCGAAATCGTAGTTTGATACATAATTGCAAAGTCCATTTAAAGTTTAACGCCCACACGAGTGAAAGTGACCCCCTTCTTTACCTTTTTGGTGGTTGAAAAGCTATGTGAGCTTCCCCTTCTCCCTAACTGTTTTACTGAATCTGCCAGCTTTATCTCCTACAATTAGGGTCTTCAATTGGACACCTCCGTATTGAGGGTGCGGATCTGCCGTCTTCTACAATGTACACATCTATTATCTTGCTCGTGAGATCTCGCTACGTGTCAATTCTCTCTGAACTCTCGTGACATAAAGGGGATGCGTGACAACCATTCTGTTCTAAAAATAGATTTCTGACTAAAAAAACATTTTTCTATTTATATTTCTAGATGAGTTTTTGAGCAAAAAAATGCGTTTGATAACGACATAAATTTCTGATCTGAAATAGAAGTTCGTTTGACAACAGTTGAAAATTTCTACTTCTAGAATAAAAGTAGGCGGTGGCCGACGGTGGTCGGCAGTGGTTGGCGACGACCGACTGTGGTCGGCAGCGGCGGCGGCAGTGGGCAGGGGTGGCCGGTGGTGGTCGGTGGAGGTGGCCGACGGCGGTGGTCAGCGATGGCCGGTAGTGGTCGGCAACGTCCGGCACTAGGAGGAGACACCGAGCGACTTTTACGAGTTTTCTGTTTCTACTAGAAGTTAAAATTTTATGTTTCTCATTTGCCTTCTAAATCTATTTCTGGAACAACTTTTTGTTCCAGAAATAGAAAAATAGAATGACATTACCAAACGAGTTTCTGTTCCAAACCTATTCCAGAAATTTTTTTGGAACAGAGACAGTGAAATAAAATGGTTTTCATACACCCCCAAAATATTAAGACTAACATAAACCACTTTTCACCAACCGCTGCCCAACTGTCAGTGATCATTGCCAGCCGCTGTTGCCACTGTGTCAACCTGTCGACATTGCCCCAAAAAATCGAGTCGCCGTCCCTACCGCCACAAGCTTGACCTCTCCCTTCTCCCTCTCTATCTCTCGACTCCGGCCACCCCATCCTGAGCCATTGTTACCTAAAAGTGGCCGGGAGAATTACAAAAAAAGTCCTAAACCTATTGCTATTGTGCCAATTCAATCTTAAACCTTTTTTTTTTTGTCAATTGAATCATAAACCTTTTGCATTTGTGTCAATTCATTCTATCCGGCCAATTTTGGCCAGAAAATGCCGATATGGACATCAGCCTTTCAACATGGCGCGACCGAAGCTAACGTGAATAATTTTTAGTAGTATTTTTTATTTGTTGAATTGATATTTATTTTCTTCTTTCTCCCTTTTTCTGTTCTTTTCTTTATCTTTCTTTTTTCCCCTTCCCTTCTTCCTCTAGCCAATCACGGTACCTGGATGACCGGGCGAGCCTCGCCATCACTAGGCGAGGCTCTACCCATCAGTGGCGGGCGACTGGAACATTTGACAGGGTAGGTTCTAGGTTTCAAGACATGTAGGATAGGTTCTAGGTTTCAAAAAATGGGGAACCGATTCCGACAGGCAGGTTTCAGTTTTGTAAGGAACCTGAAACCGCTCATTCATACCAATTTCTCTTAGTTTGCAAACTGCAGAAGGAAGGGTGTAGACCAAAGTTTTGATTCTGCAAAATAAAAAATGGTCCAAATTCATCGCCGGGCATCTCCACTATATAGATTTGATGACCGTTGGAGTTTCTAAATTGAAGATCCAACTCATAGCAATAAAGTATGATATTCTAAGACTACTCATGCAAAAAATTACAGACAAATTTGTTCAATAAATTGTTGAGATGGCAGGATCAAAACCAACCATCAATAGAAGATAATTTGCCATCAATTAGAAATCGTATTAACATCCTAGATTGAAGGAATGTTTTGCACGTGTTTTGAAAGAAACTTTGCCGAGATTTTGTATTAAGTGGATATGACAACTACATATCTAAGTGCAATGTTCAAATTTGAAGCTCTATAAATCGGAGAAAACTCGACCCGAATTCATAAAAACAAGAGGGATTCAACAGTTTTGGAGAGATTTTTGAGTCCATCAGTCTTTTGTAAGCTTGTAATATCCATGTGAGTGTTAATCCCAAGAGCTAGTAAGAATGACAAACCCATATATAAACACGCGTTAGAATTGGTTTTACTTAGAGAGGTACCGCGGGAGATTTGATTTTACCTAGTGTCTTTTGTTGAGAAATAGTCAGTATGATTTTTTCAGCTGTTCTTCATATACAATTTCCACCGCAGTCTTCCGTTGAATTTTGTGATTATTCCATGTTACTTGCGTTTAGAGATTTGCCATATGCTATGCGCGTCTCCACTGCTATGGTTTTTCTTTAACAAGTAAGTGACTTTGTTGTCATAATAGTTTACAATTAGAACACGGGATTCAACTACCTGTTTTTTTTTTTTGTCGGATACGGGATGCAAATAGCTGACGAGCCAAAAGTTTTGAAAAATCAAATGTTATTGAAGCTCCATTTGTTTCGCAGAAAACAACTTTCAGGAAAATATTGTCTGGATTTTTCGGCGTTTGGTTCACTGAAAATAAGTCAGTCAAGGAAAATATTTTTCACCCATGAAAAAAACTCCTTCAAAAGTGGGGAAAATATTTTCCTCTTTTTGAGAAGAGGAAAACATTTTCCCTCATCTTTGATCCCTCAACTCCTATACATTCATTTTCTTTTATTAATTTAAAAAACAATTTCGATTTTCTTTTAATTTTCTAATTTATAATTATTTGTAATTTTTTCCTTTTCTTTCTCTCCCGGTCGCCGGCCATAGCTGCTCGCCAGATCTGGCGAGGCTAGCCTTGGTGTCGCCCGAGGTCGATGAGGCGAGCCTCGGCCTGAGCTTGCCTGCCGTATCTGGTGAGGCCAGCCTTGGCCTCGGCCTCGCCTCATCAGATCCGGCAAGGCTTGGCCTGACCTCGCCGGCGACCAGCTGAAACCAGAAGGACAAGGAAAAAAAAATTAAAAAAAGAGAAAAGGAAAAAGAAAAAGATATATTATTAAAAAAATCGATTGTTTAAAAAAATGAAAAGAAAAAATGAAAAAAACTAAAAATTATTGAAAGTAGTTCATAGAGGAAAATCAAATCCGATTTTCCATACCAAACGACGTAAAACATTTTCCACATCTTTTTAATATTTTAGCCAAACACTGAAAAATATCGTCATTTTCCTGGAAAACGATTTTTTAGAAAATATTTTCCAAAAACGCCATATTTTTCTCTAAACAAACGGAGCCCACACATCAATCTCAATTTCATGGTCTATTCTACACTAGCAAATCGCATCCTTCTGTGTAGCCTTGCACGAATTCGCGAAGAAACTCCGCCAAAATTTATTTCTTATGGAGAATTTTCGTTAGGGCTTGCGTTTCAATAATTCGTTTACCCTATTCTCTAAAGGTGCACATGGTCCAGCCACATGGTGCGGCTACTTAGGAGCTTTACCTGTTATGACTTTCGTTATGGTTGATGAGTTTTCTGAACGTCTTGTAGGAATTGAGATCTCGGAAGATTAATTCTCCAAAATGTCCTAACCTTACGGCAGCTAATTCAGCCCTAAACATTTCAATTGTGCAAACGTAGTCCTAAACCTTTTGTAAATTTGTCCTTTCAGTCCTAAACTTTCAATTGTGCCAATTTGATCCTAAACCTTTTGTAGTTTTGCCAATTTAATCCTAAATCTATTGTTTGGGTAATTGACTGAAAGGATTACATTGACAAATCGTCAAAAGGTTTAGGATTAAATTAGCATAGTTGAAAGGTTTAGGATTAAATTGAAAAATCTACGAAAGGTTTTGGATTAAATTTTCACAAATACAATATTTAGGACTAGATGATCTATATTTATAGTAACAAAGTGTCATGCCTACTAAATATGAACAACCCATCAACTGTGTTTATTACTAAATGAAAATGCAATGAAATAACCTAATGTACACACATAAGGAAAAGGCATAGAAAACGCCACCTCTTTCTTGATTAGAAGGAAAACAAAAATTAAAGATTGACATTAGCTAAATTGACGGAAAACAATATAGCTGCAGAAATTAATTGTAGTTATATTCGTCAATGTCTGCATTCATGGTAGTAGCAGTAGTAGTGATCATCATAATAATGCTAATAACATAAATTATAACAATAGTAATAGTACCAACACTATGTGCGTCCACAGATTAATAAACAACCGGAAGTCATTAGCGGGTTCCAGATTGATTTCACCACACAGACTCGTTCATGTGCTGTGTTCTTGTCTTGTCCATCCCATACGTTAGGAAGATGTATTTCGTCTTGCGTACGAGATGGGAAACCGAAACGAAGACCGTTTGTTACGTCGTTAAAAGTCGCGGGGTCGGAACATGGGGGGAGAAAAACCAAAGGAACTATCAGTCAAACTCAAACCCTAGGAAAACATGTGACTGCTCCAACCGCCCCCTCCTCCTCGGCGTTGTGGGGCTGTGTTCTTGATCGTCCTCGTACGTGATCATCTGCATCTTCCTATCCATGCTGCGGCCATTCACGTCCGGTGGGATCGTCCTCTGCATTTGTTCTTGTCCTCCTTTCGTGCAAGAAGGGTTTTTTTATTCCCCTTCGGTTCATACCCTCGTTTTGGGACGATGAATGTGTTGAGAGAGAGAGAGAGAGAAAGAGAGTGGTAGGGTTTGACAATGAATGTGTCGCCGTGGTTGTTAGTTGCCGTTAAGTATGAGTCCTTATCTTCTCTCTCGCTTCGCCAAAACCACCGGTCAAAGTCAACCTCCCCTCCTCGCCATGCATATGGCATCACCTACCCTAGATATATACCTGCCTTGGCTCCTCCTTTATCGCCTTGCCTTGTTCAACTCTCTCTCCCTCTCCCTCTCCCTCTCTCTACTGTGCATATCATATCCGAACCTTTTGGC